>JACCHY010000002.1:23355000-25755000 GCA_018907195.1 Dolichoris vasculosae
TTGAATAAACTGTAAAATGAAATCACAATACTAAAGATTAAAATTTAAATGAGACAAGGACAATTATAACAATGAAATTAAAATTAGCCAACTGATAAGTTTCTATTGTGAAATGAAAGAAAATACTTTGTCATCGATAAGCGATGCTTTTCATAAAAAAAATAGCGGTATTTATATTATTGAGTAGCTTTTTGTATTTATTTATATTTACCATACATGATTTATTTGAACGTAGATTGTGATGTTAATTACGAACCATTAAATCAATTAAAACTAAATTAATCTTAGAATAGTTGAATAAATATTCATTTTTATTCGTATTAATTAATCGATTAGATCATTATCTTTTCATAATCCAAGTCAATTATATCTAAATTTCTTTTTATAAATAATTATGTATTCAACAATCTAGTTATTATTGAATTACGAGTGGATAAATATAGATTTCCAGTATTATTAATAAATTTTTTTATTTTCTTAAGACTAAATAATTTTGCTAATATATATACTTAATGTTAAATATATCGATTTAAAAATAAATTAAATCGAACTGAACGATATAAACGGTGGATATAGCTTTCAACAAAACTATAATTATTTAAATAAAAAGTTTTATTCGGATATTTCTTTCGCCAGTAAAGTTAGAAATATCACCTAAAAATAATAATTAATTCAGTCATAAAAACGAAAAGAATATGGTCGATGCTCATGAAATGCATTCGTATCATATTGATAAAGTATCATGAAACCAAAATATTTCCAGTCAGTACAGCTGTAAATTACCGCCAAAAAATATTATTTCCTTTTTTTCAGATGATAATAAATAAATAAATAGCTAAATGCTTGTGATATATTTACAATGATAAATCTGTATAAACGACTGCTTCTAGAGTCGATAATAGCGACATTTTATTTTATTAATTATTGTTAACATACGGTACGTTGTATTAGTAAGACTACAAAATTCTAATAAAAGGATAACTTGTATAATATACCAAGAACAAATTCCGAATTTAAAAATATAACAAAAGTTTACAAATGTCTCGGATGACATTGGGATAAGGTTAAATAAGGTACTGAATAAAAGTCAAATTAGAAATGTGTACTGAATTCGTATAAAATTTTTAATAATAATACCCGTTAGATAATTAATAAAAGTGTTGCAAATTTATTATGATTTAATTCAATATATAAGAAAATAAGCAGAAATCCAAATTAAAGTATTACAATATAAAATGTTGAATAAATTATTCTGAATAAAATATAAAGAAGATTTGAGAATATATAAAACTATATGTTATAAAAAAAGATCTTCTATGTATTATCCATCGTCTTAAATATATTAATTTTTTTAATGAACACATATCAATGTAGAACAAGTGAAAAATGTATAGGTCCTAAGAGAAAACTAAACATCAAATTTATTAACAAGAAAATATTATTCTTAATTTTATTACGTAAAAAAGTAATTTATTCTCTATTAAGTATTGAAATCTTCAACATATTTCTCAAAACATATGAAATACGAGTTTTTTATAAGAAGAAACAAAATTAAAACATAAAAAATACTAGTACTTTATATTAATCTTACATACCTCTCCACTCAATTATTCTTTAGATTCATTTAATGTTTTATTCTATTATTATTTTGAGTCTCTCAAAATTTAGGTATGAATTAATTAAATAATACAATAGTTATAGTTTGTATTTGATTTAATAGAACAGATTTAGCCTTTAACGATCTTTATATTATTTTTTCACTGAATAAAATTTTTCTCAATGAAAATTATAAACCTTAAATAATTAAGAATTGAAGAAATGTTTAAAATAATGTAATGCAGGAGTAAGAAATAATATTTCAAATAAGTTAATTATATACAAATTATATTTACATCCCATTAAATTTATTTCCATTAATATATTTACAAACACATATATATTATTTTTATTTGTTAACCCGATTTTTTCTGAAAAAAAAATTTATATTTATTAAATTAAGAAAATTATTATGAGTATTATTAAATATTAAGAGATAATTATGGAATTGAGGATGAAGATTATTATATAAAAAGTTCTGTAAAGTGTAACGTTTTATACGTGAAAAACCGCCAGAGAATAATTTGAAGGCAAGCAAGAAAGAATAAAGTTGACGAAAACAACCGTAGCTTGTATAATTTGATAAATAAGTTATTCGCTACTCAAAGTTTAAATAAGCATCGTTACGATCTAAACTTAGAAGATACGCGAAGATCCCGATTAGCAAAAGCAACGACCATTGTTTAAAAAATTTTATCGGAACGAAAAAACAAAGATATTTCTTTGAAAATTATAAAACAAAATTCATATAATTTATATTGGTAAATAGTTTAATGTAATAATATATAAAATAATAAAGAAACACGCACAAGACGTTTTGACAAATTTTCGACGATAAATAAAGAAAGGAAAGTAAATATTGCGAGTTTAAAATTTGTAAATTCCAACGACGTCTAATGTATTGATAATGTATAAATTCAAAACGGATAATATTAGTTAACTATCAAAGAATTTTTCTTCAGTCTTGATTGTGACACGATTGAGAATCGAGTATTGTAACTATGTTTTCAATAAAAATATTATTTTTCAGTTCTGTATTTATTGAGTAAATACCATTACTATATGTTTAAAAAACAATTTAAAAAAAACTATATTTTTTAATTTACTCAAAACAATAATGTTATAAAAATAATTATTATTGCCATGAAAATGATAAGCGATTTAATTCGTACTAATACTGTTACTTACTCCTCCACTTCCTGCGCCAAAGTTTTTGTTACAGTAGTCTTTACATTTACCTTTATTTTGATCAGGAACAACTGTAATTTAATACATTATTATTGTTTTTAATAAAAATTGTGTTATTTAATATATAGTAAATAAAATTAATTTTCAACTAATAGCATAAGTTCTTTTAATCGATTAAAATAAAAACAGTATAAAATTTGTAAAAAAAAATTCACAAAAGTAAATAATTTATCGATAAATTTCATATTTCTATAATATTAATTGCATTTCTTTGATTAAAAAAAATCTGTATTGAGAAGCTCCTAATCAAACTATCGATAAGATAATTTTACTAGAAAATAATGTAACTTGAATTTTATACGTTAAACCTAAAATACAACTTTTTGAATCTCATCCTTTAATATATTAAATATAAGAAATACACTATAATTAAATTATCTTACTTAATCATAAAATATAATAAAAAGCAACAACTATCGCATAATCTTAATCGATATTTTAGTAGATAAACTAATTTTTATACTCGATAATAGTTGTAATAAAATTTTTTTATATTTTTTATATAAAATTCAATTTTTTATAATAAATATTCATATATTTAAAAATAATTTGTAAATTTTATTTTGCTCTAACTTCGTAAAACTATATCATTTTTTTTTATAAAATCAGAAGAAATTATTTATTAATATGATATAATTGCATAATTATGTAAAGTACTATTTTCACAAGATCAAATTCAAATACATATGTTAAAATAGAATCATAATTAATATTTTTAAAACAAATGAGATCATACATTTCTCTAATCTATACCGAATCTTCAAAAGACTTAATTTTACGATACGACATGTAAAAAATTTATGTATATCTTACAAGTGCAAGTTTTCAAACACTGCTCTACTGTTGGCTTAAATGATGGAACAGGAAGTTGTGCAGGAATTTTACCACCTTTAACTGGAGCCTTTCCAACTGACGGTTTTGCAATTTTGGCACCTTTTTTAACATCTGTTTTTCCTATAATAAGTTAATTATTATATATATTCATAAACCATAAAGGCTTTCGTGAGCAATGAATTAATACACACACCTTGAACAAATAATATACAACATACGAAAATTAAAACAGCTAATATTAAAAATTTCATTTTGTATAATTTTTTGTCCAACATGATAACAAAAGTCAAGCTTTTCTCATATATTTTTAATATATCTAGATTAGTTTTTGCTTTTATATTAAAAATAAGAACTGAATAAGAGAAATTGTAATATATTTGCACGAAGTGGTCTTTAAATTTATCGTTAAGTGTCTTTTAATATTTCTGTTATTCAAATACTGTTCTGTAAATAATACTATTAAATAACAATTTATTTTATCTATTTAATCACAATTTTATGAATACTAACGATTACTTTGTATCTTGATATTTAGCAATATTCAAAGTCACGCTAATATTTTAACTTATAGTTTAACGAATTTAAAAGATGCATACATCCGTATTATTTTCCAACAAGTATTTCTTGTGATTTTTTTATATATGATATAAAAGGACGAGTAAAAAATTTAAGACTTTTCATAAATTTTTAACGCAAAATATGACGATAAAAAATTATTTTTTTTAATGTACGGATATCATTTTTGATAAATATACAGAATTGTGTCTGCAAAAAATATATGATTAAAATTTAATACTTAAACGAGTCAATTTTCCTTTTTTAACTAGTGGAAAAGTCAAAATAAGTAATTTGTGTTGTTAAAATATTACATGAGTTAACGTGTAAAAATATTTACTTTTTAAACTGTATAAATGCCTTAATTAAGTCGTACATTAATTGGGATTTATAATTTGGAAGATGAAACGTATTAAAAATCCTTTAAAAGAAGAACATATACTTATTATAAAAGAGATATTTTTAAAAGGTTAGTATTTCATACTATTAATCCATAGCTAATAAATACTTAATAAATTCTAAATGTTTATCTTAAC
Source organism: Dolichoris vasculosae (assembly GCA_018907195.1). Classification (NCBI taxonomy): domain Eukaryota; kingdom Metazoa; phylum Arthropoda; class Insecta; order Hymenoptera; family Agaonidae; genus Dolichoris; species Dolichoris vasculosae. The sequence continues at coordinate 23,359,770 of JACCHY010000002.1, forward strand.
CGTTTAAATATAAACATCTAAACGACTTCGATTGATCCCATTTAAGCACGTAAGAATCAATAGAAATGAAGCAAGTCTTTAGAATCATAATTTTTCCTACGCTCAACCAAAATATCATGACAGCAGACCAATCAGACACATCAATAGGCCACTATCAATTCGTTATCGGAATAAATTTACTCCTGAATAAAAGACATCATCGACTAGTTGTGACATAAACTTGTGACAATAGAATCCGCGATGATACCAATATCCGTTAAGATATTAAGCTTGAATTTTTCTCTTCCTTTATGGATCATGGATCTCGACCTTAGGATATAAAGAACGTTCCGAGAGACTTTCACGATCAAATCCGCCCTTCTCTTTACATGTCTCAAGAAATAAGCTATTCAGACATAAATCGACTTTTTTAAGTTAGAAACAAGCAAAGTCTATTTAACGCTTGCCTCCGAAAAACAATGTAGATAAACTTAGATTTCAAATAATGCCTCGAGATACTGAAACGTGTTGCTGAATTAGATAATCAAATAAATACGCTTAGGATATTGATTAGAATGATTCAAGTTAATAAAACATACTATTATAAAACGGCGGTTTCAATTTCTAATTTGAATACATTTTGTGTTTTATAACAAAAAATTAAAATCAAATACTTACATTTTTTTAGAATAGACTGGTACGATTTATATTAACGTATATTTAGGAAAAGGAATTTTCTCTAAACTTTTATTGCACTATCTTTCAAATTATGTAAGTAAGATAAGGATTTATTAACGAATTCTTCTCATAGTGTCTTTAAAGTGCGAGAAACATCGTAGTTTTTATGCATTCGATAAATATGTATTTTATTAAAATTGAATAAATGCTTATCTTATATACTTTATCTAAATAAATTCATACTTTTAATATATGAATTTTAAAAACATATATTGATCGATCGTTGCGTTCGATCGATGCAAACAATTTGAATAGTTTACTTTATACTTAACTGGTTAACAAGATAAAAAATAATAACACATATTTAAATTCAATACTTCGGAGTTGTTCTGTTTCCTATCATTCGTTGGCAGAATTTTATAGCTATTTAAGAAATTCGCGCTATTCGTTAAGATTATTTTACCTCTTGTTCTTCTCGATGTTCAAATAACTTCTAGAAATTTTTGAAAAAATAATCGTTTTCAAATTATATTCCTACTACTCGGAAACTCTACCAAACCAAAAACAAAACTTAAAAATTACCAATGCTTGTCATAATTTCAGAATTATTTATTATTTTTTTCGCTAAGAACATATAATATCTTCGAAATATGTTTAAAAAAACGAAACAAACGGTCAACGATTTTCCACGTTAATTATACAATTTCAGTATGCGTTCGATATCATTAATATAATATCGTCGATCGTAAAATGAATATCCTCAAGACAAAGAAAAATCTTCCCTCTAAGTTTCATCTTCGCTATTTCCGTGGCAGGAACGCCTTAATTATTTAAAAATTAATATGAATAATTTCCTTTGTTTAATGATTTTTTCTTCTAAAACAAAATTATTTCTTTATTTTATTGTAATTAATATAATTATATTTTAATTACTTACAATATTAAAAAATAAAGTGTATAAATCTGTAAAGATATACTTACTGATTAAATATTGTTTATTCGGCACTTAATATTACACTTTTCTTTTTCAGGCGTCACAAGATCTAAAATTAAATCAGCAAAAAGCTTTTTTTAAATATTACAAAATTAAAGAATACAAATTTTTATGAAAAATTTAAATTAATTTTATAATTTTCTGACACTTCAGTCTCTGTAATATAATTATAATATCTATCTCGCTGTATTTTTAATTTTCTGCGAGACTGCATAAAAACTCAATTACTTTTTGTTAAAACTACAATGGAAAAAATCAATTAAGTTTTAATTTAATATTAAAAAAAATTTTTGTTAACAATTTTTAATTAAATCCTAAATTGGTTAACATAGAATTATTTGCATGAAAATTGAAGCAGTATAAAAATTAAGTTGTTAATAAACTTTTTAAGTTAAATCTAAATATCACTTTCATATTACTTCGAAGGTCTAATTTAATACACATTACATAGATAAAAAATTCAATATCGATTTAAAATATTATCGTTTAGGACTAAAATTATATATCATGAGTTCAAACTAAAATTCTAAATATATTCTAAATATACGGTTGATTAATTCTAACTCTCTATCTTTATTAGTTGAAAATATATTTTAAACAAGATCTGATTTTATTTTGATTATCCAAGGATTAATTGAAGTCTCTTAAAAATACATCTCTTTGTTACAAATTGTAGTAACTTCCAAACTAATTCTTTTTATACCTTAAATTAGACTGAATAAATTGAATAACTAAAAATCTTATTATTATTATATAAAATATAAATTTAATATGTGCAAATCGTACGTCTGCAAGTTTTCAAACATTCATTTCTTGATTTTTTATGTCTATCCCGTACAAGCCATTTGAAGGCTGAAAAAATTATGGTCAATAATTAGTATATATTTTACTAAATACAAATTTATTTATTTTTTACCTTCTGCAAATAGCACAAAAATTAGGATAACTGATATAAGTATCACTAAAAACTGCAATATCTTCATTTTAATTAATGAAAGAAAATTACATTTTTGTTATGCAATTTTTATTCAATTTTTCTGTAAAATGTTTGCTTTTTACGATCAAAACATATTTTTACGTTATGAATATATCAATTTCAGTGCACGAAATAGTCTCTAAATATTTTTAACTTTTATATTAATATTTAAATTGAATATATTACACGAAATATATTCCAATTTTATTTAAGTTTCATGTAATATAATATTTTTGTCATTTAAGTATATTATTAAAATTAATATACTTAAATTAAATTAAATTAAATTAAACTTAATTACTTAAATATATTAAACTTAATATGCAATAAACTTACTTTTATATTGATTTATATTAGGATTAAGATTTTTATTTTTAATAAATTTCTTAAAAAACTTTATTAAATATTAAAAAATGTGTAAGTGTTAGTATTATAATTATGTTACATATTATTCAATTAAATATATTCTGTTAAATATAGATGTGCTTTGTTGAAATAAAAACTTTATTAACGATATTAAATTGAACTGATAATTCAAATAATATAAACATTGTAAACGTTTATTTGTGATAAATCAATTATATATAAAAATTTATTCACATTAATTGTTTTTGATGTTACATTATTTATCGAATAATTAGATTATATCTTTTAAAATGACTAAAAAATTAGAAATATTTAATTTATAACACATAATCTTTATATTTTTGTACAATATTTACTTTTTATATCTTAAAATATATAGAAATTTTTTTTAATTGTAAAAAATATAAAAAAATAATAACGAAATATTTTAAATATCTTTAACATTATAAATAATTTTCATAAACTTCTTTCTTATAAAAATATATAAATTTTATATATTATTCAGAATAATATTACCTTAATTATGTAGAGCTAAATCACATATCAAATTATTAAATATTAATTTATTAAATAAAAAATGTTTCTAATGCAGAATAATTATTAAGATTAATAATTAGCAAAAATAATTAATTTTTTTTGTATCATCGTTTATGTCTTTTTACCACTTTAAAATAACTTATCAATATAGTGAAAAAAATATAAACAATAGTAGTAAAAATTTTCTATTAATCATTATTTTCGAATATTATAAATTTTATTGGATTCACAAATTAATGTTATTTGAATATTAAAATTGTTTATCTATCAAATCTTTTATTAAAATAAAAATAATATCAACATTTAAATACTTAAAAATTTTTAGTACAAGATAAATTTATTTTATTCAATAATTACTTTTATCAATGAAAATTACATGTGCAAAATATATTAAAACCTAAAAGAATAGTTACAAATTGTTTTATATTCTCAAAAATTATCTTTGATATTAGTAATTAACCAAAATATATATAGATTAATTAAACAATATTAAAATTATTTTTACACTAGCAATTATTTAAATTTCTGAGGATTCATTTTAAGTAAATATTTGTTACATGTTTAAAAATTAAAATATAATATGTCTTTGCTAATTATATATATATATATATATATATATATTTACTTGTGAATACACATACACTAAATAAATAACATTTTTTTATATTACATAATCTTCTGTTGTAATCATAAAATATTTTCGTACGTGCTGAAACCAATATTAATTTATTATTATATTATATTAAATATTAATAAAAATGAAATAACTATTTTTCAAAGATAATTATATTTACCAATGTGAAATTGGTTAAGCAATTTTCGCAACTACTTTATCGATTTGAGCCCTGCACTTCGATTTGCATTTTTTTCTAACGAGTTTTGGCAAACCTAAAAAACATACGATATTTAATTAAATTTAAAATTTTGCTTATCGATAGTAGGTTATAATTTTTTGTAACTTAAGAATCACAGATTATTTTGTACACATTTGTGCCGTCTGTAAAAATGTGTGTATTAGGAAAAAAATACCTTCTTTATCATTTCGGGAGAAAATTTAAATACAATAAATACGTTTAAAAAAAATAGACGCGAATAAGGAAAGTTGAGATAAAAGTCGTACTATAATAATAATAATAATAATAATAAATTGAATAAATAATAGTTGAAAAATAGATTTTCGTTAAATTTTCCTGAATAAAAAATGAAGATAACGGATGGAAAATTCGATTTCATTGGCTTTATAATAAGTTAAGTTTAGAGTACAAAAACCAGAACAGATTAAATATCCAAGCGTAATTTCTCGTAAGAAAATATTTCAAAGCAACGGTCTTGGAGCAAACTAAAAAGAAATAGAAAGGACGAGAGAAAATGAGAATGCAAAAACGCCGAATAAGAAGAGTTGGTATATATAAGTCGACCTACTGCGATAATTGTTATTTATTATTCTCGACTCTAGTGACATCCATTGTAACTGCTATAATAAGTGTGTTAGCATAGATCATCCGCCCGGAACCGGATTACGCCATTTTATATTTATTTCTAACCGGTAATAAACTATTCTTTTCCCGTTTGAATATTTTTTACTAGAAAAAAGGTTCCGTTTTCACTTGATAGTCTTCCATTGTAAAAAAAGTATCCTTTAAATAGGAATTCAGAGAATCTACATAGAAACATGAAACAACCTATTCAGGAAGATATTCGCAGCGGATCATAAATTTTAGAGCGCGATAATGTGTTATTATAAGTTCGAAAATATCGTAGATAGTAATGATATCAGTGGCTATAAATCACAAATTCGTATGGAAAATAGTAATTCTGATATCGATTAAGGAGCAAATTGATATCTTTAAGTCAGGTAATCTAGTTAATTACACAAATTCTATATAATTAGTTTCAGGTTGTATAGAATGAGTAAGCGAAAAATTAAGAAAATCAAAAGAAAAAAAATAACTGATACATAATTATAGTAAAATTAATTAGAAGAAAATTTCATTTTTCGAATAAACTTGTAAATCATATAAATAAAATAAAATTATCGCAAAAACAGAAACTGTATTGTATATTGTAAATTTTTTTCGTAAAAATAATACAATTAAATATTAAAATAGATATTTAAAGATATCGAAATTAATGAAACGAACAAAAAAAATTTAATTGTTAATCTTTCTTTATTATTTTTAATATACTAATTAAAATTAAACTAAAGTCTATTTATTATTCTATAAATAACTCGGTCCGAGTAAAAAACTGTCAAATAAGTATGAGTTTATTTTTTAATAACAAAATCAAATTACTAAAATTGATAAAAATTTAAGGGATATCCAAAAAGGAAAATTATTTTCGCAAGAAATATAACATCTTAAAAATTGATTCATTTTCACAAAAAATAATTGGTAATGATAAAATATGAAATAAATAAGTATTATAATTATATTAAATATATATATCTTACTTTTGCATGTTTTGATGCACAGATTTAAACTTTCTTCAGCTATATAACAAAAATAATATTAAATTTTATTAATCTTTACTAAATATTTATACATTTTATCAAATTTTTACCTTCGACAAAGAATACAATAAATGTAATAGCGACTGTAAGTAATAATAAAACCTTCATTTTGTTAACGATATTGGAATCAACTAAGATTTCTGTTTTCAACTTTTAATTTGCTTTTGTAAAGTAATTTTCTATTTTATAGTCAAATTAAATTTTTAAATCATTATATATAAAAATTTCGTTGCACGAAACAGATTAGAAATAATTTTAATTTTTAATATATTTTTATATTTACTTCATTAATTTATAATAATTGCCATCAAAAAGGCTTAAATTTTTTTTTTATCTTATTTTATTTCTTTCTTTTTTATTTCTTTATATTTTAATATTTACTTTTAATATTCGTGATGTACTTTTACATACAATTTAATTATAAAATTTAATTTTAAATATTTAAATAATTTTGAACTAATATTATTAAATACTATTCTAAAATATTACATGATACTTTTCTAAATCGATATTAAGATTTAAATCAGTAGTTCATTTAAACATTCACATAAACAATCAATTACTTAAATTGTATTAATAAGTTTAATTAATATGAAACATAAGGTTTCTATATGTATAAATATTATATTACTACAATTAATCATTTTAAACAAAACATTTATGACATTAAAACAAATCAAATTAATAAAAAATTACAATCTTCGGTGTTTCTAAGTAACTTCTCCTTATAATGATGAAATAATATTAAATAATTTTTTTAGAAAAATTTAGTATTATTTTTTTTATTACTCTATATGAAATGTAAAGTTTATGAATAAAATATTTAGTTGGAGTTATTAACATATTTAAAACATCAATCATTGTAATAATATTAAAAATTTAAACTTAAGTTTTTATCACATAATCTATCAACTTAAATTTATTATCATAAATATATTTCAATTTATGCATTAAAAATTAACTTTATTAATAATATTAAAAAATAAATTTATAAAGATCAATAAAAAATGTTGGTGTGTTTCACAAAATTAATGTTGAATTTATACGTTAATATTGATTTCCTATTTGTATAATTAATACATTAAATTTACATTTTAATACTGAATGATAAATAAACATTTTTTAATTTTCAAAAATTTTTATTAAAATATTATATTTCTTTACTTATTATATACATTTATTTATAAATTTCCATTGTCTTGTTAAAATTGCTATGTACGCTTAGATTTTTTTTAGAAGATGACTCGTTTCTGTGACCACAACTTCTTTACAACTTATCATCAAACTAACATAAATTTATAATTTTAGTAAAAAAAACATTAATATAACTATTTATACTACATTATAGCACTTACTTTTTTATGTTCCTTAACACAATTTTTTCTGCACAAGCTTCTCTCAGGTATAGGTAAATCTAAAATTTAAGAAACAAAATGTTTTATAAACAATGATTCAAGTAGCAAACAATGAAAACTTTTTAGTATTCAGTGGCATAATTATATACATATAATGTATGTATATATATTAAGTTGTATGATATTTTGTAACTTTATAATATTACATTTTTTTTAAATTACCACAATATTACGTATAAAATATACTTGGTTTAGTACCATTCAAAATAATAATAGAAAACCTTTCTTATTTTACAAATTTGATTTCTGTAGTTGCATTAACTTATTATACATAAAATTATTGTATTATTATAGTTTTCTTATTTTAAAAAATTTTTGGAATTTCTGTGCTTATTAAGTTATTGTTGACTAGAAATATTATGAAAATTGGTGGATTAGTGAGTCTAGAAATCCCAATAAATTAGACAAATACTTTTATAATTCTTATAGCGATTGGAATAGTAAAAATGTATTATAAAATATTGGAATATAAGATTCCAAATTTGATATACAAGAAAATGAACAAAAAAGTATAAATTTATTTTTTAATAAAAAATTGTTGTCTTGAATATGTAATATGTAAGTTTCATATTAAATGCAATAATGGAAATTTAGATTTGAGATATGAAAAAGAAAATTTTGTTTCAAAAAAATGTAATAACTTCAAAATTAAATCGTTTTCGCAAAGAATAATTTATAATAATAAAATTCGGAATAAATAATTATAATTATTTTAGATATTTATATTTCTTACTTTTGCAATGTTTAAAGCACAACTTTAACGGATTGTGTTGAGCTGAATAAAAACACATAATCAATTAGCATTTTATTTTTATTAAGTATCTATTTTTAGGATATTAAATATCTATTTTGTATCAAATTTTACCTTCGACAAATAATACAATATACGTAATAGCAATTATAAATAATATGAAAATCTTCATTTTATTAACGATAATGGAATTAACCAAAATTTCTGTTCTTTACTTAAGATATGTTTTTTCTAAAGTGATTTTTTGTTTTATAGTTAAAATAAAAATTTAAATGAAAGATATAAAAATTATATTACAAGGAATAGAATTAAAAACTTATAATTTTTAATATATTTTAATATTTACTTTTAATATTCGTGATATACTTTTACTTATAATTTTATTATAAAATTTATTTTTAAATACTATTCTGAAATATTACATGATACTTTTCTAAATCGATATTAAGATTTAAATCAGTAGTTCATTTAAACATTCGCATAAACAATCAATTACTTAAATTGTATTATTAAGTTTAATTAATTTTAAAATATAAGGTTTCCATATTTATAAATATTACATTACTACAATTAATCATTTTAAACAAAACATTTATGACATTAAAACAAATCAAATTAATAAAAAATTACAATCTTCGGTGTTTCTAAGTAACTTCTCCTTATAATGATAAAATAATATTAAATAATTTTTTTAGAAAAATTTAGTATTATTTTTTTTATTACTCTATATGAAATGTAAAGCTTATGAATAAAATATTTAGTTGGAGTTATTAAGAAATTTCAAATATTAATCATTTTAATAATATTAAAAATTTAAACTTAAGTTTTTATCACATAATCTATCAACTTAAATTTATTATCATATATATATTTCAATTTACGCATTAAAAATTAACTTTATTAATAATATTAAAAAATAAATTTATAACGATCAATAAAAAATGTTGCTGTGTTTCACAAAATTAATGTTGAATTTATACGTTAATATTGATTTCCTATTTGTATAATTAATATATTAAATTTACATTTTAATACTGAATGATAAATAAACATTTTTTAATTTTCAAAAATTTTTATTAAAATATTATATTTCTTTACTAATTATATACATTTATTTATAAATTTCGATTGTCTTGTTAAAATTCCTATGAACGCTTAGATTTTTTTTAGAAGATGACTCGTTTCTGTGACCACAACTTCTTTACAACTTATCATCAAACTAACATAAATTTATAATTTTAGTAAAAAAAACATTAATATATCTATTTATACTACATTATAGCACTTAATCTTTTATATTCCTTAACACAATTTTTTCTGCACAATTTTCTCTCAGCTACATGTAAATCTAAAATTTAAGAAACAAAATGTTTTATAAACAATGATTCATGTAGCAAACAATGAAAACTTTTTAGTATTCATTTGCATAATTATATACAGACAATATATGTATATGTATTAAGTTATATGGTATTATGTAACTTTCTAACATTACACTTTTTTAAAATTACCACAATATTACGTATAAAATATACTTGGTTTAGTACCATTCAAAATAATAATAGAAAGCCTTTCTTATTTTACAAATTTGATTTCTGTAGTTACATTAACTTGTTATACCTAGAATTATTGCATCATTATAATTTTTCATAGTTTAAAAATTTTTTGGAATTTCTGTGCTTATTAAGTTATTGTTGACTAGAAATATTATGAAAATTGGGAATTAGTGAGTCTAGAAATCCCAATAAATTAGGCAAACACTTTTATAATTCTTATAGCGATTAGAATAGTAAAAATGTATTATAAAATATTGGAATATAATATTCCAAATTTGATATACAAGAAAATGAACAAAAAAGTATAAATTTATTTCTTAATAAGAAACTATTGGTTTGAATATATAATATGTAAGTTTCATATTAAATGCAATAATGGAAATTTAGATTTGAGATATAAAAAAAAAATTTTGTTTTCAAAAAATGTAATAACTTCAAAATTAAATCGTTTTTGCAAAAACTAATTTATAATAATAAAATATGAAATAAATAACTATAAATATTTTAAATATTTATATTTCTTACTTTTGCAAAGTTTAAAGCACAACTTTAACGGATTTTTATCAGCTGAATAAAAAGACATAATCAATTAGCATTTTATTTTTATTAAGTATCTATTTTTAGGATATTAAATATCTATTTTGTATCAAATTTTACCTTCGACAAATAATACAATATACGTAATAGCAATTACAAATAATATGAAAATCTTCATTTTATTAACGATAATGGAATTAATCAAAATTTCTGTTCTTTACTTAAGATATGTTTTTTCTAAAGCGATTTTTTGTTTTATAGTTAAAATAAAAATTTAAATGAAAGATATAAAAATTTCATTACAAGGAATAGAATTAAAAACTTATAATTTTTAATATAATTTAATATTTACTTTTAATATTCGTGATATACTTTTACTTATAATTTTATTATAAAATTTATTTTTAAATATTTAAATAATTTTGAACTAATATTTTTAAATAATATTCTGAAATATTACGTGATACTTTTCTAAATCGATATTTAGATTTAAATCAGTAGATAATTTAAACATTCACATAAACAATCAATTACTTAAATTGTATTATTAAGTTTAATTAATTTTAAAATATAAGGTTTCCATATGTATAAATATTACATTATTATAATTAATCATTTTAAACAAAATATTTATGACATTAAAACAAATCAAATTAATAAAAAATTACAATCTTCGGTGTTTCTAAGTAACTTCTCCTTATAATGATAAAATAATATTAAATAATTTTTTTAGAAAAATTTAGTATTATTTTTTTTATTACTCTATATGAAATGTAAAGTTTATGAATAAAATATTTAGTTGGAGTTATTAACATATTTAAAACATCAATCATTGTAATAATATTAAAAATTTAAACTTAAGTTTTTATCATATAATCTATCAACTTTAATTTATTATCGTAAATATATTTCAGTTTATATATTCCATATATTCGACGTACTCAAATAATTTAAAACAATATTGATCCTCGGATTAATTGCAATAATCAAACTCAACTGTAATTATACGCATCACTATTAATAAATTGTAAATATAATTGTCAAAATAGAAAGTTAAAAAAATTGATTATTAAATTCAAATTTATCGAATTTTAATTCAATACCATTAATAGAATCATTAAAAATTTAAATTCTTTAAAACTTGTAAAAAATAAAAAAATTTAAATAAAAAAAAAGAATTACAATTTGTAGCATCAGTTTAAAACAAAGAAAAAAATTATAATTGTTTATTTTTACAGTCTTAAAAATTAAGTTTATTAATAGTATTAAAAAATAAATTTATAAAGATCAACAAAAAATGTTGGTATGTTTCACAAAATTAATGTTGAATTTATACGTTAATATTGATTTCCTATTTGTATAATTAATACATTAAATTTACATTTTAATACTGAATTATAAAAAAACATTTTTAATTTTCAAAAATTTTTATTAAAATGTTATATTTCTTTACTTATGATATACATTTATTTATAAATTTCCATTGTCTTGTTAAAATTGCTATGTACGCTTAGATTTTTTTTAGAAGATGACTCGTTTCAGTGACCACATGTTCTTTACCACGTAGATTCAAACTAACATAAATTTATAATTTTAGTAAAAAAAATATTAATATAACTATTTATATTACATTATAGAACTTACTTTTCTATATTCCTTACGACAATTACTTCTGCAAAATTTTCTCTCAGCTGGATGTAAATCTAAAATTTAAAAAACAAAATGTTTTATAAAACATGTTTCAAGTAGCAAACAAAGAAAACTTTTTAGTATTTATTTGCATAGTAATATACATTCAATATATGTATATATATTACGTTGTATGGTATTATGTAACTTTCTAAAATTACACTTTTTTAAAATTACCACAATATTACGTATAAAATATACTTGGTTTAGTATCATTCAAAATAATAATAGAAAACCTTTCTTATTTTACAAATTTGATTTCTGTAGTTGCATTAACTTGTTATACCTAGAATTATTGCATCATTATAATTTTTCTTAGTTTAAAAATTTTTTGGAATTTCTGTGCTTATTAAGTTATTGTTGACTAGAAATATTATGAAAATTGGTGGATTAGTGAGTCTAGAAATCCCAATAAATTAGACAAACACTTTTATAATTCTTATAGCGATTGGAATAGTAAAAATGTATTATAAAATATTGGAATATAATATTCCAAATTTGATATACAAGAAAATGAACAAAAAAGTATAAATTTGTTTTTTAATAAAAAATTGTTGGCTTGAATACGTAATATGTAAGTTTCATATTAAATGTAATAATGGAAATTTAGATTTGAAATATGAAAAAGAAAATTCTGTTTTCAAAAAATGTAATAACTTCAAAATTAAATCGTTTTCGCAAAGAATAATTTATAATAATCAAATATGAAATAAATAATTATAATTATATTAAATATTTATATTTCTTACTTCTGCAAAGTCTAAAGCACAACTTTAACGGATTTTCATCAGCTGAATAAAAAAACATAATCAATTAGCATTTTATTTTTATTAAGTATCTATTTTTAGGATATTAAATATCTATTTTGTATCAAATTTTACCTTCGACAAATAATACAATATACGTAATAGCAATTACAAATAATATGAAAATCTTCATTTTATTAACGATAATGGAATTAATCAAAATTTCTGTTCTTTACTTAAGATAGGTTTTTTCTAAAGCGATTTTTTGTTTTATAGTTAAAATAAAAATTTAAATGAAAGATATAAAAATTTCATTACAAGGAATGGAATTAAAAACTTATAACTTTTAATATATTTTAATATTTACGTCATTGATTTATAATACTTGTCATGAAATGAACTTCAATTTTTATTATTTTCTTGATTGATATATATATATTTATTTTTTAATATTTATTTAATTGTTTTGACATGATTTTATTTATAATTCTTTTTTAACTTTTCAATTTCTTAATTATTCTACACGTTATTATTAAATATTATCCCTAGATATTTTAAATCAATAATAGAATGAATTAATCGGTGAATTAAATAAAAACTTATATACAGTCATATTCAATTAAATCTTATTTATTAATTACATCAATTTAAGAATATAAAAAGTATCGATACATATTTTAAGCAAAATTTGTATAATGATAAAGTAATATCAAATCTTATCATAAAAAACAATTTAATAATTTTTTATTACCTAATATGAAATGTAAAATTATGGATAACAATATTATGATAAAATTGTTGACAAGAATAGAAAATTAATAATTTTAAAATTATTTAAATTAAGTTTTGTTTAATAAATAACGAATTTCAGTTTATTTATATAAATATGTTTCAATTTTATTGTCCCTTGTAAAGGATTCCACCTTTCTTGGATAGTCTCCTGAATAAAAAATTATATAATGTTTTGTAGTTTTAAAATAATTTTATCATTCTTTTGCAACTAATTTTTAACTTAGCCTACTGGTGAACGTCTGTGGCTGCAAATGAAATTGCAAATCTTTTTCCAGCTTCTTTGCCCAAAGTTGCTAATTGCTAAAATTGATCAAATAATTATTATACATAAAATCATCGATAGAAAATTATATTATAACTCATATTATTTTTAAGTAATTCTGAATGAAAATTGAAATAAAAATCAATATTATACAATTTACCATCTAGAAAATTGTACTATAAACGTAATAAATTAGGTGTTTTTTAAAGATTAACTTTTGAATAAATAATCTTTTTATGGAATGATATTGTCCAAAAAAATACCTTTGAAATTTTCTAGATATACTTACAGATATACGAGAAACGTATAAAAGAAATAATTAATAAATTTTTAAGTTTGCAATATTTCAATCATTATATTTATCATACCTGTGTTCCTATTGGAAGTCCTACATAATTGAAAAATTATAAGTTAAAAAGTATTTCCCACAATCATCGAATGATTTCATTACGTACCTTTAATAAATAATACACAATATATACAACATAATGTAAGTATTATTAAGATATTCATTTTAAATAATAGAATTCTTTAAATTTAGATAAATAAATTTAAATTATTTTTTTATTTCTCTAATATAATTCTAATTTGTACTGAATTTCTTCGAAATTATGTTTTTTATAATAACAATATAAAAATTGATTATGCATGCAAAACTTTTTCACGAAATAATTTTCAAATACTTTTTTTTTATTTGTATTATAATATTAAAGCTTTTATATATTTTCTTATAAACAAAACTATTAAAAAATAATAAATTATTTAATTAATATATTTCTCATTCTATTTAATTGAATTATAATATTTGAAATTCTTTGAATATTAATTTTAATCATGGTTACAAATTTTTTTCTTATAAAGATTTTTGTGATATTTAACAAACAGAACAATTGTAGTTCAAATACATAATATAAATGCTATTTATTTGCTTCTAGTACTTTAATATTATGTATTAAAACAGAAAATATTATACGAATAAAATTAATTTTTATTCTATTTAATTTAAAATAAAGTGTTTCTTATTTTTATTTTATGAATTTTATATCGATATCTTTGATTTATAGAAATCAAAGATTTGAATCTGTATTTATAAACTACTTCATAAATTCTTAATTATACCTATAACTTGACTTAATTTATTTATTTGATGCGTATTCAAATAATAAGATTTATATCTTATTTAAAATTCCTTATTTTAATAAGTCATTAATTCTTCAAGGATAAACAAAATAATTATAATATCTTTAATTGATACATTTATTAAATCTTTCTGGTTTAGTCAGATAAGTTTTTCAGAAAGTGATATTTCAATCTGCATATTGAAATTGTTTAATTCTATCATAATGAATTCAAAAGTATCTATTTTTAAATGTAAAAAATTAACCCTAAAGAAATGTATAATATACATATGAAATATTAATTTTTCAACTGTTGTCAGTTTTTGTCATTTCCACAATATTAAGCGTATAAAAAAGTTACATTTTTTATTAAGAATTTATAAATTTTAACCTCTCATATAATTTATCATTCTGACATCATATTTGTTTATAGTAAATATTGCTATTATATCTCTATAATTAATCACTAAATTTATTCATAATTAAAGGCTTATTTTATAAATATTTAACAATCAGAAAATTCAGTAATAAACTGTGTATTCGTATTTATGAGACAAAATATTTCTAAACGAGTTATGTAATAATATATGAATAACAAAAAGATTGATGGACACTTATCGATAAATTCAAAGTTTATTTCGTGCAAGTCTATAACGATTCTTTTTTTTTATATTTATATTTTTACTGCGAAAGAAAAAAATATTTGAAAACGTCGAAATAGAGTATATACAAAAAATTTTTACTCACTTACGTTGTTAAAAATGAATATTTCTATAATCATTATATTAATTGTTACAAATTATATCTTGTTTATCGAAGGTATTTGTTTAAACGCATATTTACTTTTAATAAATGTTTTGCTCGATATTTATAAAAAAAATTAATATAAAAATTTCTTGAATGAAACTCATTAATTATATATTACTTAGGAACTGTGATTCATCCAGATAAGTTTGCACATTGTATGTCAGTCTGTAACAGTAAGATAAATATATATTTCTTCTTTTACGATTATAAAATATCTATATATAAAAAACTATTAAAATTTTAAACCGTAGATTTAGATTATAAATCAAAAATATTTGATGAAGAAAAAATAGATTTGTAGAATAACTTTTTCAATGTTATTTATTTTCTACGTGATTAGGATAATATTATTATAATTATAAAATAGTAGAAACAATTAAACGTAAAAAATGTATGGAATAATAGTTTTCATTTAATAAAAAAAATTTATTGAAAATTATTTAAATAATTTATGTTATTACAAATTTTTGAAGATATAATAAATATAGTATCGGTTGTTATCTAATTTCCTATTAAAATACGAACAAAACAACAGTAGAAAAATTTTTTTAATATATATATATTTACAACATTTCTATCAATAAAATATTTTTTATAAAAACTATATGTTCTGCTCGAATCCAAATTAAAAATGTAAAATAATTCTTTACGAGTAACTAAACAAATATAATTTCTTATTCTACATAAAAATACTCAAAGTCATAACAAAAAATATCAATAATTATAATAGTATAATATAATTTTTAATATTGTATTTTAAAAATTATCACATTAGGCATAAACGGATAATAAAAAATATATTATCGGGAATAAATAATGCAGATATTTTATATTTTACTATTCAAATTTATTATTTCATTGAAGATTATTATTTATTATTCTTTTCAGAACACAACCCATCTAGTATGAAAAAATGCATGAAAACTTGCGCTGGTATGAATAAAGAAAAGGAAGTTAATTCGTAAGTAAACTTATGAACAAATGTAGCTGTTTTTTATTAAATTTTTTTATTTTGGTAATATTATATACATACGATAAGATTTACATTTTATAATTTAACAATAATTAAATCGATGCATATACGTATTTCAATAATAAAAATAAAGTAAATTTTATTTGAATCGCTGTTTTCTAATTAATACAATATTTTTAATTATAGACTTTTTTTTATACTAAAAATTCTTTGAGTTTATAAACCTTTTTATCTTGTACTGGATATTTATTTCGTACCTTAATGATTAACATGGTTATATAAATTTAGAACTAGAAACGTATACTATTACAATTTATAATAATTATGATAAACTTATAATATGTTTATTTTTACATATATTTTTACTAAACTACAAATAATCTTAAATTTTTAAGGTTTAGATATAATAAACGAGAAATCTTAAATTTAAATTCATCTTTATTCGAATCATATTTATTAAAATATCCATAATTATATTTTCAAGAACATTATCATTATTTTCGCTTCAAATATAAAACTCTCTCAATATTTATTATAAAAAATATATTTAAAAAAAATCAATTTTTACCCCAATTTTTAGTACTAGTAAACCCTTTTAAAAAAAATTGTATTCCTCGGTTCAAACATTGATAGTTTAATAATTATAAAATTCAGTTACCTTAGAATAACTAAGTTAACAATCTGTTTTATCACGTAAAAATCCATATAAATTTGAAATAAATGTAGTTGTAATTTATCTTTTGCTAAAATAAAAAATGAATTGGATAAACAATTATACAAAATAATGTGTATTTAGAATTGGAAATGTAAACGTCCGCCAAAATAAACTTTGCCAAGTACAAATACAGTATTTAAATTTATTCTATCGGAAACCAAAGTATGTTTACCAAACCTAAATAAACATATTCACAAGAATATAAACATTTATTTACATAAATATATCAACTTACATATAAATGTATATCTGTAAACTATAACTAAAAACTATTTTAGAAAATTGAAAAAAAATTTATAAACTATATGATTTATTATTTTTTTATAATATTTTGTTTATTTAAATATAATTTTATAGATATTTTATCATATATTTAAAAATGAATTCATGACAATATATTGCGACTTCTGCTATTAATATTCACATTTAACTATAAAAAAATAAATACGCCAGGGAAATACATTAAATAGTATCCATATAAATATTTTTGGAATAATATTTCTAATATTATATAAAAATACTTCAATGAATTTCATAATATTAACTCTATTATTTTTTGTATATTTTATATTACTTGTAAAAGGTATTCGTAAAATACATAAATAAATCTAAAAAGAATTTAAAAACTTATCGAATGAATTTATTATAGGTGATTACCATGATCTTAGAATATGTCTTATACGTTGTAATAGTAAGTTATATGTTAATTTAATTGCATAATTTATTAATAAAAATCAATAAAAAATCAAATATAAAAAAAATGAATTTTTTTATGAAATTTATTCAAACTAATTTATAATTACTTTAATTCAATTACAAGAATTGTTCTCGATTTTTATTAAGATAAATTTTGAATACAATATAAAAATTTAAAATAATAAAAATTTATTGAAATATTATTTTTATTATATTTCAGAATATCCATCGCAACGAAAAATACGTTGCCGACATCATTGCTTCTACAGATTTGGCAAATCGATCGTATACCAACTATAAATTACCGAATAATTGACATTACATATTTAGAGTATATGCACTAGATTAAATTGTATAGTACTTTTTTACTTTTAAATATCACCTTGATCAGATTATTCTAAATACAATACAAATTATTTTTTAGAAAAAAGTGTTTACTTAATCGAAACATTTTTCAACCAAACGTTTTAACATTTTATTTCATATATATTATTAACAAATTTTCATATTATTTATGTATAAATATAACTTACAATTTATCAACTTTTATTTATCCAGATTCTTCGTTTCGTAAAACTACTTATTTACGTCATACTCTTTCATTAATGTTAAGAAAATAAAATATGGATTAGACAATAAAATTATAATATTATAATCATAATTTGCTTTCATACTAAAGAATTATCTTAGTAACCAAAGCTAAATTTCATCCTAAAGGTTGAATGAAATGTATTATTATTTACTACTACTAATAAATCTTTAAATGTAATCAGTTAACAAATTATAAATTTCTTAAACCATAATAGTAAAAGAAAAGCCTTTACAGGTAACATTTTAGAAAATATTAAAAAATTTTATGAGGTTTACAAGATCCTTATATCAACAAACGCAATATCATTTAGTGATTGATTTAAATAAATATTTACTTATTCGAAATTATTTGCGGATAATTTATTAATAGAAATTTTAATTATAAAATTAGCTACAAATTTTTTATAATTTGGTTACAAACTTGGGAGTTTTTAAAAAGAAAAAAATACTTTATTTTCGTCGTATAGATATTTTATCAATATAAATTAATTATATTTACATTATTTTATATAAAATTAGAAGCATAAAATAATAATAGTTGGGTTTTAGAAATTATAAAAAGGTGTCTTTTCTATAGAAAATATAACACAATAGTTTATGATATATTAAAATTGGAATATAATATTGTAATAAAGATCCGTAATTTTTATATAACAATTGTTTTCAACTAATACTTTTTATTGTTGATACTTAAACAGCATTTCACTTCCACTTATAGTTTTAATTGTATTTTTCTTCAATTTTCATTTACTTATTCAAAAAGAAAACACGAATTGGAAATAATATAAATCATGATCAATATTTTAAACTATTATTGTTTTTATACATTTAATAATCAAAGAAAATAAATTTATTCTTTGGTTTATATATGTAATATTTTATGTCACATACGAATTTTTATTAATAATAAAAAGAAATTAATTTATCTGTTTGAAGTACAGTTTACGGTATTTCATTTGAATAACAAAAATATTAAAAAATTATCGATAAAATTTTAAAGTAAATTCATGCAAATATATTTTCATGCGCATGTTTTATTATAAATAAGAAATGTCTAAATAAAAATCTAGTTTAATAAATTTAAATAACAAAATTATAAAATTTCTTATTGATAAATTTAAAGGTTGATTCGTGCAAATTTATTATTATTCAAATTATTTATGATAATTTTTGGTATAAAAAAATATTACTCCTAATCTAAATACATATTTATTTAAAGAATAAGTAAAAAGTCTACTCTTTACCTATTTACTAATTTTTTATAATATAAAAATGAATTTTTTTATATTTGGCTTATTGTTAATTGTATGTTATATATCAATTGTTCAAGGTACTTGATTAATATAATTATTAAAAATGTAATTATTCAATCAATTTCGTAACTTACCAATTATTTTTTATACAGGTGGACCCGAGGATCTCAAAGTTTGTTTAATAGGATGTAACAGTAAGATATAAAATAACTTTTATAAATATATACAATTTTACTAATTCTTCTATATATTTATAGTAATTTCGTATAGTATTCGTATTGGACGATATTCGTATTAGTTTAAATAAAATCTAATTTAACATTTGGAATTGAAAAGTTGATAAGATTTGTATCGATAACCAATGATCGAACAATTAATCTTATATAAAACTTTATACCGAGTATACTATAATATTCTAAATATCTATTAAAATCAATTATTTTCAAAACATATTCAATATTTTTTGTCAATTGTTATGACATAAATGTTCATTATTTAACATCGAAAAGTATTTTATATTTAACTCAAAATAATACAAAATTAAAATTACAGTGATTATTAATAGTAAAACATTTATTATTTAATTAATATTTTCACAAGACTCAATATTTATAAAAAACATAGTTTTAATCATATGATTATTGAAAAAAATTATTTTCTTGTAAATTCCAGAATTTCCTTCATCAAGAAAAGAGAAATGTATACAACAATGCAACTACAAATGGAATTACAAATTCTAACTATTATCTTGATTTGATACTAAACTTTTCTATATTTTTTATTTCATAAAAATGACTTAATTGTATAATAAAAAATAAAAGAAAAACGGACTGTGTTAAAATTCTTAATGTGGTATTTTGTATTTGTAATTTTCATACGAGACAAAAAATTCTGAACAAATTATCATTAAAAATATATACTACAATATTAGTTTTTACGCCTAGTGTTATTTTGGCATTACATTACAATAAATAAATAAAGATATATATATATATATATAAGATATATATATATAGAAATATATTTACAAGGATTCTTATTTAAATTGACAATTTTCATAATTGTTATCAGTACCTGATTAATCTTATCGTAACCTGAAAAAGGTTACGATAATTCCAACTCAAATTAATAGCACCTATAAATTTATATCATTCTTATTATTTAATATAAATTATTGAACTTTTGTTTCGCGTTCAAAATAAGATGGTTTTAGACACATTTTTCATTAGTTGCAATAATTCATTGTTTCTCTATCGTACCTTCAATCAGTATTGATTAAATAATTTACGTTTTTAAGAACCGTAATTAAATCAGAATGTTTATAGCTGTAACTGCGATCCAACAATTATCTACTGTAATTCCAACTAGTTTAAATAGTTTTATAGATGTCGTTTACTCCAACGAAACATCCCAGACCCCTAGTTTTAAACAAAACTCTATTATCTAATTACTTCTTCCGCGACTAAAACTTTGTCTATCCAAGTTTTTGAACATTATTCCTAATTAGAATAAACTGTAAGATACAAGTTTGCAAAATTAAGCTATAATTCGATGTGCCTGCTAAGAAAATATTCTTTGCTTCAAATTCTAAGTAACCCTTAATGTAATCAGTAATTATACTAATTAATAGAAATATCTGTTATCTAATATTGAAAAATCATATAAAAAAACTGATAGTTCCTTAGCACACAAAGCAGATTTATATGGAGGAAAACAAAGCATACAAATAATAGTAGTATTCATGTACTAAATATGGAACACAAAAATAATATTTTTATTGAAAACATAGTTACAATACTCGATTCTCGATCGTGTCACAATCAAGACTGAAGAAAACTTCTTTGATAGTTAACTAATATTATCCGTTTTGAATTTATACATTACCAATACATTAGACGTCGTCGGAATTTAAAAATTTTAAACTCGCAATATTTACTTTCCTTTCTTTATTTATCGTCGAAAATTTGTCAAAACGTCTTGTGCGTGTTTCTTTATTATTTTATATATTATTACATTAAACTATTTACCAATATAAATTATATGAATTTTTTATTATAATTTTCAAAGAAATACCTTCGTTTTTTCGTTCCGATAAAATTTTTTAAACAATCGTCGTTGCTTTTGCTTTTGCTTTTGGGATCTTCGCGTATCTTCTAAGTTTAGATCGTAACGATGCTTATTTAAACTTTGAGTAGCGAATAACTTATTTATCAAATTATACAAGCTACGGTTGTTTTCGTCAACTTTATTCTTTCTTGCTTGCCTTCAAATTATTCTCTGGCGGTTTTTTACGTATAAAACGTTACACTTTGCAAAACTTTTTATATAATTATCTTCACATTTTTCTTTTGATAATCCGTTTAGTATTAAATTTAAACAATAACAATATTACATTATTACATTTAGAAAATAATCACAAAATGATTTCAATTGTATTGAAAAACAAACAAAAATTATGAAATATTTTCCTGAAAGAGTTATCAAGAATAAAACTATTTTGATCGAAATACAAAATAGCTGGAGAAATATATAATTAGATTATATATATGAAGGTGTTTCAAATGTATTAATAAATCTTATTCTATTACGAATTACTAAAACATCAGCTTTAAATAAAAAACTGTACTATATACTAATTAAATTCACTGGATCATCGAAAAATCATCTAGGGATGATTATATATTTCATCCTATTAATGTTTTTGATATTTGATATAAAATAGTCAATCTACTGTAGAATATACCATATAAGAAATTAAAAGAGTCATTAAATGAAAATGGGATAACAAATTTGAGTATAACAAGGAATTTAGTTCGTACAAAATTTTTCTTAACTAGACAAATCCGTAGACTTGCAGTAACACACTCATATATATATATATATATCCAACGGGGTCGTAATGAAAAATTAAGAGAAGGGCGAACGAACCCCTCGAAGCTTATAAATGTTATACAGTACTAACATTTGCCGAGCCATTTAGGGAGTTTAGTACGAATTCTTAACGCAAGAAGGGAAAATACATGCAATACATTATTAGGGTATACAAATTCGTTATATTGTATCAGCACGTGTCGAAAAGGGAGAGAAGCTACTCGATCCCCAATTACTATTTTCTACAGTTCGAAAAGGGCTACAGTATTATTTAATTTTTAGTTATTTCGGAAGAAGAGAGAAACTACTTGACAGGTTACAAATTGTTCTGACTAAAACGTGTTAACAAATCGAAAGTGTAATCGTTACACACGGACTTGATGATGAAAGGTTATTGATTACCGAAATCTTAATATTATCCTGATTACGCTAATTAAATCTGGCTTTATTTTAAATAAGATGCAAAAGTTCCATACTTTACTTTTCAAAGGATTAAGTAATGCGAATTTGGAGACACGTTTAAATAACATCAGAACCAACAAGACTATATTATAACAATATTTTATTTAGAATAATTGAACAAGCTAAAATCTATTAATAATTATATTTAATAAATAATTATTAACAATTGTTAATAAGAATATTTTCTAAAAGAACATTTTAGAAAATTATTTAAAAGCTATTTATATTATTAATTTTTTGTCTTGTTAAAACTTTAATCAGTATTCGGACAGATATTTTTAACCGCGGTAAAAAATTGTGAATTCACAGAAACTAGTATATATTTACATATCTTAAATAAATATATTCCCAAGTACATCAATATTTGTTCACATAAATATGTCAGGATGAACGTAAGCGTACATTTAAACGAAAAACAATTCTATAAAAGTAGAGAAAGTTTAATAAAATACACTAAAATATAATATCTATAAAATTTTGTTTAAATAATCAAAATATTTTTAAAAAATTGATCATATATTTAAAAACGAGTTCCTGACATTATATGTATTTTAAAATTTTCCACAAAATTTTTTTTATCGAATTACAAACTTATATAAATAAAAAAATTCTTCATTTTCTTTCTATAGATATTTTATGAATATAAATTAAATGTATTTACATTGTTTTGTATAAAATCAAAAGCATAAAGAATAATAATGAGATTCTATAAAGTATAAAAAGGAAAGCGCCCTTTTCGTTTAAAAATATATTGGAATAGTTTGCGCTACACTAAAACTGTAATACTAATTTACGATAAAAGCATTTTCTGTGTAACAATTTTTTTTATGTGAACGCTATCTATTGTTTATATTTAGTTCAAATTAATTTCCACTTATAGATTTAATTGTACTTTGCTTGGATTTTTATTTACATATCCAAAAAGAAGACACGAATTTGAAATAATATAAATCATGATTAAAATTTAAATTTTTATTATATTTATATAATTAACAACTAATAAAACTAAATTAATTCTTTGATCAGTAAATTTTGTATTTTATATCACGTAAACAATAAAAAAAATAGTATTGTATTTGAATAACAAAAATATTAAAATAATTGTACATTTTTATTTTAATAAGAAATGTATAAATAAAAATCTAGTCTAATAACATAAATAAAATGAGTGTTTTAATATTATCTTTAATAGTTGTAATGTATGGAGTATTATTTATCGAAGGTAATTAAACATTGAATATATTCCCAAAATAAGAAGTTTTTGAACTTAGCAATAATTTTTACAGCCGGGCTTAATGAACTTCGTGAATGTCTTGTCAGCTGCAAAAGTAAGATATATTTATATAAAAAATAAATATGTTTATTGTGTGTGTGTGTGTGGGTGTGGGCGCGTCTATGTTAAATACTTTTCATAATAAGCAAATGTCTAATATTTTAATACTCGTTAAAATTTGTAAAATATTTAAAAAAGCTTTCAACACATTTTAAATTTAATTTCTTTGTAACAACCAAAGTTTATCGTTCTGATTAAAAAACCGTGAAGTATATTCATAAATTAGATGAAAAAAATGCAAAATTCAAATTAAAAAATTTATGAATAACCCATTTCATTACATTTGACAATTCATTTGCTAGTTATGTATAAAAAATGATTTTTAATTATATTTCAGAATATAATGATCCATACATGACACGTTGCAAAAAAGATTGCCGCATGATTTACTAGTAAAATACAGAATTTCATTCAAAATATAAATAAAAAAAGCCAATCTATATTTATCCTGTACTTAATAAATTAAGTTTCCAAAAGAAATTTTTTCCATTATTTTTTTATACTGAATATTCAAATTGATAATTCTATACATAAAACAGAATTATATTACTGTTTATAATAACAGAATTAATTTAAAAAAGTGAAATTTTTTAAATATTATTCAATGATTTAGCATTTATTTTTTAATAAATAATTATAAAAGTTCAGTCGTTTATTATAAACTTCATTTTTTACCTGAACCAAATTAACCAAATAATGGTTACATAATTTGCATAAGATTTTGTTTTTATTTCTTAAATGAACCAATTTTTATAATTTTGTAAAGCCTTCCTATTCTTATATTTTTATTACTTTTTTTTAAACGTTGTTTTATGAAACATAAATATAGTATTGATTAAATTGAATAAAATATAAATAAAAATATGAATAGAAAATATTTTTCTTATTTTTCATCTTCAACAAATATTTTATGCACTGAAATCAACACTAAAATAATAAGAAATATAACGTAAGAAACGCAACTCGCATTAATCTTTTTATGTTTGATGTAAAATTATTTTACTTACCGTCTATTTGGAAAAACATTTATCTATATAAATTAAATATTATAAATATTTATTGAAATCCAATGATTAAAACATATAGAAGGTCAGAGAATCTCTATTTCTCTAAGGTATATTTTATTTTCTTATTTTACATATTTTATATATTATTATTACATTTATTTTATTCTAATTATTAAATTCTAATTATTAAAAGCAATTAAAACAATATTCTTATAATAGTAACCTTGAATGAAACTTTTTATAAAATTTTATCATAAACTATTGCCAAGTTTTTTAACAAAATATTTATTTATTAACTAAATATTTATCATCGAAACATTCTTTAACAATTTTTTCGGTGATGAGTTTCAATATTAAAACTTATTATCTTAAATAAAAAATTATTTTAGTTATAAATATTTTTATCCTAATTTTAATGGATTCTATTTTTAAAATATAAAATGTAAATAAACTTCTACTTTTGCAAAGCAAATTCTCTTTTTTATAATAAAAACAATTCTTTTATTATTCATAAAAAGGAAAATTTACATCGAATACAAGTACATTATATCTTTAAAACATGTAAAATCTCAAAAAATTAATCCTTTTAAAAATTTCTTTTAAAATTATCTTTTTAAAAAAATCATACTCACCAATTATAAAATATTTTGAAAATATATTTCGAAACTATTTCATAGCTTCATAATGTTAATCAAATTAATATAAACTTTTAGAAAAGTATTTTATGCTAATTTAAAAAAATAATATTTGTTGAATGCCTTAGTATATTACAATTACAACTAAAAAATATATAAGAAATCTTTTGAAAATGAAATATTAGATTATTTCCTACTCGTATCCATAATTTCGCTGTTTGCTGATTAATCGATAAATGATCAATTTTAATAAAAACTATTTATTACGTGCATACTTTTAATTAACTTTTTAATATTAATTGTAACTTTTTTATAAATATACTATATATGTATATAGATTAAATTGTATATAAAAAATGATTTTATAAATGTTCAATTGAATTTAAAAAATATTTTACAGGATAGAAATTTTACATAATCTCTTTAAAATAAATAACTACAATAATTATTCCCATAATTCGATTTTATTTGAACTTAGTCAAAACTTAAATTTAAAAAGAATGAATTTTGTCGTTGCATTAAATAAAATTAACGTATGAATATTTTTCATACTAAAAACAGATCGTACAAATACATACGATCTTTCACTGTTCCAGTTTCATTTCTTCAACTTAATTTTGCATTTACACTTCCAGTTTTTAAACTCCCATATCTCTTTGTATTGAAAGTAAGACGTCAGCGATTCTCCATAGATCAAACTTAATCGACGTAAGCGAATCTCACCGTCCCCATCTACAAGTTGTATTAATTTTATATCCACATATCATTTTCAGGGAAAGTCTTTTGATTGTTGTCACTTTTGGTTCGCGCTTCAGTTCCCACAGTAGTTTGAATACGATTTCGCTTCCGTCTTCGTTTACCTGCGCACACAACGAGACACTGGTTTGAAATGGATGACATTTACGAGTGAAAATTTAAATATGCATTATTCTTATACGCTTAACAATCTACGTAATTAAATTTATTATTTCATTGAAATATGTATTTTTTATACTACACAAATAATCAAAATTAATTTATTCTAAATTATATACCATAATTTAAAATCTTAAACAAAAATGCATAATTAATTTTATTTTTAAAAATCAACGAAAAACGATTTTTTAATTTAAAAACATAATTATAAAATTAAATAAATTTTTCTTTGCGCGTTTGTACGTTTTTAATTGAAACGTACAGACGAAATTGATGTTGACGTTTAAAGAAAATTTATTCATTGAACATTGGAATGTTCCATGATAAATAAAATTGTTATTTGTGATGTAATATTTTACGTGGTAAATAACTAAATACAATAAATGACAAAATGAAAACATTAATAAAAAACACCAAAGATAGTTAAAATCTAATAATATAATTTTAATAGCGAAGGTTATAATTTTAACATCTATAAGTTATAAGTGTAATTAAAATATTAACAGTAACTATAATAATACAAAAAATCACGTTCAGATGATTTCATACAAAGTATTTTTACATTATTTATATGAAAAGGTATATTTTATATACATAATTACAATATGAGAATTTCATTTAGGATGTTTATGTTTTCAAAATTTTCATACAGTACTGATTTCGAATATTATTTCCTAAGTATTCCCAAAACTCATCTGATATATTAGTAAGATTCGGTTTTAATGTACAATTTATAAAAATTATTATATTTTAAAGTCATCGCTAACATCATATTTTATAAAATATTTTATAAAATACTATATTACCACATTAGAGATTACAATTTTACAAATTACGTACATAGGTTTGAAAAAGAAATACGAAGGATTCAATAACGAATTCACATTTTTTTGGCGCAAATTACCGTCAATTATAATTAAAAAATTAAGATATAAATTGTACATAATAAATAAATTCTACATTTCGTACAAAACTAAACATATAATTTGATCTTAGTGTGAATTAATTTTTTATAAAATATTCTTTACCATATATATATACATACTTACTGTATCGATACATTTTTTCTTTTTTTTAATTTAAAACATTAGCAAATACAAATTAGCATTACAAAAGGTTGTTTTTTTTTTTTCAAAAATTAAGAAACTTTGTAATGAAAACGTACCCTATTAAATATTAATAGTTCAACGCGTAAACAGTGTGCGAAATATTCGGAGTAACCGTAAGAGAGAGAATTTTATAAATTTACTGTATTTACGTTCCATTTACTCGTGTTTCGGCGCACATCATTCACAGCAAATTTCTATACTTTTATAAACTACGACTCTCGTACGCAAAAAGTCAACGGCGTATCAATAGTTTTTAGAAACTTTTATAAACATTTTTAATACACACATACAATGAAATATAAAAGTCACCTAAGACTCGATAAGAGCTTATTATTTCCCCTAAAGATAGGCTCGAGTACCACATCGATCAGACGGTCGCTTCTACGCCTCCGCACATAGCGATGAGTTTCACAGTATAGTGATAAAATACAGGGCCATAAGCACACCAAACAGCCGAAGAACGTTCACCCACGTACACCATTTCGCAATATCCGCAACTTTCATCATCGCCGTCCTGTTCGGCCTTCGCGGACTCTCGGATTTGTCATTGTTTTCGTTGGAATCGATCGATAACCTCCTCCTCGCAGTCGCCGCTTGCTCCTCTCGAAATCTCTTCCTCTCGGACAGCGACGATCCCGAATTTTTCGCAGAGCTGCGCTTCGTACTCTTGGTACAATCCTCGGAGGATTTCGTGAAGCGCGTCCTCGCGGTGACTTTAACGTCGGTTCCACTGGTCGTGGATTTCGCGGTGGCGGTGCTTTTTACTAGGAGCTTGCGTTTCGTTAATACGCGCTCTTCACTTTTATTGTGCGAAGAGATGCATTTTGAATGGTCATTACCTGATGCCACCTCCCAGCCATCCTCATCCTGATTCGACGATGTCGATTTCGAACAGTCTGTCGTCGTCGGTGGTGTCGTTGAACTATCGCTTGTTGGTGAGTTGCATCTGGAAAAAAGAGAAGAACGAGTCAAACTCTCTGAATCGCGTACATCGATTGCACCCTTGCAACCTTATCAATAGATGTAAAACGATTTATAAAAATGTACAAGCTCAATGTACAAGCTCAAGAAAGATACAACGTATGGCAAACGTAAGCGCAAACAAAAACCTACTTTATCTTTATCCGAGCAATAATAAGATGTTAAATGCTAACCTTTCGCTTACCACGTATTAGAACTCTATAAACCTTGAGAGAGAGAGAGAGAAAACGATATTTAATTTCAAACTCTCTGAACGTTCAATTTTTTAATCGTAAACTTAACAAAATTTTGTCATTCTATGTCTAATCGTATTATTACGAATACTATCGATCTTTTTTTCTTATAAATACGGTAAATTAGATACATTCGAATAAAAATAAAAAAAAATAGCTAATTTTTGTCATTGACTTTTAAAGAAATTAAATTTTTTGGTCGATTCGAACCAAATTCAGATGCGAATTCTAATGGATGTAAGCTCTAACAAATACTTTTATTTGTTTATCAAAATAATTAAAATACATGGCTGCGAGTCATTTATCGCAATATATATATAAATACATATGGTGAATTTAATATAGACGTAGCGTATCTGCGCCTGAGGGAATAAATATAGACACCCTTTAGCCACAGGGGCAGAAAAAATACAGCCAAGCTTGGGAACTTATCGAACCGTCGCTTCGAATCACCACCGCATCATCGCACTTGGATGCTAGAAACGAATTACCGGGGCGAGCTTACGAGTACTTATAAGTGGCCACTCGCACCCTGAAATCACCCTCTTTCGCGAGAAGAGTGCTTTGCTTCCATCAACGTACGTCCGGACCGGAAGAGCTGCATCGAGGACCTCGCAACTAACGGGTTCGGAGAGTGGCGCAAAACCAACCTCTTCAGAGATTGTACCACGATCGATGTCAAAGCCACTTTTTTAATCTTTCGTTCATTGTAGAACTTACGTTGAGCATTCTCGAGACATTCGATAGTGAAGTGTCGAAGAGACTGGCGTTTATTTCCGGAAGATTTCGAACGATTCCATAAGTATGATTTCATGTATCTGATTAGCAATTAATTTCCGTGATAATTAGGACGTTTGCCTCCGTAAGCGAACAACGCGAAGGAGAATTAAAGCTTGGTTAGAAAAAAATCTGTTTTGCCTGAACAACTTTTCCCTGGAATTATCCATAGGTTCGTCCATTAATTAGGAATCTTGATTTTCCGTTTAATTCCAATAAGATCGAAGCACGTCTCCAATAAAGTCATGAAACAATCGCGTCTGTAAATGTCGTTTTACGTAGTTTCAACGCTAATCTATACTCCGTTTTCCGTGTAACGGCTCTTCCTAATTGTCAACTATTGTCAACTCCGTTACCGGCTGATGTGTACTCGCTAGAAATCTACACTTCCGGTCGCGAATGCGGACAAGTGTTTCAGCCACTTCTCGATAGATCCTGACTCTTCCAGGGACAGCCTCGTTACCGTCCAGTGGTTCCGAACTCACTTTTGCCCGTTGCTTTCGAATCTACTTCACGGATGAAAGGTTTCCTCGAGGTGAGACTCAGACCTCGAATGTCTGAACGCGTAGACGTCGAGACCGACTTGATATGCCTCGGAGACCGGCACTGAATTTTCGACACAGGGTCTCCTCGGATTTCCCGGGGAATTTTGGAGCGATGCAAAGCTCGGCTGTATTTTTTTTCGAGGATATCCGTCTTTATCCCTTCGGGCAAAGATACGCAACGCCGATTCAATCATCGATCTTCCCTTTCATTCAGGGGATTTCTGATAAAAACGGTTTTCATTCTTAAAGGCTGAATCGCTCATCCATTTTCCAGTTCTCAGTTTTTACTTTTGTGTAAAGGACTTCGAAACAATCGAAAGAATCGTATTTAAACTAAAATATAAGGATAAAATTTTTTTAAATATATTTTCAAGTTAAATAAAAAATTGCTTATTCGATATCATGGTTATTTTGCTTTTAAGCGTTCTTATAAATTTTATAGTTTTTAATTTTTTTAAAAAAACGATTGTATAAATTCAAGATATTAATTTTTTTATAACGGTTAAGTTTTATCGGTCCCGTTACTTTAATGATTTCAAGTCTCGTTCGCTACTTCGACGGACAACAAAAATTTTATCAACATTTTTTCTATAATATTATCTCTATGTATTCAAATCTAATGAATATTTTAAATAAAACCGTTCAAAAAATTTTATCTGTTTAAAGAAGCCTACTTTCGTCAATTAAATTACACGTTTAAAATATATTTTAAAAATCTCTTGGATACTGAGAAATCAGAATTTTGGTACATAAAGAATATGATTAATAATACTTGTGTAATATTTTTTTAATAAACTTCAGAATTAAAGTTTTAAAATACTTTTTAGAAAATTTTTTTGCAGTAACTGAAAATAACATACATACATTATATTTAATTAACGATTGCATTTAAAAAAAATGGTAGAAAAGTATTGAAAATATAGTTTTTCTTCATTTTTTTATAAACTTACCGATTGGAAAAATTTAATAAAATTAAAAAATACTTTTTATTACATACACACCTTTTTAATAAAAAAATAATATCTATATATCGGTTTTTAAGATGTAAGCAATTTTTAAGCTATATTTTAAAATCCCTATAAAATAAGAAAACGTACATATATTAAAAAACTGTGAATTATTATATATGGTAATCTGAAAATGAGAAAAAAATGTTTAACTGATATATAAAAACATTCAAATTCTGATGAAAAAAGTAAAAATCAAACTAAAAAGAAAATACTAAACAAAAAAGAAATCAATAAACTTCAATGCATTAAAAACTTTTATTATCACTATAAAAATAAAAAACTTACCACTTAAAATTGAACCTAATAAATTTTTAAACAGTTTGAAAACATTGTTAATTAAAACCTTACAGCGAAAAAGAATTAAAAAAATAAAAGCTCAAGTACGACTATTACTTTATCTACTTACAATATAAAAAATAAAAATGAGCTGAAAAAGAATAAAATCTTACATATTAGTCCGAATCAATCCGTTTCTTATCGATAAGCTAAGACACATTTTCCACGATCTCAAGTTTATGTGGATTTATAAAATCTATATAAAAGTCCCTGTGAGATCATTAAATAATAATTACCATATTTTAAATTTTATCAATTTATAATTACATAAAAGTATGATTATATTTTAATTTCTTATATTAATATTATTTTATTACTTATATTTTGAAGTTAATTAAAAAAATTTTTATAATTTTGGTTAGTATCATATAAAATTGTATATTTAACAATTTCATATATTACAATTTCTATAAAAATATAGAAATCTAATTTGAACTTATAAAATCTAAGAAGAAATATTTAAACAAGGAAAAAATCTTACGGGAATATTAAAGCAATTATTTATTTATTCAAATTATTATATTTACTATAGATTGTAAAAACTAATTGTCAATTATAATTATAACTTACATTCGAAAATGAATAACAAAGTTTAAATTTCTATTGGCTAACAATAATAATAAAAATATAAGAATTAACTTATAAAAATTAATTACAGGAGACAAATATTCTTTCGAAATTCATGTTAATAAAATATTTAAACCTTTTCCTCTTTATCTTACTATTATACGATATTAGCACTTAACAAATATTAAAAAATTGATACAATATATATTATATACTAATATTATAAAATTTTAATTAAATAATAAATTTTATTCGATAAAAGAAAATTAAATCCTTAAAGATTCATTTAAAGTGTTTAATAAAACAAAAGATTTGACAAGCATATCAGTTCAACATTTATTCTTAAATCCTTTATCTTTTATCAATTAGATTTATCATTTAAAAATGTATCTAAATACAATTTTGATTTATCAACCTAAAACTGTATTATTCCTTACGGGATATCGTTTAAAATTATCGAATCGTACTGTCATTATACCTGGAATATTTTTTATCATATCAAAAAATATTAACATTTTATATATTTTCTTATATTTCGATAATAAGAATCTAAAAATTTTGTTATTAAAAATAGTGATTTTGTAAAAACTAACAAAACTTATCAAAAAATTATTCAAACAAAATAACTATACTCTTTTATCGGTAAATCTTTGTATATTTCATTGTTTATCAAGTTGAAATAAATAAATTGAAAAAATAAAAATTGTGTGCAAAAAATGTATAGAATTTTTAAAGAGAAAAAATTATGATTAAAACTCCTAAAAATTACCATCTTAATCTTAAATTTGTAAATTTATCAAATATATAAAAAAAATTATATTAAATAAATATTTATGCAATCAAATTAAATGAAAAGTTGATTATTTGGAATGGAGCGATATAAAAAAATCCAAATGAAATATTTCTCTATGATAATAGGATTGTTTAGGATATTTGAAGCTGTGTGAATTATCCCTTACGAAGTCTTGTTTTAAATAACAATTTTTAAATTTAATAAAAAATAGGTATTTAATTACACATATATACATATTTCTTTCATATTTTAAAAAGAAAAGTTTCTTTAAAAATATGACCTTGTTTAAAAAATCATGCGTTCTGTAATATACAGTCTGTTTGAAAATTGATTCAAATAATTATCGTTGTAAAAATTTTTTTTAATGATAATCGAATCCCATGGTATTACGAAGCTACTTAGACCTTTATTCGCTTTAGATGAATCAAAATCATAGTCATTTGGCGAACTTTTTCCTGAAAAAATAATAAAATAGAATAATCAGCATGAAGCCTTTTTCGTACAACTCTTAACAGATATATGATTGTTTATTTTTTCCTGACATCAACATTATAATACTTTTTAAAGTTTAATTATATTTATGTTAATTCTATTATCTTAAATTTAATAAAATTTCGTTTTATGTTCTTTCAATACAATAATCTTTTTGGGTTAATTTCTGCAACTTTAAATATTATGAATTTT
Source organism: Dolichoris vasculosae (assembly GCA_018907195.1). NCBI lineage: Eukaryota > Metazoa > Arthropoda > Insecta > Hymenoptera > Agaonidae > Dolichoris > Dolichoris vasculosae. Next base: position 23,393,971 of record JACCHY010000002.1, read on the forward strand.
GGGTTCGTTTTTCAAATCGATATATCGGTACTAATCATATCTTTCAATAAGATTACAAATAAAAATGTACATGTTTACTTCGACAGCTGCACAATAAAGGCCCCATATTGAATATTTTCTATTCGTTGCATCATCTTATTAAGTAGAATCATCGACCCAAGATAACTTTCGACGTTCTGTTTATAAAATATGCTTTAGAATTGCAAGAAATATTTTTAAATTTAAATGCGTAAATGACTATAATTATCACAGATTATAATTGCATTGTCGATTATACCGCTTAAGGCCTATATCAAGTCGTGGATCACCGACACCTTGCAATCAAAAATAAATCGAACACGCGTGCAGCAATTTTTCGGCTTTGAATCTGTACAAAGAAAATTCAGGGATTCAAATTTTTCTTAGGATCGAAAGAAAATCGGAAGAGATTTTTATTTTCCAGCGAGTTCATTATAAAAATGAGATACAAACTTTGATCGAAGAAGAATATTATTGCCATTGACTAGATGTAATGTTATAGTTATTGTTTTATAAAAAAAAATCAAACTACGTTGAAATGATTTAAATGATATGTAAATTCTAATTCCCTATTCATTGGAAAAACCAGTCGAAAGTACAAGTTTCAAAGACACGGATAGAATAATTACAAGTTAAAAAAATTAACCATTCTTTAATAATAGTGGCTAATAAAAGTTAAAAAATTTAATTTAAAAATAGTTTGGTTCAACTCGTAGCGATAAAAATAATAATCTAAAAATATTTTTAAAAAATGTCGACTAATCTATTTTTTCATATGTTACTAAATGCTCAACGGATATAAACGAATTATCATTTATAATTTATTTGTTATTTCTAAAATTTAGAATCTTATTGCAAATTCCAAATTTATTTAAACCGCATAAATAAATTCTCATAGAAGACAAAACTGAAGATTGAAAATATAAAAAAATTAAGAATTTTCAAATATTATCAGTATGCGTTAAACTAATTACAAATCTTTTGCTAAATTGGTAAAGAAATTGTGATATTTAACATATCGTCAACTAATTATAAGTTTATAATTCGGAATTACAAATTAAAAAAATCATTTGACTATTTTATTAAAACAAGGCTTCGCTTTTTATTCAAATTTTTTTTAAAAACATAATAATTAAGAAATTGAGTAATTTTTAGTGCTAAACAATTATTTAGAAAAAATATTTTTTCAATAGTACTTTAATCACGTGGATTTATCAAGGTAATATTAATTATTTCAATATTTGTGGAATCGTCAATTCGCTTTTAATTTTTACTACGACCTTTCGAGTTACTTACATTTTAAAAAGTACTATTATATATAACAGATACTTGTGTACATAGAAAATCAATAAATTACCTTAATGATCTGATTACTAAAATATTAAAACAAAACATGAGATTGAGTACTTAATTGAAATTTCAGAACAAGAAAAAATTTGATTAATTATTTTTATTTCAGCTGTTCCTAAGAATCTGCATCTAATATTAACTTATAGATTTTAGAGGCTAAAAATAATATTTTTCTGAATATAAATGCATATTTTTTACCAACTGATGCGTACATTTTTTGTTTTCAAAATTTTTAACGTACAACAACAATAATTTGAAATAAGAATAGATTCAGTTTTTAATATTATAAAAATATCTACTAAATAGGTTTAAATAATGTGATAATAAACAAAAAACAGATTTAATTATAAATAATCAATTAAATATTTGAAAATTATGCATTGACTATGTCAGTAAACAGGAAATATATAGATCAATATTTTACTTACATTATTCTTTTACTCGAGATGTATCATTTTTTTATTTAAATCATTTAAAAAGGTAAAACTTTAATTATTATAAAATGAAAGTAAATTTCTAAACTTTTTAAAAATATTTTCTGATTTTAATAAATTTGGTAAAAATGATTAAAAATATATATGTATATAAATACTAATTTATGCAAGTATTTTTTTCGGCTTTATATTTTTAAACTAAGTATAAACAAAATAAAATTCATTTATCAAACAAAAATTTTGAAAATTCTAAATAAATAACTCATTCTTTTAATAAACTATTATTTATTACATATTTTATGTATTCTATTTATTTAATAAATATAATAATTATTATTATAGTAATTATTCGATGAAAGAAAGAAAATTTTTTATAAGCACTAATACTCGTTCAATTAATAAGAATTGCTATATTTTTAGAATCTTATTAAATATAATATATTTATTAATTATTTCATAATATGAATTTAATAACGCGATTTTAAATTAGAATATACTTTACATCCAAATTATAATTTTTCTCTAATGATATATTATTCTCTATCTTTGAGTTTGGAAAGAATAAAAAGTGAATTTTTCTTTCTTAATTTTATGCATTTAAAAACCTACTAATATTTATGAATAATTAACAAGATAATTTAATGTTCGATATTATATTAACTAACTTGAAAACTTAAACCTACGATTAGAATAAATATATTTTACAGAAAAATTTTATTTAAAAAAATGTAAGTAAAAATAATAATTTGTAAATGTAAATATAGCGCTTAATTCTTAATAAATACTCGTATACTTTTTAAATATAAAAATTTGTTCTAGAATACAAACAATTGACAAAAATACGAATATTCAAAATTCTACACAATTTTATAGTAATTTTCAATAAATTCAAAAATATTACCAATTTGTGATCTAAATATTGAAAATTAATTATAAAATACATTATACAGGAGCAATACAATGAAATCGACTAAGAAATTTATGGAAAATCAATATTTAGAAAAAACATGGAACCGATCCGATTAATTTCATTCAGTAAAAATTAAACGAAGCTAAGCGATTAATTTATAAAAATAATAAATATCTTTCTTTATTACTTTTATATGCGCAAACAAATTAATTAATGGACTACTTACTCGGAAATCTTTCGTTTTCGTTCTTGTTTTACTGACTTTTCATTATCAAGGGTTGCTTGATGTTCTTTATACGTTTTCACACTATAGTGCTTATTTCGCGGCTTAAGAAGATTCTGTACAACAGCGCTGACCTGATCACGACGGTACAAACCAGCGTAGGCAGTAGTGTCCGACAACCATGACACAAAAGCACCTCCTGCACAACAAAACAAAAATATAAAAACGAATATAAACGCGAATATAAAAACGAATATAAAAACGAATATAAAAACGTAGGAAACACTCGATCTTAAATAATACTCTACATTTTATATAACTTAAATCTGTCTTTGGCATCTAATTTAGTAAGTAATTCGAATCGAGCGATCGATTTCACTTGGATCAAGGTTAGCTTTCTTAAGAAATTTAAAACTGAGTTTAAAATTACGTAAATTATCGAATAAATTTATTGCGTAACACAAGAGACAAAGACTTTAATTTTCCAAAGTTTTAAGTTACAAACTTACCATATGGAACGAAGAGTTGCGCAAGATCACCGAGTTTCCACTGTTTGGGAAAAGTTATATGGAAAACATGATCTCTACTCGGAGTTGCTAAAATATAAATGTATCATTTGTCTCTGCTCATATTTTTTTTCTTTAATTTACAAGATTTGTTTGAATTCTCGAACTTACGATCTTTGCCCGTAAGATTAATGTATGGATAGTCTTTTAACCTTGTTATTAATAATCTATAAAAGTACACAAGTACAAATAAAACACTCGAAAAAATTGTAATTAAAATAGAGAAAAAGTTACGCAAACAAGTATAAAAATCTTACTTGTTTAAAAAAGGATGTAAAAGTGGAGAATCAGCATGTACCGTGGATACTTCTGGCGTCTGTTGGGAACCTAAAGTAAACAAATACAAAATAAGCAGGTATTTTAAATGCGAAGATGTACTTTTTTTTAAAGATGAAAATATCGGGCGAGTTGAATTAAAAACTAACCGAGTCTATTAAATAAAGCGATAAAACACACTCCGGTAATGTAAGCATCGTATCCAGCTTCGTGTAATTTATTGTTCGAAAGTTTATAACTTCGTTTGCTTACTTCTTCGATCTCGGGTATTGAAAATGAACTATGCAAGGTTTCTAATAAAAGATGAAGAATCGATGGTACCGTGTCTCTAAATCGTACCGATTGGCAAATAATTTTAGTATCTAAAAGTCTAAAATTAAACAAAACATTCGATTTAAAAATTTATAATAAAAATAAATTAAATTTCGGTATTCAAAACAATATTCTTTGGATGTAAAGCTTTGTACGAACCTTGGAAACAGGCAATGTACAAGAGATTTAAACTTTGAATAACTTTCTGGTAGCGGACCAAAAAACTGATTAATAATGTGACATAAATCAAGAAGCATATTATGTCCAACGATTAATTTTCCCTGAAAATAATTTTTTTATTAAAAACAAACATCCGTACACGACACGAACAAAGAAAAGAACACATACCGAATCAGCGATTTTTCTTAAAAGTGCGCTCAGTCCAACAGCTTCTTTTATTTCGATCTTTTCTTTTTCTCGTCTTTCGGCTTCCCTTTCCTCTTCTTCTTCATTGGTACCCATTTTGTAAGCGACGATGTATTGATTTCCATTATCTTTTTTACTTTTTAGTCCAATTTTATTTGGCCATCTGAGTCTCACTTCTTGATGTATGAGTCGTCTAATGAAAGAGTTACATTTGTCTATTGTAATTTCTTCGTCTTTTAAGTTAATAAATTCATCTATCCTGGAACTATTACGAACGAGAAAAACCATGAATATAAATAAATCGACGAAAGCTACGAGTTGTTACGAGCGGACTAAAATTACCAAATTTCTTCGATCTGTGGCTTATCGTCGTCGGAAATTGGAATAAGTTCCAAACCTTCGTCTCTCACCTTTTGCCTCTCCTCGATCTTCTTATTCAATTTTTCTTCCTCGTCTTTCGTTAAATAAGGTATACCGTATTTGAAAAGCTTATTAAAGTCGAAACCTTGCTTAACTAAAAAAGTTATACAAGAGGCCTGACACATGAATCTGCAATCCGGAGTCAATCCGAACTTTCGTGGAAACACGTAAAAGTTGTAAGATCTTTGACTGTATCTAAAGATCAAAAGAATTTATGAAAACGACCGCCTATCGAACTCCCAGGACCAAGATAAATCGCATACTTATTAGTTTGGGAATTATACGTAAACACGGACAGCCCGAATTGGACGAGAAGAAAATCCATGGATCCAGCTCTTAATTTGGCGTAGTACTGGGACGGCGTATCGAACGCACTGGCGTCCGGTCCAGAATTAAGTCCGGTGAATTCTCCATCGATCGCCAAAAAAGTAGCTTCCTTTAAAACACTGTCCAATTCCGTTAAGACATCTTGGAAATCTAAAAATGAACGATATAAAAATGAAGATATATAAAAATGCATGGAACGAACGATTTATTTCTAACAATAACTGGCAAGTCATTTAATTCGTTTCGCTTGGTTGGTCAGTTCCAGAGTAAAATCGAAGGTGAAACAAAGAAAAAACAAACCCAACGATTTCTCCTTTAATCACGCGTAAAATATTTTTACCAACGTAATTTTCTAAATACCTTGGAAAAGAAGAAAAAAAGGAACAAAATTATCGTAAATTTGTATAAACAGCCCATTTAATTTTGCTCGCGTTCGAAATCACTTTTGCGCAAACACGAATAATTATTATAAAATTCGGTACATTTTGTTTCATTATACCGAATGTCCTTGAATCACAAAAATATAAGAAAGCAAACGAAGCAGACCGCCAAACAAAAAGAAGACAAGCTAAGTCTCCGTTCGCGCAAAATATCCGGAGGATTCGGATCACGAGGTCAAAGTCAAGGCGGTTAACAGTCGCGTCATCGTTCGCATTATCGGGGAATTTAACCGAGAAACCGCTCGCATAAACATGTGGCCCATATTCTAACCTCGACGCATCGAAGAGACGCGCGACGCTTCGTCTTTAGCCTCGTCTTTGTCGTCTCGGGAACCCGAGGGAAGAGAAAAAATCAAGGGAAGAAACGACGGCGAGGTAAAAGCTTAGGAGGATGCACGAAAGGATAATTTTGTTGTAATCCTACTATTGCAAGTCACTTCCATGATGATCCTCTCGATCTCGTCCGCTCGATCGTGACTTCGCTTCTTCCTTCCTTAGCCTTGGATCGTTTACGCAGTGCCGTCGTGAAAATTCGTGGGCATCTCTCTGATTTCCCACACACCAATGTCCGATGCTCTCGCTCGGATCACTTACACAAAGCTTTTGTTTTATATCCTCCGAGAAATCGGGCTTCGGTTTCTCTCTCCGAGTCCAAGAAACGATAAAAGAAAAGCGCCCCCAAACGCTTCGACGGGATTCGTAGATTCGTATTTTGGACTCGGCCCGTGCGACGGTGAGACTGTAACAGAGTCAATGTACACCTACGCTTGCAAACCCGAGATACGCGCTGCAAAGACACGTGTGAGTTTGCACTCAATCTTTTAACCGGAAAACTCGATTTATCGCCGCCTCGCGGTGGAAAGCTCAATGATTTCCGGGTTGTTATTGATCGCGGCTAAATGGACGAGCATCGGAGGGTCGACGAGTGGCGCCACCGTGGGATCGACGATCTATTTCAAATTGATTCATTCCAAGCAAAAACTTATTTTAAATCTGATTCGAACGTCATTCGAACTCGTACGACTCGAAAAATAAGTTGTATTTTTTTCAGATTTACGTGAAAACGCGAAGATGTTGGATTTTGCCGTCGACGAACGATCGGCAAAAAATAATTTTAATTATTCTTCTAACGAATTCGATACGGATTCAATTTCCATAAATATAAGCGAAAATTTACGAATTTGCGTACAATAATATTTAATAAATAAAATATAGGATCAGAATTACGTCTCCTGCAAATAAAGAAAAATCATATGACATTTGTGTCATAATCAATTTTTAAATGATCCTCATTTCCCATATAAAGGATTACTTTTTCTTTTCTTAGTATTTATACAAAGTTTAATGAAATTTTATCGCTTGTGCGAAACAAAAAATTTACAAAGACATCTATTGATTTATTTTTGTACTAACGGAAATGATTTCAATTAAATCGATAAGATAGATTCCGTATCGAATACTTACCATCCGAAAAACTTGAAAAAAATTTATTTGTATACTCCTTTGCTTTTATAAATACGTGTAAAATATACTACGGCCGATACATATATTATTTCTCTTTAAAATAACGTTATTTTTTCAATTTCAAGTAACGTTAGTTTTCGTAACATCACTTTTTTCTATACGTTGATAATAATATTTGATCGAATATAAGTTAATCATTCTACAATAGTTAATTTTTTTCATATTTTTTTCAAATAGCTTTCGATCTTGAAACTAATCTAATCGATTAGCTATAAATAAGATTTTGTTTCGTAAAATTTACATTTATAATGATATCGCTGATACAAAATTAGAACTACACTTGTGAATATTTAAAATAGTTCTCGAATACTATTCGAATAAATATACACATATTCGAAAAAATATATTTTATTAGATAATAGATAATTTTCCTATAATTTATAATTACGAAGGCTAAATTCATCGCTATGCACGCACACATATATACACACACACGCACTTACCATCTACAAACACATATTGAAAAAAAATCATTAAATTTGAGTAACTGTTTGTTTTGAAAATATTTATTACATGTTTTTTTATCATTCCTATGTTTTTTTACTATATGAAAATATTATCGAGTCGAGTAAATAATATTTAAATGAATATTTTTAAAAGAAGTATTTACTCAAACTATGAACATTTTTCGCGACTTTTTGGTTAGCGCATATAAAATATCCATCGGGCAAAGAACTTTTGACATCTCGATTCGAAATACGTAACGTACGCTCACCGTAATCATAACGCAATTACAACGTCAACCAGTCGATGGATATATTTTATTTATTTATTTATCCACGACGTTCGATTCGCGGAGGTTGAATTTTCGATAACCAGGAGCCCAACTTACCACCATTTAGATACTCGATAAAGCTGTAAAAATATGTAAACAAGGTACTGAAACGAAAACGTATTTAATAGCGTAAAAATCGAGCTCTGTAAAATCGTTGACTAAGCAGTGGAAAAAAAGAAATGGAAAAAAAGCAAGTTCACGGAAATGGAAAACTTTTAACGACTGTTCTATGCAGCTTCGGTGATGCTACGACCAGACAGTACGGAAGCTTTTCAAAGTTGGAAAGCTCGCTGTAAAGAACACGTAAGTATCTCTCCCTCTTGCCTCTCTTTCGTATTCTTTAAGAGGTACAGAGCTTCCTCGAACGATCGGGAACAATTCTCCTCTTAGCGGGAAAAATTGATAGACCACTTCGGACAACATATCTACCTTCGGAAAAGCGATTCCAATTTAGCGAGCGCGACTTTCATAGGCTTCTCGAATAATTGAGAGTTTTTACGAAAGCTTCGACTTTATTCGCGAGCTTGCCTCTCCGATCGACCACAGTATTTTTCCGTTATTTCGTTTATTAAATTTTTTATGCCTTTCTTTAATCTTTTACGAATTTTATTACGTGTGTGTTGGTGCGCGTATTCCTCCAGCCAAACGGGTATAAATGTATACGGAATTTAAAGAACGAGCGAACCTTAATTCCTGAAAAAGTAATTACGCTTTAATCGCGCAAGAGATTTATATATTTAAATAGCGGAGGTGTGTGGAAATATATTGCTCGGATACACGGGAGTAAGCTAAATTAATATCAATGTCGGTAAACCATCGCTGATTTAACATCGCTTTAAACAAAGAGCGTTATTCCGAAATTTCGATTTATCGCCAACATCTGGATACGTCCAATTTCTTCTAATTAAATGTAACGCGTGATTGTCTGTATCGAAATTTACATCGTTTATACGCGTGAATGTATAAATATATAAATGTAATTTATAAATCGGTGAAGAGATTTTTCGATAAAAATTCACGCGACAAACTTTCAATTTACGTCCGATAATTAGGTGCGCGCATTTTCACCCAATGATTTACCGAAACGGCAACGCGACATACGCTAAATAACTTTGGTCGAACGCTTTAATTCACCGTAATAAAATAGTAACTGCACTGCCACGCGATACGTAAAGTCCGACTGGAAGCGTTGCGAGGGTAACGTTTATGGGAAATTTCGCGATGCTCTCAAAGGAAAAGCTTCTTCTTATAGATATTGCTTTTTATTGTCTTTCATTTCGTCGTATACGGAGTTGCCAACGACGAGATTCAGGTTTACCGCTCCGTAATTTTACGAATCTAGGCACGATATCTGCTCGTCATGATTGTACGCAACGTCACGTGTACCAAGTCCTCAAAGATGAGATCCAAGTGGAGCATTTCGCAGTTTTACGATGTAAACACCGAATACAACCAGAATACAATATAGCGGCTCGGTGAGACCGAGGGACATTCTATTTTAACCTCGTCATCGAGGACCATGAGTAAGTAGAGATCGAATACGATTAGATACGACACCTAAGCTCGTAAAATTGTGAATTGTCGTACTTGAATCTCGTCATCGGTAAACTTGCGAACGAAGGTAGTGAATTCGATTGCAAAATATACTCGGGAGTTTATAATCGATTAACTCACTTTTTTTTTATTCCTCGTGTAAAATTCTACTCTCCAACTGAGAAATACGCGATCGATGCCAAACGCTTTCGGATTTTTTAAATATATTTCTGTAATGCGCATCGTTGCGTAAAATTAAGTTACGATCGAACCAAAACTTTTCCAAACGATAGTTTAGAATCATGGAAATTAATTTATTTCCCGTTATCATCGGCGATTTGAGTGGAAACTATCGACATTCGTTTCGAACGTATAAACATTCTATTTACAATAGGATAAAGAATCGACGTTACAAAAAAAAAGGGTTAAAAATTTGAACGAAGTCATTTTTTCTAATAATCGATCTCCGAAGGATTCTTTTAATTACGTGCGTTTCGCGAAATTATATAAAAAAAAAAATGTACCCGATCGAACTCCTCTTTATTCGCGTATAATTTAATTTAATTTTACAAATTAAATTCCAGTACGAAAGGTTTGAAATAAAATGTACAACGTAAACCAAACGATAAATTTAATTATGTTATTAATGCGAGCGAACGTATATTTTGAATATAGATAATTTTTTCGAAAATAGGGATAGAAAACATAAACGCATTACAAGATGTTATTCTTCTCAATTATTATTCTTACTCGTCCCGACTGGAATAACATTTGGTATAATAAAATAAGCGCGTCACTGGCCGCCCTATAAATCTAATACAGAACTCTGACCCGAGACTCGACCACGGGGAAATTTCATAAACACTTATCCCAGAAAGGAAACGACAAATGAGATCGATCGAAAGAGCGTTATATACGCATCGTATGTGCAAACCATTCGTAATCAGTCTTACATTAACATGAAACACTGTAAGCCCCGTAATTGAGATTGCCAATTTGAGGAGTCTGTATACAAGAGACGGGATCGAATAACTACACGGACGACGGACGACGGACGACGAGTCGCACCGACGACTTAAGGGCGAGGAATAAAGATCGAGAAGAACCCTAAGCATACGTGCACACATTTATACGTCGAAAGCGGATATCTGAACGGAGGAAACCGGAGCGTCCGGTATAACGTTCTCCTCGTCTTCGAGGAAGATGCCTTTTTCTCCCATGAGAGCAAACGACCGCATCTCGAGTTGGGAAAATGGTTTTCGATACCTAAAGCTCCGAAGAGGGTATTTGCCGTTCATTATTAATTGCTCGCAGGCGGAATAGAGTCAGCCCCGTGTATACATGTATATATGCAAGGAGTAGTACAACGTACACATAATAATATTTGTCGTGTCTCAACGGACGACCGAAAATTCTAAGAGCGTTCAAACGCAATGCGCGGAATAGTACGTGCGTAATTTGCATTTGTCGAGCTTTGTATTGCCGGTATTTTATCAAACATTCGGAAAAAGAATTTCGCGCCGTTAATTAATACCTTAACCTGATAATTTAATCACAAGTTCCTCGAATAACTCTGGAGAATAAAAAGGAACTTGTATCGAAACCCTATGTAAATATACCCTATTTAAAAACGCCCCGAGAAATTTCTTTTAAATTCTTCAAATATTCTATGTGATCAGATTTTGAAGAAACTTCGAGTTGTACGTAATCATAAATGCGTCTGGGGATTGTTGAAATCTTGGAGTGATCATTTTGTACAAGGAAATTCAATTTTTGGTAGGAAAAATGTCGAAAATTTAAGGGAACATTTTTTTTTCGTTTCTTTATCAATGTTTAAAATTCGTTTAATTAAATTTGGGTTTTCTACAAGTAATTCGGTTCGTTACCGAATCCGCAAATTTCGTTTACACGATCGTAAAAAATTATTTACACGCGTATAAAATTACCCATAAAATCCTAAAGCCGGTATATTTATTTCGCTAATCGCTACGATCGCTAAATTTTACGAGTAATTACATAAATTATCAGAATCGGGAAAAAAAACTGTAGGTAGACTCGAGCACAGATGTTGCTAAAATTGTAATGATTCAAGTTCGAACAACATCTTGTAGAATCTGGCTTTTGTCATTGTCGTACTCGGCAAATATTTTTTCACGCGAAATACACGGAAAGAAAATTTATCACCCGGAAACCAGGATACGGCATACTACTCGCATAGCGCACCATACATATATATACATATATATACATGTATATACATGTATATATAGAAGAGGGATACATCTCGGTTCACTTCCCTAAACTATTTTCTTCGGTTATTACGAAACTTTTCCATTCTTCTTTGCTGTCTTCCCGACTCTGTTTCATGCAAGCGCACAATACACTGTTTCTACAAGATTGCAGCTGTGAAATCATGACCCACATTTTTAATAAAAAATAGCAGTAAAGAGAAAACATCATGTAAATTTTTATATACTTTCTACGGGTTTTAATTTCGCGCGTTGAAACTACTTTATTGTTACAATAATTGTTTTTTATCTTTGTTGGAGGAGAAGTTTTAAAGTTTTATAAATATATAGTTTGAAATATTAATTAAATAAAAAACCAACCATTTCGAGAAATCGAGAGGAAATATCAAAGCTATATTTTAATCGTTAATGGATCATCGATACGTTTCATTTACATACCTAAATTATTACATCTGTCGTATCATAAAATTTGATTTGTTGCGCGATAAAAGAATACTCGGTTCAAGATTTACGGATTTTCAATAGTTTTTTCGTTCCGAGTAAAACCGCCTCGAACGCATACTAATTTGTATCAACAAAATTTATAATTTCATCGCTCCTTTAAACGTTAAAATTACGTTGGCTCGAACGTAAGACAATAACGATGACAAAAGTAATAAAATTTTTCTCCGATCGCGAATCCTACTTATTCCAACAAAATAATATTTCCATAAAATTGAAACTAAATGTAAAGCAACGTATATTTACACTCGAAAGGGAATTTGCAGAAACGCTAATTAACTTGTCGCGATAAAACATTTTATTATACATTTATTTTATTTCTACATTTATTTACGCGGAATGTCGTTTGAAAAGTAAAGAAGATAAAAGTAAGAACCCTTTAGTAAATATAGTAAGTATAGGTAGGAAAGGACAGCAACCGAAAAAGCTCTCTTTATATTGGTCAATAGTTTGCAGCGAAAGTATCCATTACTGGAAGGGACAAAAGAAAATCCGTTAAACGCTCCTCGTTAAGTTCTCCAAGTTAAGTTCTCTCGCCTCCTCTCAACACCAGGGGTGAATCGCTAAGTTCGGGTTCGCGCGAATTCGCGCGCTTCGTCCACATTCGGTAACTCGACGAGTGCGTGGAAAATCCAGAGGCGCCTCCGCGTCGGTCGCGAACCCGAACTCGTATCCGAGGGTCGATAAGAGACATTTTTCATTAAGCCGGGTTAACGTCGGAGCACGCGTGTAAGCTTTTTAAGAAAATCGAGGAGGAGTGCGTGCATTATGTATGTGTGCGCATCCATAAAATACAGCTAATGCACGGCTCGCGAGCGAAGAGATGAAAAAGCGCGAAGGGTAGCGGTTTTCTCCCTTTCGGTACTTTTTTTTTTCCTTCTTTTGCTTTCTTTTTCTTTTTTTTTTTTTTGGAGTGTACTTTAGCAGAAGCATGCCATTCTTCGAAAACACATTTTTCAGACGGCGAACCTCTTAATTGCATCAGCGCCTGCTACGTTTCCTTCCACTGTATTGATTTTATTCAGGTTAGTCTCGCTCTCGCGTCTCGTGCCACTTACGATAAATCTTTTACCCCGAGATGCGAGAGAGGGTTTGGCCTCACGCGTGGACCACTCGTGACAAAATTTTTCGTCCGATTCTACTCTTTTTCTCCTCGGGTGTTATTCTTTGTATTTTCCTTTCCGTTCGCCGTACGTTGACACGGAGCTGATTAGAAAAGTTTCCACCGAATTGTTTTTTTGCCCGGGTCCTTTCGAGTACCATTTACGAAGGGATATCGCGAAGGCAATTAATTTTGCGAGTCGACGTTCGGTTTTTATGCGATATCGATTACGCGGCGATGAAGGTAACGTTGGAGACCCGTTGCGATCGGTTCGAATAAATTATTGTAAAATGTATTTTAATTGCTCGATTTCCTCCCGCTTTCTCGGAATACTAGATTTTTCTACTCTTTGTTTTAAAATAAAAAAACGGTTCATTGTATTCGGGAAGGATATTAATAATAATTACCTCGTTTTCTTAACGACTCGGGAACTGTGCAAAGAATAGTTGTATAATCAGTATCTACGAAATCGTCTATAAAGTACGGAATGTCTATTCCTTCCGAGTAATCCCAGTACAGAGATCCGACCGAACGACTATTTTACCTCTGGAATATTTTACCCGAGAGAAATCCTTGGTTAAACTTATGTTGAGTTTCCAAATGATTTAAGTGTGTGTGTGTGGGTTTGTTATATTTACGCTTGGTCCCCATCTGCTGTCCACAATTCCTTATTTGTACATGTATATATACAGCTGTCCTTTAGACACGAAGGTTCTCCAGTCTCAAGCTAACACGCATTGAAAAGTAGTATCGAGTTCTCTCGAAATTTCGGCTATTCGGTTACGCAAAAGTTAACGGTATAAATACCCTTTATAATGTAAGTATTGGAAGATGGCTCAAAGAGAATCGTTGATCGTTTCATTTGAATTAATTGTTACTTAACGATCTAATTATTCTCAAGTACGAATTCAATGATCGATTCAGAAGTAATTCGATATCTTTGAATAAATTTATACGTCGAAGACGAGGGTAGTTATATATTTTTATAAATGTAAGATTTCAAGTAATTTTCCATTTACTTATTATTTATTCGATCCGGTAAGAAAATTCGATAGCTCGAATTCATTTTTACGTTTTAATATACGCGAATATCCTATATTCGCAATCCGGTGTCAAATAATATAATTTCGTTTCTTAAAATCTTTCATAAATGAACTTGAAAATGGGTTTTCCATGCTATTCTACCCGTGTGAAAAACATTTTTCCAAACTCGAGTTTCACGTAGGTCGTTCGAATTTATTTTTCACCTTACCGATAATTTTCTTTCAACATTCACGACGCATCCACGTAATAGTCCTGATGAATTTTGTTACTTAATTTTTTTACCAACAGTCCTCTTCTCTTATTTCGGTGATTCTCCCAGCGGAACGTGTCGAGTATTGTCAGAGATTATGCTTGCAATGCGTGCAAGCTAAAGTCCTGCCGGCTTTACTTATTCTACGATCGAGCGTGCGATGCTTGCCGAAGGTCTATCGGAGTTTACCAGGGTTTCTTTCGCAAAGATAAAATAAAATTTATGTTACATAATTTTATAACGGACATAAAATGAATTGAAAAAATATTGAATTACTTTTATTTTGTTCAATTTTTTTATTTTTTCTTTTTTTTTTTTTTGGAAATTACAAAATTCCGGTTATATTAATATTTCAACTTTGTATAGCGCTATTCCTACAATTCGCGTCTAGCGATAAAAATAATAAGTTGCGTGGTACGGAAAGTTTCTATTATCGTAAAATAATACGCGAACGTACCTCGTCATTTTATAAAAATATATTATCCGCGTATAAAATAGCGTATAATATTCCATAAGCTTTATTCCGAAAACGAGTCAAATCACGAAAATTACGCTTTTGTAATAATAGGAATGTCGAGCTAAACGATCGGATATAAACGCGAATCGTTTCGTATATTAATTAAAATAGAATAAACGATTAATTTATCCTTTATTAACTCGATAACGAACGCAATCGTTTTGAAATTCTTAAATTTTCCTTAAACTGAAAATCGAAGGCGAATCGATTCGCCTTTTCGCGAATTAAAATTCTGCAACGAGTACAAAAATTAAAAAATTAACCGTTGTAAATCCAATATTCCAAATACACAAAGCCATGTATTACATAAAGACGTTAACGGCTCCCGACCATTCACAGATTAAGAACGATGTTTCTCGAAAAGTTGGCTCGCAAAATAAATGACCGCGACAGTCAATTCCACTCGTATTCTTCGCTCCGGCTAATAGGAAAGCTTGATCTTTCAATTATCGCGAAATGCCAGGGACCCTCCTTCGGCCCTCGAGCGACTCCTTCGCTAAACACACGGGGACGACGAGGAACGCATTACGTGACGCGCGTCTATCGCCTTTGAAAGCGGAAAAGCGACGCGCGTCCGACTATCGCGACCCCGTGTACACGGCAAGTTGATTAGAAGAAGCTGCGAAATGGCCGTGGCCTGACCGATAGGAAATAACCATCCGCGTGTTCGTGGGGCGGACAGGCGGAAGTTGAGAGGATGTTCGGGGGTGTTCAGGGGGTGTTCAGGGGGGTGTTCAGGGGGTGGAGCCGCAGGCGGTGTTTCGGCCGAATTGCCGCGGAAATTCGAGCACGTGCGAAACTTTCTTGCCTGCGAATGTGTAGGTTTTGCGTTGCTCCGGAGCGGGAGCCGAAGTTTTGAAAGGGCGGCTTAGATTTTACGATGATATACTTTATGGATTATCGCCGTCGCAGGGCTTAGTTGTGTCTGTGTCTCTTTTTGGCTATCTGGTTCGCGAGGGTGGAAAACGATGTGCTGCATTCGTCGCGACTCGAGATTTTTCCCCTGCTACTTTTATTTTATACCGGCGTCGTTCGGAAAGTATGAAAAAAGGATTCGTTATTATTAATCAAAAGACAGAGTGAAACAGATTTGGCTCGACTCACGGACCCGCCATCAAACAGAAAAATCGAATCTGTAAGAAGTTCGATATCTCTGCCAAAAATGATTTTATTGAAACGGTATTAAAGTAATTTTAAAGCCGACGGAACTTCTTTTCGAGTTCGTATTTTAAACTTTATTGTAAATTTTTTTCGTTTAAAAACTCTTTAAAATGCTTTACGATTCTACATCTTCTTTTTTAGCGTTTGAATCTTTGCGGTGTTTTTGTAATATACATAATATGGAATAAATAGTATGGAACTTGTATTTTCGTAAGTAATCAAATACTTGAAATGCGTATTCGGTTAACGAAGTAAACAAATTTTGTGTACGTAATAGTTTTTAAAATTTTTTGTACTGTTCTATAAGCTTGTTTCAATTTTACAAAAATATTGTACGAAAAATGATGTACATCCATTATAAATAACTATGAAACTAATAAAAGAAAAACAGACACAAATTTCATGGATATTTTTGCCCTTCGAATATAATTTTATTTAATAGAATTCTTTTGTTGCTTAAATGAAAGCCTTTCAAATTATTTATTATTTCTATCGCATAGAAACGATAAAAAGAATAATAAAATAATTTAATATGTAAATGTTAGTAAATGAAAATTTATTTATTTTTGAAAATATTACCTTCACCCACGAAAAATAATTAAACTCTATTCAAAATGAAATTTTTAATTTTATTATAATTCTTTTTAGAAAAAATTCTTCGCATCTACTATTTTTTTACTTGAATGAGCAATATATTATGCGTGACGAGGAGTATATATTCAACTTTAGTAGATTCTTTTATGGATCTTTGTAAGATTTAAAAAGATAAAGCTTCCTCAAAGTTACTACTTTAATAAATATAACGGCGCCATTCAAACAAGAAACGTTGTTAAAAAAATGTTTATTCATAAATACCATAAATTAATCTCTAAGGAAGCATAAATTTTTAGTTGTGAAATCAGCATTCGGTTTATTTTATATTCGCTATAAAGGTTTTGTAAACTTCGTCACAAATATAAAACTTGACCGAGTATCACTGTTTTTCTTCTTCTATAAAATATCTAAATAGAAAACTGAATTCATTTATAATATAAAAAAAGATCCTATTGTTAACAATCTCGTACGTCTGATCATCAAATCCGATGTGTTTCGTATAAATTCGAGGGAAAACTCTATCGCGAGTAATGTATAACTCATCCCCAACGATCTCGTGTACTTTTATATTGAATTACGGATAATACTTACTTTATAGGAATAACAAGAATAACACGAATATAAATTTACTTAACAACTTTAAAACTAATCCTAGCGTCGAATTTTAGTTATTTAAAGTTTTCAAGGTTCAAAAACTAATAATGAATTCGAAAATTAATCCGATATGAATTTAGCACCACCAAAGTTGGCACTACTGCTTCTCAAGTCTATATTATAGATGATTTCAAAACTTTTTGCAATTTAAGTAATGCTCTGATAAGCACAAATAGTAAAATCGTTATTAAGTATATAACCGATTACAAATATAATAGCTAACTAGAAAGTACAAAGCACTACTTATAACTGTGTCTTATCAGTCTCGGAGAAACTAATTAATTTAGCTATTGAATTAATTTTAAAAAGTATACTTACATTATCATAGATTAGTATACGCTACAACTGATAAAGAATTTTGTCTTACGCTCGAAATTAATGCACAGCGTTATGATTACCAAGAAGTAAGTTCAAAGTAAATTTGTAACGAGTTCCTTAAAATAAAAAAACAATAACAAACGTTCCACCAAATATTCGGTGTACGAAAGTAACATATTGTGGTAACATTCGACTTATAATCGTAGCTTGTCAACGTTGCACAATATTTAAAAAAAATAAAATAAAAACGACAGCCGCTTTTTCCGAAACAATTGTGCAATGTAATTTAAATTGGTACTCGCGTATTCGGTACAGCAATTACCATTCTAAATTAGCGAGCAAAGACATTCATCGTTACTCGTGCGCGTGTAAGTGTACAGAAATTGTACGGGAAAGCGTAAGTACTCGCGTGATATACGCTCGGTTCGTTAATAGGTAAGTACGGAAAAAAAAAATCACGCGGAAAGTCACGGAAAATCTATTATACGACTGAAATTCCTCTCCTCCACGCTCCAACTCGCTCATCCAAACAAGAGCCAAAGAGGAAGAGACGAAGTTCTATTCGGAGCCGAGAGAGCGAGACACTGTAGCTGATTCCGTTTCCGAAATCAGATTAGCAAGAATTTATAGGGGCACTTTCGTGGGGTAACCTTCGAAGTGCCGCCACTATTGCAGCGCGTACGTCGAAAAGCGTACGAGCAGCCAATTAAACTGCCTCAGGGTCTCTCGATCGCCTCGGGACTCCCCACAACCTACCCCTAACGTTTTTGTTACGACTATAAAATAAAAAAACACGAAGTGAGGTTGCCAGTTTTCCCTTTTTGCGTACCTTTCTCTCTCTCTCGCCTCGTAGACGTCGATTTCCACTGCTTTGAGATTATTAGTCCTGGGTATATTGTTGACCGGCTCGCGAAAACCCAGGAATGCAATCGCGCTATTGTTGTAGATACGCGATTGGCCGATAGGGTACTTTGTGGTTTCGACATAATGTTCTTGGTGTTGAGAATAAAGCCTTTGGGGGAGGCTGCTTTTGATAATACGATTTCGCCTTTGATTCTCCAGGTCTACAATATACGCAAATGTTCTAATAAATTTTCCGGAAATTATTCTAGTGATTGGTTATTAGTTTCGTTGTTAGGGTTGCGATTTTATCGGGTTATTGATTACAATTATACGATATTTTTCGATGGGAATCGTTACTTTTACGTCGAGCGCTGAAAAGTTTTCGAATGAAATATTTTTCGTAACGACTGATCAACCCAAGATCCAACATCGAATATAATATCAAAATTATTGTAAATATCGTTATCGTTTCAATATTTATTCCGCAACGTTCGGAAAAGGTATAAATTTAAAATTGACGCGCACGTTGGGATATATTTTTAAATTGAAGGATTGCAAGATGAATAACCATAAAATAAATAGGAGCTTTAATGCGATACGTTATTTCATTTTAAACATACATCCTTGTCTAAAAAATATGCGCTCGGGTTAAAATTCAAACACCGTACAGAATTTCAATCAAAGAGAAGAAAGACTAATCCAAGGGAACATTCGTCGCAAGTGTCCCAAACGACGACTTCGTGAAAAACCGTCCATTAAGAAGTCGAGCCCTAAGGAAAAGTTCTCGATCGAAGGAGAAATGAATCTCGTTACCTTCGTATAGATTACCATCTTTAAATCCCTCAAGAGGGTTGCGTTAGCTTCTGAAACACGCATAAGTCTCGACATGGCATGCAATAATGAAATACGCATTATGATCCCGTGGGTACTTTTCAAACCTCACTTTGCAAATCTCACTCTGCGAATCATACTCTGGAATATAAAGAACAAATGTTTTTAATATCTCAAAGTCTTGAATATTTGAATTAAACGCATAATCCGGATATTGTTTTCAAAATAGTTTTTGGAATTTATTTTAAAGTCTTGTATTTCGCTGAAAAATCAAAAATATAATAAAAAAAAATATCGTTATCTTCTCGCACAGTTAGTAATAATACACATAAAGTGAACGATGACAGTAGAAATGTTTCCAAATAACGGAACACCCCATATAAAAAATATAATCTGACACACGTTCGACGTAAGTCTGACTTATAGTCTGCCTAAAGTTTCACATAAATCTGTATACCCACTCTGTATTAGATTTTCAAAAAGAATTTTAGTCGAAAAAAAACTCTAGACGATAATATTTATTAATACTTAAGTGATTTACATATTTTCAATTTATTTTATAAAAGAAAAATTAAACTTAGCGATGGTGATGTATTTGATATCTACATTAGTTTTATCAAACGCGATAAGCTTTTGAAAAATAATCAAATTTGTCAAACTCGTTGATCTAATATTTGCAAAAAAGCAATTGTAACTTTACACTTTACGTTCAAATTAATAATATTCGTTGCATCAAATATATAATTTTATTTAATCAAAGCACAACATCAAAATTTTCAATATTCTAAACGAATGAAAAGTTTTGTTTAATAATTTCTCGTAAAAGTTTTTCCGACTTAATCCAACTCTGTTTATCTCGAGAAATGTAAAAATATGCATATCAAAATTACGATAAAAACAAGCTAATTTTAAATTAAATATATACACAATAGTTCTCTTACGCGATATACGTTTCATTTAGGAATAATAACCGTGTTTAAATCCACGTGAAAATTCATATTCTGAATAGGCCGGATTATTTTAATAGAAGCAAAATAAATACGAAAGAAAATAGTCCAAACTATGAAAATGTTTGTAAAATAATTTCGCCCTTTGTTAAACACGATAAATTTAAAATGAAATACTAATTTAAAATTATTTTACAATAAAATTGCACCGATCTAAAATAAATAATACCAATTCGCTTACGTTGTTATTATTATTATTATTTTACCTTGGAAACTCGAGCGCCGATAAAAATTAACTAGGAGGTGAAATTTTTGCAGCGATAAGAAAAAAGTAAAAGCCCAGAAGATACTTAACCGAGGACACAAAAATAGTAGCATTTGTGTGCATTCTCATTGGAAAGTGTTCTGGGACCGGATGCGCGTGCGAATTTCACGCCACATTTGCCTATCGAGCGATTTTCAGACAACTAAATCAACGAACCCGACGCTGGTCGTTTCCCTTCGCTTGCATCCCCCTGGAAAAAAAGCGTTAAGACTCGAGGAGACTTTGACAAAGTTTTTTTTCCATTTATTTTTTAGAGGAGGGATAATTTATAGAATCTTGGTCTTATTAGCTCATTAGTGAAATTGAGATTCGCCTTTTCCGAGTTAATTAGAATAAATTGGATTTCACCGTCGATGTACGTTGTTGGAAAATTTTATCTTTTCATTCCTTCGATAATTACATTTCGAAATTAACAATGAGATAAAAAGTATTGATATTCGGTTACTTAATAGCCGCAGAAACGCTTACAATTTTTTTCCTCTTTTTTTTTAGCTCGAGAATCTTTTTCTACATTATTATCAATTATCTTCTGATATTTCAATCAAATACTCGAATTCAATAGATTTTAAAATTATTTTTTTCCCATTAACTGAATTATGATAGAATAATTGAATTCTAGATATTATTCCTTCTTCGAGAAAGGAACGAATAAAACGAAGATTGACGGATAACTGCAAACGCTTTGTTTACTTGGTTAATAATGATTCGGTTGATAAGAAAAGACTAAAAATTTCTACAAATTTATTAAATTTATACATCGGAAAAGAATTATAACGAAAAATTATTTACGTCGTACTCGTTCGAAAATAACTCGTATATTATATATTTACAAATATTTTGTAAAAACATATAGAAATAATTAATTCCTTTTAAATTTACGTTATATAAATGTTCATAATAAATTAAAAGAAAGGTATTGATTTTTATTTTTTATAAAAGTGTAGATTAAAATGGCTTACATACATAAAATACATATTTTTTATTTTAATTGCCTTTAACGTCATCGTACACTATAATTTAATTTTTCAATTATAGAGATTATTTTTATACAAACGTGCTATATTCAATTATATAATAAAAAGAATTTCGTTTGAAATTCGCTCGACTGTTCATTAAATTTAATTGTACACGTAAGTATAAATTTTAAATATTAACGATCGCAATGTAAATTATATAATAATCAAATAAAATTGTTAAATATATGTAAATTAACAAAGCGGAAACGTAAAAGGCGTACTAAAAATTTTATTAATCGTTATCCTTACATCGAATAAAGTTGAAAATATATTTCGCCAAGCATTTCATAAGTAAACATTAAATCGTTAAAATGTTAAATTAATTAAATTTTAACATTCCATCAACGATCCTCGATTTACATTGTTCGCGTTGCTTTCGAACTTAGCCGTTTATCCCACGTTTGATAAATAACGAGTACGCGGAAGTTATCCTCCGCGAAATCATGAAAAAATGAATTTACGAAGCGGAGTAAGAATAAATATACCCTCGTAAAACACGTAAAGCGACGAAGATTCATCACCGCCGGGAAAGTCGAGCTGACAAAAATGACTCGAATCATTTAACAAGACGCTTTACACCCTCACCGCTTGAAAATAAAACGTAGCATTTTGTATCGGATTTTACGATACTTGCTAACGGAATCTAAATTGCCGACTCGCGTTCTTTTTCTTGCCAAGTATAAAGACCGCTCGTGATACCCGTCGGTGTACGCACGCATAAAATCGTCGAAATAAACAAAGGGAAAGACCGCCGGGTCCGCGAACAACCGGAAGTGTAATAACGGCTTAACGTCTATCCGGGATAACAAGTGGCTCGTGATTAATGTTTTTGCAGAAACTCGTTCGTCGTTCCACGAGTCCGTAGGGATGGATTTCTCTCTCTCGCTTTCCCGCTTTCCCTCCGATGGTACTCCACCAGATATTCGCCCTCCGTTATACCCACGATGTACGCAACGATCCGGACGTTCGTTCGTTGGTTGGTTCGTTGGTTGGTTCGTTGGTTGGTCCGGAGCGAATCCGTCACCGATTTCGGACCATCCTGAAACGGAGTTGCTGGGCTTCGTTCGAAGGCACCGAGAGCAAAGGGATGGCCGAGCAGACTGCGAAACGCGAGTGGGATTTTTCTTTTTTGGCGGATAAAGCAACGATGGAAACGTTCCTGATCCCACTTGGCTCGTACGAGCCGGATGGAATTTTTCAAAAGCGGATATAATTATCCGCTGTATGACGCTTAGTTTGCTTTGCGTTCTTTGAAGATTTTCAAACGACGTTCGAGCGACGCGTTTCGTCATTTATTTCTCGCGTGTTTGTTTTCGTTCTATCTATGCGTATCATTGATCTATCCGTGCGCACACATACATCCACACACACACGCAAATACATCGCGTCCCCGTACGAATTCTTCATTCAACGAATCTCTTTCGGTAAAATTCTCGTAAATTTCGAGGGATTTAAAAAAATTAAATAAATCAAGGATTTCCGCTTTATTTCGAGAAGGCGATTAATCGACCGAAGAGCGCGATTAACGCTAAGTAAAACATTCTATAAATTTTATTTCTAACTTTGTAACAACTGTGAAACTCTTATTCGTTCGTCCGCGCAAACGTTGAAAGTATCGTCGTCCGACGCACCAAACGTACATCGTTGTAACAAGGCAAATAATTTCTGTGCCGTTAACAAAGTTTAATTTTTTTGAATTACCGGTCAAATGAATAATAAAGAAACCTTTTAACGTTAATTGAATAGTTGAAACGTAGGAAGGAGCGGTGAAATATACGAAGGATACATTTTAAAAAGAACGGTCTTGGTTAAATAAAAAAGGAAGGCTCGGTAAATATTTACTTATCATTGGTAAGGAAATATATTTGTTATTCTAACGTTAAATACAATTAGGGAGAAACGAAAAATTTTAAGTATCTAAATTTGTCCTCCAATAAAATATTCTCGTCGATCGTGTATTCGTTGAAACTATTCAAACTTGGGTATTTCGAAGAGGAAAACTAATTTTTTTTTTTTAAATAAATATGTACAAAGTATAGATTCGATTATTATAGGGGTAACTTACGATGGTAATTTGAACGTTATTAGTTAACCGCCTTTAATTTTTAACGCAT
This sequence comes from Dolichoris vasculosae, assembly GCA_018907195.1. Classification (NCBI taxonomy): domain Eukaryota; kingdom Metazoa; phylum Arthropoda; class Insecta; order Hymenoptera; family Agaonidae; genus Dolichoris; species Dolichoris vasculosae. Next base: position 23,417,911 of record JACCHY010000002.1, read on the forward strand.
AAAAACCTGCCGATAACGCGTTTGATCCCTCGCCAAGTAAACAAACGGACGGACGAACGAACGAACGAACGAAAAAAAAAATTAACAAGTAACCCAATGAACGTTATTCCGAAAGTTAACGAACCACAAAAAATTAGATGCGCCATAATTATTCGCGTACTCGGAGCAAAAGCTCGTTAATCGAACATCAGCTCTCCTAATGGAAAGCACTCGAGTAATCCTCGCTTATACGGCGCGAACAATTAAAAGAAACGCGAGCACCGGATGAAATTGTTCTCGCGACCCTCGACGCGAGCTCTTTAACGCCTCCCCCTTCTCGCGCTATACTAATTGGCTGAGTTAATCGGGCGCTCCCCCGAGTTTTCCCCGAGATTTATAGCCTCGCGACGCAGCGCATCTCCGCACGAACGCACACAAAGGAAAACCGGCCGACGGCCCTCGTCGGATTAACGCGTCAACCGCACGACAGGCCTCTCCGATATTAACGTCTTGGTCTTCCTGGCAATCGCGACGGAGCCAAAGTTCGCGAGCTCGAGATCCCGGAGTTGCCAAGAAGCTTTTAACCTCCCCCCCGTCTCTCAGCCTCAGCCCGTCGGATTTGTCATTGTTGGAGGTTCGCTTTTGTCCTACCGGCTGTGTACAAACTTCCCTCGTGCCGCGTCTCGATATTGCACTTGGCCGTGACTTCCTCCACCGGGAGCTTTGGTTATTCGCGTCCGTATGTTCACGGGGATGTGAGCTTTTCCAAATCTTTCGCGCTGGAATTTCAAGATTCCGATGGAGTTCGTAGCGGAGATAATTTTACCGGACAGAATCGTAAATGGTTCCTTCGCGTTTTTTGAATTACGTCCTACGTGGATATATTTTTTAAAGCCGGCCTCGACGCTTTTCGTTTTCCTTTTCCTAATATAAGCGACTGTGTGTTTTCGGGAAAAACACGACGTAATTTAGTTTATTTTCTCTACGATCTAGTGATTAAATACGTACCGACAACGTACGGCAATTTTTACTTTCTACCGGCTTTCATCTCGAAATATAAATACAACCTGACATTAAATGTACCGAGCACTAATGAAATGAACAAATATCTACAGTATTTTATTATACAATTAGGAATTATGTTTGTTTTTAATTATGTATAGAAGAAAATTTATAAACTGTGTATAATTATTTTGTTGTATTCGTAAATTCGATATATGATGCTTATTTCAATTTCGTTAATTGAATTCCTCGAGTTAGTACATTTATTATGTATATTATGATATTCCTGCTTTAGTGAAATTATTATCGATTTTTAAATGTATAAACGTATAAATATTTTCGTATTGATTGATCGCACATCTGATACCTTATTAATATACGATCGTTATTTGAACTAAGATATTCTAAAATTTATAATTAATAAACTGTTCTTGATTAATGTTACTTTTAATTTATATATAAAATAATAAATGTATTTGAAATTTAAAAACTAGCATCGCACGATTCAAAAACCTTAGCGATTATTTCTATCGAACTTTGAAGTTATTAAAATTGATATTTATAGCTATATTTTTTAACAATGGATTAGTATTGATGAAAGCCAAATGAATTGAGAAATTACTCTTAAAATTAATAAATGGATCCATAGCCATTCTTAAAAATATATTTTTGAATCTATACAAAATGAACTTGCAAACGAAGCTTCGGATATAACTTATTACACTTTCGTATCCTGAATAACGAATTTCGCGTATTTCACTGATTTATAATCATTCCGTACAATACTTGCAATAACGAAATAATACTTACTTCCAATATAGGCCCGAAAAATAGTATAGTATGATTAATTTAAATAAAAGTCACGACTAATGGCCATTATTGTATTTTTCACGTATAAATGATGATTATTTTTTGTACGGCACAGTTAATTTTTATCAAAGTCAACGTATATTTTTTTAATAAAAGTGCAATTGAAGCTTCTATAGAAATTTTATTATGTGCATACATTTTCTGTATAATGAATGAATTAATTAAAAATTTAATCATCAATATCATTTTAATTAGATTGATTGTGTAATCTAAGCAAGTAGCGATAAATTTATTAAAAGTGAATTATAGGTATAATGTGATAAACAAATTAATTTACTTTCTGCCATAAAGTTATAGGTAAAATTTACGGAAAAGTGAAAGTATTAAAATATAACGTATGTGAAATAATTACTTAAATTTAACTGAATATTTATTAAAATGATGCTTTTACTCTCCTATCATTAATTTCGTCGACTATTGATTATAACTCTCCTAATATAGATTAATGAAAATAATGCGGTTATAATTTAAAATGAATATTTATTCACCCATTTTTTATAATGAATATATCATTAATTTTATTACAAAATATATTATATTTTGTTACGAAATACTACAGATATCAATCATATTGTTAAAATAGCTACTCTCGTTTGTAAATACGTATATATACAATTACATTTATTATTGATATGAAATACCTTCATTCTGATAAAATTCTCTATGTATAAAAATTTAATTAATATATTTTCTCATAATTTTAATAATATTTGAAACCATTTCTTTGAAATATATTAAATATAAAGTTTTATTTACGTGCAGACATTCAAAGATATAAATATAAATGATGTTAACGTTTCTTGAAATTTTTTACTTTTCTACAGTAAGAACTTTTAATGCATTAAAAATTCTTTTATACATTATTTTAAAAATATGTTAAAAATCAAAATTAACATATTATTTTTAAGTGCGTAAGTTTAAATATAAAACTATCGTAAAGTATAATAATATTATTTTGGTAATTATTTAATTTTTTAATTAATTTATATTTACATTTAGTGAATTAAAGTGATGAAATTTCAATAATATCTAAGCTTTTATGTATTCAAAATAACCTTTTATAAACTTTCATTTCCATAAAAGCTTTTAAAAATGAGTCGGATAATTCTTTTATTATACAAGGTAATACGATACTTTTCTTTTTGTATTTAGCTATTGAATATGATTAAAAACATGTTGATGAAAAACGAATCATGTTTTATTTATTTCAAAAAAATAAAAATTCATTTTTTACTTGTGAAAGATACCAGTTTTTAAAATATTACATAATTACCGAATTCATGAATTATAAAAATCGTATCAAAGCGGAAAGTCATTTATTTTTTTACATAAATTTGTGTAAGTAATTTAAATAATGTGATTATTAGAAAATAATACGAACTATATCTAATCCATGAAGTCACTACGGTATTTCGAACGTTCGGAGAATTTAGTTATCGCCTGATATCTAAAAGTAAAATTTGAACAATGCATCTAAAACTTAGAAGAGATACGGTATTTTTGCATTTTCAAGCGGACTTTCTTGGATAACTCAACCTATCAAACAGTTTCCGAAATATTTCAGGTTACGCGGTATTTTAGAATTTTTGTTTACAGGTTAAATAAATCAAAAACGTTCGATCAAAGCCCGAAGGAAAAGGTTATTTTTACGAAAAATTTTATGTAACTCGTTCCTCCATCCGTGCATTCGATGTATCAAACGTATATATTTTTGTACTTATTCGAACAATAATAATTATCGAAAAGTAACGAATACCGGGTACAAAAATGTTGCACACCGTTATTCGATAATATACAAAAACTTTCGATCACCTTTTGTACATTCATCCGTTCGAATTTAATAAACCTCCAATTATAAACAAAATCACAAAGCTATAGATTATAAAAAAAAAAAAATCCTTTCACGAACGCTCTCGCGAAAACTCGATGATTCCAATAATTACTAAAATAATTCGAACAACTCGGTTCTGAGATCTCTTTTATCGAGCGAAAACAAGTACATCCAGAGTAATTCAAAAAACGAAACGAAGACCTCCGGTAACCACGCGACTAATTAATCATAAAGTAACGAACGAGGTACCCTCGGAGCTTCTAATACAAAGACGAAGGACTCGTTCCTGAACTCCGTGAACGGTCGGTCCCTGCAGGAACGTGACTGGACGCTTCGCAAGCAAACGATTCGCGAGCGAAAAGGACGCAGAGGTCGATGTCGTTGACGTACATTAAACAGAGACGGGTATCATCAGAGAGGCAGCCGAGAGCGCAATTGAACGGACCGCGACATGTTAAACTACTTGAGCTCTCCCAGGGGATGGTTGTCCCATGCGCCCCTGTCCTTCCACCCCCGGCGACTGCTACCAACAGTAACAAGTTACCCGTGATGATTGCGACATTCGCGCGCTTTTTGTTTATACCCACGCGAGCGAATGTAAAATCCAGCCGACCTGCATTATATCATCCGACCGGGATGCGCTCGGCCTTGGTTACACAGATGGCCCGACTCTTTTCGCGTCGATGTTGCGTATTTTTCAATTTTACGGGAGTTCCGCGCGCGATTTCGTATGCCCGCACATCTGCGCCTAGTTTTTCGTTTCGATGGAGCGGGTCGGTTTAATTTCGGCTCTTCCGCTCGAGAAAAATCCAGGTGTATTCGTATGCGCGAACGTGCCTCTAAGGAGCGCTAGGAAAAATGCGATTACGATTACGGTGATCATAGAATGCGAGTTTCCTACCACATTGTATTCTCTTTACGAGAATTTGATGCGTTCGATATATCTTGCGAAGCATTCGATCGATTACTTACGCATTTTTATTCCTTTTTCTCTCTTCTCTTTTCACGAGACGTCCAACTTTTGATACTTTTTTTCATATGGAAAATTATGTAGCACTTCGACGACGGTGTATATATTTTGCTACCTGAAAATCTGGTGAGAATGAAAAATATTAAATTTGTTTTCGGCTATATTTTACGTTATAATAACTTAAATAATATAGGATGACGTGCATTTTTAAAAATGTATTTACCGAGTATACTTGAATGTGTAATTCAAAAAAAAGTTATGAATACGGGAATCGTGCTATGAAATAATGTATTTTTTGAGGATACAAGCTGTATTAAAAATTAACTCTTGGAAAAAATTATTAACGATGTCGATAACAACGTGAATCGAACGATAATATTTAAATTTAAATTGCAAATTGTATTTCAATAAACGTAAAAACTATCGCAAGAAATATTTTGTGCGATAAATAAATTTAAGGCTTATCGTAAATTTATTTATAAGTCGTATGGATTTTTTAATAAGCTACTTGAATAAACGAACGATACAAGCCACGTACAAAAGACATATATTAACCGTCAACTTACCTCCAAAGAATTCGAAATATATCTATATACAAAGACTTTATTCGACACTGTATTCAATCGTGATATCCGAACGAACTCAGTCTTTTATTATTAACTTTTGATACAGAATTTCCCGATACAATTACCTTAAATCAAAATAAGCGGATAAGTTTATCATGGTGATAAAAGACATTGAGCGTTCGTCGTTACTCTTTATTAACGACTTAATCATACTTTATACGTATCATTCGCATATACAACGTCTCGAAAACAAAGATAGCGTAACTTTAACGGGGCAAATTTAACAGTTCGTCCGCATTCGAAAAGCAAGCGAGGCTCGCAATCAACGCGTGAATTAATAAAGTAGTACCTAAGCGAAGCGTGTTGTGTTTCCATGTAAAGTGCTAAATTAGAAGGGTAAATATTACATTCTCGAAGCTGCGAAATCTCGTAATCCTCGAAAGTAACTTACGGACGCTTTTGTATGCGTTGCCGTATTCTTACTTCCCCTCGCGTAAGCATCTTTCGTATCCGCACCAACGATCTCGCAAGCGATAATATTGGGGGATGCCACAGGACACACGCACGACGTCACGGGAATCGCGGGAGGAAAAATGCCGAGCGGCATCGTCAAATATTTATGGAGAATTTTTGATGGAAGAAAAAAAAATAAACGGGGGGAGAAAACGTCGACGCACTGTTCCGGTGTGACTCGGGATGATTATCCGGTCCGAAGACGCAAACTAGGATATTCGTTTTTTCAGTGCTTGGCACGCACTATTCTTTCGCTTATCCGGAAGAAAAATCGAGTTTATTATCCGGAAAAGAGAGTTTTTACCTGGATCGCTTTATTCGCGTTAAATTCGAGATGCCGGGGCGATTAGTTGGTTCTTCTTCGAGTCCCTTCGAAACAATTTTTATTGCATCGCGATGGATTTAACGATAGACGGTGCATAAATTTTACGAGTGTTTAAAAAATTAAAGCGAGTGCGTTCGGAAAGGACGGATAAACCGTTAAAGTGGGCCGATAACGTTGAATAAAATAGCCGAAGGTGTAACAAGGAATAAAAAGCTGGCATATTTTTAGCGACCTTTCGAAAAGGACCTTTCGCGGAGCGTCGCTCGGTGCAAATGGAATTATCCATTATTGGGGCAAATTCCGCCGACACCGAACCAACCTCGAGCACAGAAATAAATTCAATTAATCTTCGGGTTGGAAAAAATGTGATGAATTCCTCTAGCTTTAATCCCGAGATAATCTTTTTCCAACATCGTTCCGACATAAAGGAAGACAATGAAGGAAGAGAAATAGAGAAAGTACAAGTGTGATAAGCGTTCGTGGTGGAGAAGAACACGCGTAAGAAGAGAGAAGAAGGTTAACGGCGTCGAGAAGGAGGGAAAGAAAGAAGCGCCGAGTCCTTAAGACGACTAGTCGTGTGCTGCAGGATCGCTTAATAAAGGGGACGGCCGCATCGGAGCCCAAGCCGCCTCATTTTTCACGCGGTACGAACACCTACTACCTACTTCCTTACACCCACGCGGGCTTCCATGCTCGGGGCGACCGCTGGTGCCCCGCACCCCAGCTTTCGTGATTCTCGAACTAATCTTGGAATAGTCATTTCTCACCGAGGGAAGACGGAGTTTGGGGTGTGCGGGTCGGGCAGGAGGGAAAAAATTAAGGAGGGTAAATGAGAGAGAGGGAGAGGGATGAAACTTCTTGCATACGGAGACCAACTCTCCAACACGGACTAAACGTCGAAATTGCCAATGTCATTTCTCTCCTTTTTACGTTCTCGAGTGCGACGCTGGTTTTAGGACACCCTCTCGCTCCTTTTTCTTTCTTCGAGCTCCGCCCTTGTCGTTGAGGCTACCTCGACAGTTTGCCTCGATTGCGTAAGAAGAATCCTCCTTTATTCCTCTTTTTTTAATCAAGGTACCGCACCGCTCCTCGGATTAAACTCCTTATCTTATATTGCATTACCTGAGATTTTGAATTTCAATACGAGGGCAGGCCTTTTCTCAAACGCCAAGGGCCTACTTTTGCTTCTTTTTTTATTTAAGTATAGACACCTTCGATGCCCTAAGCGAGTGCTTTAGATGCTAAAACGTAGCGCTACATCTAAAAGGAGAGTATAAGCATCTTCGCCCCGTGGATATAATTTGAAAATTCTCTTTTCCTTTTTTTCGGAAACTTCGTTTATACACGAAAATAGCTATAAATATCTTTTTACGCGTGTTTAGAAGATAAGATAAAGCTTCTAGTTTGGCAAGTATAAAATTTTATCGGCAGATTCGAAGGCGTTTCGAATTCGCGCGATTTTTTCCTTCTAGAGGAATAATAATTTTATAAGTAGATATCGTCTATATAATATCGAATATCGAAATATCGTACCAGTGTAGCTCGTAAATGTAACATTATCGCGAATACATATTACGAATGTAAGGATTAAACGCGTACGCGGAAGCTCTTTTCGCGTTTTAATACGAAATAAAGTAAATCCGAATAACCGGCGAGACATTCGAAGCGCAAACTGGTATGACTCTGCAACGGTAATGACTCGGACTAAATTTCGCGTGCCAGTCGTTTCACCGGTCATAAACTACCAAACGCGGCGCCTGAAAATTAAATCGCACCGCACGTCGCACGAGCCGCGGTTAGAAAACAAAATAAAACCTTTGAGAGCGGAAAAGTAATACATCTCCTTCTCGCTCTCCTCTCACGAATCCCGATTGCGTTTTCCCTCTCAGGAGCCGGGACTTTTCCAAACATCGGGCACAGCCACTTCTTTTTCCAGTCTTTCGTCACGGCGCTAACCACCGTTACACAAACATCGGACACGCGTATACAAACAGGTCACGTTCGCCAAAGCGTTGGCCCCTCTTGGAAATCAAGCCGCGCGAGAAGGACGAGGAGAAAAGAAGACCGGATAAACGTCGGATCGAAAGGAGGGAGAGAGAGAGAGAGAGAGATAGAGAGAGATATTCGGAGGGCAGTCGAGAAGAGATAAAGCAAAAAGAAAGGAAGGAAGATTCCCCGAGGCTTGGAAGGAGAAGCAGGTGCGAGTTTGGATAAAAGAAAGTGGATCGAACGAAGGAAATCAAAGCGAGAAAAACCGGCGGGAAGGTGTCGAAAGAAGCACGAAAAGAAACGCCGCAACGTCCGGCTGCGTTCGATAAAGTCGAGGTCACTGGTGAAACTTCCTCGGATGAAAAATGCATATAAAGTAAACGAAATACGCAACCCCTTGGTCTAATTTCCGATCCCTTCGATATTCCTATACAAAAGATATGCAAAAATTGTGTATTCCTAGGCGCCATTAATAATAACGCGAGTAAATCGCTCATAAATTTTAGAGCAGACGGTGGAAAAGGAACCAAGGGATCAGAATCTGTGAAACATTCGCAATATTAGAGGAATAAAGAAAAAAGAGGGTCGAGACTTGGACGGACGCAGACATCCCCCATCGAACGCGAGAGTCCGTGCTTACTTGAAAATATACGAGACAACTCGAGATGGAAGACGCCCAAGTAATATCGCGCTCACGGTATAAGCGTATCGATAATTTATCGGGCGCGAGCCAATGCTTTACGTGTCGTCGTCTTCGTCGTCGTCGTCTTCGTCGTCCTCGTCTTCGTCGTCCTCGCGCCATCGCTCAAACGGCGGAGGCTCGCTAACGCGGGGCTTGAAATTGGAACTCGTATATCGAGTCGCGTATGGAGATCGATTCGTATTCACCTCGCGATACTCTGCCTTGGAGGAACAAAGACACGCCCCGGAGTGTCTCGGGTGCAGACTCGAGAGAACAAACGACGAAGCCTCGTACAGTTGTTTCTGCGTTTTGAAAGAATCGAGTCTAAATATTCTCGAGAAGTAGTTTTACATCTGAAAGGAGTAATGTAAAGAATACTTGGCCGTAAGCGAGAGAAGACGGTTTGGAATGATAAGATTGAAAAGCTTCTACTTGAAATTCACGATTGCTTCGCAATTTCAGCTAATGCTCGAGAATGTCGGTGTTCCTGAGAACTTCCTTATATCCAAAGTTTCCTCCGACGCTTGTTTTCCCCTGTACGTGTATTTTCGCGTTTGTAGTTACACCTAATACCGTTATTCAACTATTAAGTCACCCGGGTTGAAGTACGGATCTGTAAATATTTTTCTATGGATTTAAACTGTATCTTGGACTTTATCTTGAAATCGTTTTATCTTTATGTTACGATCCGGTATTAAATTTCTCGATAAGCGTATCGATTTACTTTGTATAATTTAAAAGTCAAGAATGTTGTCGATATCGACAAACATTTAAGATACGTTTCTTCCCCGATAAAAACGAATTTTTTAATACAAATCTCGAAAAATCATGGAAAAAATTTCACATCCAGAAATTTTCGTATAATTTTAAATCCGTATAAATTTTCATTCGTATTTGCGAAGAATATTTCTTTTGTAAATCGAGTTTCTATACGTTTAATCGACATCGTTCGAAAAAGGCTATCAAAAGTTAGACGATAACTGAATTTTTTATATCTGTCTTTTTCAATAAAAAATAGTATTTGTCAATTATAGACGTAATCGTTCGAAAGGTAGAAAGAAAACGCGATTCTCGTTATATTTTTCATCCCGGTTTGTATCGGTTTTCTAATATAGTTTCAAAGTACCGTGGAATGGTTAATCTATCGATTCAGCTTTGTATTACCTGACTTAAATTAGTATTTGCCGTACACGTGCTTCTAATATTCGTCGTTAATAACGGCACTAATAAAATTTTGCAAATCGCTATCCGTCGGTACTATAATAAATTCAATTTATGCTTTGTTTAATCATTTTTTAAAATTATTTTCCGACAACCAATTTCATAAAAGTTAACTGAGAAAAGCACTTTAAGGTGTTTTATGGCAGTAGCAACATTTATCGAAGCGAGCTTTTACCAAAGTTGCATCTCCATATGGTAAAAACTTTAAAGTCATCATATTTGAACAAGCCCCGTTCAAACATAAATTAAGTATATAAAAAGTAAAGTTTTTCTCTTTTTTTAGAACCTTTTAACCGTTTGTAAAATGAAAAAAAATAAAAAAAAAATAAACAAAGAAAAAAAAGAATAAAGGTAGAAAAGAAGTTTTTGAGAGTATGATCGATAAGCAAAAAGTAATTGAGATTAACGATCGAGATCGCCCGAACGCACAAAAGCATCCGTTCGTTTATACGAGATACAGAGAAAAGAGTCAAAGAGGCATACGCGAAAGAGCGAGAGACATTAAACGACGGAGTAACAAGAAAGAAGGATGACGGACGATCGATCAGATATACTGCAAAAAGGATACAACGTAGTCAAAGATTTCGCTGAGGCTCATCGGAAAATATCGTTTTCCTCGAACTTTACTCTTTCTTTACAGCATTCGAGATACATCTGCTTCCTTTTGCTACCTTTTGCTTCCTTTTCAAACGCGAACGACAGGTAATACGTTTGAAAAATATTCGAAAAAATATCGTTAAATACGGTAAATAAACATTTTATATTGTTTAAACGATACAAATTTGGAAGGATGCGCAAATTAGCGGAAAAGCGTACCTTCGAATTTTACGTAATTTATTCGAACGGAACGTCGACCGAAACAATAAAATCTCCCATTAATCACGAAGAATCCTTCGATTAAAAGTTAAAACGAAATTATTTTTAGCGCGCCTAAAAAAACTCGTACCGGTTTGACAAATCCGAGCGGATGCACGAATCGGAAAGAACGATAGATCAAATCGACACTCGACGCGGAATCGCACGGAAGAACCAACGTTAAACTCAGGAAAAATCCCTCTTTGAAAAGTTCTTTAACTTCCCTCGTATTATTCATCTCGATTAACGCGTCGAATTCGGTAACAATAAGAGTCGAACCGAAATCAATCTCGACAGACTTCGACCGCCGAAGTTTCCGGAAGATAAGCATCCGATCGGGCGTCTCTATCGCAGGATAGAGACGAAAGGAGAAAAAAGCCGTGGCAATCGACGCGAGCATCGAGAGCTCCAAAACTTCCAACGGCAGACATAAATTACGTCGATCTCAAGGACAATGTACAACTGCACCTCTCGCTCCTCGTGTACACACGCCTGCAACATCCCCCAATCCACACCGACCGACCTTCGTTTACACGCGCGTTCGAGTACCGCGGCTTTCGGGTTCACAATCGAGGCGACAGACTTTCAAAAAGTCATTCGAGCCCCGTAGCGACAAGCCAGATCATTAGGTATCTTCTCAGCCTCTCTCCTGCGGTGCGTGCAACAATAGGATCGCTTGCACCTCGGCAGCTGCATCGTAAAATGGAAGGGAGCCTCGACCGATGCAGCGCGAAAAAATATCCTCTGTCCCCATTATCGTTTCGTCTCCTTCTCTCGCGGCGATTCGCCGATTTGCATAAACAGATGTACGCCTTTTGGGAAGCGAGAACTTATGCGCGGGAAGACAAAAGCGAAGGCTGCAAGTGCCTCATTATAAAAATTTACCTCGAAATGTGCGATATATTACGGGTGCCTCGGTGTGTTGTGCAAAGAGGAGGAGGAGAAAAAAAACCCGCGGCTCTCGAGAGTTCGTGTATCGATTAATAATTTATGGGGCAGCTTGATTTACGCGGAGCCGAGTTCGCGCGTGTTTAAAAATTATCGGCGATTTACTACCGAAGGGGTTGAGTTTCGCGGGAGGTTTCTCGCGGTGGGTTTACGCGATTGTTTACGAAGAAAGATTTTTCAGAGGAATTAGCACCGATGGCGTTGTAGTTTTTTTTTCTTCTTCTTCTTCTTCTTTATCTTTCTCTTGCTTTTTCTTTTCCCTGCGTAATGACGTTAGCGCGATGAATATTTCATGAATGAAAACCGCCTGCGGTTCGGAGCGAATGCAACGCTTATTTCTAATTAAAGTGTGAATATCTCGATTGTGCATTTTGTTCCGAAATTTCGAGGCTGATATTTTATGGCGATCTTCGTTTTTAAAAATGGTTAACCGATATTTCTTTGGCAAAAATTTTCGAGTATCCGATACAATTTGCTTTTATGATGCGTTCGTTTTTTATTTTCCTTTTTTTTTTTGCATTTATTTATATAAAATATTGCACAGAAATGATTCGACTCGCAAAAAATAAATCGGTGTAAAATATCTTTGACAGTCATTGGTATTATATCGACGCTAAATTTTCCCGTACCCGTCGACTACGGTTCCATATTTTTCCAGTCTTTTAACACTCTTCTGTGTTAACGTAGCACCGGTATGTGTTCGTATCACGGAGTTAATAGACAGCGAACGTCCGAACCGCGTTTTAAAATAAAGTATAGATTATTTCGACGTTGAAATTAATAGCGGTAAGTGAAAATTAGGAATCGCGGATACGTTAATGGTTTCTTACCAATGGTTGACTCGTTGCCAGTCCTTAACATAACTCTTTGATTATTCTATATATAAATGGAATGCTTTTTTTATTATATTAAAAAAAATTGTATTTGCACATAAATTTAGTTGTTACGAGTAAACGATGCTCTGAATTTTTCCTTGGTAACGATAATTTGTTAAAATTTACGTAATATATTCGAAATGTTCTTTTATCGATCGGATTTTATCCAATTGCTATATACTTTAAAAGGTTCGTTATAAATTATATTTTCATCGTATCGTTATCTCTTTCAAACGTTTCGAAGGAAAAATCTTATTTTTGCTTAAAAATCGTATCTTGTATTAATCGTAAAAAATGTTTCTTTCGGATCGAGTAGAATAATCACTGGATTTTTATCAATCTCCTCGACCAGATTAAAAAGTTTTTTATTTCTACGTACGAAACTAATATCCTCGTCGTTGCTTCGAGTGTATTTTACTTCATTGCTCGAAATGCAAATAGTCTGTAACTCATTGCGCATAATTACTTTGCATACTTGTTTTAAAATATTCGTTGATAAAAACAAAATGTAACGAGTTTCAAATGAAAATGCAACGAAAGCGGAAATATTTTAAACGCGTATCTTCCTAATGCGCAGTAATTATGGAAGTCTTTTCTTTGCCTCGCGAAAGTAACCATCGATAATACCGTGTAAACGGAGGCAAAAGGTAAAAGGAAACGAGCTCGATGAAATCGTCATCCGTATAAACGAACGAATGTAAAAAAAAGACGAAGGAGCTCGGACTAACTCGTCGAGGACCCAAAAACTCGTTTACCGAGATGCAAATTTACCCACGTTAACGAAAACACGCACGCAAACATCGGAGGTTTCTCGCTCCCTCGCGTAATATCCGCTGGTGCAAAATATCCACCCTCCTCGAAGAAGGAGAGCTCGCAAGCTGCGCAGCCAGAAACACATATCGACTCGGCGAGAGACCGTCGCCGGTTCGGAGGAAAAAAAAAAGTGATAAATCGCGCGTACACGAGACTCGAGAGAGACAGAGAATGCCGAACGTTTGTACAGGGATCGTGGATGCAAAATCGGGTGCCGCGCAACCGGCAAGTGCAATGAAAGTGCCATTTGGTGCAGCGGACACGGCCTCGGTGGCAACTAAAGCGCCGACTCCTGCCGGTACGAGCGGAGAACAACTACATCTCCTCCTTCTCCCCCCTCGAAGGACTACTGCGTGCCCCGAATATAATTTATGGTCGCTCGGGGGGTGCCGCAACTCCGGAGCGCTTACGACCGTAGGTGTGAGCGTTTCTGGAGCATAAGTGCGTCCGTGTGTGTTTCCAAGACGAGCTACAGTCGTTCTCTAGTCCGGTTGGGAAAGCTCGTGCAAGCGCAAAAAAATACGGCGCTGTCGGGATCATGATTTTCGGTTAACACGTATACATGGGAGATTCGATTTTTTTTTTCCTTCTCCTGACACGGAAAAAAGAAAAATACCAAGTTTTTTACGAGACTACGGAGCAGAGGGTTATTTATGCGTTTGACAAATTGAGCGTAGAGCGGATAAAGAATAAGAAGCTTTGGTCGTTCTTATAAAATATCCGCGCGCACACACACACACACACATACGAACGCTCGGACGTTGTTAAATTAAATCCCGATAGCATCTCGAATCTCGCGGCGATGATTTTCCGATGAACGATCGCCCGGGAGAAAGTAATCGTCGGTTAATTACGCAACGTTAACACGCAACCTTTCTTTATATTTATTTCTTTGTACACTATTATACGGAGGAGGGAAGAGTATCGATTTTCGGGAAAATGAATTTTCATATTTATCGAACACCGAGTTCTGTACCGGACGAAATATATTTTATTTGGAATCGTTGCGGAAGCGTAGAAGTTCGGGGTACAGTTTAACAGGCGCACGTGCAGACGAAGGTAAATTAGCGCGTTCGTGCGGGATGACTCGTCTTTATCTTGGAAGGGCTCGTTTATAAATACGAGTACATCGAATAAAACTCATTAATTCTACAGTCGATTTTTAATTAGCCGATCCACCACGTGCGAGTTAATCGAGCTTCCAGTTTATCATCGCTGTCCTGGCAGTGTACCCTCCTACCTAATATTATATCAACGATAATTTCGAACGACCGAGGCGAGAGGGTCAAGATCCGAATCTCTTCGACCTGGTCAATCGTTAATTCCCGTAGAATATAAAAGAGGAACCGAAGGCGAAGGACGAAGGAGTAGCCCGAGACAATGCATCGAACGAAGCGCGTATAATCGTAAGGTCTCCCTCGGGGGTAAAGGACGCGGCCGTTACGATATCGGGAAATAAACGGCAGCTCGAGTGTCGCTATTAGCCCCGTACAAAGAAAGCTCTCTCGTCGGAAGCTGGGCGGAGGAGAAAATGATAGGAGCGCGACGTTCGGTCCTCGGATCGCGAGAGACACGCGCCGTTCGAGTGGGGCTTCTTACTCTGCCCGGGACGTAGCAACGGTCATCCTTTTGTCTCGACGCCCGATAGCACTTTCGGCCTCTTCTTTTACGGTCTTTATTTCTATTATCCCCACCCGCTTGGAAACTGGAGAGCAGCCAAAGTATCGGTTATAAGTACATCAACGCGCGCTCGGTTTTACTCTCCTGCTTTACCACGACTATCCCGCCACTTCAAAACGCGCTTTATGTTCCTTCCTTCCTTCTTTCTTTCTTTCTTTCTTTCTTTCTTTCTTTCTTCCCTCCTTGCTTTATACCTTCCTCCTCGCGCAGATGCTTCTTTATGCGTTCGAAGGGAACTTTGCCGCAGCGACGTTTATCGTTGTTTCTTTTGAATTAACCCGTCGTCGCGTTTGTCCCACCGCCGCTCTCGAGCATTAATTTTTATAACCGAGTCTGACTGTGACAACTACTTCTACTCGAGATACGCGTGTCGGTTCCGTATTCGTTTGTTAATCATAATGTTTGTCGTATCTTGTTAATTGATAACCTAACCGTGCGAGGGTTTTATATTTTTTTTTGTATTTTTTGTTTCTGTTTTATTTGAACGAAAACTTTGTTTCTCGTTTAAAATTATCTCGTTTGTAGAAGATCTTTAAAATTTGTCGAGTGCTTGGAACGCATTTTTAGAAAATTAGATCGTAAAAGAAAGATCTAATCTATTTGTAGAAAAATTCAATAGGTGTTGACATTTTTTCTCGAGTCCCAGATGTTTATCGACGACCGTAAGCTTAGAAATTGGTCGTATGAAATTAATACCTTAAGTAAGATTACTTTCAAATGAATTCCAAATTTTTACACTCGATATTGAAACCATTGTGTAAGCCAATGTCTTAATGCTTATTCGTTACGATGAAACGCTTAATCGATGAAATCCGACGTTTTATCCTCGTTTTAAGGATTTCAAAGATTATCGTTGTGTCGAGATTCGATAGATTTTGTAACGAATATTTTTATAACGCAAACTTTTTAACATCGATATGAATTATCTCGCAAACGAAATGTACGTTTATAAATACTTGATTTAATCTGTTAAATACAAGTATCCGTTCCTCGATTATAAAACAAAATTAATCTCAACAAATCTTTGTAGAATGCGAATATTAATTATTCGATTAATTACGACAAACTGCACAATTCAATATTACTCGAGAGAAAATCTCCCTGAAAAAAGAGATAAAAAGCGCAAAAATTAAAGGATTCTTTAGCTTTTATCTTCAACGATGATGTCCGACTCTTAGCTGCATCGTGATTTATGGCCTTTTCGTCGCTACATGGCTCGATTGTCCAAGTTATTACGAGCCGCGTGTGTTATACGATGAACGACACGTAGAGACGTAAACAAGCCATTTTTCGTAAGTTGGTATTGTCCGACGCAAAAGGTACCATTTGTCAAAAACCCCAATAACCATTGGAATGGGTAAGATTCCTCTTTAGTCTCCTTAAAAGCACGGATATTCTTATAGTGTACAATATATAAATACAGCTTATTACGCTTCCGTGCGAAAATAGTGAGACGAAAAGCACGAGCTGACAGATATTAATTTTTGCCCATCCTTATTTTACGCGGTTTGCAATATTAAGATATCCATTTTATACTCGTAAATATAAATATATATATCCGTATAATTAATTACTTGTATTATTCGTAAAAGGGAAGAAAAATCGTTCGCGATATCGAAGAAAAAATTTCTTTGCGGAACTTGAGAAATACAAATTCAACGTCGTAAATCAAAACCTAAAAATATAAACGAATGCTTAAATTCTTTTATCGATCGAAATATAAATTGCAAAAATAAAAACACGCTTACTCAACTATTAATGTCGATTTTTATTTCAACTCCTAACATTGTTTTATCGCTCGTTAACAAGATTCGAATCGTCGCGTGGAAAAAAATCTTTCGGACGCTTAAAAATCTACGAACATCCTCGTATCGTGTAAAAGGCAAAACGCAGAGACCGTAAACGAAAACCCGAGTGTCCCGCTCTTCGTATCGAGACGTAAAAAAAAGTCGATCGCACGCGCGCGTTTCTTAATTTGGTCGAAGCATCGCTCGTTTATGGACGCGCTTTAAAAAAACCCGCAGCCCGAATCGTAAATTTCGCCGCGGGCGCGGAAAGAGCGGCTATAATTAAAGGGGAGGCGGACGATCCGTAAAAACACTCGCGTTGACAAACGATCGAGAGTCGTGGGGCGGCCAAGTGTCGTCGCGGCGCCCCGTACGAGTTTGAGATAGCGAACACTTGTGTAAAACGGTCGCGAGCTTAAAAGCTTTAAATATAGAAGTGATGTACGAGCGAGGATTAGAGTGACTCCAGCGACATCTGAGTGCGCGGAACTTTTACCGGCAACGAGCTTTTTCTTCAAATTGTTATCAAACGACAAATTGCGGATTATTTCTTCCGCTCGCCTCTACCGACTTTTTTATTAGTCCGCCTTTCTTCCTTCTTTCCTCGCGCCGGTTTAACCGTTTAATTACCCGCATCTAAGCGATTTCCCGGCCGGATTTATCGTTTTTAAAATACGACTTTACATACATTACATCAGCCTTTATCAAATCTGTTTGTTTTAGAGCCGTTGTTATACGATCGAGTCTTTCCCCGGTAAAAAATTGCTTTCGTCCTAATCGTGAAATGCATCCGAGCGAACGACTGGAGTGGACGTTCGAATTTTTGAAATTTAAGTTCGCAAAAAAAATAAGACAAGCTGACTCCCCAAAGGTCGCGTTACAATTTCACGAAAAAGCTGAGCGGGAACGAAGTCGAGTAAGTTCGAAGTCGAATCGCAGTCTTGATTTATCCTCGTCGCTGCGAAGTTGCTCGAGACCCGCGAGCATTTCCGGATTATCGCGGCTCGCCTCGTCGTCGGGAGACTTATTATCCGCTATCGGTGGAGAGGGCGAGAGACGAAGGGAGGCGCTTAGGATCGCGGCGAAGTTGTCCGGTCGAGCACACCCGGGAGGCAAGGGTCGAGAGATATGCAAGCGTCACGGATCCGCGTCAGGATGCGAAATAAGCGCAGGTGAGTGGACTTTCCTTCGTCGTTGCTAATTGCTCCGAGTTTCTTCCGGTGTTTGTATTGCGAGCCGAGGGAAACGACGAGTGCTTTTCTTTGGGTAGTGCTTTCGTTTTTCTTTCGCGCGAAGGGATTCAATTTATAAGATACAATAATACTCCTTATACAGTCTAGAAACGATTATTCTTGCATCAAGGGGATAATCTTGCTCCGGAGTATACTTTCGTTTCTATCTATTTACACGAGTGCGCAAAGAAAAAGAGAAACTGCGCAAAGCTTAATGCTTCCAGTAAAGATGATCAAAGAATCGGAAAGAAAAACTTCTTTAAGCTAATACAATTGCCTTTTAAATAGTGCAAAGTCTATACTTCAAAGAAATTCCTTTTCTATTTAGGGACAATTAAGCGAATCCAAATGCATAGCCTGGAATTTTTGATTATCTTTAAGCGGTTACCGTAACTCGAATCAAAACGTAGAAAAAGAATCAAATTGCGTTTCGGTTATAACGTTTCAACTTTTAAAATCTTTTCTTCGAATATTTCGCGATGTCGTTTTTCGTAAAGCTGCGTAATTTCGAATTAACATAATATATTTAAATTGCGAGAAAAGTAGAAAACTCGTACGAAACTCAAATTAATTGAATTTTGTTAAACATAAAAGTAGGAACAAAATTTTTTAAATTAATTTAAATTTTTATCGTTAGCTTTTTAATAAAATTTACGTGTGTGTCCTTTTTGTAATTACATGTACTTTATTCGAGCGAAATATACGATATATTTGGAAATTTTCGTTGTTTCTGGGTAAAAAAAATTCGCAACTTCTAAAATTCAAGTTACATATCGATTAAAGTATAATCCGTACTTCATAAATCTTGTTTTTAATAGCCCCCGAGCACTGCGATATAAATATTTTAACAATAAATAAAAGCAAATGGGTTAAACCTTTCAAGAGATATTTAAAAATGAAATTGTTAACGTTTCGAAACTATAACTTATATATACTTTCCTTGATTTATGATCAAAGTTCATGAATTTTAGGATAAAGTATAGCCAGCAGCAAGTTTATTACTAAATAAATAATATATTTTACTCTCAGCCATCAAACTTTATTAATAGAAAAGAAATAAGTTGCGCAAGTTATAATCTCACGAACCGCCGCTCGGAACTTCACATTTTGTCTTCTATTATTGCACGTTGTCATTTACTTAAGTTTCGGGCGTGCTTAGAGCACCAGGAGTGGCAAAAGTTACACGCGAGAGAATACTTTGGTACAACTGTGCTTTAGGCTTCGACGTTACTATTTTACCCTTATTGATTTTATTTATTTCGCTAAGAGCTATTCAAAACTTTTTAAATTTAAAATAAAATTCTCTATCGCGATTCTCCTCGTTTGGATTATTATTGCTCTGGTACTTTTTCCGCGATACGACTCCGTTAATAACCTCGAGTTTTATATATCTTTAAATAATGATTACAAGTTGATTCTGCGAGAACATTTCGAACGCGAAATCGCGGGATTATGATGGATCCATCGAAAAGTAAAGTAAGTTTTTAAGCCGATAAGATATTTTAGGTTTAAAATCGAAAGAAAGAAAAAAGAAATATTTTAAAACATTCGCGCCGAGTTTATTTAACGTTATTAATCATTTTTCAACCTTTTGTAATTTTTATAGTTTTCGAATGAAATACGGGATTATAAATACATGTATTTGCAGCATTAATTAGAATATTAAATAATACCGTACGGCAGAAAGTTGTAATTTTCAATTATGTTAAAACTTTGTTTTGTATGTACGTTGCACAAGAGTCTGGTTTGTATCTCGACTTTGCATTTTTTATCCTCGTTCTTCATTTCTCGTTACTTGTGTGCTCTTAGTCTTTTGAATAATGTAGCGCATTCGCGCACTGATAAGGTTGATATTTTTTTAACCTGAATAATTTATTACATTATCTCGTAGCTATCGAGCGATATCTTAACAAAGACGAAGATGCATAAATAATAAAACAGGATTTTGGATTACACGCAAGGGAACATCGATAATGATATTTTAGATTCTTATGCATATTCAATTCGAACGTAAATATAATTTAAATAAAAAAAGAATCGCAAACTTATGATACGGAAGAACGAGAGTGTTTTCATTTCGTAAAAAGGAACTCGAAACCAAAAACTACTTGCTTACAATACACGCTTTAAAATACATACTCACTGCATCCTCGGTTATACAAAGACCCAGAACCAAACTGAAAAATAGAACGAAAGCCGCGCTCGGTAGGAATCTTCTCTCGTTCAAGATTTTCCGCCTCTCTTGACATTTTCACGAGCATTTTCACGGCGCTCGTTCCTATAAAGGACCAAAATTCTACCTCCCCCCTCTCGAGCACGAAAATCCGCTTCGCTTTCCTACGGTGAGTAAGAATCTCCCGGTGTAATCGGAGTCTATGAAATACTGCGAGACTCGAGGGGGGAAAATGAATCGAACGGACAGTCAATAAGGCACAATGCCACGGACCGTCACACGCATCCCTCCCGAAAGGTGAAAAGAAGGCTTTCAAGGGAACCGAGCGATTTTTTTTTTTTTTCCTTCCTCGATGAGCCCCGAAGCTACGATGTCACCCGGACGGCGCGCAATTACCTGTCCGAAAGACGCGAGAAAGAACTGCATCCCGGGGCACCTGGTTGTGAACCCGCGCACGAAAAATACTCTCGGGGCGACGAGGAGTAAGACGAGGGAAATGCGACGGAACGTTCACAAAGGATAGGGCGCGAGTGTCTCGTCCGATCCGGGACTTTATTAAAATCTCTCTTTGGTTAATCGCGTCTGTTACGTTTTCCATGTTCCGCCTTTCCTTTATTCGCGACGACAATTTTGGACGAGGCAGCTCCAAGCTTTACAATTCTTGTGATAAATGAGCGTCTCGTAGATCCGAAGAGGTGCTTTTATTAGTTTACGAACTCATTGTTCGACGTTTGAACGTTCGAGTGCTGGAAAGGTCCGATAAGTCGTCGAGTTGTAGATGCCTTTTGTGCAAAGATAAATTTTACGCGCACGGCTATTACAAATTAAATTTCGTGTATTTTAATGTATTAGTTACGGAGGTATTCGTAGCGAAAGCAGTGCAGTTCAAATAAATGATCGACTGCGACTGTTCGACAACTTCTGGTTTACATACGTAGGATATGTAACGGTATGTTTACTTTGTACACCGGTAATATCATTTGGTCGAACGTACGAATGTTATTTTAATATTTTCCATTGGTTTTTTTTCTCTCGTTTCTTTTTTTTGTAAAATAACGTCATAAAATATCGTCGGCTTTATTTACGGGATTTCTCTTTTGTTTGCACGAATTATTATATTAGTAAACGTTTGTCAAACGTTATTTTTTAAAAATATTTTTACCTCGATAAAAACTAATGCAACTCGTTATATAAATGTTGATAAATTTGGTGACTTCTTTTCTTTTTACCTCGACGGGAATAAGTTTTCGAAGAGAAATGAACGATAGATCGTAGTATACTTAAAGTGAACATATGGACACACTCCGAAGAAAGTTATTGGAAAATGTCTCATACTTCCTCGTAAGTTAATGTACTTTATTGCTTAAAAACTACTTTATTTTGATATTCATTGTCATTCTAAATGCTTTGACCGAAAACATTAATAACGTATAGTTTAAAATAAGTTTTGTTCAGTTTCGAAAAATATCTTTTGTAAAAAGCTTTTAACAAATTACTTTATCTTTTCTTGTGCTTTCCAATGGTATTAAACTTTTCAAACGTGCAATATTCGATAAACTAGATAAATAAGCTAATGAAATCATTCAATATTTGCAATAAGTTAATAGACGCAGTTTACCAAGAAAATCGTATTACGTTCAATTAAATATCAATTAAATTATAATACGGTGAGAAAGATCCGTTATTAGACAAGAAATATAAAAGATAGACGGACAGGTAAATAAGACAAAGAAGGAAAATAGTAGGAAACTTTCAAAGAAAGTAAAATACGAGGCAAGAAAAGACAAATACAAGTATAAAACTAATAGCATCACACGAGCGAAAAAGAACACGTTTGAAGAAACGGAATCAAAATAAAAAACTTTGGTGAAGCTGAAATTATAGACGTAAAATATTGGAAAATATTTTAAAGTTATAAGTCCGTGTAAGTAATTCGAAAATGTATCCCATTTAAAAGTTATTTTTCTAATCGTACACGCCGATAACATTCGCGAATCGTCGAAGCTGCACTTTTTAATAAAAAAAAACAACTTAATTAATTAACGAAACAACGATTACCTCGAAACCGAATAGACAACCCATGTAAAAACTGTTTACTTTAATCATAGCTAAAACGCAAAAGTTACCGGAATATACGAAACTCGGTATGGAAAGCCGCGTTCTTTTTGTAAAAGAAAAAAGTAAAATAAATAAAAAGTAGAAGACCGTCGGTAATTCAAGCCAACCGATAGCCCGAGAAAGGAATCCCATTAAACCCGCAAAACACGCTATAAAAGTAAAAATCGTTTAAAATCAGTGTATTAATACGTGTAAAAATCGCATTAACAAGCTACACGAGTTCGATACGAAAGGAGGATAAACAAAAGATCGGAAGAAGAACTCGAAGAAGCCGAAAAGGAAGGTAAACCACTCGAAGCGAAAGAAGGCAAATACGACATTTCAAAAAACAAGGTATCGCGAAAGAGAACGAAAGCGAAGAAGAAGCCAAGACGAAGAAGGAGGAGAAGGAGAAGGAGAAGGAGAAGGAGAAAGAGGAGACGAAGACAAGGGTCGAGACTCCGGAGGAAGAGGCAGACACAGGCGCACGCTCGGGGTGGCATTCGAGATATTCCCGCCCGCGCCGTCCCCGAACAACAGCCCGGAGATCCGAAGGTAGTGGGGGCGAATAGCGCCGAGAGGATGGTGGAAAGTTGCCGGCGTTCTCGCTGGTCCTCAGTCGTGCGCGACGCGCCATATGCGCCGGTGGTCCATTTGTCAAGTCACGCGGGATCTCTCTTTCCTTCTCGTGTGCGCGGAGGCCGATAATCGCGGCCGCGCGCACGTGTTCCTGATTTTTGCCCGGGGGGTGTCGCAAAAAATAAAGAGCGGAAAGACGCGTGTGTATCGAGTGCGAGACGAACAGAAAGAGAGAAAGAGAGAGAGACGGAGAAAAGACACGTGTCACGAGTCCCCAACCCCGCAGTTGGTTTATCTTCTCGTAGCTCCGGGGAAAAGTTTTTCCGATCCTTGCGATCGGCCGATGAGCTCGTTGCAGTTGAGTTTACTTTGACGAGAGCCGCGGACCCGATCGGACGAGCGAGGGAGATAAACAGGCAAAGGATCATCGCGCATCGAGAAGTTTTACAGCCCTTTCATCCTTTCGGGACTTCTTTTATATTTATGCACCTCGCAAAGTGCGAGACGCGGGAATTATGAGCTTCGGGGACTATTTCGTAAAAGGGCTCGTTCCTTATTTATAGAAATCCTCGATTTTACCGGTGATCGCGAGGAGCGAACTTTATCAGAGAGCCGGACTCGCGTGATTGGAAAGTGTACTTTTTTTCTTCTTCTTCGTCGAAGAATGGAGAGCGGAACGAGGGTCGGTGCTTCCCGAACGTCAGCAAGCTGTTGAACGATTTCTTTTTATCGGCAAGAGTTTCACGGACTGGCTTAAAAGGTAAATTACTTTTTACGTTTGTCGGGGGGACGGCGATAGAGTCTGATTGAACTGTTTGTTTTATAAGGGTGGATTGACGTTTCGATGAAAAGCAAAAGGAAAAAAAAAAAAAAAAAGGCTTCTTTTCGAGTAAACGTGCTCTTTTAAATTACGAAAGAGGATAAATGTTTGGCTTTACTTATGAATGGATAATTTTATTTAATTAGATGAATCGGTTCGCTGCGAGTTGATTTTGCAATTTATCGGCGATAAAAATTTTTTAAGATTCGACCGAGTCCGTTTAGATGTAATAAAGTACAAAATGAATCCGAGTGAAAATCTCTTAATTAAATTTAATTCGTACGAGATGGTAAATTTGTATATCTTAATTGCTGAAAATCTTGGAGTATTCGAAACAAGCTAAACAAGCTATACTTTTCGAATAAACATTTCGATCGTTAAAATTACAAATATATTTACAAATGGAAAACGGCGAATGTTTCGCTGTTGAGCAAAAAACGTTATTTCCCTTTAATGTATTGCCATAAATTTAAACCCAACTTGCATCAATTATTGTTAAATAAAATTCCGGCATTCTTGCAAACGTAATTAAATTATATTTCATTGTAAACCAGAAAAGTGTAAAATATAATTATCTCTTTGTTTTTGACTATACACGCCCAAAGAGGATTAAACTCAACTTTGGTATTAGGGTGTAATATGGAGCCATTACTTTAGCTAATCAACGTAGATTATATTTTAATTTGAGAACTTAAAGTTATAAAAAGGATTAAAAAATTACATGTAAAAAACATATATAAAATCACTTATTTACAACGCATACATTCGAATAAATTTTTATACTTTATAAAGGATAATCTATGGATTCGACGATTTAAGAATTAAGAAAAATTAAATTTACTTTAGATTAGCGAGAAATCTTAAGTATGCGCGTTGCATATTTTATAGAAAAATTTAATCTTCGTTAGATTTATCCTACTTTTACGGAAAATGTTTCGTACGCCGGTGAAATATTGTTCGCGCAACGCGTTTATCAGTCTATAGATATTCGAGAGGAGTTAAGACAAAAAACCTTAATCTTGATTATAAGAATAAGAAGGAATTAAAAGGAAGGCATTAAAAGGGTTCGAAAAATCGTTGGAAGGCGGCTACCTTTAGAATAACGAAAGCTTGGATAAATGCCTAAGGATATAATTTTCGAATACCGCTGAAAGCTCCTGTGATTCTATGGCCAAGTACTCCAGGGAAACAGCAATACATTTCAACGCAACGGGGTGAGTTATTCTCCCAATTGAAAAGCACTTGACGAGCATTTATGAGGATAAATGCAAGACCCTTCAGCTCGCAATCAGCTTGACCTCGCCTTTCGCCTTTCGCCTTCTCTTTCTCCGCGTCTTCCCTCCCTCCCACCACCACCACCCAACGAGCTTCGCCCGCTTTTTCTCTTTGCAGATTTCCGAAGCTAATAATCGGAGCGGAGCGGCGCAACATCCCATTAAACAGCGATAACTTTGTCTTTGAAGTCGATGATTTATCCGCGGGTTGATTAAACGATCAATGCGCGTCCGACAACGAGATTAGAATAATGAAACGCGATATATCTCTTGGTACTGTCACGCGAGCTCCATTATCATTCGGCGTACTCGGCACTACTCGACACTACACGGCGATTTAACCGTGTTTCGAATATCCTTCTTAATTATCGCACATTCGAAAATCAATATCCTTCTAAAAGTTTGGAAACGTGACGAGAGTAAGAGAGACATCGTTGAGAAATACCGTCTTTTTCACTCGCCGGAGTAATCGTTACCCGTGCATCTTACAAACGAGTGAATTTATGTGTCGGAGGCGTTGGTGAATGTTTAATGAAATTCGATAATTATGTATAAATATTGAACATCCACCGCTGCTTTCGCCACCGAACAATATATTCGATTACAGTTGTATCGCTCGCAACTGTTTTCAAACTCGGTATACTAAATACTTTATTGCTCGGCCTTACATCCAACGAAAAGAATAATTATCTTATGTACGAGTTTATAAATATTTTTTTATCTTGTGCGGTATCTTAAACATTATCGTTTTACTCTCGATATTTTAATTGCTTGGAAATTGACGTTCGATTCGGGGATGTCTCCCTTCTTCTTGAATAATTAAATCTCTTCCACCTCCGAGCGAAATCGACTCCGCGTAAGTACATTGCAATTTGTCGGTTCACCTGTGTAAAATGTACTCGATCAAAGAAACGATGAATCGAATAAAATAATGCTTCGGTGTATATTTCCATTGTCGGGTTAATTTAATTTTATCTCGGTATTATCGCTCGACGCAACGAAACTCCGCTATTCATAAGATATTTAATTAAGTTTAAAAAAATGTACTTCCATTATCGAAATCGAGTCCGGATACAATACTCGAATACAATGCACAGCTCCCCGAGAACACAAAAGAGAAACAAAATAAAATACTGCATCCGCGTACAAAAGATGTCGCTCGCTTTCCCGCACAAAGAATCTTATCGCGTAAGAAATCCTAAAACGATAAGAAAGAAAGAAAGAGAGAGTCTCGCTCGTATCGATACGAACGGATGATCGCCCGAGTCGAAAGAGGAGGAGTCGAGCATCCGTTCAATTAGCCGATTGGCCGGTTTATTAATGAGCTGTCGGTCGGTGGTAGCGGTATCGCGGCACTGCTAATAAAATACTCGAGCTCCGGTTCAACGACACGCATCCGGTCCGCGATAGTTTTGACAGAGTTGACGTATCGCGACAACTGCGGCATACGTCCCCGAAATTACGAGCAAGGTTTATTACGCGTTGCATCTCGCTGCGTCTTATTAGAGATATCTAATTGGCACCCGGGGAATACTTTCCGCGTGAATATTTAAAGACGCGGACGGAGGATGAATAGCCTCGCGGACGAAATTAGGCGCGAGGTTTGAAATTTATAGCGCGATTAGCGAACGGACTATCGGTTGTAACGTTCGCTTGTCTTTGGAATTTATCGACTCTCGAGTCCGTCGTTGACGAATCCGTTAAGCTACATTGTCAGCCTTATCGTGACTGAAATTTAATCATCGATTTAATTATGGTCGCTTTATTATGGAGGAACTTTACTTTTAACGAGGGCTACGATTACACCGCGCGAATATAATTGAGTTGAACGGTATTCGAAGCGCAAAAATTACGAACGAGTACAAGCAACGATCGATAATTCGTCGAGGAAAATTTTCAATGATTCGTCGATGCGTCCAAAGCTGAATATTATTTTTTATCGTGAGATCTTAGATGCTTGGTAATTAGAGGCTAAGGGGTTTAAGCAAAGAAGGATCGGAGTTTATGGTACGTATTTGGTTTTGCATCGACAGAAATAACGAATGCACGAGTGAAGAATTTTCGATTAACGGAGAATTATACGTATTTAATGTAACGTTTTTCAAACAAAATTTCGGTATTTCGCGTAATAAAAGAATTTTATCTTTGAGCGAAATTCAAATGTAATAGCGAGTAATAAAAATTTGAATAGCTCTGGATTATTAAGTAAAAAAAACATTTTTTAACGTCAAAGTAAAATTCAGGCTATTATACAAAGCGTTATAAATAAAGAAATATAAAATGGTAGAATTGTTATTAGCGAAAAATTCTCCGAGCACCAAAAATGAATAAAATTGCTTGATAAATAAATCGAAAAGACTGTATTAACCCATCCAGAGGAAATAAAAAGTAAACCTCTTCCGTAGTTTTTTTTTACCCCGTAGAAAATGCAACGAACGGATAAAAAAAGTCCAACGATTAGTATTTACCATTCAAAGTTTTCCTTTTTGTCCATTTTCATTCCTTTATATGCCTCGCGAGTTTCCATCAAGAGAACTCGATACGACTCATTTGAAAGCTGGTAATTGGTGCAGCGTGAACTCATGGTTTTCACATGGCGACGCTGAGCCTTTTCATAGGAGCCAAAATAATACGGCGGAGAGTCGAGGGAAAAGCAGAGAGAGAAAAAGAGAGAAAGAGACATTATTGGAATCGAGTTTATGGGAGTTTATTTAGAATGGATTTAGAAATATTCAAAGGTAAAATACGAAGGAAGATGCGAATGGGAGGAAAGCGAGTGAGAATGTAAAGACAATACGGGATTTTACGGAGTTTTTTTTTCGCGAGTAATTAGCGCGGATTATTTCTAGTGAATATTTCAATTTTATTTTCAGGAAGTTGTACGTGTAAGCATTGATAAAATACAAATATTTATGTTTATTCATTGCCATATTTAAATATTGTACAAGCTCTTTCATATCGAAGGTTATTTAGTTTGTAAAATATTTTGGGGCGATATTTTTTTGAAAAGAAAATAATAATTATTCGTAATCAGATCCACGAAAACATAAGGGAGTAAATACTTTTGAAAGCTCGAAAGCTTCGAATGTTTGCATATTATTATAGTATTTGTTCTACGAAATTAAATTCTTTCAATTGAGTTTTCCAACAATTTTAGAAGTAAATGTAGAATTTAATTTCACGCATATGTCCGAGTAGAAAAGAAAAATTTTTCGAGTGAAAACTTGTAATTAAACAAATCATAATATATTCATAAACGAATTTTCGTAGGTTAAGAAAACGTAATTTAAGCAAACTCGATCCGCTTACATCTTTTAAATTGGATTATACGTAATAAACGTAGTATGGATTTTTCGCGCATAAATTATTTATTTGTTTATTAAAATGAAAGACATCAATTAGGTGCATTCTATAATTATATTTTATTGTCCGTGTTTAACGAATTTCTGGTTTTTTCGAATCGGTATTCGAAACAACGTTTAGACATTTGCCCAAAGTATCCGAGCGACCAAAACGTTGCGGTCGGTTACGAAGTTACGATCGAAATATTTTTTTACGAAAGAGAACGATGCCGATAAAATTAGTTACAACGCTTAGCGTGTAAGCGATAAATTTTAAAGTACGCAACTTAGAAACTGCGTTACATCTTAACGCATCGTCCATTATTTCCAATATTTAAATTTCACCGCGTACGGCAAAGCTTTGTTCTCTCGAGTACTTGGGCATACGCGTATAAAATAAGCCGGAGTTTAAACGCAAAACGCCAATGGATTTAATCCGAGTTCCTTTCTCAAAACTTCCCACTCGCGCAATAAAACTCGGTAGTTTTTCTTTCAAAGCGACATCCCGACGTCCGGGGCATTATTTCCCGGCCCCGCGGTATACCGCATACAATCGGTAGGTGGCGTTTCGGTGGTCTGCATTACAACCCAGCCATTAGGAGCGAACGCCGCGAATCCGCGAGAGGAATGAGATCGCGGGCCTTTGGCGGACCACCGCCGACGATACCGCGACTTTACACTCGCACCAAAGTCATTCAACAAAGCCGTTGTTGAATGGACCGGCTTTTTATCACTGAATGGCAGAAGCCTCTCGTTCTCTGTGCATTTCCCCCGGCTCTTTACTCTCTTTCGACCAGCCGCTCGCAGAATCCCTCTCGCAATGCGATCCGTATCTGCGACATCAATGGATTTCGCATCCGGGGCCTTCGCAGTTTCAACGAGTTCGCGCGTCGGTTGCTAGGCGCGAGGTAAAATAAAAAAAAAAAAAAAAAAAAAAATATCTATCTTTTCTATATTATTCCTTTTCCCCGGTCTTCCTTCAAAGCTCTGTTTTTTAATCTTCCCTCGCGCAGCCGCGCAGCCTCCCAGACGCCATTGTGGCTCGCGGCGATTTCGGCCTCGTTTCATTACTTTTTCAGCGATCTCTTGATTAACGCGGGGATGTGGAGCGCGTTGGGACGAGCGAACTCGGTCAGTGCTCCGGCCTGACGTTGTTACCCCCGGAGCTTACGAAATCGATAGGTCCAACTGTGCCGGATATCTTGGCTTGTAAAAAGCTTTGACTAAATTGAGCGTGCGTAGACGATTTTACGAGGATTTTTTTTTTTTATCGAATTTACGTTTAAACAGTTGCGATATGGCCAAATATATTTCGTTTTATACCCGACGCACTTTATAGCCGAGCTGATTAAAAAACTACCCGATACACGCGTACGAAATTGACACGAGATTGGGCGATAAAAACATTCCATTTCCTACCTACATAATATCGCGTCCGCATCCTTTCGGTAGAAACATTCAATAATATTTATACCCAACGAAAAATATGTACACTCTTCCGCGTAGCCGTGGCTCGAAATTTATACTTGGATTCGAATGGACCGGAGTCGCGAGGGAATTAATAACGGAATCCATACCAAATTATTACTTTTTCAAACCTCGATCGATAAAAAAAACCATCGCTTCTTCTTCCGCGAATGTGTTTGCCCCGTGGAACAAAGTCCCGTCAGCTGTCACGCGAACGTACGATTTTCCTCCCCGGCACGTAAGGAAAATTCCCGCCTCGGAGAGAAGCGTCCACGTGGAATTAAAATTTCACAGGGAGCGAATTCCTCGCGCGCGATCGCGATAGCGAGAGAGAGAGAGAGAGAGAGAGAGAGGGAGTCGGACTCGTTCTCATTTCTTTGGAACGGCGAAATATTTCCAACGCGCACCGGAATACAAACCGCGACTCCTCTCCTCGAAAAAGAGACCGAGAACGGAGAGAGAGAGAGAGAGAGGGAGGGAGAGAGAAAGTAAGTCCGCGTCTTACCGTGCCAGTGTTTATTCAGTCCAGCGATAGCCATTAATGCGATACTCGGCTCCGTACGTGGACGTAGCCCGAGGGAGGGAAAGACGTGCTTTTTCTTTCGCTCGTCTCTGCACACGAACGCGATTCAAATGAACCTCGAGTCGCGTTCCACCCGCCGGATTCTCGTTACCACCCTGAGCTCCGTTATCCTAATATTCCAGCTTTATTTCTGTCTACCCTCCTTCTCTTCCTCGCACGTATGCACGTACACCTACTTTATCATTTTTTTTCCTCCTCTTCCGGAGTCCTTCTTTACGGTCCTTCGCAAAATATGCACGGAAATTACCTAACGATTACTTATTATTCGAATTTAACGCGGGTAAAGAGAAGCAGGAGTGGAACGATTAACTTATTTCTACGATTTTTCTTCCATTCGATTCGACTTATCGGGACTGTGATTCTCTACGGCCATCGATATTAGCTTTGAAACTCTCGCTTTTTGTTTACGCGTAGTTTATTCGAGTACGCTTTCATGACTCTCGAACGAATAATTCTGAAATATAAGTCATTTCCGAGATTTCAAACTTTCGCCAAAACTTACGGTTCGATTACATTTTTCGGAAGCAATCTATGATAAAATTTATTACACGCGCAATGATAAATAAACGAAATAAAAATTATACCTTGGGCGATTAAATCGTAAATAACGAAGGATGGATCGGAGGAAGAACGAAGATTAATTTTACTATTTTACGATTTCGAAATGTTTAATGTATAGTAAAAAAAAAAAAAGAGAGAGAAAAAGAAAAAGAAAAATTTACTCGTAAATTTCTATAAAATTAACGATCGCCGATTTTATCAACCGAGAATCGTGAAAGTCGAAGAAGAAACGATAGATTTTTCTAAAGATAGAACGGAGAAGGAATCGAAGAAGAGAACTCGACTCGGCGATAATGAAAGTGAAATTGATTCGCGTGGCATCGCCTAAAATTAAAGCCCGATAAAAAAAAAATGACGCCTAGCAGCTATACTTTGAAATCCGAATCCGCAAAGCAACAAACGCGATCTTCGTTAGTCTCGGTGCGTCTCCCTCGACATTCCTCGCCTCTGTCATTTGCGCGGGTTTCCTCTACTTGCTTATTCGCGAACTGTACGCGATACCAATACGCGAACGACGCGAGTTTCGAATTTCGTCCCGGGCCCGTTTCCCTCTCGGCACGTACGAAACTCGCCGGGGCGTCCGCCCACGCGACATTCCACACTCGAGCAAAAAATCAAACTCTCGGTTGGAACGATTGACAAAACCTAATTCCGCGCGGTATTTTTTGCGCCCGGTGTCCCGTGGCCGGTTCTCTCGGGGAAGTTGTAATCTCGGGACGGCAATTAAAGTCTCCGGTTACGATCTTGGCGCCCTTTGTTTTCGTTTCGAGGCACGAAAAAACCGAGCGCGAACAGTCGAGTCGTGCTCCCGTTAGCTCCTCCGTTCTTTCCTTCCTTCGGCTAATTTATTTGAATAACTGGATTCCCAGGTATAACTCTCGGTTCTCCCGCTAATTTCCAGTCGCTGTTCCAAACCGACCGTTGAAATAGAGACATTTTGCTCGAATAATTTAAACCGAAGCGATACGGACGCGACCCGACCAATTTAACTTTGTTGTACGCTTTTGGTCCAGACGCGAGTTAAAGAGAATCATTACTGCTTGGTTCTTTCAATTTTCGATACTGTCTCAAAGTGCTCAAAGTGTACGTAGCCTCGCTCGTCCGATTAAATTGGGAAACCCGACGCGGACTCGTCGCCGATGAAATTTAGATAAAAAAAATACGCGGTTCGAAAGACGGTGAATTTTTCCTTCCCTCGCAGCCTCCGGTTTCACTCGATTGTGTACCGCTCGTGCCGATTAAATCGAGAAGTCTCACGCGTATTCTTCCTTAGTGCTCGCTTGGGCATCGCTCTATTTATAAACGAGGATTCGCCTCATCTTCTTGAATTTGTGCGTCTCGCTTTTCCCCTCTTTTGTTCTTTCGAGTATTCCTTTCTTTCTAGACTTCGTTCTCGTTTAGCCATTACTTTATATGCTTTTATTTTCTTGCTGATTCAATGCTTTATCCGCTAGATGCTGCGCCAAGATACGACCATTATATTTGCACGAAAGTCCACGTATGCTCCTTATAAGAAAACTCTATAGTCGATTCATTATATTTTCTCTTCGTAATTTTCGAATTTTACCGTTTTCTCTTCAAACTTCGTATCTAAATATTATACTCGAAAAATTTGTCGTAAAACTTACCTCGACTTTCGCGGTGCTCGCAATATACTATAAGCTTCGAAGCTTATTATTAGCGATAAAATAAATTTTATCGCTCGACACGGTAAAAACTGTCTTTCTTCAATAAGAATATCCTATAATGATTGTGTAAAAATGTAAATATCGTATAACAACGTATTACGCGAGTTTATAGCTAAAATATTGTAACGAATACGCAACCGTTGCAACTCGGCATCGATGATAACGGTAAACGAGGTTGATAACATCAATCGCAATAAAAATGCTCCTTAATGGATTTTTCGTAGGAATAATTTTCAAAAAAACTGCAACTCAATTCGCATATTTTAAATATACGTCAAAAATAAGAAACGCCAGTTTGCTTTCTCTATTCTTTGTAAATGGAGGTAAGAGATAGTCGAGCGATAACGCAAGTGAAAATTCTTTGCAATTAAATAACGCGTATTTATTTATGTACAGTATTTACGTATATATATTCAAAAGGAACAAAAGCACACACTCGGTTGTCAAGGAACGTTGTTCCCCGGTCGTAGAAAGCCAAGGTTGGCACAAGCATCCCATTTTTCATCAGGTACATTTAATTTAAAAGCTTCCATCGTCGCGCTTTCATCCACATTCGTGCACCCCTACAATTTCACCGGCCGCCACCGTATAATCCCTCCTTTAACCAAAGAAGCTCGTTTCTTTTTTCCGACTGTCGCGGATCCAAGCATCCGTCGTTCTTACTCAATTTTATCGAACGTTTCGGCGATTGGCTCGTCTCTACTCACCCACCCACGCTTTCAGGGAACTGTACGGGAAAGTTTGGGTAACTTCGGGCTCTCGTCATCCCCATCCGAAGCGCGTACATTTGTTTCGAATTCCTCGCTCGAATCCCCTCGCTTCCCCCTCGACTCCACCGGTAGTTTCGCGGCTCGCATTCCTCTCTAGTTAGCCGAGCCACCCTCTTCACGCTTTCTTGCCCCGCCGAGGCGCGAAAGAAAATAGAGAACGAGGACGGGACGAATGCGTCAAGAGCTTACCGATCCGAGGTAAACGACCGGCTCCTCTTTCTTTCGGACGCGAAAAATCATCCGCCCGTTTAATCGCGAGCACCGCACAGCGGGAAAACGAAGACGAAGTGCATCGGGCCGTGAAGAGCTGTGAGGAGTCGCAAGATGCAGCTGCAACGGAACGCCCGGGAGTCTGATTAGAAAGCGCAGAAATAAAAAGACTCGAGAAGGACGGAGATGGGAAGGAGAAGAGGCTAATGCGTTTCACGCTCGGTGTCACGCTTCCGAGCATGACATTGCGACCTTCTTTTTTCTCTGTCGAGTTCCTCGATTCCGCTGTCGTTCTTCCTCTCCTCGGAGTAGTTTAATTCGCATCTTGTTCCCTCTGGTATTATTTTAATGATTATTTATTTTCGTTGTCACTGCGGATCGAATTAATGCTCCAGGTAATATAAGCGTGTAGAACCACAGCGGGTGAAAAAGGACTTGTAAAACCGTCGATGGTCGATGATTCGATCGTTTTTATTTGTGTCTTCATTTTGTGCTCGAGTCGAAGAATAGGATTCGCTTTATCGATTAAGCGCGAAGAAAGGAATATATTCGAGAGGTTATAATTGTCTTTTTTTTTTTTAGAGAGAGCTAAATTTTATTTATAGAAAATGTATTTTTAGCTACTGCATAACTTACAAAGAAATACTATAAAAGACGGACGCGTTCTTTTTTTATCTAATAAAATAATATCTGCGTATTTGATTTATGTGTTAAATATTTTCTAGAAAAATACATCTCCTTGATATTTTCCATATTTACTTTAAAAATGCACAACCTCGGATACTTTGATAAATGTACTTGTCATTCATCCATGTATTCGCTGAAATATATACGTAAACTAATGCTACTTAAACTTTATTCAAATCCTATAATTATTAGCATATAATTAAGATTCTTTCAAAAACCTATAAACTCCGTAATTTCAAGTATCTCTAAATACGTAGAATGAAATGTATACTTTAGTTGAATATTATGCATACCAAATGGTAATACCAAATTCCAATTAAATTCCTTCTATCGTTTCCGATTAATCATGTTTTAACAAATTTAGATACGCGATCTTAAAAATTTCGAAACATAGAAATTAAATGAAATGCGTAAATAAGTTGATTGCGAATAAAAATTATACATCTTAATAAAATTATTATCAAATTGTATCGATGTAACTGTCGGTTAATTTCAACTGATAAATGTTCCACTGTAGAAGTAAAGTAAATTTTGAAAATTTTAACTTAATATATTTTTGTTATTCCCATAATCATCTTATATTCCAAATTTTCATCGATAGATTTAAAATTACATTGGTAAATATTGATACGTTAAAATATTTCTATAATAACAAAAAGATAATAATAGATTTAAAATATCTTACGCAATCACGAATGTAAAAGAAAACTTTGAAATCGAGTGCATCTAAAGTTTAATTATTTATTCGTGTTCAAAATTTTTTTTGAACAGTAGTATAATTAACCATTTTATTTATTTACACAAATTTTTTAGATGTTATTTTAAAAATAGATTAATAGTACATTATTCAATTAGGAAGTATTATAATTTTATAATTGGTTCGTTAATTATTTTAATAATTTTCTTCCATAATTAAAACAAAATATATACAATTATATCAATAATAAACAATGAATAAAAGAAATTCGATATTTAGTATATTTTCAAGCATTAATGATCATAATATTGTTTTTCGATGTATGCAAATATCCTTTTAAATATGGGAAAAAAACTATATTACAAATATAATACCCAATACATTTGAAGAAAGAAAAAATTTTACAAATGAAATACCCACAAGTATTTTCTTTTTTTATTGTGATCATTTTATCCTCTGTAGTTATTGGATCAGTAATTCAATTAAAAAGGTTTTGTTTACGCACATTTAACATCAGCATCTATCGATCTTATCACAAAAATTACACGTTGATATCTACTTCAATTTGTTCAACTCGGTTTATAAATATTTAATTAATGAAATAAAAATAAAAATAAGTTTCATCGTAATATACCAAAAATATTTATTCGATGGGTTTTAATAAAAATAATTAAAGATTATAATTGTTAAATAACGACGTACAGAGGTTTTAAATAATCGTTTAAAAAAAGCCCAGATAAAACACAAATTTATAAAGTTTATAAATATACATTTATACAATTATCGTATCAATAATTTTTCAATTAATTTTCTATAAATTTATTTTATACGCATTAATTGTCATAATTTGTATTTATTGCTCATTTTTATTTACGTAGAATTATCTTATACACATATATTCACTCAAGTTGGTTGTACCTTTAACTAAATCAAAGTCGAATCACAGGAAGTTTAAATTATTCTAGACACCTGCGCCACCCCAAAAGCGATAATTCGCCCGTGTCTTCATCACCTTGCCATCATTTATACTCGCGATCGATCGCAAAACCTTAACCGAGCTAATTATCAATTATTGTTATTTTTGTTGTTGTTATTATTAGCAACATCTAAAAACAAAAAGTGTATAATTACTTCGATTATTTATGCTCGGATATAAATTATTTCGTATGAAATTAGATTTATTTATTAATCAACCTATCAATTTACTTACTAATAAAATAAAAAATTACAAGTATTTTAACTCGTGATTATTTTGTAAATAATTAAATATATTTATAGTTTTACGTATTTTCTAGTAGATCTAAGTATAAGTTAGAAAATAGATCAAAAGAAGCGACATTAAGGAAGACATTATCATTATATAGATTAATCTTAAGAACATTTGAGAATTATCCAAGAGATCATGCTTTTATCTTATTTTAATTCTATTAACGAATAAGAAGTTTTTTACGGAATCTCCTCAAATTCAATCGTATCATTTATCCTAAGGGCTATTCACCAAGATCAAAGTAACACCAACTAAAGATCAATTGGCTCTTTGACTAATTGAAGTACGAACTAATACTCGAAATGATACCAGTTAAATGATTAATTCGTGTAATCGTCGTATCAAAATTTGATAAAAATTATATATAGATAAAAAAGTAAATACAAAATTTTTATTTTTAGAATCAAGATAGATATAAATGTGTTCATGGAATAAAAATATTCTGTACTACATAAATGTTGTACGAATATATTCTTTAGTTTATACAAATAATGTTCGATAAATATTTGTTATTTATTCGTCTAAATGTAGCCTTTAATCAATAACAAAAATAATTCTGCTATTTTAATCTTTTAGAATACGTTTCTATTAAACATAAATCACCTATTATTCTATTATCTGTATTTCAAACGAAATGTACATAATAGAATATCTTATCAAGAATTTAAATTCTATCAGCGGTGCACTAAGCACCGTTACATAAATGCTACTTAATAAATTACAAATAATTATCAATTATTTTAAGTTGTATTTGTTGTATAATCCATATAAGCCATACCGATAATTTAATTCAATTTAATGCAAATCAAGAATAATTTTAATTTATGTAAAAGAGTTCTTTCTTCATTGTAAGTTCAATGTAACCGAGTACGAAAATAAATGATACCAAATAAATTTTATTGTGTGTAAATTACTGGACAAAATAATACGTACGGCATAAAATATGTACACATGATTACATAGTTTGTCATATCTAATAAATGGGGAATTCAAAAACATCGTTAATTCAAATATTTCCAGAGGTTGTATATTTGTTTTTATCTATTTATAACGATCAAAGAATCGCGAGCAAACTAATATAAATATCAATTTATACGTACGATTTAAAAATAAAGAAACGCTTAAAAAATTCTCATCTCAAGAAAGAAAAACTGAAGTTTTGGAATCAAAAGTTGTCGTTATTCAAAAATTATATTTCTCGCACATAAATCAAATCATATTTCGAAACATCAACGTATTTTCTCCGAATATCACGGTACCTGCATTCCCATTTAAAAAAAAATAAACGATCCTAAAGGAATATCGAAGCACAAATGAAAATCTTGTATTTTCTTCGAGACACCGCACGAATATACATCTATTTTACAGTTGCCAACGCAGCAAGGGTTGTCGTAAATCTAGGGGCCGATATCCATGCGTCGCCTTGGCACAGACACAAAGAGGGAGAAAGGTAGAGGGGGGACAGAAAGAGAGAGACAAACCTGTCTCGGGCCTTTCATGCAGAGGGTGAAATTTCCCGATGCATCTAATTACGCGACTTGATTTATTAGCAGCGAAGCGGATTTCATATGGAGCAGTCGACTGGTTGTAATGTAACCTAAAAGACAATGACCCACGATTATTTTGGGTAAAGGGAAAGAATTTTCGAAATATACAATAATAACGTTGGCGATCTAAATCATCGTGTTCTATCGGTGTAAAATGAGCATTAAAAAAAAAACAAAAAAAAAGAAACACACCGCGTTTCCAAGCCGCAAACGCACGCGACAATTTATAGACTGCGATTCGTACATTTGCATTACCTGGATGCAGTGGTCACGAGTAAACCTTCTACCGATTTTACGTATACGCGAGTAGACGAGAATTTGCCTTTAATTAACTAATTGTCGATGATACCTTGGGTGGATAATAATTTATAAGCGCAAAGTTACCTTGTCTCCGATTGATTGTATGCGAATAAGCGCACGTAACTGCAAATATTTAATTAGCTATTATAGTGATTGTCCCTGTTGTTAGCTTTGGTCGTATCGTTGCTGACATTCGTACTGTTTTCTACCGTTCCAAATACAAGGGGAGCCTGTAAATCAGCGGTAGGTGAATTTTTCGAGGCAAATTATATCGACCTGAATCTTCTTGCTTGTTTCAATGATGTTTAATCATATGTTATCAATTGATTACCATATAAAATATATATGTACGCGTGTATTATATGGATTACCAGGTTTAAGGTAACGCATACATTACCCTTTATTTACCAGTTTCGGTAAATTTACATAGGTATCGAGTAAACTTGTAAAATGAATATCGTTTGATAAAAATACGAAATCAATGATAACAATAATAATAAGCGTATCATTCTTAACCTACCGAATTGTAAAATAAAACAGTGTTAAGTAAATTCAATGAAACGTATCGATAAATACAGCCCGTAAAATTTTTCAGCAGTCGCGTTTTTCAGAATAATTTATGTTTCATATTTGTTATGTATGTAAATATATGCGTATCAAGTATATTAAAACAGTCTCGTACCGGAGTCGACATGTATCTACTTTAGTTTCCCATGTTATTTCGCAAACTATGATTACGTTAGACTCGATATTTTCTCGAAGATGTTTCAAGAATTTTACTGCGCTGTGAAAGGTGATATAAATTTTATGGTTGTCTCTTAGAAAACATTTGTAATATTTTATACGTATACCATTTGTAATTTTAATAATATGCACATTGTTAATATTTTGAAATATCTCGGAGAGTTATAAGCAAATATTTGCTCTACGCGACAAATTGAAAACGTAAAAATATTTATTAAATCATTTATAATTCATAAAAAGCACTTCCTTGTCGAGAAAAACTAACTTTTTCAGCGTTCTTTATTAAAATATTACAGTCCGATAGTTTAAAAAAGCTTAAAAAGTACTTTCACCGTTGGAAAAGGTGTAATTTAAGGTACCGGCAAATTTAAGAATAAGTAACGAATAGATCGTAAAAATAGAAGAAGCTTATTTAAAAAAAAAGGCAGAGAACTCGATCCTCGCACCTTTTATACGAGCATCAATAAGAAAGTTGGAAGTCTCGCAAATCAAAGCTCGGGACAGAAACGGTGGCGGCAACGCTCATCGGATCTAGATTAATTCAAAGACCATCGTCCGGAAATGATTGGCGCCAGTAACTAAACTACCTCGAGTACAATCGCTACACTTTTCAAAGACGAAGTGCCGTTCCGTGTTCGGATTTCTACGAAAGACGAAAGCGACATATACTTAATAGAGTTAAATCTGATTCACGACAGCTATCGACTTCTCCCTCTCGTTCTCGCTCTCTATACGCGATGTAAATGCGTCGACGCTTCGGTACACAGTGGCAGGGCTCGAGGAGGCACTTAAGAATCGCTTAAAATAACCGGCAGTGCGCGAAGCTCCCGAGAGAACGAGAGAGAGAGCACGAGAGAGAAAATTTCTCGATCGCTTTGCGTTACTTCGTCTGGCATGCAGCAACGAACGTCGTTGTCTTCACCGGTCCCTCGAACATTAGACGCGTAGTTTCTTGCATTTCTTTTTCTACACCTGACTCGATGATTCCTGCAGTTTCGTCGGCTGTACACTCAACGAAGAAAATACGATCGCGGTATCGCGACCTCATTGTAAACAGATTATAAAGCGAAGCTCTCCAACTATAAGATTACGGTATTCACTTCCCGAAACGTACCGGAGCTTATTTTCTTCGCGAGCTCGCACTTTTTATAAACCGGCAGATAAAATTGATGCATAAATTCGATGGTGCTCGAGTTTGACTCAAAGGTAAAAGAGTGCATTAAATTTTTTATGCCTCGGTTCCAAGATTGTTCCAGCTATTTTATAGATTAGAAAGTTTCGCGTGGATCGCATCCCGATAAAATTTTAGTAGCAGCCATCGTTGATAAATGGTTTCGAAAATATTACCAAAGTCTGTATCACCGCGCATTTAACGGAATCTCCCTTGATCTATTGCCGAGACTGTACACCCGATGAAACTTTAAATCGTTTGACATCGCTTTCGGGCTACGCGCGTGTCGTCGCGCTATGTTTACTACCAGTGTTTCGGTTATCCTTACCACTTACAACGTCGACACGCGCATTACCTACTTCTTCGAGTCGTTCGTTTTTCTCTCGTTTTTCCCCACAGTCTTCTTTGCTCGCACTTTATGCATCATCCTCTACTACCGGGTGTACATTTATCTCCTCGGCTTAGAGCGAGAGTTAAAATTAAAGAGTTTTATTGCCGGCTAATGGCATTTTACGCGTCTAAATAAATAAGCCGTAAATCAATCCTCGATCAATTACAACGCGAGTAGATTAAATTCCGAGGCAGTCGTTTTCCTTTTAGGATTTTTTTAACGATGACATTTATAATTCCCGATCAACGTTACCGCGAACGAACGAAAAAAAATCGAAAGAATTATCGTGGGTTATTAGTTCCAAATTGATACATCAGTGGTTCTTCAAATTCAAACGCGAGCGAGAAAAGCGAGAAAAACGACACAATGGCTCTTTGAATTTTCTGACTGCGCATTAGTACAAAACTTGAATCTCGCTAATGTGAAAATCTTGTTATTTAAATACTTGATAAGCATTGTTACCGAAAGCTCGAAAAAGTACTATCCATAGCACCGGGAAATTTTAATTTCTATAAACAATTTTTAATGGAAACGAAAGCTTCGAAATCCTCGTTGTAAAATGAAAGTTAATCGAAGTTTTGAGTAAAACGTACTTCGAAATCAAAGTTCCGTCTCTGCCCCCCGGTTAAAGTATCGGATATAAAAAATCTGTGAAACGTTCTCCCGCGCAATTGTTTAATTCAATATCGAGTTGCGTATACTATCGAG
Organism: Dolichoris vasculosae; assembly: GCA_018907195.1. Lineage (NCBI taxonomy): Eukaryota > Metazoa > Arthropoda > Insecta > Hymenoptera > Agaonidae > Dolichoris > Dolichoris vasculosae. The sequence continues at coordinate 23,459,124 of JACCHY010000002.1, forward strand.
AGAGGCAAGATCTCACGGTCCATGGAAGCAGCTAATCTAGTAATTCGATTAATTATGAAGAGTATGAATCGACTCGGTGCGTCGCGACGCCGCAACTCGGCTATTGAAAGTTTCACGCCTGCAGCGCGCGATTTCCGGACTAATACGAAATTGAGTCCTTTATTATTCGGGGCGACTCTCGGTTCGTCGTTGGATTATCTTGGAACGGCAGTAGGAAATTTGTTCGGGTAAATGCGCAAACTCGTGGAATTTTTCGTCATTTTAAAATTGCTTCCGTCCGCTATCCGAAAAAGTTTAAGAACTTTTGGAACGACGATCGTAGATATTACACCGACTACGCTTAGATAACTGATAGGTTTTAAATTATTACATAATTTAAGTAAAACGATGATCGCTGCTACTTTTTCCTTCGATTCCAATAATCGTTTCGGTGTATTTTTAACGTTGAATAACGCGAAAAGACCGGATAAAATAATCTTTGAATTCTTGAAATAACCGAGTACATTTTGTAACTGAATTATTCGATTACACGAGTGAAAATTCGATCGGAAATACCGTTTGAATTTTTACTCTGTATCGCACCTTTTCCCGGTAATAAAATTTTTATACATTAAAATGGAAAGCTAAAAACTTTTACGCGGAAAAATTTATAATTAGAGAATTTTTAAAATAAAAACTACTGCATATTCATTCGAAAGAATACAATTTATTCTACTTTTGTCGTTAAATAAGGGAGGGGGGAAAACGAATTTGAAATAAAACTACATCCTTATCTCGGAAAATTTACATACGAAACGAAAGTGGATCGAAGGTACCGGTAATAAATGCATTGGGTTAAAAATTTAAAAAATTCCCCCATTTTAAAAATAATTTAATGAATTTTTAACGCAATTTCGAACCCCGCGATCTTCGTTCAACTCGCGAAAATTATTATTCACCCGTTAAGCAACCCTTCGACGCAGTCGACTAAAAAAAAAAATCCCCGATCGAGCACGACTTTCCACTCGGATATTAAATTTGACTCGAAACAATATCGCTCCCTTCCTCTTTCTTCGAACGACACAATAGCTCGAGAAATCCACATCTAATCCACTAATTCGGTCTTAATCCACGCGAGGCGCAACGCTAAATTGTGATCCATGGCTGTAACTAGATCACGGTATCAGAGCACATAAGGCGCAGAGGCGCGCGACTAATCCCCCGGACCAGGAACGCGTTCGACAATGAACATCGACTGCGAGAGTTGGACGAGAGGCTGAATAGCCGGTTCGAAAGGAGAAAAAAAAAACAATCACCGCCAAAATACGTTAGTACGCCCTCGATCAAGGCAATAGCAGTCGTTTCCGACGCGATTGAAAAGCTCTGAGCGACGCGGCAGATGTGACGTACTAGTCGGACTCGTCGGAGGCTTTTCCCAAGCGCAAATATCTCGAGTCCATCCAGTAGTCCGAGCCATTATTATCGGCTGGCAAAATTATGCGGGTCCTTTCGCGGCGATGATCGAACGTTCTGGATATCGGACGAGGATGCGCCAAGGCATTAATCGGCCGTAAAAGCCCGAGCACAAAGGCTGTCGGATGCGAAAGCTATACGCAATCGTGTCACCGACAATACACAAGTTTGTCATTTTTGCGATCGTGAAAATATCGTGCGCCCGAGGCAATACCCTGATAATGGTATTTTTAACAGGTTGACATTTTTTAATTTGTTCTTTTGCTCTATCTTCCCTTCCTCCTTCGCGCTCTATTGAATTCATAAATTAAATTCCGACGATTCTTCAATATTTTCTTACCGACCTTAAAATCAGCTTCTTTTCCACTCGGTGAAAATTCATGAATTTCTTTTAAAAGGTACTTACCGCGTCCTTCCAAGCCAATTTTATGCAGCATATCAGCCGTTTACTCGTCTTGTTAGCTTTAAATTTTGCAAGAATTTAAACTCGATTATTCATTTTTATAAATATAGTTTTAACCGTGTATTATCCTTGAAAGTCCAGTTCCTTCGCGTTTACATCCTTTGCTTCGAATCCTCGTAAAATTAACGGAATACTTTTATAAATCAATTTGCGTTAAATAAATTCGAGTAATTTACTTAAGCGCAAAAAGTAATGCCTTGTTCGATCTTTTTCTGTAACAGGTACTACGTCAAACTCGGACAGGCGATTACTTGTAATGTATCTATCGGCTCGACATTTCTTTCGGATAAATTAAGGCGAAAGCGATCGATTATAAATTTATACGAAAACAAGTTTCCTAATCGCGGTGTATGGAAAATAATTAGGGTATCAAGAAGGACTTAAACTAACTGCCATTGTTACGTATCCATTGTCCTTATAGGTTGGAACCGAGCTAATCGGGGTTTACAATTTATCTATAAACACGAAAATCTAGCGCTGAACTTTTGAATGCCATAGATCTCGAGGAATATCAGGTGAACGCGAGCGTTACGGAGTATTTAAGGATACGTTATGCAGATGCAAGGTATTGTAAACGAAGCTTAATCCTCGCTTGGATAACGATTATTGCGTAAGCGCACGGATCAAAGTCTCGTACGCAGAGTTTGCACAAGGCGCGCAGACTATGTACTCAAACTGTATACCGATTACTTTGATTACTTCGGCCCATTTTTCTATGATGAATATTCAATGACTATTTGATTTTTCGGGGTAAGCAGCCTTTTATCCGACTTGGTGCGTTAACTTTCTCTCTATCTCTTCTATCCGTCTGTCTCCATCTCTTTTGCTCTCTCCCTGTCTCTCATGCATAATGGCTGTCAGAAAAATCTGTTAGCAATAGCAATGGAGCACATTCGACGAGGGGAGTGACAGCAATTTTTATTACCAGAGTAGGCAGATCTATTTTTTCCTTTCCCCTTAAGGAATATACTATTACACAATATGACGACCTATGAATTTTAGGAATATAAAATATATGAATTATTTATTGTATTTGACATTAATGACCGTTGGCTATTTTTGTTCGATACAAAATCAAATATATTTTCATCCTGATATTTAACAAAAAATGTTTTTCCAATATTTTGAAATATCGTTATTTCCAAAGCAACCGTTTTAGATATAATATACTTAATAGGGATATAAGACGATACATTTTTAAATGGTAAACACAACTTATTGGAAATTACGCGTCGTTACTTTTGCCATCGTCTAAATTACTCATCGTTGGTAAATTATTTTTGGTGATTTTTTTTTTAAATATCGCTTTATATCGATACCAAAGACATTGGACATTAATCACAGTCATATTTTCAATATTTTTCATTTTTACCGCGTATTTTCAGTTTGTATCGTAGTCTATTCGATCAATCTACTCTTTCTACATTTGTTTATTATTATATATCTTTTCTGCGCTGAAAAATTCAACGAACACAAAAACTATTTTAAAAATTATAAAAAAAAAAAAGGTATGGTTTAAAAGATCGAATTTTTTATAATAACAACGATTAAACCATCGAATTCGTAGATTTTCGTGCGTTGAACAAAAATAAATTAAATAAAAATTGTTTAAATTAGCTTGTTCGTAAATTTCGTTTCGTTTATTCCTCGATGGAAAGGAATCGATGTTATCTTCTCACCGTGTAACGTACGAATGCGATGAAATTCATGATTATGAAGACTTCGTTTGGAATAATCTTCGCTCTCGAGGTGATATAAAGTTACAAGCTATAACATTTTGCTTTGTTTTGCTACACGCGATCCTTACTTCACAAAAGAAAAATGTTGGTCTCGGAGTTCGTGGGAAGGAAAAAAGAGCACGACGTTATAATCAGAAGCTGAGAAGAAAATTTTTCACTAACGCGACATACCTACGTACCATTCGGAATTAATGATCGCAGTGGAGTGCGAAATTTATCTGACATCTGCTTTTGTGCTCGGCTATTTTATTGTCGAAGTCCGCGTGTAGCTTAAACAGTGGCTGAGATTCGTATCAAGGAATCGCTCTATCAAACCACACCATAACTCGGCTCTCGTCTTCTTTTCCTTATTCCGCACCTGAAATATACGATGGTTAAACTCACACAGAAGTAAAACCCATGACATGCACGAGTGTAGTGGGAGAATACGGAAGTTTCTTTTTGCAGGGCACGCGAAGGCCCTCAATTTATTATTACCATCTTTCCCTCGGCAGAAGCTGTACGTATCTCGAAAATCCCTCTTCCTCAAGAATTTTCGCGTAGCGAGTTTTGTACGAAAGGAAGGGAGAAACGCTGCTTTCTTAGTTTCTGTCTCTAAATTCGTCCTATCTCCTGTTCTAGATCCCTCTTGTGCTTTTCATCTTAGTCTTTTCTGTACCGGATCCTCCTACTCTTTACAAAATACATTTCTGAAATAATTTACTTACTAAGCTACTCAAGTTGAGTCAATTTGCTTGACATTTTAAATTATGTTGATGTATTAACTAATTTTTACGTAATCTCGGAACTTTGCTACTCCACCGAGGAGTGAAAATTTTTAAGCACCAACGAATTTTTATAATTAAAAGCGTTTAAGTAAAACTTTATCCAACCTATGTATAAGCATCGCGCGTAATTTGCATAAGCATTTTGCTACCAAAAATTTAATTTACGTGCTTGTTAATATGCTATTATTTTTCAATAATACAATGAAAAGTATTTTTTATTATTTTTCTTGGCACAACTTAAGATTCGAAAAACTTATTATCGATTCAATATAAAAATACGTTCAAGAATCTCTATTATATCTCGCTTCGTTTAAATTTAGTTTAATATTTGTTTGGCCAAAAATCTTGACTCTTTCACCTTTTCCTTCTTCTAAAACTCTGTATTTTCTATTTTAGCAACATGCCCTGCTGATCTCAATTTACATGATTTAATTATCTGGGTAATTTTATATGCAGTATAGAGTTCTCTGCTTCTCTTCCCTCGTAATTACAAGATTTCCTATATTCCATAATTTCCCTGCTATTAAATATATTTAAACGTATAATTTTTAGAATATCTAAAATTATTTTCCATATAATTTCTATGAATTTTGATTTCACTCTTACGTAGAATTATAAGGGTATGATAATAATGGTAGTATAAATTAGAAATTATATATTAATAACTAAAGTTTCATTAGCTTATCAGTGAATGATAACAATAATAATCTAAATATCCTTTTATTTTATCTCCATTATTTATTATTCTGACTCCAAGAGTTAACGTACGTACTATGACTTTTATATATTATTAAACGTACGTTTTAGCTTTTTATCAGTACTCGTATAATTTAACAATAAATCTATTAATGATCATAAATTTAATCTTTTATTTATGTACTTCTAGAATTACTTTTTTTTTCACTTTCAAGAAACAAAAAATCTATGAAAACATTGTATAAAGTTTATAAAGATTAAATAGTTGTATAAGAAATTATTCATAAGTATATTTGCAAACATTATACGTTTTCGATATTGAATTTATGTTTATAATATTATTTTAAGTCAATTTAAACTTAGAGGAACTTTAGTGAAAACTTATTACCTTTTTAGAATATTATTAAAACATAGTTACTTAATTATTAAGAATCTAATTTCACGTTAACTATAATTTATGAAAAAATAATTAAAAGCCTTATTAATGAATAATTAATAAATAATGATTTTCTTTAGATGTTGCTAAAATAAAAATCTTTCGGTGATACAAATTATTATACAACATATATATTAAAAAAAAATTATGAAAGCTAAAAAAAATAAATCTATATATATATATATATATAATCTATTTTAAATTCATGAACACTAATAGGGTAAAATATTTTATTAAATACTTTGCTACCCATCAGAATGAAAAATAAAGTTCATATAACTAAGAAAACTTTCACAAATGAAGCGAATGGTTAAGTAAAGTTTACTCGATCCAATTACGAAAATTTTCCCTTGGTGTGTCTTACTCCGTGACTTTTTGCGTAAACTGTACAAAAGTAAGGGTATTTTTACATGGTATTCGTGTTTTCTTCTTACATGTTAGCTTTTCCGGTTTTCCGGTCACATTGCTGCTTAGTCTTATCTCCCTCGTCTATTCATCTTAAGAAGAAGCATTTTATTCCCTTTTCTTTGCTTGCGTCGCTCCGTAAGTATTTTTTTTCGTTTTACTTTTATCGATATAAGTGCGGACATATTTTTATGCCTTTTTTATGTAATTTACATAAATATTTTGAAATAGATCGATCGAAATTGATTTTCTATCAATAAAATGACATTATATTAAATCTTTAATTTCAGCGACCGGATACTTTTTAAAAATTCAAATGTTTGATTTGCTTTTTGTAATATACGCTGAAAGTGTACAGTAAAAATTGATAGGTACTTACATTTTATTAAGAATTATATTATCAGATATAAAGATTATTATGAACAAAATAAAAATTTTAATAGATTATATAAATATTTTTTACATATTATTAACACGAGAATAAAACAAAAAATATGGATACCGTGAAACGTTTATATACATTCTCAAATGCTAAACTATCAAGAATTGATATTCAAATTTTTTCCCTTTGAAGATAAGGCAAACGAAAACTGTTCAAATTTAATTATTGTAATAAATTCTTACTTTTACAAAACGTTATTTATCGAATACTCGTTCGCTTTTATTTGAAAATAATGACATCCGATAAATTGAATTAATTATTTCTTTGAAAAACACGCAATAAAACTTTCTATAAAAATTTATTAAATAATCTATTATATAAAAGAATTCCTAAATTTCGCTAAACTGCTTATAATATATTTACCATTCGATCGAAACTAGAGATTTATATTTCCAGCGATAAAAATTCTTTCCGTATCTTATTATCAATATTACTACTTTTAAATCGGTCGTTAAAAACGAATATGCCTGATAAGATACCGATTTTGAATAATTCATGAACTTATTCATTAACGATAATTTCAATAATATTTTAAAATAGATGCATGGAACTATAGGGTTTCCTATTTATCGATTACGGAAAGCTAAAATATGCCGTATAAAGATACATATCGTAACGGCGTTTTAGGCTGGATTCAAATTACAATTTATAATTACTTCCATATATCTGGCGAGCATCTTAAATATTGTCCAGAAATATCGAAATAATCGCGATTTTAGGTAATTTTAGGTAACAGGTATTAAATAACTTTCCCATATTGGACACCGCGCGGACACTCAAATTAAAAAATACGGGTGAGTTACGTCGTTAGGAAGAACAGAAGATATTTTTTTTAACCGTTCGAAAATTCATAAGCCTCGTGAATTCGCAGGAATATACGCGTAAAAATACACGGATACCAACATCCATAATACATTGTACATGCATACAAATTCGTCTCCAAGTGCTTCGGGTGCGCAGCATCTCGTAGACTCGTGCGCTTGCTTACATTTTTTCCTTATAATACACTTTACTTTTTATCCTGCTTATAGCATCTTCGCTTGCTTCCATCAGCGAGCTTCTTTGAGTCCGCGCCGCTTTTTCGGATTCTTCCGACATTACTTCATACTCTCTACGATGATGTTCCCCGCCTTCATCTCCGCCCGTTTGTTTCCGTCTCTCCTTGTCCGCTTACCTCTCATCCGCATATCTCGGCAATTGTTTTCCGCTTTTCCAGATCGTCGCGTTTTTCCGTAAATTAGCCGAGATCCACGTTTACCGCTGCTGGAATCTTTTTGCCCGTCTCTTCCTTCTGTCCCTGTCTACTTTATCTCTTTGTCACCCTCCCGCTTTCGGTCTTTCTCTTTCTCTCCGCTTCTTTATATAAAGCCTTTTTAAGATAAAGCTGCGTAAGCACATTTCCGTGCTTTAGGTTTTGCAGTCATTAATAATTATTTTATCGTATCTTCCGTACTTTCGCATTTTACGTACGTTTTATAAATTAGCGACTGTTAACTTTTACATTTTAACGTAAAACCAAGTGCACCCAAGTTGCAAAACTACATGTCACTTTACCTTTAAAATATCTTATTCCCCGAGCATTACGCAAAGAAGAAATTTTAATAAAAATGCAAGCAATTTAAAAATATAAAACTCCCTTCCATAAAATACATCGGCTGAAAGAGCAAAACATATTCTTCTTCGGGACCGTTGAAAAATATCTACTAATTATTATAATAATAAGCTAAAATTTTCTTGCTTTATATTAAAAATAGAATGGAATTCTTCGCGGAAAACGCATTGTATCCAACGATCTGGTATATATTCTCCTCGCTTTTTCCAATCCGTTTCCTTTTGTGCTACGTACTTGGCCGGGTTCGCTCTCCCTATTGCTATCAACCGGCTTCCGAATGGAAGATCTCCTGCATCCATCCAGGCACTGACACAAAGCCCGGGAAACCTGCAACGTTCATAATACGATATCAAGCAAATTCGGTAATGCTCGGTCACTCTCTGAAATTCGAGGATAAGATTGTTGGTTTACTATGCTCGGGAAATAAGCGTCAAAGCAATACCGAAATCCAATTTTAAACAATGAAACTGTTTTTCAAATTTGTATAAATGTGCGTTTTGGATACGAAGCCTTAATTCACCGATGAGAGTAGATCGATCGACTCTCGTATTGTCTCGAATGCTTTCAACAAAATTTAACCGTTGCTTTATCGTTTAGATTCGATCGCGCACCGCATATGGTAATTTTAAAAAATTAAAGAGTGCAAAGGTAAACAAAAACACTCGGGTTAGAAAAAGAGCAGAAAGGAAAAACTAGAGGCAACGTTTACATATTTATTTTATTCTTATTATCGCTCGAATATACAGAGCAAGCAAAAAATGTTAGCGTAAGAATAACTAATAATTATCATCGCTATCGTTTCGTAACCGTACGTTCCATAACACATCCGAATGTATCCAATTAAACGGTAATTTAACGGACGTGGTTTTTCCGATTCCTTTAAAAGGAAACGAGATGAAGAAATTACTTTGAATCTCACGTCGCGTGCGGGAAAAAATTCACAGTTTTTCTCCATAAGCAGACTCGAGTCGGCTATTTGCTTTGGGTGAGCGCGGATTATCTGTTACTACCTCCGGATCTTCAGATCCACGTGACGATTTCTCGATTCACTTCTTTCTCTGCTTTTCGGTGCAAGAGGTCGTACGAGCTCGAAAAGGGGATTCGCTGCACCGCGCGACAAAGTAAAATTTAAATTTAAGGGGATTATGCGTATCGTCGTTATCGGAGATACGCGAAAATTCCTAACAGTCAGGTTTTTTTAATCCCGTGATTTTTTTTACAATTTGCGAGTTATTTTCTGGAAAGGGAATTTTTTAATAGTTCGATCGTCGAACAATTTTAATTCGTGCAAATTTTCGAATGAATCGAAATACTTCTCTAACGATGGTATATTTTCTGTAAAAATTATTCGCTCGATAATAGTTATACACGTATATAAAAACGTTGTGAAAATGATACGCCTGAAATTTTTGTTAACCAATACTTTTTAACCGTACGTTACTAATATTTTAGTTGATCCGATATATTTTTTTTTGCAACGATTCCAATAAAAAAAAATGAAGTTTTCATTTTTCAAATACGTATTTTAATAATTTATTTTAACATTTGCTCGTGTATGGATCGTTTATATCGAATTTTTCAAATATTTCGATATAAATTTGGATGCAAGTTTTACAAAAAAGTATCTTCTTCAAAACTAAATGTTGAAGAAGATTCAAGAAGAAATATGCCGACACTTTTCCGCGGATCGCATCGCGATCCGTTGAAAAATGAGAGCCGCGCTCTTTTCGTGAATTTTTCTTCTCGGTTTCGCAACATCCGCAAAAATCGTTAAAAGTGCTTTAGCAAATTTAAATAGCATAATGAAATATCATAACTCACTTTGAAACAAAAATAAAAATTAGTATCCGATACTTTGAAACCGCATATTTCAATATTATCGCTCGAATTTTGTCAAACTCGTACGTTTCGACAGAAATTAAATCTCCGCGATCAAAACTTTATTCGATTTACAAAGTTTTTTACCCAAAGTTACAAATAAAACAAAAATATCATTTTATAAGCCGATCAAATATCTTTGCACACATAATTTATCATATCAAAGTTATAGATTACAAGGCGCACTTACATTTCTCAGCATTGCTCGTTATTTTATTTCACCAAAGCATATATTTGATGGATCTTTTATGAATAAAATAATAATAAGCTTTCGGCTAATACCATATTATGATTCCCGTGTACTATACGATGACTGAACCGCTTACCAAACGCTCTCCCGAGTCTCCAGCTATTAATAGTAAACTTTAAGAGCATTTAGGGTCTATCCAAGACCTTAAATCCGTAAGCGCAAGTTATTAAATAAAAATTATTACGTCTCGATTCGAGCAAAGCGTAAAATATAATAGACAAATATCGACGCGTAATAACAAAAAAAAAAGAAGAAAAAAAGGAACCCCGATCGATGGAACAACGCAGTCCCTGTTCCCGAGTCGAGAAATCGCGGAGCCAAAGCCTCGATAAGCGAAATCACGTAAAGCACTGTCCTACGACAATAAAAAGGCGCGGCTCAAAGCCAAGAGCGACGATCTTCCTCGAAGATGCTCCTCCGACTCCACTAGGAAGGAAAGCTCTCGACTAGACGGTCTTCGTCCATCAATTACCCGGCAATCCAGTGAAAAATAAGAGTTGCGGCTCCATCCTCCGGAGAATTTCAAAGCGCCTCGCGTCCGCTCGTGATACTCTCCCGCGAGGATCGCGCTCCAAAACTACAACGATAATTCAAGCGACGCGCAGCATAAATATTCTGGAATCGTTTGGTGGACGCGGGGTACTCGGTTTTCCCGCGGCTACGGCCAAGTCAAGTCGAGAGTGGAGTTTCGATGCCCCGGAACGACGGGAAGCTTCCTTTTTTCTCATTGTCCTCTGCCAATTTCTACGGCCCCACCTTTTTTCGCTCCTCCTTTCTCTCGCGAACGTGTGCCGCCTCTTCGGATGGTCCCTTTTTTTCCAAGGACCGCACGCGTTTGCTTTTGTGCGCATATGCACTACACATTTTCTAGTCCATTCATCGCCGATGATTCTCCATTTATATTTACTCATATTTCTACTCGCTTCTCTCGTGGCGTTTTATTACTCTGACTTTTGGATGTACAGGGCTGCACGAATCTAACAATGCTCGAAGAATGGGGTCCGTGATATGCATTGAGATTTATTGCCCGGGTAACTTTTTAGTTTTTTTTTTTTTTTGTTTTTTTTTGTCGTCCTTCTCCTTCTTATTGGACCCGACGAGTCAAGAGAGTCCTAAAGTGGAGAGAAAATTAACGTCGTCGTCGCTCTATGCACTTGTAATTTATAAAAATGAAACGATATTTTATTACCATAAATATCGTAGCTGTGTTTCGAATAAACCTAATCGCGTCGCGACGAGAGAGACGAATACCTACCGAACACGAAATTTGCATTCGCTAACTAAAATTAGGATTAATGGACAGGTGGTTGGAAGGTTCCATTAACGCTGTAAAATTCATTAGTAGCTGAAATTTAGAGGCGCGCGATTTGTTTATATCCATTTTATATCGGAATGCATTGGCTTTACAACGAGAGGCGAGCATTGCATTTATACTCGAGACGATGTTAAAAAATTTATACTTGTCAAACTTACGGAGATACGCATCGAGTTTTAAATTAAATTTTTATTTCTCGATGAATACAACGCCTGATTTCTTTATCGGAACAATATTTCATTACTCGGCAGTATATTTTATACTCCGATGTTAATGCAACGATAAAGATAAGAAAAATCATTCTAAATATATTTCAATTACATGTACCAGATACGAATTCGATAACGAAAAAGCGAATAATTATTCGCTAACGGTTGTAAGGTTCGGTCAACTTTCTTCATCGAACTCGGAATTTTTATTTCCTGCGAGTCTTCTTGTTATCGGCTGCGATAAATATCCATCCTTCCATACTCGTGGATACCCTTATTGTAATACCTGCTCGAAGCCAAACAAAAGTATACGCATCGGACGAGGGAAGAGACGGAGAAACTTTTCTTGATAAATCTCAGACTTGGAGTAACGATTTCAGAATGACAAAATTGCCTCGAGCTCGAGAAAAATAGTACCCATATCGCAGTGCGCGACGAGGACGAAGACGCCGACGAAGACGCCGACGAGGACGACGCCGACGACGACGACGACACAGTTATACGCAACGGTTGTAAAAATGACGACGACGAGGACGCCGGGAGTGAACGAAGGGAAACATAAGACTTTCGCATCTGCGGGAAAACTGCGAGATGATTCACGACTTGTCTACGGTTGCCAAAGTCTGCATATTGTAGGTGCGCTCCCGGGACACAGGAATTCCTGCGTACCGGAGTGTTGAGGGAGCGGAGCTCTAAAGTAATACGCCCGAATCGCCTGAATTTATGGCGCTTGATTTTTTCTTCCTTTTCTTCTTCGTAGTCGTCGTCGTCGTCGTCGTCGTTGTCGTAGTCGTCGTAGTCGTCGTCTCGCAGTTGCCGTCGAGGGCGAGGTGAGACGAAAAAATCTCCTTAAGTAATCTTTCGTGTTTCTCTCGCGCTTAAGCAGAAGGGAAACAGCTTATCGCTTCGATGTGCGCTATAACTTGCCCCACCTCTGTTGTGTTTACGACGATTCATGCGCGTTTTTTTTTTTATCCGCGCCTTCGGTTCGGGCATCGAGACGAGGAAATTTCCGAACGCGCGAGTCAATTGTATCGATCAAGGTTACGGGCTGACTGCCTTTATAGCCACTCGCACTCAAATGTTGCAGTTAATTATTGAACGAAAACCGAATAGAGAGAAATCGTTACTCGGGTAAACCAAATTCTCCCTTGGCTGGTCATATACAGCCGTTAGTTCTAAGCGAGTCGCTCCGAGTGTGACGTTTGTGCTCGTAGGACTTTTATAATTGACGAGAAAAGGATGAAAATATTTAGCCGCGGACGTCGGGTTTGCGGAAACACAAAGGTATCGGTAGCTTTCCGAGACGCTTGAAAACCTTTTACTTATTCTATCAAAAGACCCCGTTTACGTTTATGTATGATACACGTAAAAGCTTGGAAGCAAACTACGTTTACATGAGCGCAAGAAAGTCCGAGCCCGAAAACGAGCAATTATCCTTAACAAGCGCAGAAGGATGAGCTTCGCTCGCATTGAAAGGCCAAAAGCCAATCTGTTTTTGTACGGCAGCCAAAAAGGGTCCACACAGCTCTTTTTTCCCCCGTTTTTCTCTCCCATTTTGCTCCCCTTGTATCTTCTCCTTTCCTCGCTCGCGATTCGGATGAAAGTTACGTCGCAACATCGGCGCATCGCGTCTGCGAATTTTTCTCTCCGCGAGTCCCATTCAAGTCGGCCGAATCGCGTCTAATTCATCGACCACTGTCTTCTCTTACGAGACTTCGGACGACTCGTTTTCCACCCGTTTCCACCCGTTTTCCACTCGGTTTTCCCCGCCCAAGTCATCACCGCGCGCGTCTAAGGTCGTTTTCGTCTATTCAACTCCCAATTGGATTCGGTAATTGCCGCTAAAATTATCTACCTCGGTACTCCCACGTATACAGCTTCCGACTGCCCACTCTTAAACTTCCAACTTTTCTTATTCCTTTGCTCCTCCCGTTTTTTTTTCTATTTATCCCCGGACTTCCTTTGTCTTTCGTTTTCTCGATCTTCTTGCCCTCTCGCCCTTCGTGTATTTACGTTTCAACCTTTTTCTTTTAATTCCTTTTCCTAGCTTCCATACTCTTTTCTTTCGAGATTCTTTTTGCTTCCTGACCGCCTTCATTGTCCGAAGGTACTTTGGTTTTTCATTTTATTTTAGTTTTTCTTATTTATTCTATTACATTCCAAAATGCTATTTATTTTTCCTTTACAATACTGCACACGTAAACTATAACCAAATAGCCCAACTATTCTAGCTTCAATATACATATATATATATATTTACAAAAAAAAATTTTTTCTATAAACAAAGCAATGGAATATGATTCTTTGGTTAGTAACGTAAATAAAATTAGCTAAAATATTTCTTTTGTATTTACGAAAAATGAATTTATTTTTCTTCCCTGCAAATACGTACCTTTACCTTTTTTCAAGCCCAAGAAATTAGGAAAATTTCGTTAGCTCGCGTTAATTAAAATAATTTAGCCTAAGAAAATTTTTCCCGCACGACGAATTTACATCAGAAGTATATAAAGTAGAAATCACATCGCTTTCCAAGTTCTCTTTTTTTCCTTTTCACCGTCCGTTGGCTTCTTTCTGTCTCCACTTTTCATTGATGGTCGTTGGGGCATCTTATTGCAAAAAAAAAGAGAGAAAAAGCAAAAAGCCCCATTGAGTCTGAACTGTCTCGTGTGTTCTCCCTACTTTTTCGACGGCATCTTTAATCTCGACTGAATTACGCGACCTATGCTTCACCCTTTTCAGAAAAGATATGAACGGCGGGATTTCTGTTATCTTCCGGATTGGTCCGAGACTGTTAAAAGCATCGCTCTTTTCCATTCCATCTCTCTCTTTCTCCCTCTCCCTTCCTCTCGTGATCTTTCTCTTTCTCGACATGGAAAGTTCTCCTTTTCTTTTCTCGTACGGTTAGATAAATTAAAAGATAGGACTCGCGATGAAAATTCGACGTATACGCATACGCCTCGAGGCGATTCTAATCGCGCGCACAGTATACGATTTCTACGGTTGATCGGGAATCTTTAAATTTTCTCAAGCTTCAATAATCTTAATAAATTTCTCGATGGAGCTTCGTTTTTGGAAAAATTATCTGATTTACTATTTAATTTAACCGTTTTACTTTCTACTCGTAAAATAGTTCAATAATTGAATTTATTTCCATAAATTGATTCGCTAAATTCACTTCGAGAACTTTAATGTTTTCTTATTACTCGACTGAAAATAAATTAAGTTACAATCGCGATTCATGCGTTCGAATGTATTTAAAAAGACGAGGTGAACTTAACCAACTCGAAAATTATTAAACGATGAGTTGCAAAACGGTATATTACGATTCATACGGAAATTAAAATTGATCGATGATTCCACGATAATTTCTAACAAGTTACGCATACGTAATGGTCACTCGAAACTAATCTTACCTCCAAGCTTATTAATAATAATCTAATTCTGCAACGTAATTCAGAAAAGGACAAATTACGCTGGTACGCTCGTATTTCATCGAACGTCAAAGATTGTTTAAAGAGAGGCGGATTTTCTCTAAATGTAACGAACGTCACATTCGAATACGAGCACGAGGCTAAAATTTAGGGGAAATTGCCACGCGTCCATCGACAAACGAATTCACGGGGGTGCGACTATCGTCTTAATTAGGAAAAGTCGCGGAAAAAGTGAAAAAAATTAAAAAAGGTGAATTACAGCTCGAATATAAAAAATTACTCGAGCTCCCTCGGAGAAGAAAGCCCCACGCGATAACCCACAAAAATTCCAGTCTCGTAGCCAAGTAGGCCAGCATCACTCAGCAGTGCCACACGAGAGGAAGTACTAAAATAGGGGAGAGCTAAGCGAGAAAGCACCAAGAACGAACAAAAAAGAAGAACTCTAAAGAGTAAAATATCACAGAAATGGGAAGTAGAAGGAGGAGGATTACGTAACGCGTGGCTTATTTGCAATGCGAGCGCGTAGAAAAAGGGAGAGGAGATATCTGTAGTCCCGGACGAGGAGAGAAAAAAGTAACGTGCTACGGAAGTTGGTAATACCACTCGCGTTCTCACCGGACTCTCGCCCAAGAATAAAAAGCGACAAAAACCAAGCTGATTATCCCCTGGGAATCCCAACTCCTCGGGAAGCTAAACTTTTTAAAGCCAGGCAAAAGCTCGGGCCGCGGTCGAGGATCGGCGTGCCGCGGCCGTGACCTGCTTCCCAAAACGTCGGCCAGGACCTTTTCCGGGAGTCGAAAGCGCCCAGGATTTCCGGGATATCCCGATCCGTTCGCTCGTCTTGGGGGAACGTTTCTTCGCCCCTCTTTGATCTTTTGTTCCTGGGGAGCTCTTGAGCCTCTCGGTGAACTCGTGTGACGTCTCCCAGTGTTTGGGATTACTCACTTGGAGAACCTTGGACAAAGTTTCGTTGGTATCTCGGCGATGAGTTTCCCGATACGCCACTGCGGACTTTGATTTTTTTTCGCGTCGGGGATGAATTATTTACGTGTGGTCGAAGCCGACGCCGACGCCGACGCCGACGCCGACGCCGAGTCGAATGTTTCGAAACGAGTTCCTCCGTTGAGCCTCCGCTCGGTTTAAAAGGATGAATTATAGATTTAGCCGATATTCCGTGGCTTCATTGGTCATTTATGACGCTTGATCGGTGTTGCAGAGCTTAACTCGTTTCTTCCAGTGGACAACTTTCGGATGAATTTCCCCCCGAGTAACCCTATTTTTCTCGAATAAAATAGTTGAGATATTTTTACGTTTCGGATCGTATACAATTTTATCTAGTTTTCCTTCGAAACTATCGTATATTTAAATAATGTCCGCTACATTAAGAGTATTTTACGAACGTATTTTTTTTACCGTTTTACAAGCGGATTTTTTTGTTTCTTTATATTCCTCTTTTTTTTTTTTAACGTTGACGGAATGACAGACGCAAAGTATCGCGGTGCACGTCCTTAAGGACACGGTTATTTCCGAAGTATTTGCATTTCTCATTTCCGTCGCGAAGAAATCCATAAAGACACGAGCGAAGAAGACTGGAAAAGCAAGAAGTATATTTGCGATACTAACCTCCGTAAGGCTAAGCGCCAATTATAAAGTCAGGACGTACGCGCAATATACACGTACCGAGAGCGGTTTAAAAATTGCGCGGCAAACGTAAAACAAAAACAAGAGCTCGTTCAACTTTTACTCAGCGAGAGAGCAGAAACTTCCAATCGTTGTACGTTTGTGGGAACCTTCTTTTATATTTTACGAGTGCAGCTCGCGTTTTGCAAGGCACGTAAAAGACACCGTGATACATAGATAAATATGGACGCACTCGAGCTCACCGATGAAAATTATTAGGCTTGTTTTAACGGTGTCGGTGCTCGACTCGACGTTTACTCTCTCCCTCTCTCTCTCGTGCGTAGACTTCGTCGCTAAAATACGACGCGTCCGACTGTACTTGCTTGTATATATATTGCACTTTGAAACTTATTCGATCGAGATTTTATAATAAGTTAATAAATAAAAGCGGACGGGGTATTAATGTAAAATTTAATTTAGACGAAAGTTTCGATCGAAACTGTAATAGTTCTCGAACCAGTCGATGCGACGAGTCGGAAATAAAAAATGTAACCGCGAGTTTCTTAAACACCTTTCGTTCCCTTCGTCTTACAAAATAATCCAATGGAAGCTTTAAAACGAAATATTATTACGGAGCGTTATAAATACTTATTTTATTTTAGTTTTAAATTGAATAAATTTCGAATGTATAAATAAATCTATGCATTTCCATTCGAAATTTATAAACCAGTAACCATCGAATATATTATTTATACAATGCAGTAGAGACGGAATATGCGAATAAATCTTATATATGTATGTGATCGGAATTGTACCGTGAAAATTTGATAGATTAACGTTAAATATAATTTTGACAATGTATTCGTGTAATGCAGTATCGAATGATCTAAATAAACGATTAATCCTAGGAGAACATGTGCAGCATTGCAACGACAAAACATAACTTTGAGTAAATGAATTCATTTATTTCGATCAAAGGAATTTTAGAACTTGGTCCTTAAAACCATATTACTAGGTTATTATTAATGTAAACAGAAACTACGTTTGGTCTCTATTATTAGCATACAATGTGTTAATCTGATTTTCAACTCCAAACGATAAATATTTATCTTCTAAAATTTATGATGCTCCGAAATTACCATTGTAACCAGCTGCTACATATTTTTCTTTCAAAATTACATATTTTGAAATATACTTGATAACAAATTTTCTTTTATTTACGCATGCGATACTTGTAAACGGTATCTAAATAAAATTACTTTGAAATTGAAAAATACATACCAATAAAAACTACCGAAGTGAGTCGAATAAATCACTGAAGAAATATAATAAACTCTATGCAAAAACCTTACCATAATTCTATTAATAGCGTATTAATATTTTTTATGCCGTGACTTTTATGTATCGCAAATATGTTTTTCCTAGTTATATAATATAAAGATAAAAGTTTAACGTAACTTTTTTTTATTAGAAATAACTATACGAGTATTTTATGGATGAAATAGAATTAAGCATGTATTTTCAAAAATGTAGAACTTTTGTCGACTCGAGTAAAAACTCTAATTACGAGTTTGAAATTTATGATGGTTCCTGAACGTTTAAAAGTGAAAGAAAATCACGGTGAATTTACAGATTATCCGTTAACTTGTCAAAGAATAAAACAGAGCGTATGAATATATATAAATTTATAAAAACTTGATTAAACTTTGTCAATAAAGCAAAGTTAAAATAAACCAAATACAAAAAGCCGATTGACAAAGTAAGCAAAGCTTTGTCCACGCGAATTCATAAATAAATTTTAACTTTTAGAATAATCAACAATTTAATGAATCAACTTTACGACGAAATTTTATAGGAAATTTAACCCTTTGTTTAATTTTACTTTTATTATTTTCGTTTTCAATGTTGCATAACCAATCGTTTTATTTTTTTCTTTTGCACTTTGTAGTATCGGAACAAATATTACTATTAGAGTGTCGGAGTTTTCTTCCAACTTTTTATATATTCTTTCAACTTCTTATTGTCTTAAATTGGTCGTGATACAACACAAAGGATTGAATAGTTCGAGTAACTTGCCAATTCGATATCCAATTACCAATCCATACAAATTTACTCGAGTACTCGTCGATTTTGAATTATCTATTGAAATTTGAAATTCTAAAATTTAAAAATTTACATGGATAAAATATTTATAAAATGTTTTTTAAAATACTAATTTTTCTATGTCAACGATACGAGATTAAATTATACATTTTGGAGAGAAATAAAATCTTTCGTATTACCAGTATTATACAAAATTTTATCGATTAATTATATTTCATTTTACTCGAGTACCGAGGTAACGATTATCCTAATTACAACGTATATGTCACCGCTTAAGTCGCCATGTCTATTCTATTTAATCCAAAAAGGTGGCTTTTACGAAAAACTTACTCGACGATTAAGTTAATCTTACATTTTCATTCGATAAATGCATTAATTAATCCTAACAATCGAATCGTTTGTTTCTCACATATTATTTGAAAGTTTTTTATTACACGAATGTGCAATAAAAAGAAAATACCCAGAGTTACTTCCAAGAGTATACACTTCAATTACTTTTAATGACTTCTACAAAAGTTCTCGAAAGTACCCAACCCTACCTAATAGATACCAAACAACCAGTCATCTTAGAAAACTCTCAAATAAATAAAAAATGGACAAACGCACGATCGATTAAAAATTCAGTCTGAGCGACCCACGGGCCTGAAACGAGACTTTTACGTCTCCTCGGGCGAACGATAACGAGGAAAGAGAGAGAGAGAGAATAACGCCAAGTACGCGATGCAATACAATACGAGCAACTAGCGAGGAAATACTCGAGCGAAAAAGAAGTACCAAAGACTCGCCTAGATACACGCGAGGGATAAACGCGCGGAAAAGCCCTTGTAATCCTTATAACCCAGACTCTGTCTGTCTCTCTCTCTCTCTCTCTCCGTTTCTTCACACACTCGCGTACGCACAATGACAAGTGTAGAACGAGCGAGAGCAAGAAGCTCGGTTAATTACGCGAAAGAATGTACACCGTTTCGTATACCTATATATAAGCAACTAACCCAACTATGTTTGTCTTGCAGGTGTTATCTGGGCAGGTGATAAGCACCCTCCTGACGTCGTCGCCGGCTCTTCCACCCTCTCCCCACTCGTCGACTGTACCCGCGCGCTCGAGCTCTCAAGCTCGAGCAGCGCGCGCGTGTCAACCCCCGATCCGTACACGACTGCTGCTCTCTTTCTCTCTCCCTCCACTCCTCTCTCTCTCTCTCTCTCTCCCTTGCGCTGGCTGTCTTGGCGAGAGATAGCCCAGGGGTAAATAGAGCAAAGAGAGAAGAAATATGAGAGAGACGTGAGAGTGCAAACGACGAGACGAGAGAGAGAGAGAGAGAGAGAGAGAACTGGACTGCAATACCAGAGGCAAGAGCTTCAGAGCTCATTCGAAATAACAAACATGAGATGGGACGCTGCAGCCTCCTGCTACTGGCTCGCCCTGCTTCTGCTGATGCTGTTCTTCGACCTGACTAATTTAGCTTCCGCCTTCCTCGAGTCCAGAGGTACGTACGTCCCTTTCGCGTCTACGAACGACCGAGTAAAACGTCGATCTTGTAACGACGACTCGTTCTTGTTACAGCTTCGCAATTTTTGCTCTTCCTTTCCTTTTTTTTTCTCTCTTTTGCTTTGATATCTTTTGTTTTTCGAATAGATTCGATGTATTATGTCTTTCGAGGGAAGGGAATTACTCGGAATTTTTTTGCACCGGCGCAGCGCTCGAATACCTGGCGTTAATGCAACTTTTAATATTCGATGCTGGTGAGGAAGGCCGGTTGGTTGGTTTAATAAAGATATCGATAATTGTAGCCGGCTTCGGATGCTCGGCTAGAATATTAAGAAAATTAAATTCTATAATATACAGAATTCGAAAGGATAAAAATAAATATTAGCTGGCAGTGAATTATTGGACACGTAATAAACTGCAAAGCATTTCTAATAAAAATTTTATTAATACACGTAAAGCTGGGGAAAAAGGCGCGACTTAATTAAATTTTTCGAAACGCTAAAATCTTGCGTCCGACATTTATAGAATTACACTTTTATAACTCATCGATAATTTCTTTGATGCGGAAAATTAGCTTAATAGGACAAGTGCGCCGTTAAATGTTATCGCTTGTTGCAAATTAAATACAAAGCGTAAAGTATTTAAAATTAAATTAGCCTTGGGCCGCGATTCCAAGTTGAAAGGAACTCGAGTTTTCAGCGGAACATTTTTAAGCATCGGAGTTACGACTTTCGATATTGCCAACGTTCGGAAACTCCTCCTTCTCCTCTCCCTCCCTCCCTCTCACCTGCCACGAGTAATCAATTTTAATTTATGCAACCATTTTGTCGCACAACCGAGAAGATCGCTACGATTCCTTGACAAAAGACATATCCATTCCGACTCATCCATCTAAATTATTGCGGTACAAGTAAATTCAATTACGAGTAAGGCAGGGAGGGCGGATCGCGGAGAGGGGAGGCAAAAAAGAGCGATAGAGAAAGAGAAGCGAGATTGAAAATCCAAAAAGCTGAGAAGCAAAAATCCTCGTCGACCCTCGACTGAGACGTCGAGTACTTACGTATGTATCGGATAACGAGTCCGCGGAACTGAAAGACGCGATGTACGGGACGGTTTTCGTGTCCTTGCATGCACCAGGTCTGATTAATTATTTCGAGTGCCGGTGTAAGCCGGCAGCTCGTGAATATTCATGCGATACGCGCTTCGTCTGTGTGTCACGTGTGTATGTGTCACGGGACTAAACTTATTACAACTGATCATTTTTACTAGCCAGACGACTTCACAGCTCATAAACGACTCTCTTTTAATTTTATACGTCTTGCAACGTTCAAAGCTCGCCAAACTTTCATTTACGTCTGTATATTTCTCCAAAGTTTTGCTTTGCCTTTACACATTATTAAGGTTTCTACTTGTACTCGCGCAGCTTTTCATTTTACGAAGATCTGAAGATAAGTGTACGCCGTAGAAACAACTAAAAAATACCGCGCTTTAAAAGTAGATCGTAAAGTTCATTTGGCATTTTCACGAATTTACTCCTTCGTGTTATGATTTTCGTTCTTTGAGATTTTCTCGGATATTTTACTGGAAACGATGTTTCTCGGACAAAACTTGAATTATCGAAACATTTTAGGCTCGATAATATAATTTAATATTATTAATTGCCGGTTTCGAAGTGTATGGTTATGATTTAAGTTAAATTTATCGTAACGGTCCATATTATAAAAAGTTAATTACGTTTCATGAATAAACCATTTATTTAATTAAAAACAATATCTTTCGATCGAGCAATTTAGGAATCGGATCAAATTATTAATAACTGAAATAAAAGTATTAAAATATATTCTGAATAATTGTAGATCAAAATAATAATTTACCCTTTACGACTGTTTTCAATATTTTGTAAATTCTAATGCAAATGTTAAATATTTAATATTCAACGTGAATTACATTTTTAATGTTATACCATAGTTACTAAACGGAACGTTGTTGAACGAGAAATTTATTTTGAAATTCAGTTCATCCGTTCTGAATAAATTCAAAACGATAATTACGAATATATTTACAAATATTGTGTCGAGTTTCTAAGAAAATTTCTAATTTAATTCAATTTCTATTTTTATAATTTGATATAATTCGATATAATTTATTGCTTTTAATAAAACTGTAATACTTACAATATAATTAAATGTATAACCGCTTGATACTTCACTTTATAAAAATATCAAAAATTCCATTAAACGTAGGGTTTTCCGTAAATAACTAATCCAATAATTAAAAGAGCATCGTTATTTCCATCTTCTCTTTTTTAACGTATCTCTAATAGAGCGAATATTATATCTTTCGAATTCCGATTATTAATTTAATATCTATGTTTCAAGTATGAAAGAAAGAATTTCGAATGCCAATCCAAAAATTTTAAAAATTTTAAAAGTTTAAAAATTCATATCGTTATATAAGTTATATTCGTATAATATTCGTATATTTATATTAATTTTGTGAAATTTGAGCAATGCTGATTAATAATGAGAGAATCGTTTGGATGAACATATGCATTTGGTTATTTATGCATATAAGAAACATCGGATAATAAACAATATTTTTTATATTTTATTTAACTTGTAATGCTATTTTTTCAAATGGGTATTAGTACGAAATTTAAAAAATAACATATCACGGAATTAAAATAAATTTTAATGTTATGTTTACTCATTTTAATTTATTCAAAATGATTTTACAAATCTCGTGTGTACACTGTAACGTATAATGGTAGTATTATTTTAAATATATTATTTTTGTGTCACTTTGCACTTCTTCTATGCTATCGTTATACCATAAATCAAAGAATAATTATTTAAGTAATGGATTTCCTAATGGAACTTAGCATATGGTATTCGCACCCAGTTGCGTACATATGACTAATTTTTACCCCCTCCAACATTTGAATTCAACAAAAAGTTTGACCGAGTGGACATTTCACCAAACTTCACTCATTCAAAGCAGATAGCCTTGAACCTTCCTTAAGAGACTTATGAGTCTACGAAACTTACATATATTTTTTTAATAACTGTAGATACGACTCTGAAATTTCATTTAATCTTGGTACATTACAAAAAATAGAGTCTAGGGAAATATTTCGAGATTTATTTCATCCTATCTTACATTTGAACGTACTATCGCCTGATCTTAAAATTTATTTTAACATATGAAATAAAATCTCCCTCTTATTTTCTTTATCAAATGTAAGTAAATGCGATGCGATGTATAAAAAATTCCAGATAAAACAAATTAAATTTATTGCCCAATAATAAATGTAAGAAAGAAAATAAAAAAAGTCAGGATAATTTTTAATTAAAATAATAGAATGAAATATACAAGAATAAAGCTTAATAATGCGAAATATATTATTCCTTGTGACAATGTCTATACAAAAATAAATGTATGGAAGGTATTATGGTTCTTCTCCAAAATCTCAGTTTATTTTGAGAAACAGAGCTTAGTGCTCATTCGAAGAATTATCTATTTTTAAAAATAGAATACATATTGACTCTGTAAACAAATAAAAATCGATTTAAATTTATTCGTAAACCAACTCTTTCATCGATATAATGACTGAATATTAAAATCAAAGGGAATCGTCGAAGCAAATTTTATATTGTTTTAACTCAATTGTTTTACAACTTTACGACCAGTTTTACGAAATAAATAACGAATATTATCGATATAAATTACGCGATTGATGCAACACGATAAAAAGTCTAACGTATTAAAAATGTTAAAGTTATAAAAATCTGATCGCGGATGTCGGAGTAAAGAAGGAAAGGAAGGAAAAAATTTCGTAAAAATCTAAATGTTTATTGTCACCGCGTTAAATTGGCAAATATAATTGTTCTTGGAATATGGAAAAAGTGTGAAATCTGCTTAACCATTCAAACGTTTCTTTCGAACTCAAATAGAGTTTTCGACGCAGCTGAGATACCAAACGATCATCAGATCTAACAAAGAGAATCTATGTACGTAATGTTTGACATTAGAATTGTAAATTCTGAGAATGCACGTTTCTTTGATCTTTACAACAGAAGTTAAAAGTGGTTGTGAAATATTTGTACGTTCATCATTTACAATTTATATATATTGACGCCATCCTCGTTCAATAATTCAACTTTATTCGAGGAAGATCGAAGCAGGAAAATGTTGAATACTCGAACATTTAAAATAGATCATTTAAAATAATGAATTATTCCGATTTAATACACAGAAATAAATTATAATAAATAATTGATTATTATTCAATTCTAAATTGTGTTATCAAATCATACGATGAAAGAAAAAGATTGATAATCGAGATGATTTATTATTTATAAAACGGTTTATATTCGATACCTTTTATAAAATTTATTTGCAATACGTACAGGGAAAAAATATTCCATTTCGAGTGTCGATCGTTTACCCTGAAATCCAAAAATAACGTCGAAATAATTTATAATATTTTCATCGATTATCATAAATGTATTTATCACGAAAAATATCGCTTCTAGTTTTTCTTTCAAGTTATCGCGATTGTTAAATAAAATTGTAAAAGTTAATTAAAATGATCGTTAAAATAACGCGATAATATAAATCAACTTATCATCGATGAGATTCCGTTGATTAATATTTTAAAAAACATTTTTCCGGAAACGCTTGAAATTCGCATCACGTTTCATCAATAAAACTAAATACAAATATAATTGTCTGCGAGCGTAAGAAATTTCCATTGAATTTATTTAAATACAATGAATAGCGCAGCATATACATTTAAATGTTCGTTGCAACGTATAGCATTGGTGAAAATGGTCGCCGAAGCAAGTAACGAAGCTAAGTGAATTTTATTTCGGCCGAAGGAAATTTCCCGTACTCGTCCAATTCGATTTACTCTCCAGTATTTTACAAACCGTTACCTAAAAACACAATTTGAAAAACGAAAGACCGAAGTAGAAAAAAACACCTCGGCTCTATAAAAATCCCACCATCTCTCACGCAACCTATCACAGCTAGAAACAAAAAAAAAACACTTTCCCCGCGTCAGTTTCCAACACCTATCGAATCACGACGCTTTCAAATAGATAAAAAAAAAAAAAGTTAGCAGAGCGTGGTTTCGATCCACGGACCTCTGGGTTATGGGCCCAGCACGCTTCCACTGCGCCACTCTGCTATGATGGGAGAATGTGTGCTAAAGCGGTAGTGTTAGGATGGAGTAGAGGGATGTGAGTGTGTTTGTGAGAGGTGGATTTGTTTATGGATAGGGTTTTTGATAGAGAGGTGGTGGAATTAAAGGGTTGGGTATTGGTAAATTTTGTACGAGTAAAGTGTTTTTTTCGGTGCGAGGATGAATTAACGAAGGATTTATAATAAGCGTATTTAAAAATGTATAAATCATTGGAAAGTTTAAACGCGGTAAATGCCTTTATAAAGTTTCCGGCGGTTTCCAAATAGAATAGACGTAGAATATATGATTATATTTAAAGTAGGACTCTATTTTACCAACCGACGACTTCCGACGTCTTAAAAGAAAGCCGCTAAAGTAAACTTTTAAATTAATAGGGATAAAAACTTTCTGTATAAAATTTTATTAATGTGCGAAAAAAACTTTACGATGTTAATTCAATACAACCGTTTTCCTCGTTATTTTCAGAAAAGCTTCAAAATTGTATCTTTGTTGAAATTTTCATACGCGAGTGATTTTCGCGTGTAAGATCAAATTTTTAGATGTTTAATCAAGACAACAAAATGTTTCGATTTGTTCAAGTATTTTTAAATGATATTTTCCGTTTATTTAAAATACTTTTTTCTAAATTTTTAATAATTAATTAAAGTTGATCGTTATAATTGATTGACTCGTTAAAATAAAATGTAAATCGAATAAAGATTCATCTTACAACTATTTACATCTAACTATTGCAAATTAACAAATAAAGATTAGATATAATATTTAATAAAATATTAGATTTCTCGTAAATGTCAGAATTAATAAAATTAAAATTTATATTATCCGATTATAATTTACATTTGTGTTTGGTTTAAATGCGTTTGTGTGTGAACACCTGGGTACGTGTGTATGTGTGGGTGGGTGAACGCGTAATTAACGATACGCGCGTGTATAAACGATAAATATATTTAGCTGTAATTAAACTAAAATTATATTATTGGTTCGTTTAAAATCCGATAATACATCCGTAATATAGGCGAAAAACATTTTTATAGAAATTGAAGTTGAATTTGTCACAAATATTCCTAGAGAAATAGTAGGCATGAATCGTAGTGTCCATTCCAGAGATATTAATGGCAAAGCAGTAAATTTTACTACGCGGCACAGTAAAATTTATCGATTATTAGACAGAATTCCTCGGTATGCTATTGTTTGACTAAAAAATTTTTATATACAATTGTAGATTACCCGATGAATATGGATATAACGTATACATCTTTGATAACTTGCTATAAGAAAACATTGGATGCAGAAACGAAAAAGAGTTCCATATACTCGTAAAAAATATGACGAATGCGAACGTAACGTACGATATTTACGATATAATTAGCAATTAAATTGATATTAGAAGTAATATTAAATTTACAAAAGTAGTTTCAATGTATTTATGTAAAAATATCTACGGACTTTCTATTACCGTCGTTAAAAACTTTAAATAGTTTATTAAATCAATTTATTTACAAAATGATTGTTCTAACGGTCCGAAAGAGAAAAAACTTTCTCGGTAAAAGATGAAGAATATATAAGTCGTACAGGAAATAAAATTATTTCGATTCATGTATTATTTACCAGTGATATAATACTTTTTAACAATGAAGGATTTACAACTAGTATCGCGATATAAAAATTGCGGTACTACGTTTTTACATCCTTTTTATACGATGTGATAGAAATTCCTCCTTAACAACATTTTGAAAGACATATTTACTTTATAAATATAAATAAAGTACATAAAAGTTCTAAAATACTTTATTTTTTACAAATATCGTTATTTCGCTACAATTTTTATCGGAAAATTCTCTCTTCTTCGTTTAACTCCTCTTCCACTATCTCTCGATCTTTCCTTCGGTAATAATTTAAAAGTGGAAGACATTAATAACATTAAATATTCCTTACAGAAGATGTTAATTATCCAAGTTAAACATTATGAAATTTTCATCGCCTAACCTCACCTATCCTGACCTACACGCAACGAATAAGTCTATATACAAAGCGAAATTCAACGAATTATTATTTTGAGTCGAAGAAAAACCAAAATCCCTTCGACCGCGTAGCGTTGATAAGCGAAACTTAATACCCGAGTACCCGAGTACCGAGAAATCAATTTGCCCACCACATTCGACTTTTTTATTCGAACCCCGAATAATTCCACGCAAGGTCTTTAAACGCTCTAAAAAAAAAATGATAATTCTCCGCAAATAAAGCCGAGCTAATTTCCATTCTTAATTCAAACTAGCCGGTAAAAGGAAACTCTTGCCGTCCTTCGGGTGAAAAAAAAAAAAATTGCGCATTATCATTTAAAAGTTGAACCGGGCAAGGGGTAATTGGTCTATCACCGAACGAGTGAGATTCGAGGTGATTCGATGCTCTGATTACTTTTCGATGCGAGAGTTGACCTGCGCTCGTTTTATGCGCAACGCGCTTTTACTTACTTTCGATGCGCGGGAGCACCGATTCCACCGTTAAGGGCAAAAAGTCAACGGGTTCGAATCACCATTCCGAGCATGAAATTTCTTCGACTCTTTCCAATAGAAACTTTCCTTGCGTGTGCATACGTCGTTTTGGTATTCATGGATTTCTGTCGCGCGACTGATTCGATGTATCGGACGTTGAAATATTACGGACCGAAGCGTCTATTTTATTTCAAGATATTCCGACGGTTAATGGCGATATTTGTACGTTGTCAATTATATTTTAAATCCGTTAGCCCGTGGATGATTCGAGGATAAAGCGTTTTAATACTAATAACACGATAAAAATTATCCGGGCAATATCGAGCGATAAAATGTCGCGTTGTCGTAGAAAAATGTAATCAACAATGATAAAAATATTTTATAAAAGCAGATTCAATTTTTATTCCATTAAAGCGAGGAAGCTAGACGAACTCTTTAAAAACTTTTATAAAATATCATGGAATTAAATTTACATGAATTTTTTTTTTTTGCACTGCTCGACCGAACTTGCAACGAAAAAGTTTTTTGACCAAACTTTTGTAATTTTCCTTTTGTTCTATCTAAGCAATATTTATCGCTGTTACTCTTCTGTGCTACGAGTATTATCTATTATCTATTTCTCATGATTAAGCTCCCGTGGTTTAATCAAATGGGTATGTAAAGTAAGTGCAAAGTACAGCAAAACCTCTATTCTCCTAAAACGGAGAATTGGAGTTATAACTCGTGAAGTAATACCCGATTGAATAGAGAAAGAGGACGCGCTAAAAGACGGACGCAAAAGTCTACGAACGACTATTTCGATGCCGTATAAGAAATCCAAACGTTGATCACTGTAATAAGCGGCGAGACCCGCGAGAAGCAATTTCCATAATTCAGTAGACATTGCACGCACTCGTTTGAATTAGAGATGAAGAGAGCGAGAAGAGGATGAAAAAGTGGAGGAGTAAGGGCAGAGTTAACGTGCGTATATATACATATATATATATATAAATACGTATATGGTAAGCCACGTACACTTATGAATGTCTATATGGGTAGTCCCGTATAAATGCCTGGTACATCCCAGACTAACGAGTAATAATTAGCCAGTGAATTGAACGCGAGATAATTGTAAATTAGCCGCGATCGTTACGTATTATTGCTGAGCTGCTTATGCTCTTGAATATTTTGGATTATCTTCCAAAAAATTACGTCTCGTTTGAGATCGTCTTCGTTTAAGGCGCTCCAATTTTATAAAAATTATATTTCGCTACGACAACTTACGTTGATTATAATAATTAAAATAATACGTCGTTGAACAAAACTCACGTAATTGGGAAAACAATATTATTTGATCCAAATAATTTGCTCTAATTGAGTATTTTTAGAATCTTCAATTTTATTTTATTGCGTCCGAGAGGTTACTTTTTTTTTTTTACATCGTCTACGTCGTTTATTTATTCGTGTTCCGTAATAAAACGAGTACTAAACGGGTAATATATTATCTTAAAAATAAAATTCGATAAAGATATTATTTTTAGTATTACGTATTACAATATACAGCTGAAACGAAACGTAAATATATATATACAGAGGGAGAGAGAGAGAGAGAGAGAGAATTATAAAACAATTTTCAAAACAATTTAACGTTTAAAATGTATAAAGGAAACGATAAAATGACGTATTAAAATTAAAATCTAAGCCCTTTAATCAAGAATTATTACAATTTTGTTAAATATGCATTAACAATACCTTGAAAAATAAATTCACTTTTAATTTATAATTTTGTTCGATACGAACGCTGATACGAAAATAGATGAAACGGAGGAATAAGTAAATTGTAAGCATCGACTTTAAATATTTCACTCTTCTCCAAATCCAACGATATTTAATATTCGAATGAAAACGAATTTAGTATCTTAGCAATTGTAACAATTACCTAAAATCGAACGCGAATATATTTCGAAGCGCGTTTTTCAAATTAAATCAATAAAGAAACAACGTCGTAAAAAATCATTGCCCGTACAACCAACACAGTATAATATAAAATAATAATATAGTATCGAAAAAAAGGTTCGTTTAAAAATAACAGGGAGGAAAAATATCGACAAACGCGGATCCTGATGTCTGGTATAAAAAGTATAATTTCTCTCTCGGAAGGTTTGCATTTTTTAATTTATGGAAATTTCGACACCCAGTGATAACATACCTCTGTTCCAGAAATAAATTAAAATACTATACGTCGCGTTGAATATCACTCAATCTTATATTACGAATGGAAACGAATCAAGAATTTCCTCGTTTTAAATTTTGAAGAATTAGTCTCTTCGAATTACCAATCCTCTAATGGACGTGTAATTTTAGCCTCCGGTTCGAGAGTTTCACTGCGAATTTTACAGTATCGCTTTTTATATTTTTACTTTATTACTTAATTTAGGGTGATCGGGAGGATACAGTGAAATACGAACCACGATGAAGGGTGGAAAAAATAAGAAAAATTAAGGGCGAAAATATGAATAGAATAAACGTAAAAAGCGAAAAAGGAAAGGTTACACAATTTGCTAATTCTCCGTAATTGTATTATCTCGCGAGCGTCGTTTTCCCGTAAGAGTTTCTCGTCGACGTTTTTAAAATTCAAGTTTGGGAGCGCACGCGAAAGGTCGACTCCGTTATAATTTACATGTTTAGCGTTAACAGCGTTATTCTTCCAAAAGGCCTTCGTTCTTCGTTCTTCATTCTTCTGCGTTCTTGGTTGTTCGTTGTTCGTTGTTCGTTGCTGGTTGATCGTTGCCCCAGTGCCGGAGGCGCGCGGCATTGTCTCGATCGTTCGGGGCGGTACGAGCGCTAAGGGAAAACGCGCAAATAAATAACGAGGGTCTCGCGATTAGCATCTCCTCGGCAACGGAGCTCCCCTTTAAAATTGCGAGCCATCCGTCGAGGCTCGCGAGGTCGGGCTATTACGACATTCGAAGCCGCGCGAACGTCGTCGTCGTTGGTCGACTTCCCGCACGTCCGCCACCCTATACTTACCGGGCGCGACTTTTGTTCTCCTTTTCGTTTTCGCGCTTTGCCTCCGGTACCTCAAATTCCGGACCGCCTGCACTCGAAATTCATTTTAAATCGCACTTGAGAGACGGTGCCGAGGAGGAGAGGAAGCTTCGCGTTGCCGTTCTTTTTATTATACTTAAGTGCGCGCCGTCAGAGAGCGGAGTTTATTATTTCAGTTAGTATTCCCCTTTGCATTCGTTTCGCGAAAGTTTCCGAGGCCGGGATGTTTTCCTTTTGTTTTCGAAACGGCTGTGGACGGCGACGAGGAGAGAAACGGGAAAAAGTCTATCGGCCAAAAAGTCGAGCGAAGAAATTTCGAAGGAAGCTTTCGCGTCGACGTACTACCTAAGCGGAAATAAAGACGAGAGTCCGGTCGTTATTTAATTTCCAAAGCAAACACTCGACCAGCCGGGCATTCGCGTCGCTCCCAAGGCGGCAATCATAAGCATGAAAAACGTTAAGGACCGGTAATTATCTGTCAATAATGAAAGAGGCCATGTGGCTTCGAGAGCATTACGCCAAAGAGCCAGCTTATACAAACCAATCGAATATCGGCGAGTCCCACGAGAGAAGAAGAGAGAAGAAGAGAGAAGAAGAGAGACAGCGAGAGAAGCCAAAGAGAAGCCGCGGATCTTCTTTCGCGCGCAATTTCGCTCGAGTGGGAGTCGTGATATCTGGTCAGGATCGTCGTTAAAGGAAAACCTGACTGTGCGATATAGAATTTGTGAAATAAATTTAAGAAAAATCCCCTCTCCCTTGTTTTTCCTTTTTTCGCTCCCGCTGTTTTACGAGTTTGCGGTACGACCGTTTCATAATCCTTGAAATTCGTTTTCCGAAAATAAGATAAAAGAAAAATGGAGGCGTTGAAGAGCGTCCGAATAGAATGTGTCAGCGTTGAATGAAAATTCGTGTTATTTAAGCGACGATTTGTCCGTCTTCGTGGAACCGCTCGATTTTCAGTTTCGCTCGCACTTGGCAAACCTTTGAAATCCAAGTGGAATTACGAGGGAGGATTCTTTTTAGAGCTGTTTTATAAGCCGCGCCGACTTTTAACGATCCGCGCGACACGGACTATTTCCGCCGAAACGATAAAAACAAGAGTTGCGCTCGAAATCGGAATATGAACAATGTAACTTTTCCTCGCGCTTCTTCCTTATTTATCGCAGCTCGCGCTCGACACCGACGACGTTCGAAAGGACCAAAAAAAAAAAAAAGGACCGAGGAGAGATAAGAGCGCACCCGCGTGTATTATTTATCCGAGGAAATAATTTCTGCGAGGGGCTAAACGAGAGTTGGCGGGGCAATAAGTTTCGTAAACGTAGTTACGAGTTTCGAGGATCTTTCGCAACGGGAAACCCGCCGGAAATGGCCCGCGGTCGTATTTTCCGCGACGCCTCGACCCGTTTTGTCAACTCCCTTTTATCGAGGTCTGTTTCGACCCCCGCCCTTTGTTCACCGAACCCGAGGCGGCACCTGCTTTTCGCCACCCCAGCGAGAAACTGCGTGTCCAGGCGGTCGGGCCTCTAATCCAGATGTACTCTTCCCTAATTGTGTATCTTGCAAATTAGATGAAACTACGTGAAATACAAGACCTCCGTTACCGCTCGCTGATATTTCCCGTTTCTCTTCCGGAGTTTTGCATTTTTTCCCTGTGTGCGAATGTACGTGTGTATACGCGCTCGCCGGATTTAATTGAAGTTGCGCAAGTTACGAACGTCAAGAATCATCCCGCGATGAAGAATTGTTATTTTTAACGAGCGGCGAAACGATAATTATGCGAAACTTTGAACAAACCTTTTTTGGTAACGTTTCTACTGCATCGATTTTAATACGCCGTCCGACAAAATATTACACGTTTGAAATTTCGAGCGGTTGTTTAAACGGAAATATTTTTTGAAATATATCGCTTTCTTTTATTACAAATGACGAATACGTTCGTCAATGACGGAACGATTCGATGCTTTATCGAAAATCTTTGACCGAAATAATTATTATCGATGTAACGTGTAATAATAACAACTTACACGGATTTTTCATTTAAAAATATTCCCGGTGCATTTACCAAATTTAATATTTATGTACGTGAATTTTTTATTGAAAATAAGCTAGTTATTTACGAGACAGATATCTTTTTACTACGCTTCTTATTTATTCAATGTTTCTTACTTTGGAACGAAACATCACTCTCGTAAAAATATAGTTTTGTTATTATCGAAATCGAACGAATTATTTACATACCTTTGGAATTGCACTCTTATTACATATGCAAGGAGTATACAAACATTCGTTTCGATGCTCACGTATTTTCTTATTCCATTACACCGCGATACCGGTCGTATTTATTTTCATCAAAGAATTTTTCATTTTACAAAACTTAAAAATTATCGTATGAACGATTACAAATATACAAAATAGTTGCAACACGCTGCGAACGAAAATAACGATAAAAATATCCAAGTTCGCGCAAAATACCAAAGACGCTATCATCGAAACAATTTATATTTCTTGTATCGTTTTATTATCGTTTTTTTTTAATTTAACTTGATTAAATAACTTGATTTTTGCGTAGATACAAGAAATATTATGATACACGAGAAAAATTATTGTAAAAAGTCGTAATTTTGAGAAAATGTCGACGTCTCTAGTTTATTATCCCAAATAAAAGTTTATATCCTTGGTTTACGGGAATTTCTAATGTAACTTTTCTCCATTTACTTAAATTATTGAAAGCCTCCTCGTATTTTTAATTAAAGTCATATGTTTAATCATTGCTTGGAGCGCCAAGCTTCTACAAATTGCGATGTATGAAAATAACTCGTATCCAGACTCGATCGTTTAAATTTAAACCAAAAATTAGTCGGATATCGTCGGAAGGAAAATTACTTTTGAATCCAGATTTTAAAAAGCAGAATTACAAACTCGATCCATCGCTCTCGTAAATAAACGAACCAAATACTCGGAGATTCGACGCGGCGAGTTCGGAAATCAGAACGTAAAACTAAATTGTCCTAAACGTATCAGTCGCCCGAACGAAAACGAGCAGATACACTACTTTCCGGACGTTCGGCTGGCATTTACACAGCAAACACAGGGAAAATTTTCGCTTCCCCCAACAATATATATAAGTAAGTCTATCGCGATTAAAATAGAGACCATCGTGCAAATACAAACACACTTACACGAGGTATAAACGAGCTATCGCGAGCTCATAATCAAGTTGTTGTTCCATTTACTTGGAAAATTGTTTAAAGCCGGTCTCCGTCTTCGTCGTTCTCTCCTCCGTCCTCTCCTCCGTCCTCTCCATCGTTCTCTCCGCCGACATCATCAAGGATGTCATTTGCGCTTAGTTTAGGCGCACCGATAATTCGCGCCTCGTCACGCCTGTATCCGACGACTGCGGAACGAGCGAAGCGCCCAAACCTAATTAATGCCGGTGCATTATGCCCGAGACGCGATAAGGGAACCGGGGGGTCGAGTCGGCGACAAAAATTTTCACGGGCTGTTAAAAGTGTCGGCCGCGCGTCACGTGTGTAACGAACGCGTATCGGACTTTTTCGACGGACAGGAAGGGAAGACACACGCCGACAAAGTGGCGCGGGAACAAGATTAACGGTTGCCCGGTGCTGCGATTAAAAGCGAAAATAAAAATTCGTGTACGCGTCGGAAGCTGGGCGCGAATCTCAGGCGACTTTCGACGCTCCGCGTACGCGAAAAAAAAAAATGTCCCATCGGTTTCTGTAATGGAAACGAAATTTAAATATAAATTCGGTGCGCTTGTAAAATCCACGCTCGAGTCTTCTATTTGTATCGTCTGCTAATCACTGCTTGACTTTCGAACCTTATCGATTTAAATTTAATCGAATTTTATCCGAGGAACGAGATTCAACGGATTCAGTTGTGGAATAATGTTGATAAAGAGCAACGTAGAATATAGGGAAGAATGGACGAGCGAACATTGGAATATATTTTGTACGTGAAATTGTTGTACGCTTAAGTTAATCTTAATGATCCTAATTAAACACGCGTTAAATTAGGACTTGATTTTTATTAACGTACTCTAAATCTCGTTAACAAAGCAACCACCTGCGATCTCGATTAAAATTTAATTTGCACGTTTCAACATTTTCTTGTTTCTCGTGCTCGGATAAATTATACTTTTGCGCATATCGATACACTTTTGGGAACAATTTACTTAATTATAATAAAATAAGCGAGTAAACGACGATTCGTATCGTTGGCTTGTTCTTTACAAAACCGAACACACCTGCAATTTACCAAGAAAAAATTTTTGTTTATTTCAACTCTGTTCGATATTTTATTTTTCTAGGCTTCCGTAACGTCGTGTACTGTACTTTTAATAAAAAATTTTTTGAAGTTTTGTACTTTTATTACAAAGTTTGTACACACGTTGTAAAAACACTCTTCAAGTTAAGTGAAATTCGGAGTCGGAAAATTGCGGTGTCAAAGTTTTTGGTACTAAATTTAAGTATCGCATCAAAGTTGACACTGAAATTTTGCACTCGTCTTTTGATTCTAAAAATTTCTTTCTTGTAGAATTTAATTTATGACTTTATTTTTTCAATATGAAACTCGTTTTCTTTAATCAGACGCAAATTCAATTTTTTTTCGCAAATATTAAAAAAATCTGAATCTCCGTATGTTACAAGTGTCGTATTCTTTCAACATCCGAGTACGTAAATATTTTAAAATTCGGTATATTATTATTATTATTATTATACCTTTTTTCTTAATTAAATCGTAAGAAAATTTAATCGCCTCTCGGATAGCTTTTTATAAATTACCTAATTTTAACAACCCATTTCAAAACATGAAAAAGGTAATACGATTTATACGGAAAGGCTCGAAAAATTCTAATCGACTTTGATATTAATCTATAAAAAATTCTCATTTTTGTTTCGTATCAAGAGATAAAAAAGAATATCTCAATCTGTACATAAACGTTTACGGACGTATAGAATATCATATATCCAATGCGAAACTTTTTCCGTATCACACAAGTCAAATATCCAACTATAAATTATAGAATAAGTACGATATCGAATTAGAGGTTTTCGATCGAAACTCCCGAACGACGCAGTCCAGGTAAAACGTTACGATGCAAACATCGAATACAACTGGATTCGGTATGTGGACTCATAAAACTACGAACCGGTCGTCCTCTTTCTTGTCGTCGGTAACCGTACATACGCGGTACAGAAAACGAGGAAATAGATCGTGTAAATTCGTAAAAAATGTTCCAAGACTGGTTGTCCTCGTCGCCCCTGTAAATTCAGGACGTTCGAAACACGCGACGAGATATTTTTTGTTTGTCTTCTTAAATCAAGGACTTCGCGATGCATTATTATTTCGTCGAACCTCGCAAATAATTCCCTCGAAAATTCCCGGGCGAAAAAATCGAGCCGGAAAAAGGCAAATGGATTCGGAAAAAAAAAAAAAGAAAAAAGCGAAAAAATGAAGAAGCCCGGGATTCGATCGCACGGAATAGCGTCGCGTTACCGCAAAATTTAATCAACGTACGCGAACACCTATACGCGTCACGAGCAAATCAAAGCGTTTCGACATGCATCGCTCAGAACCAATAGAGCAATTTTCGAAATTGAACCAGCCGCGTATAACTTCCTCCGTGCAATTCCGAAGATACTTCATCGGGCTCTCGAACTTGCTGTATAAACAAGCGCGCAATGATAATAATTTTCATTAAATCAAACGTTTGGAAACCGCAAAACGGCTGTCGAGGTTCGGTGTCCCCTCGATCCTGGCTCTTTCTACAGGGACAAGGTTCCGCATAACTATCGTCTGTCTCTTGCCCTTTGTGCGTCTTGCCGGCGAGTGGCTGGGGAATTCGACGAGAGAGCGTTAGTCTCGGTTAGTTTCAAGTTTCGGCGAATCGTGTCGTGCGTAATAAAGTCGAGCTTCTTCCCTCGCCGAAGTTTATCTACCAATTTTCTCGCTCCGATCGCATTATTACCTGTATCGCTTTATCGCATCGCGTAATTTGCGCTTTGGCTGTAAGGAACAACCCGCGAGAGAGAGAGGATTTTTGCCCGAGGTGAATTATCGAGGGCTTCTCTGCATTCATAAATAATAAGCCCCGAGATACGCGGAGTCTCGTAAACTCCCCGTTTTTTTACATTTTAGAAGAATTCCTAATTGTTTAACGTCCGCTTTCGACGGGGCTGAAATTTTTATAATCGAAAATAAGTGTTTACCGTTCGATAAAACATTTAACGAGAATTAGCGACGAGTACATCATCCCCGTTTATCCAAAGTGTCAGGAATGAAAAGTATTCGAGAATAGCGATACGCGAATAGAGAAAAATAGGGATATCGAGTGTGACGCGCAGTTGGGAAACGTCCCTCATCGAATTGTCAAAACCCTCCGGATTGACGTCGAGTGCTCCCATGGGATTTTCTTTTCTCTGTCTCTCACCGTAAATGCGATATCAAGAGATATTTGTCATTTCTGATTTAACCGTAGTTTAAATAATTCTTGTAAATGGTAATAAGTCGAGGATTTTAATCGTTTTATTTTTATCGCTACGAACGAGATTTATATTTATATATATATGTATATATATATATATAATTATCGACCCCTTTCGGGTATTAATATTTTGTTGCTTCGTACGTACGTACGTACGAAAGCTTATTTTAGGCATTACGAATTTCTCCGTGAAACGCGGAAATCCTAAGCTCGTATTTCGCCTTTTGAAAAATATAGCGTTAAATTCGCTTTGAATTTCGTGCACTCGAAGATACTTGGGAACGGTATCGAAGTACGATTAAAATTTGAGCAGACGCGTAGGAAAGTCTCTTCTCGTTATAAACATCGGAAACGCTCTCGTACAGTCCGCGGACGTATACACTCGCGTGTACAAAGTATAAAGTGGCACCTTATCGGTATCTATAGTGCTGTTATGAAAGCAAGAGAGGGAATGAACTACTCGATTCGATCAAACTGGCCGCATCGAAGCCAATTAATTAGTCAGCAAACCAGAAAGGCTCTTCTGCATCTCCTCCGTGCATCCATACTGATTTCAGCCCCTATTTCTCCATCCCACTCGATCACGCTCTTTCTCTATTGCTCTTCATTTCGATATTTAGCTCGCGTGCTTTGTCCTTGTAGCTTCGAATACGCGATCCTCGACGGTAACACCGAGAGGTGTATTTCAATTAGCGTAATTTCTGTATCTCATGAATAAGACAAACTCGTAAAGAAATTTTATTTTAGAGATTCGAAATCGTTTCCTGCGTTTTCGATCCGCTTCCGTCGCTTTTTACATCGGGATTCGGATTTACGCGAAAAGAAAATATGCTTATCGATGTTGGAATATAACGTTTGGAAAATACCGTCTTTCCATTTCGTTGAAAATATGCAACTTTACTTTTTAAAGATGCATCGCAAAATTATTTTTATACGCGCAGTTTGTTTGATATTTTTTACGTTACGAACGAGCGTTTTATTGGTTAGATTACATATAAACAGGAATCAAGGCATAGCTTGGAAATTTCAGCTTAAATTAATAACATTGTACATTATAATGTAAAACTGATTTATCGAATATTGCGACAAATTTAATCGTCGTCTTAAACGCAAAAGTAACTTTACATCGTGTATCTACTCTAACAATAACGCGAAGAACTTTAAGTAGTTTACGCACTTAAACTTTGAAAGACAATGCTTTTCCGAAAAGCGTTTTGTTATCAAATTTTCAGAACAAGTATATAACTTTGTACGCGGTTCAAGGTATAGGTATCTAAAATTATCTTCTCAAATTCTTATCGGTGGTTTCACCTTTGGACTAGAATCTAGATGTTGCGAATTTACATATTTTATGATAAAACTAATTACGAGTATCGCGTATAAATATATTAATGGAAATTACTTCGTTGATTAAAAGGCATCGCGGATAAATAAATAACAAAACATTTTCATCCTTTAACTCGAGATAAATGGTGAGTCACGATCGTATTATATTACTAATTGATACTTTCGATCGGATAAGTTTCAATTACGAAGCGATAACAAACCGAAATGTTTGCCCAAGATGTTAAAGTTGATATTTCTTGAAAATTTGTAAAACCAATATCCGAGAACGACGAAAATAATGACAAGCTAGGAAATAAAAATGTTGATTAACATCGATATATAACGGTAATTTCTTAAAATATATTTAAAAATAAACGAATGGAACGTAATATAAGATGTTTGATATTTTCATGGAAAACATATTTTTTCTTTTTATGGCAAGATGTGCAATTCGTTCGGATTCCGACGCACATTTTAATGGCTGTTCGTACAAAGGAAGCATAGAGAGAGAATGAAACATGTATGACGAACGAATGTCTAAAAAACTTGGATGGAATCGGATTACGATCAGAGAACGATCGGAAGCTGTGGTTAAATGGAGACAGGGAAACAAAACGACGGAAAGGAAAAATGAATGGACGAAAAGTAAAAAAATTTGAAAATAAAACGAGAGATATGACGAAAGCAAGACGAGAAGACAGAATATAGAAACGAGAAATGAAATCGCTATTAGTAATTCGGAAGTTTGATCGATTGATTACATTACGAAAACCAATAAAGAAAAATACATATATCTCGGTTTCGGTGCAATATTATACGATATTTATTACCCGTTCCGCGTTGAAAGAAAATAAACTTTCCATCGCAATCACGGAATATTCTAGTTAGAAAAAATCGTTATCGGTCGGATGGAATTTTAGATTGAAAAAATACTCGCGTTGTGCTTTTCAATCGGAAGCTAACAACCCCCGGGTTAATTTAAATTTCATGCAATTAATAAAACGATAGGCACCGAAAATGATTATCGCGTCGTGAAAAATTTTAGGACACTTTCGGTTAAGTAACAACCTATCGATTTACCAAGCACGAAAGTTACGCATTATTCAAGCGACACAAAAGATCGGTGACTGTCGCTGGAAAGCAGGAAAGAGACGATGGATGAATGGGAGGGTAAGTGGACGTGCGTTTTTCACCGGAACCGAGGGCACAATCACTACGTAACGATGCTAACTGTCGCACGTTCGCACATGAACGCTCTCATTATCTGGTCGCGGGCATTCTTACGCTTTCATAATACACGCACAGGAGCTTTTGTGTACGGCTCTGAGATCCGAGCTCGAGGATCCGCCTTTTTGATAAAAATTTAATCGAGTATAAATGATAAATTCATCCCTCGGTGTCGCTATCTCCGATTCGCCAGGCACGAGGGAAAGACAAAGACGAGTCCACCATCGAGGAGTTTGGATATTCCTCCGTTGGTTCAAACTCGCAGGGGTTTCGCCTTTAAACGTGTGTCGCGCTTTTATCGCGTTGGATCGCGATGGATTTCGTTGGCTATCGATCCGCTCCTCGTCCCGGGGTTTTCTTAACGACGGAGTCGGCGATTTCTCATTTTCTTCTTCTATCCAACGTTCGCTTAATTTACGTACGACTTCTCCGCGGGCTGAGCGAGAGGGTCTGGTTTTATTTTTTTTTTTTTTCTTGTAATGGAATTTTAAGAGCTTCCGCGAGGTGAATCCAGCTCTGATTATTTATGACTGCGCCGTGTTCTTTGTGGATGCGACGGTGGTAATCGAGTGAAAACCAACATCGATTCCGATCGTTCGAGGATCTATGGTGTTTGTTTTGAAACTAGATTAACGAGTGGAGAATAGAATATTTGTTTGTCGTTGGACGCGTCGAATGAAATTATTCGAGCGAGTGACCAAACAATAATACGGATAAAGAGTTTCAACGCGATACCGATTACGCGAAATTAACGAATCTTAAATTTATTTCATTGTTTGCTCTTTTGTAACGAACAGCGGACGAGTAATAAAAGTAAAATAAAATAACGCGCGAGCGGTAAAAAATTTTACGGGTTCCGAAAAAAGAAAGATTCGGTCGCATCCTGCAACAAGGAGAAAGAAAAAAACGCCCAAAAAGAGGGAGACACGCGTTAAACTAAAAAGATGTAAAAGAAGTTGTTAACCGCACAATCGGCTATATTAAAAATTAAGCGAGTTCTCGTCTCTTGCTGTCTCTAATTCCATAAAAATCCGACTACTCAGCTTCATTTGCCTTTGTCTCTTTCTTTCCTTCCCCCTCTGTTTCTCTCTGTTTCCCTCTCCTACACTCGCTCTCTCTCTCTCTCTCTCTCTCTCTCTCTCTCTCTCTCTCTCTCTCTCTCTTATCTATCCGTCTATCTGTCTCTCCCCTCCTCTTTTTCCTTTTCATTCTCTCGCTTCCTTCTTTACGTTCGCGTTACGTCTCCGTTGTCTCCGTCTCTCTTTTTTTCTATCTCGGTGGGATACACAATACAGGAAAACGCAACAACGCTCTTTATAATTAAACGCCCGCGAAATCCCTTTCTTTTCGCGTCGACGCGCGATAAGAACCACAGAAATGCATCCCTTACAGAAAAAAAGGAGAATTAAATGTACGGGCGAAACGAATATCTCTGTAAATTTATTCGTACGGAACATTTCGCATAAAATTTATCAATGGTGTTCCAGGTATTTAAATTAGTAACAGTTAGAGATAAATTCAATACTTAAACATTACCTTGATCGTAAAAAATGTTATTTCAAATAATAAATAACAAAGATTTCGTACAAAGGAAAAATAATTTTTTTTTATTCCGATTGTATTATCTATGAAATATAAAAACTCAAAGAAACCAAAATTTTAAATAAAAATTTGTGAAAAAGTCCTTTTTATTCGATCGTATAAAAGTCATATAAATATTTATTTTTAAATCTTACTTTTTTCGATTTTTATATTTTTTAAGCAAATTTTTGCTTCGTATTTATTCTATAAATGGAATCAATATTCTTTACCCACATAAATATTTATAAAAGAAGTACGAATAAAATTATTGATTTTAATATTTTTACTCTAAAATATACGATTCATTTACGAAATTTAATATAAATGTAATAAATTGAGTCGCGAAAGGCAAATTAAAAAATTCATATTTCTATAGAATATACTTGTAATAATAGTCGTGAATACGAACAAACGGTGTATTTAAAAAAAACCGTTGTTTCAAAATTAAATAATTTTTTATCGGTATTTTATTATATCGATTATTAATATTTTTATTCTTTTCAACATTTCGATAATTAAATACCGAATGCATATTTTTTAAAATAATGAAAAAATTTTTACATTTTTTAGATTTATTAATAAAACGAAGTTAGTAAAAATAATTTTAAAAGGAATTCTAACTTATTCATGTAAAATATCGAATACCATAGTTCTGTAGTAAAAATTTTTTTTTTTAATTCGTAAAAATTCCGTTTTTATTTATTAAACGAGTAATCAAAAATTAATATTAGAATATATCTCGGCGTATTCGGTGTAAACTAATCCAAACATATTTTTTCCGACTTAGTAAAATAACTGTTTTAAAATATTTATGCGAGATACGATACTACTAAAAATTATTTATAACAGTATATACAAAAGTACTCTAACGTCTATTAAGGCTTTACATCGCATTATAATCTTATACTTTATTTCTTTTTAAATCGTTGCAAGTTGGTATACTTCGATAATTATCGTTAAAATGTAACCTCGAATAAATAAAACTAAATTCCGAATATATTTTTTTGAATAAATACCCGGAAATACGAGTAGAATATTTACATGCGTGAAACTCGATATTTCACAACGTATTTTTGTATCAATTTGATTAAAAATGACTAAAAAGTCGAGTAAAAATGTACTCGGAAAAAGGGTTGGAAACGATTCGCGTTATCTTGCTAAATAATGAAAATTGAAAAAGTTTGTCAAGCTCTCTTAAATATCTTAGATACAAGTATCCGTAAATAATTAATGCGCGTTGAATAATAGAAGCATCGTCTCTAAAGTAACTCTTAAAGCGACATTTTAAAATGAAATTAGAGCAAAACTAGACACTCGTCGAAAAAGTTCCGTATTAATAATATATCATGCGGATAACGCGAAATTATATCGTCCACGCGAAAGTTTCGATTCGAAAGTAATTATTATCGCATCAAACTCCTCCGCCGCTAAATCCCTACGATCCCCGGCAATTATTACGTCTCCGTTCCCCACCGAAGACACTTGACACTAAGCCAAGAATCGGGATTACGCGTTCGAAAAAGCGTCGGTCGCACTAAACTACACGCGAGATGCTCCGTGTGTACGAAGAGGGATGGAAAAGGCAAGTCGGATAAGCAGTAAACCCCTTTTCCTTCATTACACCGTGGCTCTTAGAAAGGCGAGGTTGGCTTAACCGCGCCTCGTTACCTACCTCCGAGGCTTCGGGTAGTTTCCTCATTTTTTCGAGCTCCACTGCGAAGGGGTGGCGAGTGTCTGCGGAGTAAAAGGGATACAATCGCCTCGGATGGTCGGCCGTAAGCAGGAGTCGTTTACGAGGCCTCGTCCGAGTCGCGTAATCGTCGGGACTCGCCGGATTATCACCCTTCATCGGCCAAACCTTCTTCTTCTTCTTCTTCTTCTTCTTCTTCTTCTTCTTCTTCTACTACTTCTTCTTCTACTACTTCTTCTCCACCCGATAGTCTCGCTTTTCCTCCAGCCCCTTCCGACGACATTTCCCTCCCGCCCTTTCCGACGACCAAATCGAAATCCGTTCGATTTTCATGGTATTAACGTCGTTGCGTAACCTGGCCAAGGGGCAAAAGTAAAAAAAGCTTATTTTATCATTGGATTATCTCGGCCCGCGTTATTCTCTGCAAAATCAATCGACCGCTCTCTGGAACCCTTACCTTTTCTCTCGCACGATCGCTCGTGTACCGACCAAGATTTTACATAATTTAAACACACGCGCTGACGCATCCTAAATTATTCGGAGCGCAGTGGAAGTTACTCGTTCTTCCATCCCGATAAGTATTCGCGACGTCAAAGATAAAGAACCGACGCTCGCCGGATTTTTAAACGCGAGCTCTTCCACACTTTCCACGAATACGCGAGATCATCGTTTATCGGGGGAGAAATCACGTGAAAATTAGGCTCGCTATATCCCGAGAGGCTTACCGAGTCCTCGTTCCTAATTCCTATTCTTCGGCTTCTATCCCCGCGATCATCGGCTCCACCCCTTGTAATTCCGAACGCTCTAATTCTCCGTCTCCCGCGATAGGTTTTTCCCTGTGGCTCCGCTAATACGCGGCGGTCCATATCACCATCATGATCGCCGTCGTCGTCGTCGTCGTCGTCGGCGGCGTTGCCTCCGGTTGCATTAAAAGCTAGCAAGGCATTAATTCCCTCGTTCTCTCGCGGGGGCGAAGCCACGACTCTGCGTTATCGATAATACGTGACCGGGTCGGGAAATCCTTGCACGTGTCGCGTACACGGAGGCGCGCACGCGTCGGTTGCGGGGGATGACTTTAAGCGAGCGATAGGAAAAAGAGGTGGCCTGAGTCGCTTTTGTGCGTCATTATTTTTCACGATTTTTCAGCGTAACAAAGCGATCCCGAAGCGCGTACCGCATCGACTGCGTTACTTTAAATGGGCTGGAAACCGAAAAGTGCTTTTTTCGATCGGATTGATCGAAGAGTCGAGTTTCGAGAGCTGCCATAGACTTA
The DNA here is from genome assembly GCA_018907195.1 of Dolichoris vasculosae. Classification (NCBI taxonomy): domain Eukaryota; kingdom Metazoa; phylum Arthropoda; class Insecta; order Hymenoptera; family Agaonidae; genus Dolichoris; species Dolichoris vasculosae. Next base: position 23,503,758 of record JACCHY010000002.1, read on the forward strand.
AAATGTATGGCGCTATTATTCGGACAGGATTTCTAAAAGCTTTTTTTTTCCCTCTGGGCTCGGTCGCTCGTGTTTCCATTGTCTCTTAATTATGCCAAAAATATCATCGTCACCGTGAAGTTATAATTTCGCGCGCATTCGCATTCGCCGAATAACGATAATAACGGAGCCAAGGGTTCTTTTATGTTTTTAACGTTCTGTGAAAGTTCGGATTTACATTAAACCAAGTACAATTATGTTAATTTTGGCGATGCATTAATAAGAGCGTACACCAAAAACACAGTTCTGGTCTTAGAAGATATTTTTAATTTAATTACCATGTACAAATACGAAATGAGATTACTCCTATATCTGTACAACGCAGCACTCGCATGCGGTCGCTCTTTCGCAATGGCCGTATTTTGCGGTAATTACTCTCCGGAGCGGTTCGGTGGGGCGATCGGCACCGCCTACGTTAAACACATAGAGGGAACGACACACGTAGTCGAACCCGACGTCCCCGACGTTCCCGACGTCCCCGACTCGTGTGTACGTGAGCGACGTTCCACTCGAAGCTCGTTTCATTTGATAATGTAGTTATTATCGCTCGTCCGATACCGACGATACTCGCACTGCAAAGCGGTTTTGACGAATTCATTACCAAACCTTAAATTAGAATCAGAAGGATCTTTTTCTTCCTTTATTTTATTGCCTCGATCGGCAAATTTCTCGAGTTTCCGTTACGGATATTCTTTACATCGTTTCATATTCGCGGGTATTGTATAGCTTTTTATCTAATTCCGATTTCTATCGCTGTGTTTCCGTTATTTCATTTTCTCTTTGCGTACCTGGATAATTTTGCCGTTCAGCGGCGAGACTGCGTTTGCATTTCTAACGTTCCCGTGCAAATAATCTTATCGATACGACAGAAACGATATCCATAAATACGTATCGATAAAGGTTTATCAAAAAAGCGATTTAAATGTGAGTTATATTATTAGATCTGGTTAACGTTCGTTAATTAAGACGAACTCGTTCTTTTTGAAACAATACGGTCGATCGGTGGAAAAGTTTTTTACAGCCTCGCGAATAATAAAGGTTGGATCTCGCGTTACGACTTTCCGCGTTACGCGCAACAAATTGAAAATAAAATGTTGTGCGATTTTCGCCTCTGCGAGCTGCAGCGTAATCATAAATATATATATTTTACAAAATACATTTAATCTATTTTTATAGAACGCTAAGAATTCGCAATTACAGTCGAAGCGAACCGAAGCAACGCGTTTTTTAATAAAAGAAAATACGCGCACCGATAAATACAGGGCCTATAAACTAAATAAAATAGAATTGAATTAAACCAAGTTAATAGAAAAATTTAATAAAGCGAGCTTTAACATTATTTAAATTGCAGAGGTAAACATAGAGCTCTCGAGTTTGCAAATCCTAAGCCATCCCATATTTTTTCCGCTTTATGCACAAAACAAGAGAAAGCGATAAAAAGTTTGATTTATCGCGTAAACCGTAAGCCAGATCCATTTTCGTGTAAGTGCACCGCGAATATAGTCCAAGATAATGGCTAATAGCTAGACCACGAGGCGCAAAGACGTAAATAAACGCGGAGAAATAAGAAAAAACATTGGGTGATAGGCTGAACGAGTCGAGCGCGAAGAAGGATATTCGTCCCCCCAGTGTATATGTGTGTATGTGTGTGCGACACCGCGTATCCAAGAGTATCGGATACGCGATAAATCATGGACGTCGTTGTCGTCGTTGTCGTCGACGTAGACGTCGCCGTCGTCGTCGGCACGCGCGCGTCCGATGAGCTGTGAACGATATAAGTTCCTTATCGAGTGCAGGGGATATTGGACGAGGGTCCCATGAACGCCGGCTAATGAAAATCCCTCTGGCCCTGGGAAGATAAACAAATAGCGCAAAATATCGCGATTTGTTGCCGAGGGTATCTTCTCTCCGTATCGCGGGCTGCTCTCGATCTCCTGGAAGCTCGTGATTTATTAGCGTTCGAGGGTTGCATCGTTCGTGGGAAGATGATGTTTTACTTATCGCGGCTGTGCGATTTTTTTTCTCTAATGACGCTCGTTTTATTTGGCTTCCTTAAGACTTAAATACCACGGTTATAATTGACGTAAGAATGATAAATCCTCTCGTTTGTTTCGGTAAATACCTTCCGTCCCATTTCCAAAACTCTTTATCCAAAATAAATACGTACTTTCCTGCTTTATTTACGCCCAATGATATAAGCTCCGATACGAATTTTAATCGCTCGTAAGCAACGAAACGTTACACGTGCATGCGATTAAAATGAGAGTCGATAGCTCGGAAATAAATAACCTTGAATTATGTTTATCTGTTTCAGGTTGCAACCGCACGGTTAGAAATTCGGTAGGATGGATTCGATGGACGGGACGAATGGGAAGATGCATCGTTCGTATCAGGGCACCTTTGCGAGATCCTCAGGTATGCGACTCCGATAATTGATATCGAGCTTGGCTTTTTATTCCAGTTTTATTTATCGATCGGTTCGACGATATCTAAAATTTCTACGTGTATCTCGTAAAAAGTACGGATTCGGTTCGGTTCGGCGAAATCGAATTGAAAATCTAAAAATCCTGTAATTCGGTACATATTTCTCGTTGGTCGTATTTTCCTTTTCTCGAGAATCAAACATATTTTACGAAAGGGCGAATATATTTTCAGGAACCGAACGGTCTTTCGCATATTCAAGATAATATCAATAACGATCCACGAACTCGAATTTACCCTAGAAATAGCTGCGCTCGATCGGCACGTTCTTGAGAAACTTTCGGTGAAGAGGCTATAGCGGAAAGTGACGAACAATTCCAATTTACGTTGGAGAACTCTTGTTCAATTTCAGTGGTAAAATTTTGTAACGCGACAGCCGGACCACGTCGTGAAACTTGTCGACTTAAACGGACTATGCGGTTCGATCGTGGATTTTCAAATAAATAGCGAGCAAAATATTTCTATTACCGTATAAATATCGCATAATTCGTTTAATAATCGTTTGTTCCATCGTTGGGAAAGAGTTTCGAGGCTCGAATATCGAATAAAAGTTTTCGCCGCATCGATCGCGTTTAAAATAAAAAAAAAGAAAAGGAGAAAATATAATCGATCGTATCGTTGTCGAAGAGAAATTAGAGCCTCCGAATCCTTCGAAAAATTTTGATACGTTACATAATGCATGCAATTATTTTTCAGGTAATCGAGATGAGAATTAGAAGGATGCAAGTTGGTATTTTGAAGAACGCTAGATGCGAAGGAGCTTACGTTCAATTTTCCGACGAGCTGGAGGATCTTGACGAAAGTGCAGGTCGTTATTGCGGACACGTAACCGGCGACGCGACAAGGTAATAAAAAATAATCGTAACGCGTATTCGTAGCAAAAACCAACGCGATATTCCACGTATACTCGTGTCGTCTGAAAACTTTCGCTCCGGTGACAAAATTTAACGTAACGATCGCTGCGATTATATACAACCTTGTTATTTCGCGGGAAAATATTGACGTAATGGAAAGCGCGAGAGAAATCAATGTCGTACAACAATGGTTTTTTTGGTTACCGTTGAGTTTCGAAAGATGCATCGATCGTAAGAATAATCAATAAAACGCTAAAATACTTAATCAAATTTAAGTCTTTTAAAAAGTTAAAGTCTTTTTATCGAGTAGAAAAATTCTCTCGAGTTCAATTTTAAGAAGATCGATCGCTTTCGTATGCGTACAGCGTTTTAATGAATATTTACGGTTTCCAAGAGGCTTAAACCGAACACTGCAAAATTGATACGTTTAATCGACCGCGCGATAAACATTTTTACGCAACAGCTACTCGGGTAAAAAAAAAAAATTGTCCGATCGAACCTTCGATTTTTCCCCTGGATTTACGAATTCGCGATAGTTTCAACCCCGTAATTTTCCATCGCGATCAGAGCTCGAGTTTCGCTGGTACGATTTCATTAGATGGGTTAAGTATAGCAACAGGAAGCGATCCCGAAAACATTGTACTTGGAAAGACGTACAGCCTCCTCGGGTCATTTTAACGCCAGCGCCGACGTTCGAACGCATCTCCCCTTGAATCCTGAATTCCATTTCTAATGGAGAATTCCGCAGCGACGATTCGAGACAAGTCCCAAACGCGAGCGAAAAGGACCGATGCAAAGACAATAATACCCTCGGCAAATCCGACTGCTGACTACCAACGGAAAAGAAAACACGCCCAAAAGCAAATAGACCGAGCTCCACTTTGCATTTTACAGAGACGAGCCACTCGTGCGCGAATTTTCATGACGCGTTTACTTTGGCAGCGCGGACGTGCCACGCGTAAATAAAAAGAGGCGCAAGAGGCGCAAGAGGCGCAAAAGGCGGACCGAGACGAAGCGGAAGTCGCGACCGACTCCTAAGATGCTCCGCTATTAGCCGAGATCAGAGAAGACCGGCCAAACTCCGCGAGATTCGCTTAATTTCGGCGCCGACTTTTTAACCAAGCGCTTCCGCCTTATCCGCGTTATTAGCATAAGAGATATAATATATGCTGATATAACGTATAAGGGCTACTTCGGTATTCCCGATTCGTCCATTTTTATTTTAGTTACATTTTATTCGGGATTCGGTTTCTGTTTCAACCGCGGGCTTTATTATTTACCGTAACGCGATCTTTTCGATACGGTTAGGCGGATTTTTTAATCAAATATTCGAGAGGTGCGCGGAATTTAGATTTCGCTCGGGTTTATTTTTCTCCTTCGAGGGAGAGATGCTTCCGATTCGGTCGAAGGGTTAAAATGCGTATTCTTTCTCTATATTTAGAGGAACGTTGCGTTGTTCTCGTTGGAAGCTCAACATCTCCTAACTCGGGTACATTTTTTGCGAGAGCGTCTTCTACGATCCCGGCAATAACTTTCCAACCGGGCGAATCTCGAATGAAATTCGTATGAGAAATACTTTGGACAGCGGACGCCTTCGGTCCTTAAGAAAATTCCGGATTATTCGAACGAAATTATTCACCGGTTGAACGTAATCCAAAATTGCCCGAAAAAGATAAAGTGCACTTTGTCCGAGCGAGTAAAAATAGATCTCGCAATCGCGCGTCCTCGAAACTCCTGTTGATTCAAAACACGACTTTCTCGCGACGGCGAAAAAGTAACCTTTGGTTTTCCATGATCGCCATCTCTCGTACGTCTCTCGGTTCGGTCCTTCCTCCCTCTTCCCTGCACTGCAAATTTACATGAAAAAACACGGCGCGAGAATGACTCGACTGAGAAAATTTTGGCCGGTAGCCGAAGTGCTGCCATCGTCGTTGTTACCGCGAAAAAGATCAATGAACCTCCGACTCGCACGAGTTCTCTGATTTATCGCGCGTTTTATTTAAATAGCTTTACTTATTTTTCATTTGGATCTTTGTAGCTGATTCGAGGAAATACTTTCGAAATCCGAATAATTGATGGTTTCGAATCTTTCGCAACGGGACATAAGTAATGCGTCGAGTTTCAACATCTCGATAAAATAGCGCGAACGCACGTTTCGTTTATCCAAAGATAAATTTTCTTTTCGCTTTAAACGCTAACGTAATTAACGTTCGAAACGCAAACATCTTGTACTGATATAAATCCACAGTTATACAAATTGAGGTAATTTATAGCTACTCAAAATAAACCAAAGACCATCGCGAGTATCCAATTAAAATGCTTCGGAACAAAAATATTGGATCGCCGTATTTCGCCCGAGATAACCGAGATATCGATTTATGTAAAATTAATCGCGAAAGAAAGTAATTTTACGCAAGACCAATGTTTTGCGCGAAAGTGTCCGCGTAACTTTTGCATAATACAGTTTATCTAGCGTAACAAAAATTGGGCGACGGTCCGATTCTTCCGGACTGGTAATCCCATAGAAAAGTGAAAGGTCAGAACGCGAAAAAGGAAGGAAATCGAAGGAGAAATCAATTACGAAGATCGAATGGAAACGCGTTTGCGCTGCGTTACGAATTAAATTAGCTGCCTAAAAGGAAAGTACTTTTCTACGTTACACTCGAGCGAGCCCTTAATAGCCTCCCATAGACTCGGCAACTAGGAATCGCGTTCCCATAAAGGCGAAAGGTCCTCGCTCCGTGGGCAAACAGATGCGATGTGGACCCCTTGTACGCATTCCTCCCTTCCCGTTCTCTCGTCTGTAGGTGCGCGTGTAAATGTCCGAGTAAGTGCGCATTGTGTGTACTCGCACACGTGCAAAGAAGCCCGTGCGTTTCGCAACCTACGGCTTCGCCCGCAGCTATTATATCGACTCGGTTGCGCAACCCTTAAACACCGTGCCGTGTACACAAGGGATGAACCGAACATGCACCGCGATTTGTCGCGGCCAATTCGTTGCAGGCGTACGAGGTTGTGTGTTTCTTCCGTAGTCGCGATTACAACGCGACCTTTGTACCTAGGAGCCCTCGGGGTGGGTAAGACTTTGGTCCTTTGTACCGAGGAGGAATCGTCATCGGTGATTCGTAGGTAATTTAGTGAAGGGGATGATTTTCGAATGATTCGGGATACCGCGGAAGGAGTCGCTTTGAAATTCGTGAAAATCGCTGGCAAATTTATCGATATCGTAATTTTTAATTCGCTTTGAAAATTTATCGCGCGATTAAAATGCGTCGAACGCGTTGAAAAAAAAAGTTTTATTTTGGTAATTATTTCCGTATTTATCGAATTATTATTAGCCGAATTAATGGCGCGAGCGAATCGCCGGGATTCCAAAAATCATTAATATACGTGGAATTATTTATTAAATGTCAAATTCACAGTTTGTCGAATGCGCATAATTATTCATTCTGTTAATTTGAAGAATTTTAACTGCCGATGCTCGTCGTTAAATCAATTTTAACGGAATAATAAGAAATTAATTCGAATGGAAGATTTTTCTGCTGTGTTAAAAGAGTAAACCGTGATATTAATATATATCTTACGTCGATAACCTTTTGTTAATTTAACGTTATACTTTAGAGATTATTATTATTATGCGTTCGAGCAAATAAAAAAAAAAACCTTTGCGTTAAATTTTAATTTTAATTATTTGATACGAATGATAAAATAATATTTAAATATAAAAGCAGAAAATTATAACGTTAAATTTCTTTTTAATTGACTTTGAATTTTTTCCTCGACGATAAATTTATTTCTCGTTAAAATTCAATATAGGATATAGTACGTAAGCACTTCGTTATTAGCATTAATATATTTCACGAACTTATTCAGCGGATTATGAAAAACTCGTTGGAGATATTTTCGCGTACACTGATAAACTATTGCAAATTGAATCATCGAAACGCATCGCTTGGCGCTTTGAAGGTCCCGATCGATAAAATTAAAAGCGAAATATTTATAAGCTCGAAACTCTAATATTCTTTTCCGTTTTACAATAAAAGAACTATCGAGATTCGATTCGTTAAAATTGAAAAGGTCGTTCGATTACGCGTTCACCGAGTAAAATTCACGTAAAGCTGAATTTCAACAATTTAAAAATAATAAAACCAACGTTCGAATATTTCAAAGTGTCCCCGTAATATCCCGTTCGGTCGAAACTCGAGAAGATCATCGACGACGTGCGCAACGCACTCGAGTACACGCAACAAAGTACGAAAAGCACGATTATGTAATGCCAGGTTATTACCTCCGCCCCAACGGACATCGCCGATAAATCGACTCTCCCTCGCCTTCAACGTGAAATTAAAATTCCAAAGCGCGCGACCGAGGGAGAAGAGGAGTTTGTTTCACCGCGAGAACAAAGAACCTAACCACTCGACTGCCCCCAGGCTCTTCCTGCGACGAGGCCCGGACCTCACCGTCGTCCTCGACTCCGAGAGCCGATTCGCCGCGGAGAATCCAGTCATCTTCTCCGCGCAGTTCTCGATTCTACCTGCGCAACTCGCCAACGAACGTCACCACGTGCATCAGTCCACGTCCGCGGTCTCGACCTTGACCGCAGCATCCGCAGCCGAGTGTCCCCTGGAGTGCTCACAGCGCAACGACCGACGCGCCTGTCGCCTAGTTTCACCAGGTTACCCGGGAGTCTATCCCCGAGGGATCCGATGTCGCGTCGCCCTGGAGTCGAGCGCCGGGAGGTTCCGGATCGGCGGTACACCCAACGACCTTTACAACCTGATGAACCTCACGAGCCAGGAGGCTTGCAGGTCCGAGTTCTGCGAGCAGGAACACGTCGACGACAACGCGACCGCCGACCTCAAGCCCAGCGCTGATCAGCCTCAGGAGCAGAGGAACGTACGCGGAATGCGAACTGGTAAGGTCTTTTTTTTTGTTTTTCATTTCGACTCCCTCGAAGGCGTCGCTTCTTTGTGCGCCAAATCGGTGCAACAGATGTTTCGAGTAAACTTAAACTTTACCTTTAAACTTTCGAACAAAAGCGTCTTTCATCCACTTCCTGGATTATTAGCTTTGGATCGCGATAACGATCTTCCGTAACGATCGTGTCTTTCATCTTTTTAGATAAGTATAATGCACCGAACGTGGATGTAAAGCTTGTCTCGATAAATCTAACCTTTGTGCGCGTGTGAAATTTAAGGAAATAATAATACAGGCGGATTATCGCTCGGTTATTTCGTTTTCAGTTAGGGTTGATCTCGTTTCGAAGACTGTTTTTTGCGTAATTAAAGGTCAGAGCCGAGCTTAAAAAATCAATGTAAACGTTAGTTCTTTTCGCTTGGATGCGCGTATTATGAAATTACAAAATCAATATCGTCAAAATACATTTATTAAATACAATTTTTCAAAATGTATTACATCATCCGTAACGAAATCTAATAAATTTCGATAAATAAACGATAAAATTAAACTTGGACGATAAAAATTATCGCTTACAAATATTCCAATGTTCTTCAGCCCGAAGGCCCGAAGAAAAATCCAAGTCGTTACATTATTTTAGAGAGAAGAAGGCAAATTAACTTTACGAGCCATTCCTAAATAACGCGATGTAATAAAAAAAAGGTTAGGGTTTCGCGCAAGATAAATTTACTATCTATCAAAGAAAGGGGAAATCGTCGATAAAAGTAATCGTTGCATTACAGTCGGAAACCGGTGGTCAAAATGTAAAAAATTCTCATCGCCTTATTTATAAAAGCTTCTTCGTATTGCTCGGAAAAGGGGAAACGAGGAATGCCTATCTCATCCCCAGCGGCATCCATCAAAATTAAACTTCCTCGAGCGCACGATCGAATCCTCCTTTCGCTAAGAACGCGATAAGAAAAAGCCCGAAAGGTGGAAGAAGGGAAAGCGAAAGAGAGGAGGAACAATAAAAACACGTACGCGCATTAAATAAGCCCTCTTAGGCTCCTTCGAGAATCTGTGCTCGTCGATCCCTTCCTCCCTCATCCCTCGTATAATACTGCCAACTCTTCGACAGATCGAGACGAAGAGGACGAGATAATAATCGGACAGGAGGAACCGCAGCCGCCGTCGCCGCCGTCGCCGCCCCTAGAGACTTCCAAAACAACAGGGCTTAAGAAAAAACAGCAAGGGCGAACGAGGGGACAGCAACATCGGCCCCCGGGCAACGATAACACCAGACCGAGGAAGACGAGTACCGGGGTCAGGATGAGACACGGGGGTGGGCAGCATCGTCGAGGCGGGCAAGGAAACCGCGAAAAAGTCGAACCCGATCCGGAGAGGATCGAGGAGGCGGTCGAAAGGACCGGAGCCTCGGACGAAGACCAGGACGAACGTTCCATCAACGAGTTGAACAAGCTTAAGAGGAATCCCGTGGCCGATCAGTTATTCTGGTCCAAAAACAGGTGACGAGGCTTACCGTCTGAGACGCTCGGCTAATTTCACATCCGCGTTACCCGGATTAGAAGCGCAAGGGTTGCAACGATAAGAACTTTCTCTCCTTGGTGTTTTTCATGCTTCACCGCTCGTTCTTTATGAGCTGCGGTTACAAGCCGAGCGAATAACGCAAATCACTGTATTTTAAACGCGATACCTTTCCATCTTGTGCTCTACGTGCTTTTCACTCGTAACGAGAAAGCGAATACAATTTTAATTACGTTGAATAGTACCGGTTGTGTACGAACAAGACTCCGTTCGAGGTTGCGGGAAAGGGTAACGCCTTTTTCTTCGGTGTCTGGTTTCGAATTTGCTTTGGAAATTCTAATTCGCACCGCGAACGATCGAAAGATACAAAACGGTTTCTATAACCAAAAGTGTGCAGTGGGAAAAAGTTGCGACTCTAAAACAAGACGCGAGACGAATCGTAAAATAATAATCTTTTATCTCGGTAGATCGATGCGTTCCGAGACAAATATTTAACGGATAATATTTAACGGTGACAACCAAAATCACTATTTTCACCACTGCGAACGACACCTGAACGAAAACGTATATTTTAATCAACGAGACGTAAAAGAAAAAATAGAAAAAATAGAACGCGTCGAGTGAGAGGGACGATGATAAATTGGGCACTGAAACGACAACCATTTACAGATCGCATTCCGAACGCGCGCGAAATGCGCACCACGACAGACGTCACGAACGTTATCTACGTCGACGTCGACCCCACGACGACTTTCAACCCCGGCTCGGGAGCAGCAGCTGCGTCGGGGATTACCTGGCCCTCCTCGAGAGCGTCAACGGCCGAGTATTGGAGATTGGTAAATTCTGCGGTGAGGGTCGCATACCGCAGATCCTGTCCCGAGGACGCAACGTTATCGTCGAGTTCCACGCGGAACGGGACGGTACGATCATGCACGACGGCTTCCACCTGAGCCTCCAGGAAGCGGAGGCTCCCCCTGTCCCGGTCGCTACCGCGTTGTCCAGCCCGGGCTCGGCTAGACAGCAACCGACCTGCGACTTCGCGTACAAGAGCAGCGATAAGCCACGAGACATCGTCAAGTCACCGAGAAGTTGGTATCCTCCGAATACCCTTTGCAGCTACAGATTCTCCGGCAAGAGCAACGAGAGGGTCTCGGTGCTGCTGAAGATCGTGAGGGACGACGGAACCGAGGAGGACGAGGAGGACGAGGAAGCCACGCGCAAATTGAACCGTCGTAACGACACACTCGACTATTGTCCCGGTAACGAGATCGCCGTTTACAATGGGACACACTCGAACGGCAGTTTCCTCATGTGGTCTTTTTGCGATGCCACGCACAGTGATATTAATAATATTCAGGTAAGCTTCGATGTAATTCCTTTGTTTTCGAATCAGTTCGTACGCGTGCGCTTCGAGGGGAAAGTTGCTTTGGCATCGATCGAGTTATCGGGGTTGGTTTTAATTCGAAAGAACGTTGGCTTCGCTTTTAACCAACGATAAATATATTTGTTTTTTAAATTTCTAACGTATTTTCATAGTATCCACGATAAATATATATATATATATATATATAATATTAAATTTCTCCTTTTTCGTCGATGACAAATTAGTTTATCATTGGAAACCATTAACGAAGTCGTTAGTGTAAAAATTTTTTCGATAGCCATATGGACATCGTCGTTGTAAATTATTATACATCGTAATTTAGGAATCGTAGGGATACGCGATTAATACACAAAAGCAATCGTAATATTTATAGTAGCTATAGCATATGGGTAACTAATAACGTTAGACTTTTTTGTCCAAAAAATGGTCCACGATGACGAACCGTACGTCATAAACGAGGAACAAAAAACAAAATTCTCCGTATGCGATCGCAAGATTCGATTCGTCTTTCTAAAGATAGAAAATTCTATCTTGGAATATAAATACGCAACTTTACGCGTTTATCCCCTAAAACAAAATTAAAAACATTTTACATTATACGCGTATAAAACGGTTGTAAGAATCGCATCGCTCGCGAACTAATATGAAAATAAAATTCTATTATCGCCGCGCTTTAATCAAGTTAATTGCGATTGTAACGGAGTTATAAATTTAAGCATCGAATCGCATTATTTTAAAAACGAACGAAGCATCGATGCGAACCGTTCGATACTTGGCGAATTTAAAAAAAAAAAAAACTGCGCGATGCGTTGAATAAAAAATAAATGCAGGAGTAAATTGTAAATACTCGTCGTTTTTTCGCTTTAAAAACTTTCGCAGAGTTGCTCTTAATTTCGTTGACGCGACATTTCCTTTATTTATACGCAACGTTTCTCGATATTAAAGGTAACGAGTCCTTGAGCGAAATTTTCCGACAAACCTAACGACTTAATTTCAAAAGACTTTCATCTTTTGGTAAGAATTTTCATATTTCATAAGCAACTGCTTTTCCGGTACTACTTACTTTTTAATGCATTTATATTAGACAACTCCGAAGCACCAAAATTACTCGAGTAATATACCGCGGTAATAAATCTTGCGTTGACAGTGTGACGTATGGCGTACTCTATTCCGAAACTTAATTCAATCCAACGATCCTCGTTGCTCCAAAGCCACTTTGGGGCTCTCACCGCGACTCAGCGACGATGTAATTTGAGAGATTCGTCTGCCCACAGGTGCCGATAGTCTCCACCGGAAACGAGCTTCTCATCCAGTTCTTCAGCGCGATCGGATCGTACAACGGCCAGGACTTCACGTATTCGATTACGTACAAGTTCGTTAAGAGATCCGCGAATGCGACGAGAAGACGCCAAGTATCCGTGGAGGAGACGCGACTGATTTCGCTCCGACCGGTAAATTTCTCCGCGCTCAATCTGACCGACACCGACAACTGCAACTGCGACTTCGCCGATCGTATAGGCAGTTTCAAGAGCTGGTTCATCGTCCTCGTCGTCCTCGGGGTGATCTCCTTCGTCGGGGCTATTCTCACGATCATCGCCCTTCTCATCAAGTGCGCCAAAATGCGCGCAGCCGAGAACAAACTCCTGCGAACCCCGAGACGTTCGCCCTTTTATAAGAACTCGCACGAGTGATTTATACTAATCCACTATCCTTATTATTTTCCTCTTTTCTTATATCGTTTGTAATTTATTGAGAGGCTACGACTGTACGTTGATGCGTGCGAATGTGGTTGCGTGTGAGAGCAAGGATCGAGTAAGGAAGCTGTAAATACCGATATTTCAATTTTATTTTACATGTATCTCGGGTAACTTATCTCTAAGATCTGTCCTAAATAACGTAATAATAACTCGATGTTTTCTACTTTTCTCGACCTATCTGCATAATCCAAATCAACTATAGTATTGATAGTTTCGAGTCCTATCGTCGTCGGATAAAATCATGGTCTACTTGACAACGAATAAAAAAAAAATATTAAAGTTAAATTTACGCATTGCCCCTTCCACTATCCAAGTAAAATAATAAACCGATTCCTAAACTTTTGATAAACGCGTATAATTTGTAAGAATTGTAACTTTTTATAATTTATTAACTATGATGTATCTTATGGACATTTTAAAATATCGCTATTATTATTTCAAAATTGTATTTAACATCGCTATTAGAAAGAGATGATTTACTTTTTAGATTTTTCGAGACTCGCAGAAATGGAAAAAAACATTTGTTTTGGTAAACATTTCTCTAAATCTCCGATTAGTTTCATTTAATATATAGTAATAGAGAATTACGGTAATATTAAATAAGATAAATTTTTATTTAAAATTGTAATCGTTTTAATACTTTATTCAAAATATCGATAAAAAAAAAAAGCGAATTAAATCATTTACGGAAGTGAAAATAATGAATCATTGATAATTAAAAATGTACGGAAAATTTAGGGCGACATTGCGTCAATGAAGAGGTCAATAATCTATAAATTTTATAATATATGAAAATTATTTTTCTTTAAAACGATAAAAAAAAATATGATAAGAATTGTTATAAACTAATTAATCGATTAAATTATTCTCTTAGGTTTAATCAATCGTATAGTCATTTTAAAATATTTTTCAAAAAATAAAATACGTAATCACTTTATTCAAATTTCATTGAATTAATCAATTGAAAAACGAGTATTACTTTGACTAATTAATTTTATTCGCGTATTTTAGAGACCTCTTTCATCGAAGAAATAAACATACGATATAATCATGTATTTAGCGACAAGGAAAATATTTTCTGCATTCTTGACGATACTATACTAAGTATTTTTTACAAAAAATAAAACATGCATATTGAGTCATATCAATTTCTTAAGTTTCTGTATTTATAGCTGAGTCACAATAAAAATTTATCGATGATATCAATTCGTTTTCTAAAAAACAAATGTGGCTCTCATATACAGTGATAGAATTGCAGATTCGCGCAATTTCCTCAAACATCGTTTAATAAAAAATTTTGCGCGATTTTTGCATACATATAAGCATAACTTAAAGTATTGTACTATACCAAAGCTCAAATAAATACTTTGGAACCCATTAAAAATGTGTGTATTAATATAAATTATTTATCCCAAATTCCATCCGTTGTTATTGCAAAATTCATATTTTACATACATAAAATATGTTTAAAAATTTATTTTTTCTTTATAATATTCTATTCGATATTTGCAATAAATTATAATTACATTCATCCTTAAATAAATCTTGACAATTTAATTTATAATTTATACTTTATTGAATTATCGATAATTTTAAAAATACTTTCATACATCAGTAAACGTTTGATTTAATTTTTTCTTTTTATAAATACATCGTATGCATACGAATTCATAAATTTATAATTCATATAAAGCAAAACATCTACAATATGAAATAAATGTATATTTATTATATTTTTTAATATAAGAGTATTATATATAAATATATAATTCAATTATAGAATAATGAAATTTATTATTATATGATTCTTTTAATATATGATTTTTATTCGCTTCAATTAATATTGTATCACAAAATTTAAGGTAATTTTTATAATCTAATTATTGATTCATGTAACGTAAAAATATTACTCTCTATTTAACTTTTGAAATTATTAATATTAATTTTTAAATGCGCCCTTTATTTAATTCCAAAATCTTTTTTTATATTCATCGTTTAACTTTTAATTTATATGTTAAAATAACTTTAATAAAGTCTTTATAGGAATATTAATAATAAAATATTGATCGATGTTTAAATAGTATTTTTAATATTGAAAAGGTTTTAAAGTATAATTAAATTTTTTTCATAAAATTTGTAATTAATATAAAAGATCATTAATTTTTTACTTTTTTTAGAGTTAAAAATGTTATTAAATAATCTTTTAATTTTCTAAAATTATTATTACATAATTTTTTATAACTTTCACATTTTATATAATTTATTATTCAAAGTTTCTAAACTAATTTTAGTAGTTGAATCTAATATGCATTTAATTTTAGAGAACTCGAGAAATAGTTTTATAAAATTAAATTTATGTGCATATTATTATTACGTGTCACCATATGCTATTGATAACTTATTTAGCTTTACATCTTTAATCGCATGACTTTATATTGGGTAATCGTTAAAAATAAAATACTTACTTTAACCCGATAATATAATTTTAATAATTCGAATATTTATACGATTTATATTTTTAATGAATCGTTAGTATATTCATTGATAAACTTAATGTATCCAAAGACTGTGTTTAAACTTTCATATTTTCATAAAAAAGTATATTTTTCAAAAAGTATACTTTATATATAAAGAAATAAAAATAACGTAATTTTAATGGTTGGGATATATTGATCTAAATTTCTCTGCATTTTAACGAAATTTTTTCTCAACTTTATACGAGTACTTTTTAAGGGAATTTGATTTTAAACCAAATTTAATGCAATGAAAACAATTAATTTGCTTTTAAAATCTAAGAATATTAATACTTTTTATCATTTAAAATTAAACGTGTATTTCTTATAATTAATCTTTACTTTCGATTATTGCTTTATTCAATTTAAAATTTTGATTATTAATTCAGTTTATAGATTAACTTTGCAAACTTATTTCCGTTATTTATTCATTTCTATTTTAACGCCAATTACAATATTCTAATTTGATAACGGTAAAGTATGAAACTATTACTTGAAAATTAAGACGATTGAATTTAATTTATTTTGAAAGTTACTAGAAAACAATTATTGATTTTACAAAGAAAATAATTATTTTAAAACACTTAAAATTTCATACGTTTTAGACATAACATAATATTTAAAATATAATTTCGTAAAAATGTAATTTCAATTAAAAATCAATTCGTTTTTACGGTATTTTTATTAACAATTCTGGAAGATATTACACATAAAATATAATAAAAAATAAAACACGAGTTTATTAAACGTAATTTGTATCGTATTCATCTTTATTTGAACGCATTTTTAATATTTTTTATATACATTTCATATACGTAAATATAAGTATTAAAAACAAAAATATGAACATAATAATTATGTAATAATTCGATGCGTATCTCTATCAATTTATTTCATTCTAAAAATCAAGAATATTAAACTTAAATCAATAAGTAAAGATTAAAAATTTAATATTCGTTATGTACGTGATACTTTTAAAAAATCCTAATGTATCTATTGTATTCAAATTTACCATTATTAATAAAATATGACTACAGTAAAATCTTGTAACTAAAATTACAATACACAGTTCCAACACGAATATCTTTTATTCTCTTTACGACTATTCTCCTTTCAATTCAAGCAAACTATATTTTGCAACTCGTTCAAGTTCATTTTGTTAAAAGTAAAACTCTTTCTTCTAACAATTTACTTCTCAACAAAAATTAACGACCCATTACGATCTACACTCGCTCGCTAAAACCAGTCATCAAAATTAAACAAAAAAAAATAGGTCCCACCGAGATTTGAACTCGGATCGCTGGATTCAGAGTCCAGAGTGCTGACCATTACACCATGGGACCCTGAAAAGTGAGGATTCTTATCCTTCTTAAGAACTTGATAACTGAAAAATTTATTGCTTTAAATGCTATGCAAATTAATTCATGTTTTTATCGATAGCTAAGAATGTAAACTAACGAAATATAAACAAATTTTATTAAAGTAATGATTAGATGTTCTTATGACCATAATTGGATAAGCATTATCTATCTTACCGGCCATGATAACTTAAGTTGGTAACATTGCTAATAAATTTTCTATGATTTGAATATATATATACTAATCGTAGAGAGTGGAATATAAATAATTAAACAGTACTTATAAGTACCAAAGACTTGGCTATCATCTGTTTTCGTTTATAATTATAGTCTCCTTCTTTTCAACCATTAACCTGTCCATACATTTTCAATTACCGTTGTACAAAAACAATTCACGATTGCATTATCATGGATTTGCTAAAGCGAAGACAGAGTCGAGAGGAAAAGACTATTCGATAATTAACGTTTACGTAACTATAAAAACTCCATTCGAGGGCACTGGTGAAACTAATGTTTGCATTTTAGAAAGAATACAAGATACACTTAATACAATAACCGTACAATATCGCGTATCTTCCGATCTCTCTTTATTTAAAATTCAGCCATCCCGGCACTTTTAGAATAGTCGCCGAGCGCAATATCTTCTTTCGTAGTTGCGTATTCAAATAACGAAACGGACGCTCTTATATTATTATACATCACCGCACTGAACCCAATACTCGCAAACTCATTGCAATTTTCCATTATTTCTAACGCGCTTTGTACCATTGCTAACGCTACAAGTGGCGAAAATAAGAAACTTGGCTTATAAAATGTTTCCAACAGTTTCGCTTCCGAGAATAGTGCGATTAGCTCTTCCATTTTATATGCTTTTTCCCATCGCGGAGATGAAATTTCACAGATGTATTCGTTTTCACCGTTGAATTTTGGCGAGCTGATCACGTTCCTAATTTATACAACCGCTAATTTATAAGAAAAATAATATATTTAATTATCTCCTTCGTATCGAAAGGTCGTAAACGTTTCGAAATTAAATATTCTATTCTTCGACCGACTCGTTCCCTTGAACGCGAAACAACTTTTTAAATACGTACGTTCTACGCGTAAATTTCCACAGCCGTGACGATATTAACAGACAATCGCTAAATAATATTCCCGAGATGTAATCGATGCCGTGATCGTGCAAAAACAAAGTATTCCTGCACATTTTTACAACGCGCTCGTACTTATTTCCCCGTCCTTGAGAAATAATCCGGCAGGTGTCACCGGCGTGTAATAGAAATAATACGAGCAGCGGGACAATAAACTGCATGATCTAATCCTTCAACGGACAACGAACGAACAAACGCACGAGAGAGAATACCTGGATAGGAGGGCAGTGGAAAATACGAAAGCGTCTGGAATATCAAATTCGGTGGATGAATTCTAGCGAGTTCTTTAGCTCCGGAAAAAAAAAAACGAGGTTTGGATAAACGGATATTCGACGAGACTCTAAAGCCGATCGAAAAAATATGGCACGAATTGTGGCGATCAAGGAAAATTTGGATAAGGCGTTGAAGGACGACAGCAAACCCTGGACGCAATACCTGGTCTTAGCGGAACAAAAAGTCGGGGTAGATAGGTTATACATTTTTGTGGGTAAGTCATTTTGAACTACGTATTCTAGGTTATGATCCTTGTCAATTTCATACAGACTCATTCGCGCTTCCTTCACTCAACGGTTCTCTTTTTTGCGTTTTATGCATATTTACGTAATCGTCGTAAATTTCCATCGAGCCGAATGATTTTCCTGTATTATTTTTTATTAATATTTCGATAACCAAGCTTTAGATTTCGTTTTATGATTGGCTTTGAACGAACGGACTTTTGACTTGTTAAAATTTTTATAATTACGTCCAATCAAAATTTCAAGCATTAAATCGATAATTTATTTTATTTTAACGTATTTGTTTTGAGTAATGATAAACTCGCACTTGTGCAAGTCACGTATTTATTGCTAATTGATACATCTAAGAAATTTTTATATCCTTGTAATGGATTAAAATACTATCGGACCAACGTTTAATAATTATAAATGTAATTGATTATTAAATCATAATAATCCAACGCTACGTTATACTTTGATACATTGTAGAGTGATACGTTATATCGTTCGGATATATCTAAGTATCTATTCGTTATTTTTATAATTTTGCTTATACAACGAGCTAAAAATGACGTTTAGTTTGCATAGCTTTAACGAAACGAAACAAAGACAAAATTCTATAATTCGATGTAAATTTTTTTTTTTAGCATCAGTTTTGTTCTTGGCACTCTATCTAGTAATTGGAATAGGACAGCAACTAATTTCAAATTTGATTGGCTTTGTATATCCAGCTTACTGTTCAATGAAAGCAATAGAATCGAAAGACATAAACGACGATACAAAGTGGCTTACCTATTGGGTAGTCTTTGCTGTTTTAACTATTGTAGAATTTTTCTCTGATTATATTGTAGGATGGTTTCCTGTATATTGGCTTATCAAGGTATGTTTTATCTTTATGTATATTATTTTTTTTAAATGTAAGTAATTTAAGCAAACGTATCTATATTATTGTAGATTTTACGGTAATACCACGAATAATTAATATTTGGGGTTTTAATATTTCGTCTGGGTTGGCTAATCGATATCTTAAATTTAATAAGTTAATTTATTTGTATTTATAAGTTGTAAATAATTATAATATCTTGCAAAATTATTTTGGGATGTAATAAAATAGTAAAGATCTTTGCGATAAATAAAAAGTTGAAATAAAAATTAAATCGTAAAAAATACATAATACTCGCTAGGAATTAATCTATGCTTATTAAAAATAATCAAAATATGTTAAAATTATTAATTTATTATTAATAATTAATTTACATTTAATTCCGTTACAGTGTTTATTATATATTTGGCTAATGATACCAACAGAGTACAATGGATCTTTGATAATTTACCGACGTTTAATTCGTCCTAAATTTGTTACATATCATCCACATGTAGATTATGCGATAAACGAAGTCCGAAGAACTTGTAAGTTTTATTTTAACCTTTATGTTTCGAGTTAAATATAATAAGTATATGTGTGCGATAATTTTCTTTTTATTACAGCTAAAAAGGTAGCATCTAATATATTTGATTCAAAGAACGAATAGACTCTGGTGACTTTTAACGTGATACTTTCCAAATATTAGAAAATCAAGACTTACTATAAGTTCTTCTTATCCATTCCTATAATAAATAATGCAATAACGTCAACACGAAAATCCTTTATATGTTCTTAAATATAAAGATCTTTTTTTAATCTTCTAAATTTAGCGAGTACCAGTAACGGTGCTATAGTTTTTATTTATTTACATCTAAATTTCTGTTTTAAGTAAAATTACAATTTCTACTTGGCATTAAAATGTATAATTACTCTGAAACCGATTGTGCAAAATATCTATGACATTATTATTTGAATTATATTAGATTTTGGATGATGTTTTTTTTGTAAGAAAAAAGATTATCATGTGCCATTTTCAATTTTCTTTTATTGTGCAACAGTCACGGATGTGCGAATAGTATACAACTATATATATTTTTAAGTACCGTGTGAATATCCTAATAAATTTTTCATTTGAAATAGTTTGTTAAGAATAATTAATGAAGTATATGTTATATTGTAAAATTCCATTATTTTATAATTTTCAAAAACAATAACGCTTGAAAAACCAATATTTCTTTCAAGTATATTTTAAAAAGTAAATGAATTTATAAATATTAAATTACACGAGATTTTAAATGTACCGAAGTTATTTTTGATATACATTCAATATAACGTAATGAAATTTTAAATATAATTCTTTACAATGTATTTAAAAGCATGTAAATCCATTCCAAAAAATAATCTACTTAAATGCACATGAAAAAACTAGCTGATTTAGTAAAAAAAAAAAAAAAAAAAAACTAGTACTTTGTTGACTTATTGTTAATAAATAAGGTAAATAACGGAGTCATTCTTTCACATTCTACACGTGATTCGATAAAAAAATTTCTTGAATCATTACAGTCGTTTCATAAACAGCATTGCTACACTAAAATTGCACAAAGTAAAATAATTCAATAATGCGAATATCGATCTCTGCAAATTTATTTTGCCTTGTTATCCTTTAGGAAAATTGTTTCCAATGGCTCTTCATTTACGATAATCTGTTTCAGCGAGCGAATGTCTTTAGAATAGAAAAATAGAAAAACAGACTATAAATAACATTGTTATACGAATACATTTACAAAATTGTTTGTAATTGTTTCTACTGTACATTTCTTTGTAATGGAATTTCTCCGCCGTTAATGCCAGCTTACGAATGTGTCGTATCGTAGTTGCAGCCGCAATTTGAACCTCGGCATCCTCCGATCCAACTAAACGAAGCATTTGCTAAAAACATGCGAGACATTTTATTGAAATTCCTTATGCGATTTATTATAATAAATTAAGTAAAACATTACTTTGATCGTTTGATTTTCTAAATTAATTTTACCTTGACTACTCCACAACTGTGCATAGTAATGCAATTCGAAGGCTCTTTACTAAGATGATAAAAAGCGATACATACGCCTTTTAAAACTTCTTTGTTCGAGCTGTTCAAATAATTAACCAAAGGTGCAACTGCGTTCAACCTTCCAAATTCGTAATTATTGTGGCCCCATTCGCAACAAAAAGCTATAGCGAGCGTTAATTTTGCACGGAGATTCTCGTTTTCCTGAGATAAAAAATGTTACGATAATTACCTAATCCGTTCAATGTAGATTCAAATACATATTAAAATACAAGTAAAATAAAGTAGGCTGTAGTTATTATAATACTAGCGAACAAAAACTAGTCATGTACGAATAAAAACAACGATTCGAAATTAAATTAGTTACTTTAGAAGAATAATACGAAGAGTGATTACTGTACGCTTTTCTACCATTGGAATCAAAATACATTTTTCGCATCGAAATTCGACCGAATTAACACACCGATCTCATAGATGTAAAATAATAATAATAATAATAATAATAATAATAATAATAATAATAATTTTAATCTCGAGATATGGATGGAGTTAAAATTTGAAACCTACCCTCCGAAAAAGCAAAATCCCATCCACGAATACAAACCATATGCACGAGGTCGGCCAACTTCCTGACAACCCCGTGGTCCGTGAGGATACCCAGGTTCTCGGGGTCGGTGGCGATCTCGGCGATGATCGCGCACACCGCGCTCAGGACCTCGTTGTCCTCGCTGTCCAGGAGGCTGACGACGAGCTCGAGACCACCCACGAAGGCCCGGACCATCTCCGCGGAGGTCTTCGCGTACCGGATGCAAGGAACCAATGCGAAACACGCGTTTCTCTTGACTATGTTACTCGGGTGTTTGAGCAGCGACCATACGAGTCTAACCCCGTCCACCTTGTGGTCGCGGTCGTTGATCGTGTCCATGCAATCCTCGTTTTGCGCGCACTCGGCGATCACGAGTGGAAGGTTCTCCAGGAGTTGCTCGTACGTTGCGCTCAGTAGTTTTATCTGAGGGTGGAACGAATATTTTTATCGATTCTTTACATTTCGTAACTAGTAAAATAAGATTTAGGCTGAAACGACGAAGATAAATTTACATTCGTTCTTATCAAGAATCAATATTGTACTCTTTGCGATCATTCTTTAGAATCGCTTCCTATAATCGTACTTGTTTAATAAATATAACGTTAACTTGAATATATGCTTTCTAAAATTGTTACCAACAGCTGCGAACGCTTTTTTCTCATTACTCGTAATGCGCAAACTTTATACGATATTCTACGTAACGTACGAAGAAAGGGGGAATACGAAAAACTATTTTTATAAAGTTCCGATTGATTACTGGACGGAGCGAATGTTTGCTTTTCCGAGTACTTAAAATAAAGATTCGAACGCGCTTTTAACTTACAAATGACTAATATTTATATAAAAGGAATACCAATTTGGGAAGACCACCGTTTAATCTGAGAATGGTTCTATTTTCCGGATTTTTGCAGCACTCGGCTAAACAACCGACTATGTTGGTAAGAACTGCCTCGTCTTCGTTTTCTTCGAGAAGAGGCACAAGCACATCCATTAAATTATTCTGATTGAATCTGAAAACGTTTTCGGAGCTCATTGCCAATTTCCAAAGTGCGCCCGTTACAGCGGCTAAAAGCCTTTTGTTTTCCAACACCTGAGGAAAGCATTTTTTAAATTCACGATAAACTTTTAGTATTGCGAAATTTCACCTCTTCGTCTTGGACCAGACTGCAA
The DNA here is from genome assembly GCA_018907195.1 of Dolichoris vasculosae. NCBI lineage: Eukaryota > Metazoa > Arthropoda > Insecta > Hymenoptera > Agaonidae > Dolichoris > Dolichoris vasculosae. Next base: position 23,526,901 of record JACCHY010000002.1, read on the forward strand.
AGAGGATCCAATCCACCGGCTTCGCGAACCATATCCCTGGACACTTTGTTAACGGAGCATTTGCAAATGGCAAGAGCACAATTTTCCTTCAATTTAAAGTCCTTGTTGTTCAAATGTTCAACTATGTCCACGATGATCTCCATCCTCTCGAAAGCTAGTACATAAGCTTTCTAAAAATTGCGAGATCGAATCATCGTTATTGAAAAATGAATTATGAACAATTTACAATGAATTCTACCAAACTTGGCGATGTCGCTAAACGTTACAAAACGATTATCGTTTGATACGATATAATGTAATTAATATTGTAACACACCAGATCCGAACACTGTTGAACCGCGCCCATCATTGGTATTACGAGTTCCGTGATTTTCGACTTGAGGAAACGCGCGAATAAAAATATGGCTCCGAATTTTCTCAGTTCCTCCTTTATTTTCGGACTGCTGCTCAGTGAATTCAATACTTTGGCGCATCCAATGACCACGGCTAACAGTTCCTTCTCGGTCTCATTGAGATCGCTGACTTGTTTTTGGACGATTGAATTCGGCAAATCCATAATGTCCAGCTAAAATTTTGTACGTTAAGAAATCGGAATCGTTTTTGTACCGCGTTATAATAAACTGCGTTGATTAACGTGGATTTAACTATTTGCTATTACAAACGTTAGATCTTTAAAGTTTCATGTTTTAATATTTTAATATCGTGTTCGATACAAACGTTACAATTCAAGATTTATAAATATTCTAAATTTTTAAATATGTAATTATTTTTATTCTTGTTGAAAATTAACGAATGTTAAATCTTTAGTGTAAATTTAATAGCGATAGAATTATAAAAAAATAACGTATCTATTAAAACGAAGATAATTAATTAAAATTCAAAAACTATCAAAAATTATTTCGGAATATTAAGATTATTCTTAATTTTTTAATCTAAATAGAAAAACGTTGAGGCTCACGATTAAAGGAACTCCACCGCGAATTCGAATTTGTTTCCTGGCCTTCTTCATTAAAGCGATATTAGCCATAGTTTCCACAGTTAGAACCTGAATATCTCTTGCTGGATGTTTCAGAAGGTCGATGAGTGAACTAACGATGCCGAGGTCGATCAGATGTTTCCTCATTTCCGCCGTTGAGGAAATTTGTAAGAGGACACTCAAGGAACCAAGTTGACAATTTATCTCGCAGGTTTCTAACAAGTTCACCATAATTTCGAGACCCCCCATCTTGAAAATTGCTTTTTGTATCGCCTAAGATGGTTGGATTTATTATAAATTAATGAGGGTAGAAATTTCTTTGTTAAATATTTATATCGTGGCGATTATTTTGAATTTTCGTTCGATCGTGATTTAGAGTTTTCAATTTTCAAAACAGAGAAAACGAATATGATCTAAATGATCAAAATTAAATTGAAGTATAGAATAAATATTGCTCGCATTTAATCTTATCCAGATGCTGTTAACTTAAAAAACATATTATTTGACAAGACTTTGATAAAAAAAGTTGGATATTTAACGATAGTAGTTACGATTCCTAAGTAAAGTAAATTTTTACGATCACTAATTGAAAAAGAGAGGAAGCAATAAACGAATAATTTTTTCATTTGTTTCAATACAATTGCGTAAAAAAACGATAAATTCATTTCCAGTTTCTACAATGCGGCCGAATTTATGCCGAAATTCTCGAAATTGTTGAATAGTAGCCGAAAGTAAAAAAAGCAAACGCTGTTAAAATCACGTTTAAACAACAGATTTATCCCGTAAAATTTTTGTATTATTACATTCTCAAATTTGAACGAAAATGCTGAAAAATTTTTAAAAAATTCAGACCGTGTTAAATATTTTTATCGTTTATGCAAGTATCAACAAACGTATGAAAATATGCTGTTTTTATAAAAGAAATTTGTATTACGGAATTTAAAAAAAAATCTTGAATTTGATTTAGAAAAAAAAATTATCGTTAAATACGTTAATTTTATAATTTACTTTCTCTATTACATTTCAAAAAATTACTAAAGTATATCTAAAAATTATGAATACCTTGATAAAAGAAAAAAAAATTTGATCGAAAAAAGAAAAAAAATAAAATTACAAATATTTGAAATCGGCAATTTTTCAAATTCCCGCATCCGAAGTAAATTGAAAAAAGAAAATTGATCGAAATATGCTTACATCTACTCGATCCATAAAACGTTAAAACATCAGCTTTAATCGCATAATTATAAAAGAAAAATAAATTATATTACAAATTATATTAGACGAACGCGAAAGTTGGGCTCTCAAACGTTAGTAAGCAGTAAATTCCACTTTTGCACGAGTAAAACGAACTTTGAGTTTGAAAAGGAAGTTATAATAAGTTCAATTATAATAATAAGGAGCTTTTTATCTTACTCTAAATGTAATAACTAATACCAGGGAGAAGAAGTAATTAAAGAACGTTCGAATATCAATTTGGATAGCAGCCAAACTATAAGCGACCAAAAGTTCGCTCTCGATCGTCTCCACTCGCAAGATAAATTCACTCGAGGGAATTGGGTAAACCAACCATGGAGCTGAGCTCGTAGTCCTTCAAAAGGCAAAGGGCGACGGTAGTCGCAGTCTGGTTACCCGCTTTCATGTACTTGATGAGCTTCAGCATGTGCCAATACTCCGTCGGTACCTCAGCGTTCGGTTTGTCCTTCATCTTGCGACTCTCATCCTCGCTCTCGGAATCCGGTTCGTCATCCGAACTTTGCTCCTCGAGATGTTCGGTAATGCGCCGAATCCGTGGACCATATGGCTCCCCCGTAATCAGCGAGATCACCCCCGATTTTATTCCGTGCTCCGTTCCCAACGACATTGTACTGTACGAATTCGTAGGGATTTAGATTTTGTTTCTTCATCGGATCGATGGAGAAAAAGGCTTTTTTCATTTGCTAAATTCGTTGTAGGTTCGGGAAGTTTGTTCGGTAGACTTTGTAAAGCTTGGAATCGGTGTTTAAAAATGAATTTTTAAAAGATCTATCGAAATGTATGTGGTAATTACGCAGGAGTGTAAAATTAAAAGATTAATAATCGTGAAAAAGATTTCGCGAATAATAAAACACGATCGGTAATAAGTATTGGTACGAGAAGTTAACGCGACAATTGAAAGATGTTTTATTGTTACGTATTTGCTTTAATAAAATTGTTAGGATTTGGGACAAACGATGATTCGATTAATCCGTAAAAATCATTAGAGAAAAATAAATAAATTAAGCGAATAAACAAGAAAAAACTTTTGTCAGCGATAATAAAATATGATTTACATCTATTGTTTACGATCAGGATTTATATTTTGTTGATTAGAAATAATCTCGTTGATAACGCATATTTTTTCAAGAAAGATGAAAATTCATTAAAAGGATCAAAGGAAAATGTTACGAAAGTGTATAAATCCAATATTTGTCCAATAATTATCAAATACTTACACATCCAGTATTGCAAAGTTGTACGTTAATATCGGTGAAAAAGACGATACAATGATACATTAAAAAATATAATATACGAGTGTGGCAATGTTAAAGTATTGAAAATAATGCAGTTTATAATACTGATCGAGTAAATGATCGTTAAAATGAATGATAAATATTTGAAAATAATTAGAATTACATAAGCTAATATTAACAGGTTTATACAGAATAGCTTAATTAATAAGTTTTAACGATTTATTTATTATCAAGATTTATAACACTCGTAGAATTTTAGAGTAACAATTAGTTGATTTATCGTAAAACTATTTTCATGGATTATGAAAAGTTAAATAGAGGTTATAAAATTTTAATGAATCTCTAAAAACAATTAAATTTATGTAAACTTACTCGTTTAAGCCAAATTCCGGGTCAATTGAAATACCTTTCTTTTTTGAAGACATGATTTAAATTTTTATGCCAAAAATTAAAATGAATTTAATCACTTGTTAAAAAGAATAAAATTTATATCTTTCAAAACGAAAACAAATATGAAATGCATCGCGTAACTCGACTCGACTAGACTATGTGAGTTTATATCGATCAAACAACTTCGGTTTATTACAAAGTGCACTAGACGCTAAATTTAAAGTTATATGTACTGCATTCGATACTTAAATAGTTTAAAGTTAAATGTGCGTTTCTCGAATACATTTTTAAAAATAGAAAATAAAATAAAAATTTTAAATTGAATTTTTTTACCTATGTCTGTTTTAAATTACAAATAATTACAGAATTAAGTGCTTTTACATTTTTTAAACAATATATTCATCGGCTTACAAGTATAAATTCGATTAAATGGATAATTACTCTTATCAAATTATAAAACAGCAATACTAAAATTAAACATATAATTGACTAAAATTGATCAATGGTTGCAAAACTATTTTAAATATTCAATCCTGAGGTATATTACAAGTATTTTATTCTTATGACAATTGTAAATTACTATAAATGTATTTGTTTGATATTTTTGGTTCGAATAAAAACATTAATCCTGGAATGTATAAAAATTTTATTTTTAAATGTCATTTTAAACAAAATTTATAAGTGCATTAATTTATGTAGCTATAGAACACATTTTTAGTCGAATAAAATGTTTAACTTCGCATATAACATTAACGTTATTTTCAGCCGAAAGTGCCAGATGAAATTATTCCCTTTACGTTTTACAATTATAAAATCTTAAAATCTAAAATAAACAAGCTTTAGTTTTCTTATAAAACAAAATAACTTACCTGAATCCAATGAAACGTTATCAAGATCCGTAACCTATAAAAAAGATGACCATAAACGCAAGGCATTTTTAGATGGTTTTTGGAACGGGTAAAATAAAGAAAAAACAACGGTATTCGATGATCTTCGATAATTTATTATCACCTTAACGCTGCTACATTGTTTATCATATTAAGAGCTGCACACACACATAACTCTCGCACCCTTATATCATGCATCGCAAATTATAAAGGGGAATGATGTTCGACATAAGTAACATGTTTGCGCGCGTTTAAGACATACTTCAAACTTTTTCATCGTATTCAATATTTTTCGTATTCCGTTTACACGTTTGCTCATTTTTGTTTATAAACTTTTTCACTCATAAATAATCCGGAATCTCGTCAAAAGTAATGATTAGGAACTTTGTTCTTTGCGCCGAGGCGACACGTCTCGATTACGCGCAGGTACATTTTCACAATTTTCAATTTTTTTGTATTCATTTATATTTTGTAGGTAAGCGACGTGTCGATTCGCACGGCCAATTCTTAAACTTTATATTTATCGATATAATAATCGTAACCATAATATAATCGTACTAATTATATAATAAAAAATAGACGTCAATGTACAATCATTTATGCGGAAATGAAAAATTAAAATGAAATTAGTGAGGTTTCAACAAATACTGGCCGTAATTTGTGTATTAGAGTAAGAAATAAAAATTGTATATAAAAAAAAAATAATATAATACGCAATCTAATCGAATTTGCGAATAACTAAATATTGAATGTAACATTATAAACATTACTATACTCGCATCAACGAGGACCAGAGAAGGAAAAATGGGAAGCGATCGGGGCAAGGAAAGGCACTGAGATCGAAATCGTTCTTGTTCTTAAGCGTAAATATTTGATTTGTGCCATTGAGCCTTTGTAATGTATGTTGCGAGTCGTTTTCTTAACTTTAAATATATTAGATTTATTCGTAAAATATTGCGGTGATACTGACTTGAAAAAAAATTTACAGTTACAGGCACGTGGAATTTTACTTTCGTTGAGTTTCGTTCATTCGAAAGGCAATTCACAAATAATTCAAACTAATTAAGCTTCGTATTTTACTTTGTAAGAGACTGAGAGTTTCCTTCCAAAATTCACATTGTTATCACGGTAAAGAAAACTATAAATATTAGCCGATAATTCACTACCTTATCTATTAATTACAATTAATGATATTTTTATTAAACTAAATCACTAAAATTACAATGCGTATCTAAGACCTAAATATAATACTAATTATAATGTACGATATAATTATACACAAGTTTTCATGAAAGGAGACGTTCAAGCTTAATTATATGCAATTTTTTTCAAATTTCACTAGCGAAGTCTTAAAAGAAAGAAAGGCTCAAAATGACGAATGAACCAGAGAAACAATTAACGAGACCAAGAGAAAGCAAGAAAAAAATTTATTATTAAAATAAGGACGTATCGTGCGATGTAGGTATATTATAAAAAAAAAAACAAAAAAAACGAGCGATACTTTTTTCAACGGAGTCGATTTATACGATCGAGGTTGAAGTGTGTGAGAAAGTAATGATTAATGAAAGGGTGGAAGAAAATATGATAAAAAATATATATAATAATAAAGAGAGGCATTTTTAAAATGAATTATTTTTAACGTGGAAGTTAAAATCTTTGGATATTTCTCTGTACACGCCGATGTTAAACTAGATTAACGGATTCGTCTGTATTATCTTCCCTTTCTTCGAGATAAAACTGAGACCAATGAGAACCTTTAAGTAATATCGCCGCATCCTTCCATGTAGTTTGCATGGTATTTTTTTAGTGATCGAAGATCCATGAAAACTTGCTTGAATTATCAAATAATTTTATTTTTGTACACTTTGAACTTGCGCTGCGGTTGGAAGAATATTTTCACACGATTTTTTTTTGTCATCGATGATTTTCATATATTCCTGTCTCTTCCAAAATCGTTACACAACGATCGCGCATGATTTTATATTTTAAAAATAAAAGAAAGAAACGGCACCGTTACTATTTTAAGGCCAGTATAGCAATGTTTATTGTGTGTTACATTCAACTTTTAGTTATTCACTCGATCAAACTCTCTCGACTCGATTTATCGATATTAGAGTCCTTACAATAATTATCATTATTATTATTATTATTATTTGTACAATTAATTCTTTGCTTCTCAGCTGTCGTTGCTAACAATGAGTAAAGTTGACTCAAGTCTAAATTTCAAGCCTCTTAAGAGCTACATTTAATTGTCATGATTAATTATTTTATAATAGACGGAAAAAAGAATCGTACGAAGCTCTGTGGTATAAATAAAAGAAACAAATTATAAAAGGTTAACTTACTTTAACAAATATCTACAAAGCTGACATGAAGGTTAGCGACGTTAGCGGATGGGTCTCAGCTTTGCTGGATCGAGTCAGGATACGAAAAAAACATTTGTATGGTGCAACTAACATATACACTCGCGTTCTTATTCTAATCTTTGTCTATATATTCGAAAAAAAGATTACTAGAGTAAGTGAGTGAGCGCAAGAGTGAGTAAAGACAAAGGAAAGAGAAGAAAGCGGTAATGATATTTAATAAGTTTATCATTATTTTTTTTTTTTTTGTAGTAGAATCTTCTAGCCTGTGGCTGAAATTAGAGATTTAAATCATTCATATATTAATCATATACTTTTACTTTATACCATTAGCAATTATTTTCTACACCACTGTTCGTAGCATTTTTAGTGTGTTGGACAACATACAACGAAAAAGCTTGGCATTCATTTACTCAGTCTTGATTCAGTCTTACTTTATATAAAAATGCAAATTAGTATCATTATTAAAAATATCAATATTTGAGAGAAAATAAAATAAACGAACCTAAAAGACTTTTGAAAGATTTTATCTTTCAAAGACAAATGACATAATGGCCTTTCACTTAACCAAGAATACGGTAAAATTTTGTCCAAATTATATTTAAACGAAAAATTTTTAAAATAATTTTATCTAAATAAAAAATCCATTCACTGTTGAACCAAAAAGAAAACTATACAAATTGTTAAAACGCTGATCTTCGGTTACAAAATAACAACTAATATTTATTAGAAAAATTGGCTATTCGTATTAAACTTAATTTTCTATAAACCAAAAAATAGTGATTTCAAATCATAATAAACTTAGAGTTTTAAGTGTTATGATTACTTAAAACAAACTGCTAAAAGGATGAATTAAACATCGCAAAGTCTTTAATTAAATCTCAGTCAAGGAAGTATCGACGATTGTCTAGTCAGAAAAAAGACACCAACACGAAAATGAAGAACATTTATCATAAACTCAATTTGTCAGAGAAAATAAGTATCTACGACAATAGGTAGTAGCTGTGTAAAAGAAGAGTCTTTCGAGAGAGAAAAAAAATGGATCGAATGGAGAGCTGTCCTTTTTTTCATTACCATAACACACTTTTTATTTCGGTACGAACCGTTGCTTCTCTCATTTCCAAAAATTATTATTCTTCACCCTTCTGTTCTCATTTTAAACGTTCTCCTCCAAATAAAAGCCAACTGTATCCTTAGGACTCATCAATTGAATTACCATCATCCTAACTTTATACCACGTTTTAGACCCCTAACGTTCGGGGGATTTAAAGACAAATATTTTATCACTACGTCTACAAAGTTAAAGATACATTATAGATTAGAATCTACGATTAAGAATTTATTGGTACAGTTTGTAGTTCCTAAGCAATCATTGCAACGATTATTACGATGCACACAGTACTTTTTTAAAAACAAGATGATATGCCCCCATTACTGACGCCAATATACCGCCGGTACTATATTAAAAAAGAAAAACAACGTAAATCTTAAGAGCTGGTGTGCAGTAGTCGTCGTCGTCGTGTATTAGCACATTGAAATGAATATATCGTCGACGGTTGAACGCATAAAATTCGCGTCGGTGTTTCCTCACCGATAATAGATAAAAATCAAAGAGAATCTTTAAAATTGCAATCGACAAACTCGAGAAACAAAAATTGTCCCTCGCGAGAGATTTTCTCACTAATGCAATAAATAAAAATAATTGAATTTATTTTCTTTAAATCCGTCAAAAACTTTTTCTTCTCGTATTTCATCTTCTTGCACAAAGTCGAGAACAATTAATACTGTATTATTCCGTAGCTCGACTCTCATCGAGTACTTAAAAAGACACGTCCCACCTCTACTTTCGCGAGTCCTAGACGAAAGGCTTCTTCTTTTTTTTATGCATTTTGTATTTTATATTTTATATTTTATATTTTATATTTCATATTTCATACTTTATACTTTATATTTTATAGTTTGCCTTTTGTATTATATAGAACAGGACTTTATACAATAACAGTTTTGCACGTTTTCTCCTATATACAATCATATATTTGTTTTATCGGTTTATCACGTTATACATAAAAAGCGGACTAAAGAAACGAGCTTTAGCATATTATAATTGCTCCTCGAACTGTGTTTCAAACTACTCTTCGTCTAGGATTCGCGAGCGCGGAACGATCGTACAGTTAAAATTTGCACAATAACGGTTGTCTATTCATCCCTTAAATGAGCATGACCCGATTGTTTCCAAAATCTACCACAGCTATCCTACCATCGGGTGTCAAGGCTATGCCGGAGGGTCTGTCCATTTCGCCGACGCTTTTGCCGTGCGAGCCGAACGTCCGCTTGAGTGTACCAGCCGAGTCGAATATTTGTATACGATGGTTTCTAGAATCGGCGACGATGATGTTACCCTCGTCGTCGATGACAACACCTTGCGGTCTCAACAACTGCTTGGGTCCGCCGGTTCCCTCGCATCCGAGGATTCGCGCGTTCATGAAGTCCGCGTCGATAACCACGACCCGGTGATTGTTGAAATCGGTGACAACGACATTACCTTCCGGATTGAAGGCGACACTGCGCGGTGAGTCAAAGTGCTTCCACAAGCTCGGCGTTGTCTCGTATCCGTACTTGCGCAAAAATATACCCTCGGCGCTGAACAGCTGTACGCGATGATTGCGCGTATCAGAGACGACGATCTGGCACTCGGAGTTCACGGCAACGTCCCAAGGATAATTGAACTGTCCGCAGCAACAGCCTTTCTCGCCGAAACTCAGCAGGAAGAGACCTTCCATTGTTAAGACCTGCAAAGTGGAAAAGCACACGTTTCTATCAAAATTTTCCGCAGGGCGAGGCAAATTTTTTCATTTTAAAAGCGGTAGGTATCAACGAACGAACCTGTATGCGATGGTTATCCTTGTCCGCGACGATGATGCGTCGACGTCCGTCCACGGCTACACCGGCTGGTCTGTCGAATTGTCCAGGTGCTGTGCCGTGAGTCCCGAATCTCCTGACGAAGCTCCCGTCTTGTCTATAGATCTGTACGCGGTTGTTGGACCTGTCGGCGACGATGATATGACCCTCCTTGTCGCAGGCGACTCCCCAGGGCCTGCAGAGGTTGTCGCTTGCATCCGCGTCGTTGCCGATCACTTTTATCGGCTTGGTCAAACCCGCGTACTGTTGTCCGGATCTTCCGGTGCGCACCGTAACTGGAAAACTACTAGCGGGCACGGGACGTCCTCTTGGTACCGATGTAAGTGGTAACATTTTTACGGACGAATTCGACGTTTGAGACTGCGAATTTCTATGGAAGAACTGAAGAGTCGAACGTTTCAATTAATCTTTCGTGGATACATTACGCATGAGTTATTGCTATGATAACGATATTACGAGTGTCTTTTTTTTTTATTCGAACGTGTACGCGTGAAAGTTAGGCTTTTTTCCAACTTGGTGAAGAAAGAATTGTGATAACATTGATAACAGAGTGAAATAATAAAGTTATCAACGATGATTGATCGAATTAGCTTTTGGCGATTACAAGTTTACGCGAATATGGAAATAATACGTAGCGAAGATATTAAAGTGAAATCGCTGATCAAAGATGAAGAGAGAAAGAATCTTACCTGAGGAGAAGAACCACCACCGCCTCGACCGCGAACCAAACGACGATCACCGATGGGCCCTGGATTGTTGATTATGATGGAGCCAAGGTTTGCGATCGATTGAAGAATGTTGTCTTCGGGTCCGGTGAAGGATATCCAATTTTCCTCCGGTGGTGGTAAACGCTGACGAGACTGTCGGATTTGGAAGATCTACGACGTTTAAAAGTTAGATGAAAATATTTACGAATTACTATATTTCATCGTAATAAGCGATCCTGCATTTTCTCCATTAATTAGATTTTTATATAAATTTTGCGAAATAATTAACAACTTGAAAAATATAAAAAGAAACGTTTGATCAATTTTACAATTAGATGCAATTTGTCGAACATTTCGAGTTCTTACGTTTAAAGTATAATATTGAAAAATAATCTTTTAATCGTAAGGATTGGCTTATCCTTAAGTTTCCACTCCTGTTTCCGCGATTATAAAGTTTAATAAAAAGTATCGAAAAGTTGTACCGGGAAATCAAGATTTTAACGAGACCCTCGTTTAAGTTTCTCCGGGAAAAGTGTATTTAATTAGATAATTACCTCGGCCGAAGCCATGTCTTTTGTCACAAATAAATCCAGAGGATTTCTGGCCAAAGCCGGAGACTCCACGGCGTCCGTAAGTTTGTCGATCGCTCTACTCAAGCGAGAAATGCCATTTCTCAATCCCTCGTCTCGCGCTTTTAGCGTCGCAAACTTGAGCAACCGCGCTTTTTCAATCCTGCCGAGTAATTCCTTCTCGCGGGCCTCCAAAGCTGTGGTTATTTTTCTGATGCACAACATAACATCCGTCGTAGCCTCGCGCGCTTTTTGTTCCAATGTCTCGGCAGCCATCTAAAAAAAAATACATCGGTTCTTATCACGACCTTTCGATTCTTGCCTTTGTACTTCGAACGAAGTCTTCGTCTCGAAGAATTTTAAGCGACCCTTCGAAAACTCTGAATCGTTATCGAGCCGGTCGATCGAAGAGTAAATATCCAAGAACTTATCGCATACCTGTACCGACTCGAGATCCTCCCTGAGAGCGGACACGCCAATTCTTGCCTCGCTCATAACTTGGGTCGCCTGTAATCCGGCGTTTTCGACGGCATCCATGAGGTGGATGGTCACGTGACCGACGTGGAGATGTAATCCACAGTCGGCGCAAAAAGGTCTGCTACACGTTTGGCAATAGAAGCGCTGAGCATCGCGATGTAGTTCGCAGTACAACGACGTCGAGGAGGTCGAGATGTTGTGGCGGATCATCGGCGGACTGGGAATTTCCGTCCTCAGCGAGCGCATCAGCGACTGCTCATTTGTATTTATGTTAGTCTGTAACATGCGGTTATACATTCCTTTCAACTCTCCAAACTTTATACGCAAAGATTGGGTTCATCGGAACTTTTAAGAACTTCCAAAGGTCTTAAAGCACATATTCCGATAGAGAAAAAAAGAAGAACATGTAATTACCTGGTGCAGCATCTTCGAGCAAGAGTCGCAGGGTAAATCCGTGCAGTCGCGGCATCTCGAGACGCTGTAGCTTTCAGGCGACGGTAGTCTTATGTCGCAGGAATTAATGAAGTCCTCGGCGCTGACGACCTGCAGCAAACTGCTGATGAGCGAATCGACGCTCAGGTCGTCCGGTGATCTGCCGTAACATTGGGAGTTTGGGCTGCTCCCCGATGATATCGTCCCCGGTGGACTCGTACTCGAGTAACCGGACGTCACGTATTGCCATGGGGAATTATTGATCAGCTGAAAAGGATAAATCTTTACGCTATGGATTTTCCCGCCCTGGTAAGGGAACGATCTATCGTTTCGGAAATTACAATTACGCGAGAAGTGGGAATAGTTTGAAACAAACTTGATAGAACAGCTTCGAAGTTCTATTTCATTGATAAAGAAGACGCGAGAGGGGTTAAAAACTATGGGTCGATTCTACGGAAAGAAAAAGACAAGCTACATAATAATTGCGGCGGAAAACTTAGTTGCACCCCATAAAATCGAAGGGAAATCAGTAGACATCGACGATTCGACGAAGCGAAAACGAAGGGCTGACGTTTCGCAATTGGTTCGAGGTGAGAAAACAAGGAGAGAAAGAGAAAACTAGCGAACGAAAAATGTAAGAAACTTCGTCTGTGTCAACGTTATACGATGTAGCTTATCCGAAAGGAATTTTACACAGGGTAGATCGGGCGTGACTATAACAGATTTCAATAAGGTTCTTACCCCATGATCGTAGCTTTTGCCATGACTCATCGTTAGGCAAGTGAGTCGTCCTCTGCCGCGCGTCGATGTATCTCCTCAACGTCACTTCGCGGGATGCCTCCAATCTGTAACACGTAAAAAAAAGAGCACCCGTTAGTTTCGAGTGTGTCGAATTGCTTATTTCTCTACTTATTCTTAACTTAATTTAACGTATTCTCGTACGGATTGCCTGCGGTAGAAAGGATGAATCCTTGGCGGCCTGATACAGAGGCTTTTGATTCAGGGGGCGAAATATGTGGGTACTTTGGAGGGTCAAAATATTTATTTTTTATTCGATACGCCCCTGTTCTCGAACGACTATTCGAGGATAACGTTATCGAATCTTTTCCACATCGTAAGTCTTATTCGTACGTAAATTAAGTGTACCGATATAATATTTTCCGTGTGTATTTTAATTATTTGTTCTCGGGAATACAAATATTACTCCACCGTCGAAGGATTCGGGGCTGTGTTATCGAATTTCGCGATTATTTATTTTATTATTAAGCTTTTCGAGCTAATATTGATATCGCGATGGTGTGGGGATGTTTTCAACAAAATTAAAGTCGCAATGTTCTACACTGTAAGTGAAAATTTAAATTTTTAGGCGACGTCGGCTCGACGATTTAAAAGGTTCAATTTAAAAACTTGGCTTTTATACGCTCGGTTTTAAGGAATATGCAAGAGTAAATAAAGAAAATAGTACGCATCAACTGTAAAATAAACTACACGGAAAAAAATACGTGTAAATCATTACTAATGCATTCTTAAAAGGGTATAAAAAATTTTAAGACAAAAAGCGATCGTTTCAAATCATGAAAGGGAACATAAAAAAATATCGGTTTTTTATAGGCTTCATTGGGGAATAATACGGCACGACTCGAAATTGAGATCTGAAGAATATACTGGAGCAAAAAATGATATACTTTCCGGTATTATTTACCGTTAAATCGATAAATGATACAATTCAAACAAAATTTAATTTATGATTAATTAACCGCTATAGTCGGTTATAATTATCTGTAATAAAGACTTGATTATTCAGTTTTATTACACAAAACGTTCGTTCCGATTACATTCGATAAATCAAATTTATAATATTTCAATTTTATTTTCCTTAAATTTTTATTATTTTGCATTAAACTTATGTACTTGATAAAAGTAAATAAATTTCCTCTAAATTCGGTCGTAAATTTAGAGAATAAAACTGTGACGATCCAAAAGCGAAAACTGATGAAAATATTTTGCTTGACATATTGTAAAAGCATCGAAGAAATTTATAAAAATAAGTATCCGTACTAATATATTATTAGCATCGACATAAAAGAGCTATTTCGAATGTGACACCAGAATATATATATAATATATGAAGGACGAGACTTTTTTACCCGCATACCCTTCATTACATCACGATAAAAAATTCACGGTCACGTATCTTACTTCTCTAGTTTCTTCGTTCGAATAAAGCTATTTGTTATTTTTATACGAAACAAGTCCCTGAATCGAGCTTTAAACAATGGAAATGAACATAAATTTCTTACTCGTCATTTATTTCAAATTGTAAATTGGTTTTTCGTACCGTTCGTATCGGATATAAGTTCTCATGGCATAAAATTGGGTAAAGTACCATTTTTGTTCGATGATTATTATTTCAGTGGAAAAGAAAACCCCCGGTGAAAGAAAATTATAAGAAAAAAAATATCTTTGCGCTAGTAACAATATTTACATCGGAAGCGTACGAAAATATTTCGTCAACCTTAAAGACGAAAAACATCGAAGTGTACTCAACGGCATAAAAATAACGTTATTCGGAAGGGATGACGGTATTTAACCCAGTGATGTATATTATCCTTCTATAAACAACATTCTTAAAAAACGCGTGTCTCCTCCTTGTGTGACTTCTCTCTTTTTCACTCTCCGTTTTCTCTCGCTCGCTCATTCTTACCAAACCGGATCGTTTACACGACGACTACTCGTTCGAAGCAGGAAGGAACGCGGATATTTCCTACGAGGAAGCGAACGCGGAAGCTCAAACCGAGACACCGGTTACGAATGACTAACAATTTTTAAGAACTAGTTATCGAAACCAGGACTATAACCGAATCTAATACAATAAAGAAGTCATGAAATACCAGTGGTCTGAAAAAACGGAACGGGAACGTAAGACAACTTTTGAAAGCGTTTTAATCGCGTTTAAAGTAATTTCGCAGCGTTGCGATAAGATTGGAAATTTTAAGATTCGGTTATCGCGGTAACTATGGTGAAGATCGAAGGTAAAATGGATTATCGATTAAATGCGATACGGAGAATAATTTACTTAACCGAAAGATGCGTGATTTACGATTTAAATCGTAGATTTTCAAAGATTTCTTTTTGTTTAAATAGAAGTGAAAAACGATCGTTACGGTGGCAAAAATAACGATGTATCATCCAAGAATATAAATTACCGTAACGATCCGTTCGGATTAAATTTAATTAGTAAATAATGTCAACCGTTGATCGACACGGTTAAATTTGATGGAATGGGTGAGCATTATAATATCCATTATTACCGTTCAAAATAAGTAAGCACATTCGACAGCGATAAACTGAAACGAGGAAGAAATCTTTATCGGCATTGTACGAATAATAAGAATAAATATTGTAAAGCGCGAGGTTGAATTCTCCAAATCGGACTAATTAAACGCACAAAAGTGAAGAACGGAACGAAAAGGAAATAATAACGATAATAATGATAATAATAGTAATAGTAATAATAATAGTAATAATAATAGTAATAATAATAGTAATATTAAAAAAGAAAAAGGTGAAAGGTACAAAGGGAGCGACGGGCGACGGGCGACGGGCGACGGGCGACGAGCGACAGAGGAATTGTAAAGGCAGGAAGAAACCAGAAAACGTAAAAACGAGCCCAAGGAGATAAAACGAGGAGGACGGACTGCGTCTCGTCAAAACAAGATATACTTTCTCGCTCGGAACAGCAGCATCTCGTATCTCGGGCCCGTGGCCACATGCGTACACGTGTATGCATGCACAGCAAAGGACCCCGCGAGAAATCAATAAAAGTGCCAGGGGGGCCGCGGGAAATCTGGCCCTCTCCTCATCCCCTTTGTCTCTCTCGCTCTCGTTGGTTCTTACCCTTCTGCAGGCGCGTGCGTCGCGCGCACAGATGCACAAGGGGAGCAGACTCCCTCTTCCACTCTCTCCTTCTCGCTTGCCCTTTACACTTTCTCTCTGATCACGACGGGGCCGATTTACCGGTTTCGACCTTCCGAGAGAGAGATCGAGAGAGATCGAGAGAGAGATCGAGAGAGAGATCGAGTGAGATCCCCTCTGCACGTACATTATTGGTATATATACGACGACGTGTAAGTTTTTGCCCCCGCGCTCATCCCGTACTAGTACATGAATAAAATACAAAGAGAGAGTGAGAGTCTTTTTTGCTTCCTCTTTCTCTTTTATTTCTCTATACTGCTATGCCGGAGTACCGATTGTTCTCCCGTCGTTTGTATCGCGCCGAAATGATTTGTCAATTGCGTTTATTAAAATTATTGGTTAATTTGACGGTACGTATTATTTTTTTTAAAAAGATCTACATTTCCGATACGTTCCTTACAACTTATTTTTTTATTATAATTATTTTATTTCGGAAACGCGAATAATCGTAAATTATTATCCTTTGTACATATTTATTTTGTTTTCGTTACATTTTTATCGATTGATACAAAATTTACACTTATAAAAAAAATCAAAACTCTTTATTATCGTTGATTCGGTCGTCGCTTTCATCGATTTCGCTATTTTTATTCATTTACTGGAGAATATCGACGATTAATACGTAATATTTAATTCGGAACGGTTGTTATCTTTAACGATGAATTAAACTTTGATCGCTTCGAATTTGTACTCGATGAAAAAAAATTATGTGAATTCATCCCTTAACTGACGTAACAACTCGTTTTAAATTTGCGACTATAAAATATAAAAGCAAAAAATAATTAATACAATATCACGAGGAGTAAATGATCGATTTGTGCGAAATTAATAACGTGAAACGTAATATATACGTATACGTACGAAGTAGGAAAGATTCAGATACGAATCAATCCGAAAAATGATATCTTATTGGAATAATACAAGCCCAATTTGTTCCTCGATAAATATCTAAATAAAGATATTTCACTGCGAGAAATGGGAAAAATGTACTTTCGTAGCAGACCAAAGATAGGAAACTCTGATTTTGGCGTACATATTACGTTTTGACATTCGAACGCTTTATTCTCTAATGACTGAGAAAATTTTCCACCGCTGCGTCGTATGTCGAAATCCTCGTGCGAAGAAGGCAGACACAACTAAAACCACATCGATCACAAAAGATTCCAATTCGGGGAAAATTTTCTTCGACACCCCAAAATTCCATGATGAGAAAGAGTAAGCGAAACTCTCTTGGCTAAAACCGAGCTGAAACTATGACCGAAAGAAAAAAGAATTAGGAAACGCAAAAGAGGGTGGAAAGAACAAAAATTTATGAGTCGAAGAAAAGAAAGCCTCTTTACGACCTGCCAATGACTATTAGTAAAAAGAAAATTAACAACTAATGTATCGGTATCGATTTATAAAAATTAGATATAGTCTTCATTCGTATAAATTCGTGTATTTACATCGGCAAAAGATATATATAGCTTAATTTTCGAAGCAAACGGCACATTTATTGAACAATAAAATGGAATTCCGCCCGTACGTTTACTATACCCATTGAAAATCTCAGAAATGTTCCACCGCCCTCGTACATCTTCATTCCGGCCATTATATTTTACATTATACATTCGAGGATCGGCAAAATAAACAGATGGTAAATAAAAAACGCACTCGTCCTCGCTAAGTAACCATAATTTTTTTAATAAATTTTCGTGCATGTAGCATTCGGTGTCCTTCGTTATCAAGCTTAGGATCATAAATTTTGTGCATCGATGGTTGGTTGGTTGGTTCACTGGTAAAAAGTGACGTTCTTACGTAAAGACGCAAAGAGAAAAAAGAGAAAAAAGAGAAAAAAGAGAAAAAGAAAACGAACATGAACGACAAACCAAAAATTTACGATATAAATCTGTTTACAACTCGAGGAGTGGATTGACATAGGCCATAGACAAGGAGATTCATAAATGTCTCGTTTCGGAAAAACCATCCCTGCTTCCCTCAAAATTCCACAATGCGAACGAGTACACAAGCGTACGGATAAAGAGAAAGATGGAAACTCCGCTCGGAGTTGGACTTAAACCAGAGAAAGAACGAAATAATGAAGAAACCCAATAGAGAGAAAAAGACAAGGAACAAGAAGTTGAGTGATTTCCCGAGGCGCAGCCAACCGTAGTTGCATCTCTCTCTCTTCGTCCTTTCCTCTCGGGGAACATTTGTCGGCCAGATAAAGTAAAGCAGGCTGAACAGTTGTGCCGGACGCTCCTAGGTAATGCCGCTTTTCCGAGAAGAAGCTCTGAACGCATACGAAGGCCCACCTGTACCGATATCGGTAGAGGCTCGATGTGTGGGTATGGGCATTGTACGTGTGTGAGTGTGCGCACGTCGTTCGGTCACGCGCGAACCTGAGACTTTCCTTTGGTTTCGAATGCACGGCTTATACCTACACACTCTTACGATCCTAGTCCTCCTGCTAGGCAGGTCAGCCCTTAGCGGCGGTTTAAAGATATTTTGATGCCTGTCTCTGTCTCCCGAGGATGCGCGGTTCGAGGCGTGGGCCCAAAATTCGGGGTCTTTCTCGTTGCTTTCTCTCCCTCGCTCCTAAGCATCGAGGCTGACGTGTGTATACACGGGCGTATGCAACTCACACATGGAAACGTAGTCTCTCTCCCTGTCTCTCCCTGTCTCTCTATGCGTCATGCTCTCTCTTTTCTCGTATTCTTTCCGAGGATTACATGATTTTTCTCGAAACGGAAGGCCCACTCGAAGGAAGGAGATAGAAGCAATGCCCAAAATGCGGGACCATTTGGGCATGACTGAAAATTTTCCTTTTTTCTTTTCTTACTTTCAAAAGATAGGAAAGCTGCTAAGTTTATTGTTTGTACATTGTTAACTTATCGAAAAATCTTCGTTTCGTAATACTCTTTTGGTTAGTTGGATCTATTGAAAATCAGTTCAGTTATGAACCGAGCTTTACGATGACAGATGTTCTCACAATAATCAATCTTATCTTTGCGTAATAACAATTTATTACGTAATATAATTACGCGGAAGAAGCTTTTTTACAATAATGAAGTATCGAGTTTCGTAAAATCCGAAATAAAAACAACGATACAACCGATAACCGATTCGTTTTTATTTCTTTATTACAGGGAAAATTAACTATAATTATAGCAAATAGGATAGAAACGATCGATATTGGATCCGGTGAAGATAAATATGTACAAATATGTATTAAAATTTTAAAACTTCCGTACAGAATTAAAAAATTTCTAAAATAAATATCTCGTTTCGGTTTTGTTTTCGTATTCCGACTAGTAAAATAATCCTTTTCCAAAAAACCATCATTCATCGTTCGTGTGATTATTTTCTTTTATGGAAAAATTTGTTGGTCATGTTGAATACGAGGAATTTCCAATTAAAAGATTTCATCCTCTTGATGAACTTGTAACGCAAAGTAATTTAACGTACAAAAATTTTTCGAATGTCATTAATGAGTTCGGATTTTGAAAAATTGAAAACGAAACGCTTTAATTTTTTTTCTTTAAATTAAAAATATCAAAAGTTACTTTTAAATAAGTTTGTAGAATCCGTAAGAAAAACAATATTATAAAGAATTAATATCGAAGTTTTTTTTAGTCCTTTTTAATATTCAACAAAATTAATTTACATCAATTTCACGATTTCAAAAGTAAAATATCAGTTATTTAACGAATTAAAACAATATTCGCGTACGTTTACGACATCTTTCAATAACTACAATCGTTAAAAAGCTTATTAAACTCAAAACATTGATTTGAAATAGTATTACATATAATAAATTACATAAACGTAAGTATAATTGAAAATACGAAACAACTATTAACTATGAAAGTTGCAGAGTTAATTTTCACAGGATCAAAATTCAAATTCACCGATAATTATTTCTAAACGTACATAAATCACCCCTCCTCGGAATGTCATACCAATATTAAATGTTTAACATATTCAATATCGAGGGATTGTCCAAGGTACGTTATAGGCGCATTTTTTCGTTGTTGGTCATCAAGCCGATACGCACACGTATGTAATTTCGCTTAATCTTTTATCTTCGCGCGTTAACTATGAGCGACTGCGTTATTTCGATCGGGTGGTCGACACGATAATGAAACAAAAAAATACCAAGAGCCAATGGGGTGCGCTCGCTTAATAGATCTGCAGAAGCCAAAAGGAACGAACATAAGAGCGGGTGAACGAGCGAGAGCGAGAGCAAAAGAGGGAGAGCAGGAGAGAGCAGGAGAGAGCAGGAGAGAAAGGGACGCGGAAACACGCAACGTAAAAATAGGGTGGACCATTTTTTCCTCCCGATCCACGTGTGCGCATATGTCGCTTGCTCGTACTAGTTGTAGGAACCTTTTGAAAAGGAGGCCTACTGCTATTGCGCCGTTAGAGGGAGAGAGCAATGGCGACGCGCTACTGTATTTAATTAACATTTTTTTTCTATGCTTTTTTTTTTAATTCCTAAACGGGCGCGCATCGAACTTGAAAAGCAACTCCTCGGGGAATTATTTTATACGCGGGATCGTCGAATGCAAACGTAACTTATCTAGTTTATTCCGTGCCTCGATCCTCCTTAACTTTTTTTTCCCTTCCTCTTTTTGCCGGAAAAATGTTATTTTATTTTAATCCAGGATAATGGCCGAATCTCTCAACGTTGGAGCCTGGATTTGCGTTATGATACGTTATCCTGTAACTTTCAAACTTTTACTTTTTATTACCTTAATTTACCGGTGATAGTTCCACTCGCGATTTTCTCCTTCTGTGACTACGTTATAAAAGCTGGAACTTTTGGTTGATTTATAGTTAAATTACCTAACACGTGCCATTTAGAGATAAACCTTTTAACGATGTTTTTTACTTTGCGTTCTTTTCTTTTTTTTGCAAATCATTGTTCCGATGTACAGGAAATTTTTTTACACGAAACGATAATTTGCCTACCCAAACGTTGCAACGAGACCCGTTAAAATATAGTAAATAAAAAAAAATAACTTTCAAAAACGTTTGTTAGAATGGTCGACTATAGGGTTTATTCCTAATTAAAATTATGGGCAATGGGTCGAGGCAAAAAAGTACGCGTGCACCCGAGATCGCACGCGCTCGAAAGGGGGACAGAATGACTGATGGAGAGAGAGAGACACGGAGAGGGAGAGAGGGAGAGAGAGCGAGAGAGAGACAAAGAGAAGCAAAAATGAAACGTTGAAAGGCAAAGGATCCATTATAGAAAAATAAATGTTTCTCCTTTCTAAGTTTTCCAACTTAAGCCGAAATATCTACCTGTAACTGGTTTACGATTTTTTCCTATGTCCGACGAAAGACATTGAAAGCCCTAAACTCTCCAGGTAGGTTTTCTGGAAAATCCGACAATAAAATTTACATTGACGTTACTTACACAAAAGCTTGCGCCCAAGGTTTCGTTATATTGCAAAATAAGCAATCCATCGCTTTCGATTACTATTTAAGGACAAAATACGCATTTAACGCTTCCACCTTGCATATAATTTCACATTCTCATAAATTTCCATCGTGAAGAAAAATACGTTACACACCAGAAAATTTCACGTAACGACAATTTTGTACAATAATTCTAAATGATGCCAAGTTACTTGCTTTGGATTCGAATGCAATTTTTACAACTAAATATTAAGTTAACTACGATATTGTGAGAATTAATTGTTCGGAGAAACTTGTAATAAAAAAACAATATATTTAATATTACTAGTGCAAATAAAATGTAATAATTTCATACACAGAAAAAATAAGGTCACCATTTTATTGTAATAACTCGGACCTTTTTTCATATACGTTAGCCAAATATTTAGAGTCAGCTAAAATGTGATATCGAATACTTCTGGTACCGGTTGGTGATAATTTCATATTGCATACGAGTCTTTATCAAAGTTACATATCTAATTCTTAATACTAATGTGATATTTCACGCATTGGAATGAATTTAATACTTTTTCAAGCTATAAAAGATGTTTTTCAAATAATTTGTATTATTGTTAAAGACAGAAATACATGAAAATATTTCTAAGTAGATTTTTTTTATCCAACTACTTTGAAAAAATATTATTATAAAATCTTAATATATTTTACATAGGTTTAAAAAAATAAATCGTAAAAAATTTGACATAAAAAATAAACTACAATTAAATACAGCATAAGATTTATGAACAACTTTTAAATAAAAGTAAGAAGCAAAAATTTACCTTTTCATAAACTACTGTTACATACCTCATATAAAATAAAATGCACATGGGATATAAAAAAGAGATATGGAATTTAAATTTATGTGATAACATACACTTGCGAGAAATAAAAATGTATGTTAAAACCGTTTGACAAATGTTTTACATAGATTTTTTATGCATGAAATACGAATATTATCCATTAACGATTGATTATATCATATTTCTAAAATACTATAAATAAATTCAACATATTTTGCAATAAAATTTGATTCATTTTTGTTCATGAAACTGATAAAAATTCCATTTTTACCCGCGTTAATTATATAAAATCGTCCGATTAAATTATAAGAAAACTAAAATAATAAATTTTATTGTAATTTATTAATTTTTTTAATTTTTATACAGAAAATTCTTAGAAAAAATTTATGTTTGTTAGATACGTTATTCATATTATGATTCTGAAATAATTAAATGGAAATAATTACATAACAATTATGTCATATCAGGAAATGATTTTGAACTGTTTTCAGACTCTTTATCAAATGCATATATTCTGCAATTGACAGAGATTTAGCCAAACAAGGTAATTCTATAGTAGGCTTTTCACTTTTAATAAAATGAAACACGTTTAAAATGCATTTTATATAAAATATTGTTTTATAAATTAACGATAAATTAAGATTTGTAAAATACTCGATTCCTCGATTAACTAAATCGAATTTATGGAAAAAGAAAAAAAGAATGTGGAAATAGATACAAACTAATTAATTTATCAACAATATTATCAACAAATATTTTGTTATCTATTACATTAATTTTGATATTTGAAATTAATCGATATTTTTTCAGCTTTTAATTATTGAATAACTCATTATAATAGTTTGCACGTGTAAATTAACCCCGGATGAAAGTATCTCGTTACATTTCGGTTCCCCATATTTATTTTGGACAACATTGTGTCGACTTGTCGACCGTTCGAATGTGCAATTTGCGAATACAATGTGAAATTGCGATTTTTATGATTTCTAAATGATCGAAGTAAAAAACAGCAGAAAATAAAATTTATTTCATTGTATAAACCCAATTTATAAAAAGTGTTTCTTTTTTCGAAGCATATCGTTTGCTCTTTAGATTAGAAAAAATTAATTCAACGACAGAGATAACAATGACGAATGATACGCCGATTATTTAACAATTTATTAAATCGATTAATTTTGTTCCAGCTAGTTTGTCCAAAAATTACGAATTTATACTCGTTCGGATAAGCATTGATGGGTCCTCGCAAAAAAGAAGAGATTCGGACGCGGTAAAAGTGCAACTTTCACTTCGTACCGGGTGGAAAATGATTTTCTCGTCTGGCAATCTCTCACGGGAATTTCTTCTCGCGGTATCGATGGGGGCAAATACGCGAAAAAAAAGTACGCCCCGAAAACAAAAATCCATACAGCCGAAGAAAACATCGACGCCGGGGAAAAAACGAGAAGATGAAGCGAGAAAGAAAAGAACGACTTTCCTGCGGGGAGTCAACGAACCAAGGCAACCGTTCATTTCGTTTTCATCTACGAAGGTTGCGAGTATGCGCGCACAGCCTCTCCAGCATCTCCCGTCTCTCTCGATCACCCTCTTCTTCGGCTCTCACTTTCGTTTTAGGGATGCGACTATATACGTTCGTACCGCTCAGTGGATGTCGCGCGGCGGCTTCTGCGTCTTTCGCTCGCATCGGGGGTACAAAGTATAAGATTATGGTTCTGTGTATGTGGGGCTTGGTCTCCATTAAGCGAGTATAAAGCGCCGTCCCGACTAAACAGCTAATATTTTTCAATCCTATATTTCGCTGTTCGAACAACTATGGAAGATGCGAGGAGAAAGAAGAGAGTAACGAATATAGATGACTGAGCCGAGATAATAAGTTTCACGTCCAAGTGGCCATTGTTATGCGAAACATTAATGAATTATATCTTTGTGTTTTTTACATTTTTCAAAGATCTCCCTAATCTCCCTTACGTTCATTGTGCCTTACCGCATTATTCCCTTGATTGTTTCACTCGAATGTATGCAAACTCGTATATATGCAAATATATGCATGAGTAATTCGCGCTTGATTTATCAGGCTTTGACCATTTTCTAAGCAATCATTGTCTTCGTAGCTATCGATAATCGTATTATCATACGTTTACCGCGTGTACATTTACATCGTTGGAATATTAATTGGCTGTAATCGATTACGCATTAATAACCTTATTTAAATTATGCTGACGTTTCCCGGCGACGTTTGACCATTAAATTCTCTGTACTTTTTAAATTACTTTTGACACCAGCCAAATCATACCGAAACCTATGAATACAAATTTTCATTATTACGCGCGGAATATTGAATCGAGTTCGCGCGTGCGATTTTCGGATACGTGGAACGCGAGCCTCGATAATCGTAATAAAGCTCGTGTATCAAGCGAAGAGTCGCACCGTTTAAATAAATTTTTTCAAGAAAAAAAATCAGAGCCGCGAAGTCAAATAAACATTCAATCATCGGTTGAAAGCCGAGATGGAATTCGTTTCCGATGGACGCAAACGTCGTACAAAAGACAATTTGAAAGTACTTTTATATCAAGAGCTTCTCTCTCGGCTTTTGAAGTCTTTCTGCGGCAAAAGTTACGAGAATCTCCCTACGCGAGTCTAATATACCTATACGCGAAGGAAGCAGAGTGTCATCCGTGTGGAAACGAGAGCGAAAATGTTCGTCCACCTTCCTTCCTTCCTTCCTGATCCTCTCTTTATCTCTCACTCTCTCTCACTCTCTCTCACTCTCTCTCTCACTCCGCTCATTTTTCTACGCTCTCACAGGCCTACGCAATCGATACTCGTCGCCTTCTCTCCACTTTCTCTCTCCCTCTCTCTCTCGCTCTCTCATTTTCTCTTTCGCATTCACCCCCGCGCCATATCTCGTTTTCCCTATGTATAAACCTGAGGCAAACCCTCTGTTCCCCACTCTCCGAGTGCTTCTCGCTGGAGATGAAAGCTCCCTCTTTTTTCTCTCATTTTACCGTAAAAGTGAGAGCGATATTCTTTCTCGAATTCCCATATTGTCTCTTCTTATGTATCTATAACTATTTATTCATGTATACACTATCCATTTTACTTTTACTTTCTTGCGTGTGAGCGTATATCCGTGGCACGTGCATATTCGAGGGTTTTGCGACTCTCGTTTCGAAAGGGACGGGAGACCAGAAGTTCGGAAGTTTAAAGTGTCCTGGAAAGAATTGCGAACCGAACGTTTATTTGCGTATTCGTGTTAGTCGGATATTGAGTTTTTTTTAGAAATTCTATGCGATGACTATTTTATACGGTACATTACTCTTCCCAAAAATGGTACCCAAACGATATTCTCTCGTTCGCATAGGTTTAATTCTCGAGGAATAAGAAACGAATCCACATTGTGATAAGCCGCGAGAAAAAAATGATAAATTTTAAATTACGTTTCCAAAGACATAAATTTTGTTACAATGACACTCGTGGAATCGAATTTTATCATCGTCTCGTTGAACTCACGGAAATCTGAAATTTTTGACAAATTTGTGAATTAAACTTGTTCTATAACGAATTAATTACTCTATTAAATATAAAATTACTTAAATAACCGCAGCGATATCTGAACTACTATTTGTAACTGATACAAATAGAACGCGCGTACTTGAGTTCTTTGGTATATACTAGCTATACGATTCATAGATGTCCAAAACCAATTGGACCAAAAAAATAAATTGCATCGTTCTCGGAAGAACTTATCTCGAAAAATTAATTTCAACGGAGCATAGAGCCTTAAAAGTACGCTCGAAAATTCGAATAAACATAAAACGCCTATCTATAATTAGAACTTACGCTAATTTAATTTCTCACGAACATCTCCAACTTATGTGTTTTACGAAGCTCGTTCATTTTCTCGAGAGACAGCGGAGATTTTAATTGCCCGTAAAAAGTCCCGCTAATAGCTCCATAAAAAAGTATCCCCGACATAGATATCGATTCGAAGGGCGACCCAACGACGAGGACCAGGAAATATTTAAGGTCGGAGCGTTGCTTCAAGATCGCGATGTTTTATATCGAACGACTGTAAAACGTACATAAGGAAAAGAGCGACATGTGTTTGCCCACGATACGACAGACGTTGATCCAGCATCCGAATAAAGCGGATTTCTTTAACCCGGCGGCTTGTAATATATAGTATCGCCGGGGGCAAGAAATAAGGAAATGGAATCGTTTCAAGTTAACAACTGGGACCCGAATCAGGCCACACCGGACGAGTGACGACGAGCTTCCGACGAAGGAGTCGTGCACACACATAAGTCGCTGGAAAATTTGTCCGGACCGTGGAGTTTATTTGTGGCCGATAACCAAGGGATCTTCTACGTATGACGAAGAGTGTCCAATCGGATTCTTATTGTAGAGCTTATAATCGATCCCACTTTGATTCCCAATGTTGACTTATATTCCGAATAGCCTCTCGCATTACACGCGTGCTAGTATTTATAAGAATTTTTTTGTTTACACAAACGTATTCAATATTGTACTTATTATACTTATTACACGAATATTCCGTAATTTAGGGTTATCGAATACGTTGGAATAATAATTGGAATAATCTTGGAGATGTACGATTCGATCGAGTTTTCTCGATTCGCTCGTGTCTAAATAAAGGAAAGGGGCGGTTCTAATACCACGAAGCAAAGAAATTTGGATTATTCAACGTTGGCTAATTAGCGAGTAATTACAGCGAGAGGAATAAAAACAATGGCCGGCATCGATTTCGAAAAGATTTTTTGAAAAACACGATCAAGCTATATTTCATTACAATTTGGCAAGACTTCGCCTCGCATTCGTATTTTCAATAATTAATAAAGATAAAACGAACAGAAAACGTTGTCTGCGTTGATTTCGATATCTGACCAATCGCTTTATCTCTCTCTTTTTTTCCATGTCCCCCTCCCTATCGGCTTTACGACTGGTATATAACTATCGAAACTTTTAAAGTCGAACGCTTGGTTATAACACGCGCGCGTGTCTCGTTCGAGGCAACGAAAAACGACCAAGAGAAATATTACATCGTAGCTGTGTGTTATACATTGTTTACTCGAAGGCAAAGGAGTGACTCGAAATAACGTTAGACGCGAGAAGTCAAAGCTTTGCGCTACTTTTGCGTTTGTTGTGCTACTGTTTTTCATGCACGCGTATTTCGAATTTGGTCGCTCGATCGGTAATTTTGTTCCTCGTTTTTTTTTATTCTTTTCCTTGCATTTTACGATATTAACGAAATAATCGATAGCATTTTGATTTTGAATTTTTTCCCCGGATAAATAAGCGATTCGTGGATTATCGCACGAGCGTTTCCTGGACGTAAGCGTGGCTAAAAAGTTACCGCGAAAATTGTTTTCCGTTTATTTACAAAGTTAAGAATACGCTTGAATCGTATCGATTTCATAATATTATGATGCTGAAAGGAAAAAGTATATAACGCGTAAAATAACCTAAAAATATACATAAGTTAGGAAGATACATGACGTAACAATGATATTATTTCCTTTGAATCGTGAAACCGGTAATTTGAAAAATGTAAATTTTCAACTATTCTGTTTGGAAATTCTAACCTATTCGTACGCAACGGCAACGTTAGGCGTACTTTTGAATTTATCCGCGTTCCTATTACACGCGATACACATTTATTTCTCTTCCACCGATAAAATTACCTTTCGAACGTATCAAACTTACAGCTGTACATTCGAATTCAAACCATGTTTAACCAACCGTCCAAGGTTGCGTGTGTAATTTTTTAACTCGGTACCCAACAATGCGACGGGGTACGTCCCAAGAATTACGTAACACCGCGAAAGATAAAGAAGAAAATTTTAAGAGACAGGTTCTGAGCGTGGGAGGAGAGGCGTAAATAAAGCGAAAGAATTACAAGAAGAAGATACAAGTCGCGGTTTCGTCCGTTGGACGCGAAAATAAAACTCGCGGCTTTTGAAAAAGCGAGTCCCTCCCTCTCGCGATTCGCGCGTAAACACGGAATAAAAGATGCGAGTGATTAGAAGGGAAACGGCGTAGGAAAATAGCGATAAAAGCGATAAAAGCGATAAAAGCGATAAGCGAACGCGTGCGAACGCAGACATACCTGAGCTCGATAAGACCTTCTCATAACACGCCGGCCGGTGCTTTGCAGTAGGTGTGTGTGTGCGTGTGGAGCGGCTCACCGTCGTGTCCCTCTTATCTCGTGGGTGTGTCTAGGGTGCCTGTGGTGTCTCCGGTGCCTGGGGTGCCTGGGGTTGCCTGTGGGGTGTCGAGGGCGACGTCGGGGAGATGAGAAGGTCGGCTGCTCGTCGTTCTTCCTCCGCTCGTTGGCTCCTTCCTTCCTCTCTTCCACTTGTTCCCGTGCGACGTAGGGAGTAGAAGAAGAAGAGTACAAGCGCGACGTAAACACACCGGAGGGACGCCACGCGCCGATGTCTCGATCGATCGATTAGCCGTGAACTTCAGGCTTTTCTCCGGGATCGGTACTGGAGGAAAAGTGGCGCGGTAAATTCAAAGTGCGCTGCGACTATGGCGACAACAACGACGACGACGTCGACGACGACGACGACGACGACGACGGCAACGATTTACAACGACGACGACGATGACGAGGATCGACGGGGTTGCAAGAAGAAAGGGAGCAGATTTTAGCAGCTCGCACAAGTCCTCACGCCTCGGTCAGCAGGTCCGCACTGAAGCTGAGCCTCGCCACTGTTCTCTCGACTCTCTTTCGCTCTCTCTCTCTCTCTCTCTCTCTCTCTCTCTGTCTATCTCCCTTCTCGGCGCCGGGCGTATGTAGCACGCGCGACGTCGGCCAATCCAAATACTCGACGTATACGCCGTCCTTGTCTACCGGTACGTCGAAGCCTTCCACCCCTCCGTGGCCCCCCGTTTTCATTCACCGTCCTTTTCCTCCCTTCTTCTCCGCCACCGACGCCGCCGCCACCGCCGCCGCCTTTCCACAGAGATACACACTCTCTCTCTCTCTCTCTCTCTCTCTCTCTCTCTCTCTGTGTCTCTCGCTCTCTCTCTCGGTCTTCCTGTGCGATTGTTTCCGTCGCTTTTACATTTTATACTCGGTGCTTTGCCTGACTTGGAAACACCGAATATCATTGACTATGGTTCATTCGAATTTTCCCCGTTGAGATTTATCTCAATTTTTTGCAATGCTGGAAATGCAGTCCGAACGGAGGCGGATTTATGCGAGGGGTGAAAGAATCGGGGTTCGTCAAAATTTCTATTCGGCTGTACTCGCTTTAATATATTTAGCAAACGTATCGTACCAATTTCTTTGGGGTTAAATTATTTCGTTACTTTATCGATGAAAGAATATCGATGGTTCGTTCGTTTGTTGTACAAAGGCTCGAAACCCGCCTCAATGGCAGAAAAATTATTTTTTAGCGAACTCGTATTGAATTCTGTAGATGCGGTAAATACGAGGATATTCAAACTTATCGACTTATCGGAAAGCTCCGTTTAGCCCAATCGGTACAATCTTCGTGATATAAATTAAATATGAAATATTCTCGAAAGAGAATAAAAATATGTTTCTTTTTTCGTATATCGTATTTAAGATGTTTTTAAATTAATTGATCGAGGATGTAATTATTATATACACGCGCCAGACTATGAACGTCTGCGTGGGTGTATTTATCTATATTTCATAAATTTATTTAATTTTTTTCCGTACACGAAATAATGGTACGTACAAAATAATTAGAAATCTAACATAAACGAAGATAAATATTGTTTTAAATAGAAAAACCGAGACATCTGCTCAATGCTACGGGTGTATCTAAACATTGCCTACACACACACACACATATATATATATATATAATCGAAACCTTATATCTTTTCGACGCAACTCGAAAGTTTATCTTCTTTTCGGCATTTATTATAATATTACACAACGACGATATAAGCTAGTGATTTCGTGTACTTAACAAATTTACGTCCGTTTAAAACAAAATTATTTTTAAAATAAGTTAACGTAAAATCGTAGCTAATATTTTAAAATACACCTTTACGTACGCGTCACCTTATAATCGTAATAATACGGCTAATACTTAAGCGTTAAAACATTTAGCGAAAAAACAAATAAAAAAAACTGTAAAAGTTCGGTCCTCGAAATATCAGATGTTTTTAAATATTCATCTCATAATGCATCTATACATCGTACAATTTTGATACACCGAGGCATGTTTTAAAAAAAAAGAAAAAAACAGACTAATATTTGTAAAGTGCTTTTTCTTATTATTATAAAAACATTCTACGATTCGAATTCAACAAAATTAAAATATTTGAACAAAAAAAAGTGGAAATTCTCTCGATTAAACGAACGGAACTAAACATCGCGATATTGCAAATATACGTACAAAACAATCTATCATTTGGGCTATAAAATACGAACGGTATAAAATTCAGCTCTATATATCTCGGATACTCCAGTAACTGTAACTATTATCAATAGAATTGTTTTGTAACGCAGACGTGTAATTACGAAGCTCCAAGTCTAGATATGCAGTCAGTATTTTATCTGCTTCACTTTGAAAATTATCCAGGAACGTGTGTGCGTTCTTACTCACACGCGTCCGTAAGCTGGAAGCTTTTCTAGTATTGTAAAATTGTGTACGTACGCGCAGAGAAAAGGGTGAACGCAGACATTTCGTCTCTTGCTCTACGAAACGCGCCCGAGGTCTATGCTCTCGTGCTGCTCGTCTGAAAATCGCCCATGTATATAAAAAAAAGAATCAGTCCTCGTTTTACCAAACCTCCCTCGTTCTCTCTCTCTCTCTCTCTCTCACTCGCTCGCGTTCGCTCGTTATTTATCTCTTCTCGCCCGGTCCTCGTTCCGCGGTGTACATTCTACCATCCATGTACACCGAAACGTGCACACGAACTCGAACGCGTTATTTTACCTTTCGTTTACTTTCCACAGGGACGGAAAGTTCCATCGGCTTCGACGTATTCGCATTGACTCCGAATCGAAAATACCTTCGGAGGATTTAACAGTTTTGTTATGGGAGCAAATTGAATACCGTTGGGAGGACTATTCATAATACTCCTCTCCTCTCGGGGATGGTCCACATCTTTGCCTACCTTTACTTTCGGTTTCTTGTTTTTTGCGAGTGCGATTACCGGAGCTTTTGTTATAAAATTCTTTGACGAAATGTAGCTTTTCGTGAATTTTCGTGAGGTACCAACTTGAATTACGATCAGCCGAGCTATTAAAATCATCGAAGATAGGTGAAAATATGATGAAACGTAATCGTTCCTATATCGGAATTAACTATCTAACGTTATTTTATATCATCGCCGTGAGGGGATTTTTAACTTAGGAACGTAATCGAACGACGAAAAATGAATCGCGGGTAGTTTTTATTTTTAAAATATTCCTCGCGGCGGTTCTTTTTTGATTTTTTAAATTTAAAAAACAATTTATTTAATATCCTAACCAGATTCATGTATGAAAAACACTGTCCAAATTTTTCCGTCACAAGAGTGCTATTAATAGTTGTTTCAAAAGTCTACTTTTTTATCTGTGCTTATTTTATTTTTCCTCGTATTTATTCTCCTTATCCAGATTTCTCTATTATGATACGAAAACCACGTAGCAGTGACAATAAATTAATGGTTGTGTATTTTAACCGATGATTACAGCATGCAAGATACATTTTATAATATCAGTTTAACTAAATACTTCAATTTTTTAATTCTATATATTTTATTATTTCTCGTGAGTTCTCGAGAGAGTTTGAAAAGTATGAGAAAATCCAAATTTCCTCGAGCTTATCCCACATTCGAAACCAAAATCCCTTAGCTGTTCATTTTTGTAAAATTTAAA
The DNA here is from genome assembly GCA_018907195.1 of Dolichoris vasculosae. Lineage (NCBI taxonomy): Eukaryota > Metazoa > Arthropoda > Insecta > Hymenoptera > Agaonidae > Dolichoris > Dolichoris vasculosae. Next base: position 23,559,198 of record JACCHY010000002.1, read on the forward strand.
ATACTCCCACTCAAAATTTATTATATATTCCACGTGCAAAAATGCAATACTTGAAATATTTTGAATCGAATACGTAAACGATTGTTTACGATTTTCAGGCATCATTTTTCTTTTCGGAATTTTTAAGAAAACAAGGAAGTAAATAATATCGAGATATTGTAAAACGAATATTCAAATAATGTTAACATTAATACACGGTTTAAAGCTTCTCTCGATTGTTCGAGACACAAGTATGATTAAAAATTCAAAGATAACTTGGACGTAGGAACGAAAGCTTTTCACCGCGTCGTTTCTTTTTGCTCGTAAATCCCAGTAAAAACGAACGAGTTAAGAGTTCAACTTTTTCCAGCGCACAACTACAAAGATTTGCGCGTGTCCTAAAACTGTTGCGGTAAAACGTAAGACTTCCAGTTCGCGTCGGACCTCTAGACTCGATTGAGCTTCGAGGAACGCAATATTGGAGTAGGTCAGGGATACGGAGTAGTAAATCCTTAAGAAGCCAATTCTTTAACGTCGATACGGGACAAAAATTTATCGACTTCCATCTTAATTAGGAAGCACAACAAATTGAAAATAGCTGCCTCGGAAAATACTCTTTCGTGAAAGATTTTCAAAGAGAATTCCCGCTTTATGAATCGGCGGAAATAAAGCAGAGTACTTTGTAATGATGTTCACCCAAGCTAATAAAATTGAAAAGATTGCGCTTACAAGGTTTGATGTTGATAATACTTGCCGCTGTATATGAGATTCATAATTCATGACAACTGAATTAAAAAAAAAAAACACCTATAAAGATAGCAGTTTAATTAGAATAAGATGTAATTCAAAAAATATAGTATCGCGTTTTTTAAATTTAATTATGTGACATTTCATCGTTCTTTGCATAAAATTTTAAGCCCAAAAAGATAAAATTATCAATAAATTTTATATCTTGGCTAAAAATAATAGTACAATAATCTTTTTAAGTATCGGCAGTATTTTACTCCTACAATAATATTATATTTTTGCTTCTTTTTATGTAAACAGTGATCCATTCGTTATAAGTATTACAAAAAAAATTAATGATCTAAACTATTTATTACTATGTAAAAAACAAAATAAAGTCGTTTCATAATGTAAATTATGCCTCCCATTAGAATAAACGTAAAATGATTTGTTGATTCTCGCAATACGATAATAGTGCTATTAAGTTGTGGTGGATTTTGTTTGTCTTGAGTGAATAAATATGATACCATCTAATATATGTACGGTAATACATGTAAATATTTCGCTAATTACATGCGATAGAATAATATATGTTTATAACTAAATTTCTACCTTTTAAGGTAAGCAAAAAAATGAAATTTTTCAAACGAAATAAAATTATTTAATTACAAGTATAATTATGATTATTCAAAGGATAATTTTTTTTAAATAAAAACCTTAAGATTTGACTATTTTTTAATTTTTAAAAGGATTATTACCACTATGATTACAAAAGTGAAACGTTTATAATATTGTGAAATAAAAACTTTTTAAAATGCTGTGATACTTATTAACATGCAGTTATAAACAATTAAATTTGCGGGAATCAATTGTGGTAATAAATTGTTGGTTTTAGTGATTCACAATATCAAACTTGACAATATGACCTGTTAATCTTATATCAACAAACAGCTTTAATTATATAAATTCTTCCACTAATCGTAACATTGAGTTTATTGCTATTTTATTGCTTTAATGTATCAATTAATAAGATTTCAATAACATATTTAAAATACTCAAAGAAAATATAATAATAACGTATTAGAAAAGTCTGACTAAGCATTTGTTGGAAATTTATGAATGTACGATCGATATATCATATAACCAATTCATTTTTTCCGATGTTTCAATTAGAAAAAGTAACAAAGTTTTATAACTGTTATTAAGTAACGTTACTTTTGTAATTACATGAAATATTGTTTTTAAATAAATAATTTAAATTAATACAATAAAAATGTATATAATATGAAATTTATCATTTTTAAATTATTATTCATACAAATAGTCTTAAATTTTATATTTAGTATTTTTTTAATAAGCATAGACTAACAATTTTATTTTAAATTAATACAGGAACGTTTGCAACTTAATAACGTTTCGAATAAGATAAGTTGAAACAAATATCAATAGCGAATACAGTAATATTTAGTTTAAAATACTTTAATAATTGTAAACACGCAAAATATTCAAACTCTCTTCACTATCGATTAATATGCAACATTAATAATTATAATCTTTTATTTCCTACTTTCAAAATTTTCAAACAACTTCACTCGAATTTTATTCTCTTCTATCGTTGCATTGTAATTTAATATTATTACCCATTTCTATTTCTAATATTTCATTCGATAACGCAATGAAAAATAAAAGCTTCTCAAAAAAATTTTCTTAAAAAAGAAGAATTGAAAAAGAAGATTAAAATTGAGAATTCCATATAATGTTTGAGTAAAAATGAATCCTTTTCCGAACACTATGGTTTCGAGTCGAAGAAAATACGAGAACGTTTCGAAAATGCATCAACTTGATAATAAAAATAGTATTACCGGTCTCCAAAGAATATTATCAGATTATATCAATAGTCCAGTGTATCATAGTAAGCATCTTTTAAATTTATACCTCGTTACGATCTCCGCAAAAGTCTTATTGCGACCTCGTTCGTAATGAACAAATGCACATGCAGAACTTATACCGTGAACCTACTTACGAATTATAGTCGCGTATAAAAAGTACATGCAGCGATACCAATTCTCGTGCACTGCGGTACAGTCGATTTAGAAACATCGATAGCATTATATTTACAAGGGTGACCATAGTTGAGTTGTTGGTACGCTTCTGATTAAATTTTATTTCTCGTATAAGCCTATCGACTAGGACCGAATAAATCGTTTATCGCGTTGTATTTCATCGTTTTTGATCTATGGACGTTTCTTCGCGTATTGTCAAGATCTCGTTTCGACGTTCTCACTTATATACGAGTACTCTTAAATTTCAAACGAGAGAAATAAAAATCTCTGGGATAATAAGCAATCGAGAAATTATTAATTTCTAACAATATCGCCTATCTTTCATTCATTCGCGGTATCGCTACCGTCGTTATAAATCTACCGTGAAAAAATAATATTCAAGAAACTCAGTGGGTTCTCGAGACGGATAATATTCCAAGATAATATTCCAACGGAGCCGGAACAATTAAACAACCGCAGAATTCGCTAGTCCGTAATATAAATCTTCCACCTCGAAGCGAGTGCGCAAGTTACTTTGTGAACCGCATAAAAGATCGAAGGCTGACGATTCCGACAGGGCAAAAACGGATCGAGCGAAACTGCCTTATACGCGAAATAATACTACCTGGGACTCCAGGACACTGCGCACAAAGGAGACAAACGAAGGTTAGGAAGATCCGACTCTTCGGTCCCTTTCCCTCATTACCATATATTCATTTATTTCTATAAGTTGGGCGCGTACTTCGCATCCGTGCTTCATCCCGTTTATGCGAGGATGAGAGAGAACCTCAGGCTTCTAGGCGTGTTATTGACATGCAAAGTAAGTCCCCCGCGTCGCGTTGCACCTGTACATCGTATTGTACGAGGGAGCGAAGGGTTGAACGTCGAAGCATCATCGGAGCCGTCGACAACGTCGCTGGTCTTTTCATCCTTACCTCTCCTAACCCTTTTCTCATTTTCTCCCTTTTCTTTCCGAGCACTTAAGTTGGCTCTCGACTTGCGTTTCTCTCTCTCTCTCGCTCGTAGGTATGACGTTTCCTTTTTTTTGCACTCCATTCGCTTTTGTCGCGATAATCGCGTGGATATTGTCGTATGAACAAAAAGACTTTTTACAGTTATTCCCGAGAATTATCCAAGAAGAGAAGTTCGTTTTTAAATTCATCCGTGGTCTATGTTTAAAATACGTTTAAATTCGAATTGTCTTTATAGATTGAGAAATTTCAAATAACGCGTCTTTTCATAGTTTGCACGTTTTGTTGTTAACTCGATGAGAACGTCGGATAAAATCCCTAATATTGGTTAGACTTTATATCACGTACCGATAAGCATTTTTAAAAGCTTTTCACATCCGTCGTTAATTTTTCAGTAAATCGATAAAACATTTTCTTGATAGTGTCTTTGCTCTCTTCTTTGTTCCCTCTGTTCCATCTTTCTTTGAGTAGATGTAAAATTTTCATTAAATCACTCGTAAAGATTAGAGAAATATTTTTTTAAATTGACGATTAGGATTTTTTTAGATACGATATCATTTTTTTAATTCTTGAATTTGTTTTATATTGTAGGACATAAACTTGATAAAATAACGCTAACTCACGATAATTATATAAATAAGTAAATAAGTAAAAAATATTCTGTATTTACAAAAACTATAATTGATTATAAACAAGTTTTTTTATTATTATTTATTTATTAGAATAGAATAGAAAAAGTAATTTGACATTTATTTTAAAAATTAATATTTTACATATGATTTAATTAAAAAATCACCGTCAAGCGAAAATATCTAAAAGTTTTTAGTCTAAATCAATCCGAACATCTCAATTACAACAATTTAATTGAAACTTTTTCGAAGTAGAAAAGTCTATCTAATTGAGTATTTAAGATCAAATACTCAATTTAGTCGGATTATTAAAAATATGAAAGTTTAGCTTATATCTTACATAATTAAAAAATGATTTAATCTCACTTTTACTATTTAAACGAACCATAATATATTGGTTATATCTTATCGTATAATACGCAAACTATATTTTAGCTTTATGTCATTAGTAAATTAATTAGTAGTTATTAATATAATTATTAATATTTAAGTTAATACTAAAATACATTTTGTATATAAAAGTTCGACAGCGAGTAGCAGTAATTTAGATTTCCAGTCAATATTTTACTATTTTTATATCAGTACATAAAGTATTGTATAACATTTTTATTACCATACTTTCTATGCAACTATATTATGACAAACAACTACCGAAATCCTTGATATGGAGATGAGAATGACTAGTTTTTCAATCATTCGAAGTTCATTATACATTTGAAATTTCAAATCGAATCTACAGTTTTTGATTCGATCCATTTTCTCTATATAAATAAAAATACAAAAAACATTACAAAATAATTTGTAATCCAGTAACAAATTCTCGTACACAAAAATAAAAACTTAATTAAAAAAAAACAAATAACCTGTAAAACTACGATCACTATATTTAACAGCATATTAGTTATAAATAATTTATTATATGTAAAATCACTGTTTATTATGATTGAAAGAAAAAAGAATGTGTTGTTTAAATATTGTATTTATTGGATACAAATAAATAAACATTGATAATAAAAAACTAAAATAATATTTGAAAATTCTTTTAATTGTTTATAAAATCCGGTAAACATGTTTTATCATTCGCATTAAAATTTTAATATTCAAACGCATACGAGATTTCGCTTTAAGAAAATATTAATAACCGTGTATTAATTTAATATGCAGCTTAACAGCATAGTCCAAATGATGATGTTTACAGAAATAACTTGTTTTTATCGCCAGATTATAGTTGTAGCGTGTTGAGTAAACAAAATTCTTCGTATTTCATAAAATTATATATTTGTTCGCGAAGAATATTGTTTTAACAAAAAAGAATCCAACATAGATACAAACATCTCGATCGCGTTTAAATATTTACGATGCCCTTGAAATTATTTTTACAGGCATGAATTTGGCGAAAACAGCTATTCTTATAAATCATCGTAAAAAATAGACAATGTACCGCAACGCGAGGCTCATCCGAATAAAAAATTAATCGTCAAAAGGTCGTAATCAATCCCCGACATCGACACTCGTCCAACGTCCCACTCAAATCCCTCGATGACAGCACAGAAACGCCTTACAAGCAACGCGGAAAACTCGTGGCAGTCGTTCTCGGAAAAATTCCTTCAGGGGTGTGCAAAGGGGGACGTTCGATTTTCCAGGCGCCTCGTTCGTGACGCGAGTGCGCGAATCCCCAGTCGGTGCGCATGCGCTACGAAAACATGAATGGAGCCCGTTGGCCCTCGACGCGAATACATGCAACATTATAGGCATTGCACTTTTGGCCTCGGTGTCACGTACGCGGTGCGAGAGAGATGCAACGATTCGCGCGTAATAGCCGACCTTCGAATAAACTCCCACGCGCGGACGTTAATTTAGGCACCTTCCGCCCACTCGAATACAATATCCAAAGATATTTCGGAAGGTGTATTATGCGGGGGTGCGAAGGGGCGGGTTCGTCGCTGACGAGGAAATTATGGATCCCTCGATGAATGGGGTACTAATTGTTACACTGCCTGTATTCGCGGTGACGCTGACTTTTATTATTGCGTGTACCCGATGCGGGGGTGTCGAGCTTCCATTCATCATTTTTTCTTAAGAAATTTGCGCGTTTATTTATCGCTTTTTTATTCGAGACGTTCGCCGCGTTATTATTATAGCCTGTGAGTTAAACGACGGTAGGTTCGTAATTGAAAAAAATCGTATAGAAAATTTCTTAGTTCGCACCGCGTTTAAAAAAGTAATTTGCGCGCGTTCGATAATTTGATAAACCTCATCGGGAAGTGCGTTTTATTAAGGCGTGAAATATGAGACACGTTCATTTTTCTCGGGGTAAACGATCCTAAAGCGAACTTTATCGTCGGATAATTAATAAAAATATGTTCCTTTGTTGATGGAGGTTTAATTAATGCAAAATTTCATCAACATCGGGAGTGTAAACAACCCCTTCAATGATTCGTATTTTCTTCGAAGATTTTCAATTTCAAAGTCTTCCGATTTTAATCAGGGGCTGCGAAAAATCGGGACTCGTAGAAAATGAACGAATTAAATTGAAGCCTAAATTAAAAAAGACGGTTTTCAATCAAGCTGCCCAAGAAGTGTACATAAATAGAAGGGAGCCTCGTCGCCTCACAATTACTTCGGCATTTACATTCGTGTATAGATATATAATGTAAGGGATTTAACGAGCTTTCTAATAGCGAAAACTCTCGTTCGCATTTTTATGTAGTTGTTTGAATTTTCTTTGAGAATCCTTTCGGAAATATATCTTAGACGAGCAATCGAGACGCGATAATTTAAATCCGACAAAGCGTCTCCAATTAATTTTAAAAACAAGCCTTTTTTTTAAAATACGATGAATATTTTGTGAAAAATTCATAACTTTAAAACCTTTCAACGACACGAATAATTTCCTTTTCGCTTTCGTTTACTTTTCTTCGGTGAAAATATGTTACCGTTAATAATCTTCGAAGAAATCATTTCTCCGATCGCAACGTCTCCTCCTAATGCACTTGGGTCGAGATCCTCTCGATCTCGAAGAGAACCCGCTTCGAAGCTTACGTTTTCCACGCGTGTTTCACAACCACCGCGTGCCTTAGATAACGAGCGAAGATCGCATTGAATCAAGCTGCGTCATAACCACGAGCTTCTCCCTCTTTTTTTTCCCTCCTCAAACGTCACTTCCGTCACGCGCAACTTCCTCCTCCCTCGCCTTCCTCCTTCGCTCGAACGCCCACGCAAGAACCAGCGCTTATCAGTGCGTAAGATTTATGAATCGGAAACGCGTACGAGGAGTCGCGACGCTTCCGTAATCAAGACGCGGTAAGTATCGAAGGCGGTTCGAGCGACTCGATTCTTACTCGCGGAGTAGTTGCTTTGCTCGACGCGCGTGTTCTTATTATATGAAATACCGATTCTTTAACTGCCTCGAGAATGTATTTTTGCGATTAACCGAGATTTATCGGTATTTCTGGGATTATCGTGATTTATTTTTATCGCGTGGTATTAATTATGATTTACGGTTTCTTAGCGTTATAACTGTTTATTCCGATTCGTCCGACGATAATTAATTCCATACTTTCGTTGGCGTATGTCCCTCCTCGATAAACGTCGCTTCTTCGATAAGGCTTTATTGAAATTTTCGAATTTCGAATCAAACTTTCCAAAGGACGAGTCGCTCTTTCGTTGAATAGGATGCATCGAAAGGTCGCCTATGCAAATGTCCTCTCGCGCGATCGCAAAGGAAAGAGCCCCGAAATTTACATAATCAGCATGAAAGCGAGTTCAAACAAACGGAACGAACCCGACCGAATGGTATATTTAATTTCGGTGGGGGCCAATTTACAAGAGCGTCGATTAGCTCTACCTTTCGGCATCGGTGTCAACGAAAAGAAGCGCGCGCCTAACGAAGCCGACGTACGGGCATCGACTCGCCAAAGACGGATAAAGAAGACGGAGAAACGCGTTGGGGGTTGTAAGGGGGTGGGGGGACGAGTGTGACGTTCGGGGCGCGCGCCCTTGACTGGCCAATGTCAGGGTTCGCGCCGGCACAGCCCTGAATCTCTCCCTCGCTCACGAACACACCAACCCCTCCACAGCCCCGGGTTTCACCCTTGAACCGCGATTGCGCCCTCTTTACCGTTGCCGCCTGCGAGCGCGACATTAGCCCCTACGCTTCGCGATCGATATCGGTGACTTTTCATTTTCGAACTACCTCGCTCTTTTCCTTTCTCTATCCCGAGTTCGGAGTCTTGAGATGCGTGCGACGAAGGGATGGTCGTCGAGTTTGCTCGGACTCGAGTGGCAGATGGAGTCTACCTTTTTTCAATACCGATTTTAACGATTTCTCGATGCGCGTGAAATGTTCGCTTTTATCGACGTACGTGGATCGACGGTGTTGATCGATGTTGGTTTTTTTCCTTGTTCTTTTTCCGTCGCTTACCTTGGATTTCACGAGTATCTTCTCTCTTCGATGTCTCGGTCCTTCCTGCGTTTGTTACCGCGTTCCTTTATTCTCGCTCGAGCTCGTCTATCTTTAACACAGAATCCAGTCGAAATGGTTCCTTTCGTTACGCGTGTCTTTACAAATGTCAACTTTAATGTTTTATTTAGGGAATAGTAATAAATTCTCTTTCGCGCTCTTTGACAAAGTACAGCTTACCTTGGAAATTCTTTCAATTATCTATAAAAATTCGAGTCTCGATTCGAACTGCAAATACAATGTTTTTCTCGACGCAAAGTAAACTGCGCTAACGAGTCTCGTCGTTTAATTGCTCGAAATTAATCGACTTTGCCGTTGATACAAAAGATACTTTAATCGTAAGAGACATCGATCCTAAGTTACTTAAAAAAAAATAATTTAATCCGCTACGGTGGAAACGATGGGAGCGATACGTTTATTCGTTGTCTAATTATTTTGATCGATCGATTATCGCACGAGCGTTGTTAAATCGTCGAAAAATGTAACATCCGTATATTTGTATCGCTTCGTCTCTCTCTCTCTCTCTCTCGACATTGTACACGCAAAGCATTCGTATCTGATTAACGCTAGCCGTCTCGAGACATTTGCAAGTAAAAATAAAAATATCGCTTGGGAATATTACGCGTTCGTTCGGGTACAATCGTCAAGAGGATTCGCGAATCAATAGAAATCTACACCCTGTGAGCAAAGAACGTTTCTCGGATGACAATGTATACCGAGAAGCGACGAGTGTTTCGGTGAAACAAAACCGCCTTAACGTCGTTATCGAGAAAAATAGATATGTATCAATGGCTTTCTCGCACCGTGAAAATGTATCTTCGGGGAAGTAAGGTTGAAGAAAATATGAACGTTCTAGGAAAAAAGGTACAGGTTTTTCTTTTAGTTTTTTTTTGTTTTAACGGATAACATTTAACGAAATGACGAAAAGTTAAAGTGCCATCACGATATTGCTATCGCGCTATTTTTGTCTTGCATCACGAGTATAGGATTTTACCGAGTTGGACTTTCGAGATAAATACGAGAATATAGATATAACATTTTTTCTCGGTCGAGTCAATGGAAAATTTCCTACGATAATTCTTTAAAAAATAATTTATGTTTCTTTATATTATTCCAATTGATTCGCGATATTTGCATTTGTTTCAGGGAGAAAAAAAAAGTAATAATAAAAATATGGTAGATACGAAAGTTTTCATTTGCACTTAGTTCTATATTTGAATAATTGTATAGAGGGTTGAAGAACGACCGGTTGAAGGGTTGCGGAAAGTTTCCAAGTTAGAAAATTTTACAACTGTCTAAAAGGTCGAATTAAATTACTTTCCTGAGTTTTCCTTTTCGAATGAAATTTTAGTTGCGACGATAGTGCATAATTAGATTAAATAATAAAATAATATTGCTCGGCAAGTTATTGGTTTTATTTAAACTCGTAAAAGACGAACTACGTTTCAATGCAAATTTGAGGAATATACATTATTTATTCGTTGAGTGTATTATATATAACGAGCGCAAACTTATAAAGTAAAAAAGTTTTTGTATAATTTTGCCGAAGAATCTTTCGAGTCTAAACATATAAATTCAAAATTAAATCGGTCTCGGAATACGTAGTACGTTGAAAACAAAAATAAAATATTTACAATTGAAAAACAAATATGTGGCCGCGATCGACGAGCGTTGAAGGAATTAAATTAAAAAATCCTTAGGACGGAAATACGTGAAAAGAAAAAATTCGATCCTCGCATCTCTGTAAATTTTTTTATTTAAAAAAAAGAAAAAAAGAAAAAAAGAAAAAAAGGTCGAAATAGAATCCTTAGGTAACGGCGAATAATAATATTTCTCTTGGTTCTCTCGAGAAAGCCTGTGTAAGATGGAAGAAAGACGGAAGAAAGACGGAAGAACGGGGGAAAAAGAGGCCGAGTAAAATAACGAAGCTGGATTTTACGAATGGAGGCTGCTCGAATGTAAGGAACGGATGGTACGCGGGTGTATTCACGTACACTCGAACGTGGGTAGTTGTATTCTCTCCTACCCCTTCTCTCTACCCCTCTTACAATGTCAATATTACGTTTCCGAAGCTAAGGAGCACCGCCGCGATCACCTTGACATCCACAGAGCATTGTTCTACGCATCATCGCCGTTTTTTATAGCCTTATTTCTCCCGCGTTTCATCCAGCGCGAAATTTACTCTAAGCCCGGCAATAACAATAACGCCCCGCACGGTGAGAGAGAGGAAAAAGGAAAGACGATATCGTTAAAAGACCTTTGCATCATCGCCGGGTAACACCGGCACAAAAGCCATTACGCGAAGAGTCGTTGGTTAAAAATAGAGAGTCAACTTTTGTATCCGTCGAAGATATCGATCCAACTGGAATCAATTGGCTCCCCTACCCCGAAAAGAACGATAAATCTCACAAAGTGGACAATTGATTATTAATCGAAGCGACGCTGTCGGTTTTCAAGGACGGACGAAACGTCAGAGGGAAGGTTTGACCGTTCGCACCATTCAGCGGTGCACTTCCGCGACTCCCCCGGTAGTAACGGAAGGGGGCACTACTGCAAGCCGGAGGTGGTCGAGGTGGTCGAGGTGTACTCACACACGTGGATATCCGCGTCGACCACGTCGCTTACGTCATCGGGGCACGCGCTCCCGCCCCGGGTAGACTCTTCATTGATGGCTTTCGGTGGACCTTTACGAGCCTCTTCGCACTCGCTCAGCTGCGGCGAATCGTTGGCCTCGGGTCGCGTGACGCTCGTTACGACCGGCGACGTCGTTCCTACGCCTCGGGGATCTTCGGCTCGACTTGCTGCGGAGGTGCGATACCGGGTGATTTTGGGGTGACCGAATGCTCGGGATCTATGGATCTCCGTTGCGGTAATAATAAATTGCGGCGATTCTACTATTGAAAAACCGACCGATCCCTTCGTCATTTTTCCGTTGTTTCCACTGAAATTTACTACTTTTTAAAATGTTTGTTGAATTTTAATCCAATATTTTATTGCAAGACGGAGTTTCGGTGAAAAGGGTCCGTACGTTGGCCTTTTATGCGTGGGTGGAGGAAGAATTATTGTTATTGTTTTTAAATGCGCGATCGAACCTAATTTCAATCGTTCCGTCGCCTCGACCCGTCCGTAAATCTATATTTTATGGTTTATTTAGAAACAAATTAAGGTTTTGTATCTGGTAAATGATTGCTTTATTAAACATGACGTAATGAACTTTATTTGTATTTACCGGCGTTTATGACACGATATTAAAAATATGATTTTATGCGTTACGAAATTATTTTAAAAAAAAAATTACTAGTTTCTTTGGAAAGGTACTTTAAATAAAATTCTCGATATAGTTATTCGATACTATTGAAACATCACATTTATTTGTCGTATCCTGGAGCTATGAAAAATCCTTCCTGCATATCGTACCGTGTTTATTGAACTATATATAAAGTATATGATTCTTTTGTGCATTTGCCTCGATCAAAGAAATCGTATTCAGTCAATAAGTGGATAGACGCCAGATTTTTATAATGTAATTTTTGATTTATCGACTTTTAAATATAAAAACTTAATTCAAATAATTTATATTAAACTCGCTCTTAAAAGAATATTTTCACCTTGTTATAATCTTTTATAATATAGCAGAACGAAATAAGAACTTTTTTCAGTTAGTCACCTTTAAAGAATTTATTTTTATGGAAGAACTCTGAAAGTAATCGCCATCCCTAATCGATATTTTTAAATGTATAAATTGAAATAGTCCATTCAATTTAAAAATATTTTATAAAAGATGCTTTAAACCAATCTATCGTGAATTTTAATATTCAAATAATTGGAAACGGAATAATCGCTTTTATTGCATATATATTAAAATGAATCGCATCTTTAAGAGTTTAAAATAATTATATAAGAATTGAAATAGATAATTGCAAAGATTACAGTAACTTTTCCATTGACCGTAATTTATTTTATTTCTCTGGATGTTAATCCATTATCTGACGCGTTTCGGTACAATTAAAACAATACAATTTGAATTAAAAAAATATAAAATAAAACAAACTAGAATCACGCGTTATCGGAAAGCTGAACTTTGGTCGGTATTATTTGTAGTTCAAATCCCATTCTAAAAGTTGTTTGGCCTCTTTTCCTATATACGTTCGATACATAACACGAGGTTCATAAAAGATATACGCTTTTCTTTATACACAAAGCCACGTAAGAGCTTTTTACTTAGGACTTATCGCAAATCGGGTAATGATTAGGTCCCGCAAAAATGCAATAAATGGGCTTAATGTAGTTTTGATATATATTTTGATAAGTTCAGCTTAACTCAAATTTAATTTTATTCGGTTACTTTTAAAATATATTGATTTAAATCTTGATATGAAATGTTCGAATATATTATTCGAACGTTATTTCGTGGCATTCTTTTACACGTTATGTTACATTATAATTAATATTTATAACTAATTATTGCGATGATAAAAGAATTTATCGAATAATTTATCTTCAACGTTTGTTTCGTAAAAGAAATTATGGAAATTACATAATTAACTAATTCATCGAATAATTCACTGATATTTTTTGTATGTAAGTTTAGGAAATAAATTTTAATACATCGGCATGAATTTCAAAACAGACCTTTAATTTGTACACGTCTTCGTAGTTTTTGTTTAAATACCAATGGTCTTCCAAAATTCTCATTTTTTACTTTTCAACTTCATATTTGTTTTTTTATGTAACAGTTAAGTACAATATTTGTACATCGTAAAAAATTGATAAAAAAAGAAATTATAAATATCAAAGTCAAATATTTAATTTAATAAAAAAATTTCATCTTATCTTTAATATTCGGATTGTATATATATTAAAAATAATTTAAATGCCCTTAATGTTAATAATAAATATTTTATACGTGTTTATTCCGCGGATCAAAACTGTTTTATCGTTACAAAATAAAAATGAGATTCAATACTGCAGATATTTAAAACTACATACATTTATTATTACCTTGTTTATACTCTCAGGATTTTCAAATTATTACAAATACGTGAAAAAGCTGAAAATTAAACCGTTTGTATCACAATACCGCAATTTGCAATATAATTATTTTTGGTTACGTTTCATTTAAACGAAAAATTACCAATGCCACGAATAAAACCTTACTTAGAGAAATATTTATCTCAGCGATAGATAATAAATAACTCAAATATCTGTAGAAAGACACCTTCTTTGTCTCGCCAACAGCTGCTTCGCTATACCTGCTCTAAATGGTTCATACAAGAAATGTGCCTTCGAACTTCCATAGTTCTATAAATATTCATGTAGCTTTAAATTGGTTACAACATTTTTTTCCAAATGAATATTTATAAACAAAAAAGTTTTAATATCTAGTTTATTAAATTTAAAGGATAAGTGCGGTATTATTTTCAATTATATTGCACTTTAAAAATTAATTATAAAATTACATTCGCTCAGTTTTTTATACTTATATTCTGGTTTGGTAAAGATTTATACAAGATTATAATTTTATTTTGTGATTATAAATGATATAATAATTTCTTATAATTTTCTTTGTTCATCTTATTTATATCAGTATTATAAATTTACTGTATCTTTTAGCAAAAAAATTAATAAAGCGGGCATTGTTTTAATCTTATCCGGTGATAAGTAAAACATTTAAATAGATCTTCGTAAGTGTTAAAAACAAGATTACTCGTATATATCAAAGTAAAATTTTCAATTAAAATATTCCTTTTTTATTTAAATATTTAACGGAATAAAATTATTTAGATTTATTTGTGATATTGCAAATACTTATCCATCGATTAATATTCTTCCTTTAAAAATAATAAATTATCTCTTCTTGTCGATAACCAAAGTAAAAAAAAAGTTTATTAAATAAAAAATTGTGTACATTACTGTATATATATATCAACTATAAACTACACTAAATGTAAATATTGTTCGATATTACATAAAAATTGATATCCCTATCTATACTTCAATACATTCGAGACGTCTACAAAAATAAAAGGCCACAAAAGTTTTCATAATGTACAAGCCAGGATACACACATTCACTACGATGAAAAACGTCGCATTTTGACAGCGACTTCATTACATTTTTTCACTCAAGCATAAGCGTGTAAGGTATAAAAGCAATTGTGTATAATAATAAAATCAATTTCTCTATTTTCTTGCTGTTTTCATTTTCGTCTTTAAGAATTGAATAGCATTTTTTCTAGGAACTCACATCTATAGTAACATTCGAGGTTAATAAAGGAACGGAATAATGTAACATCCCTATTGACATAGAATACTATGTCACATGGCATATACAGAGCAATTATCGGGTATATATTTTTTAATTATTAACACGAAGTTAATTCATGGATAAAAGTAATACCCTGCTGTTATTATCGATAACCTTATTGTTTTTTTCGTTTGTTGATATTATTTTCTTACATTGTCAATTATACTTTATTACTTTTCAAAATAAGATAATTCATATTCAATAATGTTATCTATTATAATCACAGTTTAATTGTTAAACTATTTATAAATTAATGAAAGACATTTAACATTTTTCTATAATTTAAATAATCACGATAATTAAGAATTTGAAAGTATTAATATACTACAAATATTTTAATAAGATGTTCGATATAAAATCTTTAATGCTCGTAATAGATATTACAATTTTATGGAATCACTTCATAAATATTAATTTAGAATATTTTTAAATATTATGTTTATTTAAATATAAGTGAATTCAATAAAATATAATAAATCGGTTAAAAAATTAGAGTCAAGTGGTGATAATAGACGTTTCTATTTAATCCAAAAAACAATAAAAAAATGTATACAAAAAATAATTGAATAATCCAATAAATATAGAGATTTTATCATAGTAATAGTAACTTTTATAATCTATATTATTTTGATGTACGATTATACAGTATAACTTACGTATGTTGATGTTTATAATTATTACACAAAGTATGTGTATCGATATTTTTTAATCAAATACAATATTCGTATGAAAAACATCTCAAAGTAAAAACGATTTAGAAATATAATTTTTACGTGAATATAAATATTATAAATTTTATTCGCAATCCATTTTAAAAATAGATATAGAAAATAATTTTCATGAAAAATTGAATTATTATCGTAGTTGCAGAATCGTAATAGATATTTTCATTTCAAAATATTCAAGTTTGATCTCGACTTACTTTATAATTATTTACCATGTCATAAATACTAATTCTGAATTATAAAGTAAAAATTAATATTAAGTCAAATTTCAATTTTACGAGTAAAAATATTTTTTCAAAAAATTGCCTTAATTTTGAAACATTAAGAAATTTTTAATGTTTAAAAAAAGCCAGAACATAAAAAATAATATAAATTCGATTTCTCACTAATATAGTATTTTATTTAGTTTATTATCTTTTAAATTAAAATATTTAAAATCGTGAATGTAATAAAACATATATTATGAATTCCATACGAAGTTTAAGTTCGTATATTCGGTATGCGATTGCCAAATATGTTTTTATAGTACCCATTTTCGAATTTATATATTACATTCGTTGTACTTATGAATCAGAAACCGTATATATTTATATATTTCCGAGTATTAATGCTCATCGCAAATACCGTTTGTGACCCACGTAATTAAAAATTCTAAAAATAGTTCAAATCGACTCGTTAGCATGAATAATTCCACTGGAATTTGAAAGAAATAAATGAAATTAAAATTAATATAGCTATAATAAACATTAAAATTATTTTTAATTTGATCACTGTTTTATTTTCATAAAAATAGCTATTTTTACTATAAAAATGGCAAATCCCGGAAATTTATTATTATACAAAAAAATTTTTATTATATCCAGAAACAAAAAAATTTAAATGTAAATTTTTTAATAAATCCTCGTGTACCGGTAAAAATTCTTGCTGTAATATTAAATTCTAAGTGTTATTAAAAATGGCATATATTTACAAGTTTAACTATATAATATACTCGGCGATGTATGCTTTTGAAAAATTGTTAAAAATGTATGTCGAGAATACTCGTTTCAAGGGCTCGAAAGTTTGAGTGAAATTTATCGCTGAAAAGTTGCAAACTATTGCGCAGTTATCAACAACGTTGTTTAAAAGGGTTACCAAAACTTTATATTTTCCCACCGTCTCCTCAACGTTCTATCGGCATTTTAATTTAAAACCAAGCTTTTAAAAAATTCTCTTCTCGCGAGATATTCTTATTTAAAAACGTTCTTTACAAGTTTCGAGATAAAAAATTTCAAAGCCACACGAGCGACTACTCGAGTAATTCCATCAAAGTACCAAGTCTCTAATTGGACTTGGAACTCTCCCTCGCTCGCAAATGAATTTTAATACATTTAACGCGATCGCCTTTAGCCAATATATTTTATTTCGAACAAATGCACGTGGAATTTCAAAGCAAATTTTCGAGTAAATCGTATTAAGTATTTCCAAGGGCGGTCTAAGGGAAGTTCGAGTCTTGCCCTGCGTGTTTTATCGGTCTGGCATAGTCGCTGCGAGGCGCAGTTTTATCGGCAGATTAGCCCCTCCCTCCCCTCCGCGCATGTGCGGACCGCCACCACCGCGTAGAACCTCTAGCCCGGGGGTCGTTAGCGCGCGGGCGCCAAGGAGGGATGGACGAGTCGAGATAGGGAGATGCTGGTGCGGTGGTACAGAGAGAGAGTGAGCGCGTATCTTCTACCCCTCTTTATCCCTCCCAGGGTAAGACTGCGTGGGCGAAGCGAGCTTTTCAAGGTCAAGCCAAGAGCGAAGCTACGTAGTGCGACGCCACCGCCTCCGTCGGGACACCCCCGCAACACGAATAACGAGAGCTAGAAAGAGCGCGTAATCTGGTACAAAGGAGCGGCCTCTTTGCTCTACAGGGGGGAGGCAGGGGGTAGGCAGGGGTAGGCAGGGGGAGACAGGCAGGGGGTGGATGCCCGTCAAGTTCCGAGATACCGAACCGAATATTACCCGCGGATGTAGAGTGGGTCGGCGGTGGGAGTCGGCACGAGTCGTCCGAGTATCCCTGGACGAAAGTATCCGGGTTCCTTGGAATGCGCGAAAGAATTCGAAACTTCAATTAGAAAGATCGATAAGGACTCCTCTAAATTTTCTCTTAGCTTTCGGCTTTACCCGTGTATTTATTACTTTGTGGCTTTGCGCGAATTCAAGGAGGAAAACGACTTTTGCTAATGATCGCGTTTTTCTTCCGAATTGCTTAGAGGCTGATTTTAACAAGGGCCAGGGAATACTTTGAGAGATTACCGAGATATGCCGCGTAAGAGAAAAATGATAAGTTATACGCGATCGAATAAAAAGAAGACCTTGTTCCAACCATTTTCCCGTAGCGCTCGCTTTCGAATTAAGCTTCTAAACGATGCACTTGTCTTTGCACGTATTACATTGCAATTTTATATATAAATGCTATAGTATTATGTAATTAACTTTGGCATGAATATTCAAATAACTAAAAATTGTGCGAGCGTGGAAACGAAGAAGGCATATTTAAGACGAAGGAAATTAAAATGAACTTTTCTTAAGGAACGAACCGTTTCTATTTATACTTAATGAATATTTCATTTATAATAATGCTAAATATTTATTTATTTATTTATTTATATCGATATAAATTTTATACGCGAATGTATTTTTAAATAAATACAACGAAAATGCTCGAATAATGGTTTAAAGGAATTAGAATAGGTAGAATTGGTAAAATTTAAAGCTGCGACCAAAGGAATAAAGAAAAAAAGTGGACAGAAAACAACCAAAGAAGTTGGAAGAAAACTTAACAAAGAAATGAACGTCGGTGAACAGGTAATAATTGAGAGCCTTGGAAAACGTGAAAACGCCGCCCTTCAATGAGAAAAGTGCGAGAGAACAGCAGATTCTGTATGGGAAATGAGACAAGCGCTGAAGTTCGGGACTCGATTTTTGTGTGTAATCTAGGAAAAGTACGAAGAAAATGTGGTTCGAATTTTGTCACAGCTTTGTTCCACGTTTTTGGCCCGCCGGAAATAAGCTTCATGATTGAAAGACTAATATCCAATGCAAAAGATATTGTTCTCGGAATATATTTTTAACGAAATATGATATAATAATCCGCGCCTAAGGAAATATTCTCTAATATTTCCCTTGTTTTCTCTTCTGCCTTTATGTGTTTGTATTGAAACTTGACTTGGTTCCATATACGAGCTATAAAACATAATGTATACTTCATCTTACTTTTATTTTATCACATTACGAAAGTTTGAACGTTTATTAGAAAATACAAGATAATTAAAAAACTTACGAAAGATTAATGTTGAAAATAAAAATAATTAACGAAACATGTCACGTGGTCGGTATTATTTTTATCGGATCGGTCATGTTATTATCGATGCAGAGATAACAAGTTTTATGTTTATCAACTTCGAATTTCCTTCTTTTAAAGCGTACAATGTTCTACAAAAATTTATGCACGGTAACATAAATTAAATATTCATCCAACGACGACAAATATTCCAACATTTGTTCACATTTTTCTCCACCTCTGCCGTCTTATCCTTTATCTGGATGTTAGCGAGGCTCACATGCTGTAAAGAAACCCCGGTACAAATAGTCTAGTTTGAATCAGATAAAGTAACGGAAGGTCCGAATTGGGATTAGGCACCCGTTTCAGGCGAACGTGTATACCGAAATTATCGTTAACATACTTTTTTGACGGTTGATTTATTCCTTACAATCCACAACGTGAACTAAAATTGTAAAAAATGCAGTTTCAACTATTGTTTTTTTCATTTTAACTTATCGAATCGTGTAATTGAAACAGTTATAGAAATATTGTGTAAACATACAATGAAATCGACGTATGAATATTGATTTTCATTGGTTTTATGCAAACGTACATTCGATCAATGTCGATAAATATTCATTTTGCATATTACACGTTAATCACGATAGAAATTAATAATAAAAATATATGACACAAAACAGTTTTTTATTGAAATTAGAATGTTATATATATATAGAATGCATAGACAAATAACATAAAAATAATTTTGTACATCGTAATATTGCTTGAGTATATTGAAACAATCGTGTTTACGGAAGGGCACTAAAAAGTCAAAAGTTACATAAAGACGTTAAGTTTTTTAATTTCGATAATTTTGTGGTCGGAGGCGACCTTAGATTGATTAACTGATTCAATATTGAAGAAGAGAACTAAATATAGTTATAATAAGTAAAAATAATTTCAAGGCTTTAACGACGCTGAAAATACTTTATGGCATCGGGTAACAAGCCTTATTCAATTAATATAGCAACCCTTACAAATATTATATTCATGAACTACAATATATAGCTTTTTTTTATTCGGACACTAATTATGGACATTAGTAAATTTTTAATTCTAATTATATATGGCGCACGTAGGAACTAACAAAAGAAAATAATATAAACGAATAATTTAGAATAAAACTATCTAAAAGTACCGATAACATTAATTATCGATGTTGTATAAAAGAGAATCCTTTTTTTATCACGAAAGTTTGATCTTTATCAAATTAAAATTATTACATATTATAATTAATTTTTTTGTTTTCCATACGTAATTATACGTAAATAAATTTTGTTGTCTACCGAAATCAATTATACGAAATAAATAATGTAAATAAACGACATTACCAGAATAATATTAAAATGATAAATTAATAATCAACAATGATAAGTTACTGTTCATAATTATTACGAATAACCAATGCAATCATATTTCTTTATTCGTCCAATTTCATCGCGAACTTTAATTACGATGCGATGTCATGTGTAACGTACGTAATATTCTAAAGTGACGCACAAAACGTGTCGTACGCGATTGTTATTTCTCTTTGGATATACATAGTAATTTAAAATTAAAACTCATTATCGAAGACAGAATATTTTTAAAGTTCGCGGGTTTATTATTAAACTTTCAACTTTGATAAATAAATAATACTACACGTAAATTTAATAAAAAGTTGATCGATAATAACGATTGTATATTTAGATATCACCTTTCATTGTTAAATAAATTTTTTTTTATCTCGTAATTTTACGTATAGCAACGTACGTTAACGTAAAAATGATCGACAACGAATAAAGTTTAGGGTTAAAAACGACGATGATACGGTATACTACTTTTTAGATCGTTATAAATTGGCTTCGTTTTAAAAATTTATTTGATTTAAGCACTTTCAACTCGGAACGTTCATACGATATTTACACGCGGATATACTCAAATACAATACCGAAGCAGATTTAAGCGTGGATCGACATTTTCTTGTTAAGCAATCCTAAATACTGAAAAACAATAAATGTTTTTTCTCTCGGCTCGGCCATATTTCAAGGGTTCAATTCTCTGTGTAACGTTAAAAACTAAAGGTTGACGCGTCTTTCTATTTCTTTCTTCCTCTATCTGGCAGCTTCGCCTTTCACTTTCATTGTCGGGAATGCGCAAACATCTGAAAAAAGAGAAGAGACTACGCGTATAAAGGCGTAAACTTCAAGATGTATTGAGGCTGGGTCCGAGAAAATCTTAGGAGATGGATTAGTCCCTTTACGGGCTCTCTTAGAAAAAGAGCGAGAGTCGGTGCGACCTCGAGAGCGAGAGAGGCGGAAACGTTCTTTTCCATCTTCTGTTAGAATAACCAGACACAAAAGGAGTAAAAGAGACAGGCGGGCCAAGATTGTTTTCTCATTGGAGACTTCGAATGCGGTTCTTGGTTCTTATACATTTGCTAACCTACGTCAAGAATACAGGCATATCCACAAAGCTCCAGTGCCGGATGTGCAGGTTACGCGGGCGATCTTTTCCTCTCGAGATAATATTCCTTCTTTTCCATTTGACAATGAAATCAATGGGGTAGATCGATGGGAATCAACGCGTGCGAGCGTCGAGGAAAGATGCACAGTTGCAGATGTGCGATAATGAGTAAAGTAATGAACATTTTTCCATGGGATCCTTACCTAATGCTAATTGCTAATCCTTCCGATACGTTTGACGATTCTTATAATTTTCCGGTCGAATCGTTGTATGGGAAATTACGTGCACGCGTGTCATTATCGGGTATTAATTTGATGATTGTCAACCGAGCTCGGGAATCGTGATGAAAATACCGTTACGTTCGGTTCGTAACACGAGAAAACTTGTACGGACAAGAAAATACGTATGTTTAGAATTACGATAACCAAGTTGTTAATAAACTTTTATTGTGTGGATTATTGCTTTTCATTTGTGTAATACAAATTAACAGACTATTTACCGAATATTCTTTATTGCGGAAAATTTTATCCGTTAATATCCGAACGGAGTATTTTAAAACGGAATATTTTATAAAACTCGAGAACATTTCTTACATCGGAGTAAGCAACGATTTTTACCAACTGCCATATTTATATTGGAGAAAATTATTGTTTAAGAAACGAGTAACTCGATCGCTATGTTTAATAATATAAAAACGAATGTATTATAATTAACTTGCTATTTTGTATTACGAATAGTGTCTGTATTTTATTTCTCGAGTAAGGTCCTTGATTATTGCGTAATTGAATTTCACTGTATTTTTTTGTTTAAAAAGAGATCGAATGAAATTTGAAAGTCTTTGAAAAGTAAATTAATTAATAAAATAATAAATAATGACTGAAAATACTTTTTTGTTTAAATTTTTAATTACTTGCTTTGAAATTGCTTTGAAATTTATCCATTAATTTCTCAATGTTATTATCTTTAATTATGTATACCTACAGTTATTAAATTGACAAATCGAGATAATTAAGTTATATTTTTTGCTTCTTCTTTTTTAAAATAAAGATTAACCGATTTGTAACAAATATAAATTAATATTCTCTACGAAAAAAAAAAATCTATAGATTTTAACGAGAATATTCGAAAAAAGATTAAGAATTATAAAATCATTGTATCTATCATAATTAACGGAAATTATTTTTTTTTCCGTATTTAAATAAAATCAATTATATTTTCGGTATTTTTAGCATTCATAATTGTTTTAATTTAGAAATGATATTTTCCATTATTTTTATTACCGTTAATAAAAAAATTTCTCAATGTCGAACGAATAATTTGAAACGTTGTAATGTCGCCGTGGAAGAAACTCGTTCGCATAATAGCCAAAAAATTTACTCCCTAATACCCTAATGCACTCGAGAATAAAGATATTGCGTTGCACTAAAATTTAAATATCACATACACAGGCATAATTACTATCTGTCGCCATAGAAAGTATCGAGTAATACTTTAGCAATTCGAAGAATGCGACGAATAAAAGTTGTCCTACGCGAACGTAACGTTGTATTTTGCATAAATCGAAATACTTAACGAAATAAAGCCGTTTATTTATGTAAAGTCGATAGAATGCGCTTGGCATTGCAGACGAATCTCGTAACCCCCGTATCAACTGGCACTTTTATGGCTATCTTCCCTTCTTCGCAATCATGTTGCAAATCATCGTAACTCCCATTATCCGAAGTTCGCTCATCCTTTTTTTCTCTATCTCCGTTTAATCCACGTAAACGCACAATAAATGGAATAGTCCATTAGATTCATTATTCCCATCTCTTCAAGTACGAGTAGACGAATGTAATATACTTCTCGATTTTCAAAAGACAATGCCTCGGAAGATTAGTACGATTCTACGATCCTCCTACTCGTAGCTACGCACGCATAGATACCGTCGCCTTGCACGGGACGAAGCGCCGAGATGAGAAAAGGGAGATAATACTCGAACGCATGCAAGGCTAATTCAAGGGGGTGGAAATCGAAGTACAGAGAACCGCATGGCAAACAATACGTCTGCTCTTTGGCCTGTATAATCGATCCGTGTAGGCCGAACCTGCAGATTAAAGCGCCCTTCCAGATTGTGTCGTGTATAAGCGCGAGTGGTGGACTCGCATACGCTCGTTTGGCCACACCCACACGAGCATAAATTCATAAACAGACGAATTAAGCACGAAGTGTAGGAAAGAAAGTGAAAGAGAGAGGAAAAACTAGCACAATGCATCACTTCCGTGAAAATCGAGTGAATGACAAGCGAAAGAAAATGAGTCTCTCTCTCCGTCTTTTCTTCTCCATCGCTCCGTCTTTATCTATCAGGGCCTGTCGAAAGCACCGAAACGGCCTAGAAACACGGGTTTACCTCGACCAAAGCTACTTTGCATGATTTCCATTTCCAAGGCCCCGTTTCACTCCTACACCTGGCGCGCTTCTCCCTTTATACTTTTCTGCGCCTGTTTCTGTCTGGATCTCCCGGTCTTTTCCTTTTCGAGGTTTTTCCTTAACCGCCGTCGCCGCCACCTTTACATTTACGGTCCGATTCTCTCTTTCTGTTTCGATGGTTTGCAGGACGCGGACCAACGAGGGTGCCAAGCTGCTTTGTTCGTCTCGCAGCGATGGTTGACAGTCGAAATCGAAGTCTTGGATGGCCGTCTATGCACGTGCGAGTAAACGAAGGAAACGTTTGCCAGCTCCAAGCGAAATTCCTTTGCGTCTTTCTTATTTACGCGCGCGTAAACGTTAAACCTTCTTTTGCGTCAGTTAAAGTAACGCGGAAGAATAATAGACACATGCAGAGAAGATGTGTTCGTCGATCGCGACGTTCGCGCGATTTTCCGTGAAATGCTCGACAATTTACTTTCGTCGTCGCCGCTTTCGAACGATCCTTAAATTTTTATAAATGATAAGCAGCCCCTCCGAAACACTGCTTTTGTTTATCGATCGATTTTAAGAACGTATTCAAATTTGTACAGCTCGTGTCCGCGCATATATGATGCTTTCGTTATCTTGCATAGCGCACAATAAGAAATGCATAGTAGCAATATTAAAACGTTCAACGAAATTTGATTTTCGTTAATGTCTGAATAATTTATAACGTTCTTTGCATATGCATTATTACCGTTGCAATTTATTATTCGAGGAACAAACGTTTTTATATTACATTTTACCGTATAACGTTTTCTTCCAAAAATTTTCCTTTACATTTTCAATTAAAACTTCGAGTCTAGAATTTACGATGGAATCCGATTGTTTTTCAAAAAGTTTTCTTTACTCTTAAAAATATGCGTAAAACCCAAATATTATATTAAATATACAAAATATTTTTTACTTTGATATAATATAATCTCATTCGATATTTATACTTAAAATTCTAAAAAATTTTTTATAATTATACATAATTTACGCTTGTCAAAAGTGCATATTTAAAAAATATACGCTCGTAACGTAATGATTTAAAAAATACGCCCATTTTCAAGTTCACTTTGCTTAATTGATGCGCGCATCTTTTGTAACAATACTACGGATACTTAAAATATATGATCCTTGAGAATGCAGACGAAATCTAAAACGTCCTTCATGAATTTCGCGTGGAAAATATGGTGTATTTGTGTAAGATATATGTGAGTGTGAACATGTGTCACGGGAATGCGCAGCTTCTTGTGTCGAATGTTCAACATATTTAGTTTCTTGGCTTTTAAATTTGTTTTTGTCTTTGGAGAAATGGTTACATCACCGAAAGAAACATTTGTATGTACTTATCGAAGAAAAACGATTATTTAGAAAGAAAGTTAAAGCATACGCGATATTTTCTTTACTGTAATGTTTACCAATTTTTAAATAAAGTATTGTATTTCAACTGGCTATAAATTAACGAAATTAAAGAAATGACGTAGAAATAGCAATTGAAAATATTGAAATTGAATTTCTAAATATCCATAATTAATAAATGTAGATTTTTTAATAAACTTATTAATTTATTAACGTTCATCTTTTATACAATCGTTGTATTTTTTATTCATAAGATTTTCTAAAAATTAAAATGCGTTATTAAAATTGATCGATAGAAAGAAAACGATGCGTTTTAAATAATCAAATATAAAACATTTATAAAAATGGAATTAGAATAATCGGTTACGTGTTTTTAAAAAAGCATAAATTACCGATTTTGTGTTATTACTTACAGTTGTTCAAGAAAAGATCGATTCAAGCGTTTTTTCGGGTTATTAATTTTCCTACTCGATGGGATATGAATATATCAGAGTACTTTGGTTTTTCTATACTTTAAATTTGTCAAAATATGATCTTCGTCTATCGTACCGAGTTAAATATTGAATATACGAATTAAAAATTTGAAACGTAAAGGTTTATGGTAGAATAAATTGTTGGCGAATTGTCACGGCCGTTCGATAATATCTGCCACAAGAGTCGTAAAAGGGCTGGACACGAAGCATAAAATTAGAATAAATTTAAGAAGCTTAATTGCCAATGAACCAATTATTACGATCGCTCAAAGTCTACTTTAGTACACGTTGAAGGTTCGGAAGTAAGACTAATTTTGGAAATTCTTTTCGGAGTACAATTTGTACAACCTTGAAAACATTACACAGTTTTACAAGTAAAACTGCCAAACAGTTGTTACCCAATAGACTCGTAAAATTCAGATCGAAATCTTGGAGCGTATAACGGAGGCTCGAGTCGACGTTTCCAGGCTCATAAAGACCAAACGCATCGGTGTCATAAATTTTTGTAGCGCTCTCAAGGTCGCGCAATGAAATTTATGAAAAAGAAAAGAAGAAAAAAAGGAAGAAAAAAAGGAAGAAAAAAAGAAGAAAAAAAAGGGAAAAAAAAGAGGAGTCAACGAGTACTAGTATCCGAGGACTTTCTCCGCTGACGCTCCCGAAAAAGCAGACCACACTTAAATCCCGGGTATGATCCTGGAAAGGTCCGGGCATTAGCTCACGTGGAGACCGGACTAGAAGCGCTTTACTCCATCAAATGGTCACTTCTTCGCGCCTCACCACCGAGGGCAAAGCCTGATTTACGAGTCTGTGTAGGCACATGTAACCACTGGGATTCTCGTCCTCCGCACAGCCTCGTATTTATCGGATCCGTTCGTCCGTTTCTTTTCTCCTATTCCGTATTCTCACCTTTTTTCATAGAATTTTTCACCTCGGTGGAGATGCGCCGACCTCCCTACCTTCGTTAGAAAAATATATGCTCTCGTTGTTTGCGCCCCGTGATGTATATTTTTTTAATAAACTTTCTTCTTAAATCCTTTCGAGTGGAATTTCATCCCTGATTTCGCTCCGTTGCTCCTGCATTACCGGATTGCCCAGATCCAATTAGCGGGAACCTTTTTTTTCTTCTTCGGATTAGATGAAAATAATTTTACCATTGTAATTTTTTCCACGTTTTTCTGGGATGTGTTGTATCGATTAAGGCGCGAGTGTCCGTATTTCTCGTGATTTAACACCACTTAGCAAAATTTACGTACTTTAAAACTAAAGTTTACGTTACATGTATATATATATATATATATATAGGTAATTTATTTGGTTCTTCTAATTAGTACTTATTACAGCGGCGGCTCGTAAAGTACTTTATCAAAAATAATGGACTTTAATAAAATAAAACCGGGAGACGCGAACATTTTTGCTCTTTTATTTAATTGATTGCAACATGCGGTTAGGATAGCTTAAAGCGTTTTCTTAAATGAGAGGTTATACTCAATGCCCCGGAGAAAAATGTTCGATCACTGGAGATAACGATAAAATTAAGCTGGAATACACTTCAATTTTATATCTGTATTATATAAAATAATATTAGAAAAACGTTCGAATTATTATTATTATTATTATTTCGATTCAGGCAACAACTCTACATGAAAATTTATAAAATTCTATGTCGTGATAATGATTATTGTGTATTGCGTAATATTTGATCATTTATTCGATCGATAAAAATATGTCTAACGAGTATTGTATAATTTTGTGTTTGCATTTGACACGTAATTTCATTTTTATGTATGCATTCGTGATGTTTATATTTTTTCCTGTCATACGGTATCGATATTACACTTATTAAGTTCTTCTTCTTAGATTTAAGCGTAATTATAAATAATACGTTTATGATTTATGTACTTTCTATTATTTCGAACTTCTCGTTTAATATTATTTATAAAGAACGTGTACTTTTGAAAATGCAAACATGTTTTTCACTTGTAAGAACTCGTGTCAAGATATGCGTTTATATGTAAGCCAGACTTATACGATCTTATCGAATATAAGCTCCTTTATATAAACGATTACTATTCTAAAATCAAGGCAATAAAATTCAATAAAGCTTGAAAATTTGAAAATATTATAAAATGTATACTGTTTTACGAGGGAAACGGTTAAACACTTATAAATATAAATATTTTTCTCTTAAATAGATACCTTTAATATTATATGACGAATAATGTCGTAATAATAACGCGATAAAATAGAACATTAAGATTCTGTAATGTACACGTTCAATAAAGCTCTTGTAAACGTTTCATCGTTACGTAAACGTTAAACGAATTCATTAACAAAACAAAAAGTAACATTAGGGTTTTCAAGCTTTCTTTTATTTTTAAATAAATATTTAATTTCGAGCATTACTCTAAGAAGTTATACGATCGCGTCACAAATATTCCCTCGGTACATTCGTAGAAGGGTCCCATTTTACCTCCTCATTTTCTCACATTTCTTCTGTTGCCCCTTCCCTCTGCATTTTTTTCACTCCAACGCTTATACCAAGTTCTTCCGTTTACAAGAGGATCCCGCATACGAGGGTACATTTTCACTGTGCAGGACTAATACCATTACTTAATGTGTACGTACAACGAAAGAACTCTAGATCTTTTTTCCGCGGCCCGAGGCCCAAGATCCAAAGACGATGACGGGGACATTTACGAGTCGAATTTTCCTGACGGTTGGGGTTTCGGTGCGATAATTGAATTACGTTAATGTCTCCAGACCCGAGTGAATTTATATCCTCGTTGATCTTTAACGTCTTTGGTTTTACGCGATGATCACGATAACTGTAAGGCAAATTTTAATACAAGTGGAAAGATAAATTTTGATTCGTAAAACTTAATTGTAGTCGATAATTTTGTACCCGTATGTCGTGGAAAGGAAAATCAAGGTTAAATCATTGGAACGTGAATAAATTGTACACACGAGATTCTTATTAGAGTTGTAGATAAAATGCAACGATGGCCTTATTAAATTCATACCAAATACCACTTTTATTTCATATCAACGCTCTAATCTATTTGTTATAATAGAGAAGTGTTACTTTCGTACATTTCTCTGTAATTTTCGAAAATTTATTCAAGTTCATTCGATTGGATAGATTAATTTATATTTCAAAATTTATATAACGTTGTTATTTAAATTGCTAAACTTAAATTATATTGATTTATAGTATCATATTATTAGTATCATATAATTATAAATAATTTATCGAGTTACTAAATCAAATGAACAACAAACGTTTCATAAGTAAAAAAAGTGTATTTTTATGTAATAAAAAAACATTTATCGAAATAAGAAAATAATCGATATAATTACTATTTTTTTAATCTTAGAAATTTTACGATTAAAAAAAATTAAAAATATCCAAATATAACTGGCGCCATCTATAGGTACAGTAATTTAATTAATCTATTATTTTACACTCCTGCGATAACATTTACTTAAATAAAATTAATTCGTTGTTATTACGATTCGAGCTCACGCGATAAAATCAGAAATCATCAAAGAGATTATAATAAAAAAATGGAATTACGTACGCAAATACGTAAAATATAGTCAGACCAAGCATTTTTGGTTCATTCGCGTTCGCAAAGGGTTATGAAACGAAACTTCAAGAACAAAAAGACAAAAAAGTAAGTACACGTATCATAATTCGTATTTTGATAAACAATTTCATGAATAGTTTTACCTTTAGAATTCAACATATATTTTTAAGCTTACTCGAAAAAAAATCGATGTCAGGATATTTATTACATTATTCCATTGCATGACGATACAAGATAAACAATAAATAAAAAAAAATACGTTTACATCTCTGAATAATTTAACAATAACATTTTTTATGTAACCATTGCAAGTTTGGATCATGATAGTGCAATAATTTCTATCGACTTTGCTATCGGTTAAAAACCCTTAAAAAAACCAACGCTAATATTTACAAAATAAAATTCATAAAATAAGTATTACTTTGAAAAAACGTGAAGTAAACCGGCGTAAAATCGTTGTATCAACCATAGAATTCCAATACATCGGTCGATGTAATAAACAAATACTATCGGCTAATAAATGTTCAAAGGTTACTTCAACAAACGAACGATAAATTAAGATTTAAATTACGTACGAAATTGGGTCTAGTCTCGGAAGAGAAGATCTTTCGTTTTGGCTACACTGCGATCGAAGCTCACCATAAGATAATTGGCATACTTGTTTCACTTGTAAAAGCAGAAAGAAAATCATTCTTTATTCTAATTATCTTCGCGTTCCATCTTTGACAATTCCAGATGAGAACTGAAACTAGATTGTGTACTTAATCGATTATCGTTCTATATTTTTTATTTAAATTTTTCACTGTACTGTTTTGATTGTGTAGTTTATTAAACGGTTAAAATTATGGCTGGCCGTAAAGCGATCAAGTCGATAAATTGGATAGCACTCTTTGAACGAGTTCCTGAAGCCGAAAAGAATAATTTTTCAGCATTTAAAGCAACATCCGATTCATATGCACGAAGGTTTGTAAGATTTTCGATGTATTATGTATTACTTTCAAGTTATATAATGCAGAGGATAACCTCCAAAGTCTCGGTGTTCGCATCGATACTTTATTTAAAATTCTTAAGTTTCTTTTTATAAATTAATTGTAAATAGATAATGATTATTCTTTTTATATTATACTGCAAAAAATGAGATTACGATGATACGTAATTTTTACAGACTCGAAGAATTGCCTCCCGAGCTTCCAAAAATAAACTGGAGTGATTATAAGAATAAAATTTCTGATCCAACTCTAATAGATAAATTTCAAAAAGGATACGAAGGTATCAAAGTTTCTTATCCAGAAGATAAATATACTAACAAAATAAGCGAGGTTGAAAAACAAGTTGTAAGTATTTATTTGCATTAGTAATTAGTAAGTTATTAGAATATATATTATTTATTTAGATTTATTTAGATAAGATATATTCAATAAGGAGGAATTTATTCAAAAGGATTATAACTAAAAATTATTATATTATTACAAATTAAACAAAATTTAACGATTAATATGAATCGTTTAAAGAACTTTAGATAATATAGTTAATTACTAGAACTTGTACGCAATACATTTTGTACAGTTTTTTTAATCAAAAGTTTTATTTCTTAACATGAAAGTTAAGTTTTCGATAAAATACAAATTTTTACTAATTTGACACGGTTATACATGGAAAATGTATCGTATTAATAATATAAAATTAATAAAAATTAAATACTTTTTTTTTTAAATTTAGCATTTTAAGAATTAAAATCAATATTTATTATAACGATAAAAAAATTATTTAATCAAAGTTGTTAATCATATTACTATAATGGTATAGGTTTTATTATTAATATAACGGAAATAGCTTTTATTTCGTGTAAGACGTTAATATTTATATTTAAAAAGATAAAAGTACAAATCTTTACTTTTACCACAGAACGAGCAGCTGAAACAATTTATCGTCGAATCGAACAAGCGCATCGAAGGATTCAATGCTTCTATGAAAAAATGGACAAGTATAATGAAGTACAGAGACATGACAATGGAAGATTTCAAAGATGCGCATCCCGATATTGCGTTCGACGTTAATAGACCGACTCTTTATCCGCATACCCCGGACTTTCAGCCCGATACAGCTGAAACCGAGACCCCTAAAAAGTGAATCGTACTGTAATACTTATAGTCAACGATTATTTAACATTTAATTATATAACGATAAAGAAAGTCGAGTAAAACCAATATCTCGAAGATTCGAATTCGTAATAAGTATGATATTTAAGGAATAAATTGTTGATCAAAGCATTGTATATTTTATTTATCGAAAAAAAAAGACCCATACCTCCCAAATAACCCATCGCAATTTAAAAAACGCTTGCACAATTTTTCGTAATCGGCTTTTTAATAGTAGGTGTTGGTAAGAAAACGGTAATAAAATCGATCAGAGTCGCGCGCACTTCATACCATAGGTACGTTCAACTCGCCGCTACTTTCACTACCGCATTT
The DNA here is from genome assembly GCA_018907195.1 of Dolichoris vasculosae. NCBI lineage: Eukaryota > Metazoa > Arthropoda > Insecta > Hymenoptera > Agaonidae > Dolichoris > Dolichoris vasculosae. Next base: position 23,591,158 of record JACCHY010000002.1, read on the forward strand.
TACACACGCGCACTCTCGTACCGGCCAAGCCCAAAGTACACTATGCTTATCTAGAAATGCGGGCAGTGATGTAGCGAGAAGAGGAGAAGCCTTGGCTCCGTTCTTGTAAGAGATCGCCGAGTGTCCGGAGGATTTTATCAGGGAGATTTTTAAGCGAGGGAAGAAAAGAAATTATAAGATAATAGGGATAACATACGCGAACTCGTTGGAGTATCTCCGCAGAGTTTTACTCGTAGCCGCCACCAACCTTCAATTTTCGGGGATAAGGAGAGGCTCGTCTGCTATTATTACGAAAGCTTGCCGAGCGCCGAAAGGAGAGAGAGTGAGAGAGAGAGTGAGAGAGGAAGGGAAATTGAAACCAGAACTCGCTACCCTCGTTTCGTTGGTACGGCCCTAAATAAGCGTGTGTACTACGCATCGTCCCTACCACATTCTCATTTAGGCGAATGGCGGCTGTCAACTGGTGGACGGGGATATCCTAATTCGAGCCGAGAAGCGATTGCCCCGTATTTTTTCCTCGGAGGCGAATTTGTATCGCGTAGTCGCCGGTGAAAAGCGACACGGCAAACTTTTCTTACACGGGCAAAGTTTCCTGCTAGAGTATTTATGAATTTATAATTGATTTACTACCAAGGCAGCTCTTATGACATCCGGAAAGGAAACTACTATGGGGTAAGTCATGCGTTCGTTTCATTTCTTTTTTATAGCGTGTAGTACGGGATCTCGAGTGTTTTTGTTTATCGAATTACGATTGATTACCTCGTATTTTGTTTCAATTCCTTTGGGGATATTTCGTTACGTACAACTTTTTTCTCTTTACCTTTTTGGGAGGATGATCGTCGAGGCGATGATCGTTTACATTTTATTCGGTGAGAGAACGTAATGTAATACATTTGCTCGCTGTTTCGTTGTTCAATGTGCTAACGTTGGATACGTCGATGGATATTTCTATTGTCTTTGGAACGAATGATATTTCATAAAAAAAAATCTTACCGAGGATCGACTTTTGCCCAAATTTACTTTACCTTTGTTATATTAATTATATAAGTCGTTTCCTATCGTTAAAGTTTTATTTTATAATTCAATTCTTTGTAGCAAATTTTTTACGGTAGTTTATTCTTTCGATTACATTAATTACAACTACTTACGTTTATTAAATCATTTTATACATTTAATTTGACTTATTTTGCTATTTTATCCAAAGTATTCTGTTAATTTGTATTAAAATTATCGAAATCTTTCATGATTCTTTTAAGCTTATCGTCTATACTTTGTTTATGTTGCACAGGGAGCAGCCGATATTTACGTGCAAAGCACACGTATTTCACATCGATCCAAAAACTAAGCGATCATGGGTTTCCGCATCCACAGCGGCGGTTTCGGTATCCTTCTTTTACGATTCTACGCGTAATCTTTACAGAATAATTTCTGTAGAAGGCAGCAAGGTAATACGAATAATTGAATTGTTTTTAGAAGTATACAGATTAATAAAAATACATTTGTTTCAGGCTGTTATAAACAGTACGATTACTCCTCTTATGACCTTCACTAAGACGTCCCAAAAATTTGGTCAGTGGTCCGACGTAAGAGCGAATACGGTATATGGCCTAGGTTTTTCATCTGAAAACGAACTGGGAAAGGTTTGTCTATTCGATACGTCTATTCGATAAAAGATAATAAAGTTACAATTTTTATATTATGTGAAAACGTTGCTCGAAAAATAGTTTGAATCTACTTTTTTATTCATGGATATAAAATCTATAAATATATATTCTTAATTAACACATATTTGCAAGTTTTTGATAAAGAAAATGAATTATTTCTATTATTTTAAGCTCGATGAAAATTTTATTAACTAATATTATCATAATTTTTTGTAGTTTATCGAAAAATTTAACGAAGTAAAGGAAGCAACTAAATTAGCTGGTGCTAAAATTCAATCGAATAGTTCATCCGTTACTCCCGCTACAAGTGCCAATGTCAGTCCGATCACATCTCGATCTTGTATGCCTTCGTCGGAACAAGATCTCATCGATCCTCCAAACTCTTCTATGATAAACTCGAATATTTCTGCCTCTAACAACCCGGTTCCAAACGCTAACATAATTTCTGCTCAAAACAGCATTTCATCGGTCGGCGGTAGTCCTTTGCCCGGTTCTTGTATGCAGATAAAAACAGAAGATGATTACAAAAGTATGGTTCATTCAAGATCGCAAAGTATTTCTCAACAAAGTACCACCGATAGTCCTCAGCATCAAGGGAAAATGCAACAACAGCTTAACTCTAATACCGTCAGCGGTGGTCAAACAACAGAAATGCAGCTTAAATATGAAAACGATAGGCTCAAATTAGCGCTTGCCCAGAGTTCAGCTAATGCTAAAAAGTGGGAGGTAAGTCTTAAGTCGTACACTCTCGATTGCTTTTACAAATTTAGTAAACGAGCGTATAAAAAGTTTTATTTCGAGTAGTTCTTTTCACTCTTTACTCTATCGTATCACTGCTATAATCTATTAACGAACTTTTACCCTTTAACCATTACAGATCGAATTAACAACTCTTAAAACAAACAATGCTAGATTGACAAGTGCCCTTCAGGAGTCCACGGCTAATGTCGACGAATGGAAAAGACAGCTTCAACTTTATAAAGAAGAAAATGCTAGGGTAAAAGCTAAATATGCCGATTTAGAATCGGGAAAAATAGCGGAAGGTAACTGCGAAGCCTTGAGGTTAAGAGTGGAAGCTTTAGAGGATGAATTGAGAACAAGGAACGAAGAAATTAAAGCTCTTACAATGGCTTCTAAAAATAAAGATTATACGGTAGGAATGGTAGTAAAACAACATTGAATAACCGAGAATAGCTTTGATGATAAATAAATGAATCTAAAATCGTATTCGATGTTTCAGGCTTTGCAGAAGGAAAACGTAGATCTACGAGAAATGTTGAACGTTGTCCACGAACAATTAGAGATTTCAATGAGCACAAATAAAGTACAGAAGCAAAACTTAGAGACTTTGAACGCTCGACTAGCTGGATATATACAAGATTTAGTTACAGTGCATCGAGAAATCACAAATACTTTGCAAACTTAAGACAGCCTTAGGTAACTTTCTACAACACTTACCACTTAGATATAATGCACAAGTCGATAACGCAATAATCGTGCGTGTGAGACAAATTATGTTAAAAAAATACCTATTGCTGTTAATTATAAGCATAATTTAAATACTCGATATAATTTTCCTAGATATTTATTTATAACACTTATAATGAAAATATCTATGTACGTTGACTCGAAACATTTTTATACAGTATTAATTGGTACACGTTAAGATTGTCTTCCAGTGACGGGAAATTTTTTTCATTCTAGCGTATCGAACGAATTTTGTAAAATTTGTATTTGTAGAATAATCGTGGTTATAAAAATTCTAACATATCATGCACGTTAATTTTATTCGTACCAACATCAGTAGGTATTTTTTATGAAATATTTATGAACCCTTTTTTTCCAAAGTGCAATAATTGCAAAACTCTAAAAATAAGTGTTAATTATAAGAAGACCAAGCATACCATTTTTCATGGCGTTTATTTATACGAACAACGTTGATTACATACTTTGATAATATTTTCTTTTTATACGCTATTTATAATACAGATAGATTTACGCTATTATAATAAAAGCTGACATCATTTGTCTCTCACTAATTAAAGAAATGATCGATGAGCAAAAATCGACTCGATTATATAATTGGATGGGCGTTACGATAATTCATGCCAATAAAATAGCCAAAATTCTCTCAGTGTAAGTATTTGTTTTGAAAATACTGCTGACTACTTGTAACCATCAGACTGAAAATTCAATGCGAAACACGTTAATCTCGTCTTTTCAATTTTGCATCGCGCTCTGTCACACATCGATAGAGATTACGGAACAATAAATACAATGACTCAGGTGCATCTAGAAAGAGTATTGAGACTGCTAGGTGCTATAAGAGATTGACAAAATATGAAATTTAAAATCGTGACTGCAGAGCAAAGATCTTATTATAATGCCATATATAAATATTTAAAGTAACATTTGGTTGCATCCTTTTCTTTGAGTAGCAGTACAAAATTAAAAGTAGAATGCAACAATGTTATTAATGTTGCTTAGACTGAGCTATTAACGAAAATTACGTTAACTGTTGTGTAAGTATTCAATAATATGAGTTGTTTAACGGTGACTTTTAAAAATAAGGTTTTACAAATCTTTAAATTGTGTCTATATCGATTACGAAGACGATGCAACTAACTAAGGAAAGAAAATTTTATGCAATATATATATTTATGCTTTATGTATTGCATCGATTAGTTTAGAAGTACGATCTTGTAATTTATTTTTTAAGTGAATATCAATACTGTAATTTTGTTTTGAGTACGTACACATTCAAGGAATCCTGTCACAAGAATTTATCCGCATATATTTTTTTTTTATACGCATTAAAATAAATGTCCAAGTGTACAATAAAAAATATAAAGTAAGTTTTATAATTAATAGGTAAATAATAAGTACGATGGATTAGTACAAGTTTGATTAAGAAAGTTGAAACTACGATTTATTGGATCAGAAATATCGATGAATAAAATTTTCGATCGCTCGATCGATAATGTTTTCTAACATAATCGTAACTATCGAAAGTTATCGACGAGAACATCGTTAAAAAAATTTTGTTATCAGTTGTAACACGTTTTTGCTTAATTAATCGAAATATATTGTACGATATTCAACTCTGAAAAGTAATAATCCGATTGTTTGTCAAATTTCTTATTCTATTACATTTGACGAACTGATTGCGCGCAAACAAATTATGTACGTCGACAACAACTGTGGACGATTCCCTTAATTGAGATACGAATTCGGATCGTTCGATATCGACGAGATAAATAAATCTAGGCTAACAGGGATTCACCGTGTGAGTTTAAAAAATTGCGCTCGTTCGATAATTAATTTGGCGATAGGTAAAGTCAACGGGTGCCTTTCCCGCTTAAACTAATTCGAGTTGTGCAGTCCACCTCCTGCTGGGAGTGAGCGATCGGAATCGAGACGACGAAACGAAACGAAATTGAATCGGAATTTAGGAGCGAGTCAATTTCACGATGGAATTAAATTGATCGAAAACGTCGAATGAGGTAAATCCGGCAACGGTTCGGTTCGGATGTTGATAACCAATCGGTTCGTCTCTCGCAAGGTCGAAGTCGCGTATAAAAAAACCGTCGGTGAATGTAACTAAAGACGCGTATTATAAAAAAAACAACTTAGGCGCGGTAAATTATACAACTCGTCGATAAGATTATAATTGTTAGAAGGACGAACGAACGAACGAAGAAATATCCGATAGTATTCAAGTTTTTACAAGGAGGGTTTCTTGAGAATGGAGGTGACACATTGCGATGTAGAAGAAATTATGTCTCTGTATTATAAATTGTAGTGGTTGGACCCATCAAGACCAGAAGTGCCCGATTGATCGCGTCGTAGTCGTAGTTCGAAGCGCTTGATAAATATCTCCGAATTTAGAATGGAGGGTTATGAAAATGAGGGTCAGTAAAGTTTAAACTTCGGAGGTGAAGATTATGTGGGCTGAGAGGACAGGATTTATATAATATATTAATACAAGGCAGAAAGTTTTTACTCGTATTCGGAAGAAATAAGAAATTTAAGTTACAAGGTAACTTTACTTTAACAAACGTTAACTTTAATAAACTTTAACGTTTGGTTTCTTCTTCTTTTTTTTTTTAATTTAAAAAATGAGCGATTCGCTAGTAGGAAAAATCTTCCACGATAGAATCCAACGATGCTCCCGTAGTTTCGGTATAATTTTTAGACGACCACTGGTGGAAAGTCATACCGATCGATCTCCTACCGCTGTGTAATTTTGTGCGACGCTGTAAATTACAATTTCCACGAGTTTTCTATCGTTTACGAGGAAAGGGTCGAGCGATGAAAATCACAAAGTCGATGCCGAATCCTTTTAAACTACAAATTTCTAGTAAAAGGGAAGAACCGAAGTAGTTGGAGAGAGTAGTTGCAGAATTTATCGTTATCTGTTGCAAATTACGAAGTAACTGCATTATTTCCGCTGTTTATTTAAAACAGCTTTAGATTTAGAATCGCGGTTTTTACGGCGTTGCATTTTCAGACGAGTCTTTAGAATATATTCGAGCTCCGTATATTTTGGGAAGTCGACTCGATCGTCTCGAAGTGTCCGTAAAAAGGTGTGCCATTTTAAATGTGTAGCAGGTGCAAAACTAATTCTGCAAAATAATCAAATGTGAAAGGCGCAGATTTTTAGAGACGTCGGATAACGAAGAAAGAAGACGCAAAGTGAAGTTCTCGCAAGGTTTAAAATTAATTTGATGTCATCGATGAGATCGTATACGATCTTAAGCTTTTCCCGATACGCGAACCTACGGGTGCATATATTTAACGATTACAGGGATACAAGAATCGTTAATTATCATCGAGGAAAACTTTCGTTAAAAAATCAGTCGATCCGATTGATTCCTAATTAAACCAAGGCAGTTTCAAGTTTTCGACGCTCGCGCGAACTTTTAATGATTTAATGATCGCTGAAAGTGCGATAGTAAATTTGTTGATTTTATCCGAGAGCCATGCGCGAATTTGAATTTGAAATACGTTGCGAATAAACGTCCGATTTAAAATAAGACGGGTCTTAAAGTTTATCTTGCTTGAAGCCGAACGAAGAGCAATATTCTTTAGCGGAAAAAGACGCTCATCAAAAATAAGAGAAAGTATCGCGAGTAGTTGTTTCATTCTTTTCCGATTTTTCAATAAAATCGTATATATATTTAAGAGAAAACCGCTTTCGTTGTATTGGAATTCAAATCCAGATTTACAGATTTCGATGGAAAATATCGTTAAAAATCAATGCAAACGCAAAACAGACGTTGACTCGGTATTTTTCGATGAGAGCGAAATTGACGAGTAGTTGTCTTGAAAAAAGAACAGCGACAAAATTAAATGATAATTTGCAACGATACGAGGGAGGATAACGATATTAGCAACGGATGATGAGTAAAAATAAATCTAATTATACGTAATTAAATATAGCAACAAAAAATTAAAAAAAAAAAAAAGGGAAAAGGTTTAATATAAGTACTCAAAAAGTAAAAAGGTATACGCAAATTTATTTAACTTTACGGCAAGTCCAACGAAGCTAAAGGAGATAATGTAAACGAGTCAAAGAAGAGACGACGATAATTGTGGAAGTCATAGTAGTCGTAGTCGACATCGGGTAACTACGACTTTCGTCGGCTCTTCTCGGAAACGGCTATACCTCGGTATACGGATATTCAAATTTTCTCTCGACGGTGGTGATTTTCCGCTTCTGGAAATCCTGCCACGAATTATCGAAATGCAATTTCATTTTTAGTACCCTAATTCGGTCCATTTTTTTTTTACATCCATCTCGCAAGGCCATAAAATCGTTTCGAGCTTTTCCCAAAATCCTTGGTAAAAAAACGGAAATCTAGTAGGAATTCCAACGTTGTACAGTCGGGAAAAACAGGAAACGAAAAATTTACGTGTGCGCATTTCAGTAGTTGTGTAAGTTCGATAGGTAATTAAACAGCGATCGGAACAAGCCTTTGTTCTTCAAATTATACTCTCGATTAAACGATAAAAATGACTATTCGCTAGACGCGAGGAGTTTTAGTCGACGATGTACACAAGCGGTAAAACGTATCGCAAATGAATTATACAGTGCAACAATGAATCTCGCTCAACGATGCAACGGAGACAAGTTCGTGATTCCTGTTTCGGATTTAAGATCTAAGGAATTCATGGCGATCGGAAGATTAGAGAGAGAGAGAGAGAGAGAAGAAGAAGAAGAGATAAATCTCGCGAGTGTTCGATAGAAATATTTAATGAAACGCATCGATGTTTACAGATACAACTAACGACGTATTTCATTTAAGATGGTTGGTGCAATTATTCGGTTATAGTTGGAATTAGTATGTTGAAAATATATATATATATATATATATAAAATATTTATATAAGTGGAACGTAATTTTTACTTTATAGGCAGAAAATTTCTACGTTTTTTAATATTGTACGAGAAATATATCGGGACGTATATTTTAATTAATTGGTAATTAAACGTAGTAATCAACTAGACAAAGTTTTGATGCGATCCATTACAGGGGTTAAGATAAGTAGTCGAAACATTGTTAATTCGGTCAAGGAAAAAATTTCTTTTCGAATCTTCCTAGTCAGAAGATATTGTACTTTCAACTTTCAATGAGAAACAGCTTCGGACGTTAAAAGATTGAGAAGTTTAAACAAAATGATGTTATTCTGTGTCAACGCGCGGACCAAGATTAACCAATAAAAAAAAAATGGTAACGTGGATAAAGGCTACCATGACACTTTTCTTATAGCCACTCGTTTCATTTGATTCTAGTCTGGACGCGTCGAAATTCCAACTTAATTAAACGCGTTGCGTTTTGTAAAGCTTAATAATAGACGTAATGACAATAAATTCTGTTCCACGAAAGCAACATTTTCATTAATATATTCCGAAACATCGACTGTTATATTCCTTCTCTCTCTTTTTTAAAATTTTTAATTTAATCATGAATTAGTTGCAACTCGTTAGAGATTTTTCAAATGAAATTATTAAAGTTCCTTTGTACAATGGCGCTTTGGAATCGTGTCGTGCGCCCAGTTGAGGATTATCTCGAATAAATAAATTCTCGCGTAAGCCTCAATCGAATTTACAGAGTTTTTTCTCGACGAAAAAGAAAAAATGCCATTACAATGATAATTTAAAGTAGCAGAGTCTTTTGCATTGAATAATATGTATAAAACGCTAAATTTAAGAAAATCTTGAATATGTATCTACGTTATGTTATCAAAAGTAAATGATCAAAATAGAAAGAAATCAATCGAAGTATTATTTCTACAAAATACAAATAAAATACAAATAACAATTACCGATGGTCTTTGATCTTACGAAAACAGTATCGCAAATTATTTTATGTATACTAATAATTTATTAGTAAAAATGTATCCATAATAACTTTTATATTTCAATTTAGCGTTATGTAAATGTATATTTGTTTTATATGTTTGGGTGTCCACTAGTTATTAAAATACTTTAAATCCTTAAAATTTCTCTAAATTTATTTCGTTTATACTTACAATACGTACGATCTCTGATATTTTTTCGAATCTCCTCGAATAAGAGTATTTGCAACATATAACGTGAAACGCTGTATTTAAGATATTACTTATGGAAGAAAATTATTAATAAGCTTCAAACTAATTTCCTAAAATAATTTATTAAATATGAAATAAAATTATAATGTACAAGAAAACACTTAAGAAAATAACCTACTAAAGTTAAAGAAAACAAAGACTTTGAATTAGTTAGACAAGTTCGATTGGACACTTTGTTTGCACCGCCATGAGATATAATATCTACCTTGTCGATACAGTCTTTATATTCTCTCTCCCTCTCTCTCTCACACTCTGTGTATTTTTCAGTTATTTTCCTTTTCATTGCCTCGGTGGCGTTTTGCAGTGGATATTATTAACGATATAATGATTATATTCTCGAGTACCTCGAACCTCTGTACAACTTAGCTATGGACGCTACACTCGTGCTTATTAATCGTCTAACTTTTTTTGAAACTAACTTACCACTGTTTTGCGGTTTCTGAATTTTTAAAGAGCTTTTAGTATATTCCGATTCCGTTTATCGTTTATTCAATTTTTTTAACAGCCGGCACTGTTGCTGAGTTTGCTTTGGTTTATTGCCAACGAATCGCGAAGAGCTGCAAAAAAGTTTAAAAAAGAATTGAATTTACTTATAAAATTTACTTGTAAACAAACGGACATCGCGTATTAATGAATTTTAGAGAAGTTTTGAAACTACCGTTTGTATCCTTCGAAATATTATTTAGTACGGAAACCCGCATAAATATTATATTTACTTCGGTAAAAATCAAAGATCTATAGTATTACGTACATTAATAGCATAAAATTTTGGTCTCAGAATCAAGATTGTATTACACCTCTTAGTTTTATTAAATAAATTATAACCTTTATTGCCTGATTCGTAGCTGTAAAAATAGTAGTAAAAGTTTGAAATTTTAAATAAATTTATCGGTAGACACTCTGCTGACGCCAAACATTTACAAATTACATATTGTATAAACAATAATGTCTCTAGCTTTTACATTCGTTGAATAATAAAATTAAACAGCGTGTCATAGAAATATTTATACTATAATTTATAACTTCTTATACGAGGAAAATGTAGCCTGTCGGAAGTATGAGTTATTTATTATACCAAAAATTCTACTAAAATCTAGCTACGACCTTATGTAAAATTTTAAATAGCAGAATTTTGGATTTATAAAAAAAGTATTGCGAATTTGACGATACTACATTAATTTTATTCAAGGTACTTTATTTTATTAAACGTTCATTTTAAAAATACGATTGAAATTATTCACATATTAAATAAAGTATGTGATCGATAACTATTTTATTTAGAACCACTACTTTTAAAAATAAAAGTTTAATTTTGTACGAGTTTGTTTATTTAATATTAGATTTTAGTTGTTACGTAAATGATATTTAGTATCAAGCCACACAATAATAAACACGTTCAAAATAATATTTGAGCAAATTCCGCTTCAAAAAGTCCGATACTGTATAAAAAATTGAATTTAAAATATAAAAAGAATAAAAGATTGCTAAGATATTGTATTCGATTTTATATGTATATTTTGAATTCGGATTTATTCAATCTTATTCTTTTAAATTCATACTTTGAAGCGGAGATCAGAAAAGGTTCCTGAAAAACTAAATCTTATCAGACTTCTGATAAATAAGTACCGGATTAAATCTTTTATACGAGTTGATTTGATCAAAATCTAAACAAATTATCCAATTGATCAATTAAATTTGTATTTTCCGTCTAGTTCTTTTTACACGAATAATTATACTGTCATTATCGAATGGAAAGTATCGCACGTGATGTTATAAATAAACCTGTAATTTTATGTATTCATTTATTAAAATGAAAATAACTATGTAATTAAACGAAGTACACCGAAGTTTTAAATACTTTATAAATTACAATATGTAGTTATATAATAATAAAAGATGGACGATTGATAAATTATGTAAAAAAAAAATTCACCCTTACAGTAGTTCATAGGTAGTTGATATTATATATAAAACCATTACAAATTTTATATAGTAGTTTCATAATTTTTATTTTAAATTTATTCGATACATTTAGTATATATATTTCATCGATCGAAGTTTCATCAATTTATTTTAATTTGTACGTACCTTAATGAGATTTAAACACACTGATGCCTTGAAGAAAAATAAATGTCAAGATCGATGATCAATAATGATAAACAATACGTTTTGCATCATTTTATCTTGATGCGTTTTTCTTTGAAAAAGTAATCTAAACGTTCAAAGTTACATATTAATATAAAACAATAAAGCCTCTTACATTTTCATTTTGAATATCGTAAAGCGTCTATATTATCGAGGTGCAAAATTTAATACCATTATCCATATTTAATAACCAGTTCACTTTCAACCGATGCTTCTAATGTTTATCACGAAATTGCAGTGGCCAAGATTATTAATAATTTTCATTACGTAAAAAGCACATGTTTTTATACAAAAAGCGATAAAAGAATTTTAGTAGGAAAGTACATTGGTGAATATAATTTTTAAATTGTAAAAAAATTATTATATATAAAATTTATATTATTTTTAAAGTATAAACATGAAATGCATAAATGAATGGATTATTCAATAGAATTTTATGCGTCAAGGTTTATAAATAGTTTAAATTGAAGTAAAATTAAAAGGCGCTTATAAAAAGACATTATTTATTTCTTGAAGAAAGAAGTTTTATAAACTTTGAAACATTTTAAACTTAGAATTTATTTGTGTTTTAGGTTTTTTTTCTCTATTTGATTCTTCGCAATTAAATTGTTTCGAAAGATCAATATTTTCTGACAAACGAAAAAAACTTTTATAAATAATTAAAATCTCATCATTTATAAAATGTTTACATTAAACTGTTGATTATAGAATACTTAAATTTCTCGCAGATTCGATACAAAAATTTTATCGCCGGAGTAAAATAAAAATTTTTAAATTGTACATAATTTTAAAGAATGTATTTTAATATTTTAATTATAATCATTGTCGTTTAATTTCTAATATTCACTTCTTTTTGTTATTTTACGATAATAGAAAGTTTTTCTATATTTTATTTTTTATAAATAGTTCATACTATATTTAAGAAAGGAAAGTATAAATGCAATTTAATCATTGTGATTTCTTTTATTATTACGATGGAAAATAGTCATTCGGAAACGACGCATTTCAATATCAATGAATATTAAAGAGATGGAGTTTCGCTTTACTATCATTATTTTTTGCTCCATATAATATTTTAGAATTGTTACGTCTACTTTAATAACGTTTAAAATATTAAAAAAAATACGGATTACCGAATTCTAAAACAATTTCCATTTTTCGTAACCCAGTTTTGGTTTCCGTGCGAATAAAAGCACACGTCGTTTCGTTCCCAATTTTTTCCGTATAATTTTTATCTTTAAAACACGCGTTTAACGGCATTATAAACTTATTTACACAAGTATATCATCAATAAATTATTATAAGCGATATTCATCTTTTTAAAATTTCATAAAACCGAATCAAATTTTTCTCCAGAAGGAAATAAAGATTTTCATCGAGCAATAAATCCCTGCTAAATTTTGTTTCAAAATTCGATTTATATAGTTTATGGTGAGTAAACTATGATTTTCTAGTTGACTTATCGATGCGTACGAGCTTTTCCTCCTCTCGGTTTAATAGAAAGGATTCCACATGACCGAAGTCGGTCATCTTTGCATTATTAAAACATTCTGAATTTCAATAAAAAAATGATTATACAAATATAACACGCGATAAAACTCGCACTTTCGAATATTTTACTAAAACATTAAGCGTTCGCCTCGGTTACTTCTGTTTCAAAGAATTTGTGAATCTTTTTATTCTTAATATTTTTTATCTTTATCTTTACGAGAACATATTCTTTGACGGGTCTACCGACCACGGGATCAGCATTAATGTATTATGAATAATATGGGTTACCGGATAAGCTGCAAAGCTCGACGCACGAAATAACCGAGTTCTATTTTTTATCTCCTTTATTGTGATTACCGATGGAATAAATTCCGAAGGCTAGACAATGTAAGATTAGGTGTCTTACTATTTAGCAAAACTGGGCTAGCACTAAAGTTTGTCTTCGATTTAATTACCAACACTCGTATTTTTCAATAAGAAGCAACGACGTCGTTTTTTCCTCTGCCTAATTTATAGCCGACCCTCCGATTAGCCTCGGTTGAGCGATGAACGGTGAAAATCGCTGCGATGTCGACGTCGATGTCGATTACGAATATTGTTCATAATGGACGACCAGTCAACTACCGTCGATCCATAAGCAGCGGTGCCTATGCGTCTTCGGATTCGTCGGAAGACTAAGTGCACTTCTTAGTATAATCCAATTCACTAGTGGTTCAGGATAGAATTACGTTTATCCAGACGATACGGCAATCGTCGGATGTTCCGCGCGACACAATGAAATTCCTCGCGAATGAGCGAATCAACCAAGTCGAGCGACTTTACCAACTCGGGATCGGGATAAATATTGTTCTTGCTGGACCTTCGGTCGTTAGCCGAGAAACTAGCGGCAAGTATCGAATTTATTTCGATGAAAGAAACACGAGGGTATCGAGTCGATGAGTGGCTCTCAGTTTTAAATTCAAAGCTTGTACTTTATAACTCGACGGATCTTTGATGTGTCTTCGAGGAAGAATATCGAGTTGATACGTTGATCTAGAGATAAAAAAATATTGGGTAGTTCTGGGATAGCAGGTATAAAAAAAATATGTTACCGCTCGTAAAATGTCTTGCTTGCTCAGAGTATCACTTGTACTAATGATACCCGAAAAACCTGATATACATCGCATAATTACTATTTCTTGTTCAACGCGTTTCAGCTATTTCCACGGATTCCTTTTCCGCTGATGCATAAAATTACGCTTTTCAGATATTTCGATAAATATTTTTGATTTCTGTATGCCAAATTTCGTCGATGGTAAGAAAAATCGCGTGACGATTATAACGAGGAAATACGAATCGATCGCAGCACTCGAGTATTTAAAATTGTAAAATAATATACGTTTAACGATTATCGTAGATATTTTTTATTATTTGTAACCGATTATTCATCCTTCATTTTTATCATAATATTTTCTTTATTTTTTATGGGATCATATTCTATCCTCTTAGAAATGTAGTCGGAAATTCCTAAACAGAATTGTGGGCGATCGATTATTTTAAACAGCCGAAAATTTTCTTTCGATTTTCGAGAAGAAACTAAGAAAAAAATAGTTTTTTAGAATAAGAATCCTGACGATCGTTCAAAACGTTCCCACGTTGATAAGATACGAGCGACCGTCTTTTAAACTTTACGTAGAGATATTCATTCTATTGTTCACTGTATTTCAGAGCGCATCGTACATTTTAAAAAAAAAAAAAAGAAAAGAAAAGAAAGATGAGAACACGTAGTTCTACATTGTTAAACATTTTTGGCATAAAACTCTCATTTGAAAGATACCGTATATTTTACTCGTTTCGTAGTCCATAATCTCACTGCACTTGTAATTTATAAACATCAAATTTTTTGTTATATTTAGCGAAACTGTGCTGGAATCAGAGCTAAATATTTTTTTGCTTATTATTTATTATTATTTATATTACCGTACTAATATTTACAGAATGGTTCTACAAAAATAAAAATCATCGAGATGTCTATCATTCGCTGGTAAAACTAAACTAACTACTTTAAAAAATCTCTTACTCTAATAATAAGTTGTACATTTTTCTTAGCCAAAATTAGCACTTCTGCAAGCTAAATTTTTAAAGTCAACACGGTCGAATGTAGCGGCCAAAAAGTATTTCGACGAGTAAATTTCCTCTCAACGCATTACGAACCTAATATTACGATTAGATCTAAATAGAAATTTTCGCTACATTATATTAAGTAAATTATACGCGATGTAAGGTGGTTAGGAAATGATTGATTACCGGGTTCAATTTTCCCACGGACTCGTAGCAGCATAGTCATTACATAGCGTATGTGAATATCGGAAAATAATTTAATATTCTATTAACAGATCGAAACGTTCGTTTATTTAAGTTTATGAATATGTAAAGTGGTTATTTAAACTGGCACTTATATAATATGCATTTCGTTTCTATCGAGACTCGGACGCTTACTCCGACTTGATTCGAGTTTCTTTAACTTCAGTTCCACTTTATTTGACCGTGTCTACCTCTCGATATATTTCTTCAATAGACTGTCTTTGATCTTTACATCCACACGGTTCGGTAGACTACTTCGTCTCCACTTCGCCCTACTATTGATTGATTCCGACTTTCCACTCCCGTATATATTTTTTTAACTGTATCTTACTCTCGTATCGACTGCTTTCGACTCGGTCTCGTCTTCTCTTCGCTGATTTTAACTTTGTACAACAATAGTAATAATAATACAGAGTGAGGAAATTAGTCGTTCGAATTTTTATTAATTTCTACCAGTTTCTAGTTTTTCAAAGATATTTTTTTTTAAAAAATTTTTATCGAATCTTTGTACGAACAATCGAAGGAATCTCGTATTCGCGAATACATTTCTAATCGCTATCTGGAAATTACATTCGTCTATGTGTTGCACCGCTGCGTCCAATACGTGTTCATTGATATTTCAAGATATAACTCGACGGAAGTTGAGAGTTCCGCGCGTTTTGACTACGCTGCATTGAATATCTGTGTCCGAAGCGACTTGGTGACATATGTGACACGGTTAAGAAATAACCGTATATCGAAATACCGTGTAAATAAAATTTTTCATTTTACAATCTTATTTCAGATAAACATGTTAGAGATGCTAATACTAAATTTTTATAACATTTGTAAAATTTAGCTAATAAACAAATATGAATACGTTTATCTGTTTTTCGAGTAATATATATTTATTTAAGGAAATAATAATCAATTTATGTTATTAAAACTTTATTTTACGCGAGACGATAATTAAAAAACGGACATTACGAATAATCTATCAAACAATAGAATTTAAACAATATATATTGAAATTTATAGAAAAATTGTATTAAATAAACGAATTTAATTTAAACATTTGGTATTTGGCAACGGAAGTTGGTCGAACGATTCGTTCTGCGTATGCAAATAGTTAATCGTCGATTCTCATGATTTATAAAATAGAGACGTTTATTACAACCAGCCAACAGTTAAAAAAGTGTGAGCGTGAAATTTTATTATAAGTCCTATCGATAATCAGATAAGCAGTGGAAACGTAGAAAAATTCACGTTCTTCTCCGATTCGAACACGAACAATGCATTAATCGGCTTTCGTCTGCAAAATTTTATTTGTTTCGATCTCGGTAGGCCTTGTTATCGCGAATTTTAGAAAGCACCGCTACGACTAGATAGTTTTTTATTGTATTAAAAGAAATAGGTCTTGCCATTCTTAGAAAATTTAACATTAAAGTACGGCAGGGCGGGTGTATGTAAAATTTATCATTTTGTGGAAATGCACGAATCTCAGCTTTTAGGGATGTGCCAGGATTCCTCGAATTTCCTCGAAAACTCTTCCACGTGCACAGCTTAATAGCCTTCGAGAAAAGCTTGAACGCTTTCTATTACTTAAATGAAAATTGTTTTAAAATGTAAATCTTAGTAATTCTCTGAAAGCGTTTTTATTCAAGTAGTTTTGTAATACAATTGCCACTACTTATAAAAATGTCATATTGTTTAGAAAAATATTTTTAAACATTTTTTACTCATTTATACATGAAAATATATTCAAAAACGTAGAGTACAAGAAAAGAGTGGAAGTTTTTAATGAAATTATCAAATGGTCAAATTATTATAATTTAATTATATTTTACCTCGATAATTAAACGCATTTTCTTGCTTTTGAGAAAAAACTATTTTCTACTCCTTACATTTGTAGAATTTGTGACGTTTTTTAAAAATAGACAAAGAAATTATAAACTGCCTGTTTCCAACGATTAACAATGGGCACTGTATGTTAAGAATTTAGCTATTACTTTGAAGTGTTCGAATACGCGATTCACATACCTTAGATCGAAAAGCAATAGAACTGGAGGACTTATTTGACTTCACTATATTGTTGAAAGTAATTTTGTCAAAGAGGCTAATTGTTTTAATTAATATTTGTATTTTAAAATTTAAAATAATCTAAAACTGTAGTCACTTGTAGTAATAAGATAATTAATTCTTGATATTTTTAAATAAAAATTATGAAATCTTCTTTTATGTCTTTTAATTAATTTAGTTTTTCAAACATACCATGTTAATAAATTTTATCGTGGATTAAGATTTCGTTTTCATTTCGTAAAAAATATAAAATAGTATTTTAAAGAATATTTTTATTATACGATAATTTAAATTTTTGAATTAATTTTAATTGAATTTTTTGAAAAATTAGGCATCTTAAAATAAAACTTGTAAACCTTAAAACTCATCTGCTATTTTAATTACTGAAAATACTTGAAAAAATAATTGCACAGCCTACATTTCAAAATTTCGTACTTTACACGAACACTGTTTTATTAATAATACCATCGTTAGATTAAATAAAAAATATTAATTAAAAAAAATTATCAAATGGCAAGCCATTAAATTATCTAGTGAAAATGACAGACGAAGTTTATAAATATAAAAAGCAAATTATCGTTTACGGCCATTATGTAATATATATTATCGCAATAATTATAATTATATGTGTCATCGTCAAAATTTATGTAAAATTCGTAGACGTAATCACAATAAGGAGAAAAAATATGGCAAAATTATAAATTGCCTAATATTTAACGTATGTAGTAAAAGAAAAAAAACCTGGATGAAACGGCAGTGATAAAAGTCGTTTATCGAAAATCAAATTCGAAGGCAATAGAGGAAGCGAAACAAGAAAATGAAGAAGAAGACGAAGAAAAATTATATGTATCACAAACTCGTACCAAAACAAAATCTAATTATATATTTCAAGATAAATTGTAAGAAAAAAAAATACTTATTGTGGGATATAATCGCGAAGATGCGAACTGGTAAGACTCGAGAGAAACGTTCGAATATTTATTTTGGACTGGAATGTGTTCCATTTTAGAAGGCATAGATAATAATTAAAAATTATTTTATGATTTTATCGCGAAAAAGGCTATTTTCTATCAAGATATAAAATAGTAGGATTATTATAAAAAATATATAACAACGAATTCTTGTATTATTGCGTACCATCGCGAAATTCGTGCGCGTCTTTTTATAATATCGAGAGTTTAACAATTCCTCTGTACTACGATAAACTTCGATAGTCGTCGCAGTTGATTTTATTTGCATACGATTTACCTTGGACTATATCTATCGTCAAATAATTTAAAGAAATAACAAAGAACGAATGTGTACGGTTCGAAGCTACGCTTTGTTAGAAAAAAAAAACTATGAAATATTAAAATTATTTCACTCAACTATAACACAGTTTGATATATGCGTCAAATCGTACTTTATAAACGAACGACTGCAAAATTCATACATCTAATAATAAGCTATCGATTAAGCGAAATAGTTTGAACGAATTTCTGAATTTCCTTTCGCCAACGTCCGTTTTTATCAATTCGTCGGAACATTTTTCAACGTCCCGGCGTGAAAAAAGAGAAAAAAATATTCGCCAAAGTCGAAAATTAGCGTTCGATAAACGCCAAAAGGATCGTTTTCCCACCTTGGAACGCGAAGACAGCGGTGCTGGATTATTCTCTTATTCCTGAACAACTTGCACGTGTACTCGTACATATATATCACCTAGTGCGCAAACTTTTGTCCGGGTTGTTTTCCGCGGTAATTGGGCACACTTGGCTCGAGGGGGCCAACCTGCACTACATCCGAAGAGGCATCTTTTTAAAGACATGCGCCTGCTCTCCAGCTTTTCAGAGGAAAAGTGAAAGAGCCACACCTACACAAGTGCGAAGTGTCTTTGGCGTGGTTTTAAATTTGTACGACACAATAGTTAGTCATTTGTAGTGCGATTTTACCAGAGTTGCGAAAAGGGTCGACCAGACGGAAAGATATTCGAATATCATCACGTTCGTTACGGATTCGTTCCGGATACGATTAAGAGGACGCGAAACTTTAAAGCTTTACCAATTTTATAGGTTTTCATAGACTCGAATCACGGATTGATTTCCGTTACGTATTTACGTGTTTAAGAGTATCCAATGTACTTTTTTAATTCTTTTTAATTTCATCGCGAAACTACGCAACTTACGTAAAATAAATACGTAACCGTTGGGTTTAACGTTAAGTTTTACTTCGTTGCAATTAAATTTTCGTACTTGTCGATAATTTTACTCTAACTTTAAGGAAAAATGTACTCGCTGGAGTTATTATCATCGGTGTATTATGTTTTCGCAACCATACGTTTTCTCGTTGTTTCGAGTATGAAATAGTAGTTCGTGTCAAAATACATTTAAGAAGTGCAGGTTTCGAAAAATAAAGCGTTTACATTTTCATTTCGATGTTTGCGCAACAATGTATTACTTTAAAGCGAAAAAAAGTACGAATATTAGTCCGGCGCAAAACTGGAATGAAAAAGGAGAAACGACCATGTTTTGTAATTTTAGGTTACCGATAGATATTCAAATTTATGACTACTCAGAATTATGGTATCGTTAAACCCAAAAATAGAAAAGCAACATTTCAAATAACATTAGAATAACGTAAGATCGATGCTTAGAATCGATACTCAACCTACTTGCTATCGTAAAAGACCGATACGCATCGAAATTGAAAAGCACCTAACCGATACCCTCGTAACTCGACTCGACTCAACGTTGGAAGCGCGATACTCTTAAACTTACAACCGTCTAAGTCTCAGGCTCATTGAAATACCCGATTGAATTTCGATAGTTCGGGGCATTAAATCATTACGAGGTTTTCGTACAAAGTGGGACTCGCATCGACAAGGTGTAACTTAAAGCTCGCGAACACGGCGAATTTAACAGTGACCTATTTACGACGTTTAACGGGTACGAGAACGGAAAGTTCGAATCGAGTATCTCACTTGTACCCGCCCGTCGGCAAACTCGGAACTGTCGGGCTTCCACCGTCGAGTCGAGATGGTAGCAGCTTATCCCTTTAAAATTTAAACATATATCGATCCTTCCGACGACCGAATTGCTTATGCATTGATCTTGCTTTTGCAATGTTTCAGCTTGCGAAGCAGTTAAAGATACTTTTAACGTTTGTTATCCGGTTTTAATTTGAATTCGTTACAGCTCGCGATAAACGAGTGCATTTGAAATCTTGCATTTCCAAATTTGTTTTTCATTGTACCATCGTCAACTCAGATTTCGTCCGAAACGTTATCTTTGGTCACTGCCTGTATAAATCATTGTATCAAATGTATTATTATTATTATTAAATTTATTATTAAAAATTGTACATTCGACTATTTCTTGACCCACTTTTTCATTTGAAAAAAAAATCGCCTTTAAAAGACAATATTCGAATTATCGTCAGAGTTCATCTTGAATATTAGTAGATTTATGATTTCGGATTTAAAAAAATTTTTTCTTCGATATTCGAGCGTTAAAAAGACGCAAATACGATTATTTCCGGGTGTTATTAAGAACATTATTGAATTGAAAATGTCTTACGTATTTTTGTTAAAAGTAAGATAATTAATTAATTTATAATTAAGTCTTATTAAGAAAAATTTTCTTTCTCAACTTTTCTTCCTATTGTATTCTCAACCGTTAAAAACATTTTTTTTAATATACTCCTCTATTGAAAATAAAAGTATCAAAACGTATTTTTATTTATACGAATATAAATACAGTTACAGTTTAAAAAAGTGCACGAATAATAGACTTCGAAACAAAAACTAAAACGGTATAATAAATAAAATATTCGATTTATTGTAGAAAGTCATGACAGTATTTCGATTAAAGAAAAACTTTCAAAAAAGAAATTTGGAATTTATAACTATAGTGCATTACAGGTTGAACACTTACATAAAAATTCTATTTTATTACAATTCGATACGTAAGTAGAAAAATGTTGCAGAATATTTTTTGAAAAAAACAAGACTGCGCTGTTGAGAAAACGCAGAAGCAACTTTACGTATACATTTTCGAAATAGAAGTAAGAAAGAAACGATGATTTTTTATAAACGAAATTGTTTTAAAAAGGTAAATTATGTAAATTTAGTTATATTTCAACTTATTGTTCTAATATAAAAGTAATGTATATGTATTGCGTTTATATAATAAACTGTAAATAATAATTAACATCATTTATGAACAACTTAAATTTTCTTTTTCACTTGAAAATTTCAATTATTATATATTTGCATAAAGTATTAAAGTAAAAAATCTGATACCTGTATCAAACTTTTCTGTTCAAGAAATTTTATGGAATAATTAAGTTTTTAAATATTATAATTTTGTTTAAATTTAATTTAATCTTACGAAGTAGAAAAAAGGAAGAAAAAATAATATTACAAGTTGTTTTAAAAAATTGGATTTCTACGTTCGATTTATGCACATAACTTTTTAAGAAAGCCATTTGCTACAATTCGAAAAAATTTATTTTACACCTAATTCTAAAGATTAACTTTTTGAAATATACAAGGAAAATTTTTTTATAGTAAGTTATTTTGATTTTGATTTGCGAACGAATATATTAAACGTAGCAAGAATTTTTATTAGAATTTATTAGAAAGTTATTTTCGATACAAGGTAAAAACGTATCAGTCTTAATTTGTTTTAATTTATTTTAATTTTGAACAAAATGTTGGTTTTACGTTATACATAATTTTAATCAGGATTTTAATGAAAGTTATTTAAAAATCGATATTATTCGTATTATCGATATTAATAATATTTTTCTTTCATGATTTCTTACGTAACTCAATATTGTTTCAAAAACGTTCGTTTAATTTATATTAAAAAAAAAAATACCTTTAAAAATAGTATGAAAATGGTATGAGAAATTTCGTAAATGTTGAAAGCATTTACCGGTAATAGTAAAATACACGGGAAGAAATTTTCGTCGTGTTAATATTTAATTATTTGATTCATAATTAATCTACTTTATAATTAACAAACTTTCTTTTACATTCATAGGGCTAAAACTTAACTCTAAATTTAATTACAATTTTGTTTTACTTTTTGAGTTTCGAATTACTTACAAAGTATATAGAAAACAAAATTATCAAAGAAAGTAGACCAACTAACCTTCGTGAACCAAAAAGTGAGCACAGAATGGTACTTAAATATTATTATTAGAAATAAGATATGACATAATATATTTCTTTTTATTAAATTCATAAATACATAAGATGTGGACTTTGATAATTTAAAAAATAAATTCAATTTATAAAAGTCATAGTTTGCTAAGTTTCTTTACGTGGCTTCTCTCTATTGCAATTTTTATGAATATCACATCAATGAAATACCGTCACAAAAACTTTTTAAGTGCTACCCTTTCTTCCCTGTTGAATTTTTTATACATCTATTATCATACATTATATAACAGAAAAATCAGGAATTCTTCAGATAGTAAATAGCGCAATAAAAAAAAAAGAAACGTATCTCACAAATTAAAATGCCTTGAAACCCGACGTTAAATATTTAATTTTAGAATATTTCACGTGTATTTGTAACGATGAAATAAAAAACGCGTAAGTTTTTTCGCTAAAATAGTATTTTCACATCACCACGCCGGAAATTGGTCGAACGAATAAATAAAAGCGAATATTTACAAAGCGAACGTCATTTTGTTTTGTATCAAGATGCGCAGATTTTATCGTAAGTGGCAACGAACGAAGAAAGATATCGCCTACGATAATAACGACGAAATGCATCGAAGTTTCATCGATCAAGGTTTATTAAATATTTTGTTAAAGTTCGAGATTTAAATTTAAAAGAAAGCATTTTTATCAGTTGCGCAACTTTCGATACGTCAGTCGTGCACGAGGATCGGATAATCGTCCGTTTTCATCCGACCAAACATCATTAACAATAATTATACCACGGATAAAAATGGAATCGTTAACGATTTAAGAAGTTTACGTACATTGCAGCGATACCCAAGCGAATACCCGATACTTGATAACCTTATGAAGATTCGATTAGACGGATATAACGTGCGAGGATGTGAATAATAAATCCAGTTATCAAACGCATCAACGTATTTATTAGTCGGTGTAGTCTTGAAAGACGTAGGTTGGATCTTGATAGCGATGAAATTACTTTTAATCGTTAATAAACGTAGAGTTTGCAATTTTTTTAAATTTTACGAGAATTGTATTTTGAATAGGGAATAAAGTTTATCGATTGTTTAACTTACCTTAAAATTAACGTTAATAATAAAGAAACGATTTTTTATTTTACGTACAAACGCTGACTGATAAAAACCATCCCACATTTTCCAAGCAATATTTCCGATTTTTTCGATAAGAACCGAGTACATAATATTAAATATTAACAATCGATACAACCCCGTTATATACACTGATAAAAAAGACGTGATTGCGAACGAGGCCCATAATACTCAATTAATACAAAATTGGAATAAGAGCTTTTGCATATTTAGTTTTGAAATTATAATTTAATTTTCCCTTGAATTTCCATAAAAATTACCGCATCGAGTGTGTTTATTTTATATTTAATATTAAATAATGTATACAAATTTATGAAGCTACAAAAAGTTTTTCCAGCGCTATTTATTAAATTTAAAATCTATTTGTAAAATGCGTTTGCGTAAAAATAAATTCCGATGTTAAATGTGACCGACTAGAGTTTCATCCGCAAGATTTTACCGATATCCAAACTTTAAGCTAGGATATCGCAAGGTGTTGTTTGCTTATTATATTTTTCATTATTTTCAATGCAATATTCGCGTATTAAAACGTTATTCAAAGTAAATTATAAAATCATTAATATCGTGTACTGCTATTATTAAATTAGGAAAAATTAGCGATAGGTTATTGAATTTGCACTTGCTATTTGTAATTACTGTAACGATAAATAGCTTGCTGTAATTTGATTTTGATTGTACCGTCGATTTCAAATTGATTGCGAAACAAAAGCATTGTAATGCTAAGATCGACATTTTTTACGATTTAATTAATTTTTGAAAAATACAAATTAATTCTTTACGCGCGTAATATACGATTAAACGTTATTGTAAACGTAAAAAAGATATTTTAAAAACCATTACGTACACGCGTTAAACAATTTAATCATTTAAATTAAAAATAAATCATCGTTTGAATAATAAGTATTTTCATTGTTCGACGCGTAATGCATTTGTAATATATTTTGGATGAAGTTAGCGGATAAGTATTTCAATTTGTTTTACCGTAAAGTTGAGTTTTTCGGAATAATTAAAATTTAACCGTATTTAATTATTTTATATAATAAACTGAATTTAATTAGCATTGCGTAAATTTTAAACGCTAAAAACTTGCGCATGAAATTGATGTAATATATTATTATACTAATAACGTAAATACAATACGAATGTGTACATTTGAACGAACGCGATTAAATACAGTCGAACCACGAGTTATTAAATCTCTTTATTTTTTACGAATAATTTTATTTACCCAAGCCATTATTCGGCATTAATCAAAATAAGCGTAGACACGTTTCCATTACAAACCGTATTTTTATCGATTTTCGATAAAGATCGAATTCGAAATTCCTCGGCTGCGGTAAGTATTCGGATGATATACAGGTAGAAGAAAAGCTAGAAAATTTATCGGTCAACTGTAAAAGTAAATAAAAATTTATTTATTGACATAAAAATGAACAAGGTAAATATCGTAGGTCGGTATCTTCACAAAAGCGTTCGAAAGTAAATCGAACCGTCGATTAACTCCCTGCCAGAAGTGACAAATAGCAGTAACAGCAGCATCAGGAAGTTGGTACGAAGGGAGTCGCTCGCGTTCGCGTCCATGGACGATCGATGGGAGTCGGACGTCACCTGCACGGCTGAAAACATTCGAGTTCGCCCCGTTAACTTCGCCTCTACCATTATACCCCTTTCATTTTTTCCTATGTGCTTTGTACCACGGAGAAAAAATATGCCGTTGCAGTTAGAACAAGGTAAAACCGGGGGATGGTTTCGAACGATGGAAAATCGAACGGTTTTTTAAGGTAACGGCGATCCGTTTCTCGCAAACTTTCTGCGATGATTTTGCGATGGATAAAAATATATAAATGTAAAATATTTCGAATGTCAACTTTGCTTTGCGCTTTTTATTTTAATAACCTCGTTTTCAGGAGCTTTTTAGTTTTTAATTTTTTTTAATAACTTATCGATCGAAGCTTATCATTCGTAAATACGTATATTAAATTTCGAAGCGCTCGATTTATGGTAGTTTAAATATCGTAAATATTTTTATCTAGGATTTAATTTTTAAAAAATATGCATCGTTTATAATAATTTATTACGCTTGGAAAAATCGGTGTAGAAGCAAAAGTTCACGATTTATATGCATATTATAAAGGTAAATGTTACATCGTTTATATAAAATATTACATTGATAGAAATTTAATTACCGACAAATTTAAACGCTAAACGTAAATATTAGTCAAGTTAGTTACGATGAAAGTTACGAAGAATAACCTTATTTACGCTACAACCACTATAGAAAGTGATATATGACACGCGAATTATGTACCTTGAAGAATTTTGATATGCTTCTTTGGAGTACTCGTCTACACGTTATTTACGAGGTCGAAAATAGAACGACTAGAATGTAATGCTAATTCTTCATAATTTTCTTTCCTTCCACGTAACTCAAAGCGAACATTATTCTGAATTTACAGAGAGGCTCCGTTAGCAAAAAAAAGGTTTATAAAGAATTCGCAACTGTTAACGGATCGCTGAACGGAAATAAAAAGCTGAGTCATTTTTCTCCGTGAATACGTTGCGCATGAATACAAACTCTATCAATGTAAAACTTGCCTGGGGGTATTTTCTCATGGCCGTCGCTGTCCATCTTGTAGGCCTCCTCTTCCGTCGCTGTTTGCGAATCAATAGCGAGCAATGAGAAACTTATCGAGATCACCGTCGAATCGGATGGCGAGCGATCATTTTTTTTTGGTGCCAACTTTCGAATGCATTACGATTTATACGAAACAAGGGGATGAAATTAATACGAGATGTATTTACGATCCTTTCAATGGGTACTTTAACAATGACACTTTTCCTATAATAGTTGTATTTGTTTTATTTAATTTGACATATTGATAAGTATACGATAATTTTATAAGCGAGTGTTTTCTACGTTGAGCGACAAATAAATATAGATCCGGAGAATCGGAATCGAAAAAAAAAAACATGACAATTTTATATTTTAGCCTTGAGACAATTACGTTGAATAATTTATCGCGAGCTTTAATATTTTTATCTTGCAAGCGTAATTAACGATACGAAAAACTATATATACAAGAAATTTTGGAATATAGTAACTTTAAATATTTATTACAATTAAACAACGCGTTCGGAATGTACAGAATATATTATGAAATATTCGGAATAGCGTATACATATATGTATGCATTTGTATACGTGTGTATTTATGAATTTATGTATGCACGTGTGTTTATGATTTATTCATTGAATTAACGTAATATTTTTTTAGTAATTTATAATATTTCGAAATGAAAATTAAATATGAACTGCAGTTGTTGTCCGTGAATCAAAAATGTGGCAGAAGTCATTTCGTGTTTTTTACTGTTTTCAGTTCTTCGCTGTCAGACAAATTTAATTTCGGGGTAAATTAAACTTTTTAATTTAAATAAGTTTGAGAAAGCTCGTAATTTTGTTTTGTTTTTAACGTTCTGGAACATATTTTATTGTCAACTCGCTTATAAAATTTTTGTGAATTGTAAGCTACATAAAAAATGTTCCGACACATTGAGTTTACGCTCTTTTATAAAAATAATAATTTAATAATAGAGTAGTGTTGGTAAAATTAATTAAACCACGTAATATGAAACGAAAAAAATATCGAATCTTAAGATAATTACGATGATCGATATAAAAGATACGAATCTTTCAAGTTTCGTTAAAGTCATGTAAATGTACGAGGGTTGAAATAATATGCGAAATATTCAAGGAATTTTCGCGTGCATTTTTTTTTAGTTTCTCGTCAGTTTTTGAATTGCGGTATTTTCGAATATTTTTGAATAATATTAGAACCATAAAATAAGAGACGCAGAAATTTATCTACGTTGAACAAAAAGCATTCGATGAATGTAATCTTTTTGCATCTAAATTATACGATACAATTGTAGCCGATAAAATTTGTACCCTGCATCATTTTCTTATGTAAAAAAAACGTAAAAATTTCAAAATTATGCATAATTAAAGTAAAATTACCGATAAAACCGAGGATAAAAGATGTTACACGTAAAAACAATATTTTTTAAAGATTAATTATCCACTATATTTTCCGCGATAAAAATATTTCAACGCGTCGCGTCTTATTTTATATCAATAAAATAATAATCATATTTTACAAATATTATCTAAATATCGATGAAAGCACGATAAATCGTTTTACGATAAGTTAATTTTGGAACTAAAAATAAATTTCATGAAAAAATAATTCTTAAAGTTCATTTTTCTTTCGCGCG
Organism: Dolichoris vasculosae; assembly: GCA_018907195.1. Taxonomy (NCBI): domain Eukaryota; kingdom Metazoa; phylum Arthropoda; class Insecta; order Hymenoptera; family Agaonidae; genus Dolichoris; species Dolichoris vasculosae. Next base: position 23,619,023 of record JACCHY010000002.1, read on the forward strand.
TTATATTAATTTTCCAAATAAAAGCACAAACACTAAACAAAAACCAAGTTTTTAACAATGAATAAAATATCGAGTTACGCGTCTCATTCAATCCCGAAACAAACCATCTAACCGAAGTTCCCCACGAATCCACCTCCAATTTTTCGAGGCACGAATACAATCGCTATGATATGATCGCCCCGAGAATCGATCTCTTATCGGTCTACTTACAGGTACTACTCGCGGGTACAGTGGCGAACCTCACGATCTTGGAGGGACTACTCCAACCGTAAAGGTTCCTCGCCAGGACGAGAGCCTCGTATTGCCTGGACGCGTCGAGGCCGGTGAGGTTGAAGGATCTCGCGTGCAAAGGTCCGCCGCCCTCGTTCTCACTGGGTATGACCAGCCTCCTCCAGTCCTCCCGGGTGTCGAGCTGCGGAGGTGATAAACGATCGTAAACGAAGTCTCATCCCAGTCGAGGCACTCTCGTAAAAATAGAAGCAAACCACCAGCCAACCCCCGACACGTTTCATCGAGCACGTTAACGAGGCTCTTGAATCAACCGTGCAAATCACCTGGCCTACGGGGACAGACGGGGGTGACGAGGACTCGCGTGCAACTGGTGCGCGTCAACCTGTACACAGCCGACCTTTTTTTTTTCTTCTTCTTTTTTTCACGCGCTCCGTCGCGCTGGTGTTCATCGAGCCTTCGATCGAAGGAATCAACGGATATCGATTCGCTTCGCGTGTCCCGGTTATTATTACGACGCTATGCAAATGTTTCACTTTATTGTGGATGTTTAATGTTAATGAGGGCGGTGAAACGAAAGCTGCGCGTAACTTATGCGCGTCTATTTGCAACAAGCTCGCGTTAACTCGCGTTTCGATGCGATCGTTCTGGCTTATTTCCAATTCCTTAATTTATAAATGTAAATTTAATACCGTGTGGGGATACGTTTCACGCGATGCATGCATAATTTTCCGAGTGGTTTCGGATGGAGAAAGGATTCGATTCGTTTTCCAACTTCCGCGACAGAGAAACAAACAACCGCGTCGAATTTAATTGCTCGAGTTTGAAGACACCGGTATAGATTCGTACGCGATCATCCGAGTCGCAAATGTGGAATAATATTCGACGCGAGAATAACTCGCTGCAATTAACGTTTGATCCTCGAATAAACGACGCGTTAAAGTTGGACGACTTCAAACTCGATGTTAATTCCGATCTTAAGACGCGTTGAAAGAAATGTTGGAGGTAACGCGATTCTCCTTTCTGGTTTTTTTCCGCACGACTTGGGAAACCGCGGAGCTCGGGAATATCGGCTCGGGGTAAAAATTGCGGTTAGTCAAACTCGCACGACGCTCGTATTTCGAAACCGCGATCGATCTCCGCTCACCTGGCGAAACCAGAACTGATACTCGACGATGGCACTGTAACTATCCACCTCCCAGATAAAGTTGAAGCTGTTGCTGGAGGAGGTTCGGGATTCCTTTTTGAGGAGGGGCGGCTCCGAGAGTCCCGATAATTCGAAGGTCACCTCGGCGGTTCCGGCCTCGTTCGTGGCTTTGCAAGCGTATTGGCCGAGGTCCTGAGCTTGGACGCTGAGTATCATGAGGGTGTGGAGCTGTTGGGAAGTGCCGGGCGTCGACTCGTCGACTTTGTGTCGGAAGAAACGTCGGGAGCAGGGAAGTTTTTCGCCTTCGAAGAACCACTCGACCTCGGCTTCGGGCCAGGCTACGACTTGGCATTTCAGCTGAGCTCGGATTCCTGGAGCACTGTGTATCCATCGGCGGGTCGCTGATACTTCCGGTTTGTCTGGAATTCGTACGACGATATTGGGTCATGATAAGGAGACGAGGGGAGAAACACTGGAATCTATCTCGCGATGAGTTTTAGGATGAATTTCCGTTGTTATTTGGCTTCGTTTGTTTCGACGATGATTAGTCGAAGGAAATTCGAACGTTGATGTATTACGATCGTCGCGTGATTACAACATAATATAGAAACTGATTAGAAATGTGGATAACAAATGGTAGATAGTAAAGATCAAATATAACGAATATCGAAGGTAACGTCAACGGATTTGTAAGAATTTTAATAATAAACTCGTGTATAAATTGAAAACAAATTTAACAAATTTTACTTACAAAATTTATCTAAATACGCATAAAAAATTAAACCAATAAATCAACAAATTTCCTTGATGTTGATCATATCCTTCGTTCTATCATTACAAGCTCTTTACGTATTGAGTAGTTTGTCAACATTTATTTCAAGTTATATATGTATCCTCGTTTTACTTTAGAGTCTTACTTTGTCGATCGTAAAATATGAAACGGCTCTACGTCTTAAACTGAAGTACTTTGAAAAATTTATTTTCAAATGTTGACGTGTTGCGTATGTACTATAAAACCTGACAAATTTGATTCTGGATTGTAAATGTAATGAAAAAACAAATATCATTAATTTTACTTTATTCGTATCTTGAGTAAAAAATATAATTTAATGCGATTTTCACATTATAAATTTAATTCATTGTCAAATATTTGCAAAGCATAATTTTTACCATATTTCTTATAATATATAAAATTGAATACTTACCGCTTACAAATATATTAATGATTACACTTTGATTATTTTATTGTATCGCTATCTTTTTTTTTCTATCGATGCATGCTTAATTTATTAGTATATTTTTTTAATTTGCAAAAAATCACAAATGACGCGTTGAAAGAAAGAGAGATAATTAGGTTAATTAATGAATGTCATATAATTAACTTTTTATCGTTATTAGATATATGAATTAAAAGGGAAGCATATTTAAATGAGTACATATTTAACGAGGAAAATATTTAAATAAATAATAAAGTCCGAATATAAATACATTATATTTTTTAATGATTTATTATATTAGTAATGCATATAAATAAAATATAAGTATTCAAAGAAAACTATAAGAAAATATTATAAATATGATGGAATAAAGAAAAACATGCATAATTTAAATCAATGACTATTAAATTAAGGAAATAATTTATTATCGTATCTATATTTATAGTAATTCATTTTTTTTTTGAAAAATTTTAAATTATTTAAAAAACAATACAAATAGAAAAAATTCCAACAACTTGTAAATACATCAAATTTAATGTATCGGTTCATAGGGTGAATGTAAATGACGCGTGAAATCTGTGCTCCTTCCGAATTTTGTCAACACGTCGAAAATCGAATCAGAAGCCACATATTTACGGAAAATGCAAAAACATTAATAAAATCGTAATAACGCAGTTCATAAAATATGTTACTCAATGTTGCTTATACGCATTATAGACTTTAATTGCACCGAAAGCGCCATGAATTTGTATTTCACGACGTACAAACAACACATTTTATACACGTTTATGTAAAATGCACTTTTGCTTAAACGCAAATTTGACAATTGCGAATGAGTACTCGATCGAATTTTTTCGCAATAACAGATATCAAGCATTGTAAATTAAAATATTAAAGTACAGTTAGTGTGTAATGAAAATTCAGTTTAACTTTGAAGAAAATGAATATTCAAGCCTTATTGAAGTATATGACGAGTATTTCATTTTCAAGTCACGATATGCATATTATGCAAGAGCTATAAAGTTTTAAAAAGTAATCGTATAATTTAACTTTTTAAAAAAGTTTATTGCTCACATTTCAAGGTGTACTGTATTCCAAGGTACAGAGTGAGACTTTTTACATAAAGTTCTCAAAGATTCGAGCGTTACGATATTTAAATAATTATCGCATTTATATGTTAAATATTCAATAATAACGACGAATACATTAATAGACACAAGTCGGAAGATCGATCTTACATTTTTTCAAACATCGCTTACAAACACAAAAGTGAAACTTAAAAATTTTCGTTTTTAAACGAATTCGTCGTATTAGCTCTCGATTTTTCATAACAGCTTTTCATTAGCGATACGACTTGGAAAGTATGATTTTATTTTTTTCCGTTCTAATTGATTTTCGAGAGAAACGTAATTTCGATTCGTTAGAACCCAATAATCCTTTAGTGCAAAATATAATTTGCGTTAAGAGCTGTATGATTAATGGCTTACACTCGAACCATTATGGTAATTATTATCTTTGTCCCTTATTATTACCGTTCGTACCGGTTCATTAATACTTGCGCGAATATTAAAGATTCGTTTAAAATATGACAATAACAATCAGGGCGTCAGCGATGCGACACAAATGTTCGGTACAATTTGGTCGCTAATGCGATTGGCAGACAAATATTCAATCGTTATCATGCAGTAAAGTAAACGTGCTGCAAAGAATATTAGTGTACGCCGTGTATGCATTTAAGCGTCAACAATCTTTCCATTTACAAATCTAGATCCAGCGAGATGCTTTTGAAAGCAACGGTCGACTCTCTTTACGAGCTACTTCCTGTTTCGAAATAATTCGGAGTTACTTACATGTGTATCAACTACAATGGAGTCGAGTATGTTTTAAAAAAGACTCACGTTCGGTACATTGCACAATAATAGAAGTGATTTCATTAAACGTATTATTCAAGCTTTATTGAATTTTCTAGCGCGTGAACAGATTTTATGACTACTATTTTAAAAGTACTAGATTAGCTAATATAACTTTGATTTCTCGGACAGTCTTGCTTAATTTAAAGTCAAAATTATATAAAACTTTGATTTATTCGGTAGTTTATGATACATTATCATTGGTTATTTATTTCATATGCGATCGCTTACATCGTTTACAGGCCTGTAAGAAAATTGAATAATAATCTGTAAAAGTTACTCGTAGATCGATTCGATCGTAATTAACGTCTTGTCGATAATGAACTTTGTTCGAATTCAAATCGAAATGTATACCAAATTTTGAAGAATATTTACAAGTTCCGTATTTGAAAAGTTCAACAAAATTAGCGCACGTTTATTATATTTGCAAATGTAATATATTGTACGATAGTTTAAGAGGAACCGAAACGAATGTCAAAGTTTTAAACAAATCTACGAAAAGTATTCGTTTTAAGCATAAAAAATGTTACGAGTATTCGTTTCAGCGAATAAAAAATATTTTTGTACGACTAAAATTTGAATGGAGCAAGAGGAAAATGTAAAGTTTGAAAAATTATTCATCCTCCGTACGTGACAATAAAATAGACAAACACATCGAAGCCAAGAAATAGACAACGGAATAATATATTTATATAAATTCACGTGTTATTAAAAAAAAAATAGAGTGCACGAAATTTGTTATCATAATTTTAAACGAAGTCGAGCAATGGAAGATGTTTTTTTAGTATTTTATGATTTTAAATTTTTATGAAATTATAGAAAAGGAGGCCAGAGCTTGATTTATGATAAAATGTTATTATCGACGTTTTTCGATGTAAGTATCATGAGTGAACGGAATTTAGAGTTAAATCAATGTTTTGTTAAAAGATAGTATCTCGAAAAGAACTTTTTCAATACAACGGCTTAATGGAGTATGCGAATATTATACTTAATAATTTTAAGCTTTTAGATTAAATAGGAAAAAGTAAAATATCGCTTTATTTTTCATAATATAAATGCAAGCATTTTTATACTAAAAATATGTAAACGTTATTAAATTGAATGTTCTTTATGCGGCGCATAAAATTTTGCTTTTATAAAATAACGTTTATTATTATTACCAAAAATAATCTGTTTAAAAATGCAAAACTCAGAAATGTAGTCGAAGAGATATTACACTAAAAATAAACCACTAAAGAATATGGATTAAAAGCTTATATATCGGACAATGTAAGTTAGACGCGTAGAATCCTTGAATATTTTTTGATTAATTATTCAAAAGATTTTTTACGAAGCCATTAACCTTCGGAGCGCGCATTATTATACTTTATATCGACGCCAGAGTTAATAAAATTATATTATAAATTAAGCTCGTTCTTTCGGAAAAATCCATCTCCTTTCGTACGAAAACATTTACCCCTTCTACAGCCTCAAACTCACCCCTAAACGCGAAAACTTAATCCAACAACGAAAGTCGGTGTCGTTGTTAGTTGGTCACCAAACGATTAAATTCCCATTTTTACCAGAACGCCAGAAGCGAACTCTCCATCCGAATTGTAGGCTGAAATCTCCTTCCAACGTCGAGCAAACACCCCCAAATTTCCCGAATCTTTCCTCTCGACCGAACGATGGCAGCGAGTATCCGATTCCATTTAAGGGTTGCAGAGGATCATGCAGCGGATGTGGATAAGCTTTGGAGTCAAGCAACGAAACGAAAGCTCGCTCTCCTCCGAGGGGAGAAGTCGCGCGCTCCCCGGGGATCGAGGGGAGCTGAGTAAAAGAAGCGAAAGAGAGAGAGAGAGAGAGAGAGAGTGGGAGTGAGAGAAAAAGAAAACTCACGCTTGATCTTGAGCTCGATGCTGGCGTGCGCGGGTTCCCCGATGCCGTTGCTCGCCTGGCACGTGTACAAACCCGCGAGTTTCCTGTGGGTCGCGTGGATGCGGAGCCGCTGTCCGGAGGCGAGCACCGGGAGTTCCTCGCCCTGGAAGCTCCAGGCGAGGTCGGGCTTGGGTACGCCCTCGGAGGCGCACGACATCACCGCCTCCTCGCCGAGGGCGACCTCGAGATGTCCGGACTCGGGCACGGGTCTCGCGCTCGCCGGATCTAAGACAGTCACTCGAGCTTTTTTCCGAGCTTTTTTTTTCGATCTTTTTTCGTACTTTTTTTCCAGCTTTTTTTTTGCGCGTCGGGGTGGGAGACTCTTCCACTTTTCAACGCGGCCTCGTAGCGCGGATTCACGAGATATCCGACTCGGAGCCGCCTTCGGCTTTCGGCTTTCGGCTTTCGGCTTTCGGCTTTCGGCTTTCGGCTTTCGGATAGACGTTACGTGTCCCCTATTGGATTCGTCGTTTGTATGCTCCATTTGCTCGCATACGGGTGTAATTCCGAGGCTCTCCTTTGCGACTATTTGTCATAATTTTCGTTCGACTTTGTCTTGAAATTACTTATCCCGCACGCAAATGCCCCGTAAACGAATAGAGTAAATCACGGAAGGTAAATTGTAGAATCGTCGTTCGGTGATTTTTGAAAGTTTTATCGCGTTGGAATTGTTGCTTTAAATTTTATACCTCGGATCTTTTATAAAAAAATTCAGATCCTGTATCGGAATCTAACGCAAAATATAAGAGTAAAAATTTTTAACGTTGGAATGTAATATGCCGTGTTTGATGAATTGAATATTATTTTTCGACAAACGTAATTGTTTTCGGACTTACATACTCGATTTTTCATTATTTTCTTATATTTGTTTATCGCTGCATCGCTGAACGATATTTTCAAATTATTATTAAAGAATTATGTCGATCATTCGGGATGAATTGAAATCCGTTACTTCGATTATACACTTTTCTTTTAAAACTTAATTATCCACTTTATATCGTATAAATAATTGTTAAACTTATTTCCTTTGTTCGAAAATTAAATTAAAAACAATAAAAATAAATTTCGTTGTTTGATTCTGTTGTAAATAAACGTTTCAGGCGCTAAGGAATTATGCAAAATTATAATGTATTTCATTTCTCTATTTAAAAATAATTCGATTAACCAAATGAAATTCGATGAATTAAAGATATTAGATAATTTAAAATTCGTATATTTTATCGATAAATAAAAAAAATTATTCTTCTAAAAGTATTTAAAATATTAAATGAATACCAAATCTCTTATAATTAATTAAAAAATCAATCTATTTATTTATTTATCAAATTATATTTCGTAAATAATATATTCGTATATTTTAATAGATTTCATTATTTAAAAAAATTTTTATCAAACTAGTTTTGGTATTAAACAGGTGAACGCAATTTTTAAGCTAATAAGATATTTTAAAGAAACGAGAAAACATTTTTCAAAAATTATAAAATATTGATCAAGATAAAACAAAGTGAATTATGATTGTTTCTTAATATTTCCCTCTGTAATAATCAACGAAATCTTAATGCAATCGTCAATAAGTTAATGTACGGTAACCGGCAAAGATTCTCAAGTGCGATAAAGTTTCCCTCGCTTCACCGTAAAAATTGTTCTACGTGATTTTCATGAATTTTTATTCCGACGACAGCGTAGTTTTCACATTATACTTTCTCGGTGCATCATTCTAAGACTATCGCATCGAATATCACGACGATTGCACTAGAAAAAAAAACGAGAAGTCAATTTAGTTCGTTATTAGTTTAATAAAAGTTTGAAAAAAATTTCCATTATTTTTATGGAAAGATTAAATTTTATGTTTATAAAATAGTTGTTTTCGATCGAATGACTTTTATCGTTAATATATTTAAGTACGTCGTTCGGGTAAAAATTTTGAAAAATTGACATAGGTTCGACTTTTCAAAAAAAACAGAAAATAAAAGAAACGAATATCCAAGAAGCAGCAAAAAAAATTAAGTCGCTTTTTTGAGGAAAATTAGGATAATTATTTATCAAAAATTAATTAAGCTTTATCGCAAGACATAATTATAAGAAAATCTTTGGATTACTATATTAAAAGTCGCGGTATTATCTTTCGCACGACCCAGAAAAACTCGAGTCTCTCGCAAGAAATTAAAATCGACAAAATATCGTACTTCGTTTCTGTTGTCAGAACCCAATTTTCTCCGCTCGAAATTAAACTAGAATCCCTCGATCGAGTTAATTACTTAGACGTCGAGGCGGTTTGAAATATTAGCTTTTCACTCCTCAAAATCACACTCGCGAACAAAAGATCGTCTTTAGCCGCGTATTACGAGTAAAATTGTTCCGCTCTCGCAGGGGAATACGAACGTACATATACGAACGATCGGATAAAAGGTAAACCCAGCAGACACATATTTACACAACTCGCGAGCGATCGAACGACTCGCTCTCTTCCAATCCACTTAAAGTAATAACTCCAAGGGGCCGAACTCGACGGACCCCTTCGCTGATACTCACACATGACCTGGATCTCGTGGACCTGGGTGACGTGTCCCCAGGGTTCGGGCCTCGAGGCCTGACACACGTACTCCCCGCTGTCCTCGGGTCTCACCTGCACGAGTTCGAGGCTCCGGTTCCCCCACATCTTCACCCTCTGGCTCCCCGACGCCGCCGCTGTCGTCGCGGGTTCCTCGCTGTCCGCGAGCAGAACACCCGCACGCCACCAACGTACCCGAGTCTGGAGACCTGGAGGTTTCGACGATCTTATTCTGAGAATAAGATTTTGCGGTGGGACGAGGAGAAGTTTGGGTTGTTTTATTTTCGCGAAGACGATACCAACGGAGGCAAGAGTTTTGGGTTTGTTTTTCTTAGCTTGTCTCGAGTTTCGATCTGTTCGGGGTTCCGAGTAACGAACGAGTCGTGGGTGGCAAACATCGATAAAATGTATCTATTATCCGGATTAACAGCGTCGTTGGAAGATTATGGATATTCATCGCGAGTTTAGAGTTCATTCGCTCGTTCGAAGCTTTTAACGAAGTATTACAATTTCCGAAATGCCTGGATAATACGTGTAAACGTTACGAGATGACTCGAGTATTATGCGGAAGGAATTAACCAATGAAACGCGAAGCAGCTTTTTTTACGTTTGTATTTTTACCTCGGTTATTCTAATCTAGCTGATTTCATTTTTCCCAATTTACAAAGTATTTTAACGTTTAACTCGAATCAGCTATTCTTTCGGTTTCATCGCTCAAAGTCTATTTCTCGCGAGATTCTGGGAGCACAGCTGGTCCAAAATGACATCATTTCCGAATAAAGCGAGCCTGATGGATTAAATTACAGCCACGTTCATGCTCCTGAAATCCTTGGAGTCAGGCAGAAAATTAAAAATTTAATGAATCTTTTATTTTTAGCGTAAGCGATTTGAATACTGCAATTACGGGAAAATATTAACAATTGTCACACGGTTATATAAATTATACGTTTTCTCGTTCCGTCGGTACGATAAAGCCTTGTTGATAAAACGTAAAAAGTCCATTAAAAACTTTTAATTCGTAGTTCCGCTTTTATAACGATAAAATTATTTTCGTAATAATTTTGTGAGTTATTACCAATGTGGTTTCGAATTAAATCTCTTCGATAAACACGTTTTAATTTTATTATTTTTTTATTTTTTAATATCTGAGTATAAAATCCGGATTCGATGTAACGTATGTTCTCGTACTATCGACTCGTCGAGATTTCCAACGGATAAAAACATATCGTAACTAAATTTGACTATCGTTTCGTATCGATAAAATAAATGAAAATTATCGTCTCTCCGTTCGTTTCGCGCTTTTATCATCGAGAGTAACTTTAACGAATCGCCGATTATAATCGTTACCCGCGAACAACGAGAAAAGGGAATTATAAACATTTCATTGCTAAATTTTCAAAATATACGAAATTTATCCTTTCGTTCCAAGTCAATTCACATCGTGAACTTTAATTTAAATTCGTAAAAAATTAACATCGTTAAAAATAGTTGGAAAGAGTATACCATCTAAGTTTCGCCGTTATTTACTCGTCGACTATGAAATACGAAGCCAGTGTCTCCGATCTCACCAGAAAAAAGCGTAAATAAGCGGCGCGTTTAAAAAAAGTTCCAAGGTTCGATCCAAAAAAAAAAAAAAGCACTTCCACGTTCGCGAATCGAGACGTCCGCCGTTCCCCGGACGTCCGCCCGCACTCACCGAGGTCCTCCACGTGGCAAGGCAAGAGCACCGTGTCGTTCTCGTAACTCCTGACGGTCGCGGCACTCGTGCCGGCGTCGCAGCCGAGCGCCAGGAACGGAAGCATCAGCGCCAGGGAGAACATCGGCCCGGTCGCTCGACTATCGCTCGTACGACTGAACGAGAACGGCTCTCCCTTTTCAGCCCATCTGCATTCTTCTCCAATATTCTCCGCCTTCGTTTAATTGATGACACACGCGCTGGACGAGGCAAAGGCATAGACCGAGAGAGAGAGAGAGAGAGAAAGGGAACGCGGAGCGAAACAGCGGATAGATGATGAAGCGGAGAGATGCCGATGGTCCTTGGGAGCTCGGAAAAGCGTCTATGAAAATTTAAAGAGGCAAGGGGCCGAGGGTCTCGCTGGTTTATTGTCGATCGAGTACGGAGAGATGAAAAGAAGCTGCTAATGCTGCCGACGGTACATCTGTGTGTGTATGCGTGTACACGGAGTCGAGCACGTTTTCTTTTTTGCTGCTGTTTGCATTGCATATCGCGAAGTTGGCCTATATCTCGTTGCCGTCGTTGCTTGGTTTTCTCGAGTCGTCGACGACATCTTCTTGGACCTGGGATTTAAAAGGCGAGTGCTCGGATGAGTGCGTGGATGAAAGGAACGAGTCCGCGAATTTAACGATGCGACTCCTGGGAACGAAGGCCCTTGATGATTTTCCACGTCTCTAAATGATGCGCCAGTGTGCCAAGTTTAAGCTTTAATTAGACGAGGTGGATAAGTTATGGATGGACTGAATATTACAGATTATATCGATTCTTCTGGAAATTTTATCCGACTTTTCAAATACTAATAACGCGTCTATATAAAGAAACATATTTAATCGTATCGCGTTGTCCGTAATATCCACGGTCGAATAAAAAATTTTCGGTTGTATCGCGAGGATAACTTACCAACGATCTTTTAAAAAAACGTTCGGTCGTTGAAATTCCATTTAAATTTTGATACGTATCGCATCGAATTCGTTCTTATTTTTTCACCTTCTTCGGGATACCGAAGGTTCGATTTATCGATACGTTTTCGATGGAAGATATTTACAAAGAAAAAACTATCTAAGTGTATAAAACCCGCGCATCGAATAGAATAAAAAGTAATAACCGCAAGAAAAGTAAATGGTATTGTACTTGGTTATTTTTAAAAGTTAATTTAAAATATACTTTTTTAATGTAACGGACTTTACGACGCTAATACACAAGTCGAAAGAATAAAAAAATTACTTTACTTTTTTTCACTCTTATAAATTATCTTATCGATTTCGAATAACTTTTTTTATAAGTTTCTTTTCATATTTATGCAATATTTATGCAATAATTTTAAACAACTCGTTAAAAATTGTAGAATGTCTAGTTTGTTCGAATCAACGTAAAGAATCAAATGACTATACGTTTAATAGAAGTAGAAAATAGATAATTGATAACTACTTTCTAGAGTAGTTGGCATGAAATATATTTATAAGTCCTTCGAAAAATAGAACAATGGTAAATATTTAATGATTACGTATAAATTTATAAGTAGCAATATAAATGTAAAGGGCAAATCATCCTAACAATGACGGAATTTATTTCGTATAATTTTTAGCTATTTTTAACAATTTGATTAAAATTCACGATGAAAATATTATATATTTCGAGTCAAAAAAAAAAATATATATATATATATATACATCGTACGAACGTAGTAATTAAATATTTTTAATCCTCTTTAAATTTTTTTCTCGTACGTATGGAAGATGTACACCGATACTCGATAAAAATTTCCTCCATGTTCGATACGCGTGTACGTGATTTCATTGTAATATATAAGAGGATTCTGAGCGTTTTCAAAGGATTCGTTCGACTTTTGTTAATTTTTACAAATTATGTACGGTTTCTTAATATAGATGTTAATAGATAAAAGTTAGTCGCTCGTATTAAAAAGTTGAAATCCAGAAGGATCGATCGCTATTCTTTGTTGGAGTAAAAGATTCTTGGTACAACCTAAGAAAGAAGATATCCAATCCTAAAAGCTTTGGCATACTGTTTCATTACACTCGGAGTGTCGAATATAGTCTTACATTAAAATCTTGAATATAGACCAAACGCGTAGGGAATAAACGTTTGCAAAAGTTTTTGGAACGCTGCTTTGTCACGAAATATGGTACATCGATTATTTTTAAATGAAAATTATTTATTTAAAAATGATATTTAACAAATAAATTTAAATATAAACTACTAAAAATTTTAAATTAAAATTATTACGCTTATCTATTTACGGCTACAAATTAAGAAACGGCTCGTTTTACGACGAAAATCTAAAGCCATCTAAATTTTAAGTAGACATTAATTTATTATTACTCGGTAATTATTGAAAGACGAGTTTAGTACCGAGTTAAATAAAAAAAAAAAATATTCCTACATAAATTTTAAGTCGGAATTCATTACTTTACGCAATTCAACGTTTTCTTGAAGTTACAACGGATAAGTTTCGAGGTTGAGTTAAAAGTAATTCGAGTATAATTCTTTCGAATTCGGTCATCCATCAAGGCTTTAAAAAGTTTACTTTTAGTTTCCAGCATTCCGATTCGAATACCGATAATTACGAGAAAATCCATCGGATCTATCCTCACCCCGACCAAATCCACGAACGAGTATCGGTTACGGACGATTTAACGCGAAAACCATCTTTTCCCGACGAGCGAAGCCTCACCGAACCAAAACCACCAAGACAACGTCGCTGAAAGTCTCGCCAAAGTCTCGCGCGTTAATCCCACGGTTCAAACGCGCGAATTCCCGATCCCGCGGCGATGCGCAAGTTCCGCCTTTTTTCCCATCGCGTGCGAGACTTCCCGAGCGAAAACGGCGTAACGCGAAAAGGACGAAGACAAGGAATCGTAAAGCTGGCCCTCCCCCTCGGAACTCGGCACGCGATTACCCGCAAGGGTTGGCTTCCTCTCCTGCGCTCCGTTCCGCGGACTGTCGTCCGGAGAGCGAGAGAGCAGTCGATATGGGCCGCCTCGGACATGCGCGAGGGTGTGCTTATAACCGAGGAGAGCATCGAGGAGCGTCGGTGTCGCGCACAGCCGCCAGTCGGTCGCGCGCAGCCCCCGCGAGTGGAGATGCGCCAGCAACAGGAGCAGCAGCAGCAGCAGCAGCAGCAGCAGCAAGAGGAGCAGCGAGAGGAGCAGCAACAGCAACAGCAGCAGCAGCAGCAGCTGGAGAGCGAACTGCAACCGAGCTTAGCACCGAGCCCCGAGGGGACGAGGAAGTGAGGTAGGCGAGGGAGCTGGAGGAGGACCAGGGAGGAGGACCATGCGACGGCGATTACGTCCCGCACGGCACCTCCCGGGCGACGATGCAGCCACCAGCAGCAGCAGCAACAGACGCATCATCACTACCATCATCTTCGTCGACGACGAACGATGACGGAACCCTCGAGCTCCGCCCTCGGCCGAACATGCCTCGACGAGAGATCCGAGTCGACGATCGCCTCGGTGAGTTGTTGTTCTGTGTGGGTCGCGAGGCCGAGTGCGAGTGCGAGTGCGAGAGAGAGAGAGAGACAGAGAGGGAACGTGGGGGAGGCTGAGAGGGAGACGGATGTGTGTACACTCGCGCGGGCTTTTGTATCGCGGTCGAGAGGGAAACGGCATTGTTGCCGCTACTTTACAATTACGCTTTAGCAATTCGTCGAGAGAATCGCATCGAGGGTCAACATCGTTATCTCTCTCTCGGTATCTCTCTCGGTGTCTCTCTCGGTGTCTCTCTCGCGCTCCACGTCGGGGCGGAGACGCTCGTTGTCACGCGCACGTTTCCGATCCGGCAGCACATCCACGACATAAACAGCCAGGTGGCGCAATTCCGCGACCTCCTGATCAGCATCGGCCAGACGCGGGACTGTCCGGAGCTGCGCGAGAGGATTCGGAAGCTGCGCCGTAGCTGCGTCGAGGCCTGCAAGAACACCTCGCAGATGGTGTTGCCGCAGATGCGCAGGTACAGCCGATCGCCGGTCGAGGAGGCTGCGATCCTCTCGAGATATCTCCTTGTTTTCACCTTTGTTTTTCAGCGCGATGGAGTCGGGGATACCGGCCGACAGTCCGAACCTCGTGCTGCTCTTCTTCCTCGCCCAGCTCTTCCTCCGGGAGCTCTACAAGAGCAAGAACCTCGTGCGCATCGTCCCCATGGACATGACTGGCTACTTTGGTAATTATCGGCTCGTGGGATAACGCGCTTATCTACTCCAGAGTTGCCCGAGTCGGCGACCACTCGATATCCGATACAGCCGCAAGCTCCGAGCTTAATTCGGCGAAGGCATCGATAGCGTCGCTCGAGTCCGACCGCTTTAACGGATTTGCGGGGAAAATCGTCCGAGTCACGGTCGCGGATTTTCCGAGGAACGGTTTCGATACACGCGAGCCGAGAAAGGACGCATCGGAGGTACTTTTTCACCCGAGACGGATTCATCTCGTGATTCATCTCGTGATTCATCTCTTCGCGGCTTACCGTCGTATTTTCGAATTCCGAGCGTCGAGTGCATCGTTACGATCGCGTGTATTGCATCGATAAGATGTAACGTGCTCTCGATAATCGGGAGGAACGAGTTACTTTATCGCGCGAAGATTCGACGTCGAACGCGGAGAACGAAATTTGAATAAAAAAACGTTTTCTTCTCGAAAATTTTTCCGATAAACGCAAGAGCGGGTTTATTTCAAGGCTTAGAATTTTTATAATAAACTGGATTAAATTTTAATTTTGCATAATGCGTTTCATAAATTTTGTTTTTTAAGTTTTAAGCCCCAACTGTAAAACTTTGAAAGTTGAATGAAAAAGTATATCGAGTTACCTGTTAAATAATTAATGGCCTCGCATATACGTATATTTATAACTTTCGTTTACCTAAAGTTTGCGGCACCGATGTAGAATAATAAAAGAAAAGGTTCGGCTCGAACTGCGTTCTACGATTAAGACCTTCTCGCGAGATTCAAAATTTAAAATTTCGAGTAAACGCTCGCTCGAGTCGGAATAAAAGTTTTTTAGAGAATATTTAAAGGACATTGGCCTCGAATCGGAACCATTAATTTTCTTTTCTCTCGATCCCAGTGCGCTTTCGACTATCTATATCCGCATTTAATTTGAAAGTTTCCTTGGCATTGAATCCGCCCTTGTGTTTTATCACCGCGGACTGAATAATGAAATCGGACGGACTGCCTTATTTTGCCGCTTCGCTCTCTTTAATAATACATTTTTCCAATTGGAGACGTCGTTAATTATCCAATTCCCGAGCATTTCTCGAATAGTTTTTGAAGCGGGCGCGAGAAAATTGCGCGCTCTTAGTTTGCGATGAGCAGTCGAGCGAACCTCGGCTGAAAACTTAGGTATCAATCGATAAGCTTGCGCTCGCACACATACACGCAGACACCCGGGCGTGTTTCCTAGAATGTGGGTGTGTGTGTGTGGACGTGTGCCTTGCACCGCATAATTCGTTTCAGAGAGCAAATCCGGTCCATCGAACATCAGCAACGTCATCACTCAGATCCTCTTCTGCAAGCAAATAACCCTGGACTTCAACGAGGAAGAGCTTTGCAGCATCCAAAAGGATTCCGAGGAAATCAGTGCCCTCATAGCCGAGCTCCAAGAGTTCATGCCACAATCCGAAGCCGATACAGGTATCCTCGCCTCGGAGCTTTTAACGAGCTTTTCATTTGTTATTTAAACCCATTTAATGCGCTATTTAAAGTTACAAACTTCCTTCTTTCCTCTTCATAAAAATTAGTTCGAATATTGGTTTACGACGTAACTAGCTGATACAATTTTGTCTTGAACTAATTATCCAATTATTCCGCTTGTTAAGCTTACCGATTAATATTACTTTTTTTGTTTTACAAAATTGAAAATGAATATTTTGCATTTTTAATTTTTTCCAAGATTTTTCCATAGTTTCATTTTTTTTAGCTTCCAATTTTTAATTCGGTATCGTTATTAGGTATTTTTTTTTACGTTTAAAAACGAAAACTCGTTGTTATTATTAATATTATCGCGTCAAAGTATTTTTAACGAGTTTGAATTGGTAAGATAGTTAAAGATGTTTGCGTTACGTGTATTCGAAATCTATTATTCCAAAGGAAAACACGTAACTTTGACGCGTTAATATTCGTTTCTAAGGAAAGAAAAATGAATTCTTTAATTACACGGTAATTTTTTAAACGTTATTCCCGATACCGATTAAGATAGTGATAGTAATTTATAATATTCATGACCTATACCTACATTCGGAATTAAACATAATCATTTTCTTGGGAATTAAGTGCGACACGATATTTTCCAGATTATAAAGTCATAATACGTGAATTGGATATTATCACGCAAATATTTTAAGAACGTCATTTTTCAAAAACATGTTTCTTCATGAATAAAGAATACTATGGATCTTGGGTATTTTTTTTAACTCAAACAGAAATTTATTCGATGCGTACGTTTTTCAAAATGTTAAATAAAAAATAGAACGATGGATATATCAAAATGTTACATCTATATTTATACGTACGTTGAATAACATTTGGCTGATTGTATTAAAAAAAAGCTCGATAAGTGGCTTAAGCTTAATAATTAAAACGTCACTTGGTACGATTTTTGAAAGTAATGAAAATAATCTTTAAAGTTGCGAATACGCGCATCGAATTCATTTTCTACACCCCTAATATCCATAAAAACAAATAAAATATCGATTCTTGCTTTTCGTTTTTAATTTGATATTAAAACAATAACAAGAATAACAACGGGAGAAAAACAATTACGAGTCTATTATTTCCCAAGCCAACGATGCTCCATATCAATGGCACATCGATCGCTTTCCATCGAGGCACCGAATCGCCTCGTTCACATGTGATTGCTTTTTAAAAACTGTCCCCAGAACGACCAGTCGCATTGCAGGAAGCGGCTAATCGTCTTAATCGCAACAACGGCGCCCGTAAAAACTTGCGTTGGGAAAACAGACCAAATCGACATCCTTCGTATCTTCGCGGGACCTTCAAATTTTTCTGCTGCACCGGCCGACCGAATTACCTTTGATTTCGCGTCCCGAACTCTCGATACATCGTAAACAATCAAAATAGAAAATACAAAGGAAAACAATACAAAACAATACAAAACAGTACACATTTACCGAATGCTTCTTAGCTCTTCGATCCTAGAGGACGAAGCGCACAATGGACCATTTCTCGTGCGCTGGGATCAAAACCATTGGAAGGAATAATTTTCGCACGCGTTCGCTCGATTTTTTATTCACGGACGTTACGCCCCGAGTTCGAAAAAAGTACGAACGTAGCAACGATAAGTTGTATAGAGGTACGCGACTACCGCCGATTAACCAACCTACCAACCAAACAACCAACCAACCAACCAACCAACCAACCAACCAATGACCGTTGGGTTAACCACAGCGTCGTGTACATACGGAAATTCATGTACACGGATAAATCGCTATACGGGTACACACGGGTTGACAAAGTAAGTATACGTACGCGTTGAAAAAAAAATTGAGAGGCGCTCGCGGCATGAATCCTCGAAAAAAATTATTATCGTTATTAATATCACCGTTACCATTGCTATTACCATTGCTATTATTATTACAAGACGCGGATATAACTTAGGAGAATAAGAAAAATTAAATACACGATCGAAATCACGTCATGTTAACGGGTCCAAGTGATTTGGCTTTGGTGCTACGTATCAATTCATATCAGTACACAGCAATAAAGCGAACGTAACATCAGCAGCCAAGCGAAGCGGAAAGTAGAAGAGATGCATTTTCTTAGGATTTTTTCCCTCGATCTAGAGAATTAAAGTACGTAATGAAGATTACCGTATATATATATACATATACATATACATATATGAAAAATATCACGCACTCGATTTTATTTATAGCAATTGTATCTTATTACGGCGTATCGAAACCTTTATCTCCGTATTTCGTAGTTCGTATCAATTTCGCAGTTTTTCCCTTATCGAGCCGAGCATGAACTTTTTTAAATCGCCGGCGCGCAATCGTAAACGAACGATTGGTCGACGATCGAGTAAAGGACGAATAATAATAATAATAATAGTAATAATAGTAATAATAATACTAATAACAATAAAAGGAAAAAAAAAACAGAAAAATAAAAATGAAAAAAGAACGTAAAAGGGGAATCAAATAAGTAAGACACGAATGAATAATTACGTTTAGTCCTGCGCTTTCCAAGTGCGTAAAAGCGAATTCTAGATACATAATTCCATATATCCGCAGCAAGTCTAGCGCAATAAGATTAAGTAAGAAGAAAGTTATAGTATTTTGTGATAAAGTATTAAAATAAATAAAAATTAAAAGGGAAAAAAAAATGAAAAATCGCGTCGGTCGAACGCGTTTTAGCCCCGCGTGCAACTTTTGCATCGCGTGCGAGGCGCGAATCGTGAATCGTGTCGGCGAACAGCCGATGAAAAAAAATAGAGAGAAACGGAAGTATTTCGTGCACATCATCTCTCGGCTCCATTGTGTATAAAGGATCGGACGAGAAGAATACCAAGGGAAAATGAAAGAGAAAGAGTAGGTAGAAAAATAATATAAGAAAAGTCACACTGCTGCCGCTGGCGGCGAAACCAAGATTACATTCTATCGCACACGCCATTTTTCTCTTTATTTTTTCTCTTTTCATTTTCGTTTCGTTTCGTTTCATTTATTTACCGCTATTATTATCATTATTTTCATTTTCGTATCTTTCTTCCCTTTGTAATCGACCGATGTATAAAAGGCCTACAAATACGTAACATCCAGGCATCGATACAATGAAGTATTCACAGTTTTAATAACGATAACGATGACGATATCAAAATAAATAATGAAAAAAAGATGTGTCGTTCAACGTTAAATTTCAGCGTAATTTTAGCTCTTTTTATTTTCGGGCACACGCGCACACATGTAAATTCGTACATATCTGCACTAACGCACGCAAGCGCATACAATATACACACTGACACGTGTATGAACAAATAAAGGGTCTTTACTATTTTTTTACCATTATTTTAATATGATATAATAAACGAAGACGACGGAAGAAATTGTTAAACGCTGAATTACAGCGAGAAGGAAAGAAAGAAGGAGAGAGTCGGAGAAATATATGCATACACATATATATATATACATATGCATAGCCGAGGAAAGAAGATAGATAAATTATTATATATTGTATTTCGGACTTCTTACATAATTCTATATAACAACTAAGAATAGATGCTAGATAAAAGATAGAATTCTAATTTGTTAGCGAAGCATACACTGAGATTAAAAGTCGTATGTTATACAAATATATGATACCGAATGATCCCTATGAACGCGTTTTCTCCTTTAATCTTGTTTCTACGTATTACTACTATACATAAAAAAATTATATATACACAGACTCATATATAGATAAATTAATTAATTAATTAATCGATCGATTGATAAATAGATAAATAAATAAGTAAATGAATAGATAAATAAATAAATATATATACACATATATTTATAGACGAAGTTAAAAGACGGGTACTACTTTAGCGATTATATTGAAATGAAATAAAAAAAAAAAACAAAAGTGTACGAGACGAGTGCGACAGACGCGCTTTACACATTAGTGCAATTACGCAGCATTTTCATGCGCTTGTTAACTCTCGGAGCGCAATGTACGATATACGCGGACACAGACACGCACCCACACACACACCCACACTCATATATAAACAAACGAACTAACGAACAAATAAATAAATAAATAAATAAATAAATAAATAGATAAATATATTTTCATCTAATGAAATATCTCATGCCTAAGATTCGCGTGTGGTTCGATGTACGAAACGATGAATTGTATGAGCAGGTTTAAGATACTAAAGAAAGGGGTGAAATTTATTTTGAAAAATCATTTATGGCGACAGATGGATTCTAAGTCAATATTAACTGTTACCGTTATGTGCATGACTAGCTCGAGTTAAATAACATCGTATATTTCGTAACTGTACCGTATGAAAAGCATATTTTCACCCACAAATCGACGGCCAAATTCAGGATCACGTAAACATACGCGTATACGTATACACACACACACATATATATACACATTCATACACTTATCACACACACACGCAGAGAGAGACAAAAACGCATACGTTCCGATAAGAATACACGTGGCGGAAAGAATGTTAAAGTTATATTCGAACGGTAAAAAGAAAAATAATAATGCCAAATTTATGATATTCCGACACTTTATTATAAATGGACGCGGACCAAATCTATCCAATTGAATCCACTGAATACGTGACCACACATTATGAATATTGTGTAGCCATTATTCATTATATTTCTTATAAATGTATTCTTATAATAAACTTTACTTGCCAAGTAATCTTTCATATCATTATACATGTCACACTCGATTTTTTTATTGTTTTATGAAAATAACGAAAGTTTAAGGAAAAAGATAAATTTTTTAATAAAACTTTTATAATGTTTTTTTTCGAGGAAGAACTTACATCTCTGTATCTGTAACGAGAAAAAAAAGAAACTAAAATTGCATCGTAAAAGTGTTTATCTTATTTTAAACGGTCTTTCCGTTTCTTCTTCGTTTACTTTTATTAATATATTTACACTCAAATTTAAAACTGTAGTACAGCGTAACTTTAGGAGACGATCGAGCAATCAAATAAAAGTGACCTCATCAGCGCTAATTGATATATACGATATTCCGAATTAAAAATACTGTAAATATTATAATATATCAAATAAAAATTTAACGAAATCTCGAATTGTTTACTCTCTTTTTTTTAACCGATTAATCTTTTTCTTTTATAGTTGTACTATATTTACCGTAAGAAAATATCCAGATCGTATTATGAATTCAAACGTTTCGAAACTCTTACATGTAAAAAGAATATAAAAAAAAAAAAAGGCAAATGTATGTAGAGTAAAGAATAAAATCAACATTTCTGACGTTACATTTATTTTAAAACTGAATTTCTGTTGATCCAAAGTTTTTTAATTTTAGTATCTTCCCAATTAAGTTTTAATACAAATAATTTATTTAATTTTCTTTTTATAATACTCTTAAAAAATCGATTTTATATAATCACGACTCGCTGAAATTTTTCAACTTCGAACCAGATTTCTTATATTCTTGCTTAATTAAAGCCTTCGTGAAAAAAATATATATTTTCTAATGGTAATTTTTTTTTAAATTAGAATTTCATATTATATTTACGTGCAGATTAATCTAGTAATGAAAGAGTGACCCAATAATAGTTTATATCTTGACGCTGAAAAATCGATTTTTCAATGTAAATTAAAAATTGTATTATATGTGAGCATGCAACATAATATCCAATATAATGGATAGTTAATTAATACAAAATAAGTGGTAACTACCTACGGACACGAACGACTATTAAATCTTTTTTATAATATAATTTACTAATAAAAGCGATGTCATTTGTATCACAACGTTTATATTTGATTAGAATTTGAATTGTCCTAAAACCATTTTACAATTCTGATTCGTATAAGGTAATGTCATCAACGATGGATCGAAGCATAAGAAGTTTATTTTAATTACTAGTTTTACTTATATCACAAGGATAATATTAAAATTACATTTTCAAAACGAGTAAGTAAAATTTTAATGTAATAACTTTCCGTTGTAAAGTAAAAGTTGTTAAAATAAAGCAAACGCGGATAATTAGTCTCGGTTTTTTCTCCTATTCGAAACAATTACATGGATTATTTGTAAACAGACATAAGATAATGATCGCGTGGAAAGTATTTGCAAATATCAATCGAGCTATAAAATATATAATTACGAGTATACACACGTTAAGTCCAGAGTTGCTGATGGTGAAATGCGATTTCCGCCTTGATGAGTGATACCAACAATATCCATGTTTCTATACTTACTGTGTATATAACGTGACACGTCTACCATGTATATATATATGTATACGTCTATACATTGAGTTTCTCTACATACGCTGTCATGCATGCACAAATAATGCTGAAATTAAGAAAAGAAAAACGAGAAAAGTTCATTTGATCCGTCAATTATACGAGTGGTAAAAAAGTGCAATATTTATTAAGTTAAAAAGGCTTCCATTTTACAAATTACAAAGACAATTTCAATAACACAAAAGATGGGTTAGTAACGTAAACAATTATCGTATGTTTTATAACCTATAAATTAAACCGGGTTGACGGTTTAATCGATGTATTTAACTAAAAATTAATCATTTGTTTTTTGATTTACAAAAATATAAACACAGATACATTTATCTTTGTTCAATGGTGAATGATTTAACACTTACGTTTCAGCTGTGACCAGTAAAATTTCCTTCATCCTGTCATCCATTCTTACGGTGCTAATCTTTTCTGGGATGCAAATGTATAGAACTTGGTTGATTTCTTCTAAGTTACATATAATTTTAGGAGGATATATTGGATCTTTAGTATTTTTATTTCTTCTGACAGCTCTTGGTAATTTGGAAACTGTACTATTTGGAAAATCGTTTCAATTAAAACTTCCAGAAGGTAAGAGAATTCGATAACTAGTTTTGTTTTAGGAATAAAATAAAATCGTTTTATTTTACAGTTTTTATATCTCTAATCGTATCATTAGTGGCATCTGGTTTAATACATAGAGTTGCAACTACGACTTGTCTTTTATTTTCCATAGTGGCCTTATATTATATTAATCGAATTTCTCAAGAAACGTACTCGATCGCAATACCACCAGTGAATATTCATACGAAAAAGAAAAAATAACTTTTTTAATTTTATGATTATTTTATTAAAATTATGTTTTACAATTAAGTATTCGACAATAAAGATTATGATATTATTGAAATTAAAATTAGTATTTCTTTTTTTTTATTTCATGATACAATTAAATGTCAGTATTGAATTTACGCAAGAATAAAAAAGTTTTATTTTACATTTGTATTTTTAAGTAAAATATCTTATATGTTTTTAGGTGCACTTTTATGATTTTTCCTTCTATAAGATTCAGCTTCGTCTTTGTCGCTAAAATATTCGTAAGATTCATCCGAGCCTATGTTGTAAGAATTTGTTTCTGGATATTTGGTACCATCTACTGCTGCTTGAACCGGCTGACTTCCTGGCATAACGTGTTTATAGATCGACATGGCCTATAATAAATGAAGGACGTTAAATATACACTTTTCATCTTAATAGTCTATTTTCTAAAAAAACGATTATTACCTGAGCAACAAAACTACCGACATCGCTAACATTTTTTGGAACAATTAATGTATTATTTGTTTTTGCAAGTTTGTCGAACGCTTGAATGTATTGTTCCGCAACGAGTAGCGAAGCTGCATTGCTTCCGTGCGAAACATTCAAGGCATTTGCGATTACCGACAATCCTCTCGAACGTGCCGTAGCTACCGCTAAAATAGCTTCAGCTTCACCGTTGGCTTTGTTTATAAACTCTTGTTTTTCAGCCTCTAAAATTCAACCGTTACATTTCAGTCAGATTTTTAGGACTAATTATAGTGCGTAGTTCAAAGCAAATTTTATGCACTTACCAGAGCCAAGAATTTTAGCTTGCCTTTTACCTTCTGCAATATTAATGTCGGCTGCTCTAATACCTTCGGATTCGAGAATAGCAGCTCTTTTCTTTCTTTCGGCTTCCACTTGCATTTGCATCGCCTCTTGTACTCTATCAGGTAATTTTATATCACCTATAAAACAATAGTTCGTTATTCGAATACAGGCGATACAATAATATTATACCGTAATCGCATTATAAAAGGTAATATAACTCACGAATTTCATAACGAAGACAACTTATTCCCCAGGCTTCGCTAGCTTTATTTATACTTTCTACGATACTCACGTTGAGACCCTCCCTCTCTTGAAATACTTTATCCAGGGATATTTTTCCCAATTCGGATCTCATGGTAGTTTGCGCTAACTGAATAATAGCAAATTCAGGATCTTGGACTCCGTAAGAGGCCAAGTAAGGGTCGTTAATTCTCAAATACAAAACACCGTCGATGCTCAGCGTAACGTTATCTGTAAAAAATTAAGAGATTCTTTTAAAAATTGTAAAAATAACTACTTATAATATAAAATAAAATATATATTTTTTCTTCTTTAGTTTTTAAAAAAATGAACGGTGCGTAAACAAAATAAAATTTAATAAAATATTACCAGACGTAACAGCGCTTTGTTTAGGAACATCTATCGCTATTTCTTTAAGGCTTTGAACGTATCGAACTTTGTCGATCACTGGAATGAGTATATTTAGACCGGGCTCTAATATTCTGTTAAATTTGCCCATTCTTTCTACGATCCATGCCTAAAAATCAATAAACATATAAAATAGAAACGATCGAATCCAGCAACGTTTATTAAAATAATTAAAAATTACCTCCTGATGCGGTACAAACATCACAACAGTATTAAGCGGCGTTGCATGTGATTTTTCTCTAACTTGAATAGCGGGAGGAAGCGATCCCATATAACCAGGTTCCAAATTACCTGCCAAATACTTCTGCAATCGAAAATTATCAATGCACACCGAAATTAAATTATTAACCGGTGACCGGTAATTCGACACTTACTCTTAAAACTCCCACGTTGCGCAATAATTTGGTTTTGCTCAACATATTACAGGCTTTTAAATAAAATTTCGATATTTATAATACTAGATTTATAATTATTGTTCACAATTTGTTGGCTCTTTTCTATTCCAATTGTCCTTCAAATTGTTAGTTTGGAAAAGAAAATCTTACCATTAACGAAGCATGCTTTTTATTTGGTTTATAACCTCTATACTTCAATGTAACTAGCGTGGAAAATATCTACGGCGCATGCGCATTACATATCGCCGAAATATTTGGATTCAGTTTACACTTAATTTAACGCAACAATCTCAACTTGACATTGACAATGTGTATATATTTAAAGCTCGTTTTTTTATAGCATATTTAGTTTTTGCGATAGCGTAGTTAAATTTATATTTGAAAGTAAGTGTACGCGTTTAAATTAACAGTTAATACGTTTATTTAAAACGTTTTTTGTTAATGGTGAAACTTCTTAAACTCTATAATGCATAAACCGAAGTTATGTACATAAAAGTCGTAGATTAAAATTTCTACTTCAAATTATCTCTTGTGAGTCTTTTGAGAAGCTTTATTGTATAGTTTCTAAAAACAGAACAAATTTTCACTTTCAATGTCATCTTTCAATCTTAACATTTTTAAATTTTTTAAAGTGAAGTATAGAAAAATCGCAAACCATTGAAATCGAAAGGTAAAATATCAACGTTCTTGAAAACGAACAGACCTGTTTTATTTTAGAAAAAGCACGTGTACAATCGATCGACTGATTTAATATACAAAATATGGATTGTTAGTTCAATTATTTTTTAATTATTGTATCAACACATATATTTTAATTAATTTATTATGCACGAAACGATTTTTTATCAACGAGAAAACGAAAATCTATCGTTACTTTGAGTCCAGCGCGGCAAATTCAAGCACCGCAAAACTCCCGACTTGGAGTTGAATGAATTACTCGTTGTTCGTGTCTTCCTTCCGTTTTGCTCGTTAAATTAAATCCAGAAAGCTTCCTTTGATTGTCGAAGATAAGGGAAAAACAATCAGACGGTTTTACAATCGGAATTTTTCGCACGTGTGCTTATGTTCGTATCAAACGCATAGACATTGGAGCACGTGTTGGATGAAATTCTCGAACATTAACCTAAACGTAACATTTGAACTTTGTTTATTATTGTATGTACATATGAATTTGTTGAGTTTGGTACGTTATAAAAATATTTGTAAAAATGATTGATCGCGATGATGAGACAGTGAACGGTGAAATAAAAGTTAACGGAATAGAATGCGAAGAAATTACGAATGATAAAAGTAAAGCAA
Source organism: Dolichoris vasculosae (assembly GCA_018907195.1). NCBI lineage: Eukaryota > Metazoa > Arthropoda > Insecta > Hymenoptera > Agaonidae > Dolichoris > Dolichoris vasculosae. Next base: position 23,645,673 of record JACCHY010000002.1, read on the forward strand.
AAACTGATTTTAATTCAAAAATCAATGATAAGAAGAGGAAAGCGAGCGATTTTTTGTCGGAATCAGCCAAAAAGAGAAATAAATTACGCAAGGATTTGTATAAACCACCAACGGTAGAAGAACTTAACGAACTTAGGGAAACAGAAAATTTATTTCATTCGAATTTATTTCGACTACAAATTGAAGAAGTAATTAATGCAGTTAAAGTAAGAAATAAATACAAAAAATTATTTGAAGTATGGTTCGACAAATTCAAAAGTGATTTAAATTCGATTATCGATACCGAAGTACTCGAGGTAAGATCTTTAGTTTCATTATTAATTCATTTTTATATTAATAAAATATTCTTTTTGTTTCTAGTTAAATAACGATGAAGTATTTGAAAGTTGTAATATAAAAATACCAATGAAAAAATTGAACAATGATTTTATCGGTAATTTTAAATTATTACCGCCTACCAATATTATGGTAGGCGGTTCGTATGCGTACGAAACGATTATTGGTCCCGATGCTTCGGTTGATATATTGGTAGAATTGCCTAAACTTTTTTTTAGAAAAACCGATTATAAAAATTATGTTTATATGAGAAAAAAAGCTATGTATTTGGCTTATATAGGAAAAACTATAGACAAAGAATTAGTACAAACTATGTGTTTCGTTGGAAATCATTCGAATCCTATTTTGAAAATTATTCCAAATGGAAAATTAAGTAAAAGATTTATTATTTATATTCATTTAGTAGCGGAAGAAACGACCTTTCCGTTAAAAAAATTTACACCAGAAAAAAATAATGTAAAATCCAATTGGTACTTCAAAAATAATGCGAAAGACGATGGTAAATATATTTTCTTTACATATTCTATAATTCATGAAAATTCAGATTATAAACTATATAATACCGAGAAAGTTAGAGTCTGATTAAAATTTTTATTCTTTTTTCAGTTACTAATTCACCAACTCCGCATTACAATAGTATAATATTGTACGATTTAACAGCATTAAAAACTAACGTTGAAAGTATTAAATTAATTAAAGAATATCCAAACATAAGGGACGGTATCATATTATTAAAAATATGGTTAAAACAGCGAGGATTTAGTAATAGTTTTGAAACATTCAATGGACATATTATTACAATGTACGTTTTGTATTTGTTAAATACAAAGAAATTAAATACATTTATGAGTAGTTACCAAATAGTGAGAAATACATGGCAATATTTAGGTAATTATATCTGTAAATTAATAAATCGTAACGTTTGAAATTATTTTAAAATTTAGAACTATTTCAAACTTTATTGAATAGTAAATTTGAAAATGTTTATAATATTTTTATTATTTTTTTAAAGGAAAAGCAGATTGGTGTAATTCAGGCATAAGTCTGTCTCAGGATGAGAGTAGTGAAAAAATCAAGGAGTATCATAAGTATTACGATTGCGTTTTTCTTGATTTTACTGGATTCTACAATTTAGCATCGAATCTGTTTCATGATACATTCCAGTTGATCGTACATCAAGCAGAAATGTCGCTTAACTGTTTAAACAAAACTAGAATCAATGATTTTCAAGTACTTTTTATGCGAAAAATGCCGTTTTATAGAACATTTGATCAAATTATTTGGTAATAGTACCATCTTAATAAATTTTATGTAAAATTTTGACAAAATATAAATTTGCTTCTTAATTAATAGCATACATCATGAAAAAGCATTGGAAAATATTATAAATGCAAATATAAACGATGCCGATGAGATGAATTATGGATCTAATAAATACATGCAGATAAGTAAATTTGTAATGAAAATTTTGAAACAAGGCCTGGGAAAAAGAATTTCGTTAATAAGCTTTTTTCCACGTCAACTAAAAGAATGGGAAATGAATCAAGAAATTCCAAATGATATCGAAAGAGTTTTTATCGGTTTCCAGTTGGATCCAAGTTTTTGTTTTAGCATTATTGAAAAAGGACCAGGTGCTAATCTTCCAGAAGTATGTATATATATTAAATTTTGTAATACGTATTTACAGGTTTATTTTGTACTATAAATTGTTTTTCAAATATTGTCTTAGGCGGAAGCTTTTAGAAAATTTTGGGGAGATAAATCCGAACTTCGTAGGTTCAAAGACAGTTCAGTTTGCGAAGCCGTTGTTTGGGTTAAGGAAGATGCGACTTATGCGCAAAAACGCGAAGTACCTCAAATGATTGCAAAATTTATACTTGAAAGTAAACTGAAGTTATTTGAAAAAGTTCACTATTTCCTCGTGTGTAATCAAATGGAGCAATTTTTAAAACCAAAGAAGGTAATAATCGAATAAGTTATGAATAAGTTTTTATACATTACGATAATAATTATAATTAAATTAATCTTCTTTTTATTTTAAAAGAATAAAATTATATTTTATCGAATAATAATCTCAAATAAAACTTTTTTGATTCGCAAAATATACGGATGTAAATTATAAAGTATTAAAGCATCGTTATTTATATATAAAATTTAATAAAATTAACTGCATATCCCGATGACGTTAATAATCAAGGACATATGCAAATAAAATCTGTCGATCATTTTCAATTATTAAAATAAGGAAGTGACTCACCATAGATTAATAAAACAAAGATTCGTTGAAAGAGCGTCCGATAAAGTTACATACAAATGAAGTTTTTCTCATGTTTCTTTAATATTTATAAAACGGCTTCGAATCAATCGTGAAAAATTTATTAAATTTATTAAATTTATTAAAAGTTTGAACAATAAACTAAAATTAACGGAAATAAAATAGTCGTATACGTATTATATTAAATTAAAAAATGTACATTTCTATCGGTATCGTGATTTTAGTTTATTATCAACCATTTTAGTTTTAGTAAAAAATGATTCGAATACATCGTTGACTAATTTATTGGCTACACGCGTCAATATTTATCGAATTTGACGTAAATCTCAATTTCAGCTGAAAGTCGCTGATTTCTCGTACGGCACCGAAGAAGCGGCGCAAAAAGCTATAAACGCCTTCGACGCCTTAGAAAAAGATCTATCGGGATTGAACGATCTACCTTTGACCATAAGTGGAATTCAAGGTTGCAGTCCTTTGTTTCGCTACACCGACGTCTTTCCACCCCTGGCGAGGTTTACGCGTATAAACGACCCGAGTATAGTCGCGGGTAAGGATCATTTGCTCTTGGCCGAGGATTCGTCCGTTGTTCAGGAAATGCCATTGTATCTGTCACCGATCGAAGTGGTAGTGCAGATGTGCGCGAGCGGAAAGTGGCCGGATGATCTCGAAGCTCTACGAATGACGAAAGCCGCTTTTTACATTCAGATCTCTGAATGTTTGAGGAAACAATACAAGTTACGGGCTCACGGATCAATGCATTACGTTGACGTTGTTAAGGTGAATTATACCTTGTGTAGGATAAATTTTTCAGAGATTACAAATTCCGCTTAAGTTACTTCGTTGATGAAAAGCTGACCAAACGAAATGTTTTGCATTTTTTGGGCTTTGTAAATATGGTTTATTCGATCGAATCAAAATATCGAGATGTCTTGTATTCGATGAATGTGTTTTTGTAATAATCGTTTAATTTCCAACGAGTACTAAAATATGAACGATCGAATAGCGTAAAGTAACTTATGTTTATCGTATATTTAAATACTTCGTTTATTTTTACTTTGAAAAATACAAGAATTCACTTTACAAAATTTTTTTTTCTAAATTTTAAAAAACCTCTAAGTTACCGTGTGACTTAGATAAATTGGTACTATAATTCTTTTTATTTACCGATTCATATTTTTATTAGGATGGCTTAGTTTTTCGGCTCAGAATAGCTGTGCAGAAAGAAATTGGTCTCGTCAAGCAACAAGTGGACGAAGATGGAGTAACGAAGTATCGAGACAACGAAGAATCCGCGAAGTTGGAAGAAAAACTTTTCCATTTACCAAAAATAACGGGTGCACTATTTGGGTAAGTCCGAGTTTAGCGATACGGAATAATTCGTTACATCATTTAACTCGAGTCTACAATTTATTTTGAGAACATGTTATTTTTTTTTCGGTTTATAGCTTATTAAAAATAAATTGTTTATTTACAATTTATTATTTGTTACTTTGATACTATAAGATAGTATTCGATGAGTAATAAAGACAAAATTATTAACACGTGCGATTTAATTTTGTATCGTAATTACGTTTATAACTCTTACGAGTAACGGATCTTTTTCGAAATGAAGAAAGAAAAGTAAAGGAATTTATAATTTTAAGAATAAAAAATTAATTGCTTATAGTTACGGTAAATCTTATCGGTAAATATATTTTTTTCGATCATGAATGGATAAATGTAGTATCAAGAAAAATGAAATCTATACTTGTGTACATTTTTAAACCCGAAACAACTGAAAACATTAAATCTATAAAAAGAAATAACACTAAACCAAAATGTTAGATTCTTACTATTGACGTACGAATGATTTATCGTATACTCGACGACACGATTATAGTCGATTTTTCACATTTAGTAAAATTAGGCTTATCGAGTCGATTACGTGTATTAAACCGAATGTCTCGTAAAAAATGTTTAACAACGTTTTCTCGTATATTTAATTTCGTTAAAGCACAAAAAATATTGTCTCGCAAAACCCATATTATAATCGGTTAAATAAAAATAAATATAACACTCGAACCAATAATCGATTAGTCACTCGATTAAAAACGAAAGCTCAAAAACTCTATCAACCTTCAGTTTATATCCATTATACATGCTAAGTTTATACACCGACAGTAATTACTAATCGATTCGTTTCACCGATTCAACAGATTACACCGTCAACAATCCTCGTTCGGTCCAGCTTGTTGTCTCGCTAAACGTTGGCTCTCGGCTCAGCTCATCGACGACTTCCACATGCCAGAAATCGTCGTCGAGTTGATCATGGCCTCGATTTACCTCGACACGGAGCCCGAAAATCCCGTCCAACAACCCCAAGTTGCCTTTCTACGTTTCCTCGAGGTGTTCGCGAGGGAAAATTGGAGCACCGATCCGATCATCGTCAATTTTAACGAGGAAATGAATCGTAAGTTTTGTCTTTTTTTATCTTCGTTAAAAATCTTGTGGAGCGCGTTAATCGGTGTAATCGAGTTAGTAAAATTAAAGCGGTTATTTTTTTAAAGGAATGTTAAAGTAATCATGGATAATTTTAAGCGTTATTCGTGTGTTTGTGCTCGCGATAATTGGTTATCGTTTTTGAGAACATCCGTAAATTAGATATTACACGATTATAAAATGTTTTAATTAAAATTATCTTTTATTTCGTAATTGAGTTTCCCGTTTTTGATCTCGTATTTTTATAATATCATTCGTTTGGTTAATATAATTAGGTATTTTTAATTGCACGAAATGAATTTAATTAAAAATAATTAACCCGTTAGGAAAAAATTTCAATACCGATCGAAAGGAAAATTATAAGAGTAAAATAAATTAATTAGATTCTTTTAAAGATTTTCGTACGTGTGAAATAAAGTCGAATGTAATAAATCTACGAGACAAATTAAGATACTTAAATAAGTATATTTAAGCTGCAAAAATTAGATTTAATACTTATTATTCGTCGTAAATATATTTTGCTGTTACGAAATACTTGTTATTAATATTAATATCGTTTTAATTACTATTTTCTCTAAAATTATTTATAATCCCTGTTACTCGCGAACTATAAATCAAATGTTTATATCGCTCAGTGGTTTTTATTCATTTACCACTTCACGGTAAATCTTCGAGTCTCTAAAGAGGGTACGGGCTTTAAATATGAAGGGTAGCTGTGAATTTACGAATGAGCAATTTCAAGCAGCTTAGCGAAGGGAGGGTGAAGCAAGACTGTGATAATAAACTTGACTCATCTAAATATGGATAATATAGTAATATAATCGTTAATTTGTATGTTCCTAATTTACTACTGAAAATTGAAGTACTTATCAATTTTACGTTTTATATTTTTAATGTGTATTTAATGTGCATCGAGCGAATATTTTGGAATAATATTTCGAAGGCTCGAAGTTTCGTTATTTTTGATTAATTGTTAAGGATCGTTTTGAAAAAACAAAAATAAAATAATTCATCATTTGTTTGTAAAAAAGTTTTTTAACTAATTACAGTATTCGTAGAGTATTCTTATTACTTTTTTGAAGCGCATAAACAATAGAAACTCTGAACACTTGTACAAAATATGAAATAGAAATTTTTCTTGAAATAATTAATTGTTATTAAAGTTGATATTCAAAATTTTAATTATACAGTAAACGTTATATAAATTTATTATATTAATAGGTATAATATAAATTACGTTTCAAATAAATTACAATTGTACATAAAAATAAATATTAACGTATAAATTACATGACATTTACGCGCATATAATTTGCAGGATTAATCAAAATTTCAAAATAATTAAAAATTTGTTTTTAATAATTATTACCGTATCTTAATGTTCGTGTAATAAATTCAATTAAATTTCCGTACAGGTCATATAAGTTTGGTATTATTTAAAATAATGAAAATGAGTTATTATTTTTTAATGAATTGCAGTGAAAATAAAATTCTTTATTCTATTTCTCCGAGTATCCCGGAAATAGCGTTTCTAAGAGCTTTCTAACTTATGAAAGCCTTCAAAATACTTTTCAAAACTCCTTGGCAGTCAAAATATTTCACGGAAGTGAGCGAGAACAATAGTAAGGAAACGGACTTAATTTCAGCAGAGCGTTGCAAAGTAGAGAGAGCGAGAAAGAAAAAAAGGAAAGAGAGATAGAAAGAGGCCAATGACCTTTTGCGGCTTAGGAAAATTTGTAGCAGAGTTTAAAATTATAATTCATATAATTGTTAGACGTACGTAATAAATTCATCAATTAATTTAATCAATTTCCTTCGATACTGTACCGATTTTTATATTGGATAACTATAAGAATTCCAAAATTTAATTGTTGCGGTAGTGAGAACTAATTTGTTAACAAAATGATAGCGTTGAGAAAATTTATTATAAATTATTGTAAATTATTATAAATTATTATAAATATTAATCGCGCTTATAATTTCGACGATTTCGTTATTTTTTCACAATTACGGAGTTTATTCAATTGTGAAATCCCTTAAGCTAAATTATCGAAAAGGGGGACTTAACTTGCCATTTCGCTATGAAATAATTAGTAGTCGTCCATAAAACCCTCGGATACTAATAATTTGGAATAACAATAGCTTCGTATTTATATTATCATGATACTTTAATTATTTTGAATTTTCAAGCAAATATATTTGTTTTTAATAAAGTTACAAATTAGTATGCTTTGTATAAATATCTAGTAATATTAGTCATTACATTTACATATTGTAAAGAAATATATATTAATGTGTCTGTATTTTTAATCTCTTATAATATTAATTTTTAAATTAAAGATCTTTAACGTTACTTTCTTAATTGCTTATTCTTTACTTTTTTAATTTACTTATTCTTCTCAATTCTGTTGTTATTATATCTCGAGTTATTATCCAAATATCGATTAATCTAACTTAAATTTTAACAATTTTCATTTGTATCATAAACTTAACTATTTAATTTATCTAAATAAACTATAAATTATATTTTCGAGATTAAGTGAATGTCTATTCTCGATTGTTAAATAATAATAGTTGTTTATTAATTAATGTTTCTAATGACATTAATAAGCAGAGAAAACGGTATATTATCAATTTATCATTGATTTATAAAGTCTTAGGTTACGTTTTATTACCGTTTCCCTTTACAAACGAGAAATTATCGTGTTATTCTATATTTTGAAGGTATACTTTAGGCATCTTCATAAATTTGATATATTTAAAATAGTCGAGTGCAGCATGTGATTTACTCGTTAAAATACATTTTGAAATCGTATGTAATTACTTACAATTAAAAAAAAAACGCAAAGCTTTATAAAGAGATTATCATTTAAAATTATCTTATGAGAAACTTGATGGCTTATCAGTATGCGAAAAAATTTTTTTATCAATTTGTACAATTAAACGTGTAAAAAATAAATATTTTTTCATGCACTTTTACGGATGCAGTGTTATTAAAGGATATAAAATAAATGGACAAATTGTGACGAGTTAAACTATTTATTATAATTATTAACATTTCTTTATGACACAAATTTTCGAATCCAGACACGATTATTCTCATCTTGTTTCTTTTTTTAGCCACGCAAACAGCGATTTTCCATTTTTTTTAAAATTAATATATATTTGATGGAATATCACACATTCATACATACAATCTTCGTCAATAAATACATTAACATTTTTCTAAATAAATATGTTAAATAAAGTTTCTGCTTCTGCATACGGTATGTTTTGCTTAAAATGTTTGTAGAAATAAAAATTTCATTTATAGTAGTAAAATAGTATTAAGCATCACGGAAAAGTCCGAAATTCAGTTTATCATAAACTTCACATTGTTTACAAATTTTGGATTTTTTAAAATATATTTACAGTATCGTAATTTTCCAAACATTTCTTCAAGCTTTGCTTTAAATTGATATGTATTAAAAATTATATTTATACTATAATTTTTTATCGATACATTACATTAAATCAACAAAATTTTGAAATTTGGATCTTTAATCACAACTTCGATACGATACAACTTTTGCTTCGAAGTAATTGTTCATAAGAAAGTACATAAACAAGTTTAATGTTCGATTTAAGAGAGAGAGAGAATGAGAGAGAATGAGAGAGAGAGAGAGAGAGAAATCAAATAATTTCAGATATCTATATTAGTTTTTAATCGATTTTTCGCTATTCATGGGAAAAAACAATATAAAGTCGCGAATAGAACATCCCTTTAAAAAAATATCATCCGTATTTACTTCGTATCAGTTAAGTAAGTTGAATGAATTGAATTCGATATTTTTATATACAAGCAAATGCACGATTGGCTTCGTTCCTAGTATATTTAATAAACACTTATCTATATTTCCCAGTTGTCGTTTTTTTCAAACCAGGTCCATAAAACTTTGTATATCCTCGAATACAAAATGTACACTTATAATTAAACGATAAAAGAGAAAGAGAAACAGGAGAAAAATAAATATGTTTTACAGGTGAAGAAATAGTAGAAGTCGAGAACTTTTTCGGAACATCGCAGGACTCGTTACCGCCACTTTTCATTTCAACCCCCTACGACAAGCAGTCGAGCATGTGGACGAGAAAATCGCCGAGTTCGCTTATCCTTTATCGCATTAGTGCGCTGGCGAAGGAAGTTTTCAGAATACTGGAGATTCAGCTGTTCAAGAGTACGAGTGTAATCTGCGATTCGCTGTTCGTTCCACGTTTGTCCGAGTACGACTGTATTATACAACTTAAGGATTCTATGAATCCTCGGAGGTACGAGGCTGTCGGTGTCGACGCCGGTCTGCCGGTCGTCGAGCTACTTCCGGTTAAGGAGAATTACACGATTAAAATTCCCATCGTCGGTTTTAACCCGGTCACTGAGTATTTAAAGGAATTGAGGGTAAGTCTGTTCCTTGTAAGTTATATTTTTGCCTTGCCAAGATTCAGATTTACCGGTTGCTTCGACCAAATATGTATAAAATTATCTGTATTTTTATCGTTACGATCGCTCGATAAGCAATATTTTTCAAATTAATAACTTTTCAAAAATATACATTGCGTGTTCTTTAAAAAGTTGGTTAAACAAATCGGAGGAAATAATTTATTATTGTACTTCGGAGAGACGTTCGAGTCAAATTCTTTGCGTGTAAACGAGGCTGTTTTACTGACCGAATAACGAATGAATTTCATTACGTGATTATGGAAAATTAACGATCCGAGATGCGATGAGTTTGCCGTGCTTTTAAAATGAGGAATGAACTTTTGACAGATGTCGGAGGAATACGAAAGATTTTATCGTCTACGGTAACGATTTTTTGGCTATTCGAAACGTGTTTTTCGTTTCGTTGGAAAACATTTTAATACGAGTATTAAAATTTTATTTGAAAATAGCAACGGTGAACATAATTTTTCATTCATTGTAATTTTATAATTTTGCTGTTTCATCCAACGGTTTACATTGTGTAAAGTTTACCAAGATTTTTCGTCCAACTTTGAACAAAGTATATTTCAAATATTTATCTTTATAATTTTATCACAAAGTTAACGTTATAAAAATTTCAATTTCTCATACTTAATTTTTTTTCTTCGAACCAATCATAAATTCAGAATTTTAATACTTACTTGAGAATGCTAATAATGCAAAGTTAATGGCAAATAAATTATGGAAAGCAAGCGATTTAAATTATAAAAATAAGAGTTTTTCTATGATATAAATGTGAAAGTCGTTTGAGCTACTCGATGCTTTTTCGAGATCCGTTAGCCTTTGATCAGGTATTTATCTCTGTACCATGTTAAAAGGAAACGCTTCGATATTATATTAAATTTTAACGTACTTTTAAAATACAGTTCAGTTCCACTGTTATATTATCTCGTTTAATGTCACGAATCAAGTACATTCGAGCTAATTTAATATCGTTCGTAAATTTTATTTACAATAAAATAAGTTGTATAAAATCAATGAAGCGCGTTATTAAGTAATTAGAAGCACGTTTTATTCAATGAAACGTTAAAAATTCATTTTTTTTCAAAATTTACATCGCAAATATCGACGCCGACTAATTTTTATCCAAAATAATATTTTCTCCGCGAAAGTACGTATTATATTTCTAGTATTATCACGTAAATGTTTAATTCGGTTTCGCTATATCGAATAGTCGTCATAACTCCGTACAGAGATATAATTCTTACTTGATCGAAAGGAAATGAGTTTTGTTGAAATCGAGGTATATTTAAAATCAGAGGTAATTATTTATTATTCGATCAGTAATACAATCCAGTTGTAAAGATAAAGCTTACAGTTACACTCCTTTTTATCAACTGTTTTACGAGGAACGTTTATCATTATTCCACTTCTTTACAGAGTATTTACAACGATTTCGCTCTCTTCTTCCACGATACTTACGGCGGCAGTGTTATAGGAGTGTTATTGAAACCGCAGTCCTACCAAGAAAAAGATTTCAAAGTCCCGAATACGTATTGCCAAATGCTTAACAACGATCAGAAATTAATTTTAAATACATCAGCAATGATCGAAGATTTTTACATTCTTGGTAATGGACTGGTTCAAACTATTAATATTCAGTCTAAAAGAATTAATACAATTTAATCTGTACAGTGTAAATAAATAAACTTAAACATTTTTTTTTTTTTTTGTATAATAATGAAAGAAGATTATTTTTAAATAAAGCACTTTTTACAGTACAATTAAAATGAATTATAATTAATGGATTAACCTGTTTTTTCGATAATTTAATAGATAATTATAATAGAGATTTTCAGCAAGCGAAAATGTAAAAATAATTAAATAAAAAAAAGGGAAAAAGGAACGGGGTACAAAATCCTTGAATCAAAACAAAAAAACCACATTTAAAAGTTATCAATAACTTTTTTGTAAGTTGATAATAATACACTGAAATAATTTAATGCGCCTCGTTTCTTCGTCAAAGTATTAACTATGATTCTTTGATGTTGGTACTAATTTCGGTAAAATGGGAAACTGTTCTCTTGGAACGTACACCGAGGCATCTTTGTTAAAAAAATTGGGGAGGGGGGATTAAAAAAAAAAGTTACAATATTAAAAAGGATTAAGGGAAACTGAGATCCGATTCGCAAACAAAATACGCACGATGCTTCTCATAGCGACTTTTTTTTTTTTTTACTCTTTAAGCATCTGCAACAACGACGTTATTTACAAGGATACACGTCACGACTTTGCGTTGTGTATGTGCCTCTGTTCTGTCAGTGTTACACATTGAACAATTCGACTTCTGCGTAAATTATTTGTTAAATAACATTTTAAGAACATAGTTATTCAAAAGTAACATCCAAAACCAATCACAGCTTACTACGTGTACATATGTATAAAGATTAAGAAAAAAAAGGGGAGAGCGGTACACATTTTCGAAAACGTATGTGTATAATCTTAAAATTCCGTAAGTAAAAATAAGTCGCATCGAACGAAGGAGATACGAAACGAAATAATAACGGGGAAAAATCATCTTGTATACGACGTGAAAAATGGATGTTTTTCCTTTGTTTAGGTTAAATTGCGTTTGTGTGGTCCTGTAAAGTTCTTCAGTCTCGCGTTATCTCCATGTATACCGTCCTCCGCTTTATAACATTCTTAGGCAATAATTATTCTAAAATTTTATGCATCAATTAAACTAAAAGAATTTCATTTTTATGTACATAAATTAAGTAATCATAATTATATTGACAATTATAGTAATTACATTTTGATAGATTTCTAGCTACCGTAAAAAGTAAACGTTATTAAATTCCATGCAGCAACTACAAACTTCCTAAATGAAACTTAAATATGTACAAAATAAGTAAAACGATAATTTTTTGGGCTTTCTCGATAAAATTCCATGATTTGCCTAATTTTATACAATACTGTTTTTGATAAATTTTCACTTTTCGCGTCGAGGTACGACGTCGTATATAAATTTCTCGATCTCGATTCTCGTTGGAGAAAAAATGCAGTTGTTTGCATGGACTCGATTTTATAAAGAGACATCTGCAAAAGGCAATTTATTACATTATATTAGCCCTAAATATTTCGCCATTATGTAGGTATTATGTACGCTCGTGACATTTTCAATAATTACTTTTATACAAACAACACTTCCAAAAGTATTTCTCGAGTATATCTCCACAGTCTCGCATCCACGTAAGACTCTCGCGGAAAAATTTAATTCGCGCGATCATCGTTATCAAGGCAGTACTATAACTTTTTGTCAAAAGTATATTCTTTATAAGCCAAGAGCAGATCGGTGTAAAAAACGATTAAACTTTCTTCGTTAGAGTCATAAGCGTTAATAAAGCCTCCATAATGCATATATCGAGTCGATTTCACATAACCAATTAAAAAGTTTCTGGGCGAACTATTATTCAACATGTAATTACCATTCGATCAATTATTCTTCTAAAAGGCAAAATTTGTTTGCATCAAATTTTGTTTTAAACTATGTATATAATACGCAAATGTTAACAATACGATGTAGTCAATGGTATCAAAGTGTAGTTCGAAACAGAAAAAAGTTTAAATTGAGCCCATATATAATGCTATCACATTTTCGAACGCAAGCTTTTTTTTTTTTAGTATTTTTAGTACAACTTATGATCGTAGTAGTTTGTGTTCTTTCCTTAACGAGATGTGCAATGCCAACGTTAACCATGCAACCTAATTTATGCAACTCCGATTTACGCACAACTTAATTCGCTCTAGACCTACGCGCAATAGTCAACCAATGCAAGATTTAAGTTTCAAGAAAATATATCAATGACGACCTTCGACCGAGCCGTTTGAAAAATAATCGTTAGTTTTTCGAATATTCTTGGTGCGTTCGGTGGAATAAACGCACGTAACACGTATAGAGCCATTAATATATTAACCGAAAGCTTTGCGTACAATAATCGGTTATCGCGGTTCCAAGTTTCAGCGAACGCGAATTTCACATAAATCCTATTATCTTGTGATTAGAGCAGCTCATCGATGTACGGTTGATACCTTAAGTCGCGAGGTAAACGTGGATAGTGCATATCCCTTTAAATTAGGAACGTGCTTTCTTTTATTATTATTATTTATATATTTATTTTTTGTTGGATGGGAAAATTTCTAAAAACAATAGAAGAAAAAAATCACCTAATGGGCTTCTCGTAGGTTCGCGTGTTACATTAAATAATTAATTTATATCTTAAATACAAGTCAAATCAACAAATACACGAGAAATCGAAAAAAACTTTTTTTTTTTATATTTCTCATAAGAATTTTTATTTCAATTCCTTAAAGAAATTTTTCCATCAAAGAGAAAAACATTTCTCTCGGCCCGAAAATTGGTATACGTCGACCGAATATCTAACGGTCGCGATAAACCAGTCACAGTTTGTTTCTTATGCATATATATGTGTATATATATACATATATATATATACATACACACACGAAACATGCACGTATGAATATATACATATATGTGTATACTTTCTATCTCGAGAAGCACAAGATAATTACGTCGTGAAGAAGCATTTTTCGTCGCACAGATAATTAAGCTACTTTCCGTCAACAATATTTTTTTAACTTTCCGTACGAGCTCCGTACTAGAATGAAACTGTGACGACGATAACGACGAAGATAACAGACCAATGACCTTGTAAACGAGGGGGGATCAAGTTATAATTATCGATCGATGATCGCGAAGACGACGATGAATAATAGAAATAATAATAATAATAATAATAATAGTAGTAGTAATAATAATAATAATAAACATAATTATAATAAAATAATAAGAAGAATCGTGTAAAGAAGATGATAATAATAATAATAATAATATTAAAAATAAGAATAAAAATAATAGTAATGATAATACGGAGAATAAAGATGATAATAATATAAATATATCTCCAGCAGTAGCGATTTCCGTGGTAGTTATGCGATGGCTGTCGTGTGTGTGAGTGTGTGTGAGAGAGTGTGTGATTGGGTAGGTGTGTGTAGGTGTGATCGCCGGGGCTCGTGTCCCGTGTGGGTAGTGGTGGTGTGGGTGCGTGCGGTTGTGTGCGAGGTCGCCGCGAGAGCGATGGTACGAATTCAATTGGACAAAGGCGGTGGGGTGGGGGTAGGGGTCAGGGTGATGGTCGTGTGGAGGATCGAGTCGCGGGAGACCGAGTGACTGCTTGCGCGTAGCAGCGTGACGGCCTCGCGCTCCGGATCCCCCCGGCCGAGGGCCGCGATTCTGCCGACGCCACCGCCGACGCCTCCACCGCCGCCACCGCCGCCACCGACGTCGATCAGTCCTCGCTTCGCTCCGTGGCGCTCCACGGGGCCGCCCCCGGTTACTCCTCCACCTCCTCCACCTCCGCCGACGCCTCCGCCGCCTCCGCCGCCCCCGGCATTAACACCCGTACACTGAACTGTGGTACCCCCGAGACCGACCGTTACGGTCAGTCATTTCTGCCGGCCGCTTTTCTTCTTCTTTCGCTTGAAGAAGCAGCAGCATCTGGAAATCAAGCAAATACTAATGGGACTTAGAATCGTTTTCACTGGCTTGGTTGGGGGATTTTTTTTTTTGTTTGGTTTTTTTCGGCTTGGCTTTACTTGGCACGAGCGCATGCGGATGGATTTGTTGGTTGTTTTATCGAGTGAGAGAGAAAGTGAGAAGAGAGATAGATTCAGAAAGGGACAGAGTGCAGATTTTTTACAGACAGAGACAACGACATCAGGCAGGCAGGTAGAGTCAGGTAGACAGTCAGGTAGACAGGCAGGTAGACAGGCAGGTAGACAGGCAGGTAGACAGGCAGGCAGGAAAATACTAAACACACGCGAATTGCGAGAGACGACGTACGTATCGTTGGTTCGTGCAATCGTGCGGCTTTCCGGCTGATAACGCAGGTGTGCGATACGCGCTAAGTAAGTGTGCCGATGTTGCGTTATGCTTGGAAAACAACGGCGAGATCGATTCGCGATTTCGCTCCCTAGTCCGAACGAAATAAATTTACGAAGGCGTTAGGATCGAGGCGAATCGCGTTTGGTTTATTCACTTGCGAGGCTTCTGGGCTTGAGTTTTCCTAGACGCGTTTTACGTCCTTCTTGCATTTTTCGTTACTCTCGTATTTACCCTGGCAACATCGATTCTGCATTCTTTTTCTTTTCACCAACCAAGATGACGACGACTAAAACCGCGCCGGGGGAATCGAACTCGTCCGAGCGATGAGAAAAAATGAATCTCGAAGGCGTTTAACAAACTCTAGTCGTTGGTAACGAAGCGAAAAAGTTTTAAATGTGAAATTTAAATTTGACACCGTAGACAAATTCCAGAGGGCGAGGAAAAGTTGAAATAACTTTCGTGCGTTTTCATATTTTTATCAGCTTTTGTATACCTTGTCGTAATAAGATTAGTCGCGTAGGATGAAAAATCCAACGCAACCGCTTTTTAATTAGGAAAAAAAGATTCGCTCGAACTAAATTTTGTTGAAATTTTCATGTGAAAGTATTCGTTTGATTGGACGTAAATTAGTTATCGTCGTCGAAAGACGCGTATTCGTATAATCTTGTTATACCTGGTATTCGATGTAACGAGTGCAATGGAATTATAGTGACTTAATCGTATCGTAAACACGCGTATATACTTTTTAAAATTATTGTCGAAAAAATAATTATATTCCAAACGATAATTGTAACGAAAGTGTGCAACTACTTTTCAAGTATTATCGTGCATTAAACTGTAGCTGTAATATTACTATCATTAAAATTATTATGTAATACCTCGATTCATAAAATTTTTCATTTTCGTGTACTTTGACGGTGCACGAAACTATTAAGAACATTAACTGTAAGGTAGTAAAAATTTTACTTTTATATAGCAATATTTGTAAAAGCTTACGTATCTAAAATTAGACATTTTATAATTAATTCGATACGTGGTCGACTGTTCGATGTACTTTAGTTCTTCCACAAGCCTTATAAGCTTGTATTTGTTTTTCAATGCACCACGGTTTGAACACGCACTCGATAACTTGATTAAAATGAAATTCATTTGAGACAATAAAAAATATGTATTTTAGAAATCATTTTTTGTAAGGATACAAAGAGTTACAGTAACTACCGCATAAATATATTACTCCAATTTCAAACCACTTCTTTTACGATCGTACAAAGAACAATAATTTTTTGTTTTTGTAAATCGATAGAAATATGATAATTTTGAAGTATTTATAATGGCAACGTTAAACAAGACATCATTGACTCGATCGTGTTTGATTTAAATTTGGCATTGCGTAGAAGAAAAATAGCTAGAAATGTTATTGAAAAAACTTTGAAGCGATAAAAATTTTTTAATAAATAGTTATTAAATGTAAAAACGATTACTTATATATCTTTAAAAAAGTAACAATAATTATTAATGTTTATTTAAAAAAAAGCTTGTGATTGCTAATAAAAGAGTTGGTAAAAAGACAAACAGAAAAACATAAGTAAACACAATTAAATGCAACATTTTATTCTCTAAATTAACTTTTGAATTTCGTAAAATAAAAATCATTTTTTTTACAAATAATTTGTATTACAAATAATGTGATCATAACTTGATGATAGTAATCTGTTGGACTGTCCAAAAATTTTGTTACTCATACATCAGTGGAATATCAAAATAACCATCTTTTTTTATCTTCGCTACAATATTAGTTAAAAGAAAATTTTGAACTGGCCATGTATAAGTTTTCAATACTTTTCTATAAGCTTCGTGTACATTTCGTAATTTATCTACTGACAATTTATTAGTATTTCCAACCGATACAATATTTTTTTGTTCTATTTGTGTTGATCTAAAAAAAAGCAAAACAATAATAATGCGTGATTATTAGTGTGCACATCAAGCAAAATTTTAACAGTGCAGTGGAAGACTTTAAATTATATTTAAAGTTGACAATTTTTTCGTTTATTTAAAATTAGCTTTTTCTTACTTGACAAATTATTGGCAGATTAATAATTTTATAAAGATGCATTTTCAAAGAGAAAATCTCTCGACGTTAGAAGTTTATAAAATTATTAATGATTATAACGTGTCGTTAAAAAAAAAATGTATGACATTAAAAGTCAACCAAAAATTCATCTACGTATGTAATTATTCGTATAACAATTGGAAAAAGAGGAGTGAGCCCAAACGACCGAAGAGTCGTTTACGTATGCAGTCACTGCATAAGCATAAATATATATTTTATATACGTACAGTATTCATAGTAAGAAAGAATAAGGTAGTGAGAGCAAGAGCGAAAATAAGAGAGTGAAAAAAAAAGACAGAAATTATATCTTAAAATATATACTAACTTGGTTTCATCTATCATTTCCGCTTCTGGAGGTGCTGTTATGGGTGTATTTGAATGACCAGCTGTTGGATCATCATTCGCCAATTCTCCATTGGTCGAGGATACAACCTGACAAGCATAAATAAATTCCATCTTTATACAAGATTTTGTTTCAAAGTTATCGATAATTGCTTATATGTTGGTACCTACAACTCGGAAGGAACGTTCTTAGTTCGTACAAATTATAATTATATGCATTGTTTGAATAAATTTTCGATCACATAAAAAATCAATTATGAAATAAAAAAACTTACTAAGATAAAAATAAAAAAAAAACTAAAAAGAACAAATTATACGAAGAAAACCAATTATAATTAACGACACCTTATGACTTTTATGTTATAATATTTTTTGCTGTCAATCGGCTGCATTAACTAATAAGAAACATAAGAAAACATAATTATTAATTAGTAATCGATAAAAAAAAAATACATAATGCTTACATGCTGATGCAAAAACTAAAGAAGCGCATAAAAGCAAAACTATTTTCCTTTTAATTTAGATTTACCGAATAAATTTAATTAGTATGTACATTATTTAAACTTTTTACTTAACTTTTTACACTATATATATTTGTTTAATTTCAAAGACCAGTCATATTTAATGTGTATTAAAAATTGAAATTACAACCCAAGACATTAATACTGTGATTATATACTACAAATAATGTACAGTGTGTAACGATTTACGAATCAAATAATTACGTGTGATTTCGAATGATATTTGATGAAAACTTATAATTTCAATGAAAAACATAAAATTAGAATGACACACGATGACATTATTTACGAGAGAACGCAAAAAAAAATTTTTTTTACGCAACATTTAACTTAGTTCAGGAAATTAAACGTGAGTTAAATTTTCGATAAAATACTTTTTATGTGCTTTTTGTAAATTGTTATTTATTCGTAGGTTAATGATTTTACTAAATATTTATCCTTTATTTTTATTCCCATGTTAAATTAATAATTTTAATATTTTAAGTTTTATACTCTAAAAATGTTAGCAATTGAAAATACTTAAATTCTAGTTCATGCAAACTATTTATAATGTATTGCTATTTTTAAAAATCTTTAGAAAGGTTAGAGTGATTTTTATCTTGATACACGTAAATTTCATATTTATAATGATTTATACGTAGACATTTTTTGTGCAATACGAAAATACGTATAATAACAACGTTTGAAATATGTACGAGGGATATTTTATAAAATGTAGGCTATATTTTAAAATACTTAATATAAGAATCACTGCTGATATAAATAATACGAATCGTTTAAGTATAAAATGATGAATAAACTTTGGTTGTTAATTCTTTAATGGAGGGCCGGCAAAACTTGAGTAATTGTAAATATAAAATATATTCGCATAAACTAAAATTTTCGCTGAATTTAAAAAATGTATTCGGGACAATTATTCTTCGTTAAATCAAGCAAAGCAAAAAAATCTCTTAAATATGAAATTCAGAATTTTTTACACCACTTATGATTTTAAGGTAGACCGAGAAAAGGTTATTTTATAAAAATACTTTGAACCTAAAAATATCCAACAAATAACAATATTTATAATATTCAAATTCTTCTGTTCATTAAAGTTTACATGAATTTTTACCGAATAAAAGATTCTTCATTTAAATTTCAATTCCCAAAAGCGTAACGAAATTTTCAATTCCTCCTCGTTTACTCGAACGTAACGTACAAAAATTACATTGTTGATTAAAATTAAAAAGTCTTTCCTTCCTTACAATAATGCGCAATTTATCGCATTCAGGTACGAATTTCTAAACACGCTTATTTCGTTTATTCAAGCTCTTACGTGTACAAATTCATATACCGTCCGATGCACATTCGCGTATCTCTGTTCTTAAATAAGAAACTCATGTACATACAAGTACGAGTACGCGCATTGTGCACGAGTATATGCATATTATATCAGTTACCCGTCCGTTGCAACGTACGAATATTGCCGACCCTCCGAACGTTAAAAGGGTTTTAATACGAATAATAATAAGTTATACACAAATTCCATGTATGTTTTTGCTTTGAACAAAAGCACAGCGACGATTGTTATTTATAACAGAAATATCGTAAATTGCATTGTTATTGTGTTACATCTTTTCTTAAAAAGTAAGGATAATAGAAATATAGTTAGATGATATACCGTGACATTTATTACCGTAAGTGATTTATCATACTTTTTAATTTTTATGACAAAAACAGTTACGCCATTAACTCGAAAAGTGAACGTATGAGAATTATGTGCGATATATTTACAGCTTGAAATAATCCTGTCTGGTCATTTTTTACATTATGCAATTACTCGGAGAGTAGTTCGTTACAAAAATGATGACATTAGGTGCAAAGACCTAAAGGCTCGAACCTCTTCCAAAACAATTAAAAACAAAAAACAAAAAAAGGAGAATCGCTTTAAAAGATTTATAGTTTATTTAGTAACGATATAGGCATTACGAGACAAGGAGGCAGGTAAGGAGGAAACTAAACTAAGATCAGTGACACCAAAGACTTTCGTGAATATTTCTCTATCTTTTGTCCATAAAATACGTGAAAAATACGTGAATAGTTCGAGGAACTATCGCTTCTAGGATTAAAATATAGTATCGTAAAATTGTCTAATTCGTTACAACGATCATATTATTTATTTCGACTTAAGAACGCGGCGACGAGACAAAAAAAAAGTTTAAACGAAAATTTAGGATATTTATGATAAACGACGCGATTGTGCAAAGTTTTTAATCCTGTATTTTTCTTAATTATTTTAGGTTTAATAAACAATGAATTTCATATTTATATTTCGTAATATCGATAAGCTAAATTTTAGAAAATAAATAATTTGTATACATAATTATAATAAATAGATAAAGCAGAGAAGCGCAAAGTCATAAACATGTATCGAAACTTTAATTGAAAATAATAAAAAAAAAAATGGTATAAGCAAAACTCATTGTATGGACAATCGGATACAAGAAATATCATACCAAATTAAAAAAAAAAAAAAGGTAATTAACGCAATATGTGTAAAGAGCGCACAGAATTGAAGATATTACAAAGTCGTGTAAAAAGAGCGATATTAGACGATGAGAAAGGAATGGCGAGGAAGAGAGAAACGGAGGGACAGAGATAGAGACAACGAGATAAAGAGCGAGAAAGAGAGAGACATGGAACTGAAGAGGATATGGACTCACCTGTACGGAGCCATGTCTGTCGGCGGGTGTCAAGGTGCCACTGGCGCCCGATTGCTTGATTGTCCCCCTTACCCCCTTACCGCCCCCTCCTCCCACCCCGTCACCAGCCGCGTCCTGAAGGAATAAACACGACGCAGCGTCGCAGACGGTAGAAGTTAGTAAAAAAAAAATTACGATATCAGTATGTTCCTAAGTAATGTAATCGACGAGCGATTTTATGCTGTGTATTTGCTATTGGCGGCGTTAAACGCTACGTCTGTGTTTTTGTGTGCGTGCGCGCTTATGTGTGTGGCGTGTGTGTGTGTGTGGCTCCTCGTCGGGTACCCTTGGCAAAATGCCAACGCGGTACGTGGATTTTTTTTTTTGCTCACGATTACTTTTCATTACGTGTTATTCTATTTGTTTACCAACGCAGATTTAATTCCGCTGTTTGTTTAATCGTTCGGCTAAAGTATAACGCGTAATTATAATTTATCAGGTACGAATCGGGTAACCATTAGAATTTCGAGTGCAAATAGTTCAAAGGAGCATTGATATTTGTTTTTGTAACAATAACAAAAAAAAACACAAAAAAAAAATATGTAGCTCTCGTAGAAATGGACGAGCTTTGATCGAACGTAGAAATACGGAAATTAAATTAAGTTTTCGTTAAATTAACATTATATTGTGTAAACGAATAAACATCGATGAATTTCGCGATTAATTTACTATGGAAATTAAATCTCGTTGAAGTACACAAATTTGACTACAGTTTTATCTACGTGATGCAAACGCATCACTTTTATATACAAAATACAGAAAAATAAAAGAAAAATAATAACGAAATGTTTTTCTACAACATCTATCGAAAAAGTAAAAACAACTACAATTACTAGTGATAGTTTTGTCGAAAGACCTGGTGAAAGGTGCGTTTAACAAAAAAAAAAAAAACATTCTACGATTCTCTCGAGATCGATTTACGGATGAGGACTTTCGAGATCTATCTACGCTCTTATTTTCTATCTAACGAATGCACAAAAAATATATCTAAGTCGTCAGAAACGTAACTGTATATTATATTATAAGACTAGCCTACTACTTGTAATACTGATGTTGTTAAAGAAATTCTTTTAATGAGCTTACGTATTTGCCGTGCATCTCCATACAACAAACTTCATCCATTATGAGAATAAAATCTTCTTCATTATCATTGCATTCCTTTAAATCGCATCAGATTTCCCGAGTTTTTTCCGACCAGTGCAATCAATGAAAGAAGGCAATCGTTTTAAAATAGATGTTCTTCAAAGCATTATACGATTTATTGAGATTCGCTGCTTAATTTTTTTTTTCTTTTTTCTTTTATTTTATATTTTCACAAAAAACTTGCAAAATCGCGTTATCAAGACAAGTGTTTAGCTTCTAAAATGGAATAATTCAAATATCTTCAATCTCGACTCAAACGTATATTCTCATGCGATTATTATTTTCCATTAAAATTAAATTAAATCAAAAGAAATGTTACAGCTACAAACTTGCATGCTGCGTCGAAGCTCCGACGGATAATGTCAATTACCTTGTAATTTGTAGGATGTCTGTCTCGATTCGGTGACACGACGATCTCATGGCCTGTCTGTAACGATCCCACTGGCGTCGACTGAAAGCAATTATAAAAAACCATCAGTTAAGGTAAAAACAGGGCGACCCGTGTCGAGTAAGTAGTATTACATTTTAAGGTCTAGATAAAAAAATAAAAATAATACTCGTATATGTATATATATATATATATATATAGAGAGAGAGAGAAAAAAAACAAAACGATACATTACAAAAAATAATTACAGCAACGATAAACAAGATAATATCGATGGTTTACTTTTGGCTTACAACGTACTTGGAACACATATACGACATTGCACTAGAAAACGATGATAACGAGCGAAAAGCTGTCAATTCTTACGAAGCAAAGTTGACAGAGATTACCAACCTTGTCGGATTTAGTTTTCTCTACATGCGATGGAGCTGCCATCCTTAGCGCCCTTAGCTGAGCGAAGTTTGGTGGCTAGAGAACGTATATTATTTATTTGAACAGCATGCAAAGTTGAAAGATTTTCTGTAAGCTCTATTTTCACGCAAACTACTTGAAAACGTGTAGAGAACTTGCCATTATATGCACTTAATTCAACGACGTTCAACGCGCACATCTCGTGCTTTTCTTTCGTATAATTTTTTCGCTTTATAGAACCTCGTGCGCCGAGGAGTTCACTCGTCATTTTTTCGCCTTAAAAATTTCATGCGCATGCTCAGAATCAAAAAAGAATTTATGGATGTCTCTTCAAGTCGGTTTACATATTTGTTAAAAATATGACAGTTAATATTAATGCAATAAGTACAGATAGAGAGACGTAGGAGAGGAGATAGTCTTGATAGAGGATCGAGAAAAGAGAGTTATCGAAGGTTTTCGGCCTCTTGACACTCACCATCGTTTTGCCCGTCCAGTCGAACTCGGCGTCGCTGGCGTAGCCTTTTCTCTCGTAAAGATCCTGGAAGAGCTTCCTCAGGTACTCGTAATCTGGTGTATCGAAGAAGTCGAGTCTGCGTACGTAACGCAAGTACGTGGCCATCTCTTCGGGATGACCCTCGCAGAGTACCTCGATCGGGGTGGCGCGTTTCGTATCGCCGATCTTCTGATATCGTTCCTTCAGAGTGTCGGCTTTCAGTCCTTGCCACGGTAGACTACCTCTTAGAAAATACATGAACATGTGACCGAGTGCCTCGAGATCGTCTCTTCGGCTTTGTTCTGCAACACAACCAACAACGACCTTTCTGTAATGCCCTTTACCGAGTCAACCTCGTACTCGTACGCATACTCGCATAATACCCGCCTTGAGTATCGTTTATCGAGTCGCGTACTTATTAGCTACGGGGCGACGCTCATCTTTCGTCCCCGTTAATGGCTTATTTCTCACTCTAAGCCCTTCTATCCATTCTCCTATCGTATCGATTAACCGAGTCAGTCTTTACAATTAATTACATTCTTTCGATGCAACGTTTTTATTTATTTACCGATTCGTTGCCAAGGGAAAATTTCTGCCGTAAAAATTATCAACGATTTCTTCCCGTACAATTATTAAAATTTATAATATTCCTGAATTATTAATAGATTTTCGTATAGCGACGATAAAGCCATTATATCTACGTTCGCATTAATATTGATAGGACGTTGCATCGATCGATCGCTTCGAAACAACAAATTTTTCATACGATTCTTTTCTACGTTTACACTTATATAAGAAATTTACGAAAGAAATCCATCGAATTTTAAGTTAAAATAATAAATAATAAATAAGTCGATTCGAACGTATCGAAAAGGTAGGATAAAAAAACGCGATATAATTTTTTAAATAAACCTACGCTTTGCGTTCGTCAACGTATTTCACGCTTCGGAATTTCCTTATATTATAAATTAAAAAATGTTTTATTAACCTTTTCCTTGATGTGTGTTAATACTCATGTACCGCGCCGTACCCGTCAGACTTTTATGTTCTCGATAAGGTATGTGTTTATTGGTTTCCAGGTCTATATACTCTTTGGCTAGTCCGAAGTCGATGATGTGAATGATCTTTTCTCTATTGGTCGTACTTCGTCCGATGAGGAAATTCTCCGGTTTTACATCCCGGTATATAAGATGCCGACTGTGAACGTATTCTATCCTATGGAGCTGTAATAAGTTATGAGATCAACTAAGCAATTTCATCAAAATAGTAAGATATTTCTATATATCCGGAGCATCAATTTCAATCCAAGCGGTATACGGTCTCGAATAAACACTGAATAATGTATTACATTAAGTATTCGTGAAATCGATAGAAATTAAAAAAAAAGGGTATAAATAATTTCGAATAGGTTTTCATAAATGTTGAAAATATTAATAAATACGACGGGAAAAAAATTTAATATATAAATATGTACGTTGTTTCATAATCGAACGGTTACATAAAAAATTTATAGCATAAAATTACGTTCGTTTTAGAAAAAGAAATCGTGTAAATGTATAGAAACTGCGATTTAAATAACATCCGCTTAAAATTCAGCAAAAATTAAATTATTTCACCGTACGTTAAAAATAAAAAACTTTTCAAGTTGTCGTTAACTTATTCGATTTAGAGTTACACGCACAATCGCACACAAATTAATATTTCCGAAAACGTTACAAAATCGCATCGATTTATAAGCAAAAATACGAGCGCATAACTCGAGAGCGCTGATACGAAACGAGGATTCGTAATTACTTTGGCACAGCGAGGATAATTTGCATGAAAAAATAATGCTCTCTATGAAAATAAAGAAGCAAAAAAAATACAAAAAATCATAAGCTCTCGAAGCTTTCACGGTACGAACAAAGAGATTCTTTTGAACGATAAAACATAACAATTCGTCGAATAACAATTGAACGGCGTTGGGACCGGTTTTATCGGTTTTAAGGAAATGCGGTGCTCCGGAAACAGCGAAAGAAATCACAAGTCCGTGATCGAAGACTTACGAGTTGCGTGGCAATGTTGAGGACGGTCTTTAAGGTAAATTTTCTCCCGCAGAGGTCGAAGAGATCTTCGAGGCTAGGACCAAGGAGTTCCATCACCAGTGCGTTGTACTTGCCGCACGGGCCGAAATAATAAACTTCCGGCACGCCTTCTGTACGTGCATTCTCAGATAAGTATTTCTCATTCGTCGACCTGTTGCTGCGATTGCCGCAATCGGCGCGATTAACGCTATACTTACCCTGTGTACCTAATAATTTGTAAAACCTATATTCCAAGTGAAGCTGTGGCGCCTTTGACTTCATTGGTTCCTGGTGATTTGGAAACAAAAAAAAGAGACAAAATCGAGAGATTAGTTGCTTTGTTTTCAGATTTCGGAGTGCTTTCTACCAATAACATCGCTTTGCCAATCATGATTTTTGTTTCTACACTTATTATAATGTGTAATGCATATTGATACGTTCTCTAGGCAACGATGCGATCGAATTTGGTTGGATAAATTTATCTACGAACCGAATGTAATTATGGACGCGTACATCTTGATCCTTTGTACTCTCGACGTTATCCCGTGAAATTTAACAGAGAATTTATCATACTATGTATCCAATTAATTATCTACGTTTATTCATTTTTATGCTGATTTTAATAACGCACTTTTAAAACGATTATTCGTACGATTCTCTGTATTCGTGGGAAAAAATTGTACGACGATTAATGCACTTTTGTTCTTTTGATACTTTTTGTTAATTTAAAAGTAATTTCTGCGTAGAAGATTAAAAGTTAATTACATAATTTACTGCGATCGTAAGAATATTAGGTATAGATACGAAAACAAAAATAAATTTTGTTCGGCAAAGTTTTATTCAACGATCAAGGATACATTATTAATTGAATTTTAAAAGAGATTATATGGTATCTTTTTTTAGATTTAACGAATTTTATTTTTAATAAATAAGCATGTACAATTTTGTTTTATTTGCCTCGCGACTATTTTTGACTGGAAAATCCAACGATCATCGAATGATGTATGAAATTATGAATATTAATGCTAACAACGTTTCATTGGCTAAAACGTTTTTTCGTTAAAACTAGTCGATTATAAAATATCGCGCGTAATTTTAATCGAGTGAGATTAATTAAAAGCAATTTTCAACTTCTACATCAAAATCAATGTTCGACAAATTTTCGTCGTATTTGTAATAATTTTGAAAAATACGATACAAAAATATCAATTTAATAATAATAAAAATGTAACGTAATGTATTGGTATTTAGCAACTCCAGTGTAAAATATTTAAACAAATAATTAATCATTACCATTTTAATTGCTACGTGTTCATTATTGTAGAGGTTTTTTCCTGCAAATAAAATAAATGGTTAAATCGTTAATGATATGTAACATTATGAATTTTTATTCAAAGTTATCGAGAGAATAAATAAAGCACATATTACAGACAAGGATCGAGTACGTCAACACAATGAAATGATTCGTAAATTATGTATTTAAAGTTTGTATAATTGGAGTATTATTAAAATTTGTTTTAATAACTTTGTGGTTTCTCGTATGCTTATTTCTCGAGCGCATATAAATCGATTTATAGTTTAAATTAACGCAATGCGTGTAATTTGCAAAATAATTGCATTCTATTAAATCTATTTCGAATTACGAATATATATATTTGCTTTTTATCGGGATGGAAAATATATTTTATATTTTCTTTTTAGAGATGAATGAATGACTAATTTAAATATATTATAGAAGCGAATACAATAAAATAGCGGAAATACAGTAGATCGCGAGAAGACTTACTATTTCGTACATAATCAAAGCTTTTCAAAGGTCTCCATTTAATCATCGAAGTCCAATAAAAATAAAAAGCTGGACAATAATTAAAAATCCATGTTATACAATTAAAGCGTACGATAATTCGATTTTATAAATTTTTTTAGACGTATCGGTGGATTAGCGATAAAAACAAAATTAAAACTTTACGTTATTTCGAATTTTAAAACTTTCAAGTTTTAATATACTTTGTAAATTAAAAGTGTTTTCATTTTCCTTCTCAACGTTTCCATATTCTTTGGCATGTAAAGATATTATGAATAATGCGATTGCGATAAATACATCGCAAACAATAAAATATATACCAAACATATTTACTATATACGAACACTTAAACACATATACGTTTCGGTTAAATCTGTGCGAAATAATCATTTAGAAAATATATCGGCGACAAAAATAAATTATAACGTATTTGTATTCAGCAACGCTATAAATAAGAAATAAGACTGATTTACAGTAGAGATTTCTCGGAGGATCAATTTTCAAGACTTTCTACATAAATATTAATATAAAATTTGAAAAAGTTTGGGAATAAAAAATAACGGATTTCATTTTGAATAATCTCTGCCGGGTAGATACAATGTGTAGGCACAATGTGTACATTATATCTCTGATATCATCATTACGCTTTTTCTTCTTTCTAGATTTCTCAAGAGAAAACTTTCGAAAAGCCAGTACACATAAATATATCTGGATCAAAATATTACTAACGCGTTTTTCCCTCCTCGATCTTTCATCCTTCCTTCCATTCTTTCTTTCTTGTCGCTTACAAACGAATTCTAATGTACAACGGGATAAAGATTAACAACGTACGTAAGTACCGGGGAAAGTCTCGAGTCTGAGTCTCGAGTCTCGAGTCTCGAGACACGAGTCGATTCGGTCACTTATAATCGCTCGGCGGTGAATTATTAGATATATCGTCCAGCGTATGACCGTGAAACCTTTCGCGTGCATTCGCGATCGCTAAGATTTCACGATTAAGCGGCTTCTGCTTATGTATGCGAAGGTGTGTCCGTGCGAGTGGGTAAATTTTACGAGGCGCATTAACGTTTTGCGAATCGACCGCTGTATGTTAATTTAGACGCATCTCTAATGCTCGGCTTCATAATTAACGAAAGAAAGCTCCAAAGGTTTCGCTCTCTGATCTTAAGCGTGAGATGATAAGTGCGTTTCTCCGTAATGCGTTTCGAGCGTACCTTGAAACTTTACACGATTTTTATTAGCTACGCGACTTATCGAGAAAATAAGAAATTGCATAATCATAAAATATTATGACATCGGTAAATATCTTCGTTTGCTAAAAACGAGAATTCAAGTCTATTGTTAAACGTAAGTAGACGTAAGAGTTACGCGTGTGCATCGAAGAAACCTATGATAAGATCGAGTTTACAATTTTACCACGGGTATGTACGTATTAAAAAGCAACGTACATTTACATCAATTGAACATCAATTGCTCGAATGAAATAAATTACTACCTATCTCAACTACAAACCATTCGCGTACAATCCTTTAAAACAGTCAACGCGATACGCAATAATCGTATATAATAAAATTGTCAGGTAGTAATTTTTTTGCTACGGTAGCATTTTCGTATTCGACGATAACATCCATCATTTTTTATTAGCAATTTTGAATCCGACTTAAAATTCGACGATATTATTCTGGATTTAAGCAATAATGTTTCCATTATTTGCATCTCGGATAAAAGAAGCAGCGATTGTTTATTCTTCGATGCGTAATATTTAATATTTACATAGCATTACGGATACCGACTCGCGATACAATAGTGCAATTTAAAAAAGTTGGAAAATAAAAGTAATCAATTCGTTAAAAATAAGAAACACGCAGTGCAAAAAAATATACGAGGTGTATTACTTCCACGTATCTTTTTCATTGATTAAATTATTCACTCGTTATTCATTAACGGTTTCATTTTACTTCTTGGTAATTGAAAAATTGAGTATTCTATAAATATTTTACGCTCTTCAATTCCAAGCTAATACAAAAATATTACGGATTGCCTTGGTCATTTATTTGAATAAGTAATAAATATTACGGATTGAAAATAATGTATGTACGGTCGAACCTTCGAAGTATCGGTTGCAACGTCGAATCTAGACCACAGGAACATCGTTCAAGATCTAAATTTATATTATATCCGAGGAGCGAAAATGATTCACTTTTTTAATTTACCAATAACAAGATAATGTTCGAAATATAAACTAATATATTTCAACGTATTTCCAGGAGTGTCATTTCTATTTCCGGATAGTGTATCAAAATAGTGTTCCGTCCTTGCAAATTGCTTTCCAACGATCGATATCCAAGCCTTAAATCAAGCTCCTAATCTTGGAACGCGCGCCTCAATTATTTAATACGAAACGCGAATTAACCGATTTCGAAAACACGTATTTTATTATCCATTTTACAAGATGTAATTATAAATAAGTCTTTTAAAACTCCCATGAATATTTTTAAATATTCATCTCGCTTCAATTTTAAACTTGGCTCGCAAAGTCTTATTACTTTCTTTTCTTAACGAGCGATGGCAAACTTTCCTCTCAGACCCGCAAGATCACGCGTTTCTCGCGCACTTTACTCTCACTACTCACCAAACACGTGCCCATTTCTTCGCCCTCGGCTTTTTTTTATGTAAATAAAATCGCTCGTTGTTTTCCTCCATTTCTGTCCCTTTTGAGAACAAAGATGCCGTACTCTGAGGGTCTGGCGATCGATGCACCACCTCGCGAGAAGAAGGGTGGGTTCGAGGACGGAGGAGAAGAGGCATAGACTTTCCCCCTTGACTCCCTCGTCTACGCCCTGCGACCCTATAACGACGTCTCGCGTATTAAACAACTACATGGGTGATTTTCCAACGTGACTTTTCTCTCGAGTTCGCCTCCCAACGACTCGAGTATCGAGCGATATTTTTATTATTTTTTTTATCCTTCTTCTTCTTCTTCTTCTTCCTTTTAGCGCAACTATTTCACGGGTTTACCCATTTTCATTGTCCTCGTTGCCGCCCTCGCTATTTTGGGGGACGCGAGCTGCAATTTAGGATCGTATACGTGTAATTAAGGTAACTTGGCTTTCGAAAATCTGTGTTTTAATGCAACCACGTGTAGTGTAATTCCGTTGACACGGCTAATTGTTTGGATCCAAAAATATAATCTTACTTTTAGTACGGCGCTTTGTTTTCTTACGATTTATGGCTAACGTAAAGTTTGCTTTGTCTTATTATCTTTTATGAAATTATGGCACCTACGTCGAAAGTATTAACTTATATATAAACTGCGATTTATCTTTCAAATAAGTGGATATGATGATACTCCGTAATGATTTTATAGCTTAATAAGTAAAGTACGTTCACATATAAATGTAAATAGAGCCGACGTGATATAAGTTATTTCATAACTAAATTCATAATTATTATCCATATTATAGTTTAGATTATAATTTTAAATT
The DNA here is from genome assembly GCA_018907195.1 of Dolichoris vasculosae. NCBI lineage: Eukaryota > Metazoa > Arthropoda > Insecta > Hymenoptera > Agaonidae > Dolichoris > Dolichoris vasculosae. The sequence goes on from JACCHY010000002.1 coordinate 23,676,687, forward strand.
TTATAAATAATGAGTAATAAAATTATTTTACTTTTACTTACGCTTAAAATATAGCGTGCATAAATTATTTCAATACGTGTGTGCTTGATTATTCATTAATATAATTATTAATAAAATATGTGTAATAAGAAGCTTTGCTTTTAATAATCTGAATTCATTTACATAATATATTCCAAACTATTTTAGTTCGTACAAATATGTTTTTACGTGTCAATTCTACGTATAGAATATAAATTGATATATAAGAACTGTAGATCGTAGAATATCTTTTTATAAAAATATTTTTATAGATTAATATTACTTTATGTAATTTTAATATCAAACAATGGATTGTACAATATAAAAACTATGTAAGAAGAAAAAAACTTTTTTTTACAAGTTTTAAAAGTTACGTGAAATTATTTTCTGACTATTCAATAAAAAAGTATAATAGAATACGATAAAATTATCTAATAATTTTAAATCGATTGCAAATGAAATATTGTACATTAGTATTTATAAATTGTAATTTTTATATGATGAGACATTATTTTATCACTCCTTATTCAATATCACCCATTATTTCTTTTAATTTTTAATATATGCGTTAATAAATTATTCATCTAATATAAAAATGTAATAAATTTTAAGTAATTTAAAAATGTGATATTTATATATTTTATTTATATTAACAAAAAATAATTTCCATGTGATAAAGCTCGAAGAAAATATATTTTTTTAAATTTTAGTCTTTTACATTGTTTATTATATTTAAAATAAATTATCCGATTTTGTTTGAAACTTCGTGAAATAAATATAATCGAAAACCCGTTTCGCACGTAAAGATGTAGATTACATTTATAGGTTTTGAATGTCAGAGTTGCAATTATAGATACAATTATGTTGAGTATTTAATTTCAGTTAATTACCGAGAACCTAAAGCTACACAATAAAAAGTTCATGGATTTATTATAATTATATTTTGAAAAATAATTTTTACGAACAATAATTGAATTTAATATTTAATAAGTAAAACTGTATTTTTAAAAGGGAATTATTGAATAACGTTACCATTGTATTTATTTATGCAACTGTAATATTTAAATATTTGGTATAATTCAATTTCATACATTTCAAATTATGCTTATTGGTTATATAAAAATAGATGTTATTATATAATAATGTTTTTATTAATAAAGAATGAGATCCTAACAATAAAAATTATTATATACGTTGTTGCCTTATAAAAAAATATGTGTACCCTTTATACGTAAGAATCCTTATTCAACATTTGAAAATATTTCTCAATAGTGTCGCTTTGAATTTAAAATGATTGAATCATAACAGCAACATCAAGTATATAAAAAAAATTTGTAAATATTTGAGAAGATTTAAATATATTCCGAGGTTTTTTAAACGTTAAATATATAAGCGATAAAATTCAAATTTTACTTGGGTTTCTATTCATAATAAAAACGAATGATTATAAATAGAACATAATTTATTCTTTTAAATCAAACTTAATTATCTCGTTATATCGTACTTATATCGCTATAAATTAAAAATATATAAATATATCTTTTGAAAATAAAAATGGTTTAAAAATAAATATTAATAAACAATTGATATGTGTAACAATATGTAAGCACATTGCATATTATTTAGTTTAACGGTTTAATCAATATGTATATCATTATTTGATAGCCACTTTTAATTATTAGATAATGGTCATGAATTATAATTCATCCTTGGTTTGTTTCACCATTATAAAAAATTGATAAATGTATTTAATTTAGTACCATGATAATCAAAATGTTAAAATCTTAAGTATGTTTATGTATGTTTTTTAACGTAGAAACAGCCAAAAGTTACGAGTGGATCATTAGGACTCAATAATAAAAGGAAAATAGGTCAAGAGTTTAATACTACTTTAATTTACGTTATTTAAGTTTAAAAAAGTCGTAATTAATCTAAAGCATATAATCTACTACGTATATCAAATAATTTTTGAAAGATTTACTGCAACTTTCTATAGACTATTAAAGTGCGGTACTTTATAAAAAAAAAACATGAAATAATTTTAATATTATCATTGAAGATAACATATTTTTTAACGTTTTGATAGTTCGCATTAAATTAGCCTCGATAAGTTTTTCCTCTAAAACGCAACATAACGATTATAAAAAATTTTTTTTAGTAATAAACAGCTTGAAAAAATTTATAAATAGAAAAATTCGCGTATAATACTTTCATTAAAATTTGAGATTACTCGAGTGTCACACCAGATATAGTTTAAGTATCTGTATAACCGTTTTTCAAGAGTGCACCTCGAACAATCTGATTTGAAGCGTTATCAGATTTTGGCTTACCAAGGCCTCGTGTTTTTGATGGAAGAATAGTTTACGAGTAAGTCGCATCTACCTTTTCGATGCCGTTATCGCGTCAAAGGGTGATAAGCGTGTTTTTTTTGTTCGAAACTAATGGTTTTCTAATAATGAAATTTTTTTATCGCGTTTAATGTTCTACTTTTATTTACATCGTATCTATATTTTTTAAAGCTAATTTAAAACGAAATATAATACATAAATTATTTGTTTATAATATAAACAGGTTGATAGTTTGATGTTTATTTATTTTGATAATGAGTAGTTGAGCAATTGAATTTAAAAACAATGAAAAATATTTAAAAATATTTAAAAATATTTACATTCGCGTTACATTGTTTTGTAAATTTAATATCCATTTTAGACTAATGATTTTCCTTTTACATTAATCATCTTCCATCAACTTTTTGCGAAATATACCTTTGCATCCAAAAAAAAAGTCGGGGGCTCGAAACGGCATTAAATTAGATCAAGATACAAAACGTCCTCCTATCACGTACAATACCTCTGATTCGGTACTTTAAAACTGTATTTCAGCGATACAATTGATATCGAATGCTTTTAACGGGTATAGCAAAGTATTCAAAAGTACGATAGTAAATAAAATCAAGATACTATTCTACAAAATTTTCCGAACGATATTTTCACCGATAGCATATAAGTATTTTTTAATAAGAAAAGTAGACAATATTTCAGTCGATGGATATATAAAATGAATTTTTGATTCTGCGTAAAATGAACGAGCTAATTTTCTGTATTGAAGAATAATTTAAAAGTTGATACGTATGGAAGAAAATGTTTTGAAACAACGGAAAAACTGTAATTAAAAGTTACGATAATTCAAATAGTGTTTTCTTAATAGTCTTATTGTGCAGTGCAGGAAAAAACTTTTTAAAGTTTCGAAAAAACTTTTTTAACGATATATTTGGATTTGGTACGCAGCTTTAGAAATAACAGATTCGAATAAGTTTGATAGAAAAATTAACTACTTTACAATAGAATAGAACAATACGCGAACGGAATTATTTGTGATATTTGTAATTTAATTTAATTCGGTATACAGGCATTTTAATAATATTGTCGATATTCCAAATGATATGGGAGTTCCAAGAATTTCCTAATAAATCGATAATTCATTCGGAAGCTTTGGTCGACTATTGGCTAATATGAAAACCTTCCATTGTGGTTGTATTGATAAGTTCGCTACGTTAATTTTTAAGCGAGCGTTTAAATTTCATTTAATGCCCATGCAACAATCATCTTTTAAAATGCAAACTGGCTTTGGGAATAGTTGGTTCAGTCTCATTGTTACTTAATTGATGCAAGGCTCGCGCAGCTTAAAAAGATATACGAGTTAAACAATAAGTGACTGCATTTAGTTGAAAGGCCTTCACACGTTTGTTTTTCTCCATTTAATCTTTTAATAAATACTGTAATTGAGATGAGTTAAAACATAGGATGTAAAATATACATAAAATCATTTTGCGTTACTAGTTCATATATTGAACAAAAGAAAATATATTAAATATTTTCGAAAATGTAGTAAAAGCTGCGTTTAACTTTGCACTAAAGACAAATTGTTTTTTAACTACTCGATGTCTACCAAGTGCATTTTTATGCATTTGTTTACTTAGCCGTATCACCCAGCCACCAATATTTACAAAGAATTTGATTGTATTATTCTATGAGCTTAGAATTTTATTTCACGATCTTCCAAGTGATTCATCGAAACGCATTTTCTTTTTTTTTTTCATCGTTGAATGGAAACTTTACGTTCGTGAAATATTCGAACTTATATTTACAGTTTCAATTCATCTCTTTGTACACATATTATTAGAAATTTCTCGAACTAGTAATGATACAAATAAATTCAAAACAATGATGTAATACTCTAAATTCGATCGCCAAAACAAAAAATATAATCTATCGTACTTGTAATTCGATTTCATTTAAAATAATAGGTGAAAGTATTATTGTGTTATTTTACGTAAAACTTACAGTTTCCGCTTAGAATGTTATCGATCCGTTCATAATTGTTAATAATAAGTAGGTAAACTAGTTTAAGCGAATAAATTTTCGCGACACGACAAATTCGAATAAAATCAAGAGGTTATTTAAAACAAGTAAGGTATTAATATTCATAAAAGGGCAAAACGATAATTTAGAAAGAAATAGCGATTGCGAAATAATTTATTTGAGAATTTGTAAATTTTATAGTTCGCGTCGAACGAATTTAATAAAAATTTTTGCAAAAGGAAATTACGTTTTAGTTACGTATTGCCTTGAATTCCTATATTTTAGGACCGTTATAAACCAACCCCATTTTAAATATTACGAGAGGAGAGAATATTCCGATTTATAAAATGATCGCATATCTATCCCATCGCTTTGGGGGAAATGTAAAAGTTGGCTGGAACCCCCGACTGGTGTAAAAACGAGTCTTTGCAATACTTTTTTTCCCATTAACGATAAAGGAACGATACAACCAACGTAGGCAAAACTCAGCGAACGAAAGGCGAAGGGAAAGAGGGAAAAGGAGCTGATTTTGTATTTAAAGGTTGGAAGAAAAACGGAAGAAGATTATATGCATTCGCGTGTATCTTATCTAAACGACAAAGTCCCTCATTGGCTGAAAACAGTAAGTTACCGAGCAAACAAAGTATCGTCTTTACGATTACTCTCGGTTTATTTTCATTTAAACTGATAACGTATGTCAAGTTTGCGATGTCGAATTCCGCTACAAACACTGAGATACGCGAATAGGTAATAAGATAGCGTTTGCTATTGCTATAACTAAATCCTATTAAAATCTACGAAAAGTACTCGATGTTGGATACCACGTACGAGTGAGGCTACTCGAAAAACCGCAGAGATTTTAAAACGCCTGTTGAGTGGCTTCCGTTAAAAACGAACGTAAAATCGATGCTGGATCGAGAGTCATATTTTAAGGTTGAGTATCAGTGCAATTGAAATTAGCGGGAATCACAATTGAATTATCGTATGGACAAGTGCCCAAAGGAGATAACCGTGTATATCTTCGAGGAGAACGTTTTATTGGAAACCTTGGCATCGAGATCGAGTATTACGAAGGAGATACTTACAAATCAACTTCAAGGTATAAAAAGTGGGAAAATAACCGATATCCTGTGGTGATGTGTATCTTTCTGGTACCGATTATACCGGTATTCGTAATAAGTAACTTAATAGTTTATACGCGATCAAAATACGAAGCTGACAAATTATCCGACTTGGAACTCTAGATGTTAAAAAGGCCGTTACGCCGTTATTTCTAGTATACAAAAATCTGTTTTTAAGTAATCGGCGATTTTTCTATCGTATTCACACAAGGGAAAGTGAAGTTTCTCCGTTTGTATGTTTTGTTCAGGGTCGACCTACTGGACTCGACAATAAGGTTATTGTACACGAGCTGGTTTTAGACACTGTGAAAGGAGAGAGGACTCCTCGTCGTTTTGAGGAAATTCGTAACATGCTAAGTCGGGACGCCATTGCTTTAGGAGAAATGAGTCACTACGGATTGAACTCTTAAAATTAATTCCTCCTCCGATTCGTACAATAGAAAATAAAACTACTTTGGATAATGTGATTTTCTAACGAATAAATAAAAATAATTAATTATAAATTACTGTTTTGACAAGGCAAAATATATAAAAAAAAAAAATAGAAACTATAATTACACGTTAGTTTCTATCTATAAATAGCGAACAGGAGATTAACTATTATTAAAAGTTTTCAAATTCTACGAAAATTATAAATAAGCGTTAAACTTGTTTTATAGTTCCTTTTTTTTTTCCTTTTTTTTCTGTACGAAAACTATAAAAATATTTCTAAAGGAAAAATGGTTGACCACGTTTATAAATGCAAGGCTTTGCAGCGATTAAAAGATGTTAATGATTTTTGAAAGCAGAAAAAAAAAATTGGTAAACCGACACTTATCGCGTTAATACGTTCTCATACGCAGTTTAATTTAGTCGTATTTTTTTAATCAAATTGCACCAGTTATATAATCACCTTCTACCTTGTTCGCTCAACATCGTATTTTATAACTTTTTACTTTTTTTTATCAACTGATTAATTCGCCAAAAGAGATAATATTCCGCAATTTTTAAGTTATCCGAATGAAATCACTGCAATGAAAAAATTCTTATAAAATGTCTTAAAATCCAATGGTTTGAACGTACGTACGTGTTCAAAAGAACTCGAAGGTGACTAAGTGATGCGCTAATGAGCGACAAAGTTTATTTTATCCGGAAGCAGTACTTGATATTTTTACCGTTTCTCGTTTTTTCTTGAAATCGTAAAGTAATCGGAATTATTTCTGTAATATTTCACAAAATTACTTGCTTCAATAATACTTTTTTAGTATAACAATAATTTTCTTTTATTAAGTTACGTTAAATTTTTTGTCGGATATCAGATAATTAACAAGATAAACTGCATTACAGTGGGACATTAAATTTTTAGTGAATAATTTTAGTTAACGTCGTTATATCTTATAAAATATTTAAAATTTTTTCAGGATCGAAGAAATATTATACATTTATAAAGGTTTTTTTTTTGTAGAAAATGATGGTCGTGTTTTGAATAATTTATTTTAAAATTGGAGAGTCGAATGAAATGTGATATACAATATATTTTCTTCGTATACGATTTTTAACATTGCATAATAATTATTTTTAAAATAACCGTACGAAAAAGTTAAGCATAAGATTAGAATATTTCTCTTATTTTTAATAGTTTACGTTACGCCTAACATTATGATATTTTGATAAACAAATATTTAAAAATAGTGTAAATCGGTTATTGTACTTTGAAATATTATATATAATTTTCTAACCATTTTATTCTTATATTTTTATTTTATTTCGAAGCATTGATGTAAATAGGACAAAGTGAAGACTTATCGTATGCTTGATGAACGCCGCAATGTTTTCTAATTAGATCTAATATCTTACTGCTCGTATTTGCGAAAACTTTCATTCATATAAACGAATCAAAAATTCTTCCACGTACTTGAAAATATTTTCGAATTACGATAGAATTTCTTAATTAAATTTCGAATCGTAAAGTAAGAATTTTCAGTTTTTTTAAAGAGAATTTGTTTAACGTTCATTTATAAATTACAATTAAGTTTTAAACGTGAAATTTTAATATACGTTGGATCAAAAAGTTGTAAAAAATCCGTGTAAATTTTAATTTATAAGAATCATTGAACTTTGATAATATCGCTAAAATAATAAATTAGTAGCCAATGAAATTACGTTATCTCAAAGTTCTTAAAAAACCATTCGGAATTTGATTACATCTTTCTAAAACTCTACTTTTAAATTCTATTTACGTTTATAATTATTAAACAGATTTTATACCTCGACTTTAATTACCTAGAATTTTAATTAAGTTATTAAGTCTTATACTTGTTCCGAAATAGTTTCAAAATTGGTTTAAAGCGCTATATAACAAAATACAATTATAAAATCAACAACGTTTGAAATACGTCGATTGCTTTGCCTTGTTTTCATGCGTTAAAATGGACGATAAAGAAGAAGATTGATTGAAAAACGCCGCTTTGATTTTGATGCAGTGGAGAACAATTGTATCTGATGCCGTGGATTCAACTCTGTTTGGTCGATGAATAACGGCCTATACCTGATAATCGCCCATCGAAGAAATATTTTGTTGTGTTCTTCGACGATCGTTAATTCACCACCGTAAATTCATAGTGATACTTTGTCGAGGTATGTATTTCTGGATTTATTTAATGATCCATACTCGGAACTTCGAGCAGCCAACGATCCAAGAGTAACAGCTCTATTTAACCATTGAAAAAATTGTGAGGTCGCTGGCGATAAACGATCCCAATATATTAACGCTTGTTCATTTCTAAGGGTTCCTGCAAATCCCCGGAAACGAACGATTAAAGTACACAGGGGCTGTAATACGATACAGACGTCCCTTATAACGAAAAGAGCTCGTATTTTATATTCGATGGAACTCCGGGTAACTCTTTATTAACCACGGATTTGGCTCGAAATATAAAACGTTCCACCCGAAATCTATTCGATATAAACTGGAGACACGGTAAATCGAAGTAGAATATTTTGAGAGATCGATCGTTATTAAAGTTACGCCGAGAATATTAAAAATTTTAATTATTCGCGTTGGATGCGCGAGAAAAAAAGATAAAAATTCTAAATATTCCCGCGATAATAATTTAAAACGATGTAGGTGTAAAATAAAAATAGCGACAGAATATGAGCTTGTTCATTTTGCTCGGTGATGTGCGATAAGCGGGGCAAGTTAAGTCGCGTACTGGGATATTCTACATCCCTCTTTAATACCGGCCGATGTATCAGCCTTCCTTAATGAAACATTTTTCTTAATGTGCATATTTCAAAAATAAATATCTATAAATATCCGTGGACAGCGTTTATTTATTTACGATGCGGAGGAAAACTTTTGATTGATACGGGAAGTAAGTCGAGCAGTTTTTCTCCTTTATTAATTTAAAAAGATTTACGAAAATCGCTCTTTGTAACGTATAACGAAATAAATATACGAATACAGGAATTCATTATTCAACCCGCAAACCTACATACAAACGTTTTAATTAAGTATAAGTACGAAAGAACTGTATGATACGATGACTGTATGATATGTAGGGTAAATACGGTATGTTAAAATTGACTGTACTATTTAAGCGATATATCTCGAAAAAACACAAAAACTTTCGTTTCTTATTTTTCCGTACGGTATTTTTATCGTGATTTTCAGCGTATGCGTAAAAGTTTACCTCGTAATACGAAGTACCGAAAACGTATTTTAACCGTAATCTTGAAGTTTTCGTTTTATCCGAGAATATTTTACCGCAAGAATTTACGGTTTTATTAGACAATTTCAAAAAATTAAGAGCCAACAAAACGACCGTAGTCTTTCGCGCGACTCTCGTTAACTAGAAATTTTTAATTATCTTTTAAAACTCTCTTCGACTCTTCGTTTTACGCGCCCTAATATATTTTGCTTAAATCGTTTCCTTTGGTAAGCCTCGATGATGTTCAAAAAAAAAAAAAAAAACAAAAAACACTACTTTAATTTCTTATCTATCCTTTTAAAGTTGTGACCCTTACACGGATGGATAAATAAAATATCGAAGAGATTATGAGAAGAGAAAGAGACGGAAAACCGCCAAGGCTCTGGAAAATTGAAGCGGAACCCAATACCCAATCGCGGTTACGTCGGGGGTGGTAATGCCTTCCGGGTGAAAACGCGCGCGCGGAAAACAGAAGAAAGGACGGAGATATCGGCGCACGTAAAACGGTTTAACGAGGTAAGCCGCTTTCGGGGTGCAAGCCAGATAAACAAATAGATTGGCCGTCGTCATTAAGGTTCGAGCGGCGCGCAAAAGCGAAACGACGCGACTCGTCGGTGCTTAGAGGAGAGCCACTCCGCGAAAATGTGGGTCAGGGTACCGAAGCGCTTGCGCTCGTATGTGTCGTGATCACAAGAATAAACTAAGCCGTCTATAGGCGGGAGTCGCTCGTCGACGAAGCCGATGGCACGTGTGAGAAAAAGAGATGGACAAGTTTGCTTAGCGTGTGCTATCCGTTCTATATTCCGATCCTCCCCCTTCGCGAGACCCGCACGAACTTGCTTTCCTCTTTCGACTTCAGCCCCTCTTTGTATTTATACACGTGTGTACAGTTATACGAATTTGCTGTATGGAAGCGCTGAATTTCGTAAAAGTGAATTAATGGAAGCGCGGATGTAACGAATATTTACTTTGTTAAAAAAAATTATCGCCGCCGTTTTCAATCTTGTTAAAGGAATGGATTAGACTAAATCCTGCGTTTTTATGGCTTATTGCAGTAAACGCTTATATTAAAATTAGAGAAATGGTTCCGTTTTCAAATTGAATTATCTTAATAAGGTTCTTAAAAGAAGTCCTACTTGGTAATTATTGTTCTCGTCACGGAGAGAGAAAAACTCGCTTTAAGTCTAAATAAACTAGCTTTATTTTTACAAATTCAATAAGCGTAAGTATAGTCGCGAGGATGCGGAAATTATTTCGACTATTCAATTGTAAAAAAACAGTTACGATCGTTCGTAATCTCAGTTCGTGCGATATTTAGGCTTCGTTGCATGACAATAGCTATTTGTATACGTATCCGTGAAAAGTTTCAACGACTCGATCTAAAACGGAAATAAAGCTTGGGCAATTCACGGGGCTGAAATATTTATTTTCGGTCATTTTATTTCATTCGTGTACACAACTTCGATCCTAATCGGAGTTTCTAACTCCTAGTCAAATTTTCGAATACTTTTTATCCTCGAATCACGAGCGCAATATTTATATTTGGTGTTCGATGTATTCCAACAGCTACGATCGAGTTCGTTAAACTTCAATTTCCCTGTAATCAGAATTGTTGGGGGAGATAAACGCACCGAATGGTTACAACTAAGAATCGATGTAGTTGTACTAGACAAATAGTTTTGCTTTATCGTACGGACAGCTTTGCGATAGTCGAACCGTTTTCAAGAATATAAATGCGCACGTGTAATTATCAACTTTCTGATTTCAAGACGCGACCAACAACTCGTTTTACCGTTCGACGGATTATTTCTTTTCGCGAAACACAATTTAAAATTGTAATGTAATTGTTTTATTAACATCTTTAATTTCGAATCTTTGATAAAATTTTTTTTTTAAATTATATCGATACAAAGTTGAATCAAGACTCAACGTTAAGAATAATTCAAGCGTTGATAAAGTCAGTTTTATTTTATCTCTTTCATACATTTTGTTAATTAACTACCGTTTTTATCCATTATGAATTATTTTTTAAATTCTAATAAATAATACTACGATAACTTGGAAATTTAATAGAAATAAAAGAACTAATTTAACTTAAAGATTTTTAAATGCAACGATATCGTAACATGAAAAATTTTTTAGTAATTATAATTTCTTAATACTGTAATGTAAATGAAATTAAAGTAATTATGCCAAGATTTCAAACGACATACTTTTTAATTTTCTTGATACAAATTTTTTTTACATCTCGTGTAACTAATAATTTCCAAAGGCATTTAAGTTTTATTAAGTCTTTAAATTTCATTTTGAAATATGACTCATTTGAAAAAGTTGTATACATTTAGTTTTAATTATCATTTGGTTTACGGAATATTTCAGATTATACGTTTTCTTCAATTTTAAAAAATTTTCACCATGTAATAAAATTAAAACGTGAATTTCGCTGAAAAATTATTCACAATTACAAATATAGAATTTTTTGAACGAAATTTATTCGAAACAATGTGATTTATATTTTACGAGTTTTACGCATTAAATTTATTTGTAAAATTAATTTATATGACCAAGAGCTTAATGACGTCGATTGTAATACGTTTTTCGGTAAAAATAATATCGTAACAAAAAAAAAATATTTTCTACATTAAAAATAAAAATTAACGTAATAGAAGTTAACGATATTTTAAGATACGTTTATCAGCGATGAATTTTTATCGGACAACCAAGATTTGCCCGTATAAAAATATAACAAGAACACGCGTATATATTTAATTTTCCATGTAAATATGTAATTATAAAATACGTTCGACGAAGGAAAATTGAATTTAGATTGGATTTTAAGTTTGCCGTAATAAAATAATTTTAATGAATCACGCTTTTGTCGAGTATTTTTCAACTTCGGTAGTAGAAGCGATATTGAAAGCACATAGACGGATTAAGTCTCAATGTTTTTAATTTTATATCGGTAACAAATGCGGCGCATAGAAGTATTAATTTATAATATAATATTGACGCTATTTCGAAAAATTGACGATACGCCGCAGTCGTACAAAATAGAATGACGTAAATTAAAAAACGTAAAATTATTTAAAAACACGGCTTTTGTATAAGGTAAACCTTATTGATTTAATAATTTAAACGAAGAAAGTATAATGTTAACGAAACGTTGAATACGAGTCGCGGCGCACTTTCATCGACCAAAATTTACCTTTGAATAAAAATTACGTCTCTTTTTTTATTTTTAATACTTCGAATCGCTCGATTTTCTTCAATCGCGCACTGAATTTCGAGTACGGTATTATCGATTACGTATATTTCCTTTTATATCGCGTATTTATAAAAAGTTATTTTAAACATGCGTACATTTAATAAGAATGAAAAAAATAGTCGTCGAAATTCCATTACAATGAAATAATAAACACCGTATTATTAATTGACTCATTACGACAATCGTCAATGTCCAGCGATGACTTGTAAACATTGTGTCAATCTACTGTTTGCATTTTATGCGACCACATTAAATTCGCTATTTTTAATTGTGACTTTAGACTCTTGTACTTTGATTTGAAAGATTCAACGAAACACATTTTCAAGGAAATAAGATTAATGGAATTATGTTTTTTCTTTTTTTAATTTAAAATCCATTTATTGACGCATTGCGACGAAAATGACCTTCTTAATACACACAAAACTTTGCATTAAAAATTAAAGGGATGACGATGTTGAGGTGGAGCTTGGCCTCGACTCGATCAACCGTATCATGTGTCGTGTTTTTTGCTCGTTGGTATCTTTCATTATTATACTTTCAGAGAAAGTATGACAATAGCAAGAAAAGGTCATTCTATTGTGCTATTTTACAAAAATATATATTAAATAGTAAATACTCGGAATAGTTGTAAATTTGTATTTGGATTATTAATAATCGATCGGAGAACTATTTTTTTCCTCCGCGATAATATACCAACTTTGTGAAAATTTACAATAAAGGATCACATATACCAGCCAAGAGTCGTACAAACGAACAAATTGACGTAATCAACGTCGTTTTTAAACGAATACTACTTAAAAATACTCGAATTCTTTCTCGTATAAATTTTAAATTTTTTAAAGTCGTATTTTGTACGCTCGATTCGTTTTCAACGCTCATCTCCCGAAGGGAAACGTTAACATTTGCTTACATTTACATACGCGTAAATAATAAATAAATGAAATATTTAGATCCCAATATATTAAGTATACGTTTCTAATTATAACATTTATTTTAATCTGCTCGTATTTTTATTTAAATACGCACCAAGTTGATGGCTTGTATTTCATATTTAATAAATGAGAATATTAAATAATCATTATCCGGTCACTGACAGTTTCATTCAGTTTTATACATCGGCAAATAAAATAAACAACCAAGTTCAAATCAAAGAAAAGTGCTCCATCATTACAAACAGTAATAGAGTAAAACAGCGTTTTATATCGCGGTAATAAATATTATAAAAATAAATAGATACAAATACAATAATTTTCTTAGTTTTTACGATCGGAAATTCCCCTTAAAAAAGAAAAAAAAGAGCATCGCAGATTTAAAAACACGTAGAAACTGTCTATTGATAATAACAACGTATACAATCGTAATTATTTTGCATTATGACTAGAATAGTTTTCCGCCTTCGAAGCCATAGAAAAAGAAACTAGTGTCTCGCGGTATAACAAAACTTTGCGACACGAACAAGTTGCTTTCGATGTTCGATCATTTTACGACACACACACACACACACACACACACACACACACACACGCGTATAAAACACGCCGAAACGATATTAAATCATAAATAAATATTAATTTCGTAAAACAGAAACGCTCTCTACGATCGGAAAGGAAAAATAATAAACAAGGAAAACAATCCGCAACAAAATCAATGACCTTCCGCAACAACGCCTCGCTCGAATCATCGGGATTCGTCTTTCCGGCCAAATGAACTTCGCACCCCTCGATGTCGTTCCGTTCAAGGGTGTCCCCGCCATAGAAACGGAGAGAGAGAGATAAATACGAGCATCGGCGCGGGTGAGTTCACTTCACCCCGAAGACACACGCCTCTGACGTCGGCGGCTCGAGTCCGAGGGGGAAAAGCGACTGGCTGAAAACATACACGCATTTATCGCGCGAACAGGTTGTTACTCGTTTAGAAACGTGACTAGTCGAACGAGCGCCACGCCGAAGACGAGGAAGATCCGACCCCTTTTGCGCGCCACAGCCGTGACCTCAACCGCGACGGGAGAAATTTCGGCTTACTCTCGAGATGATAAATAAATAAATAAATACAGAGAAAGCGAAATAACTGGAGGAATGCGTGACTCATTGTTCCTCTCGTCATTATTGATCTCGCGATTATTGCCGAGAAATTCTTTTAGAAGCCAGGTTGGCGAAATTCGTGCGTGCATTTGTTTTTTTTCCCTTCGGGTAGGCGATTCATTCCTCTTTTCTTTTTTTCGTTTCGTTTTGTTTCGTTTCGTTTCGTTTCGTTTCCTTTCGTTTCGTTTCGTTTAATATCGTTATTATTTACGTTGATCGAGCGCGTTAATAACGTTGTCGGTCGAGGATACGAACCGAATTCGACTATAATCCGTTACGAGCGTTGGTTAGCTTTGGAAAAAAAAGAAGAAAAAAAAAGAAGAAAAAAAAAACAAAATAAAACGTAGGTGTCTTCATTTTTCTTTCCTGTCCTTTACTTTTTTGTTTTTCGTAAGCGAATCACCGGTCGTAAGGTGCTTATAGATAAATCATGAATTCGGAAGCGCTCGAGCGTCACGCCAATATTGATTTCACTTTTTAGTCTTAGTCCGCTTTGTCTTCTTTTACGTAATTCTAAGTCCGATTGTTAAAAGAGTACGTTAAAACGGTACACAATGGTAATGAATTATTAAACGCATAACACACGAGATCTCGTACTTTTTCTCTTTCCTCTCCCGTTTCTAATTCTTTTCTTCCTTTCGAGTTCGCGTCTCTTCGAGAAGGTCTCGTTGTTACAAACATAAGCAACTGCCAATCGCATCGCCGTATTATCAACGTATAATCTGCCGAGCGAGAGAAACGTAACGCGATATCGTATCGTTTCCGTTGTTCCGTATCATCGTACGTATCGATACGGTTATTAATTCCCGTGAATTTTCTTTTATTTTTCGAAAGGTCGTCGAGATAAAACGCGTAAATTCGTTCTCTCTCGTCGCGTATTCGATTCGTTTATCAAAAAGGACGAATATCCGATAGCGGTGCTACCGTTAAATTTTAAGAGGACCTCGGTATTCGTTTAACGTTCGACTCGTTGAGGCTACTTTCACTCAAAATTATCGTCCATTACAAAAATACTCGTTATTCGAATTACTTTATGAACGCATTGTACATTGTTACTGAATAATTAATAAAAATATGGTGGTAATGGTAAATATTGTTAATATTGTTAATTAATATTGTGGAATGAAAAGTGTCTTTATAAGGATGTCAAAATTTAGAGGAAGAAACTCTGGACATATTTAGCGTTATGCCACTCCTTTATATAAGTTCTTTAATAATAAAGTTGAAATTTTTTACTCTTTGGTGCTGGTTCTTGGTGGTTCGACAGGTACAAATTTGAATAATGTCTGTGGTACAGCGACGGGTAGGAAATATTCATAAAAATTTTTTAAGAAACTTAAAAAAGAATTATTCTCCGCTCGGATGTGTCTCGCTCAAAATTATGTTTCAAGATTATATTAATAAAGTTGGAGTTTTTTTTAGATTTAAATTTATCGTAAAGGTATTTAGAATATCTTGAATATTTGAAAATCTGTATAGCGTAGTAACCGGTAGTCTTGGCCAATTTCTAATTTCAGATGTTTAGAGCGACGAATAAATTACAAAGAAACTTAGACTATAAATAAAGCGAAATAGTTTGAATAAAAACTTTTAGAAACTATGGATTTTACGCGTATCCCTTTAAATAAAAATTATTTGACTTTTAAAACCAGTTTCGAAAACTAATAGTCCATTTATATTGATCGAAGCTTGAGGAACCATTGGATAAAAGAACGAAATAAAAAATGTTATCGACGATTAAATTACTATCGAGTATTACCGTTCCTTACAGACATTATCGGTTAAAGGACGTTTCAATGTAATACCGATAATAGGTTTATACTAAAAGTCAAGAAAAACATTAGTAGTATCTAGAAAAGAGGTAAGTAATTATTTTTCCGTAAGAGAAATAAATAACCAGGGTTATTCGAAGCGTCGACGAAGCTCGATCCATCCTTAAATATGTAACTTATTTATAATTTAATTCTAGAGAAATGTTAAAACCTTAGCCTAAAGCTTAAAGAAAAAGTAAGCGGAAGACTCACCAAGTCGAAGCTCCCCAAAGTTACCACAGCCAATTTTTTTTCCAACTCGGAAATTAGGACCAACCATGAGTAGATTCGACGTGGAAGTAACGCTGTGTCGAGAGGTATGCATGTTGGTCCTGGTAGCATTACTACTGACTCGCCAGGCTCGTTTGGCAGCTTCCTGTTCACGCTCTCTGTCTCTTTCGGTGCCACGCTGCAGGTCCTTATCGGCCCGACCGTCTCTCTCTCTTTTTTGCATGATGGAGCGTTCTGCTTTCAGGAAGCTGGATTGTCTTATGTTATTTTTTGGAGTGTCCTCTGCCGTAGCTGTCCGTCAGTGTCGATAACGCGTGCTGGGTAGCTCCATGACCCCCGTTACACGAGCGACAGAGGATATCGGAAAGGACACTCCGTGGACGTGAAAGCGAAGCTGCTTTTCAAGTCTGCCTGGTGTTGTAGTAAATCGCACAGCTAGCACCAATCCTCATGTTTACGCGTGGAGAACCCAGAGAAGGCAGTAACGGCTACCTCGCGTAGTAGCGTCGGCGAAGAGGTCGCGCACAGGAAGGCCCGGATAGTAACGCACGAGACACTTCAGAGGCAGACATACACAAGATGTACATACACGTACAGCCACGTACACACGCGGGCGCGCTTGTACGTATATCCAGCACACTCACGCACTCACGCACGCACTTGCAGATGGATGGAGGATCCTCTAGGTCAATGGCTCGATACCGCTGCTACCGTTGCTGCTGTTGCTGCTGTTGCTGCTGCTGCTGCTGCTGCTGCTGCTTCTGATTCTGCCGCCGCCGCCGCCGCTGTTGCTGACTTTGGCCGGCCGGTCGCGAATGTCTCGCGAGGCTCGGGCCGCACCGCTGCTCCCGAGGATGAGTTTGGGCAATCAGTCGCTGAACGTCGAGAGGACGGTGCAGCTAAGACAGAGGGTGGGTATATTCGCCGCGAGGAAGCTTCCATTACGACTCATGTCTTCGGAGCTGCTGGCCGCTCGGCCGACGTTGTTTCCCCTACCGTAGCCTCCTCCTCCTCCTCGTACATACACAATACACGTCGATGGCGCGCAACGCGAGACAAAACACGAGATACGTAAGCGCGATATCGATACGCGTGCTCGTGATCTTTCTTATCCTCCGCACGTCCCCTGCGTCTTCCTCTTCTCGTTCTTCTTCTTGTTCTTTTACTACTACTACTACTACTTTTTCTTTTTCTTGTTCTTCTTGTTCTTCTTCTTGTTCTTGTTCTTCTTCTTCTCCTCCCGAGCGTTCACGTCTTTATTCTCGCTCCCTTTCCTCCAAGACGACGACGACGACGACGGGGGAGAGAAGCAAGGCAGGAGGCAAACTCTGCTCCGGCGATTTGAGGTTAAGTTTTTTTTTCCTGCCCGGAGAATTTCGCCAGAGGGAGAGGAGAGAATCGACTTATCGAGTTTACAGCACTGTGACGGCGGCTGGAGCGACTGCAGGCGGATGACGATCGCAACTAGGCGACTCGCGACGACCAGCGACGACTGCTGGCTCCGTTGCTACTTTGGAGCAATAATGCTTTGGAGTCGCGCGCGAGAGAGAGAGAAGGCGATAGCAGCAGATATAGATATACGGATATATAGATATATATATATATATCCGTATATATATATATATGTATATATATGTATATACGGATGTATCGCGAGAGAGCGAGCGAGATGCGGATGGAAAGAGAGGAGAGATAAGAGAAAGAGCGAGAGAGGAATACTCTACCACTGGCTGTCCGTCTCGCACGGTCCGGATTATCAGGGGGGTAACAAAAAGAACGAAAAGGACGATGCACACTGAAAATTTTGCCGGAGCTAAGATAGGCGCGATTCGCGTTCGGCTCGGTCCTTCTCTATCGACGCTCGCGAGTTTTTCCAGCAGGGGCGCGTTTCGGGGAAAAAGGGCGACGCACGGGAGGAATGGTTGAAGAAGAAAACTCGGAGGATCGGATAGAGGCACGTACACACGCGCGCACACGCAGACCGAGCGTGGAAGAAAGAGACAGAGCACAGACGGACAATGAGCGACGTTCGGGATGTAGATAACGACTCCTTTGCTCCGTCGTTTCTCCGGACGCGGTCGCGGCGTCAGGCTCACTCGGTTCTCTTCTTCGTCGTCGCCGCCGACCTCGTCGACGTCGTCGTCCTCTTCGTCTTCGTGGAACAACTCGCTCTCGCGCTCGCGCGCGCACACTCGACCATTGGGGCGACGATGATACAAGAGAGAGAATTTGTCGTTAATCGCTCGGCTCGCTTACGACATGGCCACGGCAGGTTTACCAACTGGAGTGTCGTTTTCGCGTGGCGAAATCGCTTTTTTCCTCCCCGACGTCCGTTTGAATTTTTATTCGCGATACGCTACGTTTTTCCTTATTTTATTCCTCTCCTTCTTTCTTTTTTCTCACTGTTTCTGCACTCACCGTTTCCAGAGGATGGGCTTCATGCGACGCGTGGGGAACTTGGACGATCGTTTTATTACAATTAATTTACATTCGCGAAATAACGACCGATGATTTTTCTTCTTTTGTTACGACCGATTTGCTTGCTTAACTGGACTGGGACTTGTAAAACATCGTTGAATGTATTTGCTTTACCGACTTGAATTTTTTCTCATTGAAATATAATGGTTTTGATTTTTTGTTGACAATTTACCGTTTTCTAAAATTTACGTACAATATTTTGGTTATCGATCATTTATCGTTCCGAAGTTTGAAGCAAATACGCTTCAATTATTTTTAAAAAAGAAGTTTTCTCGCCTGCGATTGCATTTACATTGAAAACCTTTACTCAGCGGAATTTATTGTTTTCCTCGTATTTTCCTTTTGAAACATTTTTCGATCCAATTTAAAAGCTAATTTTATTTTTTTTTTATTTTTAATCGATATTTCTACGAATAAATTTAGATGCATCGTTCGTATTTACATCGCCGAGTGTGTTAAATTTTTTTTTTCCGAACTCGACGCTCAACCGATATTCGATTACGTGGAAAAATTTTAACGCTTCCGACGAATTATTCTTTCGATGAGTATATCTACATCACTTTTTAAATAAAATTGAACTTACCGGCGTAACCTAACCTGAAGTTAGTCGACTTTTCGTAAAAAGCGCGCGAGTAAACTTCGCATAGTTTAACATCATGATTCACGAATGGCACATCGTTAATATTGTATCTTTGCGTTGTCAAATTCAACTCTGTGGTTCAAATAATAATAAACGGAAGTAAATTTTTTGTTCAAAGCTGAACTTTTCATTTAATATAGTATTCATGGTGTTTATACGTTCCGAAAGAACCTTTTTATATTTTATATATCATGCAAGATGACGCATTTGGAACTTATGATGAAGTTGAACCTCGAAAAATGCCTAAGCAGGCGTCCAAATATGAAGTAAATACGTGTTTCTTTTTTTTTTTTTTATAAATTAATCGACGCGTGGTTTGCTCACTATTCATTTTAACAAGAATAACAACGATTGTAACGAGTACTTTGAATGTTTTAGTCTAGGCCTATTCCAATGGTTCCAGAGGTATCTTTAATTATGGATAAGTCTAGTAGACCAGTGACAATTGATGATACTCTTTCCACTACGATACCTGAATTAAGATCCTATTCCGTACGAGATCCTATTCCCAAAGGAAGCGAATCTTACGCCGCTTGGAAAGAAAAACAGTATCCTCAACAACAGATTAAAACACCGCTCAATCATTACAACAGATCTCATTCTTCTCAAAATAGTTTCCAGGATGATTGTTGTAATTACAAGCAACCTTCCAAATCTTATGATTCTATGGATCGCAACGATTATAATCATAAAAATCGAATTTTGAGTAACGAATCGCCGAATAAATATACTTCGAGAAAACCCAGCGAAAACAATAATTTGAATAAATATATTTTAAGCCAGGCTAGGAGTTGTAATGCGATCGATAATATAAGTAACTCAAATAACTCTTATAAATCAAGATGTAATAACAGGGAAGACAGAAGAAGTTCCGGCGATAGAAGACGATTCGATCATTCTTATTTAGATAATAACGATGAATTTGGTCAAAAATCAAGAATGCATAGAGCGTCTTCCTATTCGAACGTAGATTATCATAACCACAGAAGTAGACAGATGGAATACGATTACGAATTTAGACATTCTACTTCGCTACAACCGGTTCACTGCAATTTAGATCATTCTCACAATTGTTCTGGATGTTGCGTTTCGAACTATAATAGAGGTAACAAAGATACGGAAACGGTGAAAAATTTGTTGCAAGTTATTACTAGTCAAAACGAACAGATTAAAAGTTTACAGAAGCAATTGGAACGTTTGTTAAAGTTACACGAACAAAGTTACAAAGAACGTAGTCAATGCACTTGTCAATCTGGTGGAATCCTTTATCAAAATACACATCTGTACGATCAACCTCAAGCCGCTAATATACCTACTCCACATAATAATCAATCGAAAGAGAAAGAGAATTATTCCGATTTAAAATTACAAGATGAAAAAACTAAGCAAACTATTTTAGAACAAAAAGTATCCATTGGAGTTATGACAAGCTTTGAATTGAAAGTACAAAACAACCCAACCTTGGGAATTGAAAATGATATAAAACAAAAAAATAATCAGGAGAAAGTAGTATCGAGTATGGGAACCTCAAATATGATAAAAAGTCTTGTAAACGATACCGAGGAAATGATAAGAAAAAAGCCAAACTTTTTCACTCACACTCCGCTCGAAAACATCAGCGAAGGATCGGAGAGTCACATGTCTTCTTTTCGCCATAGCCATTTGTGTTCGGATACTACTAGAAGATCCGTAGATCCACAAGAGAATATCGAAGTTAAAAATACTGATTTTTATAAACAAAATTTTCAAGACACTGAAAATGTACAAAGAAATTCGGAGCCCAGGAGAAATGTCATAATATGCGAAGATAATAACATTAGACATATAAATAATTCAGATTACGAAACGAGAGAACCGATATATAAGGAAATAAGCAACGATGCCGAAGAAAGAGAATATCGATACAATATCCAGTATCAAGATTTATGTACTTCGCCACAGGAAGATTTAAACGACAGAAAATCTGATGAATTTAACACTGTACCCGTAGTTCTCGATATTATGAAAACAAAAACTCCTAAATTTGATAATCTTGCCGACGAATGTTTAAGCTTGAGCAGTAGCGAATTAGATGTCGAAGAACTCAATCCACCGAGTCCCGAGCCAAGTATTCACGTTGATTTACAAGAATATTCGAGCGAAAACGGCAGTTTACCACCACAACGAATGCCTAAAGTAGGATGGACTTTGTACAATAACGTAGTCGACCAGGTAAATCAAATTTTGCAAAATTCTCCTTTACACGATAATCAGGATCAAGAACCATCGGACAGAATGAGGTTTAAAGATAAAAATGAAATTGATAATAATGCTATTATGGATACGGTCAAAGCAGCCACTTTAGAACAATTGACGAAGCTTGGAATCAGTTTTTCAGACAATATAGAACAGAGAGAACCTAATTATAATAAGAAGTATGTACCTTTTTAATCGAATCTTGTAATTATTATAACAAATTTTTAAAAATATATATTTAGTTATTTAAGCTTGTAAGAGGAATATTTGAAGTAATACCATTTTTTACATTTTATAGAGTAGTATTCGATGCATCTTGTTACTCGAAACCGTATCCTGAGGCTCATTTAACCGCTACAAGTACCAATTTTGAAACTAACACGAGTATGCACATGAAGGCTTTGGCTATGAAATATTTGAACGAAGAACAATTAGCCGAAATGGCGTTACAGAAACCGCGTGGTGGTAATTTTAAACCGATGTCCAATAATATTCAAAATACAAATATGTCTTTTGCAACAATGCATTATTTGCAACGATATCATTTACTTCCTGGTACCAATTCTAGTCCTAAAAGAGGTAGAGAATCATTAATTTTTAATGTACGCGTATAGTAAAAGTAAACCATATTCCGTAATACAAGTACACTTTACGATTAATTTTGACGAATATTTTCAGTCGTTTAATTTTAATTTTTGTAATAATCATCTTATCTAAGGCTATTAAAAGTAATATTTGAAATAGAAATTTAAAAAAATGAAGTGGAAAGATGCGTTTTAAGATGAAAAAACTTTTGTCTTGTACTTCGCTTTATAATACAACTTTTAGGCGATGATTCATATTACAACCTTAATTTTAACGCTAATTTTCATTTCACTTTCCTTAGAAGTTAGAAGGGAAGAGCCTCGAGGATTTGCACCGGTAATGAACGAAAGATTAGCAGCTAAAACCGCAGAGAGAAGAGAACCGAGTCCTAACAGGTATCCACCTTTGACAGGGAGCTCAAAAATCAGTTATCCGAGTAAAATTTTAGATATATCAACGCTGAAGCAACAGCCCAAACTTTTGTAACATATTGTTATTTTATATTTTGAAAACTTGTATTTTATATGTGTTATAATTTTTTAATATATTAATTTTTTACTTTTCTACGCATGTAATTATAAATGTATAGAAATAATATAAAAAGCAATACAATTTCTTATAAAAAATGGTATCAACATTTTTGTTAATTATCATCCGCATTCTTTCGAAATATGAATAAGCATGACGAGTAAATAAAATGAAAACTCTGGAAGGTTAAAAAAAAACAAAAATCTCTCTAGCAAATTACCCGACTCTACAATTAGTAGTAATTTATGAGAAATACACTTGAGAAATTTGTTTTACGTTAATTCAATTTATTGTTCTTTAATAGATACATACACAGGTCAGTAAACCCTACACAAGTAACAATAATACATTTATATTTTTCATATACACTATATATCATATGTATGTATGCGGACGCGCGCACACGTATACACATACGCAAATGCGCGCACGCACACACACGCACATATAGTCATTCAAACAAAGCTTTACGATACACGCGCTTCGTGTGACTTTCACAAGCCCTGCGCATATATTTTTATCTCGTGTTTTTTATGTATATATATATTTATTCATTTATATATAATTTCGTAGGTGCGTATGTGCATGTGTCGATGCTTGTGTGCATATGTATGTACGTATATGTGTATAAAATATATCCGGGAATTAACAAAATGAAAAGTCGCTAACGGATACGATGTATACAATATTTAAATTAATAACGTTTAATTATAACGAATATTTAAAATAAATATCTTAAATTATAGTCAGATTCGTCGTTTAATACATTCGCGTTATGTACCTTTTAAATTATGTGTACATGTATCTAAAGCGTAACAGTAACGATGAAAATGTCGAAGCAAGTTTTGTTATGGTATACGAAAATGATCTCTGATTTCAACGATTTATAATAATTAATTACAACCTATCGTTCAATGATATCAAGCTGAAAAAGCGCGAAATGACATAAGAATATTCGTCGATCAAATATTTCCTTTATTTTTTTTAGAAAACAAGTCTTCATAATTCATGCTCAAAAGATTGACTAGATCTTATTCTTATTTGTCAAGTTACCATCTTCCTTTGAAAAAATTGTAAAGTTCGTTGTTTTTTTTTTGTTAAACTGTTTTTAATTGTATATATCACACCATATAATAAATATTATTTGTTTATAACCAGTAAATAAAATGTTTGCAACGACAACACTATGCAAAGTAGCGACATTGATGGAAGACAAGGAATTTGTTATAAATGCCCGTTTTCATAGGAATTAATCCCTTTTTTCTACACCACGCTAAAATATACATCTACATTTTTCAGTTGTCGCCGCATTGACGTCTCGATATCTCGTACGTAAATATTTCAAATTATTGTTACAACAATAAAGCGTTTTTTTTTTGAGTACCTCGTTTTTTTAAAATGATCCTCCCTCGGAATCACCTCGTATGTTTCATACAGGTATGTGATATGCACGTATATAATATATACATATGCACATTCATTTGTGAAATGACCTTAGTGAAAATCTTTGCAAAATATCGATTGAAAATAATAAATCGTGTAACCCAATTTGAAATTTGTTAATATATCGAAGGAAAGGATGAATAAACCGTAATATAATTATTAAGTCTTGATGTAGCGATAAACGATAATCCCAAGAGTAAACAAAGTTTAAAGACATCGAAGCCTTCCTTTAAATACCTTTAAATATAGTTTCGTACACACAAATATTTTCACTAAAGCATACATTTTTCTCTTCGTTTAAAAAGAATTCACGCCTGTAACTTGCATCTACAAGTTTCTACGATATATCCGTCCGACTTTATTATTAACGATTAAAATTTCTTTTTCATAGTTAATTTTTATAATATAATAATATATTGTTATTCGTTAAAAGGACTATTAATTGAATCATTTTAAAGGCCCTACATACGTTTGTAACTATTTTGAACACCTTCAGATCTAGATTACAAATACTAGTCTTCTAAGGCTAGTAAGTATATTTGCTTGATGCAAAATGATACTACGTCTTCGTTCTTCATTTTTTTTTCTTATTGTCATCGTGCATACATTTATTTTCTTTATCGCATTGATATGAAGTTTAGTATTGCCCGACAAGTAATATCGCCGCATCAATCATCAATAAAATGACCAAGCACCAGTTTTTGTACCATGTTAATATAACTGTACCAAGAATCTTCTACTTGAACGAACAACTAGTTTTATATTTATTATATCTCTTTTTTGCGAGTATTTGCTCAGGTCCGCTTTCATCGTGTGCGTATATTCTCTTGTTTTTCAATTTTTTTATTTATTTATTATTTATAGTAAAGCATTCTTTATTGATTGCAGCGAGTATACACGGGGAGAATTTTCTATTAAAAATTACCAAATCTAAAATAACATGTAAATGGAAGACAGTGATTTGCCTTAACTCGTACTCTTATGTTTCGGTAAATGTAGACATATAGTTTATTTATGTGGTCATTCTTTTTGTGTATATTCTTTTTTGTATATTCTTTTTTGTATATTCTTTTTTGTATAAGATTCTCTTTTACTTTAAGATTTTCTACGCTACCTATACAGTAATCATTAAAAGGAAATTCTCTTCGTGCGAATGTAACTAAATGAAATACAGGAATAACAATTTATTGTCTAGCTTTTAGTATTTTGTTTGCTTGGGTCATTGAAAAATCATTCAAAAATTTCAATGTAAATATGTCTATTTAGAAATATATAAAACTTTTTTCCTATTCAAAAGTTGAACACTTTAAAACGAAGGTACACATAGTCGATTATTTCTTCATTAACATAATAAATATTTCTTTGTTTAACGCAAGACTGCTGTTTACTAAACTTTGGGTATAATCTTTTCCTTTATTATTTTATGATACGTTACGTTTGACGATATGTTTCTTTAGTGGATTGACTCGAGGATATGCGTAAGGTTCGATGTTCCTCATGTTGCAGTTTATAATTGGAAGAGTTGGTTCGCGACGCGATCGAAGCTCTCGTGGAGTTAATCAATCGCACAAAAAATTAGCGTGAATACGCCATTATAAACTTTTCTACTAGACGGACTATAGGGGCGTTAATTCAACAGCCGAATGGCCCATTTTTGTTCTCAGCGTCGTTATATCGTCCTCTATTCGAATAAGCTGTTTGAATCTCTATAAAAAAATAAATCAAACGTGTTATTCTTATCGTTATGAATTTTATTATATATCGATAATCATGCCGTCACAATTTCGGTCTTCGTTATATCAACTAACTTTCGTTATACATCGTACAATAAATATTTTCATAATATGCGATCCGATTATATATTAAAATTTCGTAAAAGCTGTTATCTTTTCATCTCTAACATCAACATTTGGTAACGATGAATATATTCATAGGAAAACATAAATACATTCGAATTTTTATTATTTAAAGGATGTTTATCGCAATCATGAAAATTCACTACCATATAAAATATTATTTTAAACAAAAAAATTATTTTAAAGTAAAGAATTGAATTCTTATTAATTAAAAGCTATTATTTAATCTACAGATATCTTAAAAATTCATTAAACATTCATACGCATAAAATTTTAATTACGTATTTAATTCAATAGAAAAATTAATTTTTATTATATATATTTTTTATTAATTAATTTATATTATTCGTACGATTGTACGAATCTAAAAAAATTGTTAGAACCCACATAAAAGTCACATTCGTCAATTTCGATTTTAGCTTCAAAAACGTTTTTTCAATTGATAATTTGGAAATAAAGCTTACTAAATCTAGAATTTTAAAGATACTTGATAACGTTTGATTTGTTTGATGGAGGAATTACGATTTTAAATTGAAATTTATATTGTCTATTGTGTTTATTTTGACGAATTTTTATTAAAATTTTTCTTCCTGAAATTTTTACAAACGCTTTTATAATATCAATATTTTTAAATTAATATTTTAAACTTATACATTTTTGGTTAAAAATGATGGTAGCTTTCATTAGATTTACCGACTTCACGTCATATATTCTACTTTTACATATAATAGTAAATTAGTTTTATTACGGATTTAAATTGAATCTAGATTTGTATAAATGATAAAATGAATAAAAAGTGTATAGTTTATTGTACGATTGTACGATCAGTAAATTAGTAACGATATAGAACGAATGTAAATTTTATGTATATATGTATCTGACGTACCGTTTTGTTATCTCCCGGAGTAGTTACCCAGGAATACAACATGTAACCAGGTATACAAAGCATCGATGAAAGTGCCGTTATCCAACCAAATACATGAGACCACCATGGATATTCATACTCGAGGTATTTGATTGGTTTCCATTGTATCAGATTAAAGAAGAAGACTCCCTGAGTAAATACAATCGTTGCGTTTTAACTAATTATTCGAAATATACTAAAATAGATTCAAGTGAAAATTGGGCTTAGAATTTCTAATCGAGATAAATGTGGTATAATTTTAAATTATGACATAAATACATTTGGTAATAAAACATGTATTGAAATTTTTTTTGAAATTAAAATACAGATTTTGCATAGAATTGAAATAAGAGCTCGAAAAAATATAAATATTACAAAATCAGATTTGAATTTATTATTGTAAAATAAAATACATTTCATAAAACTGTAAATTTGATTAAATTTATAATCAAATATACATGGAATAATTATACGATGATAGTTTAATTTCGAATTATTTTTATCGTTGAGATAGATTGATATTGATAAACTATTAATTTCTAACTTAAATTCATAAATAATCAAACTACAAATGAATTATTAGCGATAAAACCAGTTATTCAATATATAATAAAGTAAGTTACATATTATAAATTAATAATGATAAAGCAATTTTATAAATATATATATCTACATTAAACTAAAGTATTTTCTTGCGTTCACGTAATAATTGAAATTTGTTTCCCATTTTATTACGCTTCGATTTCGCAGTTAATATATTTTTATTTTCTATCCAGTTTTGACTAAGCGTAACGTAACTATAAATGTATATTTAAGAGTATACTTACGATGCATATCATAGGTGTAGTGATAACCCAGCAAAATTTCCACCAAGTAAGCGGATAGTAGCCAATCATGTCGCGAATTCCATCGTAAAAACGATTTACCCCAAAGGCCCAACTGATCGAAATACACTCGAAAAAGATGAGGAAAAGTAGGCAAAATCCAGAGACGGCATAGGAATCGAGGATTTGGAAGACATACATGCCGCCTTCGGAAATGCAAGATAGGCCAATTAAATACGAGAGAAGGCAGACAACTGCGATAAAAATCTCTTTGCGTCGTCTCAATAGCTTAGGCCACTCGTCAACCTGTATACACAAGCAAATTCATATTACATAATCAGTCGCGGGTTTCCTAGATTTCTCGTAATTTCTTTAATTGTTTTAAAGCAAGCAACCGAGTTTAGTGCGATCTCTCGATAACAGAGCCAATCCATTTACAATTTACTCCTCTTTAAAACGATCATCAAATCACACAAATCAATCGTAGATAACGAAAATTCATTTTTAACGTTTCATAATTTACTCTATAAATCGCTAGTATTTTCTTACCATTGCCGTAATGAATCCCTCCATCGTGCAAAACTGCGAGTCGAGACCGATGAGCAGCAGCATAAAGAAGAACAAACATGACCAAAGTGGTGCTCCGGGAAGCTGAAGTACCGCTGAAGGATAAGCGAGAAAAGCTAGTCCTGGTCCAGATGCTGCTACTTCGGCGACGGGTTTTTGTTGTTCGTGTGCCATGTAACCGACTACCGAGAATATGACGAAGCCCGCGAACATCGATGTCGATGAATTCACGGAACAAACGATCAGCGCATCCTTGTAAACGTTATTCGAGAACTTGTTGTAGCTGCCCAGAGCGACCAGCGTTCCTAGGCCCAACCCGTACGAGAAAAATATCTGCGTCACTGCGTCTATCCATACCTGAGATACATTTCGAGACCTTTACACAATTTCGCTCTTTTATTTTTATACATCGCGAGTCATCGAATTTGATTTGATACTTTTAACCGAGAATAGGTAATAATAACGTGTAAGAGTGGAGATTGAATCAACAAAGATCGACAAAGATATTCAAAATTTTATCCCTAAAATGAGCAATAATCTAAAAATAAATGAATGTAACAAAACAATTTTTCAAATTTTTACGCGTAAGTTATTAATTTCATCGAAAAGATCGAAATTTAAAAAAAATTTTTCATTTTCTATGTATCTAAAAATTTAAAAGCTTGCAAGGATGACTAAAAAATATATATATATATCTAAAAATATTTCGGTATTGCTGTACCAACGTTAGCTTACGAATCGTATAATAATAAAATACATATAACTAAAATTTGTAGGGAGATTAGGACCAAGACTGACCTCTGATTCTTTTAGCTTCGAGAGGTTTGGACTGATATAAAAGTGGATGCCTTCCATGGCACCTGGCAGTGTAATACCTCTGATAAGAAGTATTGTCAACAGGACGTAGGGAAACAAAGATGTAAAGTAGACAACTTTGCCAGTCCATTTGACTCCTTTCCAGATGCAAAAGTAACACATAATCCAGACGAGCAGTAAAGTTCCAGCCAATTCCCACCTGATACCGCCTACGTGCTCAACACCTGGACTGATTTGCAGAGCCCTTCGCCTGTAATTCAGAAATATTCGCGATAAACGAATAAGTTGTAATTTAATTTTAATTTCAAGGTTTATTATCCGCATTTCTCGAACGATCGTGTTTTTATACACTTAGGAATCAAATACGGCAGAATTTCGCTTAACTTTTGCTATAGTTATCTACTTTGGAAGTTACGATAGAAATATAAAAGCGTATTTTTATGTCTTACTCCCAAAACTCCTTGACGGGATCGGTGAGGTCCGACGCTGAGATGTTCACGTGATTAAACGTACACATCTTGATAAGATTGCTGGTCTTATCGATGTGTTGGAAGCAGTGGAGGTTTTTTCTGTCGTATGGGTTGACACAGTTTTTCGTGTTCCAGTAATTATTACAGCTGCCCCAGGGTAACTCTGCAAAAGAAATAAAAGGCGAACGAATAAAGAAAAACCTTCGATAAACTGCTGCACGACTATGATTAGAACTAAAAAATACTCTTGACCCGAGGCTTCGAGTTTTCTTTTATGATTCTCACAGTCACTCTCCGCCTTCGTTTTATTGTCTTTTTTTTTCTTTCTTTTTCGAGGAGTAATACAATGCCACTCACCGGTGCGCATGGACATAAAGAAGTAGAAGATCGCCCAGGCGAGAATGACGATGTAGTAGACGTTCATCCAGCAGGACATGACGGCCGCAGCGTAGCCGATACCCTTGAAAAGGGGGGCAATCTTGAAGACGCCGAGGCCACCGATGGTTAGCATCTGACCCAGTGCCAACTCCATAAAAAACATCGGTATACCGGCGAGGAACAGCGTGAGAAAATACGGGATGAGAAAAGCTCCGCCGCCATTTTTGTAACACAGGTACGGAAATCGCCATACGTTTCCAAGTCCAATCGCCAGGCCAACCTAAATATGGTACTCTTAAATCGCGTACTCTTATCGATTTTTTAAATTGTATTTTCACGAGTGGATGTAAGATCCTTGATATTTCAAAGTATGGAAGTCAGTTTAGGGCTTCTTATCGTGTATAGAAATAGTTTACCGTATTTAAAGTAACGGATAAATCAATAATAAAAATAAGCAAATAGATTTATTTTATGGAGAAGGGAAATTTGTTTTTTAAACAAGATACTTAGAAACGCGAGCGTTAGACTTTTTTTTTTTTAAACCTAGTGCGCGTGTACTTCCAAGGATACGGAATATATGTTAGAAATCGTTAGGAGGCATTTGGATGTTAAATATGTATCGATTTGCAAAGTTTCAATTACTCTCTGCAAATAAGAAACGTACGAGTCAAGGGAAAAACGGTAAGAAAAGTCGTATGTTTATATACGTGTATACACGGCATAGATAAGGAAAGTTTCTATCCGAAAAGAAAGAAAAATCGAAAGAATAGAGGAAAATCACGAGTGGTGAAATTTATTTTGAAGGAAAAAAGAAAAACGGAGAATAGAGTGCACGAGAAAGAGGGAAACTAAAATAGAACGAGTGAGCGAGAAGGAATGAGAAAAGATCTATAAGCGCAGCACAAAAGTGCGTATTCCGATATCCACGGGAAGGAACAATTTCTTATACGAGATGGTTGAAGGAAGCATCACGGTCTGACCTGGTTTCCCGATGACGATTTACTATCGCGCGTTTTTATTTTTCTCTATCTTGAAGAGAGAAAAAAGCGAAGAAAAGTATTGCATCTATTCAGAGAAAAGAACTGCGAATTTTAAGAGTATTAATGTTAACGGTTCAGGATTTTAAAAGGAATGATTAAAATGTTGGAAGTAAATTTATTTTTATCAATAAAGAATAGTGTTTTTCGATTGATTTAATTGATAACGCGCGACTATTGATGTAAAATATCGGAACGTTATAGAAACGCATAGAAAATACGTACTCGGCAAAAATTTAGTCGCGGTTACTTAAAGAGATTTATAAGATACGTAATTAATGCATGTTGTAATTATTTTGTAGAAAAAAGGATGAAAGAGCGAATTAGATGACCGGATATTAATTCAAAAAAATTCTAGAATGCACAGTTCGAGATAATAAATTAGTAGTAATATTGTCTGTGCTCTGGATTAATTTGTAATGCGTTCGTGAAAATAGGCCTAATGGAGTCTTAAGTCATTAATAATCTGGCCTTTATTCTTCTTCTTCGCATTTAAATAATTTGCAAGATACAATGTAAGTGTGACAACCATAAGCTATTCTAAGATTATGATTTAAAATAAACAATATTTTGCCTTTTTAAAAGGGGCAAAAACTTTAAATTTTATTTAAAGTTTCAAGCTTGATTCAATTTATATTTTAGTAATTTAATACAAGGAATTATTTGGAAAATCCGTTTGAAAATATTTTAAGATGATTTCCGTATTACAAATTCAAGAAAAATCATTTTAAATTTAAATTATTTTGAAATGTTGTGGAAGTTTATGAAACTTACTTTATTAAATTTGTCTTGTATTTTTTGTTTATAACTACCAAAAGAATCTGATTATTTAAGTATTGTACACTAACAAATAATCACGCTCTATGTTAATGCAAATTTGCTTCTTTAATTAAATACGCCTTTTACTCACTTACTTACTTAGTTAATAAGATCTAATCGACGTAGTTAAATCTGTTTTAAGCGACTAAGATAAAAAAGCTTTTCATGTAGTTCATTGAATTAATATCAATATTTAAATATTTAAATTAATCATTAATGTTTTAATATATTTTTGTAGAAAAAATATTTTTAAAAGTAGTACTAAAACAATTTTTAAATAAATAAAAATGATATTTTGCTCTATAAGCAAAAAGAAGAAATTTATAGCTTTTCATAAATTATACTTCTATGTAAATTTAGGATATAAATTCATAACTTTGGAAATATCTTAGTTTCTTTATTTAATATTTTATTTTAATAAATAAACCTTACGTCTTATTTTTCAATGCTCTTTTATTAAGTATTTAAACAAGTATAAAAAATTCATTTATTAATAAATTTTAAATTTCAACTCTTAAAATGTAATTTTAAAACATAAACTCAATATTCATTTTTATAACAATTAATTGACATGTATAATAATAATAATAATGTCAATATTAAGTTTTCCTATTTAATCGTATTTATATTCTCTGTGTGTGTGTGTGTGTATTCTTACACAAAAAATTATATTAACTTTTTCATTACCATATTTATTAATAGTATATAATTTTACTGCAAAAAATGAAAATGAAAAATAAAATAGCAAGGTTAAAATATTTTACATATAAAAATAAACTAATATTAAATTAAATTTCTTTTTTATTAAAAATCATTTGAATACCTAATGTTTTATAATGCAAGTTGATATTGCAGTTAAAAGTAATAATAAAGTTTAGTAACTCAAAATTCGTAAACTTCTTTAATGAGAATTATGAAAATATTTATTTAAATATATTCAATACAGCATTTAAATATCATTTGATATACTTTATGTAGTCGAGTTTCTATTCGAATGATCAAACACGAAATGATTGACATGATATAAATTTAATACAGTATGAGAGTGAATATTATTTCATGTTACGATATCTTATTAGATATTATCAAATATAACATAACATTCTTTAATATTACATATTTTATACAATACAAAAATAAAAATGAAACTATGTAAGGAATGTTAGTAATTAAAAATAAAACCAGTGTAAATATTAATTTTTCAAAATTTTTAAAAATACAATTGTGTAAATGAAAAGTTTACGAGGCATCAACTGATATCAATGATACTCGTTTCGTTTTGCCAACAAGTGATTCTATGAAAAAGTTTTGATACAGTTAATTATCATATTTATCTACATATGTGTCTCGTTATTATACACATGCATATATATATATATATATATATATATATATATATATATATACATTAAAATAAGCAAGGTAATTCTGAAAATAGAATTTTCTACATTGTAAGGTTTTAAAACTTCTGCAATATTGTATAAAACTTTCCTAATAATATTAATAATAAAATAAACAGATGAATAAATCACATTATTCATTTATATTATGATAGAAGATAAATTTTAGTGAAATAAAACCAGAACTTTATGAATTTATATATTTATTTGTCATATTAATTAGTTTATTATGATAATACATAGTTTATTAAATTGTATAAATAACAAAAATTTGTTGAAAATAAGTTTTTAAGTATAATAAAGTAATAAATAAAATTTAAACAGAATAACAGATTTTGCGGGCAAATGAAAATCCTTTAAAAACATTTTATTTTATTCAAAACATTTTTTCCAATTTATTAAATTAAATTTATTTGCACTAAATAATTTACTTTTGCGTTTTAATATTATTCGTATATTTTATAAAACATGACAGCTTAAATTATAGATTTAAGACTTATTTGTACCATTTTAACAACTTTATCTAAAAAACTAGAAATTATTAAAACTTTGTTTAATATTCGTCTTTTTTATATGAATTAATATATTTTATTTAAATTTTACAGTGGAAGATTCTTATTTATTGTAATACAAAAGAGTTATATGTATTAGACTATTTTTTTTATATTTAAAAAT
Organism: Dolichoris vasculosae; assembly: GCA_018907195.1. Taxonomy (NCBI): domain Eukaryota; kingdom Metazoa; phylum Arthropoda; class Insecta; order Hymenoptera; family Agaonidae; genus Dolichoris; species Dolichoris vasculosae. The sequence goes on from JACCHY010000002.1 coordinate 23,710,919, forward strand.
TCTCATTTTCAAGAATAATAGTAAATAGAAAGTTTAAATTAAAATTTCCAATAAATAGAAATTACTTTTTTGTATTAAAGTTTGAAAATTAATTTTAAATGGAAAAGAGAGTATATAAATAAATAAACTGTTTATATTTTTAAAATTAAAATCAAATATAAGATACGCATTGATTTTTTATTCATCTCTTATTTAATCAACAGAAATATTTATATAAGATGTAGCCAATATACATATGATATTTTCCATCAATATCTGTAAATCATTTTATGTAAATTTTTTGATTGAATTAAATTTAGAAATAAATTTCTAAATAAATATTAATTTTGAATAAATAAATATTAAAAAAATCTGTACACGTGAATAAAAAACTCAGTTTAAGAAAAAGAAAAAAATTTTTATTTGTAAATACTAATAATAGAAAGACGTATTATTTATGAATATAAATTTGTAAAATAGAAACTTTATGAATTAAATAATTGTTGTTTTTTTAGTTGAAGGTATTTATAAAATAAAAAATTAAAAAGTTTATGAAACTAAATTTTTTAAAGGCTATATAAAATTGTATATAAAAATAAAAAGTTTTATTTTTTTATTTTATCCAAGAGGTAAAGCGAATGCGTTATTTAATTATATCTAATACAATTACAATTTAATATAATTTAATAATTTATACGATGGATAAATTAGTAATAAAGTACAGTTAAACTAATAGTAAATATTCCTTTAAATAGTATTTTATTTATATTATGAAATTGAGATTACCACAAAAATTATTCATTAAATAATTATTTCATGTCAAATATTTTATTTAAGAAACAGATTGTATCAAAGAAATGAAATTTATATCGATTTATACCATTTTAAATTATAACTTTATACACTGTCATGATAAATCTTTGATTTGATAATTGAATCTAGTAAATTAAATTTATTTGGTTTAACGAAACGTAAACTTATATATCGATAAAAGATTTTTAAATTTTAATATTTAGAATTCCATTTTAATGATTTAAACTAAATTAAATTTGACGTTATTTTAAATTTAAAATTTTTACTTGAAAAACGTACAATAATATAATTTTAAATATTATTATTTTTTTTTTAACAATCTCTACTCGTTTAAATTCTTAATTAAAATTTTTTATACTCAATTTCCATATACCATATAAATAATTAACAGGATTTTATAGATACAAGTACGAGTAAAAACATTATTCTAATATTACTGTATATATTGATGTAATCCCACAAACATCGGAACTCAGATAAAAAATGTCCGTCGCGAAAACGAAAGGTCGCTAATTCGGTTCTCTCGGTCGGAAAAACGCGAATTTGTATCAGTTGATATACGTCGCATTAAAAAATGACTCAGGAAGCAAAACCACGTAAATCCGAACGAATTAAAACTTGGCACATTGAACGACGATCACAATCCAAAATCCAAACAAATTCCAAACAAAGATCTACAAACTCACCACACTGAGAATGAAGTCAAGCTTTGAACTCCAAGTGCCGCGCGCGGGTAGATCCTTTTTGGAGGTAGCCGCTGGTGTCAAGGATGAGGAATTGAGAGAGGACCTCGCCCCGTCGGCACCGCACTCCGGATCGAGCACTTCCGGCTCTCTGTTGGTCACTTCCGCCATTATGTGACGGTGAGTGCAAGGCCTGAAAGCGCACGAGTTTTGGAAGCGGAGATGCTGTTAATGATGCCGAGAAAGTCCTGAATGTCAATCGGTTCTTCTTCCTTGGACACCTACTGAAATCCTTCGCAGCTTTCGTTCTGCTGGCCCATAACAACCTACCTGTTTCGAAAATAAAAGCAAGACTTGGTTACTGCTGAAAGTTATCGAACGCTATTCGGTCGTACGTATCGGAATAATTGCTCGGAGAAATGTATAATATATTTATTAAAGTTGATCCAAGATTTTTATATAAATAGTGCGTTAGAGTATATACATTATGAAATAGGTCAATTTGGTAGGTAGTTTTTTAATATTTAAATCATTAATTTAGATATAGTTACAAATACGAGTCTTAAAAATGAATTGTAATTTTCTCGCGGTTTTGTTTTATATTCGGTTATACATTTCAAAAATAAATAAGTAGAACTATATTGTATAATAATGTACGATGATAATTGATTTTTTAGACATAATTTCAGATCTGTTGCATCGGGCGAATAGTAAAGTTAATAAAATAACGATGAAATCACTTTTTGATTTTATGAAGTTCAAATTTTATACTTTACAGTTTTTATTTATATTTTCTCATTAAAAATCTGGTTGATCACTAAACAAATAATTATGATGTTCTAAGATCGATTTAGATTTTATTTAAACTTAATTTAAAGTAGGAAATTCAATTTTTATATTTTATGATATATATAATATCAGTTTTACCGAAACAAGTATAAATCTCTATTCTAAAAAAGCTTATGCCTGACTTATCCGATAGATTTAAGTCTTGATAGTATAAATCATTTTGATTAATGAGTGAACTAATCGAAATTATATCTATACAATATAATACACAAGACGAATATATTATTTACTGCTATTTCTACATATTTAGGTTTTAATGTTTCTTTTATTGAAGATGAGCTTATCTTATTTTTTTTTATGTGAATACAGATCACTGTCGAAGAAAAATCTTGAGTAATTCTGTTGACTTAAAAAGATCTCTAACGTACAAAACTCTCTTTGTTACTTTTATATAATATAAAAGAATTTAAGTCTTGAATAACCCGAGTTTTTGTAGTATCCATTCTTAAACTAAAATAAGTAATTTTTTTTATACTTTTATTAAGACAACATTTTTATCGAGTCTGTTTACCTACGAACTGAGCGTATAGATTATAATAATCAAATAAAATTTTAAAATAGGTTTTTACAATGGATCTTTTATATTTTCATGGATACTTTGTTAAAGTTTTCTTTAAGATGATTACTTTAAACTATTACTTAAAGCCGTCTTATGAAAAGTACTACTTCTGTTGTTTCGTTAGGAATTTTTCAAAAATTTGAAAAGTGAAAAAGTTCGCTAATACATGTATTAAGTTTAAAGCTCTTTAAAAATTTTATGTACAATAAAATTTAGCTGTGCTAAGATTGTTATTCAAATATTTCATTAAATTTCTTTATCTATTAAAATTGAAAATGATCCCGATTTGAATTAATTTATTGATAAATATCACTATAATTGATAGTCTTGAAAATAAATATTGAAATTTAAAAGTACATCCTTTATTTAACTTACTTTAGTAAATTATTCATTAAATATTATTAAATTAAAATGGTATGCTTAAAGTCTATTTTTTATTCAGGACAGATTAAAAGTTACAGTGCTTAAATTTAGTTTTGAAATTATATATGTAATAAAAATGGTAGAAGCACTTAGAATATACATAAGTAAGAAGTTGATAAAATTAATTTACATAAAACTCAATAATTAGTTTTTTTAAATTTATTTTTGTGAATATTAGTTAAAATACAAGTTTAATGTATTTTTATAATCCTTTAGATTTAATATTTATTTATGCGAAAATATTAACATCTTTATATTTTTATAATGACTAAATATTTTTTGTACGATATCAACAATATTGATAATGGTATAATAAAATCGTAGTATAATATTTATATTTTGGTTTTTTTTGTTAATTTAATTCATAAATTATTTAATTATTTTTTACTCAAAGATACATGAAAAAATATATTATAACAGATTTATTAGTGTACATTAATTAATTAAATATAAGTGATTATAGAAATTGATTTTAATTACATTAAAATTTATTAATTTACTGTATATATTTACGTATAGCTTTGAATAATTTAAATTTAATACTTGAATTTTAATAAATTTTTCGTTGATTTTTCATTAATAATAATTAAATTTTACAAATAAATTATTAAATATCTTGAAATTATATTAATTCTTGTTTTAATTTTCTGGCTACTTTAAAAATATATTTACTTTTATTTTATCAGAAACTCAATGTAATTCTTAAGAACATATACTTATTACAAATCTATAAAATATAAATTATATTTTGTATTTAACCATATGACAAAAGAAATATTACCTTTTTAAATTTCTAAAAATAATGTAATTACATTATATCGAATAGGTCACAAGAATCGATTGAATTTATAATAACATTTTTTTATTTATTATTAAAGTTATTGGTATTAAAAATTCAGTTGACATATCCAATAAAATTTATGATTTATTTTTTTTAGTAAATTTATAGAATAGGTTGCAAAAGAATAAAAATATCGAATTATTTTACAGTTCAGAATCCAAGATAAATCTAATTATAATGATAGAATTTAAAATAAAATAATTAGTATCGGTTTAATTATTTGAAGTATTTTCAAAAGAATTTCTGTATACACTACATATGCATTTGATATATTATGCAAAAACATTTTTGTTTCCACATAGAAAAAAAAATGTATAACACGCGATTAATTAAAAGGTTAAAGTTTGGTTTATAAATTATATTTTATGTTATAATGAAATGTGCATTATAATATTTTAATATAAAAAGAAGTATTATAATTGAAATTTATCTTTACAATTTGAAAGAGAAGTTGAGAAGATTGCGGCAGTAAGTTTAAGTCGAATAAAAGATGAATAAAACTTTTATAAGCACTTCAAATATTAAAGAGATTGGCCAAAGAAACTCGAAGTTGATCAATTAATTAAAATAAAATGATGAAAACTATTATTACAAGAAAACAATATAATCAGTTGTATAGTTTTATTATCGTTGATAACTTTTTTCTCGGTTATAGTAAATTTATTCTTTAAAATGTGAAATATATACGTAACACAAGTTTAAAAAAATGACAACGAACAATTTAAAACTAATTTCATAAATATATTTAAAAAAATTTTAATAGTTATTATTAATATGTTATTTTCATAAATATATCGTTCAAATACGATGATTTATATTTAATGTAAGTATTTTATATATTATAAATTTGTGCATCGGTTACACACACTGATTAAAAAAAAATATTTTTTTGCCGTTGCGTTAAAAAAATATTGATTTCCTTTAATTAACTTAACCGTAAATTGGATAAAATTTAATCGACATTTGCTTATCACCTAGATTAATTTTTATATAAATATTAAACAATTTATCATTATTTTATTAAAATAAAAAAAGGATATAAAATTATAGTTTTCTAATCAAATCCTGTCTTTCGATAGAAAACCGAATTATCATAAATCTATATTTTTAATTAGAGTTTTATTACGTCGATTATTCGAAGCTAATTATTTCTATCGGAAAATGAATTTTTATTATCACTCGTTGCGTTAAAAGACACTTTGCAATAAAACACCTCGTAATCTTGAAATAAATATTTTTGGCAATATACATCGCTTTATTTATACATTTCGTTATCTATAAACTATAGGAATTCCTTCCATATTACTCGCGGCATTACTCGGAAAAGTCGACGTACAAGTCTCGCGTATCACTATATCAACGTACGCTTTCCTCGGTTCTCAGGCTCGAGATAACCGCGAAATCCAGCGACGCTCGGGTGTCCCAGCACCAATACACCCGCGTAAATTCCGCGTTTTCCCCTTGCACACGTACACACGCGTATATGTGTACACCAAGGCATACACATCGCGTTCTCGCACGCGGAAAGGAGGATCGTGGATGCGCACCAGCGGAAGCAGAGAAAGCGTAGGAGGACGACTCAGGGCCGAGTAATTTTACAGGTCGTAGGACAGTTTCCCGAGATCTCCGTTTCTCTATCAATCTTTACGAGTCTACTGTGGAAATCTACGGAAGCCGATTGCCCAATGATGGTCCAATTGCTCCACTTTTAAACAAAGAAAATTTCTAGCGTGTTTTCTGGGGCGTCATAATCGATCTAGCGCTGCAAGTTTCTCACCCTCTCCCTCTCTCTCTCTCTCTCTCTCTCTCTCTTTCGCTCCGGCAGTAGCTAAAATTCTCTGTCAAACATATAACTAACTGATCCTCTCCTCTTAATTGGGACAGTCTGGTTTCGGTCTGTTCGCTCCGGATCGGTTCGTCCTTCTCGCTCCTGTGCGACACAGATGACCACTCGGACCTTTTTTGTCCACTCCTCTCCAACCCCGATCGGAAGTGTACACGCGATCCTAAGGTGTCAGGCCATTACGTTTCGTAGAGTGACAACGGCGTTGATCGCTCCCCAGTCTATGGGCTATCGTAGGGGGAGCGAGAGATTACATTGACCTACAACGTTACGCATTTCGTTAGACTTTTCTTTGTCCCCGTCCTTCTCAGCTGCTACTTTTTTCTTTCATCCCGTCCAACGTCACGGATCTCTTCCTCGCAGCTGCGTCATCTGGATGTTTGTATACAAAACATACGCACGTTCGTACGCGTGACAGCCGAGACTTTTTAGCCGAGGGACGATTCGAATCGCTCGGCGTTATCGCGCGACTCTTATCGATTCCTACCTACTCGCGCTAATCCAAGGAGCAACGTATTCGAGTGTCGAAAACGGCTTTTTCGCCAAAAATTCCTACGCGTATATTTATATATATATATGTATATTATTTTTTTCAACGCACGCTTCAACGTCGATATCGGTTTTCTTTCTTAAACGAGTTTTACGAACGCGTCGTTGTTTAGGACCGAAACCGTCTCGGGAAAAGCTCGCAGTTTCTTTTGTGCGTCTCGCGCGGCGGATTCTTTTCATTTTTCACTCGACCCTGTCCTCCGGATCTTTACTTCGCGTTACACATCTACGTTTCGTGTGTACGAATCCGCGTAGACGTGTGCGGGCGAGTGTGTGTACGTCTCGATCGTTGGACGCTGTTCAGCTCGGCTGCTCTTTTGTTGTGTACACGGAGGAGGAACGAGGGGGGAAGAAAAGGGAAGAAAAGAAGTTTGAGATTTCAAGAGAAAAAGTAAGATAGATACGGATGGAGAAAAAAAAAGGTACAGATTACAGTGTCGTTTATCCACGCGATGATAATGTTCATATTCTTGCAGAGCAGTCCATCCGCTATCCTTGGAGTAAAGCCAGTTTTTCTCGCGACGCGGAAAACCTTTTGTCCCTCGTACCTTTTTTTTTCTTTTCTTTTTTTCCCTCTCTCCCTCCCTCTCTCTCTTTCTCTCTCGCTCTCGCTACGAGTAGCACGCGGGCTTTTTCGAGCGCGGCACTCGGAACCCCGTCAAAGACTCTTCTATCCATCTCGTGTGCTCCTCTACTCAAAAACGACTCGCGCGCTTTTGTTTTTCTCCACTTTTTACCTCTCAACTTTTCTTTTCCTCTTTGTTCTTTGACGCTTGTTTTTCCATTACGACCCCTCGTGTAGCGCGTATTCCTTTCGTCTTACTTTTTGCCCCGTCCGAAACTTTTACATCTCTCGCGGGTCGGTCGCCAGGGATCGAACCCCGTGTCCAATACTTTGCTCGGACAATCAATTAAAAAACTTTTTCGTCCTTTTTCATCGCACGCATCTCGAATCACGCACACTTGCGCGTTCGTTCGATCATCCCGTGCACAGAGGGGCTTGTACGCGTCGGAAGGATTGATAGCGAAAGCTCGTGTGCGTGAGTTGGATATACGAACGGGGAGAGGAAGCTTACAAGCCCAGATACTCGCTCGTCGTATCTAGGGAGAAGGGGCAATAGTTCGGAGAGAGAGAGAGAGAGAGAGATCATCAGGCAGACTCCCATACAAAGATTGGGAGGGAAAGAGAGAGAAATGGAGAGAGAAATGGAGAGAGGAACGACGCTTTTGATTTTGGAGTTCGATTCGGAGTACGAATTCCGACTCTGTCGCATCGGGAAAAAGTTTGGCTGAACGAAAGCGCGAACGACGCGAAAAAAAGCGAGAGAATAAGAGCCAGAATCGGAAGTAAACAGCGATGAAAGATGGGAGAGAATCGAGGCGAGCTAATATGCATGTCCGGCAGGGGTCCATATAATAAATATCACAGCCTCCTAAACGCTTGGCTCCCTCTTCCTCTTCCACGCTCATAAAAAACAGCTATATTCTAATTAGCCGAGCTCTCTCTTATCTCTCTCTCTCTCTCTCTCTCTCTCTCTCTCTGACTCTCAGCTCGATCGCTTCGCCGCGTCGTACTCGATGCGGATCCCTTTTACGGTCCCGAGCGCGTAAGCCCTCCCGTACCGCGAAGAGGTCAGAGTAGCCCATCGAAAAATGGCCTAGTCCTATGAATCTGGAACCGCCGCGCGTCCGTCCTCACCTCGCGATCGAAAGAGGGAAGACCTCCCCGAGAGCGTCTCCCTTAGTTCCTCGTCGTCCCGTTCGCCACCCTCCGCGCACTCCAAGCGATAACGGACGCGCAAAAAGGACGATAACAAAGCAAATACGCACCTCAGCGGCGGGACGAGCGTCGAGCGATGGACCTTCGCCAACGACGGCAGCAGCAGCACTGTCTACCCTCTCGTACGCGACAGCGCCTCGACGCCTCCCCCGCACCCGACCCCCAGCCCGCGTGACCTTCCTCTTCCTTCTTCCTTTCTTCTTCCTTCCTTCCTTCCTTCCTTCCTTCCTTCCTTCCTTCCTTCCTGTCTTCCTCCCCACGTCGCGGGCACCGACTTGCGCCCGAGCGCCGAGTCTCTTTGAAAAGTGGCGCCACCCGAAGCCAACGACACGCTCCAGCTGCAGCGGGGACAAAGGGAGTCGAAGCCACGCGAACCAAACGGTGCGGACTCGCGTGAGGCTCGTAGGCAACTGGCCTCCTCCTCGACGAGTCGGCAACACCCCTGCACCCCAAACGGCCTCTCGATGCCCCTCTCTCTCTCTCTCTCTCTCTCTCTCTCCCTGGCCCCTTCCCTCGTTTAGAACTCGGTGCATCGTCACGAGCGCGGACCGAATGCAACGCGGGGGCGCCGGACACTTGGGCTTGCATCCCAACAATAATAATAATAATAATAATGCGTACGCGGGGAAAAGAAGATCCTTCGGTCGGTGTTGATTCATCCAAGTTCGTGTATCCGGAGGGGCTGGAACCTACACGTGACACCGATCCGTCCCCGCATCCGTTTACGGGCTTATCAGCGTTATCTACGAGCGCCCGTCGCGCGCAGGTTCGAGCGGTGAGTCGGACTTCCGATTTTCCAGGGTGGATTCGATCCCGATCCCCGGATTCGGGAGGCGGAGGAGATTTTCTTCTCGCGCGTTCCTCGGGTGTCGAAACTCGCGAGAAATCGATCCGAGGTTTATAGGTTGCGAACAAGGGACCGTCGACTTTGCCTCTCGGTGTCGAATTCAATCTCGAGGGTTTTGGACCGTTTTTTATTATGATTCCACGCATAGCGATTGTCGGACTGAAGGAAGTCATTATAATAATGAAATCCGTACCGAGAAACAGATTCGGTTCTCGGAACGATTCGCGATACGCGTCGATCAATAGCAAAACTTTATTGAAATAACGTTCGTAAAGTAGATATATATTTTCGAACGGAGTAAAAGTCTAGACATTCTTTATTGTACTTGTTTGTAATTTTGAAACTTCTAATTACTCGAGTAAATTAACAAAATTTAAAAAAAATATATTGTTTTTTCAAAGTGTAATTTCTCTTCGGCGAGTCGTTGAAAAGAATAAAAAGAAAATTAAAACTAATACTAGTACAGTTGATATACGTACATCGTTTCAATTTTACAAATGTATATTTAAATAAATAGAAAAATTTAAGAAGTCGGCCAATATTTTTTAATAGAGTAATTTACGTTGTTAATTATAAATGAATCGAAATATACAAAATCAATAAGATATGAATTTAAATACGATAAATATTTTATGTACACACAATTAAATACAGAATGTTTTAATCATGGTTTAATAATTTTGATAAACGAAGCTTCTCGAACATTTTCTTTAAAGAAAGTATTACTTAAAAATTTATTCTCCTCGAATTCATTTACAATTCAAATTTTATAAAAAAAAATCCATGTTAAAGTTTTCTTAATAACTTTTCTCGAATATTGGAATGAAAATTTTGATAAAGAAAAATATAATTAAATTTCCATAGATAAAATTTTATACTTTGAAAAGAAAAGTCAATATCTTAAATTCTTAGTTATTAATTATCAAAATGATCGCACCGATGTAGTAAAAGTTTATTTAAAAAGATATAAAATTTAAATTACAAAAAAGTTTATTTAATTAAATATTTCAGTGATTTTATTATTAATTTTTATCGTCCCAGTTTTAAAGTATTCGTATTACTAACAAACGATTCAAAAATGTTAGTACACTATTTAATAATAAGTGTGGAAAATTTGCGTTTTTTTCCTCAATATTTTTTAATATTTTTAATTATATTCTTCCATTTCATCGATATCGTTCATTTTCATATTTCCTTCGCATTAAATTTAAAACTATTTACAACTTTTCGCATACCTTTCGAGAAAAGTTCGTTAATTCAATATATACGAGCGTCTTCTACTTGGAACTATAGAATATCGTTTATATATAAAATAAGCGAATCAATTACGCAGACGAATTTAATAAATCTAATTCACTCGGAATTCAAAGCGCAAATATATTTATTCGACTCATCCCAGCGAACTAGATTGAATGGAGATGCAAATTACGGAGTTGGATAGAAAAATGCTCGGATTGAAAGTGAAATCGAGGAATAGGTTTGTTTATACCGGTCGACTGGAAAAGTCTCTGATAGACCGAACGGTATCAAGTCAATTTGAAACTTTCTCGTTAACTGGATTGCACAAGTGCACCCGGTGTTAGTAGGGATTTCTACACAGGCGTATCTCTCGAGAGATACTAATTCCCAGAACGCCATTATCTCCTCGCGCAATCACTCGCTTCTTTCGTTCCCTTTTCCTCAATTATTCGTACAGGACACTGCGAAACTCTCGGATTATTTAAATGCCCTTGAGCTACTACTTTCTTCGTTATAGGACTATGATTCCTAGAGGAAATTAACTTATGGTTAAATTTGTCAGCTTTACAGAGAGGATAATTTAAATGACATTAAATACGTTTTCTTCCTAGACAATAGGTTTTTAAAGTGATCGATTAAACTGTTGATTAAATTATTAAACTATTTTTCTCGATTTACAATTTTTTAAAGTTTCTCTTTGGGTCAAGTAAAAGAGATGTCATTTTTAACGAACACTACGAATTACGAGTTTGGTTACAAACTGTAATAGTTTGTTCTTGATTATCGTATCGGACGGATATTCGCCGAATCTTTGACGAGCTTTTTTTCATAACGAGATCGAGTTATTTTAGATAAAGTGTTTTGTGGATTAATTCCTGGTAATTTTTGTTCATGCTTTTTGAATAAAAGCCTTGATATTTTTCATTTCTCTCGGTTCAATTTTTTGACGAGAAATTTCGGAAAATTGTAGGAACATAAAAACTAGAGGTGGTTTTATTCAGTTTCGATTAAATGAAACTGCAGCGATAAAAACTTTGTATTTGATATTTTTTCTTAAATTGGCGATCATAAAATACATTGATAATCGATGAATGCGAACGTAAAAATATTATATTTTGATCGATAAATTTTTTTGTGAAATTTTATTAAAACAAGATTAATCATTTGACACTATACGAAGAAAGGTTGAATTCGAAGTTTAAATTTGATGTATTATCAAATTAAAATCATCTTACTAAAATGTCAAAAAATGTATAAGTTCTTCGTATCAAAAATTTTTGGGTTTTCAATTATTTTGAAATTACGAAATTAATAAATTATACTATAAATTTTAAAAACTTTTACTAAGCAATATAAGAAATGTATATTAATGAGATGTTGGAAATGCAAATGACGAACTTTAAATTATTCATAAGATCACTTTGAATTAAATTAACATCGCTCGGTATTTTAATTTTTTATCAGAAGAAAATTGAGTTTATCGATGGTCGCATAAGCCTATTCATTTACGTATTAATGTAGTTATTTAAAAATATGTAATAATAAATTGTATGTAATAATAAATTGTTATTATCAACAAAGAGAGAATATCGTATCAAAAATTAAGGAGTTCGGTTATAAAAAAATATCAAACTACATCGTAAATAATTTCAATTTATCATAGAGTAACAGTCAAATTCATAAAATTCATAACATAAAAATGTATTTGCATTTACGTATCGTTGATTTACTTTTTATTTCTTGATTAGCTTTTATTTATCTCTGACATTACAATGACTAAATTGAAAAACAATGCATACCTAATAGAAAAGATCTGGAATACAATAAATTTAAATACACAATCGTCTAAGATACAAAATATCAAGAATGTAAAAATATACGTGACGTGCATAAGTAAGTTACACTAAAACTTTGTAAAATGCAATTGCTAAACTTGATAAGATAGCACGAATAGTCCACACGTACAACTCGAGCTTATAAAAAAGAAGTTCTTTTTTCCCAATATCTACAATGTATTTTACAAGTTCCATTTGACATTCATCGCGTGTACAGTTACACACACACACACACATACACGCACAAATCTTTGATCCAATTTTCCATTTGATAAAAGTTTCTCTCGCGTAACTTCGTACAACTTGTTTTACATCCTAGCAAATTTGGGGTGCGCTATTGTTTGACGTCCGTGAGGCATTGCTTTGTACTACTTTGGCATTCCCCGTTTGCAAAGCATATATATATATATATATGTTTCTGTATCTGTATGTGTATACAAACGTATGCACATCTTTCTTTCTCTTAAAAAAAGAAACAAAAAAATAAACACGAAAGACATTCAACTACTCGACTCAGGCACTGTTCCCAAAGTTTATTTCCGCGTGTCGCCTTGAATGTCGATCGAGTGTCGAGGGGAAGAGTCAAACGCGACAGCGATAATTTAAAAGTCGGAGTTTCGTGGATTTGGTTAGGTGTCAGGGCGTCGTTGGATCACGTGGGTGCGAATACAACTACACAGGTTAACCGGCTGATCCGAGTCAGCATCTAATTTTTTTGGTTGCACGGTTGATTCGAGGAAGGATTATACAAAAATGACATAATTCACGTGTACTGTTTATGGGCGTCGTCTACTTATTGCCCGATCGGCGAAAATTTAACCAACGGACAATATGCGATACGTAAATCGCGGAAAGTTTGTATACGATTAACTTTATTTTTGTCTATAACGTTGTATATGTAACGTCGAGCGACTTTTTTGAGGTTATTTTTTTTTACAGGTAATTCGGTATTTAATTCATTTATTCGATAATCGGAAGAATACGAATAGCCAGGATGAGAGGGAGTGGAGGAATGTTCGACGTCCACGAATTTGGTAAACGAATGCGACGTGTTTTCGATGGAAATTATTCGTATAGGAAAATTCTTGTGTTCGTTGTCATTTTTGGAGGTTTCGTTTTGTATATCGGTCCATCGTTGATTCAATGGCTGTTTTCTGGTCGAGGAGAGCCTATCGAAGGTAATCTTGCGAATTCGATCTTTATTTCAATAATTTTCTTACAATTTTCAATCCCTTCCAGCGTACGAGGAGCACTGTATAAACGAGAAATTGGCTAGTTTCTACTTCGATTCCATCGAGTACAATGCGAATATTTTATTTAATCCTCCGAACGAGGAACAGAATTTTTACTTACCTTATGTAGGAAATGGGATTTTTGGCATTCCGATTCAAGATAATTCTTGGTTGTACATAAAAAATGGCAGAACTTTGTCGTTACCCGTAAAATGGCAACCTCTTATCATCTATCAAATCTCGGAAGACGCTTCTTATCGAGAAGCGACCATTACTCACTACACTAAGGGTATCGTATACAAATATCAGTGCTTCAGAGATGGTTATCGCATAGGTTATCAATATTATGCGCACAGAAATCTGGAAGGAATTTTTGTCCAGGAGATAAAAATATCGAATTTTTTAAATGTTTTGCAAGAGTTACCGTTTAAATCTCAAGGATCCGTTCATTGGAGTAATTCTCTCGTAGAATCCATCAAGTATAAGAGTTTTTTATTACTACTTATTATACGAATTCGAACGTTGCAAAGTAAATAATTTTTTTTTTTTTTAGTATACTAGTCGAACATACCAATTACGAATTTAAATTAGAATCCGGATATGTTGCTATATCCAATTCTAACAAAGTTGTAGCTGTAACGATAGTTTATCGAGACTTGCAAAAAAGGATACAAGTCAAAGCAAGGGGTTCGATCAAATTAGAATTTCTGACGAGTATAAAATATAGCGAACCAATTTTAATGGAGCAATATAGTCACGAAAGGGATATAGTAAGAGAAAAGGCTATCGACGTAAGATTTATATTAAATTAATATTTATTCGTATTATAAAACAAAATTTTAACCGCTTTAAACAAAATATTTCTATCGAAACTTTAATTAAAACGTACATCGTTCGATTTTAGACTTTTGATGTACCGATAAAATATTTCCATAGTTTAGCGATTAATTATCTAAATTAACTAATTTTTAATCCTTTTATTTTGTACTTGTATTTTATACTTCTAGCACATGAGAAAAGCTCTCGTTAAACAACACAACGAAGGCTTAAAGGAAAGTCACGTATCTACTTGGCAGCAGTATTGGCATTCTGGATTCAGGATAAGCGATTCCAAAGCTAAAGGTGCAATCAATGGGTACAAAATAAATTCAACGATTTATTACGTTTTAAGTCAGGTACCAAGAGCGTTAACTGATGTTGAAAAAAGTGTTATTAACAACGAAGGCTGCTATCGAGGACATCATACGTTGTAAGTTTTCATTCGTCGTTTAACAGTAGACAATTGAATATTAAAAACGTAAGGATATGTGATTAAAAATTTGTTATGATTTCAATAGAGATGCACCTCGTTTGTGGAGAGATACTTCAACCATGGAAATGATAAATGAATTAGTTAGAGCTTGGTCTATAACTCTGGAGAAGCAAGGATGTCATAGATTGATGACCGGTAATCCTTCAGCCGTATTACAAGCTATAGTCTTAAGTCTCGGGGGTCTAAGATTTAGTAATCAGCATTTGGAATTTAATATTGATCCTCAACACTTACACAGAGACTTTTTATTTAGGTAAGCTATGATATTTAAGATAATGTAGGAATAGATAATTAAGAGTCGGTACAGCAGGGCTCTATTTTTTACCATAGGTTTATCAAATATTGTGATTCCTTGAGAAAATACTTATCTTACGATATAATAAAGATCATAATAACAATATAATTACAATATCGGTTATAAATATTATTCGTATCCTGTTACGATATTTAAAATTTTGATTCTTAACTTTTGTGTTATCGCGTTCTAAATAATTTGATGAAACCGTTTACGATTCTTTTAAATTTATAGTAAAATATTTCGAATATCTGTTGCAGGAGAATAAGTTACGGAAATGTGACGCATCTTAATATTTCGGTCACTGTCAACGAGGATAATCGAGCAGTTCTAGGCGTTGCTCTCGATCGAAGCGACAGCGTATATTTTGGATGCGATGCTGGTTGTTTGGATGCACCGGTGCCTCTCAGTCAGGCCTACACCAATTTCCCAGTAAAACTTACCAAGCCTTTAACAGCTATCTTATACATAACTTCGGATTATCATCACATGCAAGATTTACAAAACGCTTTGCATGTTCACGCTGTAGACGAAGGTAAAATTTCATTGTTTTTTTGCAACCGTTTATTAACGTTAAGTTAACCCGAGCTCAACTTTATTCCAGCACCCGCACACGATCATCATGTTATGGCATTGCATAAACATGGCCATCAATTAGGTGGCTTACCTACTTTTTTCTGGGTAAGCATTTGCTTCCTTATCATCGTGTTCCACTTGTTTTTATGTAAATTGATCGTCTCCGAGTATTGGGATCAGAAGGATCGTGGAAAAGTGCGATATAGTAAACTATAAGTGTGTAAATAAATTTTATAGCGCTCTTGTTATCTATCGTGTAAAAGTAATATATTTTTACACAGTTATTAAAAATGAGAGAGATGTACAGGCTGCGATATTGTTATATCTATATACAAGTGTCGATCGATCCATTTATTATTATTATTATTATTAATATTATTAATATTATTAATATTATTATTTTTTACGTGATTGTAAGAAAATGTTAATTATTGGTTTTAATTAATAATTAAGTTAGTCCAAAGGATATTTTACCCGGAGGAATTTTATAACAGCCTTTCAGCTGTTGCTTCATCTTTAGATTTAACGATGTTATTGTGAGCGTTTACGTAAACATCGGAAATTGTATTTCATCGTGACTTAATTATTCGGGGGAATCCATAGATCGACCGAATTGACATGGCTTTAAAATTTCTCTTAATATACCAATGCTAAGATACAAATGCATCTGAAACATTATTTATCCGCCAATGCGCGTTTCTAATTCGTCCAAGCGAGAGAAAATTCTTTCTCTTGGCTGATTTTGGATGCTAGTGACAACCTGTACTACCACTCGAAAATTTTTAAATTATAGTGTATCTAATATTCTTATGCTTGAAATGTTTTTTCCGAATCACACGACTATAACTTAATCTCTCGTGTGTTAAGGAAAGTACATTATTGAGAAGTTCGCGTTAGGGTTTACTCGACAACCAAATACTTGGCCTAAAACATATGCGAGTTGAGCGTTAAATAAACGTAATGTAATTCGATGGAGCTAAATCATTGTCAAATTGACTGAAGCCTTTAATTCTTTCTAGACTCATCATAGTGCCTAAATTTATAAGAAGTCGGTAGTTTTTGTCGCGAGAGGATATTATATCGCGTTATCGTCGACTCTTATATTGAAATCGATAAAGGTTTTGGTTAAGACGTTTGTCAACTGGAAGTTTGATATTTTTCTTTTTTTAATTGCCCTTGAGTTATTTTCTCGTTAACTCTTAAGTTTAAATTATCATGTTATCTTTTGATAAGAATTTTTCGTCGGAGTTTGTGTTTATTTTAGCGGATAGTTTACTATCGCTTTATTGGTGGTTTTATGGGATTTTATTTGAATTATTCGATTAATGAAAGATTTATATCTGTAAACGTATTTACAGAAACAGCATTTTAATTTTGAAAGGTATTGTAGGTATGACAATGAGTTTTGGAATGTAAACAATTTTCGTACTTTTGGCAGTATTTATTTAAATAAACATAATTTAAACTTGTATAAATCACATACAAA
This sequence comes from Dolichoris vasculosae, assembly GCA_018907195.1. NCBI lineage: Eukaryota > Metazoa > Arthropoda > Insecta > Hymenoptera > Agaonidae > Dolichoris > Dolichoris vasculosae. The sequence continues at coordinate 23,728,060 of JACCHY010000002.1, forward strand.
GTACATCAAAACTACACAAATGTTAAAATAAAAAGAAACCTATGGTGCGATATTGTAATAATCGTAAGACATGTTTTTAATTTTATGCAAATAATTAACATATTTAAAGAAGTGAAAAATGGTTTTTTTCTTCAGAAATAGCTTTTTACATTCTTTTAATTTTATATTCCAAGTTCATATATATATATTTGACGTATACGACCAGTCGTTATACATATTTTTGTTTCTTTTACACAAGTATGTAGTACCGATTGTAGAGTATGTCTTTTTCCTTACACGATAAGTTTTTAATTGCTCTTTTCCATAAATCTCTAACGAACAATCACACACTAACAACCAATAAAACTCATTTTTATAACACTTACATCTAAAAAGTTCTTTTCGTGTTTTATTCTTACTTCTAAAACGGCACAGCGAACTCCTGCAAATATTTTTCTAATGTCTTAATATTGTATAATTGAAAAATAAAAAATTGCAATTATCGTTTGCAAAATTAATATCTTTGTATATTTAAAAAAAAATACTAATAATGGAATGTTTGTATGATTTAAGTCAACTGATCGGTAAAGGAAGTAAAAACAGTTATTTTAACAAAGTTTACCAATGTAATAGAAAGTTATAAACTTTTGATTATAATATTTAAATCGTTCGAAATTTAATTTCTTACGAAATATTAAAATTTATTTGATTAATCAACACATAAGAAATATCTCATTGCAATTCTGTATATTATAACGAACATGATAATAAACGGTAATTGTCTTAAATCATTTATGAAATTGTACTTAATATAATTTTCTAGCCAAGAGTCTTTCTAGGCTATATATATATTACATAATTGTAATTTTTCAATCTTCAATAGTAATTCTAAATGGATAACGCACATATTTGACACTTTTGACTAATCAAAACACCTGTTGATTTTCCAGAAGACGACTTTAATTTTTATTATAATTCTGTAATTCGACGTCTGCTAAATTAATTTCGCTAGCGTATCAATATTACGATTTTGATTATTATGTAAATTACAGCAATTATTAATAATGATTCATATTCATATATATGTACATACTATACACAGAATTTCTAAGTGAAAGAACTTATCGGCGTTGCCTTGGCAACGATTTATTTTTTTATACTTCTAGAAAGTATAAATCGTATGAATTTTTTATCAATTTAACGAACTTGTGTGCGTAAAGTGCGACATGATTAAATTACGGGAAATTCATTTCACTATACGAAATCCGCAATTACGTTACTAACTATATATATATATATATATATATATGTGTAAAGAAAAAATAAAGTCCAATGATAACATTGTTTGCGTATCAGAGTTAATTTTTTCTTCGACGAGTTTTACATCGATGATATTTTTGTTTAAAATTATAATTTGGTTTGCACGATCGATATCTTATGTGTTTTGTAAAAACTATATTGCTTATTATATATAATGTGTACACCTGTTATTATTTTTCAAATAATAAGTTGATCGACTTACATTACATATTTACAAAAGTACCCTGGTAAAAATTCGTCCAAGTTTATTTACGCGTATGACGTCTTTACCGTAGAATGACAAATTTAATTCTAAGTTGTATAACTATTATGAAATTTTAATAGGTAAGTATTAGTAAACATATTAAGGTAGTTGTCGTTCAACAATGTATTTTAAAGTTAACTTAATCTTAAATTTGTAAAGTATGTTATTGCTTTTAACGTAATATTCAAAATAGAATACGTGATAATATTAAAATATTGCAAAGATGTAGAAATTACACGTAATGTAAAATATAAACAAGATCGAGTGCGCCAGAAAAACTAGTAAATTTTTTCTCTCTTTATTTTCTGTAAGTATTATATATTATTTAATAATTTTAAAAAATTTAAAAGCGTTAACATTGAACGTGATAAATTGAAAAGTTACTTCGGTAAAAATTTGCAAGAGAAATTTCACGTTAAATATTAAATTTTGATAGATCTTATTTCATGTAACAACACATGTTTTTTCCTAATTGAATCGATATGTAAGTATACCTTTTATCAACACATTAATTAAAAATTGTAAATATTTGTAAAAATTATTTTCAAGACAACTACCTTGAAACAAATTTTTTTATTTTATACTTCGTTATAGGTAAGTAAAAATTTCTTTTTATAATTAAAGATACAATAAAGTACTTTTTATATTAATTATTTCATAATTGATAACATTAAAATTCAAACCTTTCGCGAGAAATTTTTTATTCCCAAGTTCTTTTATAGAAACATTATTGAGTCTTATTTAAATTGTTATTCATTCGCTGGATAATACAATAACAAAATTAATTTGAATTTTGATCTTTTATATAGATATCAACCAGATTTTCCTTTATCAGAAGAATCTTTTTAAAGATACGACAGCCTATATCAATTTTGACTAGTTACACACTGAAGCCTACAGGCGATTTTTAAAATTCTTTTATTTAAAAACAAAATTATTTTTCTCTTTGAAAATAACTTCTAACGTGTATTGACTATTTATAATTAATTCTGCGTTACCATACAATCAGTATTTTTGTTTTTTCTCTAGTATTTTAACGTAAATTTTACGAACGTATACAACTTTTTTATTTTCAAATATTTTTTACTTATTCATTTACGCGCGAAATCTAAAAGATTTCAAGTTTTGGTTTAGACTTCTACGTCTACTTTGACATTATCACCAAAAGTCTTTCGTATTTTTTTTATTTATCATATAGAGCTTCTATTTGTTCAAAGCTTTTTTCTTACGATAGTTTTTTTAGGCAATATAATCAGTTTTACAAGATCATCGCAATTATATTATATCTTACTTCGTACAATTATATATACACATAAAATTATGCTTACATGTCTCGGATGTCTCGGTTTTTCGGTATTTTGTACAAATATCGATAGCGATTTTTTCACCATCGTTTCATCGTTTTATTTACAATTACAACGAGTTCTTATTTTTGTTATTTTCATTTTGATTTGCGTATGTTATTACATTCTAAATGTACGCACACAATTTTCTCGTACTATGAATTTTTAAATAACAGGTACGCTCACACCAAGCTAAAGTACTTTTACACGTACTTTTCTTTATTAGACGACAATGATTAGGGCGTGCGAAATAGATTTTTTTTTATCGAACGATAATTCATTTCAATAAGTAATAAGCAGGTTAGTCCAATATAAAGATATGAAAATAACTTACTCTTTGCAATGTAATATTTTACTATTTTGCAACTTCTAAATCGATTATTTATTCATCTGATAACACTTACGAAAAACGACAGCTTTAAATTCGGTAAATTTTAGAATATAATCACTATGTTAATACGTCATATCATTTATAATTACGTTTTATAAAGAGATTTTTACGCTATAATTTACTATAAGTTATTTTTTTAATTTAAGTTCTTCTAAAGGTTATTATAAATAAAATATAGAAATTTTTATATATTCAATTTATTAAAACTGTACACCGAATTAAAAGCTGCAAATATTTTGTGTAAGAGTTGTTAAAAAAAAGAAAAAATGAAACATCAATATACACACTAATTTCCGTCCAAAGTTTGTGAAGTGAATAAAATCGATATAAATTTTGCATAAAAGTAAATTTCAGAATAGTATGCAAAGAGTTAGTTAATTTGTAATTCATAAAATGACACGTATAAACAAGGAAATGTACATGAAGTGTTTTACACATCTTTTATGTCGTGTACATATATATTAATATTTCACATTCCTTTAATAAAACATTTTATCTTTGTTATCATATACCGTAATTGGGAATCTTTTTTAGGTTAATATACTTATTGTTCTTACGCAAAAAATTTAAACTTATTATTTTAAACAATTGAAGCAAATTAAGAAAGTAAAAATGTACGTAGAGAATTTTTAACGCGATCGAGTACATATAAGTAAAAATGTATATGTATTTTTTTTATTTTGTTTTTAATTGTCCAAAAATTGATATCTTAACTAGCAATTCTTTTCGTGCCTGTGCAAGTTTGTTATCACTTGAATATTTTTTTACATAACATATAAGAATTTTCATTACGTGAATACAACTAGTTATTTTATTTTCTATTTACTTAATTTTTCACACTCGCGCATATCGATTAATATTTATTTACGCTCGGGTTATCTATTATAAAAATTTACGTTCAGTTATACGATAATTGTGACAAATGGCAATCTTTTAAAAAAGAATGAATTCACTTAAAAAATCGTAGTTTATACAAACGACAGTTTTCGCTTAGAGACAAATCGGCTTTAATTTTCATAGAAAGCGTTAAAAAACATTCGTTAATTTTATAAATTACCCGTTACGATTAACGAATACTACATAATTTATGTTCTATGTTTTAACTCGATATTCATTATATTTATTTATACATACTCTTGTAGAAAATTGCAGTCTCAGTGCATTCTTTTATGATAAGGGAGCACTTACTAGTCTAATTTTGATAATACTCACTATCCAAACAAATGCGAATATAATATATTTATATATATATATATTGTAAAATCGTCAACGAGAAAATAAACATTTTAAACAAAACCGATTTTTCAATGAATCAGCTGAAAACGAAGGAAAAATCTTTAACAAATTAACGTGCTAATGTACATTACGTGTCAACTAATATACATTTTTCGTAAATATCTCGAATAAAATTCAACTATAATATATAATTCGCTTATATCATGTACGAACAATTTTTCTCTATAAATTTTTATATATTTTTCATTCGACTTGTTTTTGCATTATAGAGCGAGTAAAAAGTTATCCGTCCTAGGAAATATTTTTTATCGTCACTGCGGCCTGAAAAAACAAAGAACGAAGAACTACAGCACCTAAACCAAAAATATTGGATTTCCGAGCGGTATGTGTAAATGTACCTCCGTATATCCTTAAAACGGTATGTACGTATATATATATATATCTACATATATACACGTATGTATGTATATATATATATTGCATATACGCGAGACATCGATACTCAGGCGCGAATCAAGTTACTATATAACAGCCTTCTCTTTTTCTCTTTTTCTTACGCACCCTCTATCTCTTTGTATATATATGTATATATATATAGACGCCAAGAGGGAAATGGAAAGGTATTTTTCGTCGAATTTCGGTCTACTCGAACAAATTGACATGATAACAGTCATCACGCAGCAATTTTCCTCTTTCGTCCACTCGACCTTAACGAAAAACAACTGCGACTTTCTCGTGAATCTCTGTCTGTGGGTGCGTTTGTGTGTTGTGTGTGTGTGTGAGTCGATGAGAGTCATATCGAGGATCTGTAGAAAATAAAGAAAAATGAACGGAGGTATGATAGGCCATGCTTTTATTTTCCTCCGGTTACCGCGAGTTACAAGGAGAATCGTTGGAGCCGATAAAAATATTAACGGTGCAAATTCGACTTAGTTTCTCGATGCCTGTATACATGTACATATATACGTGTGTCAATATGTATATATATATATGCATATATACGTGGAAGACTTGCTTAGCGCAGTTGATTTATTCTTTGTTTCCTTCCGCTATTCTTATTTATCATAAATAAAATCCTTTTAAGTGCTCTACGACAGATGGAATGTAGACTTGGATAACTCAATTTTTAAGGTGAACAAATATTTCTTGTTCTCGAAAAGTAACGGATTGTCAGCTTAATACGCGCTTCGGAGTCTTTCGCTCAACTCTGCGATGGATTCTCTTCGAGTTCTGTATCTAAAGCGTACTTTCTATGTACTTTAAAAGATATTTAATTATTAAAATAACGAGTTATTGCATAATTTAATTAAATATTATACGTACATTTTCAGTTTTTCCGTTATGGATTATTGAAGTTTTAACTATTATTCTACAACAAAAACTACCAATTTTATATAATCGTTAATTTTAAAGCTTGTTTTAAAGTATTACTTCGTCTATATCGAGTTATAAGGAATTTCAAATTAATTTTGTTACATTTTTATATTTAATCGCTTGGATTCACGGGTATCATTTAAAATTTAAATGTAAAATTAGGAACACGAAATTAGCCAATCAAAGAAATACCGACGACCGAATCTTTATGCTAATTGAGTTTTCGAAGAAAAACGTGCTTCAAAGGGTTAATTGCACAACGTAGTGTAAGAATTTTCTCGAATCAATAAAGATCGGAAATCCTATCTATCGGCGTAGTCTTTCATGTAATTTGTACGAATCTTTTGTAATTAACTTGATTTTACGATAAAAATTCACCGCTAGTTTCTCGTGATAAAAAAATGTAAAATAGTCTCCAGTGATCTTTCGCAAATTGATTGTTATGCAAGTCGTGTATCGTTGAAAATAATTTAAATTATTTAATATTTACTCTTCGCGCGATAATCTCATTGCATCGAAGCGTTAAAGAAATATTCTTGTATAAAGAACGGAAAAAAATTTCCTCCCGTTAATTCGATAGAGGAAGATTCTTTAGGAAGATATTTTAAATAGTTATGCAGATTGAATAACGTTCATCTATTAATCAATGTTATGGATAAGATTATTCAAGTGTATTTCATAAAATATAATCATCAACGAGTAGCTGATATTCGATATTCTAACTAAATAAGCGATAGAGGAAACAGCGAATCTATTTTATTTAAAAGAACTATTTATATTATTTAACAGTGTATGGAAATTGTAAAAGCGCTCGGTAAAATGTGTATTAAAAAGTTTGTATCGCTGCGTAAATCAGGAACGATAATTATAAGAATCGACCGATATAAATAATTTTGTAACAAATTGCAATTATTAGAAACTGGGTTGGAACAAGTGCTTCGATTTCGCGATAAAATGCAAATGAAATTAAAATAAAAAATAGAATGTGCATCGCTTTCGTAAGAAGAACTTTTAACGAGGTATCGAAACACGGGGACACCCGTAATGAAAAAATAATAAGTTTGCGAATAAAATACGTCGATGTGGAAATTGGCGATTGTAGGATGCATCGTCGATGTTTTACATGAAAACAAAAACGACGCGTTTCAGAAACAGCGTAAACAGAGCTTAACACAGACAGAAACTTTTAAGTCTCGGTCGTCAAAAAATATGAGAAACAAAGAGCGGTAAATGAAACCAGAGTGGAACGATCGATTCGGGGTTTATTTTCGAGTGACGGAAGTTTGGTGGGGGACGTCGAGCGATTTGAACTTTATATTAAGGAAAGAAACGCGGAATGAAACATATTTATACATAAAGAGACGAAGATATAAATATGGAAATAAGGAGAGAAATTAAAAATTTATTTTCGACTCTACGCTTGTAAGCTTAATGTTTTATGTAAGAGCAAAGTAGGTAATAGTTTTGTCCCACGAGCAGAAATTAATTGTATTAATTAATAATAACAATCGTTGAATAAATTTCGAAATACCGTTTCTCCGGTAACGAACTTTGAAATAACTTTGAAATCGTTAGCTTTATCTAAATTTATAATTATGAAAAATTATACCTAGAAAATGAGATATTTACATTAAAATTTTCATTGCGATTTGGCACATTTATTTAACGACGATAATTTTAGTTATAATTTACATTGGAAAAAATCGACCTTCTCGCGCGAATCGTCCGATCGAATTTTACCGTATTACCGTGCCAATATTGCACATATTTTTCGCGCATCCGTTATTCGAGCATGTAACAATTACAGCCGTTTTTTTTTCTATCTAAATGAAAATTGCATATTTTCCGTAATTACCTTCTATCGCTAAATTGCGGTATTTTATGTATCGCGAGGTTAAAAAAAGTTAACGGTAAATTATCGTTAGTTACGAGTCACGTGTAATACACGCGATAAAAATTTAGATGCGATTTTTCAAATTTAATTCAAACACTTTCATCAACTTTAAAACAATAGAGAGATTATATTCCGTAACAAGAAAAATTTTCACTTAAAAAATATCATCCTTTAAGGCGATGAAATTGTCTCAATTGAATTTGAACCCGAAGTATAATATTTGGTAGGCGATACTCAAGCGATACGTCTTTTTATTATTTGTAACTGGAATGAGGAGATTATAGATTATAGTGTAGATCTATAAAGACTCGACGTTGAAAGGAACTTTTGAATTCACGAGCGATATTAAAAATATGTCGTACGTTAAGAAAAATAATTCTCAGAATTTTAATGCTCGCGAGTACACCGAAACATTCACTTATTTACGTTGTCTACATAAATCATTCACTTCAGTAAAGTGCAACGAACGTTTCTAAAGTTCAGCTTCTTCGTCGTACTACAGAACACTTCAAAGCTCTTAGCATAATCTTTTTTAAGGGTTTGTCTCCACGATACACTGTAACTTATACACGAGAAGTTGGAACATACGATGAAATATAGTACAAAGAGCATCGCTCAGTCTTTTCAAAAATAGACATTTTGACGTTACGATCATTCGTTATCAAAAAGTATTAAAAATGGATTTCGCAGCAAACAATTATAACTTGTAACTTTACCCGTATGGAAATTAAAAAAATTCGATCAAGGAACGATTCAAAGGCAATTAAACGTTAAATCATCATTTTTATTAATTATATCTCAGCATTATTATCAGTTTACGTTTACGCATTCCACGCTCGACGTATATCGGAATAAAAGTTAGATCTCACAAGTTTATCCGCGCTTTCGCCGATATTTCGGTTCGCATTGCCTCCTCGACATTCGACACAGGAATTATAAAAAATCGTGTATTTTTAATGCAGCTTGTATAAAAATAATCCGAGCCCGTCGCAGCAACGAAGGGACACATCGATTTTCAATCGGCCTCTGCAGTCCATCCATTCGGCAAGGCTCTCGGGGCCATTCCCGCACTCGATATACTCTCTTATGCATCCGTACGGACGCGCATAACTTACACGTAACTCTGTGATCCGGAATCCAGGCGATCGCGTACGCTATCAAAGTACGGCTCTGGGAATAGTCATTCGCGGTCGGAGCTTGGGCCCGAAAACGCAACCAATTCGGAATACAGCGGACCGTGGAGACAAATTTTCATTTTCCCGTTTGACGACCAGCGGGACGACGAGGAAGTACCTTCGGAAAGAGGCAAAAACAAGAAGAACGAGTTTCTCCGGGTGGGAAAGGAAGAAAGTCGCGCGTTCGCTCGTCGATGCAACAAGTACACTCGAATACTCTCGCGCTGGACTCGTCGAACTAAGGACAGACGGACAGAGAGCCGCGCAAACACATACACATACACTTGGATGTTCGCGACACGTAAGAATAGAAAGATAGAAAGGAGGCTCGCCGTTTCGATAAATATCCGCCACGCCTTGGCCGGGATGGCACGCGCACACCCGTAAATATGTGCACATGCATACGCGTCCGCAGACGCGACGTCGATCGATCGATGTAATATATGCAAGGGCTCGGGGTGAATCGGGGGTGGGGGAGCCTTATCCGTTGAAGAGCCGAGGAGCCTCGCCGTTCGTCGCGCCCTTCTCCGTAGGCGCCTCCTGGGGGACGAGCGAGGGTTGCTGTCTCCTCCGCCGCCGCCTCCTCCTCCTGTGCTACGTCGGACTCGGGGGTGGTCGCACCTGGTCATCGCGATCCTGGACGTCCAGGGGCTCGCGCAGGTGCACCAGCGCCACCTAGCTTACCGAGTTCTCCTCGATTCCTGGGCTCGCTGGACCACCGACGCTCGTCTGCTCCAGCTGTTGGATGCGAGCAACAACAAATGCTTTTCTTTCTTTCGAACAACTTCTCTTTTCTCTCTTTCTAACGGGGTAAGCTCGGGGAAAATTCGCGGAGCCGTTACCAGTGGAATTCGAGTCGTTCGTTTCCGCGTGGTTCCTCCAATAGCAAATTCTTAAAGAATAGTTGGCGATTTTTTACACGTTTTTTCGTGGGTGCAGTTCTACGTTTAGAGGAGAATAGTGTAAATAACGCGAGGGGCGAAACAAAAAATACTAAAGGTAAAAAAGCGATCCTCGTTGCTCCGAGAATTCCAAAAACTTTTTTCTAATTAATTCGCAACGAACCTCCGAAGTATTTGTAACGATGCAGTTGGAGGTTACTCGGGGATTCGAGGCTGTTAAAGCGTAGATGGTTGTTAAGCGTATCAAAGGAATATATATATATGTATATGTATATGTATAGAATTCCTGGAGCGATCGGTGAGATCGGTGCGATCGTTATCGCGGTATCGAAGTCGACAACATAAATATTTCGCTAATAATCGAATCGGGAGAATAAAAGAACTCGCGAGTCGGAAAAGTCTTTAATTTTAATTAAACTCGACGGCAGTCCTCTTTTCCATATCTCGAACGCAGTTTCATTAACATTTCATCTTTATCTTTTAAAGAGATGGAAATAATAGGTTTCTCTTTGAAAGGAATAAAATACGCGAAGCTTTGCCTCGGAGTCGCGGAAGCGAACTGGAAGCGAACTGGAAGCGAACTGGAACCGCAATAATTGGAACTTTCGTTACGACGTGTCGCTCTATCATCGCGTTTATAGCGCATTTTAAAGTACGCTTATAAAAGCTCGGTAAAAGCCGGCTTTTAAAGGGTTACAAAAGCCAAATCCAATAAGCACTGGTACATCCGCGCGGTTCCCCCGCATTTTTACCTGAGTGCGCTGTTGAGGCTCGCCGTTGGTGGAGGCGTGTTTCGGTCTCGGAGGGGGACACTGGCTCAGACCCGATGACGTCGCCGCGGTGGTCGTCGTCGTGGTCGTGGTCGTGGGCCCGGCGCTCGGGGGCGGGGAACTCCTCGAGCCCGAGGTCACGCTCTGCATCGTCTGACTCCTCGCCGCCGAGAATCTCATACTGTATCCCTGTCGGCAAGCGGCCGTCGACTGTCCGCCACTCTGCTGTTATCGCGGGAACAGATGGAGAAACGTGTTTGGACGGGTTCTGAAATCCTCGCTCTCGCCACCTCGCCACGCCCCTCCTCCCTTATTATCCCGGCCTTCCGGAATGTCTCTCGCGGGCTTTTCATTTGACTCGGGGCGAAACGCGGAGTCCGTGAAACGTTACGTGCGATTGTTGTTATTGCCGACGCGGGTGTGACGCGTATGTGGCGATGTTCATTGTATCGCTCGTGTGTATCTCTATCTTGGCGTAGCTTTTGGAGCGACGTCCCGAATATGTTCGAGTGGCTTTTCAGGGTGGCATTCGGTGGATTTATGCTTCGGGTGAGGGAACCGGTAGCGAGAGAGAGAGAGAGGAGAGCGAGGAAGAGCTCGAAAAATATGATAGTCGAGGGGCAGTTCGCGTGAAATGAAATCTTTTTAATGAAATATAAATATGAGAGTATTACAGTTTTGTAATCGCCGGGTTCTTCTGCTCTCGTTTAATTTATTGAAAACGTAAACTAGACGTATATATTAAAGTTTGCATTTGAATTCGTAACGAAGATCTATTTAGTTTAAAATTTAATCGTATAATTATGAATTTTCGAGTCTCTTCGAGTTCCCATTGTTTTTCGAAAATGTAAATAATTAAATTTTCTTTTAAATTTGTTCGATCGATCGTTATCGTTTTTTCTCGATATAAGAGATTTTTTTTTATTTTTTCGATACGATAAATTAATTAAAAGTTAAATTTATGTGCTGTAATATCATTAATAATTTAATTCACATGAATAAATTAATAAAACAATTTTCTACGAATAAAACGAAGATTCCGATATAATTTATATTTTTCCAACTAATTTTCTTCTTTTCAATTTGGTGCAATATTGAAAATTATTAATAAAATAGAAAAATAAATACGTAATTGGTATTGGTATTGGTATTTCGTACCAGAGTTTGATTATTAAAAAGAATTCGAATAAAACAAAAAATAATGATATTTATAAAATCTTAAAATATTCGAATCGTTTTTTGAATTTTTCCGTCTACTGCATTTAATCCATCGTTATAATTTTTTTGAATATTTAATGCAATTATTATTTAGTTTCGTGTTCTACCAACTATATTTGATCGATAGTAACGATGATACGAATCTTAGAACACGTAATTTTTCAATTAATTCCGATCGATGGTGAATAATTATAAATATTGCTATGTATGTATCGATTCAAAATGAAAATACATTCGTTGAAATATTGCTTTATTTATTACATTTATTAAAATTAAATAAAAGTTTAATTTGAACTTTGAAAATTGAGTTTATACGCATAATTATTGATTTGCTTGGTTTAAAAATGAAATTTCACATAATGAATTTTCACATTTTTATAATAATGAACAATTAACTTTTATTTTTAGTATTTCTTAAGATTTTAATTATTCTATGCTATTGTTACATTTTAATAAATTTAAGAGTTTATTTTGTACGTGTGTAATTATAAAATAAATTAAATGAAAATAAGTTTAAATTCGTTAAACGAGATATTATTTTAATTATAAGAATATGGAATTTCACGTTGATTCGTAAAAAAAGTAAGATAATATTAAACAATAATCTTACCATTTCTTATTTCCAAAAATTAAAAAAAAATCTTCAAAATTATAAATATTCAACATATTCAGTTTTAAAAATAATACAAATTTCATGAAAATTTCAATGGAGCAGAAAATACAGTACAAAATTAATTTTAAAAGCGCATTTATTTATTCAGAGTTAAAATTTCCTCAAAAAATTGTTCAAAGGTGTTTATCAAGATAATATAAAAATAAAAATTAAGAATAAATTACAATCTAATATAATTTATATTTTAAATAAAATATTTTGAAAATATATTAATTTCCGAGTTTTAATTTTTTACTTTTTATCTCTGTAAAAATATAATACGAGAAAATTTCCTATTTGTATGAATAACAACATTGGATTAAATTAAAAAAAACATGTATTATTTGTCAATGTGTCCGTTGTCAAATTTTAATGTTTATGACAATGAACTCCTTTTTTTTAAGGTATCACTCGCACAATATAAAAAAAAATATAAAAGCTTATTTTTAATAAAAACTATACTTTATATATTATTATATTTTTTATGCTGCACTTTTGCAAAATCATAAAATCATATTAACACTGTCCCACAATGAACAAATTTTCAAAAATTCGAGACGTCCAAAATGTTAAGGCTGACCATCCGTAATGCTCGTCTACTTACGATCGAACCGCTTTTACGTTTTTTCTTCTTCTTCTTCTTTTTTTTTTAAGTCTCTTCTCTCCAGATAAAATAGTCAAACATTCTTTAAATTTATGCCTTCGGATAGTTCGTAATTTCATATACGCTGGCTTAAAAAAGTTTCAGTGACGCCGAAACCCAACTCTTTAAGTAAATTTTTTCTCATAAGGTATGGTAAGTTGGTATTGTATTAAGTTCACGTTCAATTTTCCATAAAAAACGTTGTAAATCTTTGTATAGTTACGTGAGAAACTTCTTTATTTCTTTTTATCAAAATAGTTGGGCAAGACTAAGAATTGCGCCGATATAAATAAAAGTTCAAGACGGTATATAAATTTATTTGAAATTCTCGTCACCGTTTCTTTTTTATTCGGTTTCATAAATTTTCGATACTCCCCTTGAATTTCTCAGGTATTGTACGGCTGAAAAAACTGCGACCTCGGCGAATTGAATTTGTCCTGAGGAAATATGAAAAATATCCCCATAATATCGTCGTGACACGCTTAACAAGTTTGCACGGTTCTCGTGTTATACCCATACCCCATATTCCGTAATAAAAACTTTATAGTTCTGACCAACATAACGTTAACTTACGAGGAACTATAGAAAAGTTTTTCCATAACTTTTATCAACGCGCAAACTTTATTTTTAAGCGCAGTCAGACAGCGGTGATTCGTTCGATTTACGATATTCCGGTTTTCCGTATGCGCGCGATTCACTGCGTATCTCTGCGCGACTATGTATTTTGACTTACGTTGGGACCCGGTCGGATGTTTTTGTAAGGTTGAAAGAGCACGATGTAGACTTTGGGTGTGAAGAGGCAGCCCAGGGCGACTGTCGCCGAGATGTTGATGCACATGCACATACTGGCTATTTGGATCTGCGAAAAAGAGAAAATCGATGTCAATCTTGTTAACGCGTGGATTCAGAACTGGAGGAGAGTAACATTGATACTTTCGTCCGGGCCTTGGAATAATTCGCGGCTGGAGTATCGCATCGAGCACAATACACCGAGTACACAAGAATATATAAACATAGGCTTATCTCTGGGTTGAATATTTAGGCTTCCGTGTGCGCAAAGTGTTTCTATGCAAATTAAAACTAGGCTGTTGTGCGCGATAGGAAATTTGATAGGTAATTTGTATCTTGCGAATAAAATCGAAGAAAATTTCTAAAATCACGTTGTAATATACGAGAGGATTGATAATTGAATTGGAAGGAATTTTTTTTAACGAGTTTCTTTTGACTACACGAAACATTACTTTACTAGTTACTTATACGTTGGTTTATCAACAATTTAAAGTCAAACTCATGTGAGGTTTTAAGATTAACTGATATTTTGCAACGATGTGAAAATTTGAATATCGATCTTCGACAAACGAAGCATTAGCAAATTTATTATGTGCTTATGAATCAATTTTTATCCACTTTGTCAATAGAAATGGAATATTGAATGTAATTTTTAATTAGAAAATTTATTGTTGATAAACTACTGATCTTTCGAAGAGACTATTTTTAGCGAAATAAATTTTGTTCCAAAATCAGAATTATTTACGCAAAATTAACTTTATATTTTAAATGACTTTTTAAATACGTTACTTCGATCGGATTTAGTGCAATTTAGTTTTGTTTTATAATTGGATTTCATTTAGGATTTTTCTAGGTTAATGTTTGAAAAAGGAACTTGCGTTAACTTTCAAATAGTGATTTAAACATATTGGTTTTTCTTAAATATAAAACAATCTTTACATTGAAACGTACATTTTTTCGAATAAAAATACCTGTTAAGATATTACACGACGATCTTTGTACTTTATTGCTTTACTTTTTAAATTAATATATAGGAATCACGTGAAGACGATAAATTATAGTTTAACGTGCTAATTTCAGTTTTAGATCCAAAGTTTTACTATTAAATTTTTAACATATCAATGACCAATCTAAAACGCTAACCATATTAACTTAGCAGTTTTGAAACTAAATCGTATATCAAATGATAAATTATGATGGAGAAATAATATTGAAAAGTTTATTAATGTATTAATTTATGCACTTGAATGTAAAAATTATTACATCAACTTTATAATTTAAGATGTGTATAAGATTATACATTTTAACACAAAATTGTTCATATTTATTAAATTAAAAACGAAAAGGATATTTATATAATTATATATATATATATTCGAGATAAAATAAAATAAACATATACGATATTTCATCCAATTATATCAATGAAATATAAGATTTTTTTTACTTTTAATAAGTACTTGATTATTTTTCATTTATTTAAATCTTTCAACTAAGTTTATAATCCGAGAGCAAAAATATATCTAAGTTCTGATTAATAGAGAAATTCAAGAATTTATTGAAATATCGATTTGGTATTATGATTGTCATTTTGAACTTTCAAATTATACTTCAATTTCATTATTAGCTGATCGTAAAATTATCAAATTCCAGTATCAGATTTGGTCATCCAGTGAAACATTAACGCTTTAAAATTATATCAGCTAATGTTTTCATAAAATTTGAATACCTTTTTATTGTTGACTCATTATCAATTATTGTTTTATATAAAATCAAATTATAATATTTTAAAATTAGAAATTAATTTAAAAAACGTATTATAAACTCACTTTTCAAATACTTATATAATTATTTACTACTTTATTCAATTATCTTTTTCTAAAAATGGAAAGTTTCGAATAAATTGAAATAAATTTCTTGTATATACTTTTGTTTTTTGACTAATTTATCGCTTTACTAATTATTTATGTTAATTGAAAAATAGTTTTCAAGAATTATTTATTTAAAATGTTAAATTACTAACATTAAATATACACTGACAATTTATTGTTTTCGCAGAAATAACAAAAATAATTGTTACGCTTAAAATTAAACTGAGAATATTGTAAAAAAGTTTTAATTTATGAATATTTGAATATTAAATTTTAATATAACTTTTAATTTAGTTACATAATTATAGAGACAAATAATATAGGTAGATTGAAAGCTGGTAGGAATATTTCCAAGGAGAATAAATTGAACCGATAAATCAGTTGTAACTGCATAAATAGAAAATGTACAAGTTATGTAATTGTTTGTTTAAGTTTCCGTATTTAAAAAATTATTCAAAACAGAATCCATTATTTAAAAAATCCCTTTTTATACATTGGAAAAAGTATATTTAAGCGTAATAAATCTACACTGGTTTTATGAGTATCTGTTTTATGATTCTTTTAATATCTGGTATTTTATAACTTTTTGTAAATAAAAATTTAAGTAAACTTTATGTCTCATTAAATTTATATATTTAGAGATTTTTATATAACTTTATTCAGTTATCATGAAAAAAATTTTTCGTTTCATTAAGCACACTCTGTAAACGAAATGATAAATAATAAATAACTGTGGGATTATGTTTACAGTTCTATTAAGAACGTTTATAATCATTCGGTAAATTAGATTTGATAGCTATTATAAACTTAACAAAGAAATTTTAATAAAATTAGATCTTAGTAAAAAAATAAAAAATATTGAATCTTATTTATTTATAAATCCGTTTTATTCAATCATAAATATTATTTATTACGTACGTACTGTAATAAAAATTGATCTGACTTTTAATGTATTATACATTTCATTTTATGAATGTTTTATTTATGTTTTAATTAAATTAATTGAATATCATAAATAAACGATAAAATAAATTTATTATGGGTTTCATATTTTAAGCATTTCTTTCTATATATACTTAAAAAAAAATGTAACGCGTAAAAAATCAACTAATGTTAGACATAAAGTAAAATCAACGATAAATATTTGATAAATATTTTTTAGTATATAACTATTGTCGGTTTTGAATATTATAAATGATTTTGTGAAAGAACTTTTTTAATTCAAAGATAATACACAAAAAAGTTTTTTTACATCGCTTATGCATTTCAGAATAATACAATTTATCTTTTTCACGATATCGATTTATAAATTTATTCATAATTTCTAGTATCTAATATTAGTATACTCACCGATAAGATTAGTGTTGGAACAATCACGTAAATAATATTTTTATGATTTTAATATAAAATGCAATAACATTTTTTAAAGTTGTATATAAAATTAAAAGTATTTTTTCATAAAAGTATAGATTTATTAATAACGAGTATAATTATTTAATTTGATATCATTCGATTACGATAAGCTGGAAAATATATATTTTTATTGCATTCATTTTTATTAAATTTTATTTAATAACGTTAACGAAGCATTACGCATTATATAAATATAGTTACATTTAAATAATTTTATAAATTCCAATAACGGGATCGTAAAAAGGAAGAAAGAAAATTATAAACAAAAATAAACGTTTAATTAAATTTTCTATTTTCTTTGTATCCGAGTTGTTAAATGCAGATAAAGGTAAATATATTTGTATGGTACAGCCACGAAAATATATTACATTATTACTATCGATATTTTCATTATTTAATACAAATATCGGGAGCACATATATAAATTTATTTATTTAAAAATATCATAAAGTTAATTCTTCGTTGATCGTAAACTTAATATCAAAGCTTAATAGGTCGAAAATATATAATCTCTGGATTATACGATTGTACAGTAGTGTACCATCACCTAGTTACATTTATTTCTCGAGTTATATTTTAAAGCTTTATCTTTCACCCCATTTATACCATTCGTACGAAAATCAATTTTAAATAACATTAGGTAATACGAAGTATCTATCAAGTGTATCGAAAAAGATTAATGATCGAGGAGAACGATGTCATCGACAATAAAACTAAAAAAACTAAAAAAACTAAAAAATAGAAGAAAAAAAAAGAACCCGATAACTTAACATTTATTTACCTTATAGTCTCCGCTATTTTTATTCGTTAAACAAATTTTGAAACAATCTCTTCTCGAATGAACGAGCCCCGTTATCAGCAACGAGAAAATAATTACCGATAGGCTTAACTGGAAAAATTTGATAGGGCGCATCACGAGGAAACTGCGCCGATAAAAGGACTTTCAATTTCATCGTTGAAATTTGTGAAATTTGTAACGTTAGCCTTGAGCTAAACAAAGTATAATTAAACGACGGGAATCGGAGTTTCCCCCGTTACCATCAACTTGGAACATCGCGTCAATTTTCCGCTTCCGAAACTCACAGGTGCCATAAAACATCGGATTTTCCAAAGTCTCGTCCCAGTGTCGAATATCAATGCTTACCTTGTAATCGTTATTGGTGCCGAAGTAAATGGGTATGAAGGCCAGCCACACTATGCAGGTCGAGTACATGGTGAAGCCGATGTACTTGGCCTCGTTGAAGTTCTCCGGTATCTTCCGGGTCTTGAACGCGTAGAGCGTGCACATGAGGATGAGGAGCATATTGTAGACGAGAGACATCATGAGGGCGAAGGTGGAGACGCGGCAGGTGAGGACCGCCGTCAGAGGATAGGGGTAGATTTCGCTGATGGCCGGGGGTTCGATGATGAGCCAGATGATGGCGCCCACCAGCTGCACCGAGGTGATGCCTGCGGAGGAACGCGGATGGGTTGAAGCTCGGGGCAAAGTGAGAGAGAGGGATTTGATATACGAGTCTCCAAGACTCCCGAGGGGTAAGGAGTAAAGTAGCCTTTCTCTCTTCTCCTCGGACCTTAAGAGCCGAACGCGACGGGGATTATCCTCTCAAAGTTTTTTCTCTCTCCCCCTAACCTCTTTCGCCAATGATTGATCGCGCTCGAATAATGCGATGGAATTCGACGTAGATTGTGCTGATGTAGAGGCGAGCCCCGGCCTCGAGGGCAGGTGGGAAGAGAAATGAAACTGGGAGTGTGCGTTTCTTCGAATACGTTCTTTTTCAAGTGTCAATCGCCGGGGAAGGAAAAGTTTTGATTGATTCGAAAAAATATCGCGAAATTTTATTCATAATCCGCGTTCGTATCGGGATATTCTCGTTCGCGAATTTCGTGCCGCTCATCTTTCATTGGCAAAATTAGCCGTTTATGCCACCGCTCTCGAAATTTTCGATCATTATCGTTATTTCGTTTGTTGCGCTCCAATTTCGAGCGTCTGCTTTTCGATTTACGATCAAAATAAAAAGCTCGTTTGTGATTTTAATTTACGATTCGATAAAATCGCGGGAGTCTCGAACTGTAACGAAATGTACCGCGAGTTCGTTGTAAAATCAAATTTTTTCAGTCTTTTAAAATCGCGCAACTTTTATGCGATTAGGAATCGATCAGCGGTCAAAAATTAAACCGCGTTAAAGGAAAATTTTTAATATTTTTACGCTTGATTTGCATTGAATATTGTATTTTCGAATGACTGTGTTGCGAAACTTATTTTTTGAATTGCGAAAGTTTTCTTCTACTTAGAATTTCAATGAATAAAGATGGAACTTTTTACATATATTCTTAAATTCATTACATAACTTTTTCACGCTATTTTTTTATTAAATATTTGCTGGAATTTTATACTTGCAGAAGCGAACGAAATTAAACCAAATTTAAACTTTATGTCTAAGATAATTTTGTTATTAATTATATACGTATTATTGGTAGTGAGTAGGAAGCTTTATTATAATTTTAGTATATATGTGGAAGCGATGCATACGACACTTTTGACATTAATTACGCGAAATTCGAGCAAAAGTTATAAACCAAAATCAATTATAATTACTATTATTTGATGTTTACTGTTACGAAATCATTCTTTGAACCTTAAGATTGTTAAATGATAATGTTACAAGAGTTATATTTTAATTGTAACAAATAAATATTTTATTTTGTAAAAGGAAAATAAATAAAAATTTTAATTTTAATTTTAAGAAAAGTTTATAATATTACTTATTATATATGTATATATATATATATATATATATATAGTTAATATTATAATTTGCGTTTGAAGCTAAAATAATAAATTAATGAACTAAATAATAAATTAAAAAACTCTAAACTTTTATTCAAATTTCAAATGCCCGAAGCGAAGTTTTGTTTTAAAGTTGAAATCCAAATATTTTCAAGTGCTTTAATGCAGTTATTTTAAATATTATGATATGAATTGATTTATGCCTACGATATGTCGTAATAAATTACTTTAACTTAAGCTTATTTTATTTTCATACTTCACAATTACAATACGATAATTTTAATACGTTTTCAATAGTTTTACTAAGTATTTTTAAATGAACTTTTAGACGCAATATTATTCATATTTTTATCTGGTATCGTAAAATTTAATACAATAAAAAATTAATATTTTTATGCATGAAAAATAACGATAAATTTTGTATCTTTGGAATTATTGATATTTTTTTCTTTTACAAACTAACATCTTATAATATTTTTATGAGAATAAGTTCGAAGAATATTCATAATACTGTCAATATTTTTATTCTTTTATTCTTTGAGATAGTTATTTTGGTATCTCAATATATCATCCAAATAAGTTATTTATTACATCGTTATTTTATATGTTAAAAATTTTATGTTAAAGCTCAGATACCAAGAATATATGTTTTGGTATGCAAATGTTATTTAGTTTGTAAAATATTTGTTTTCTTTGTAATAAAATGAGAAAATATTTGAACTATTAATTTTATAAGTCATTTATGTCATCATCATTCCAAGTAGAAAAAACATAATGTTTATTAAATAGATAAGAAGAACGTTTTAATCATTGTAATATATTTCAAAAATTCTTTATTTTGAATAAAAGATAAATCAAAAATTTCTCTTGTTTTATACGTTCACTTTTTTTTGCATATATTTATATAATATTTCTTTTTACTTAAAATATTTTTAATTTAATATCTAAAATTTTTGAAAGTTAAATAAATTCGAGTTATTTTTCATCAAAAAATATGAAACCGAGTAAAAATTTTATGGTAGAAATAAATATCAAGCTAATTTTTTAAAATTAATAATATTCATATATCTATTTTTATATATTTAAGTATTGTAAATAAAACCACCAAGTTGTAATAAAATTCTCGTAACAAGTTTAATTTTTCAAAATTATCATCATTTATAAATTATAATACGTTCCTCTTATCTACTTAAAAAGAATTTTCTCAATATAAAGTTACATTTTTGTGAAATATACTTCCTACGATATTTATAATTGCTTACAGGTATACTTATGGTATAAATAAATAAAAAGTATACGTTATTATAGTTAGATAAATTCGAGATATCAAAAACAGAGTTATCGATTATATTTTCTAAATAGCTTAATTTGCTATTTATAAATAAACCAATCTGTTTAATATACATTGATTGTGTACGTTAACAAACAATTTTAAGCGAGTATATAAAAATTCGTATCGATTCGGACGTAATAACGCAGAAAGGTAAATTAAAACTGGAATAACTAAAATTCGACAAATCGATTATTATCATAACCATAATAACGGATAAAAATTTTAGCATCGTTCGTTAAATTCCGATTAATTCTTTTTGCACCAGAACAGCTCGTCAACTTACCGACAGAAATGGCGACTTGACTCTTAGGTGACGTGTACGAGGGTCGTTTAATACTCTTCCGACCCTGATTGAAGATCCTTGATATGCGATTGGTCTTGGTGAGTATGGCGCTGTAGCAGAGACTCAGACAGAGTCCGAGACCGATCCTCAAGCAGGTGCAGTTCCACTTGGTCGGTCTGCTCAGTATCACGAAGCTCATAAGGTAGCACGAGAGGATACCGACGAGTAAGACGTAGCACAGTTCGCGGCCCGAGGCCATTATTACCGGCGTCCGATTAAACCTGGTTCGAGTAAACGTATTAGTCGGTTATCCGTTTGGTCTGGAGGTTTTGTTCGCGTTGTAAATTTCTTGATTAACGAGGACTCGAGGGATACTCGAGTCCTTCTTCCAATAATTGATACAATATGTTTCGATACATTTTTAGGTATGCGGTTCGTATCGCGGGTAATGAATCTAAAAAAAATTGCTCAAGGGTTGGTATTGAAACAAAAAGAGAAAAAAGAAACGAACGGTATCGTAAAATTTTTTTATGAAATCGGAGATAGGGGTTTTGTATCAACAATGTATAATTATATACAGTTTGAAAACGACAATGGATTAAATTTTGTTCGTGATACAATAAAATATTCTTTGCATGAATTTAACGATACGAGTAAAAAGAAATACTCTGCTTTACAAACGTATCGATTGATCGCGTTTGATGGCAACTTCATTATTTGATCTGACAGTTGAAAAGCTCGAGTTACCGTGATCTTTGATAAGTAGGTGAACATTCGGACAACCAACGAATAATCGCGTTACTCGCGGGAAGAAAGTTTAATTTTATCGAACAAAGTGTACAGTATTTATGATCGTTATTTAACCAGAGTTAAGAACTCCAAGATTTATTACTTAATAAAAGAAGTATACTTTTTATTCTGTGTTAATATAGCAAAAATATTTGTTTTGATGGTATTTTACTGCTTTTTTTTTCTTGATAAAGCTCTGTTTACAGATATTTGCATTGCTTTTTCAGCTTCGCGGGTAATATTAATTTTCTCGAGGTTTGATTTATTGGCTTCTTTTTATCGAGGTTTAATTTTTTTAATTTTACATTGAATTCGATTATTTGATTATCTTGAACGTTATAGATTCTAGTATAATTATTATAATGTATTTGCTTTAATAATAATTAGTAAAAATTATGGAATTTTAAGTAATAATGTTCGAGTAAATTCACGAAATTATAATTAAGTAATTAAAAATTTTTGTTTAATATCTATAAATTTAGGTAAGATTTGCAAGAATTAAAAAAATTTTACGATAATTTTCGATTAAGAATAAATTTATTAATATTATATTATCATATTTATTTAAGTTAAACATTATTGTCCGAATATATTCAATTAAATATTATAATCAATATTATTTAAAAATCGCGAACACGATAATATCAACTATTCTGTATAAATAAACAACAGTATTTTGTACGTTTTACATCCCGACAGACCACAAACTAAAGAAAATATTTACACTGATCTCTTCTGATACTATAGAATTTTTGAATATTTGAATTGTTTTATTTTTATTCTTTGGATTAGTATAGTTTGGATGAACCGATTAACATTTTTTCGTATTCTAAACGATGATATAAATTTTGCAGATTACTTTTAGAAAGTATATTACCATATATCCATCATTTTTCTCCGTTAAGGTATTGAAAAGTACTCTAACAGTGTCGATTTATGTTTGCAATGAGGTTAGTGTCAATTGCTGGAGTATATGACTCTTTGAGATCTATAAATTGGTACTATAAAGTGTTAAAGTGAAAGCATTAGTTTGTTCTATTTTATACATAATATGTTGAAATAAAGTTTCTTTTAGAGAAAGATTTTTATGAAAATTTTTTCTTTTTTATTTTAATAATACAATATATTTATATTATAATTATATTCATTAATAATATCAAATAAAAAGGAATTAGGCAAGCGAGAATTTCAAGCGTTTAATAATTTTATAACTTATTAAATTTAAAAACATAAAACAAAATATAAAAGTAAATACATGTAATAAAATATCGATAATTAATTTTATAAAATTATTCGTAATTTTTTTTATGTTTTTTTACTTTACAAACATTTTTAAAGCTTGACTTTATTTTAAATTCCAGACTATTTGTAAATGTAAAAGATGATACGCATATGTGAGTGTGCGTATAATTTATTATTCAAATAAAGCATTATGTTATGTCATTAATTTCGTTTAAAATTGTTAATAATTATCGCATTCAAGCAAACTGACTCTATTTGAATACCGAGTAAATATTTATATAGTATCGATATTCGTCTGTTACTTCTTTTACTTATTGTTTATATAATTCTATAAGATTCTTCAATGTTTAATAAATAGGAAAATTTTAGTATAAGTACGATGGATAAATTGTACGCGATGAATATTCGAACTAATGCGCGAATAACTATTTTCTAAAGAATAACGTTTATATATCCATCGATAAGTTTAGCTACTTTAAATTATAATTATTAATACATCGTGATTATAATTATCATTTTAAAACTGCCGTACCGATTATTCAATTTAAGAAAAAAGATAAGAATTTAGTTGCTGTACAAGAGAACGCGGAGAAAACTTTTATGATTCCTTCGATTTATTTTATCGGTTTATTATTCGATTTACATAATGTGCAACATATGCTGCTACTTTCAAATTCTACGTTACGTACATGTGCGTACAGACTATATTTTTTATGTAACATTTGTATTCGATTCGCATTGTATTTGTTTATCAGAGGCTCTTAATATCCAAGAACATAAAAATAATTAATAGTCGTGTAGCGTTTCAAATAAGTGCACCATTTTCTGTTATATACGATAATTTGCGTTACGATGGAACAGAGGAACGTATACATTTATTTAAATTGTCTTGGGTATCTAATATCTAAAAAATAAATTTCTTTAAACATTTTATGTATTTTTTACGTGCATATTCACCTTATTTTTATAATATTAATTAAATTAAATTTATTTTAGGGAATTTAAGAATATTTTTTATTTGATCGTTCGCAACTTTTGCCAAGAATATAAAATATTCTTTATATTTTAAAAAATTAAAAAGGTAATATATTTAACATATGAAAATATTGCAATATACCAAAATAATTTTACGATGTTCATTCGGTTATACCAGTGCTATAATTTTAATAGAATTTATTCTTACGTCACGTTCTTAAGATTTAATTTGCAAGTAATCGAAGAAAAATTCCTTCCGTGTATAAAATGAAGAAAGCGTTTTTAAAAATAGCAACGTAAAACGAAGGACGTTCGTATCGTATAAGTTTTCAAATTTTTTACAATTTAGGTTAAAGAAGGAGAAATAAAAAAATAAAAAAAGTTTCTTATATACGAGAATTTATTTTTTAAAAATATTTTCGAACCACGTTTCGAACTTATTAAAAAATTATTTAGCGAAATAACGAACGACCAAACTCAACCAAGAATAAAGAAATCTAATCGAACGTAACGAAAATTGTTGTAGTAATTTACAACAAATAATAATAATAATAACAATAATAATATTTATAATAAATTAGAAATCAATGTAAATTAATTATCGTTCGTACAATGTAAGAGCAATTACGTTCAATCAATTTTGCAAATCACATATTTCACGTATCAACAATGGAAAATCGATGACTAGCGGATAAAAATCCGTTGATAATGGGTGTCAGATGAGAATCGAGCTGAATTAAGTGCCTGTACCCAAACGTGTATACTTTAATTTACATTATCGTTAAAACACATTGTACCACCGAAAAAAAAAAATTCCACATAGTCATCGAGCCATAATTATAACCAACGATTTCTCAATGAGCAGATCGCGATAAATTCCTCAAAAAATCCGCACTGTTCGCAGCTTCTATCGCGATTTCGTTCCCTCGGCTTTAAAAAAAAAAGAAGAAAAAAAAACAGCCGATTCATCGAACCCCACCCTCTTTAAAACTCACGCGATTCCTCGCTTCCATACTCACCAGACGAACACAGCCGTGGTGAAGATCGTACCCAGGATGCCGATCGCGGCGAAGCTGAGAGGAACGATCGCCCAGGGGTTCGTCCAGGAGATGACCTCCGCCGATAGCTTGATGCACCGGCTCTTGGTGACGTCCGGGGCGAAACCGGGTTCGCATCTCCTGCACGAGTCGTTGAACACATAGGCGTCCTCGCGACAGGCGACGCAACTCCAACAGCAAGGCTCCTGGGGGAAAAGTTCCGAGTCTTTTATACTTTTCCTTCTTTTGTTTGCTCGTATCCTTTACACCGCTTCCATTGTCCCGGGTTTCTTACCCGACCGAGCGCTCGCTACCCTTCCTCGGAAGGCACAGATAATTACGCCGAGAGAAATGGCCGCTGAACTCGAGTTTTCGAATAATTCACCGGACTGCCCGAAAGTGCGTGCTTCGAGCTAAAGTGGAGTGTGCGAAGGATGCTGTAACGACGGAACGAAATTAATCGTTCCTCGCTTCGAAGATTACGCTGTTCGAGTCTTGTAAATATTGCTAAAAGCTTCGGGAGCGTAATTTTTCGGGAGCTTTCGTTGTTTCCTTCGTTTGTCTAATTCAAGAGAGAGCGAGAGAGAGAGAGAACGTTGGCCTCTTCGGACGGAATTTCGAATGAAGCTACTCGGGAGTAATAGAAAAGAAAAATCTTTCGTTTGTATCGGGAGAATTTTTATGCTCATCGATTTTCGGATAAACAAGGAATACGTATCGTCCAATTTAAGATTCTTTGGAGAATCGAGGCGAGGAGGTCGATTTTAAGAATTGGAGGAAACTAGATTTCTAATCAATTCCATCGAGGAATTTAAAAATTCTTCAACTCGCGTATCGAAAATCTTTATTTTTAGATGAGATTGTTTTGTTCGTGCGTTGCGTAAAAACAACGGGGATCGAAAAATCCGGAGTCGAGGCAAATTCGAAACGCGACCAATATTAAACATTTACGACGGAGATTTACCAATCTTGCGATCGAATACACTTTCGCAAGATTATTATAGCGAATGGATAATCCGATGGCCTTGTTTTTCGCGACGTACAACTTGGTAACAAAATCTTCGCCGCTTCCGATTCTCGGCGAATGAGAAATTGGCTGGAGACAACGAGAGATAAAATAATAAAGAAATACAGGCGAAGAAACGTCGAGACTTCGTTGTAAATTTACAGATTTGAATAATGCTCGAGGAAACATTATCAAAAGGAAAAAAATATTAACGCGTACGCGGCGAAGCGAAACGATCTTTTTTCGTTTCTTCCAAAGGGATTCAGCTTCATCAAGCCAAAGTACTTTAAGCTTAGGTCGGTTCATCTTTCCACACTCATCCTAGTAATTTTTTCCAGATTGCGAGTCTGTCGAAGCGTTAATAAAAGATATCCCGAGTCGTTTTGAATACGGACGCATCACGCGGAGGGTAGGAATCGAGGACCGAGGTGGAAAGAAGAGAGACGGAAAATCCCGAGAGTCGTCGAAGATCGCGGTTACAAGGCGAAGGAAGCATAATGGAATCGCGGCTGGGGTTTTTGGTTTTCTTCCGTACCTTTCCTCGAAGCTCTTCCTCGTTCGTATATTCCCAGCCTCGAGAGTAACACAGACCAGTGGCGAAAAAGGCAATCGATTTCGTGCAAGAAAGCAGTACTTTCGAGCGCCAAGAGCGAATTAACGATGACTGGACCGAGCGAATACGGAAAAAAGGAGATTACGAGGAACAAAATAGAAAAAGCTGGATGAGAGGAAACAAGCAAATCTCGCGAAGGTCTTTCGGTGTATTGCGGAAGGGTCGAATCGGGAGGAGGACGTTATCCTAATTTTCAAATTTTCCGCTTCGCTGGATGTAAATTTCATTGGAGGTTATAGTTTGTAGACCGATACAAATATTATCCATAGCGCGAATTCCAACGCTACTTTATCATTAAACGATACGAGCGCTGCTGTAATTATTAAACAAGAAGAATAGTTTTTTAATACCCTTCGGTGAAATTTCGTTTCCGTTATAAATTTACTTTTACGTTAACGCGGACTTGTATATTAAATAACCGACTCTTCCTACCGTCCGTAATGTAACTTATCGATTTTATTCCATCGCTTAGCATTTACATTATGCAACGGTTAATGAACAATATTAATATTTTATTATTTTCGGACAATATAATTTTAAACGAAAAGTCGCGATACGCGTACGTTAAAAGTTTGCGTTCGTATCGTTTCGATCGCATCGACGTATATTTTTCCTTTTAAATAACAAATATATATATATATATATAAATAGGTAACGCAATTTAAATTCGAGCGCAAAGTTGGAAATATTCATCGAAATATTTTACGTAATCCCGAAACAATATTTTATTTAAATATCGCATAGGAAGGATCGCGTTCGTTACGATATTTAATTACGTCCATTGCGAAAATTTCATTGTCGTTTAAAGCGGTTCCATTAAAAAACTTTGGAAGCGCACGATTAATTCCACGTCAAGTTTTTTCCCGTTTTTTTCCCCAAGTTTCGAGTCGACGACGAAAATATTTCTCAAAGTCGATTTATTTCTCATCGTCATTTCCGCAATGCCGCTTCCCAAAGGATTAGAAATAAGAAAAGGAAAGGATAATACCTTAAAAAGTAAACGATCGATCATCGAATCGTAGAAAGGACTCACCTGGAAATTGCGTATCTGCCCGAGGGGACAATCGTCGCTACATATACTCCGAGGTATGTGTTGCTCTCCCGTCCCCGTCACCCACTGCGTCATATTTATCTCGAGGTCCAATCTGCGACACGAACGTCCGGGGTCACTCATTCTATCGGTATAACGGGGAGGTCAGGGGTTTTCGCACTCACCTCTCCTTCCACGAGCCAATGAGCGTGTAATTGTAGCGGCCGTCTTCACCTCGTTGATACTGATAAATGTTGTAATAGCCGTAAGCGTCGCCGTCGGCGTTGAATTTAATTTCCGTTCCTTGGCGACCTGAAAGCACAAGGAGCAAGTGCTCGCGTCCCATTATCGGGGAGACACCCCATTGTTCCAGATCGCGCGATTTTCATCCCCGAAGCGTTGGAGAATTTCTTTGGGCGTGACTCGCGGAGATCGATCGGTTATTTTTCCAGGCGACGCGTTTTAACCGAGCGATTTCGGACGTCGTCTCCGCGGATTCGGAAGCTCCGCTTTATCTTCCAGAGGATTCTTTCTCGATGGTCTCTTTGTCTCTCCGACCGATGTTTCGAAAAACCGTTTGAAAATCACGAACAAAGTTACTTTTCCGCGAGGCATTTCAAAAATACCGCTCGGTCGAAAAAGCCTTTGCTTATCAGCGGTTTCTCTTCCGTATGTCAAAATCAAGTTTCATAATTTTCGAACTGCTGGCTGCAGATATTTTACCGAGTCGAGAGGATACCTGGTTAAGTTACGTTCTTTTATTCTTTTCTTTTTTTTACGGAGTTGACTTTTGAATATTAATTTGAGACTCCTTCTTTTTGGCCGAGTCTCGCTAAATGAGTTTTTTATCTAATTTCATTTTTACTCTCAAGATTGAAAGGAGAAGCGAGTGAAATCATCGTGAAAAATTGCGACGTAAACATCAAAATTAACGGTTAATTATCTTACGGTGGTAATAGACTTTAGAAAATTTGTAAATAAACAAAAAATAAAGGCTACTTTTTCAGAATTGTTTCAAATCGAATATTTTATCGCTCTTTTGAAGATAATATTTATTTTAATGCCTAGAAAATGTATTCAAATTCCTTTGAATTTTCTCAAAATTTTATTTTTGTATCTTGAATACGAATTTAGTATGTAAAATTGTACTTTTATCATAATTTTAGTTACTTCTCTAGAAAATCATTTTAGTTATATTTTTAAAAAGTATATAAAAATGTGCACTGCGACGAAACAAGCGCAGTTTAAGAATAGTTAATTCCGAGGGGAATAATTCGATCAACGCAGACGTCGAATGCTTGATTCTTCGTTTCCCAATGATACTTTAATGGACCATTATCTTTATGTAAATTGCATTTCATTGTAATTCGCTCGAATGATATATTAATGTTATTCAAACGTTACATGCAACGAAAATTAGAAATAGCATTAGAGTTATCTAAAAGCTTATCCAAAGACTCGGTGTTTTATTTTTCAATTCGTTCCCTTGGCAATTTCATTTAAATGAGTAAAGAGACTAGGTTACTGACACGTGAATAATGTTTCAGTAAAAAATGAATATTTTAACGTGCGCCTTAATTGAAATATTCCCATTTCATCCATTAAAAAGCCAAATTTTTCAAAATATCACAATTTATTATTCAAATTGTTATAATTATGTTTCACTAAAAGCTTCTACGATAATAAATTAGAGATCAAAAATTGAAAGCGACAATTAATGATCAATTTTTGGACGTTATTATCATTATCTTAAAGATAATGCATAATTTACGACGTTATTTTATACAAATTTTCATCATCCGATTAAAGACAAAAAAAATTCCGTTCGCTTTTATTCAATCGGACAAATATTTACACGGGAAAAATACCGCAATATTTACCAAACGTTCCCTCGAATACCTAATTTTTAGATATTATTACGCACTTTATCAATCCTCCGACTAATTACGTTTCCTTTCTTATCCTTTCTCGAGCTTATTCCTAAAAGTACTCGTCTACCGCTCCGAAACGAAAAATACTCAGGAACCAAAATATTGAATAAACGAAAACAATGCCCACAGTTTCCAAAGTAGTAAACGATAGACGATTCGAATTCGTAAAACCGAGCGTAGATTCCACGTCGGTCCATTTACTCACCGACGAAGGTCACGTTTCTTATGTACTGCAGAAGCTGTTGACCTTGAGGCGCGGGTTTGAGCATATCGCAAAGATGATGGCTTCCGACTAAATCGGTCTCGCACACGTCGTCGATGACGTTGTGAACTCCGTGAGCCATGGCATAAACGGCGTCCGCTGAAAAGGTACAAACGTGTCGTATCAACTCTTGTACATTTTAAGCCATATTTTGTGTATTTTGTTTTTTGCGTTAATTTTTCCTCGATGCAATTTTATCGATGAAGTGAATTTTACTTTTTATTTAGAGCAGATGTTGTAATGGTTAGTGTTGTTTCGATACTTTGGTAATATCGAAAATTTGTTTTAATTTTGTTACGAAGTATAATGTTTGATAAAACTTTTAGATTATTATAAGTTACATAATCTCGATAAATAATTAATTTTGTACTTTTTTCGATTTAAAAAAACAATATAAAATTACGCGGTCGTGTATTTATGTAAAATTTACGAATGAAAATCAATGAAATTATGTTTTTTATGAAAGATATTTATTAATTTAACCAAACTATAGAAAATAAATATCCTATAAAATTTATGTAATTTAAAAAAGTTTGCGTATACTTAAAAAAAAATGTTTATTTATTTTAAAATAAATAATTCTCCCGTTGATTCAACGTTATATTATTTTCGTCGTTCGATATAAAGAAGAATGTTTAAATTAAATAGCGTATAATAAAATAATTCTTAAATAAAATTCTGATTCATACGACGAGGGCTTTTCATTTAATAAGAAATGGTTATGCAGATTACACGTAATTTTTCAACGTTTAATCAAATAAAAGATATTTTTAGGTACTGTTACACCGGTCACATAAATCTCTCCTCTTTTCTTCTTTCTCTCTCGAGACTTATGAGTATTCAAAATTAAAAATCCTTCATATTTCAGATTATAACCGAAGATTAATATTCTGTGTATGTGTAACGTGAAAATGAATAATTTTTATAACACCGTACATTTCTGCATGAAGTTGTTCAACGTTCGCTTTATACTTACAAAAGTGCAGTCGTTGTTGTCGTATCGTAAACCGAATCTTACCGTTTATCTTCGAATATAATTCAATAATAGTTTTCCTCGTCGATACGATAATCGACGCGAGTAGTGCTTCATTTATATCCTTGCTAGACAATTGGATAAATTCTCGTATTTTCAGTAATCGATGCTGTTGTTTCATTTATACTCGATGTTACAGACTTTACAAGCGTCATTTATTTACAATATTCTAAGTATCTTCTTGCTTAGGAACTGCTTATTGATAGTTTAGATTTATGGGGGTACGGTAATCAAGCGTTTATCATTCGACACAATTATCAGTTATTAACTGTAAAACGTACAGTTTATCCGTTATTGTTCGAGCGTATATCTACCGACACGATTGAACGTAGTATAACGGAACGATCGCTTAATTTATGTTGCAATGATATAGTCGAGAATAGCGTAATTCTGGAAGACGATGAAAATATTTTATTTTGGATTTAAAAATCCAACAATTAATAGGCAAAAATATCGCTTTGATTTATCGCTCTATTATTCGAATAGGATCGATCGGATAATGTAGTTTTTTTAAACGATAAAGTTTGTTATAAAAGATCCGCGTCCACGAAAATGGAGAAGTTAAGAAAGTAGACTGATTTGTCACTAAGTTGATTAATAATGTCCTTTTCTTTATCGTTATTACTTATTCCTTGGAGTTAAAAAATTGACCGTTATCCATACAACCAGACAAATTTTTTTTGGCCCTTGCTCCGTGATAGTAAGTGCCACAACCCGGACATTGTTCAGCCTCAGCCAAATTTATTGCGCTCTTAAAAGAACATAAAAAACACTTTACACCAGACGCTGACGTTGCAAGAAGTTAGTACACACCAACGGACTTAATTTATAGTATAACTCTAAAGTTTATTTTTAAGATAATCACCGCGGAAAGTTTACAAATCAGCCAACTCGATCTTGAATAAAATTATTATGATTACGTTATATAATTCAGGGTATTATTTGATTTTTTAGCGAGACGTTTATTTGAATTAAAGTTCGAGGGGTGAATAAATGGAACGAATGTATTGTGCACATTGACATTGAAGCAAGTTACGACTGCATTACGTTTATGGTCAATGCATTTCTAAATAGAAAATAGAATAAGTTAGTTTCGTATTTCGATGTCGTGTCGCAAACGATTCGTATCTATGTATAGAATCTATTAACAAATGTTACCGATACATGCAGCAATCTTACTTTATCACATTTTATGCACTAATAATATGTAATTACACGTAAAACACTTGTACTACATTTTGCTTTTTCGTTTATTAATTTGAACGTTATTATTTATTGAGATGTAACCGAAGAAGTTTATTCCGTGATTTATGGATTTTTTATTCATTTTTTAATTTGAAGCACGATTCGTTGGTACGAGTAAGTCGATATTAATAATCTGATATTTTTCGAATACTTATTCGCGCGTTAATGATATATTTTTAATATGTTTCAGTTTTTATTATATACGAAAATATTAAAAAACTGTAGCTTTAATTTTTTAATAGTTGGGCGATAATTAAGTATCGTTGAAATACATGGAAAAAATACCAATTCGAACATTTGAAACATTCGACAATTTTAAATTTATGTGCATATATTTTTTATATTTTGTATTCCAGAATAGACTCATTAAGACTAAAAAAATTCTTTATAAACAATGCATTTGAAAACTTTCTTTGTAATTTTTAAATTGAACATCTTTTCCAATTTAAAAATTATACAGTAAAATGAACGCATTATATATTTAAATAGAAATGAAGTTTCTATTCCGAACTAATACATATATTCTTTGTATTTAAAAAAATGAATATCATTCCTATAAATGACGTTAAAAATTATATCATTTAAACGTGCGCTTGTAATATTGTTGGACAAATTGAGTCTACTTTCGACTTAAAAACAACTGCCGAATAGAAATTTATTTTACATATTATATTATTTCAAATAAATTATAAAATACATATCTACAAATGAAAGTATTATATTAATCTTTGATATCTTTTAAACGAATTTAATTAATTAATTTAATCAAGTGTACACATTTAATACATTACTTATTTAAAATCAAGTCGACTTTTAAATTCTATGTTCGATGGATTTCTACAGTCGTTTTATAAATATTTCAATTAAAAAAAGGAATTATCCATTAATTTATACATTTTAAAAGCATATAACTATGGAAATAAATAATGAATAAGCAATTGACGAAAAGGTGATGAGCATTCACTAGTGAATTAAAATCATCTAGATAGATAATATAATTGTTCTCAAGGATTTCTTTCAAATAAAATATTCCGTTATTCAGATTAAATAGTTTTTATTTGAATTTCCAAGAGGAAATCACGATTTTGGAATACAGTATTTCACCAGCTATCGCAAATGACCTTAGCAGCTTTATTATAGTTATAATTGAAGTAGGTGTGTAGTTTAGATAGAAAGTTATAATTTAGATAAGTAGTTACTTGACTATGACCTTAACGAAGTCATAATTCAAATGATAGCCACAAAAGACATGGATGACTTTGTGCAATTATTGGTAGATTTATTTAAAAAATACCAACATATTTTTTATTAATTAATTTAAAAGATTAATAATGCAGAATATAATAATAGAGAAGTTTATAAATTAAATTAAGTTATAATGTAAATCCTTTAATAATTATATCTCACTAGTTTTTAATAATAGTAATAATTTTAAATTTAATAATATTAAAAAATTGATATAAAAAAGGGTATTATGAAATTATTACGAAGATAAATTATATGAGATGTAGAAGAAAAAAAATTAAGTGCTTGATAACTTGATAACAATGTATATATAATCCAAAGTAATTTTTATAAATAACGAAGGAAAGATTAGATATGATATATTTACATAAATTTTTCTACATAAGTAATAAAAAATAGTAATTTTACGAGAAACGTAAGGATTGAAGCAAAGAATAAAGTAAAAGGTTACAAAAGCGAATACAGTCTCTTAAAAATGATAAAACCCTCGGATAAAGATGTAATAACATTATAAAGTTAAATACAAATTTCTTAAATCAGATCAGAAAAATTTCAAGCAATTGTTTAAAAATAGTGTATAAAGTAACTATTTCACTAAATTATTAAACATTGATTGATACGAAGCTAAAATAAACTACAAAATAACTACACAGCAAAATTAAATTCATAAGAATATAATTTCGAAGAAGAGTTAGTTTATTGTAATATCAAATTAGAAAAAAAAGGATGTACCTTACTAAATTAGTTAATTATGAATACATATTATAGCAGTGTAAAATGTATACACAGATAAAATTTTTAATTTAAATTTAAAATTTTTGTTTAATTAATGGAAATTATAAAATTATAAAGAATGAAAACATTAGAAAGAACGAAAAAATGATTCTGCGTACATATGAATTATATATTTGCTGTTTTATAACTGCATTTCATAAACTGT
This sequence comes from Dolichoris vasculosae, assembly GCA_018907195.1. Lineage (NCBI taxonomy): Eukaryota > Metazoa > Arthropoda > Insecta > Hymenoptera > Agaonidae > Dolichoris > Dolichoris vasculosae. The sequence goes on from JACCHY010000002.1 coordinate 23,763,026, forward strand.
TTTATAAAAAAAGAATTTAAAAAAATGAAATGATTTAGGAATCGTTAGAGTTTAAAACTAATTAAAATGGATTGTGAACTAATAGAAGTATATCATTATTATATTCGTTTCTTCTAGTTTATGATTCATCTCCCGCACAGAAAATATTATTGGAGATTATCAATATATATTTTAATGCTATAAATCAACAAGCCATGAAATATTGATTAATAAGCAGTATTCTGATAAAAACGAAGTTTTACTAAGTAGCATACAAACTATTCACAGTCTTCAGAAAAGCGTATCATTAGATTAAAGTAATTAGAATACAGCATACTCTAATTTATTTATAAGTGTTAAAAGTTAAATTAATATAAGTAAGTTCTAATATAACTAAGAAAACAGTGCAGTAACGAAGTAATTTATTAGAATTGTTTCAATTATAATTGATAATAATAAGATAATATCGTTGCAAATAAAATAACATAAGTACAAATATTTGATCTAAGTTTAGTTGGATAAGGAAAATATAATTAAAAACTTATAATTAAAACTGGAAAATTTTTTTAATGAAAAAAATGGGATTAGCAATAAAAGAGAAATAATAAAACCAGGTTTATAACCTATGATAGATCAGGATCAGATTAATCGGATGGCGATTTAATAGTCATTAAAATTATTAATAAGGTCGATAAATTTTGATATGGTATTATAATAATAAAGTATAAAAATAAAATAAACGAGAAAATTAAATGCAGAATATTTTTGCAAAGTTTATTTTCTAATCTATATTTAAAATGTTAGATCTGAATTTTTTAAAATTAATTTAAAGTTTGAATTTGCGGAGTAATGATATTATTAGTAGTTGTACACGCAAGAAAAATATGAGTTTGAAAAAAATTTAAGAACGGAAATTTAAAGCGTTAGAAAATAAAGTACAATATTTTTGATAAAATAGGACGTTGGAAGCGAAGTATATGGAAATTATATAACCATGAAACAGAGAAATTCTATACTTGACTGAAAATTATAAGGGCAATTGAATTATGTATATTACCATGATCTGAAAAATAGCTACCAAGGCTAATAAAGTATCAACATAAAAGACTTTAATAGTGAAACTCAAAAGTAACAGATGGACGGAACATTTAAATAAAGATTTAAAAGTAAATATAGGTAAATTGCGTTAAGGAATTGCGAAAACTATATTACGGCAAAATATTGTATATATGTTAAAAGCAAACTAGAGATAATAGCATTTTATTTTAATAATATAATGGATTTTTATCGTTGAATGAAAATAATACTATTAAATTATATATTTAGAAAGATTAAAGAAATAACAATTATCTACAAAATACCGCTTTAGAATTCTTAGATTAAAAATACCGATATAAAAGGTAAGTTGGAAATAATTCGTTTTAGTTGATAATCCGTTTTGAAATAACTATATTTATAAATAATCTGTACATGCTTTTTTTATATCCGTGCACTTGATTTACGCTACGAAGATTATTTACCGCATGCGTAAACCTTATCAATAAGGACTATTGCGATCAGAAATTGGTGGAATGATTACAGAGGTTTAGTTCTCTAATAGAGAGAATTTCCTATGTAATTGAAAGGCTAATTGAGAACGAGTAGAATATTTAGAACAGGAGTGTAATACGTTAGTGAAATTTGAAGTAATAAATTAAATTGCGTAACGTTTTATTGTATATAAAACTTGAGTATATATTTGTAAATACTCTTTTATTTTAGAGTTTATTTTACAAGGACGAAAGGATTTTAACAAAATTAACGACTATTATTTGAGTTAGTTTACTCATACTATTGCGAATGACAATGTGTTTACTTCAATTTAAGTAGAAAGTTTCTTTTCTAAAGTTTTTGTTAATTAGTTATACATATTATAACAGCAGTACTTTTACTTTAAAATATTTAAAGAAAAAGTCTTTAAAGAAGAAAAAATACGAAATGAATGTTCGCAAAATGTAAGACTCGAAACTTTAAAAATTAGCATTTCTTTTTTTTGAAAAAACATTTTTTTTCTATGTCTCTCCTACATTTTTCTCAATCTCTCTCTCTCTTTCCCTCGTTAAGAGGAAATACCAACTTTTTTTTAGAGTTTATATTCACTAAATTTAAATCTTATCATTTTTAAGATGAATGAACATTCCTTTAACGTACCGAAAACTTTTTAAAAATAGCTAAATGGAAGTTCCGAGTGTAATATTCTTAATTTTATTTTCAATAGTTTTTCACTTTGTTAAAATAAGTGGAATATAAAAAATTAATGTAATTGAAATTTAAAATTAATTTTTTTTAATTTATGATTCCATGATTTCCGTTATAAATTTAATCTTGAAAGAAGTCTGGAGAAAATCAGTCAAAAATGGAACGGACAGTTTTAAGTACTTATTTTAAAACTCAATACCCCACGAATAAAATATATTAATTTATTATTTCTTTCACCAAACGTATTTCCTCGTAATAAAGTGACCGAATAAATGCTCGCATTTTATTTCACAAGTTCATAAATAGTTTATATCCGTTATTTATTACATCTATTACTTGACACATAATCATATAAAAAATTTCCATACGTACCAAAAAGATCGTAAGAAAAATACTGCATTATATATGATTATAATATTTTTAATACACGCTATGAACATAAAGATGCGGCGGTAGATATTAAGTATGCGTACATTATGTGTTTATATCTGAAAGTTTGACTTCCCAAGTTCTTGTATATACGTACACGGAACAAACGAAATATGGAAATATATATTACACACGTGTAGATATATCTTTTCACATATTCGCTATATTAATCTTCTTTTAAGTAGTTTTTCATCGTACCCGAATACGATATCACCGAAGCATCGTACAGTACCAAGAATATAAATAGTTACGTTTAAATCTTCTACTTTATTAACTTATTATAAAGTTAAGTAAAGTTCATTCGAACCAAAGTTATTACATCACGGATATCAGTTTAAAATTCCAAACTTTAAAATTTATACCCGTTTCAAGTTACGAACGCCACTTTTCATAAATATTTTCTATTTATCAACGTATGTAAAGAAAGCGAACTCGAGTTTCCTCTTAATACCGCCGAAAACAAATCCATCCAACAAATACTTAAACGCCTTTCAAATCTCGCTCGAGTTCGGATAATTTCCTTTGGCGTTAGCGAAAGAAGCCAATTCTTGGCAACCAAAACCCTCCAACTTAATACAACGAATTCGAGCGACGTATACTCACCTACAAAAGGCACGAGACCCTCCTGCTTGTAATCCACCAGATCCTCGGTCCCGGTGCAGCGTTTCATGCTCGTCTCCGTCGCGGTGAAGGTGCACTTGTGATGCTGCGACCAAAACTCTCGGAACCAGACGTTTCGGCAGTTGATGTACTTCCCCGGCAACGTTTTGTGAGGCAGGTTTCGTTCGTGAATACCTTCGCACTCGCGTCCGACCCGCGGCACCAAACTCTTGTAGTAGTTGTCGAAGCCTGCGGATGTCAACGCGTTGCAAAACGACACGAGATTCGGGTTCCGGTTGCTTTTACGATTGTCGGCGGTTCGAGCTTTCGGAAGGAGTTCGATCGCGCGAGATACGAGAAAGACGAGTTTGGATGGATACGCGATTGGGAATTGGATCTTTTATAACTAAACGGCGTTCGATCAAACTCGGCACATTTGTGTTTTATCCGTTACTCCGAAGTTATTGGAATTTTATACGCGTACAAATATTTGTAATACGCGAAATTGCTTTTTGGATATTTGTTGTTTACGTATTCTTTTTAAAATGTAGGATAAAATTGATTAAGGAACGTTAACAAATTTTTCTTTGACTATCGTCAAACCGAATGAATTTAAAAAATCAATCGATTTTCAAAATTTTTGATGCCGCGTCCAAAACCTTTTACGTTAAGTAGTACAAAATGCGTTTGGATGTTGCACCGAATTTTATTTTCAACCGATACTTTATTTATCATCGTGGTGTGGATAAAAATAACGTTGCTTTATAAAAAAAATATATTTAGAGCTTGAAATACAATATATATAAAAATTGACATGGATGCAAAATGTATATTTTTTAATCGCTATAGTTGACTTTTGTAAAAAAGTTGTGGTCGCGATAACGTATTCGATTTATTTTTATATTTTATTTACCAATTCCGTCAAAAATTTTGCTCAGATATTTTTTTAAATTTTGCCAATATATTATGATAATGATATATTTATTTTTAATGTCGTAAATAAAGTTTTAACAAAATAATCGAAAATAGATTTAAAGTTTTCTAATGATAATGTGCTTTAATGTAAAATTCAATAAATGTATAAATTATAATGTCAAAAGATTAAATATATTTTTAGTGAATACATTTTAATAAATTTTACAATACTTTATTTAAATAAAATAAATATATGAGTGATTATTTTACGTGTTACATTGCTGATTCATCCCGTGTCAAGAATATTTAAATTTTAAATTTTCGGTCTTGATTTTCTTCGATAGCAGTGATATTAAAAAAGATTTATTATGCATTTGTGTACTAAATATTTTATACCATACTTGATAGCTTTCATGATAAAATGTAATAGGTATTAAGTATTTTTTATAATTTATATGAAATTTTGATGAAGATTTTTAATGTATATACACTCACTTAAATTAAAATAGATGTACCTATTTATATTATGATTTAAAAAATATAATCTTATTACAATTTTAATTTTTTGTTATTTTCTTATAAATGTGCAAGAAAATTATCAAGAAAAAGAGGTCATTAAAAATACATTAAAGGATCGAGCGAATATTTATCCTTAATAGGTTTTTTTCCTAGCGATGCAATAAAATAATGAAAATTAATATATAAAATTATATTTTTTCTGGCATTTATTTAAGAGTTAATCTTTTGAAATAATTTTATCTTGTATCGTATATTCTTTACTCTAAGATATATATATGCATCTTGATGAATGTAACTATAGTTGTTAAGAAAATATAATTTATAAGAGCTTGATATCTTTATTAAAAATGATTATTTTGAAAAAGCATTAATTACTTTATAACTTATTTTTTAACCTTTTGAATAATGCACGAATTTATTAATATCAGAAAAAGTTTTTCATTACAAGAAAATTAGACATTTTCTTACGTTGAATTTTTACTTATTTTTGAATTTTAAGTGTTATCTTTAGAAGCGCTATACTTGATAGCAATATAATTAAATATTTAAAGATTTCATAAAATTTCATTTAAAATGCTCATTAAAAATATTTTAGCATATAATGTTTTAATATTGTAATTTTCAAGTTTTACTATTTGCGAAATTTATAAAACTTACGATTAATTTCAAATAATTTAAAAATATATTACGGATAAAAGATGAAACGAAACAAAATCTTTTTCCAAATAATTATTTTTGCACGAGTATTTTTTAGAAAATAAAGTATTTTTGAGTAATAATTATACTATTTTAAAAGTAACAAAGCGAACTTAAATGTACATTTCCTGTTTATCTTTATGATTATTTTTAGCAAGGATATAAAGTATTTATAAATTCTTTTACAATTTGTGTGTAAGAGAGATTAAACTTATAGTTTAGTATAACAAATTGTATACATTTCATACAGGCATTCAAACGTTAGTGTATTTTGTAATAAATAGAGAAAATTAAATTAAAAAAATGTTTGATAATGCACTGCAATAATTTTCAAAATGTAATCGTCGTTAACTTTTTTAGTTAATTTGAAAAAATAACTTCTTATTCAATTATAGGCTTAAACTTAAGCAATAGTATTAAGTTTTAGAAAAATTATTTATTTTTCGCGTATCGTTATTTAAATTTTTAAAATGATGCGAATTTAATTGGAATGTAATAATTAATAATGCCGTTAATATTTTCATAATTCCAAGTCTTAGTTATTATTTTTTATTCGTTATTGATCCGGTACAAATGTAATACTCCCTTTTTATCGAGGGATATTTCGAAAAGTATCTTATAACTTTAATAATTTATTCAGTACGAAGAATTAAAGAATTAAATCGACGAATAAGAAATTATAGTCGTAGGAAAATCAGTATTATTTAGATCTCGAATAAATACTTTATTTAATTTTCTGATTTTAATAAAAGCCTTTAAATAAACGTAGACTCGCAAATATATTTATTATAGTTTAATATAATTTAAGACTAGTTTTAATTTTATTCGCGAAGCGTATTTAGTTTAAAAGAAATAACTTTGACCAAGTTAATTATTATTATTATATTTTTATCAATTTTAATTATAAAGAATAATTATAACCTAACTTGGAATTTAAAGCTTATATTCAAAGAGTTTGATAAGCCTTTGATATTTTTTTTATTCTTTACTTTTTAATCATAAATTTAATTATTTCATTTTTAACGAAAGATTATACGACGGAGGCGAGAAACGGTCGTAATATTAGAGTAACATTTAAATCAAAATTTATAACTCGCTCGGAATATCATGGAATATCATGGAATATCATGGAATATCATGGAATATCATAGAATAAGCGCACGTAAACGCGTACATATTTCTATGATCCTCGTAAAAACTAGACCTTGACAAAAATAAACTCCGATATATTCTTGAGCAGGGATGAGTCAGCTGCTCGTATTTGCTCGTATTTGCTCGTATTTGCTCGTATTTGCTCGTATTATCTCGATCTCAGCATCTTATAGGACTTGGCCACAGTCTGACCCAGTATCGAAAACGGTCGCATACATACTCGTCGCATCGATACGCGCAACACCAGATTATACAAAGCTGAACCGACCTTGGAGCGAGTTCCGAAAGGGTAGTATCGTGATGGCACCCTCGGCTGCGTACTCCTGTTCCCGCACCGGGTGAACTTTGGCGCCCCAGGAGTCGCTTCCGACCCACGTGAAGTGGCCCGTCTTATTAGCCTTTATCGTCGCCTGGAGCAGCTTTCTGCAAGAATAAGCAAACACGCGCGTTCCTCTCGTCACAGCTTCCGTTTACTTATTTAATCAAGCTCACGTAATAGCGAACAAATGGCGTCACTCGAGCGCGGCTTTCTCTAAGCTTCCGTCTATCCTCGGTCCCGACTGCGAGGCATAAATTCATCTGGGACGTGCCCAGCCTCCCAAGTGTCATTTTATTTCTTACTTAAAGCGTCGGAGCGTTTTTTTACCTTTGTTCTAACGAGACATAAATCAGTCGGACGCTTCGGTGATCCACGTGATTTGGCAGGAGTAACCCGCTGGCTCGATTTTTACCCGTCCTAAAATAGATGGTCGCGCCTCTCTCTCTCACTCTCTCTCTCTGTGGGTGTGTGAAAGCGCACGCAACTATCGCGTTTCGGGGTAGCAACCGGAGCTTTTTTGTTTGTCGCGCGCAAAAAAATATCCACTGTATTCTCACTTGCCTCCCACGTGTCGACCTTATTCGGAGAAATATCTCTCGTTGGATTCTCGAAACTCGACTCGTAGACCTTCGCGGGACTTTAGTTCGATCTGATTTTTTTCTCCCTTCGCGGTAATATCGTTCGGACTATCGATGGTCGGATTTTCTCGGCGCTCCCTTCGATCGCTGCTTGCTCGTATTAAATCAAACGGACGGTTCGATTCCGCGGTCGGTTGTTGAGCCAAAAATAAATTGGGATCGAGAGCGGAGGATCCAGAAAATTAAAAAGGTGTGGCTCCGACGAAAGATGCGTTACGCTATCCGATCGGAGGGAGTTAAAGGCTTTCTTTACCACGCAGTTTAACCTTCGCTGCTCCCCCCTCCCCCCTCGACCCCCCGCGGAACCCCCGCGGAATACTTACAAGCTCCTGTTTCTCTTACTGTTTTTACTTACCACTTTTAAAGCCTGCCGTAAAAGTGCTTGGGATCTCTTAAGCACTTACCCAAATAAATGTTTTTACTTGTAACGTGTTTATTTTATACGCATTTTATAAATTACAAGTTACTTTTTAAACCTTACTTTATCGCATTTTAAATGGTTAAACAATTTTTACCGTTTGAATGCAAATTATTTATCGCGATTTTTTATTCGTGTTAAAAAATACGGTTAAATTTATTCGTTAGCTTTCATCGAATATTAAATTATTTCTGCTTTATCAATTTATATCCATACAAATTATTCGATATTAATTTTGCGATATAATAGATGTTGCTAAACATAAGAAAATATTTGCAAACAAATATCTGGAACGGAAAATCGTTATTTTCTCGAGTGAACACTGTAAATTTACATTTCAAAGAGTTCCTAATAGGAATAGAAACTAATTTTCTGTTACTGCAGATTTTAATTACCTTTCATTGTAAATTTATGAGAATCTTCCAAATTTAAAAAAATTCTGATTTACGCTCGTTTGAATATGCAAATTAAACGGCGGTTAAACTTGGCGATAATTTTCATGAAAATTCATCGATACCATCCCAAAAGAACGCGAAAATGTCGAATGTACGTCATTAATATGCATCGATCAACCGATCTTTGAGCAAAAACAATGTATTATCGCTAATCTCGATTACCTTGGAACAATCAACGATCGGATTAGTCTTGTTCTTTTCGCTACGGCGTATTGGAAAAAAGAAACAGAAGCATCGAGTATTTTCTACGGTTCTTACGTCCATCGTGGCTTTAATAGTTAATTTGCGGGATAAATTAATCAGAGGGATAAGTCGGCTCTTGTATTTAGAAACGGGCTCGCGTGAGTCCGGGTTTACAGGAGGAGTGTGAGTCGAGCTATGGTCGGCCATTTGTCTTGATAAGATCGACTAGGGCGACTGAATATTTTATGTAATGGCTATCCGAAGCATCAGCTTTTGTCAACTCGTTCACTCGATAATAATGAATCGGTCCTCGACAATGTATCACGTGATGACTTACACCTCCATCGCGAGTGTTATCAATTTTTAACTTTATTTTTAAAAGCACGACTTATCTTTCTATGCTCTAACGTCTTTTCTTTTTTAATACTTTGGCTCTTCATTTTACGAGCGGTTACGATCGTCTTATCCAGAAATACGTTAGTTGATCATCGAGATCGATATGGCCGCGGCGTAAATGTCAAACGCGTATTTGTATGCGTAGTTAGAAAAAAATCGAGGGAAAAAATTGATTATTTTTATTCGTCTCGCCGAGCATCGCGTTTGGGTAAAAATTATTATTTTTAACGCTCTCCCCGAGTCCTTGAATCCGATGGTAATCCGAGACTTCTATCGATAGTCGATTTAGTATAAATTTTAATCGAACCAAAGCGACGTAAGACGCTTAAACAACTAATTCACCATCCTACAAATTCGACAAGGTAAGTAAACGAAAAGATAAGTTGGAACGGATCCCGTAATTAGAAAGGGTAGAAAGAAAGATTGTATACATTTGGACAGTTTCAGTGGTAGTTTGATCGATCAGTCACCAAGCGATGAAGAAGAAAACCATCCCAGCTGAGTCAACTTCTATTTGGAAAACAGTCGCGATTTCTAACGGAACCGTAATTTTGAAGTCGGGTTTGTTACGCGAGCGACGTATATATATACGAACATAAAACAAATGACCTTTTCTCGGATGAAACAAGAACAAAAAAAATAAACTTCATTCCGATCCGCAATAAGTACAGATCCTAGTGTAATCCTGAGCGAAGTGAGCATATTCTTTTATCTTAGGTATCCAGAAACAGCGAGCTTCCTTTTATCCTTCCTTCTCTCCTTTTCGATTTCATCCTTCTCACGTTTCTTCGGCTTTTCCCTCGGAATACTTCGTTTTCCCTTTTATCCCTGCAGTGCCGTTTCCATTGGGTCTCTATTTTTTTGTATTTTTATTTTTATTTTTCATTCGAAAGAGACTGATTCCATGCGATTGAGATCCCCGAGAGTTTTTTTGCTAAGAGGATGAGCAATTGCTGTCGTTGCATATAGAGACACTTGCTACTTGGCAACTCGACGAGTGATGTCTTTTTGATCGAGCGTCATTCGATTTACGTCCTTCTCCGGCTACGGCTGGACGATAATAATACAACGAGGGAATAAGTGATTTTCGAGTAGTTTTTACCGTTCCTTTCTTTTATCAAAAAATTTTATTTATTACGCAAAAAGCGAAAATTCGACTTCTTTTTATTCCGTGCGCGGTGAAAAAAGATGGTATAATTCGATGATTTCTCATTCTCTTGTTCTTTATTATCTTGTAAGTGATGCTACAACGTAGGTAAAAAGTCACCCTAGAGATACGAAAACCTATGGAAGATACACGACCTGTTACTCCCCCAAAGTACGCGTAAACGTCATGTAGGAGAAATTTCGAAAGAGGAGTTTTCGGATAAAAAAATTTGTTCGGTAGTATTTAAAAAAAGCTTTGAAAAAAGATTTAAACAAAAAATTAAAAATTCGCGGTTTTCTTCTTTGAGTCTTTTAATTATCAGTCGTTTTACGAATAATCAAGTTTTCCTTAAAGTATTTAAATTCACGAGATATTTTAATTTTTTATATTATTAAAGTTCTAAGTAACTCCAATAAAAATAATTTATTGCGATGTAAGATGTAAGAAAAAGTTATTGCTGCATACATTTAAATTTTTATACATTTTACGCTTATTTATAAAAGAATACAGTAACTAGTAACTTTTGTAAATATATCGATATTGAAATATAATATTTTTAAAAATAGAATCATACAGTTTTTTATTTATTCAATGTACATTTATATATCTTGTAAGGTACTTTAAAAACTATTTTTTAAAATTTTTCTTTACGCGATGTAATTTATTCCGTAAATTTTTAACTTATTAATATTTATTTAAAAAGATTTTTTAAACTTTATTTTTGCGTAAAATCCACGACCATAGTTTTTTTTCACTTTCCGAATAAATAACACTCGACATAAATCCACAACGTATAATTATTATATTACTTTATAACACCGCACGAATAAATAGATACAATTAATATACTTTACATTATTCTCCAAACGACACAAAAGAAGAATAGTCGCGAAACGAATTTTCCCTCATTTATATAAGAGAAGAAACGGTCGACTCAATATTAAATACATTACATAATTTTTTCGCCTCGTAGAGAAAATGGAATATAAAGGCAAAGACATCTTTAACGAAACCCATAACTTCGCATTAAAAAAAAAGAAAGAAAGAAAGAAAGTCAGGTACATAAGTTTTCAAAAATTCTACGCTGCAGCCGTAAAAATTCTCTCGCTCGATCCGATAGTTGTTCGTCCGCAGCTGTACAAAACGAGCACCTCACATATTTCATAACGCGCGAGTCTTCGTCCCTTTCCGTTCCAGGTACAAAGTGATAACCTCGCGATTTTTTCCTCTCGCTCTCAATATTTTCCTCTCATCCCTCGATGCGCGATGTAACGCATTCGTCGGTTCGAGGAGATGAAAAATTTATTACCAATCTAATCGACGGCTAATAGAATGGAAATTCGCATCTGTTTTTGTATATGCACGCGCGACTGTCACCCTATAAACCATCTTATCTCCTCCTCCGAGCCGCAAATCTCCAGCGTATACGAAGCGAGGATTCGCTCTCCCCATCCTCACCCTATCCTCACCCCATCCTCACCCCATCCTCTCCCCCTAGTCTGTCATTTTTCCGTGCTTTCTCAATCCATCTTTATACACTTCCCCTCCGCTCGCCGTCAACTTTTTCCTTTCTTTCGCCGCGGGAATGCCATTTCGCTCAAAAGATGAAACTTAAGCGAAGCTGCAGAGAAAGAGAGAATGGAATTCTCATACTCGACTCTCGTGTGCGAGGAACACGCGGAATTCCCCGAATTTACGGAATTTCCGCACAAAGAATTACGTGAAGAATTGCTCGGTCAATGACGAATGACACAACGTCTTCGGGAGTTTATGCTGTCGCTCCACCGACTGCCGCAACTTTGGCCTCGTCCCCTCCTTCTCTCTCACTCTCTCTCTCTCTCTCTCTCTCTCATCTCCCTAGAAGAATACAAAGCATCGCGCCACGGCCTCGATACGTCAATCCTCCCTTTTGACGCGCTCGCGCCCGATTCGTATTCACGGGGCTGCGAGAGACGCGTCCGATGCGTCACGGCGCCGAACGCCACGTGAATTCAGCCGAGTCACGAAATTAAAGTGTCTACGTGCACCGCAAGAATGCAGGAGCGAAGTCGTCCGAGTGCCTCGTGATGTATGGACCTATTCGTAGGAATAAGGAGGAGTCGGTGGAGGCGTCTACGAAGGCGTCGGGGAAGGCGTCGGGGAAGGCGTCGGGGAAACTCCGACGGGTTGCATAGAAATCCCATGGGTGGTTGTTGGTTTTATCGAGTGGCGTTTTCTTACCAACTTCGGGGGGTTGAAATTAATTTGAAACGTCCGAGCGATTCGCTTCGCGTTCGTGCCAACTAAATAAGCTTCGTTGCGGCGTAGTTTCACGGATAGCTGGAAGAGTTTATCGAATGAAAATTCTCGATATTAGCGTTTATTCGCGTTTGTGTATTGGACGAGCGCATATTTGCGGGGTAGGTATTGATGTACGAGTGCTATTCAGTGGATTATATAATTAAAAATTGGACGATGGATGCTCCAAGACCGAACGCGAAAGATCCTTCCATTTGTTTAAATTCATCGGAAACGCGATTCTAAATAATATAAAAACCGGGATTAACATCGCGAGGTTTCAAAATAATATTAAAAACCCGATATTAAAACCCCGATAAGTTTTAAAGAGGTCAAGTTTTTAATCAAGTTTCTTTTGATATCGATTTATACCTACTATGTATAATTAAAAAAATTTCTTCTAAAATTATTTGCCGCCGCGAAGAGTTACTTAAATTTATAATAACGCGAACGTTTAATTTTTTAGGCGATCGAAAAAAATTGAACGTTACGAGCTCCAGTTTTAATGCTCGAGATGAATATTAATATTAAGCGATCGTCCAAAGCAGTCGCTAATAATTCCGATGGATATTTTAATAAACAAGTTGCGAAATAAAAGACGACCCACGCGGTAATGACCCATTGAAAGTCGAAGCATTGTAGTAAACGTCACCTTTACAATTTATCATTCTTTATTTAAAAATATCGCGAAAAATACGGTAAAAAATACCTCGACACACATTTACTCGAATATTTCGCGTTTGGATATCCTCCAAATAAATTGCATCACCGGAATAAAATAAGAAAATTATAATTATGCGGTAAACTCGAAATTCCGGCAATTCCTCTGATTTTTTGATTTTTATTTTCGGAGCATTAGTTTGCGCTATTTCGACACAAAAGTTCGGGTTCGTTCGAGGATATAACTCTCCTGGCTCGAAATACCGAAACTCCGGGGCTCGAGCCGAGAGAAACGTTGACCATCCGACCATCGGCTCGAGTCGGTACTACAGTCCGGCCACGGTCCCAAGGAGAAAAAAAAAACTCGGAAAGGAAAAAAACGAACGAGAAAAAAGCTCTCCTTTGTAGCCTCGAGCTGCAAAGCCGGAAAAATAATCGCATTATTTAAGAGGGTATACACGACTCTCCGACCCACTCTCATTTTTACGGAATGACACATCGAGGCGAGCGATCGAAAGGGAAAAAGTGGAGAAAGAGAGCAAACGCGAAATCCTCTCGACCGGGGTTAACTCTCCTCCACCCCCTCGACTGGTTAAGCCCCCGCCCATTCGACGCTCGCGAAGAGAAACCTATCCGTTCTTTTTATACTTCCGAGCCAACCTCCCGGTTACTCTATCGCTTTCTAAATCTATCACCCTCTTTATTTTCGGAGTCCTCTCGCCGACTCTCGAGCGACTCTCCCGCGAGCTGGCTTTCATTACCAAGGAGAATCACGTCTTACGCTCCGGGTGTGGATGTGTGTGTGTGTGTGTGTGTGTGTGTGTGGGTAACGCGAGAACAAAGCTCGAAGAAGAGGGAGAAGGGATTTCCTTGATTTTCATTTACATGGAGAATAATACAAATTGCTTTTCTCGAGCTCCCGAGTCCGCGAGATCCTCTCGTGGAAGCTTAGCCGTCCTCTACAAATAGACGGTAAATGCACGCGTGTAACGTCCCTGACGCGGATTCGAGGAGATTCGAGGAGACTCACCTGATGTTGTCTTCGTCGACGAAGAGGACGACTCCCCGTGCATTCCGTTTCGAGTCGAGGTGCTCGACGATCCTCTCGAAGTCCTCGGGTTTCGCGTTGCGCATGATCTTCTCGCTCACGGCCACGCAAATGTTGTACTCGGCCGAGAGAGAAGTGAAGCTGGCGATTCCCTGCAGAGAACGTGGCTTTGTTATATATTTTGATACGCAGTTTTTTCCTACTTAATTTCGTGGTTTAGCTCTTTCGAGACTGGTGTACTAATTTTTCCTACTCGTTTTTCCCTTAAACTCTCTCTTTCGTGTCTTATTAGCGCCTATAAATTATTCGACTCTGACATAATGGCGTGGAAGTCGTGGAAACGAAAAATTAAATGTATTAGAGGAAATGGTCCTCGGTGTAGATGAAATTTCATTTCTCGAGAAACTAATAAAATCTATTTTATCGTTTTAAATGAAGAAAATCTTCTGCTTTAAAAGTAAATTTGATTCTTTGAATCAATAGAGAAAGTTTAACAAATAAATCAAAAGTAGCTAAAAGAAAATGACTGATTCTACTTATCTTCCTTCTACCGACGGGTATTCGGTATTGCATGTATTTCCATTGACACTCGACTCGGCTTTCTTTGTGTAAAAGAATCGGTTTATTAGAATAAAGTCTCACTGTTTGTTTATTAAAAATCAAAAGGTCGAGAATTTAAATATCGCCAAGATGAATACTTTCTTTTGACACGGCCGTGCTTTAAAGGATTTTAGCGCTTAGGATTGCGTTTGTACAATTTTCTTTTGAAACTGTTTACAAAGAAACATATTAAAAACTATGTTAATATAATTCCTTGTATATTTTATATTTAAATTTTGATATGATTTTTAAGTCGATACCTGTTCTAAATATATCGCGATGCTTATCGTTGTTATCAATGTTATCAATAACATTAATGCTGTATTTTATTCTATAGTTAATCGAATTTTTTCAACATATATTAACCAGCAATTTTTATGTGAAAAAATTACATACTATGTAAAGAAAATAATAAAAAAAAAGAGCTTTATTTTTAGTGTTCGATGCCAAAAGCCTCGTACAAAGCAATTTCACTTTGAAGGATTTCAGATGGATTTTGTTATTTCTAACTTTTTACAAACTTACCGTGATTTTTTAATAAAATGTATCTAAATTAAAAAAATTTTTATTATAGAATTTCAATGAAATTGAAATTTCAAATATAAATTTTGCGAATTTTCAATGTATTACTTAACTTAAAAAGGAAACTATTGGACAGAATCCAAACTTGTAAATTTGTTATTATCATGTAGGGAGTTTATATTATGATTTTCCGGACCATGTAAATTAAAATTTCTCATCGAAAGGAGTAACTGAAATAATTCACTTTTTAATTAATTTATTACTTTATTTATATTAAAAATAATAAATTATATGTATTGAAATGTATTTTAAAATTATTTTGTTTCAAAATCATAATTATTGTTATTATTAACTACAACGTACAAAAAGTACAAACATTTACATAAATTTTGAAGAGGATTTTCTATTTATTATTATTTTTGAAAGGTTAATTGATTAAAAAACAATTTTTTATAAATTTTTGCTTTGAGAGTATTCAAACGTAATTTCAAGCAAGATTTATTTGGCTTGGTATTATATATAATACAATTTTTACTTTTAATATTAGTTATTCTGATTCATTATTCAAGAGTATAAAATTACGTTACCGTGATTCCATTAAAAATATAAAAATATAAGAATGTAAAACAGGAAGATATATACTCATAAAATTAAGATTAGATTATCAGAATGTCAAATTAAATAGATTTAAATATGTTACTTTGCAATATACAATAAAAATTATAAAATATAATGTAAGAAAAAGAATACATTTGTGAAACATTATTTTACGATAATAAATCAACATATATATATATATATATATATATAGTATTAAATAATTGAAAGTTAATGCTTATTATATGATAATATCCTTGATATAGAAATATGAATGCGATGTATGGATTATTTCGCTGTCAAAAGGATATAAAAGAATAATTTGAAATATTTATATACGAGATACTTAGGAAATACATAGATTGAAAAAAATACAGAAACAAACATAAAATTTAATAAATTGATAATATTTTATATTACAAAGTTATTATAAATATTATTAGGATTACGATAAGGAATAAATAGCAATAAAAGTGAATAAGAGAATATTATATTGGGTTTTAGTAAGGAAATTAGAATATTATAAGTTTTTAGGTATACCATTACAAAGATAGGAATATAACGTTTAATTGAACTTATAAGAAGTAGAATATATCCAAGCGTCTCGAATGAATTTAGTCAAGAGTAAAAAAGAATACAATTTTTGCGTTCATTAATAATAAAATATATATATTTTATTTTATAAAATATTAGTTATCGAATAATTAAGAATAATTATTTATGTTAATATTTCTTTTAAATTTTAAATATAATGTTGAATTTTATGATAACTATTTAAAAAAAAATATATATTCATGAATTATGTGCTAGAATTTTTTAAATTTTGTAGATGGTTTATTTTTGTTTTGAAGGTTATTCCTTAATTGCTCTTAACTAAATATTTTATACATTTTTTTCTATATAATAAATATTAAAACAAAAATAATATTAACGATGTTAATTAAATTATAAAGCGGTCGATTATTTTAAAATATTATACCGCGATTAAAAATTTCATAAAAAATGTGTATCTAAATATATCATAAATCGATATAAAACTTAGATTATTTTTTTTCAATCGCATAAATTCGTATAGTAAAAATCAATTAGCAATTTAGAGTATTATTCATGTTTCTAAGACCATTAATTTTTATTCATGGAATGTCACAGCTGCATAATTGTATAAATTGTACCGCAATTTATTATATTGTTTTATTAGTTTCCAAGGTAAATTTTGAATACAATCTAATTTTTTTTCATTTGCTCAAAAATATATACAACAAATTTAAAAATGCAAATATAAATTTTTGGCTTTTATAAGAATAATCGATAGAAATATTTTTAATTAAAATAAAAAGTTTTAAATTAATAATAGATAATAAAGTCTCTTAATTTGAATCCATTAAACGAAATTTTCTTCTATGACGTATAATTAATTTTTACCTCTACCTCTTATCACGAATTTATCCTAATGTAATCAAGATTTATCGCATTCTGGAAACGATAGTTAATAAAAATTTTGTAAGAAAAATATTAAAGTATTAATATTTAAAAATCAGATAGACGCAAATAGAAAGCAACGTGAATTTCTTATAAACGGTTTCGTTTGAATGTATCTATGGCAATTTGTTAGTGCTTTAGAATAATTTTAAATTTAATACAATTTCTCATGCCGATGTGAATTTCATAACGTCTATCGTAGGAAGAGTGGACAAACTAAGTTCTCGTCTTTTCATAGTTGTTGAAATTTGAAATTCTAGAGTCGTTCAAAAGTTATTAATTTATTCACGTTACTCATTTACTTTACGAGCGTCTATTTTAAATATTTGTTCGCCAAGAAAAGTATCATTAGATATGTATTTATGTGCGTTATTAAAAGTAAGAGATAAAAAAAATATAAAAAGTAAAAGCAATACGAATATCGCAAATATCACTCGAACAGAAAATTAATCGTGCCCGGAACAAAAGCTCTTTATTTATCAAAATACGAAACCTTGGACCATATTCTCAACAAACCCTCGAAATGCATTTATTCGACGTTGATCGTTGATTAGTCGCGTTACTAATTTCCGTACATATTCACGCGACGAAAAAAAAAGTTACACTAAATAGAAGGAATAACTCAGTCCTCGTACAACGATAAAATAACACCGCGTTACGAACAATGACCGTAAATAATAAGCAGATGCAACAATGGTAGACGCGATACAGCAGTCGGTTATACGCTTCGCAAGAAACTCGAGAGGTTTCGAGGGCTCCTATTAGCAAGAACACGACCACGACGACGAGGACGACGTCGGCAATAAGGATGGCTCGATGTTACACTCCCGGAGCTCGATGCAATTAAGCCACCGCGGCTTTCGCTACGGCTCATCTTCACCTCGATTCATTCACAAAATTTTCTAATTTGCCGGCCCCGACACTTACGAGGGGAGCATTAACCTTGCGTAACACAGATTTTGATGAGTCTCCAGTGGAGTTTTCCGGTATCGAACCGTCGAATTCGTGGCTCCCTGAGTTGGAAGCTGACGTCGGGCGATCGACGTTTTCTCCGTTGGAATCAAGGCCAACGTTTGCATTTTCGAAATTTAATAATCGAGGCTGGATTGTAACTTTATTTATTTTTATATTATTCGTTTATTTGGACCGAGTGGATTTTATTTAAAAATGCGACGTGCGAAATTTCGAAACGCTTGCGAGGAGTATCGATTTCTTCTGTCGAGGTAATAATCGAAAGAAAAATATTGTTGAAATTTTCGAAATGTCGTAGGCAGTATCCGAATATTAATGCGCCTCGAGTATTCCGTTTATATTACACGGAGTTGGATAGAATTTTTTGTTTTCTCAGCCTTTGATAAATATTACGAAACTAATACATAAATTTTATCCGTGGAACGAATAATTTATTTAATTACATTAATTTAGAGATTCAATCTAAGCAAAACATTATTCAATTAATTATCTCGATTTTCGTCTTTAGAATATTCGAATATCCAATTAATGAATACCGTGTCAGTACGTAAAATATGGAATTTATTTTACTTGGTTTCGAGTGTTAACGACGGACGTAACGAACGAAAAATCCGTACCGGATATTTATATCTTTTGCATCGTAAAATGTGTTTTTTCTTATCGCCGTGAACATCGATAAAATGTTTGAACATTAAAGTAGAAAAAAATAAGCGGAAAAGAAACATTGAAATTTTTGATAAACATTTCGTCAACGGACTAAAAATATTTAAAAACTTCGTGCTCGTATCAAAGGTCGCATTCGTAGCTCACGAGAAGCTCGTAGAGTTTTTTAAAGGTTAAAATACGACTCGGAGTTCCGAGTTGTCTCGAAACGTGCCGTTACGGAAAAATCGACTATTTTTCTAAAAAGATGCATTAATATAAACTTAGAAAATAACGCGGGGCTTATTTGTTTTTCGAGAGGAGAATATCGGGATTTTTAAAATGGAAGAAGAGTAAGAATTTGAAGAAGACGACGCGGACCGAAGATGAAACAAAAAATATTTACGATTTTAATAAGACCTCGATTCTTCTAAATTAAATAGCGTTATACTTATAATTATACGTGGATAAAATTCTTTAGCCGAAAGAAAAGATCGTCTCGGGGAAGAAAATGTAGGAATTCTTTTTAAATTAAACTAAAAACCAACTGCTCGAGTCGTTCGCGATTTTCATTTATTCGATGTAAAATTAATTTTTAAAATCAAAAAACTCTATGTAAGTCAGTTGGAATTTGGAGACCGACAGCAAAAATAAAGAGTAAAAGTTAAAATAACGTCTGGAGTTAGAATTCCCTGATAAATTATAATAAGCCGAGTTCTTGTCTACGATATTAAGAACGCATTATCTCCGAAATTGTCAGAAATGACAATTCCACGTGGATCTCGAATTTCAAGTTCCTCGCCGGAAGCGAGTTCGTAGCTCTCGGTGTTCCCTAAGATTAACGTTCTCCTCCCTAGTTAAAATTTTGTAACGAGCAGTCGGCACGAAGAGCGACGGAAGCTGCAGCGACGTCCTCGATACATCGTGAAATGCCGACACTAATTATCGAACTCGCTAAATGCGAGGAGCAGCCAATTAGGCAACATCGAGATATCGTGTTCGCTTTTCCCCCTCCGGCCGCTTTCGGTATTATAGACAGGCTCAGCGATGCGCGCTCGAGAGATAACGACATAATTTCGTAGCGAAAGTAGCGAAGGGATTCCCGCGAAGCTTGGATCTCTCGTGCGACGACGAGCGGAGAAAAATCGAAGGGAAAAACTAGATTGGCGGAATGTTGTCCGCATCGTGCAAACGTATCGCGAATAGAGAGATCAAGAGAAAGATAGATAGAGAGAGAGAGAGAGAGAGAGATTGATGGGCCAATCGCGTGGGATGGTCTCCACTTTATTTCCAAGTCCATCGACGGCGCCGATGTTCAGGAGTAGCCCCTTTGGAGCTGACGAGTGTAAAAAGCGACAGAGCAGAAGCGAACTGCCGGGCAAAAACGGACAACGCTATTTCCCTCGGCCGTTATCATCCAGCTTGTTTCTCGCTTATCTCTCTCCCTTCCTCCCTCCTCCTTCCCCCTCTAACCCCGTCTTTCGTCCGTCAATATTTAGCGATCTATTTATTAAAAGCCGATGAAACCGGACGAGTCGCGCGATAAGTCCGCAGGATTCGCCGGTTCGCACGTCCTTCCTAGGCTTGACCCATTTTCCCGCGTTCACGCTCGGAAAAACACGAGGGGGGCGGAGACGGGGATAAAGAACGGGAACAAACGAGTCATCGTCGCCTCGCACTCAAAGCCGCGGCTACGTGTACGTGTTATTTAGCGCTCGTGCGTTTAACCCACTCGTCGTCGTCGTCGACGTCGTCGTCGTCGTCGTCGTCGCCGTCGTCGTCGCTGTCGTTGACGTCGTTGGCGTACACGTTGCCGCAATTTAGTCCGAGGCTCTTGGCGGACTCGTGCTCGTGAAGAAAGTGGAATCGTCTGCGGGTACGAAGTTGAAGGGACGTAATGACGGAACGACGTGGGCTCGAGTCGCGCGGTATAGCCGAAAACGGAAATTGGCGCGCCGATTTCGACGTGGAAAATTTAATTTTCTTTCAGGGAATATAAAACACCTGGAATATAAAATCGACCTTCTTTTCCTTTTATTATTTTTTTTGGCAAAATCGAGGGAGCTTTTTTTGGAATTGGCTAAGTAAGAAGGGACATTTGCCTTTTTCACGCGTGAATTAATCCGCCGATGTCTCGATCCTTCTTTTATTTGCTTTAACTTTAAAAAAAATACACGTTATCGTACCTTTTTTTACCGTTCGCTCGAGTTTACTGATACTTACCGGTTTAAATTCTTTATGTCCGAGCGTAAATATAGAATTATTTTCTTAGCAAAAATAAATATTTGTTTAAATTGTCGTTTTATTAAATTCCGTTTGCCTACGGCATCGACGTAAAAGAAAAAAAAATGAGCGAGAGAAACTCTGTGGAATCTAATGAACCACTAAATTAATATTTAACGGGTATACCGTGTACTTGTGTGATTTCGAGATTGAAAATTTACGATCAACGTATAGATAAAATTGTAATAATAATTTAATAAATTGTCTCGCGAGCTCCGATGTAAAAGCTACTATAAATTTCCCTTACCGTTTTATTAGATTATCTTGGTGTTGTGCTTTACAAATTCTTACTATTCGATACCGCGATCGATATTTATTTGTATGAAACTATATTTAAAACAGTGCGATGTATATATTCATTAAACTTAATTAGAAACACTAATCTTGAAAATTACTTTATCGCAATACATCGGTTTAATTAAAACGAATACAAAAGTGACGCGATGGATATCGTATTTACCAAAATAGATGTAACTTTTTTTTATTTATAAGAATGAAGAACGACGGATGATCGACGACTTACGATGATTCAAACTTTGAAATAAAAATCATTCGGTAAATTGAAAACCGTATGAGAAACTACATTCCAAAAATATTTTCGAGAATGATAAAATTATCGATACGGATATATTTTATCCAGTGAAAACGAATCGAAGGAGAACGAATAAAAGTACGATTCTATTTTATGTAGTGTAGGAAAAATTTTAGAAATTTTTTCATCGAAACTTTGATTTGTAATTTTGATTTGTGTGTACGCTCTAACCGAGTCTTAGATCACAATAATTTAGATATAAACTTATAACTTGCGTTATTATTAAATCTAAAAAAGTGTTAAATTACTTATTTTTGTTTCGTTAATTTTTGTAAGTTCTTCCACCCAAGTACGAGAAATTACACTTGAAAAATACTTGGTAAATTTTTAAGAAATATATTAATATATCTGTATACATTAACACGAGTGTACGTTTCTTTTGTTACAGGAGCAACTGCACAATTCTTTTTTTCTCAAAAAAAAATGAGTTTAGAGCAATTTGAAAAATACTTTAAGCTTCGGTATTTAATTTTAAAAATTAAATTTTGCAAACTTGGCTTAACATAAATTTTTGTTCCGAGTTAAAACGTTGATAAAAATTATTCCTTTACAATAATTGTTAATTCCATAATATCAAGCCACGAAGTTAAGCTCCAAATTTACCAGCGGTTAATCCTCGTATTTTTTACGTATTTTTTAAAACGGAATTCAAGATATGATTTTTTACCGCGTTGTTTTTTCACGAAACGTACGTTCCTTTATTTTTCTCTTCGCCCTTTTTTTAAATTTATTTCTCGTGTTTTTTCTCTCGATACGATAAAAGAGCAGAGCTCGAGATGTACGTTTTCCGAAACACACCGGAACATTTCGGTGTACACATCGCGCGGAAGATACTGCGACTGGCATTTCGCTTACCTTCTCGCCGTAGTCGCCTTCGACGGCGACCGTAGAGACGTACTTCCATCCGAGTCTATGGATGACTTCGACCATAGCCTGAGCCTGGAAATTGTCCGGTGGCACGACTCGACTGAAGTACTCGAACCGGCTCTTGTCCGACAGTTCGGTGCTCGTCGAGGCATAACTTATCTGCGGTATCTGGAAAATCGAAAATCTCGTGTACATGGCGGCGCCGCGCCTGGGAAATTATTTTGGCGTTCGTTTTGGAATTTACCGATAGACGAGATTGCGATCCTTCTTTTTTGCCTTCTCGTACTAATTTCCTTTGAATTATTTAATTAGAGTTTTAAGCGTATTAGCATAAATATGGTTCTCATTTTTATGTACATTATGCTTCGTAACATCCTTTAAATTATGTATTTGCAACGCGTGCTTTGCATTTTTTTAAGTTTGCACGTTTAAAGAATAATACAGCGACTTTTTATCAAGCTTAACTGACTTCTTGTATTTCAATATTTAAGCCGTATAAAAATAAAAAATAAAATACCAGGAGACTACGTAATACGTTGGAATTATAAACGAGAGGATCGCAAATATGGAGAGCAAAGGTTAAATTAGCGAAACATAGCTTAAATTACTCGTTAAACAACGCATTCTAATTGGTTGAATTATTGTAATAACTGATTTAAATGCGGAGATTACGTAAGGATAATTATGCTGGGAAATTAATACGATACCTTCGGTAATTTCGCGCTCAGAAGCATCGAATTTTCGCCTCGAGAGAGGAAGATTAAGATTAAAATAAAAATTGAAGGACGCGTTACTTGAAATTTTTTAATCTGCTCGGTCGACCATTGAGGGTCGGCAGCGTAGAAAATAATTTTCGAGTCGTGAAGATTCGACGACATATTACGATGCGAACGATGCACCCACTCGAAACCTGCACGAATCTTCGTTACGCGCCAAAAGAGAGACGAGAAAAAATAATGCATGCAAGCCACGCCTATTTTTTCTCGCGCTTTCAAACGCCCGCTTCCGTGTGTGTGTGTACGTGTGTGCGAGCGCGGGTGTGTTTGCACGCTCTGGAATTGCAAATAACGAACCGACGACAGTGAAATAAAAAGAGAGAGAATTCGGAAACGAAGATGGCCGGCTTCGAAATCCAAAGCACTGGGAATAAGATCGGTTTGCAGACCTCGCGTTTATATTTTCCTTGCAAATTACGTACGCATCGTGGCGTATATCGAAATCCAATGCAAACCGCAATTTTGAGAAGCGGTTTTCGCTTATATATATATATAATGCATGCATACGTGTATATTGCGTACACGCGATACGTGAGGCCGACAACGCCGAAATAACTGCGAATAAATTGTACGGACGCGTGCACAGAAATGTTTAGATGCGCGGTCGGATATCGAGAGAATTTGACATTAATATGGAATACTGGCAGACGCGAGACTATACTTATGCGAGGCACATTGCGATTCGGGAGAGAAACTTTCCGAGATGCGGAACGCGAAAGTTCACGCGGCGAGAAAAAAGAGCGAACGTGGAGTCTGTAGATTCCGAGACGCTGAGTGAGAGAGAGAGAGAGTGAGAGGCAGAAGACGAATTGAAAAGATCGTAAAAGTAGAGAGCAGCAAGTACTACATAAGCGTCAAAGAAAGGAAGGCCTCGACTCGTATGGCGACGTTTCTTTTCACGGCAAAGTGCCTCGGATAATTCGTCGCCCTCTCGGGGCTACGGCCGAGTGCTTTTGTTGTTGTCGCTCCTTGGCGTCTTGTTGCTTCTTCTTATTCTGCTTCTTCTCCATCTGCCGTCGTTTTCCCACTTGAAGCTCTTGCCGAGCGTTTGGATAGGCTCAGGCTCGCTGGTAAACGCTTTTCCGGGGGATCAATTATCGTTTTTGCGTCGGAGCTCGAAGGCGCCGGAATTCGGCGCTGCGAGCAGATTATTGCGTAAGTCGTAATTCCATTTTCATTTGTAAGGAAGTTTAATGGGTCTAGACGCGGCGAATGGGAACCAAAGGAGGAGGGAACGGAGGGAACGGAGGGAATCGAAAAAACAACGATAGATAGAGTTGGATTTTCGTTCCAGTTGTTTTTATCCCTCGGTGAATCGATGCGCGATTAAAGGTAGTAGAAGTTTAAGGGAGAATTTCTATTCAAGAGCGCATCAAAGGTGATTTCTATCAGCGATGAATATAATGAATTCCACTAATCGTAGTCTCTTTCTAATGTGGATCGTCGGTTCATCCGGATAATGGCGGCGTTGGTGAAATACTTGAAATTTCATGGAGTATATTAATCGTTTATAACTCGACTATACACCGAAAATTTAAACAGAAAATTAGCGGGGAGTCAAAAGTTTTATTTCTTTTGAAATATAATTCGTCTTTTATGCCGAATTAATCCAGAAAATATTTACGAACGCGTTCAGAAATGTGATTTTGGATATCGTACAGAGATATACGCATTTCAAAATTGATACTTTGACCTCACTTGAATCGATTGATACTCGAATACCGTTCTAGGATTATTATAATATGTTATTTTTTCAATAATAATTAGACTTCTAAATCGTATTTAATATTATTAGCGTATCTCTTACCTTTTCTTTAATATCGCGAAAATAATAAAAGTGATTTAAAATTTTATCGAACCGAGCTTTACCTCAAAATAATGTGTTTCTTGGTTTAGCTCGTAAACAATAAACTAGAATATTTATTTACCGAGAAATATTAGAATAAGAACTGAAATTTAAAAATGTCTAAACTTTTAAACATGTCTGTAAAAGTAAAATGTACCAAAAGAACACAAAGTTGCAATGTAAAGTTTAGTTGAGATTCCTGAAGTAGTTTACAAAGTGTTATACACAAGATATATAAGAACGTATATGCTTACAAATATATATATACATAAATACGTACGAATTTGCACAGATATTTTTTAAGAATTGTTACTTTAACTTTTCAGGTCGTACATTACCTTTTTATATTGTATAAATTCAAGAAATAATTTTTTTTTAATACAAAGTTTTATATTCGAAAAATAAGTGTAAAACTGTATACAACAGTTAAAGAGTCGTTTTTTATTAACTCAACTCACACGAGTTGAGTTTCGTTCATAATTTTACGATTCAAAGTTCGATAAATCTTAAATAAAAATAATTTTATCATTCGTGTATTTATCGCGCGTTTAAAATAAATTTTAAACGTTTAAATCTATTAACATTTTAAGCGCGGTAATTAAGTTTAAATGTTTAGATATATTAGTTAATGTTTAGAGAATCAGTATTCATTTACATAAAGTACACGTAATGCGATCATTATTAGACCATAGAAATTAATTACTCAAAATCAAATTTCAATGAAATTATAATCCACGAAATTTTATAAATGTTTATCCATGTCAATATTTGGTTTTACTTTAATAAATTTGATTATTATACATGATTCGCTTCGAACAATTATAAACATTTCTGTAGGTGTGCATTTAAAATATAATTATAATACTTTATCAGCTGTCAAAATCAAAAATTCTAATTTACAAGCCCATCAATTATCCCATCGTACGAGTTAAATTTTTAAATATTGATTACAATTATACCGGAAAAGTATAGCTGAAAGTCACAGAGTGGATTATATTATTATTATTTTTCTTTGAAAATAATTTAAATCGTATAAAATATTCTATTTTAAATTTATTACGATATAATTTTTTCTCAAATTATTCCGTCCTTATTTTAAGCTAAATTGAAAAAACGTAATTGAAAAATATAATTCAATGAAGAATTCACGACGTTTAACGAAGTATATTACTCCTTCGTACTTTTTAATTTATAAATATTTTGCCATGGCTGCAAAAAAGATTACTTTGATGTTTTAATAAACTGGTTAATAGCAACCGAATTATAATATTAAATTTATTACTCGAATAGAAAATATCGTTAAGTTAAACGTTAGAAATGTTGAAAGTATTTCGAGTAGAATTAATACGTAAATATATTTGATTATAATTCAACACTTTCATAAAAAATTAAGATCAATTATGCAAAGAGGACATTAAAGAGTATCTTTTGAGTTAAGTTAATACTTTTTAATCCTATAAAAATTATTATACTACCTTTTCGAGAAATTGCAACTTCTTTGTACAGTCGAAGCTAATTTCGATAAAAAACGTTGATTAAAAAATATTATTGTAAATTATAATTGATTCAATATTTATCTATTTTTAGAGCTCGCCGATAAGAATATACTTTTGGACCTCACGTTAATGGAAATTCAGTAATTTTGAGAGTTAAAGCATTCGTTGAATTTCAATCGGGTGCCAAGTGTAGGAGTTGAAAATATTTTCTAGGAACAAAACGATAGGTCGACCGTTACTCTGAAAATAAGATAATTATATATATTTTTTTAAGAAATACGATAATATTGAAAAGGTGAAAATATATTTCTGAAATTTCAGCCTTATTCGATAATAATTTGAGCCAATAAAATCATTTTCGTACGATAAGTTTCCTTATATATCGAATCACTGCGGCAGGTAATTTTATTTTAGCTTCGATCAGATAGCAAATATGATGCCGGGAAATAGAATTGTAGTAAAAAATTAGATTACCCGACTCGGGTAGAGATCGAAACAAAGTGAATACCGTTACGTCGTTTTCGACGAGATTGCAGAGGAAAGTTCCTCTTTAAAGACGGAAAAGTGGAAAAGTAACGCCTCTCTCATCCGCGCATCGACGACGAGTCGTTCCTCGGACCGAGGCTAAAGTAGCCTCCCCCGAAATAACGATTCGCACACATGCAAATGAGCTCCTCGAGTCCGCGACGCCTGACACACATTAGCGGCTGAAGGAGCGAGGCGAGGCTGTAATTTCATAATTTTTCCGAGCGAATCGGGATAGAGCGAATCGCGTACACGAGAGCCACTCGTCTCCTTCCAACGGGGTCCAAGTGCTCGTCGACATCTTTTGAGATAAATACGAAGAGTGGGAGAAAGGCGCGCGCCGTTGAAAGAGCTTCAAACGAGTCTCCAACGGTCGAATGCTTTGCAAGCTCTATCGAAATCATCCGCTCGGCAAGAAAGGAAAACACGAGCTTCTCCCTCGCGATTTTACCTCTGTGTTTGCGCCAAGTGCTTTGAAGAGCTTTATTCGGCTCGAACCTTTTAAAACTGATGGATATTATCGCGTTACACTCGAAACAGGGAGATAGAGAGACAAGAGAAAGAGAGAGGGGGGAGAGGGAAGGGGAGAAATACACCGAATGGAACGGATTGTTGAGTGTACGCGTATATGTGTAAACTGCGAAATAGAATAGTCGTGGTGACGTTGCGTACACTAATGTACCCGTAACGCGTTCCTTACCAATTAACAAATATTATTTCAGCGAGTTTCTACTTGTACGAATCGATGGTGTATACGCTGTTTACATTATTCGCTGTTTTGCGCTTATATATTTTAACGAGACCGATGCAATGGATTCTAGAGAGTACGATTTTTGTAGGACATTCGAGTACCGACTTTTTAGCGACGCGATATTTACCAATGTAGTTTCGAATAAAATATTTTAGGATTCTCCCTTTTGGTTTTAATGCTTAATAGTTTTTTAATTTTCCATTTGAATTCGAAACGTATGATTTTTATATAAACCGTTTTACGTTTGATTAAATTGCAACGCGCTCTGAAAAATATTTTTATTGGAGATATCCGTAGCAAACTATGTACTGGAATAACTTCGCTTCTGAAAAACGATTTGCTTCTGTAACTGCGCTCGAATGAAAAATATTCAAAACTATTTCACGAGTCAATTAATCTAAATATACGGGCATTAATACTTTTAAAAAATCCCTCGCGAATTCGTTTAAAAAATATACTCGTAACAACAGCAGAGTCTAGAGCAGCTAATTCGATTATAAACTGTTGTCGATTCAATGAGTTTTTTAACGAATCCAAACAGGTTCGAATTGTAAAGAAGTTTCGGTAAGTCAATATGGGACACACAATCTCGTGTTATACTTGGATTTCGTATTGCGTCAGGTCTTGAATTCGAGCTTTTCAACCTGTGCTAATTCGATCGCTCGGTAAGTTTTCTAAAGTTTCTTCGATATTTGAATCCTTTTGATTTCGATTGATAAAGTTATCGATTCGACGAGTCTACCAAATCGAACAAAGTATTTCTCTCTCTTGTGCTTTTCTGACCATTTTTCCACTGAAAAATAGTCAATTTGTGGTGTCCTTGGACACTTTTCTACTTTGTACGTAAATTGGCCATAAAGTCTCGAAACTTTGTTTTTAATATTACTATAAATTTAAGTATTTTAAATTTAACTAAAGAAATTATTAATATATTAAAGAAAGATTTTATGAGTCATAGTAAGCTGCTGTATAAAAATATAATGGCAATCGATTTAGTTTTATGACCAATTTTTCAAGAAACTAGAATACTTTCTATTTTTTCAGAAAAAAATTAAAAAAATATAGTATAACCTTTAGTTTTATAAATAATTTTTATAAAATTAATAGATAATACGAATAACTTGAGCTTTATTCTCTTATAAACGTAATATATAACAATTTATAAGCTCTTTTCTAAACTTAGCTCTTATTTAAATTTTACGGTATTGGATAATAAAGTAAATCAAGATTTAATTAAATGAAAGTATTTCAAATATGTTGTATATTTAGAATCAATATACATTATGTTTAGTTAATAGTACCGTAATTATCTATGCTTGTTGGTAATTCAAAAACTTTCAATCTATCTTATACTTTACTCCGATAAAATACTTTGTAGTTCTTGGGAACGCGTCGAATCAATCAGCTTTAAATTTGTAGTTGTATTTAAATGTTGGAGCTTAAATTTGTTATTTAAACAAATAATTTAAACACATTATTATTTTTAAAAAGAAAAATATTAAATTCCGATATATTAATGGCGAAATCTATTCGAACCGCTAAGTATTTACATTTCCATTATTTATAATTAGTTTACGTTATTCGATTTCATCAAATTATTCTATTAGAAGTTATTTGTATTTACATTTATAAATATTATTTTGAATTTCAATATTTAACTACCGAAGCTACGAATTTCACGATAATTGACAAATATAGATTAATCGCTTTAAATAATTATTACTCGTTTTGATGTTTGGTATCGAGTGAATAGAACGACTAACTATATCTATGCACATTTGTGTCGAATTACGTCGTAATGGTAAAAAAAAAAAGACATAAAATGTAATATTATCGATGGTACTTGTATAAACATTACGAACATTTTTCAATTTCAAATTTCTTACATAAAAGTAAATGTACCTTGTAGCGTTGTAAAATTATTTTAAAATGATTTATAAAAAGAAGTGTGTCAGTATTTTTGAATTATACAAGTTTACAGATTCACAGATAAAATATAAATAAAGAATAAGGTTTAAAAATAAAAAATTATTCTTAGATATACGAATAAATCAATTCATCATTACTTTAATTATAACTTCCGTTTATCCGACCTGTAATTTTGCTCCTAATTACAAATAATCGTAATTTTATCGTAAATGTACTTTAATACCTTCGATAGGCGTGGTAAATTCATTTAAATCGAATGGTAAGAAAAATATTGTATCGCACGCGAAAACAAAAGTTATACAAAAGTTGGTAAAGTTTTGTAGATTCTGCAAAAGCACTCTAATAACTTCGAGTTTAATGGAATATATTAAACTCGACTTTTGCAAGATTTACAAAGATACTCTAATAGCTTATTTCTACAGCTTCCGTTAGACTTTTGTAATAGAATTTACAAAAGTACTGTATTCGATATCAATGGAGCGAAGACTATACGTTTCTTAGTTTATCTATTACCGACGACTCTAACTACTACGTATTTAACATAGACGAGGTTGGAGATCCGAATAATGCCTACCGTATTATTATGCCTTCAGCTGTGGTATCAGGTCGCATTGGAGGTTTGCGAGTGTGGGTGCATCGATGATGGGGTACTAAACATTTACGTACGTGGATTCGTCGTTGACAAAGTTCCGGTAGGGTTGCCTTAGTTCCTCTTGGAGTCTAGGTACGTCTCGTAAGAGATGTCTACGTGTTTTGGGTCACCGATAACGAGGATTTGGTAAGACGTACCATTTTCTGACGAATTTTATGACCGAATATCGTAGTTGAGTTAAGCAACTATCGAACGTCGTACGTAGATCTTCACGTCAACGATCTCATATACATAATCTTGGAGGATAGTACACTTAACCCAACCTCGTCTCGGTGAACTGTTTCATATTTCTTCGTTTCGTTTCACGTGTGACATTTTCAATATTCATTCTCGTCTTGGTTGTTTTCTTCTATATAAATTTAATACATCTTTTCTCCGCTTTTATGATTTTCGAATAACTTATTTTAAAATATAATGGTGAGTCGTTTAGATTTTTCTCGTTATTTTTATCGGGGTTGAACGTTTGCAGTAATCGTAAAGTCATATTTATATATTTTTAAAAAGTAGATGATAAAAGTTCTGTCAAAACTGCTGATACTATCTCGGTGAATTTTATAAAAGTTTAAATATAAATATATTTATTAATACGTAAACATTGTTCGTTTAAAATAATGGGATATCCGTTAGTTCATAAATGATACGAAGATCAATCGTTATAAATATATTCATTTTACGTATTTCAGTGAACGATTAAAATTCTGTAAAATAAAATCAAATATTTCGAATAAAAAAATTTCGGTACGGAAAAATACACATTATAAATTTACTTTTTTATATATCAAACTTTTTACCATTACAATATCGTAAATTTGCAGGTTTATGGTAATTCCGAATAAGTTTTTTTACACGTATATTTAAAAAGAATTCACTTTGAGGCAAACAGGGTTAAATAAAGTTAGATGTATAGGTAAAATCAATTTGTAATAGTCTACGTATAAATTTAAAAATCCTCCAAAATATAAATTTATCTATTCTAAAACTATTTTAATTTACAAACGCCGGATATTAAAAGTAAGCTTCGTTCTCGATAAGAATTATTACTCGTTAAAAATAATAATTTAATAACTTGGTATGTAATTGATATATATTTCTTACGATTTAAGAAATATAAACTTTTTTTGTTGTACCATGCTTCAGTGATTTTACGATTTTTTTTTAAATTGCAACGAATGAGAATTTATATAAGTCTTAAAGATGATATTTACTGCGTTTTTAAAATACCGTAAATATTTTTCTGAAATTTAATAATAAAATTTACATGATTTTACTACTCGTTTTATACAAACTATAAAAATAATGTAATAGTTATTACTGTAAGCACCAAGTACAAGTTCATTAAATAAACGTAACTCGGAACGTCGTAAATATTCCGGATGTTTTTAAGCATATTTTATAAACAACTTATCCGAACGCGAATTTTATGTCTATCTATAATTTAATAGCTTACAATTATAAAAATCCATGAATAAGCAACGCGAGTACAAAAATAAAACTCATTATCATTAACGAAGCGTTTAAAAAATAATTCCCCGAGGTTGAGTTTGTCGAAGAAAAAAAAAGAAGCAATCGAAAAATCGCTCATAAATCACGCGGTTGATCCCTGGCAATGCGCAGAGATGAATCGTAGATGCTCACCTTGAAAAGCCGCAGGATGTTGGCGACCATAATGGATACGCCGCTGAAAGATGCGCCAATCACACCTGTCACCGGCTTATGTGGCTCGTAGATCGGCGACTTGCCGTTCTCGCATTTGTATTCCGTTATGTCCTGAAAACACGAGATACGTCATCTTAAAACTGCTCTCTCTCTCTCCATTGCATCTACGACAGCTGTCGGATGGTATTCCACCCGATCGTATATGCCAATCCCTAGAAGTCGGCGAGACACGGAACTGAGTCAATTAGTAAGGAGGAGGAAAATGCACGCGCAAACTTTGGAAAATAATATCTTCCGCGTTGGAGAGGAGAAAGAGAAAGATAGAGAGTGAGAGAGGGAGAAGAAAGCGTACAATGCAAAGACTCATTTCGAATACGGAACTGAGAGTTCAATCCTTGAAACTACGACTTGAGCGCGCGATAACAAACAGCCGTCAGTATCATTATACACAATGCATTGTCCTTTCGAAAACGAACTTCCATTAATTGCTTCCATTACCGTTAACTTTTACATCTTCTCTCAGTTTATTTTTCTACTTTTGAATTTAAGGTACGAAGTGCCAGTGTTTTTTTTATTTCGAAGCAATATCGAACGCGAAACTTTGATAATCGAGAATCGAGCGATAAATACAAGGGATTCGTATACCTTGGATTTCGCAATGGTACATTTCTTGCATAGTTTGTATAAATACGGCTGAGATTACCGAGAATCCACGAGTAAAAATGTATCACGAGTAATCACAATTCAACGCTAAGTGTTTTAAAACGCTTCGAATGTTCCTTTAGAACCCTTAGTTCTGCCTCGGCTGCTCAAATTTTAAGGAGAAATGTTCGAATTCGGGGGAATCAAAACTCACTTTCCACAATTAAACTTATCCCTAAAGTTACCATCCAGATGACTAAATTTCATTTTAACGTTATTATATAAAAATATAACCTAACTTAAAAATATTTCCAATAATATGAATACTATGTAAAATGCTGCTACAATATCTTGGAGTTTAATTAAATTTGAAATATTAACGATGAATGACTAGCGATTATTTAAAAGTAAGTCGTACATTTATAAGCAAGAGTACAGAATTTTATAAAAGTAGCACTATGTATATATATATATATATATATATATATATATATATGTATGTATATGGTGGTATGAAATTGGTTACAAGCTCGCGTGAAAAGCGATTATACGATTAAATATCTCTTTTCAAGATCGTATACAAATCTTGTCTTTATCGTTCGGACTATTTTATCGAGCGAATAACGAATAAAGGGCTTAAATAAAAAAATCCAACACCGTACAAAGTACCGAGTAAATCTTTTGCAATAAATAAGACTTTTAAAATGAAAAAAATATAATTTACTAGAACGTAGAGCTTAAATATTGCAAAGATAACCGATGCATTAGTTTAAAAATTAGTATAACGATAAAGAATTATCATCGTTGAATGCAAATTGAATCGAAGAAACGACGTATATATCAACGCTATAGTAAATTCTTAACGATGTTTTAAATTATTTATGCTCACTATTCCGATTTTATCGGTTTTACTCTTTTCCCTTTAACGGTAAATTAATAGTATGTCTATGCGGAGTTGGAACGACGTACACCACGATAATAGCGCTAAGCGGAATGGCATCCTTCAAAGCTATAAAAGAAGAGGTTG
The DNA here is from genome assembly GCA_018907195.1 of Dolichoris vasculosae. Classification (NCBI taxonomy): domain Eukaryota; kingdom Metazoa; phylum Arthropoda; class Insecta; order Hymenoptera; family Agaonidae; genus Dolichoris; species Dolichoris vasculosae. The sequence goes on from JACCHY010000002.1 coordinate 23,796,949, forward strand.
TAAATAAAACAGGTGATAGGTGAACGATTAAATTGTCAAAGTAATACAAAACGCAGCGGCGCCTAAGCTTTAACGACTCGATAGATGGATCGATCGAACCTATGAATTATTAAAAATAAATGGATTAGAAAAGTCGTTTAAGTCGTAATGAGGGAGAAGCGAGGAAAACCGCGCGGAAAGATATTCTTGGGGGAAAAAGCTCGGGCACCGAGGATCGATCAATCAGAAAGTGCGATGTCGTGTCGGTGCGATCCCGCCGAGGATATTCTCGAGAGCGTAAACTTCCCCGGAGTGATACGCGGCCGCCTGTCCGCGGAAAATAAAACGAGGCGGATCCTCGATTCCCCAGAGGCCATCTCATCGACGCTTACGTGCATCATCGGCGCCCTCGTCTGTCTCGCGCCCCCGCAATAAAATACATTTCAATCGACTTCTCGGGTACAAAGGAGCGGGTTCGACTCCCGATGCGCTTTGAATACGAGGCCCTGCACACCTATGAATTCATCATCCTGGCTTTTGGAGCGGTGCACTTGTTTGCGGGATACCCAAGTAAAAATAATCGCGCCTCTCTCGCTCTCTTTTTATATTTATACCGAGGAGCGGAGAATCGCTCGCATGGAAACGTAATAAGCTTTGCGATTTCACGATTGGGAATATCGATGCTTGCGTTTTTTATATTTGTACTCGAGTTTCCAATCCCGAATCTCCCACCCTTCGGTTTAGCCGTGTAAACGGAGTATTTGTTACTCGACGATAAAACTTACGGTCCGAGTGTAGACAGGACATTAATACCGATATCGCGACGAGTACCGTTGACATTCGCGAGCGTGAAAAAAACTACCGAATCTAACCGAGTTTTTTCAAAATTATTTACAAGTCAATTTCGATTCGCTCGATAACCAGTTATTACGATCCTTTCCCGTAGTCCGAAAATGAATTACAAAATTTAAACTATTTAATATTACTCCCGTGAAAAAGTAATTTAAACGAAAATCAGTGGATAATATTTACGCGAATGTAAATCAAATATGATTTCTTCGGTTCGATGTCGATTTCAGAGCAGCGATAATTTAAAAGTTTATTTTTTTCATTTTATTCGTTTTTAAGTAGATTTAAATTGTTTCGAGCACGAACGATCGATCCTCCTCGAATATTTATAGGGCTTTTTATTTTTTATCGCGATAATTAATTTCCGTATAAATATCAAAAAGGTCGATTAGATAGAAAAAATAGAACATTATCGTTCCTTCGAACTTTCGAGTTTTGGTTTTAAACCGATCCATCGATCATCTGCATCGGAAGCGTTTTCATCGAGTTACGGCATAATAACATCGGCAATAAATGGTTGAAGATTTTGTTGAATTTCAAACTTTTTTGCAGAATGAGTGAATTATATTTCTCGGAACAAGTTTTTCTGTCCAAAACTTTGTTACCGAGATAAGTTTTCTTTTCAATTACAATATACTTCATTGTTAAAAGATTTAAGTTCAACGTTGACACTTATCGACAGCTTCGATACATATTTGGTAACATTACTCATTTATGCATTTATAAAAAGAAAGCTCGGCTACGTTCGCGAGAAGAACGATAGCAACGACCATCGGATAACGAAACTTATTATAAGAAAGCGACTTTCAGCGTTCGGAAGGAAAAGTTGCATATTTGACAAAATTTTTAGTCCGCGTTAACGCCACTAATAACTTGTAAAAAATTACTCTGAAAAGACCTCTCGAATATAATTTTTGAGAGCAGAGTCGAAATGGAAAAAAACAGAGCCGTGGAAAGACAGTAATAATACGCGGAAAGTGATTTAAAAAAAATCGAAAGTAACGGAAGTGTCATTGTGCGGGAAGATCCGCCTTGAATGCGATGGAGTAGCAGCGGGAGATGATGCGAAACTATTCGAGCCGTTTTCCCTCGCAATCTCTCGAGAGCCACTGTAGCAGTAGGTTCATTAAAGCGAAAACTCGCGTGCTGGTCGGAGAGGGGAAGTAGTTCAGTGCGAGAGAAGCTTCCGCGGAGCAACGGAGAAAGAGAGAAAGCGAGGGTGATAGGAAAGGGAAGGAAGGAAGGAAGGAAGGAAGGGAGACAGAGATAACACTTAAAGAGGATAAGCCACGTCGTATCAGTGTAAAAAGACCTTCGCTCACCTGATTCATGTACGACCTGACGAACTCCATACTCTGATCGAGGGCGTAAGTGTCGCTGCTGCAGGAGTCGAGGATGAGGGCACCGAGAGTCGTGTTCGGCAGCAGCTGCTTATCGGCGTTTATCTGGTCCAGGGCGTAGAGCATCGCCTCCAATCTCTGGACGCCCTTTTCCTCCTTGACCGCACCACAGGGCGGCTGACCGATCGGTCCGGAAACCTGTCGACGTGGACTCACTGTTTCGGGGATCTTGGCCACGCGGTCGAGGCTAATCCTCGGAAGCTGCTGGAGCTTCGATGCTCCGTTCGCTTTTTGTTTCCGACTCTTCCTACGCTCGGTTAAAATTGCGCGGAAAGCCGGACTTTTGTTTCGGATAAGCGTCGAGTTGGAGTACTTTGAAACTGATAATTATCTTTATTTATAGCCGAGCACTCGTTTCGGCTTGTTTCCATTTTTACTTTAATTGCTGAATAAATAGTATCACCGGACCAAACCTTGGCTTTTAATTAAAAAATACAGGCTAGAACAAATTAAGGCTTTCGGAAAAAACCTATAAAATCTATTTCATCATTTAGAGTGCGGCAAAACCTCTTAATTAAAAGAAAACTTTACCCCTTTATCTGTTGAAAAAGTTAAAAAATCGATTAAAGTACTCTCAACGTTACTGTCTTACTCTACTCGTTCCAAATCTACTTTTATATTTTTCCTATGTCGCGAGGATCCATCCAACTTTTATTCAACTTTCACTTCGGTCGAGGCAGTTAAATTTACTTTTTTTTGTATTAAAGGTTTTTTTATATTTTAAACGATGGTGTACGTTCCGCTTTTTTTTCGAAGGTCAAAATCTTGTGTACCGTTGATATCTTCTCTTTAAAACTTCCGCAAATTTTTATTGTTAGGAGGATTTGAAAAGTTTTTATGTTTTAATGGTACTAAAATCGATTTCCGACCAAATTCTTTACCGTATACCTGGACCGTATAAAAGTTTGATTTAAAATTTTTCGCGCACACGTGAATAATTAATTTTCTCGAAACTTTAATAAAATATAATAAAAAATTTAACGTTTGTTTTAATTAACTTTCGAGTAGTGACCATTTCATTAAATTATAAATTATCGCGCGTCATTCTATATATTATTTCATTTTTTCCTGTATTATTCCACTAAGTGCAATTTTTTATAGCGTCGAAATAATCGTGAGATACGATGAAATTATAGCGAGCGTAAACTTTTTTTTTTTACGAATTAATTCGTTCTTATTTTACTTAGTTAAAAATATTATTATATCGTTTCCCGTAAAACTTATTCGATAGAAGCGAAGACATTCGAATATTTTAAAGAAGAGAAACGTACGCATCAAAAACTCGTAATTTAATACTCGATCGCGATGTTTCAACAAATATTCCACTTTTCGATCAACGCGATGATTTATTTATATAAGCAGTGAAAGAGTGCAAATAGCTCGGAAGGTAGATATATTCGTATATATTCGGATAAGTTATTTTATAGGGTCAACGCGGTAATTAAATTTTCGTTACGTACGTAAAATTACAAGTTTCAACGATGACGTTTTATTTCTAAGTACGATGTCGGTTATTGTAGTGGTTTAGATAAATAAACTATAAAGCAAGTAGATACTATACCTTTGAAACGGTCGCTCGCTAATGACTCGATGGACCCGAGTGGGTCACGGAAGGGATACAACGCAGAAATTAATCACGAAAATACGTTGCGAAATCCAGCGCAAAATTTCGAAAGAAGCTTACCGATTTTCCCGCAAATTTAAACCCGCCTTCAAAACAACGAAGCAAATCCTAAGAGGCGTAAAAATTAAGCTCTAATCTTCGAGGATCCTCGCAGCCTTCAGGATTAGAACTCGATGGCTTCTCGCACGCGTTTGTGTCGAGCGAAACTCAAAGTTCCAAAACTCCCGAGTATCGCTATTTATCCAAACTGGTCCACCTCTCCTACAAATTCAAGCAGCTCACGGTCATTTAAGTAAATTACTGGAACTACTCGAATTTATAATAAGGACCTCCCGACGCGTAACTCATTACACGCGTGTGCACAGATGTAAAGTCGCGGCTGCTGTTCGGGGGAGGGAGTCAAGTTCGCGAGGGTCGATAATAAGCTCGAGTCGATAATATTCTCACGTACCTGTTCGTGCATCGGGAATATACCGCCGAAAATGACGTCCCCGACTATGCGGATTAATTTCGAGCCGTCCTCGACGCCATTGTTCTTCTGTACCTGGTAGGACTCCACCAGTGCCACGAGCAAGCACCAGCCGGTCAGTAGCCTCCGCAGACTCATTTTCTTGCCACCGCAGCCAGGGGATGACGACGATGAGGTACCGCGAGCTGCCGCCGCTTTTACCACCGCACTGTGACACACAACAAACCCACACTCACGTTACATTTTATATCATTTTTCCCCGCGTTTCTTTCCGTTCGCTCGTCAAAGTTGAGAGCCGGGTTTAAGTCTTGGGTTATCTGGGATAAAAACGACACCGCGCGACTCCTTCAATAATTTTCGGATGCATTTTTATCTTTAATTTTCATCCGGCGAAACTTTGACTAACGAGCCAACTTTCTTCCAACAAAGCTTATTTTCTTTTCAAATAAACTTCTTTTTCACTGCTACTGTTTAAGTTTAAACTGCGATAAAGCTAAAACGTTTAAATGCGCAAAAGCACAAGCTTCCGGTCCTTCCAACGATACATAAATCCGCTCGTAAAGTACTCCAAATATTTATTCGAAGCTTTGTAAATCGTTGATCGATGGATTACGGCGGGGAAACTCGATCGAAATTCGGACCGGCTTTAAAGACGATACGTATTACCGATACAAAAAAGATCGAGTACGAGTCGTGCATTGTGAAAAAAGAAAAAGGAATTTCGTATTTTCTTAAATATTCGTCCGAACGGGAGGATAATTGGATTCGCGTATGGAAACGTATGGAAAAATCATCTTCTCGAGTGGATCGAATGCATTATCGATCGATATTGGGATTCGTACTCGACGGGGGACGAAAGCTCGCGGTTGGAGTTCACCGCGTATTTCGTTATCCAAGTCGAAAGGTTCCCGCTGTGTAACTTTTCCAACGGCGCGTTTCGAAAAAATGATGCGAGATACATTCGATCGCGAAGAAACGAAGAAAACGAGAAAAATTCTATTAAGTTTATCGACGATTCGCGTAATGCTTTCGAAAATTTCGAATAATGCCATTTGTATGCCGAATACTTAACCGAATCTAGTCTATCTCGAACGGAGGAGTCCCTTTGCTATTCGAACGCGACCGGGACGGCAAAAATGGCGATAAGTGGGAGTAAAATAAATAAGAAGCCAGGAAAGATAAGACCGACTTCGATAACGTCTCTATCAGCGTCTACGTTCTAGATCCAATATCGAGCGATTTCTGCAACGACGAGGAGACGGCGATCTTTTTTCAAAGGTAAATCGAGCGACGGAAGCGTAGAACAAGGAAGTTCGCAGCAGCCAAAGTCGAAGGACTCTATAGAAATGTCATCGATGTAAGACGACATCGAATGAGAAGGGAAGCGGATCGATGTCGTTTCGCTCGTAAGCAAATCACGCGTGAATTCGTTCCATATTTTAACGACTCCGTAATATAAACGACTCTAAAAAATTCGAGCTTTTTTGCAGTTTCATAAAAGATTCGAACGCCTCGAATCTCTTTCCTTAGGCATCGTCTTCTACGTGCATTAGATCCCGAACCCCCGAGGAGAGTCGAGGCTTGCATACAGCGCTAAAGATAAAGTTCCTCGCTGATACTATTCTCGTCAAGAGCTTCCGAGATAGAGCTCGAGAAGTTAGACACCGAGACACTTTTTCACCGGGTGGCATTGTTTAGAAACTGCTCGAGTTGCGCAAGAAACAGATTATTATTTATCGCGGGTGAGTAATTATAGTTTGCTCGTAGTCAATTCCGATGCGATCGCAATGAACGGGAAGGAAGAAACTGTCCAAATTTCTCTCCTAACTCAACGAAACGTAGGAATATTACCTATATACCTGGTATATACGAAGCTTCCTCTTTTTTTGCCAACTACTTGCTTGCGTTTGCACAGACCGCTAATTCCCTTTCGCTATCTCTGTATCTCTATATACATCGCAACGAGCTTTTGCACCTGCGCGTGAAGCTCACAGTTCGCTCGCTAATTTCGCTTCGTTTTACGGATAATTAAGTCTTAGCCGGTAATCGTCGTAGCGCCTCGTTACTTCAATCTCGCTTATGTACTTATACTTGAAATTGAAACTAGGGAGAGAACGAAGAAAGATGGAGCGGGAGAGAAGAGGGAGAGACAGACCGAAGTAATTTTCATTCACCGTGGCTTTTTTTTTTCAGACTCCTGGCTTATATTTTCTGCGCGGTTTAAATGAAAAAAATTGTATAAACATATATTTATGGAAGCGAAAGAGAAATTTATACACTTCTGAAATTTAACGGAGATGCTCGTGTGAAATTTAAGAAGCTCTAAAGCGGTATTCGTGATATAAATTCGTTTCTTTGTGCGGCAAAAAATACGCCAAATATCTTAACTTGGACCGACGTGTTCTGTAATTCAATGCCATTCTTATTTAAAGCTTTCTTTCTACCTTTACGCCCAACATTTTTGAGTTAAATTAACCGTGCGAAAATTGATTGTAAGCTTGCGGATGAAGCGTCTTTGATTTTGTTTATAAGTTTATAAATTGTTGCGAATATATTGCAGACGTGTCTTTGTATAAAATCGTATAAAATTTTCGATTTACGCATCGAGTGGTACAAAGACTCCAAGTATTTCAATTATAAAATTGCCTAATAGCTTGAGGTTTTTGTAGCTCTGCAAAATTGTATTAAAAATAAGATTTGATCAGCGTTATTTTAATAATGTCCCTCGACTTAATGTAAATTCCTCTGAATTATTACTCGAGTCACGTTAAAAGTATATAAAAAGTAATTAGAATCATCTAAAAAAGTTTGAATTATTCGAAACTTTAAGTATTAAAATATAAATTTTTACTCAAAGGTATATAAATATATTAAAATATCTATTTTAATTTTTAATTACATTTTCATATATATTACGATTTAACGATCTATTCCATTTTTTTATAATACAAATTGACATGTTAAAACATTAGAAAAATTATGCAACGAGTTTAACGTAGAAAAATTTATCGATATTTATGTTTTATACACAGAGAAAGAGAAAAATGGAGAAAAACGAAGGTTGTAAGTAAATTTTTAGTAAATTGAATTATTTATAATATTTTAATTCCTATATAATAGCAATCCGATCGATCGTATTTATTTTCACAAATTATTTTTTACACGCATAAAAAAAACATAAATATTTCTGAAAGTTAAATATTTGTCAAAATAATTAATAAATATTTATGTCTGTTATTTTTATTTTATACGTATATTTTTTGGTAAATTAAACGAGTCTTTAAAAATATGTAACGTTCATGCAAATTAAATCAAATGAATACACGCGTAGAATATAAATGTTAACAGAAATTAATTTAAAAATGTTATTTTATAAGTTAATGAAATTACTTGTACAGCGAAAAATTATACAGCATGAAATATAAATGAAAATAATACCGTTTGATTTTATTAAATAAGATAATGCCCCATGTAAATTGTATATTTGGAGTGATAACAGTCATTCGCATCACGTATTTGTTCGAATAAAAGTTGTCCGAACAGACATCAAGTTACTACTGATTTAAACGTATTTTAATGGGTTAATTGTATTTCATACACTCCGAAATTTACATTACGTTTAACGTAACAGCAAATAAATCGGAACGGTATATTTTTGTTTAAATTTCATCGTACATTATCGACTAAAAACTTTGTTTAAAGATTAAAATAATCATAATAATAATAATAAGTAGAAATATAAATTTTCGAATTATAACGAGGATATTTTTAAGCTACGTGATAAATAAACTTATTTAAGCATTTTTCTTTTTTCGGTACACATTTGTAAAGCTCTAACAAGCAAAGTATCTCGTGTATCCGACGCCGATTTGATTCATTTTGAAATAAGTTATAGCTGCCTGAACACCAAATGATACATATTCTTTTACCTCCGGAGAAACGATTTAAAGGGTTGAAATCACTCTCTAAACATAAGTGTGTCAAGCATCGATTTTATGGCGTATAAAAATATAAAATTTTTTTTACGAAACCAATAGAAAGTTCTCTTATAATAAAGAAAAATAATCAGATAATAAAGAAAATACCTTATGAAAAAAGAAATAGAAAATTTCAACTTTACTATATTTCAGTCTCTTTCATACACGATATATTTATGCAGATTTTTCAAATTGCACTTTGCATAACAATTTCACGCATATCGCTAATAATTTTAAAGGATAGCTGAAAAAATTTCACTCCAATTTGATTCTTTTTTTCGAATTGCGAACATCATAGTTTTTATCTCCGACATAAGATCTCTTCATTAGAGGCTTTTAAAAATTATGCTTTTCATAAGTATCCACTTATGTTTTTGATATACGATCGTGCCACTTAAAGTTGAGTTTACTATAAGTATAAACCACATCGACGTCCAACACCTGAGATACCTTCGTCAGCTCAACTATTACGCGATCGAGAAGCTTCCTTTGAGCACTTCTCTTTTATCGATTAATTTACCAAATGCGCGATCGGAAATTCCGCCCAACTCGATCGAAGGTGTATCGAGAAATCACTGCATCGCGTTTCGAAGGTAAAGATTTCATTCGTGAAATAAAATAGTAACCGACGATCAGTTTCAAAAGCGAAAGATCACCGAAACATACGCAGATGTCGTTGATTATCGTAAGCTAGTTTTAGAGTATAATCTTCGTACGAGTTACCTTACACCTTGTTTGGGCTAAGCTGGGATTTGTTACTTATGATGCACCAACACATCGATACCCGTTTAGCCAGTAAAATCCACCGATCCCAAATTAACAAGATATAATACAATACTTGCGGAATACGTCGATATCCGGGATACAAACGTCAGATTTGTATTTATTCGAATGGGCGAGCTTAAGTAATATTTATTTTTCTTTGATACTTCAATTTCAGCGACTGGATAGTTTTTTTCAAGAGGAATCGTCGATCGAGTTTTTTCAAGGAACGAATTCATTTATCGCGACCGTTACCAATATTTTTATTAATCCAAATATTTTCATTTCGATTCGCAACGCGTAGCTCTAAAATACGAGCTAAAATTCGAAACAGGGAAGCTTGTATTACAAGTTTAATATAAATTGAAATATATACCTTGAATCCGGACTTAAATGTCGCATTTGGAAGACGTTTGATTTTATCCGAGACTGTGTTTTTATCCGAGAGATAATTATATGATAATTCTACTTGAATTATTTTAATTAAATTAATGGTAATGAGGCAGTAATCGCATTTGAATTCTACCATCTGTTTATCGTGTAAAAACTGAGCGACAGATGGTAACAAATGTCAGGAAAAAAAGGCGCTCCGAACAGCAGCAGGTGCAGTGAGTTTTAGTCGTCAGATATAAAAACTAATATTATATCTTGTAGCATAGAAGATAAAAGCAACGTTGTTTGGAACTTTTTTACACGTTTTTATAATAATTTTTAGCATTAGTTTAATATAAGAATATACAACGTTAACTGACGCGTGTTATTAATGGAATTTTCAAATAGCTGACATATTGTGGAACGCTCGTAAGGTATTTTCATGTGTTTACATTTTTATAGAAACAATAATCCTTTTTATAAACGTTTATTATTTTTCCTTTCTTGCCCGTTTCGATTTTTTATTTTCATATTTATAACTAAGGAAAAGATTTGGAGTTTGTGTATTTATACACTATGGATATAATTGGTATGGACGATGGAATTTATTGATTAAGAGAAGTTTAGTTATTAGTTATATTTATTTAATTTAACAAGTGAGCATCGATGCGGAATTTATTGATAAATTTATAAGCAAATATCTTATTTCCGATCGGAATGGGAATGAATCCCATTGATATCCAGGATTTAATACTTGCCTTTATACGAGACATTAGAGTATCTATGCTTAACAGTGTAACCAACATTTTTTACTTTTACCTTAATTCGTAATTTTTTCATTCTATAAACTATTATAATTTTTATATTTTTCAAAAATTAAGTTTTCACTCAGCCTTTAATACTTTAATTACAGTCTTGCTATTAAAGTAGTAAATTACCATGAATTTAAAATTTTGCAGTAACAAAATTGTGTTTACCTGTTTTAAAATATAACTTAATTTAAAATGATAAATTATATAAAATTAATTGAGTATATATGTATAATGTTTACTAAAATTCATTATCTAAATTTAGAAAAAAATTTCATTAAATTCATATGAATTTCTTAACTATTTATAGATTTAAGAATTTTATTTTAAATTTTTTCACTTCTTATTCTAACTACTGAATTTACGGCTAAATTTAATATATTTCCTTAATTTATATCATAAAATATATTAGAAATTTTAAATTATTTACTTTTTTCTGATCCATTCTACATCAAAATTTATTTTCAATCTTAAGTAATTAATTTTACAAATAAGTATTTGTACAAAATTTTCTTATTCATAAGATGTTTTTAAGGTAATTAAAATCATTAAAAGTAAACGAAACAATTTATTTAAATTTCCTTATGATTACTGCAAGTAGACATATTATTTAGAAATTTCGACTTTGTATCGGTTAATAAACTATCTTTTAATATAAATAGTTAAAATTAAAAAAATTTTAAATATTTTTTGGATAAATAATATCTTAAAACCAAACTTTTTCGACATTCTAGAATAAATGTTTCTTATATAATTACCAACTTTAAATTTAAACATGTTCTTTAAGAAACAGTATTTTTTTAGTTACATAAAATCATATAAATTATATTTTTTAATTACATAATAAATTCAATAAAAAAATATTTAAACATTTTTTAAAATAAATAATATGTAATCAGAAAATATATTTATAACTGGGTATTATTATAAAAATATTACTTTCGTCTATACGTACAAGATATCTGATTTATTTAGTCAAACAAATCAATTCTCAAGTTTGATATAATAATACTTTCCTTATTCTCTTTTTTAATTTATTTAAAAAAGTTTTATTTTTTAATTATTCTTGTCTTTTCAACTTCAACTGCATAATTTTTAATATATATATTTCTACAGCAAAGAAAATTTTTAAAATGATTAAAAATTCTATAAAATTTTATAACAGTTTCAAATTATTTCAATGTAAATAGTCTTTAAAGTTCTGTATTCTAAATTGATACGAAAATATTTTATTTGTATATAATATTAATTTTATACACTAGATTAATAGAAAGTTATTATTATAAGCATTTAAATAATCAACTTTTAATTTATTAAAAATATTTAACGAATGTTATATTATTTTATTTTATAAATATAATAATCTAAATTAATCTATTAATTCGCTGAACGAATATAACGAATTATCAAATTTAATCTTCTGCCCATAGTTATTGACTTAAAATACAATCTTTAGCCGATTGTTCAGGATATTCATAAATTTATCTATAGTATCAATGAAAGTCAATTAATTATCCGAATGCTCATAATCTATGGGGATTATTTCATTTGTCCGGTTTGCACTTTAATCTATCGACCATTTGAAATTATGTTGTTTTCTTTATTCTTACATCTTCTTACTACGATATCGAAAATCTGTCTAATAAATTTATATGCATTTACATTACATTACTAGTACTGCGGAACCCAAACTAAAAGTTATTAATGATTTTTATTTTGTGGTAAGGTATTATATTGTTATTTAACTAGTCTTTGGAGCTCGAGATGTTATTACCTCATAAATATAAGAAAACGACTCTTTCTTAAATTTGGAACGAAAGTTATGTGTTGGTTAATTTTATAAATATAAAATAACGATTAAACAATTAAAAAATTAATAAAATATAAATTACAATCATAACTTATTTAACGAAGCGTATTAATTTTTTTTAATTGTTTACTTTTATTTTATTTTTATTACAAAAAAATCAAGCATTTAAAAGATCTATTTCTTTACTAATTTATCGAGAATTGTTACACAAAAATATTTTAGTATTATAGTTGAGAATTATACTCTAGAAAAGCTCTGCGAAAGTTAATTCAAAGTTTACAACGTACTAATAGTTATTTACGTATGCTTTTCAAGCGCTGTATGCTGCGAATACACCGTTTAATTTATATACGCGTTAAAGATTCTGTTATAAATTTATGTATTTTTTTTAATCCACGATACATAAAAAAGGTAATAAACAATAGTAAATGATCTTTAACCACTACATAGCATTTAAGAATGTTATAAATTTTATTAATGTCTATTAACGTTAGTAGCAATATTTTTATTCTAGTTTTACTTTTTGTACACATCTAATTATCCTTTTCACAACTATTAAAATTGAACACTGCTATCGAACTATACATCATACAGATATTTAATATAGACGAAAAGAAAAGACGTAAATTTCATGAACTGTTACATATTACAGAGATATGTCGTATCTATATGATGATATCATGCAAAATTATTGGAGACTATAAACTTTTCTGGATTTTCAATTCCGTTGACGAAAAAAAAATCTTACATCGAGTCAGAAATCTCGTTTAATATAGATTTTATATAAAAATCTTAAATAAAATCAACATTCTCGATTCGAATCAAGTATCTTGATTGCAGTTATAAGTTACGTGATAATTCGCATATCGATATAAATTACATATTAATTATAAAAAATTAACAATTATATATTATATAAAATCATTGATCATCTAACATAATTTAAAACTATTTTAAACTATTTATCTAATTTCTTCTTTAAGAAATTAAAAGATTAAAAGATCACTATTTGGGCAAAAACTATAAATTAAAGCAAGATTTTAAACTCTAGTTAAGACTGTTGACATTTCTTAAATTGTTTAGAGAATCCATATCATGCGTCAATAGTTCTTTTATACACTTAATACGTTATTAAAGCTTATAAAAAGATAAAGTGCTATTCGAGTCATGTGACCTATAATTATATATATTTATTTGCTAAATAAATTAACATATATAAATTTTATGTTTTTAAAATATACCTCTTTCGTATCTGAATTATTTTGCTGTACAATATACATAAAAATATAAAAATAAACTCATGTTACATATTATAAAATTAATAAATACATTCTGAATTGTTCCAAGCATTAAATAACCAGTAAAAATTCTTTTATATTTGCAAATATTTATTATTAATGTGAGTATATTTTAAATAAAAATTTATACAGGTATCAAAAAAATTAAAAAATAAAGGCCAGCTTCGATCGTATTTACAAAAATTAAAATCAATATATCATACATACATGTATGTATGTATACAGATATATAAAAAATATATTTTAATTTTATTTACATTAATTTTATTGTAATACTCATTACAAAAATAAGTTATTAAAAAAAAATTCATTAAATTAATTTATTTGAAAATATATTCGAAAATGTATAATAACAATATCCAAAACCATAAGTAATTGATATATTAGTGTTGTTCGTAACGAAAGTTTTAAAAAGAGAAAAACTTTAATTACTTTTATAAGTATGACTAAAATACATTTTTCTCAGCTTTTTAATTTAAGAAAATATAAAATACAGTTATTTTATTTTCTAAATAATGTTCAACGGTTTAATTTGAAAAATAACAACTTATCAGAATGTTTTTATTAAAAAAATTATATAAAACAATTTATAATTAAAAAATATTAAATTTTAATAAATATATTAAATTTTGATAAAAGTTAGTTTTCATAATTTAAAATATTAGATTTGTCGTAATAAAAGCAAATTTAATATATGGATGTATAAAATTATAATTTATGGTATTGCAATTCATTAAACTTAAGTAGCTTATTAAAAACTGTGTTTTGATATACTTTTTCTACAATATGATTCTTAGTCAATTCATATTATGAGCTAATTTTATGTATAACTACTATTTTATTAAATATTATAATAAAAATATAAAAAAATTTATTACTGGATTTTATACATAGAAATTAAAATTAACGTTCTTTTTCTATTAAAGACTAAATGTACCTAATAATACGTATTATCTCAAGGTTCATTTGAATTATAATTAATTATCGTACTAAACTTATTAGATTAATTTTTTATTGTAATTTTTAACGAAGATATTTTTTAATTTTTATGGCATATATCCTAATATAATTTATAATATAAATTTATAAATTTAAAAAGGTCTATAAGAAATATAAATTGTAAAATTTTTCATTCGGGTCATCGACAATTCTTCATTTTATTTTATATGTATAAATTCAATAAGTATCTTTAAGATCAAAATATATTCCATTAAATATATATTATATTAAAAATATAATTTTAATTAAACAATATTCAATCAAAATAATTAAAAAATCAATCAACGTTTTTAAATTCTTTTAAAAATAATTAAAAATAATAATTTAAGGAAAAAGTAACAATATAAACATTTATTTAATTTCACTTTTCCGTAGCGCACTCATTATTTCATCGATAAAGTTTCGATCCATAAATTTTTTGTTTTAAAACAATTAAAACGTAGAATATTTTATAGAAGGTATCCCGAAGTTTTAAATTTCGTACGCACCGTTGAATAAAACAGTCGTCAAAATATGATGTAAGTGCATCTGCTTTTTTCTCATATAATATAGAATGTAGAATGAAAAAGAATTGTAGAAAATGGCTATTTAAAATGTCGTTTGGCTCAGCTGAAAACGAAACTAACGAAACGTACGTAATAAACACCATAATATCCATTAAGGATAAAAAGGATTCTACGAATTCCATTCCGTTCGTAAAAACATTTCGAAATACACCGCGAATATACTAATTAAAGTCGTTTAATGGTTCTTTTTTTTGTTTCTTTTTTCACAGGCTAGATAAAAAAATATGCGTAATCTTACGTACGCGCATCGAACCGCTTTCAACAATTAGAACAAGCGCAACAATTAATACAGTAACAACTTGACTCGTGGAAAGTTGTTGATTCGATATCCTCGCAACGACTCTTGAGTTTTCAACAAGGCGAACTTCGCAAACTACTCTTACATAACGCGAGTTAATTATCCCTTTCGCCGAAACCCTTCTCGCATAGTTCGCACACGCACAGAGATAACGCGAACGGTGTGCATTTGACACGATAAAAAGGTAATTTTTTTAAAAGCTCCAACCTCGGCACTTTTTTCCCTCTCTTTGTTTCTCTTTTCTGCCCTCGACTTCTTCTTCCTTTTCCTCCTTCCATCCGAAGCTTAAATTTACGGCGGGATCGGCGGGTGTTCATTGCCATGGTGTTCATTGTAACGAAGATTGCGTTTTCGCTTTTGCGATAATTGCTCTCGAGTCGCGATCGGTTCTTTCGAGACGACACTCGGGAGCGATATCGCGAGCTTTGGATGCGCTTCGATACAGGAGATGTCCGACGAGACCGATAGACTCGTACGCGATTCGTCGATCCCGGGGGATAAACTATATTACAAGTTGGTTTGCCTTTAATTGGTTATTCAAACTAATACTCTCGAGTACCGATGGCTTCGTCAATTATTTGTTGCACTATCAACCGTTAACGTTTGACCAATAAAATTTTCCGTATAACTTTTAAAGCTTTTGAACGAACGCATTAAAACCTCTATTGAAAAGAATCACGTTTATATACTTTCTAGTTCGCGAGTCGGGGTATAAATAATTTTCGAAATTTATTAGAAATCAATTAAATATGAACAAAGGCACGAACTATATTTCAAAAGTTTCAACATTCGATAGTATTGTTATCTCTGCAGTCTGGTTGTCATATTTTCAAATTGAAAATTTAATTTCGACTCTTATAAAATGTACTTATATCTCTGGGTACACACACACACGTACGCACGGATACGTATGTTTATAATAAGGCAATGTACAGAAACATACTGTCGAGCTCAGTTACGTAAACCGGAAACAAAAACGAAGAAAATTGCACCGGAAACGAAATCGATGAAAATGTCACGTGGTTGGGCAAGCGAATATTAACCTGCACACACGTACGCATATGTATGAGAGTGTGAATGTGTATTTTCCGTAGCGATCTACGAATATATCACTTTTCGCGTAGTATCGTCGCCTCTTTTTATACTTTACCCATTTATTTTGATAAGATTTGGTTGATACGAATCAATTATGCAAACAATTTTTAAAATAATTCTATGACACTTGATATAACCCACATTTGATATAATGCAAATTTTAATTGTAATCCGACGACGGGCGAAGAAAATTAATTCAAGCCCGAAAATAAATTATGCAAAAAAAGTAGTAAGACGCAAAAAGATAAATTTCAATTAAATAGAGTTTTAAAAGCTTCGAAACGAGGTGTTGTGTATTCGTAAAACATTATTTTTTATAGTTAAAGTTTAACCCTTAATGAACGATGTGTCCAAAATATTGCTTATATCGCAATTTCTTCTTATACTTTATGAGCTGATTCAGCGATACGTGACCCATATTCAACTATCATTTATATGCAACTATTCTATGTTTAATTTTCTAAACATGAAATTATGGATGCACCGTTTTTATTGAATTTGTTCGAGAGATACGACCAATCGTTCGGATTTATGCAAATTAACGATTCAACTTATAATCGTATAATTTTGTATGGATGTTATTTATAAAATTTTAAACTTTTTATATTGCAATTAAAATATGTCGATTGAATGTAAAAGTTTTAAAAATGTCCACTATAAAAGTTTAATTATTAATAAATTTTTATTTTCTACTTCATTTCTGCCAATTAATATTCCGAGAATGTATTTGTACGTATATGTGTGCAACGATACGTATACACGAAATTTTCTACATCTATATTTACGAAATGAACGGAATAACTTTATTACATTGGTTTCGAGAAAATATAGTTAAATAACCGCTTTTGCGAAAAATAATTATTCGACTATTATTTTTAGAAATAAAAAGCTTCATGGTATGTAATAAAACAGAAACTTTTGAATTAATAGCATAGAAACACTTTTAAAACTTCGGAATTCCAATAATATCATTCTTAGCTTTGTGTATTCGGTTTCTGCGCGCGCATTTCTGTCTATATACGTGGACAGGGGATAAAGAAATATGTGTGACTGTGTCTAGATTTCTAGAGCTATTGAAGATATTTAATACATCATAAATTATTTTTATTTATATTACAATATGATGTAAAAAAGAATTTCTAGATTTTACTTTTCCTCTATAAAATATTTCCAATACTTTGCAAATATATCTTTCAGTATTTTACTTGATGAAATATCAATATATTATTAGGTGGATGTAGAAATAAATTTCGAGCTGTCGCTATATAATTTGACAGAAAAGTAGCTATTTTATTTTAATTTATAAGGTTTGTATTTTCAATAAATTTTGAAGATTCAAAACAATGAGAAATGATTATCATTCCAAAATATTTTACTCGTATTTCTTAATCATCGATAAACGAGATAAACTTCTTATATTTTAGGAAAATTTCTTATGTTTATTTTTCTTAAAAAAATATTCAAAATAACCGATATTTCCGTGTAAACATAATACGCAAGCGATAATTATATTTTTAAAGAATTCAAACCGAATGATTCGATTGAATTAATATTTTTCAGACTATTCGCTTAAAGAAATTTGAAAATTTTTATTTTTATACTTTCGACTTTTGTAACAAAAATATTTAAACAATAATATTAAGTGACGTTGTATCAACAAGATAATTTTATAGTTAAATTCAACATTTTAGTTTCACTATATATTATAACGAAGTTTATTAAGCATTAAAGCACAGTTGATTATTATTTTTATTCCATTACTTTGAAATCTAATGAAATTATAAGGAAGTTTTTACTTTTATACATTTCTACAAATAATGATTCGCTAAAGCAAACAAAATTTATTCGAAAGAAAAATTTTTACTTTTATGAAAGTAGTTGCATTATATTTAATTTGCTTTCGAAGAAATAAGATTCAAAACATCTACTCTAATAAATCTTGTTACGTGTGTTTTCTTCGTCAAATAAAAAAAAATTAATTAGATCTTATTTCAAATAAAATAAAACTACATAACGCAAACACTTATTATTTATATTTTGTTTCTTAAAAAAAAAATCTATCATTATACGTTACTCGAGTAAAATTAATTTTATTATAGAAAAAGACGAGTTTTAATATCTCGTACATATGCATAATTAATTTTTTAACAGTGAAGTAAAATTTAAAAAACTTTTGTGCACTTAATAATAATTTTAATAATTAAGAAAACACATCTTTTTTCTATGTTAACGAGATAAAAGCTTGGTACTTTTTTCGTTGAAATATTTTTGCAAAGCTACAAGCGATGAAAATTGTAAAGCAAAAAAATCAAACCTGTAACGGATAACAAATACCTATAACTTGTACTCAAAATTTGCGAATCTTCTTCGGGAGCATATATAATAAGGGCGTGTCTGACCAAAGCGGACGATGTTCCACTGGAACGTACAAAGGTATAGACAATTCATATATATTCATCACGAGCAGCCGTTCGTGAAATTTTACCACATTTTCAAGTTTAGCCGTTAAACGGCAGAGCCAACTTCCTCTTTGAATTTGAACCCGCTTTGTTCGCTCCTCGGATATTTACAACGAAGGAAACAAAAAGGATGTTTTTTATTAAACAATAAGAAACCGCTGTCCTTAATTGCTTCGGTAAAATACACTCCCCTAAATAGACTTTAAGAAGTTCCGCCGACTCGATTGTTTTTCACTTTGACTCTTTGATTTATGCAGCAAGTTGTGACGTAACCGTGGGGCGCTAAACGTTTTCTCAGCCACACCCACACGGCCACCGAGCGTATATCAAATCCTCGCTAAGAATTTCCTGTTACCTCCTCCTCGAAACGAGTGGAATGCGGTGTTAGTTGCGATTCGCGCTCAGCGAATGTGTACAATGGGCTGCTGATAAAATTAAAGTCGAGAAAAGGGAGCCACGACTGCGGATTCAACCCCTGTTTCCACGGACTGGCCTTAATTTTTCATGCCAAACGAAAGGCAACTGCCAACATCCGACGGCGAGTCTGACTCGCGTCCCGGAAGAAAAGAGCTTTTTTCCCATAGTCTTATTAAGCTCGGCAAACGCGAATGCGAGAAAGTTGGAATAATTAAAATTTTTGCCCACTTTTAACGCTCGCTCCCCGCGTTATTCTTTCAGCCAACTACGATTATAGTCGTTTCGCCCCGCCGTGAAAAAACCACCGGCGAAGACTTTTTACGCCCAGCCACGGGGGAGTTGAAACTTGTATATTTAAAGCGACGCTAAGGGAAACAAATGAAGTCCCTTTAGATAAGGTAAGGAGGTAATTGCTATTTTTATCATCGAGTTAAGCGTACGAATACGCCAGATAAATATTCGAGCGGCGAGTGGATTTCCGCATCTCGGTGAATAAAAAGATCTTTACTTTTAATACGTTAATCCTGCAGGTTTTTTTCCCGCGACTCGTGCGAACCATCGACTTTTCCGGCGGCGAGGATCACCCCGGAACGATCGTCGAAAGGAGAGAAGCAAGGACTCGTTGAAAATGAATACAGAGATTGAGAGTCCGGATAACGGAGATGGAGGGACATGGAAACGAGAGAACTAGAAGCAACCAGACTCACTGGATTAACTTTTAATTTTCCTTATCCGAGCTGCCGAACGTTTACGCGTGCAAATTCTTTTTATCGGCGCCGACTTCGAAATCCCACCGGCTTAAGAGCGATGAGGCCAATAAACGTTTACGTACATTTCAGCTGTCTTTACAATTCATCCAGTCGGTTCCGAGCAGTCGATCGATCGTTTTATTAATTCATCCGATGGTTTATCGGTTATTCCACGACTTGCGCATGACGAGCACATTTTTTAATTCGAGACTTACTTGCTCTTTTTCGCGAAAACGATGTGTTTTAAAGAAGTTCCGTGGTTTTAAATAACGGAAGAAAAAACTACTATCTGTAATTGTGTAAGAAATGTTGAGCCTTATGTTTTTCGAATCTTTTTTCTTTCGAAAAATCGATGCGGTTCGCTTAAAATCGCGTCGCGTTTAAACTGTTACGTGCTTGTAATCGAGAAACCGAATGGATGCGGAGGTAAGTAGTAATAAGCCCATTTTGCGATTATCGCATTTCATAAACCCATGTGTCTTATAACAACAATCTCAATTTATTTTCTCCATTACGTAATTCTCCATTAAGTCCATTTCGTGTTTACACGCTTAATACATAAATGAGCGCGCGGTTGGCTCTTCATAAATCCTTGTTCCTTGGAAGAGCTTCGCTCTAAAGCGCCAAGCGTAGAAAATTAATGCAAGACTCCTGTAGGTATATATAAAACGTATACATCTATGAATAACCGATACGTTAGCGTAATGATTGGCTAAGCGAGGAAAATATTATATCGGTATTTCTAAAGAAAATATGTTTACTTCTTGTCTTAAATATACGAATTATTGGCTAATGGAAAATGGGAGAAAAATTTTGTTGCGTTCGTTCTCACGGTTCGATAAACTATATTTTCAAACGTAGAAAATATTTTTCAACGATACGTAATCTTTACAACGGAATAATAACTTTTATGATCTAATATTCAAACATCATTACAAAGGGATTTACAGTAAGACCTTCGGTCATTAATTTATTCAAAAAGTTACTCTTAAGTTTAAGATTTTATCTCTTAACTTTTATATAAAGTGATTAAAAGTAGGAAATCTTCCGCTCAAAATATGGAATGAATAAGTCTTTTGTACGGTAGAATTATAGAACAAAAATATAAATTTTTCTTAAAAATCAATTTTGTTGCATTTTTGTTATCAATCGTTTAAAATATTTTGAGATGTTTGTCGTAGTTCGATGTCGATATTTTAAATACTAAAATTTTTAAAGAGTAAATTCTAAATTAATAAATCTGTAAATCAAAAGTTCGATGTTTACTTTTATGCTAATAAATTAAAAAAATTTGTTTACGCATTTTAAATAAAAAAAATTTATTTATTTATTTATTAGCATATTATTTGAAAACTAGCTGCAGTGAAAAATTTTTGATATTGAATATTTTTCCAAGATTCCAGAAAAATATTGAATCAAAATAAACTATATCTGAAACATTTTTTAAAATGAAATTTAAAAAAACTTATATTAAATTATGAAAATGTTTTTCTGTATTATTTGAAAATATAGTTTATTTATAACCTAATAAAATTTTAAAAAATATCGTTTTACTAATATCCATAATATTATTAATCATATGATTTTTACATATTCTTTTGTTAAAATTTCACTGCAATTACGTATACCGAATTGACCTTAATATTGATTTTGTATAAAATTTCAAAAATGTAAATAAAGTTATTCCTCTACGAATAACGATACTTTTCTTAAAAGAAATCGAATTAGGTTACGATATTTAAAAAGTTATATTTACCGAAATGTCAATACATTAACCAGATGTAACAATAAGTTTTAATACTCTAAATCTGATCACACAAATAAAACAATTGTATCTCATTTTACGACTGAAAACTATTTTTAAACGTATGTGCCAGCTTCGATCACGTGTATCAAATTGCGCCGAAGTGTCATAAAATATGAAATAAAAAAAAAGAAGACACGGAGGGGTTGAATGAAATCATTTGTCAACTTCAAAGAAAACTATTGCATGCGTCCCAAGAGGCCGAGAAAAACTTTTGATAGACAAATGAGTATGTGGTTAGAAGACAAAAATTTGCATATTATTCTCGTTATCTTATTTTAACACGTATATATACGTATACGTGTGTATAGGTTGCATCGAACCCACCAATTAACGCATTCGTGTTATCGCGCAATTAATAAAAACTAACAGCAATATTCTTTATGCCTTTGGTTCAAGTCGCTGTAAAATACGAGCGAATAAAAAAAATTGGAAATTGGCGATTGCAGTGCGTTATTCGCAAAATAAATGCAAAATTCGAGTCGATTACCGAAGCTTTTCATCTTTTCATAAATTAGATAAATTTATGAAAATTACGAGTTGTTATACTTCACTTTCGTGAGATCGCAAAAACACGAAAATGTTATAGTTGTTTTCAATTGCGGAGATATCACAAAAAATTCGACTTCGTAACAAGAGGATCCTATTATCTATTGGAATATGGTTCTGAATAAAAATCAGTATTCTTTCCTATTCAACTAGAATGTATCTCTGAATAAAAAAGTAATAAATAACGGGCTCTCGAGAACTCACATACGGCTGTGTATATATATCCAGAAGTATATTCCTGGACTACTATTGTAGATGGATGAGATAATATTTGTGCTCAACTTTTACGTAAAATATTTGTCTACACCATGACACATATGTCGACAGGAAAAAATGAATTTCACCACTTTCTTCTTCAATTTTGTATCCGAACCAATAACAGTTTACGCAAAGTAATAAAGATTACTATCGATATTAAATGATTTTTGCATTAATCTTCGATACTAATCGTAAAATATTACTCTGGAAAAACATTTGTTTTCACCGTAGTTTTTTTTTTATTAACGATAACGCTCTTGTCTTTCTTAAAATTACATTTCCACCCGACATATTTGTTAAAATGCACAGCATAGTTTCGTAGGCGAGAGAAAACGCCGTTGTTTTGTTTACTCTCGGCAGCTCGACTTTGAGACAATACGACGCGCTCGTTTTTCCTCCCACTCCTCACCGTACGAGATTTTCTCCTGCATCTCGTTGTTCGAGGTTCGCGGTTCACGAGTCATTAAGGGGACATACTATTTCAGCGTCATCCTTCTTTACTATCGAGCGTTCGTCCAAGTCTGGTGGAGGCGTGGTTGATCGAAAACGTTTAACGAGTAAACTAACATTTGCGAATAAACCCGATAATTTACACAAATTTTTTTACTACGATTCAATTATCTATTGCGTTACTTAAGTTAGGTTTGTGTTTCTTTCCGCGCGAATAAATATGTATTTTGGGAATATTAATATAAATAGACGCGGTTAAAGGATTAAAGTAAACCAATAGTTGTGGGTTTAGTTTACTCTATTCTGTTCTTGGTCTTCCATTCAATAGTAAGAATTACTATAGCAGAATCCACGCAATATTATTATTCTAGCGATGTCTCGACAATATATTCGTCTCTCTTTTCATTCGATAGAATTACATTAATATTGTACGTGCATTGTCAATTATTTTACAATTTGTATCCTGGCTTTCTCCCCTTCGATCTTTTATCGTTTCTTTTTATCTTGATTTACATATTGAATTTAAAATTTTGAGACGAACGATAAAAAGTTAATTAAACTATAATCCGGAATTGGAAAAGGTCGATACGCTAAAAACGATAAAAGTTGGCTTGGAAAAATTTTGTAACGTATTACGATCGTGACATCTCGTGAAAATACATTAAAATATTCTTAAAAATAACTCGTACGATTATATATACGTCGGACGATTCTTTGTTAAAATTTTGAGCGAGTTTCGTTGATATTATTTATACGAAAAATCTCTTACACCAAATGCGTAAACTTATATAAAGTAAACGATACACGTTTATAATAGTTTAGTAGAGCTATTATAAGTTTCCAGCAAACTTCTAAATAATTATGGAACGAAGATTTTGTATGCGCAGTAATCACATTAAGGTATACGGGATCTAGTAAATTATGAAGTCACTAAAGATTCAATCGCGAATATAAAGAGGAATAAGCGATTGTAAGAACATGTATCTATAAGCAATTGAATCATAAGAACACGATTGGTCGGAGTAGATAGTGATTGAGGTTATTACCGGAAATTCGTAATGGCCGATAAAAGCGAGAATCGTAACTTTGAAAACTTATTAAAATCACTTCGGGCTACGCCGAAAGCTTAAATCTGTATTTAAGAGGTCATTCGGAATATACAGGGAATCGGAGAACTTGAAATGCGTCGAGGATCGATAAAGATCGGATAGAAAAACATACGTATACGTAACGCGTATGGAATTTCTATTTATTTCTTGTAAAAGTTTCGTCCCGTCGTCAATAAAAATGTTGATCCCGCGGGAATAGGTACACTTTTTAATCGAGGAGAATGTTTATTCCGTTTCAGCGATTGCTTCGGTCGCTCGGTCGGTCGATTCGTGCAGGGCTCGTACAATTTTCTTTCGGCCTCGAGTTTTAGCCAAGAAAATCGGGCACGACGAGGAGAGAAATAGAGTGGAGAAATAGCGGTCAGTGCGCACGTTCTTATCTTCGCGCCTTTCTACGAGAAGAAAGGAAAATAAAAGCAAAAATAGAGAAGAAATAAAAGTTACTCGGACGAAGCGTGAGAGCGCGGGAGGGGAAGGAGGAAAAAACAGGGCAAGAAAAGGAGCCGGAGGAGAGCCATTGGGATTTAAGAGAGATAAAGAGAAAAAAGAAAAAAAAAAAGGGTCGTTGTAAGAGGGTCTACTCGCGACGTTAAGGAACCTAACTAATTTACAAAGCATAAGGAAAGTGCATTGTCACGGCAAACTTCTGATAAGATGTACGTACGGATGTAAATTTTGTCGTCGACCGACCGCGAGGGGCGACCGAGCGGAGGATGAACGAGAGAAAGAGAGACGAGCGGAAGAGCGACGAAGTAGGTTAAGAGATCGATGGGAGGTCGAAGGAAGAGGGTGAGAATTCGCTACGGAGAGGCGCGAGGGAACCGAGCTATTTGAAAAGGGTGCAGGAGTCCGTTATCGCGGCCGTTCATTGGGCGCGTCCCCGTAGATAAGGGCACGAGCTGTCTGAGAGAGGACGAGAACTCGTCAACAGGTTTCCACCTTCGAGCATTTACAGCTTGAATAATAATACCCTCGAGCCCCTAGGCTTTTACATTTTTCGTTTTCGATCCCGTTACTTTTCCACTTTCCCGCGACTCCGATGCATCGGTGAAATTAATGTCGAGAGGGTGGATAGGTGAGCTTGCGAACACGAGCATAATTGATTTTACGATTCGAAACTGTCAATTTGCCCGAGCGAGAGCGAACGCGCGGAAACCGCACTCGTTATCTATTTGTGCTCGCGATAACGAACTGCTAAGAGTGTCAATATGCCTTTGCATCACCGCTCGCGTCCTGACGTTTCTCCTATCCTCGCACCAAGACTCGAACTCCATTATTTAAGCGAGAGGTACGCACCCAGCGATACAGATATACGCGAGTCGGACCGTCGACTAGTAAAGACCGGAAATGAAAAGAGTCCTTTCTATTTTTCGAGTTTATGCGCCCGTCGTAAACGATCGGTCTCCTTCGTAAAGAGGATTCGGTTTCCACGCGTCTTCGACCGACGCTAAATTCCCGGGAAGATATTAGACGGTTTTACAGCTCGGGTGAAAATTAGATGTTCGGTTTGAAAACTGAATTTTTCAACGTGATTCTTTTCCCTCGTTCTAATTACATCTACGAACGCGCCCGAGTACATCGACTCGGCTCATCTATAATAAAGGAGTCGTGCGGATGGAGAGAGAGACAAGGAGAGAAAAGTAGAGAAAAGTAGAGTAAAGGAGGAAAAAGCAGGGAAAGTAGTTTTCGCGGCTCTGGATTCCCGAGCTCGACGAGCTGCGGCGAACCGTTTAAGGTGTTTAAACATTTAGAGTACGGAATAGAGACTTCAACCGAGCCTCGGCTTAGATGCTGCGATTTGAAAAAGGCAAAAAGGCGACTAAAGTCGGCGCACCGCAATCGAGAAGATGAAAAGGGAAAGAGGAACTACGGTGGAAGCGAGAGAGATTGAAACAATATAACTGTGGCGCTCGATCGATTCCTCTTTTTGCTGTTACACGGCCGAAATCCTTCATTGAAACTCGTTTCGTCGCCCGAATTACTTTCCGGGTATACTCATCGTTATCGCCTGCAGAGCAATACTCGTTTCTCTCTCTCTCTCTCTCTCTCTCTTTCTCCCTCTGTCTCTCTGTTTCTCCTTCAATCGCGCTCTCTCTCTTCAGCTTTTCAATATCGTATTTCGTTTTCGTACCGACGCCCCCTTGCAATACAGATTTATTCGCCTTGGAGTCTCTTTCTTTTATTTTGATTCCTTTTTCCGATAAATTTATTTAAAGTTATCGTACCGCGCGGCTAAAGGAACGGAGTATCGGAAAAATTAATTTTCCATTCGCAAATGAAAAAAGCCGTACCGAAATCTCTTGCTCCCGCTATTAAACGAATAAAATCGGGCACTGATCGAATCCGAGACTTCGATGGAACCAATGCAAACAATCGGTTAACTACTTGTTGGATGTGTATACGTATTATAGCGTTATTTATTTTATCAATTTCTTTTATAAAATCGACCGCTTTTAAAAAGAAACCAGCCCACGAAAGTTAACGTTAAGCTCTCTCCACATCTTCCCACTCGTTTCATATTTTTTAATTCGAAGGATTTACCCATACTTTTGCGTTATCTCTTTATTCATTTCGCAGAAAATCCAAACTTCAAATAAATTGGAAGAAACTGATAAAAAAAATGTAATTTATCAGAAAATTAAAAGCTTTTGAATAATGTACGTCATATTTCAAAAGTCAACTTTTTAATTTAAGGTAATACGATGATAAAACTAGCGATAATACCGGGAAAAAGTTTTCCTTTACCCGCGGAAAGCTCAAGGTATTGTTTCTAATATTTACGGAACGAAGCTCAACCTTGTTTTTTAGAATTAATAAATAAATACAGTCGTGTAATCTATCCATACGCGTAAGGTACGGTTAATTTTGAAATAACGATGTGGATTTTAGGAACGTAATAGAAAGCAAACAATGGAAGCTTAGCTCGTAAGAAGAAACGAGCAAATTATCTGCCACTTGATTTGTCACGTACAATTTCGAGTCGGTGAAGCGCGCGCGTGTATTAATCTTGTAGCAGTTGTACGATCGATCGATCGTCGCTGAAAATCCGTGTATCCTCGGCAGCGTGGAACGTTCGGATGTGTTTTATTTATCTACGGTGACATACGTACGGTCCGAAATTCGCGAGCGGTACGTAAACTTCTGGTAAAATGTTAAGAGACGTGTCGAGCGTAGGGCAAAAATTGGTTGTAAGCGGAAGTTCAAGACACAAAGGGAGAAAAATGGGAACAAAAGGTGGAAAGACTGGAAAGCAGCGGAGGACAAAGCGTTCATCTGTGTGGCAAAATGGTGATAGCTAAGAGGGCAAGTGGCCCGTGATGATGCATTTGGCACTTTACAAATGAATCTCTTTCCACTTCTTTTTGCGCTTGCATATTCGTCCGTTCTTCGACATTTTTCAAAAGCAATTTAAGCTTCTAGTGTGACGGTTCTGTCTGTCGTTCCCACAGACAACTCGCCTGAAGCATGTTTTATCAATGTTTTGCACATTTCCTTTCATTCTTCGATGCTTTATTCAGACTTCGTGACTTGCGGAATTTCCTCCACCCCTCTATACGCGTGCTTTCAAATGCATTACATTGGGAAAAAATATTCTAAATGGAATACATTATAAATATCAATGAATCCAACGTCGAAACCTCTCGCGAGTTTCAAATATTATTCATAAACTGTTTTAGCATTTATAAAGAACAACCGAGAAATGCAACGACCAAAGGGACTAAACCGGATCCAGCTAATGACTAATACGTCGACGAGAAATAATATTCCGAGCGATATTAACGAGTGACGCTTTTTCTTTTTTTTCCAACTTCTTTTCTCAAACTTCTTCGTTCGTTGTGTATCGCAATTAAATTTTCTCACCATCGATTTAGATTTTTTTCCTTTGTCGACCTCGGACGAAAATCCATCGCGTCGCAATTGTTTCTTTAGTAAAACGAGTAATATTTTATTAAGAATAAGAGGAAAAGCGAAGAGGTTGTTTTTAATTTAAATTAAAGAACGATGAATATTTTAAGCAAAGTATAATAGCAATCGAATGTATCAAAAGGGAAATAATGGAAAGGGGGCAAAGGTAATATTACGTTGAAATGTAATGATTTAAGCGTGAAATCTAGTCAAATAAAGCAAATATGTTTTCTTTTTTTTTGGAAAAAAGTAGCACACGTTAAATACATAAAAACTGCTGCCACTCTCTTTGATACTTTACTTCTTCAAACAGATTTCGTACTTTAGCCTTTAAAACTTTTTGAAACAATATTTTAACATTTCTGTAAGTGTAACTTTCAGCTTATTAATTTAAATTGTAATAATATTTGATACGTAGAATTTTAATAAAAGTAATGGAAAATAAATTTGTTTTACGAAATTATAAACTCTTTTACAAGGTAATAAAATATTGTGAAAAAGACGCGCACATATGAAATCGGAATCGATCGAGCAAATGACAAACGTTGCGTAAGTAAATTTATAAGAAATAAAAAGCAATCGAATAATTTTTATTCTCGCAATCATCGAACGAAAGGTCGGAGGAAAAATTTGAAGTTTTATCGGTTAAATACTTATGCTTTAAGATGATAATAGTCGTAATACTTCCAACTGCTTAAAACTTCCGAACGGTGAAATACGGTTGCAACGATAATAAAATGTAAGCTCTCGTTTACTTTGAACCAGCAGTTTTCAAGCTACAGCCGCGTAAAGAAGTCACTCGGTGGTGCAACCGACGACGATACGAGCGCATCTCTTCGGCAAAATGAAAAACCCTCTCGCTTTGAATATTACACCCTAAAGAGTTATCTCGGAAAATGTCGGTATCTCATTAACGAAGACGAGAGCGCATTAACGGGTTTTGGAAAATTCTCTCGCGGTGAAGCCTCGACGTACATCGATAAACTGATAAAACGAAAACTACCCTCTCTTTGATACGCAGCCTCGGACCGTACTCGAGTTATAACTCGCGCATAGTCCTACGCCATCGCCTATATACACACGCGTACCAAATCGCACACACACACAGCAGCGCGTAAGCCTAGATTCATACGCAGAGACACTTTCTAAAAATAGCCTTTTCAGGTTCTTATTGCGCCTCTGTGGAATACGTTCCTGAAATGCTTAGTTATCTCGAAGCGTTTCTTCACTGGCCATCTCTGCGATTTTGGCTCTCGGGGTTGGATAATATCGTTAAAATTATTAAACAACGTTCGTTGATTCAGGATATTATTATTGAAATAGAAGTAGAAATTATAATTGAATTCTTGAGTAGTTACTTTTAATTAAGTCTGCCCTTGCGGAACGTGGTTTGTAAATTTTTCGAATTCTTTTAATACTGGAAAAAATAGAACAAGTTATAGCGGTTTAAAATCTACGATGTTCCGACGTTGCCGTGATACTAAACCGTGCTTTTGAACTTTATAACTCAAAGTTCCACAGATTTCGAAGGCTTGTGACATCCGCATTTTTATCCAAAAAAAAGAAAAAAAAAAAGATATATATATGCGTCATCGTTCAAACATTGAAAGTATATACCTCTATTTTACGGATAATAAATATATTTCTACATTCCTACATTAATTTAAATAATGGGGTATTTTATACATTATTATTATTATATCCTCGAGAGTAGGTCAGTTGATTATAAAACGGAACTTAATTAATTCGGAAATGAATTAAATAATACAAAGTTAGTTTTAAAAGATTTCAATAATAAAAGATATCGTACGTACGAATTAATATATTTTAATAATTTGAAATATTCCGACATTGTAATAACAATGTCGCAAAAACATTTACAATAAAGATCCGCATGAATAAAATATGAAGTCTGTAATAATATAGAAAATGATCTTGAAAAGATAAAGGAAATTCTTAAACGTATAAAATACCGAAAAATTGAATCGCGCGTATTCAATTATTTTGATTAAAAAAATTTCTATTAAATACGCGATCGTTGCAATTTTTCACGAGATTACACCAATCTCTCGGGAAACTCTTTAAACTTCTCTCTTTAAACAACCGAACTCATAAATACATCCTTCAAGATTTCCATATTTCAAAATAATACAGTATTATAAGGGCAAAATTGGTGTGAAATCGCGTATTCGAGTGCGCGTTTCGAACAAACATTTTTTGAGCATAAATTTTTACGGTCCATTTCGTTTTAGTATTCCATTTGTACGAAAATCTCCTTCTCGTAGTTGTGCACATGTACGGAGGCGGTTATGCAGAGTAGATTCGAGTGAACGACAGGAAATAAGGTAAGCGAACGAACACGTACCAAAGAGCCCAAGACAATTTTTCACAACATCGTCGGAGCAAACTACGAGTCTTTCAGCCACGACCAATCACTCATGGTATTAATGAGCTGCACCAGACATTTCCGTTCCGCACAGTCTCACGCATCCGCGCGTAAACGCGTGAGGGAAGACCGGACTATCCATCTTCGTAGATAGTGTTGTTAACGTTGACGGAAAATACTGGGTATTATTTTAGCACCTAAGCTATGTATCAGAACTCGAGATGGAAAATGTACCTTGGTTTTTTATTTCCGAAAGAGAGAGCGAGGGATTATCTCGTTGGAAATTTATTTAATTATTTTATCAAGCATTGGGAACGATGCGACGTTGTCGGAAATTAAGTCGGACAATGTGACCAAGCTATTAAAAAGCATTATTTTGAACGAATTCCAATTTTCGGTTTATTTATTTTTTACTCGGTTAATTAATGTCGCGTTCTCGTGTTCCAAGTTGTTGATACGCGAGCGAAAAACTATCCACGACTAGATAATAAAGTTGTATTTCATTCTATGATTATAAATTACTCGTACATTTTGTTAAAATGTAATCGATATATTTAAAATTCAATTTCTGTTTTCGTAAAGAAAAGCACATTCTAAATTATCATCCGTGGTTAAAAAGACTGTTTTAACTATAAATCGTGAATTATTTCGAGGGAAAAGAAAACAACAAAGACGTTTGTATAAATATTCGCTGAATCGAAGAAAAAACCGAGTTGTATCATCGTATAGTTTGACTTTAAGTGAGTTTTCGTAAAACTGTAAAATGTTTGTTCCGAAAATTAGCGTTGAAATCGGGGAGTAGATCGTCATCGTATCCATTTTGCTCGTGTTACACTATTAGATTACGGTAAAAATAAAGTGCCGACTGTATTTCTTATATATTTGCTCGTAGCTCGTGGAAGAAAATTCCAAGTTCGTGTCGCGTTTTCCAGAGCAGATCGACGCTCCGATGCAGGAATACCATACGTGTACCGAAAAACATTCGTACTTCCGCGCTAAGTTACCTCTACCCGAGTGCGTTTTGAACATGAGCGTCTTGCGATCTCTCTACAGTCAAAGGGCGTGGCCTGAGCCGTATTTTCCAGACTCACATCTCCAAAACGTACGGAGCTCGGGCAAATTTTGTGCTTTACTTTTTTCGAACGAGATCCGTGGGTTACCCCTAGATCACGAACTCGGAGCTCTTTTACTACGGAAAATCGCCCGGGTAAAATTGCGCCATTCTACGCTTTAATAGAAAAAAAAACATTTTTGAAAAATGCAGGCTAAGTGTTCGTGCACTGGCCACAACTATTTTCTCTTGGCGTACGCAAGGCTTAATTTTTTCAGCGCGTGAGAAATTTCTGGAAATATATGAGGTCGCGAGGAAGCTTTATT
Organism: Dolichoris vasculosae; assembly: GCA_018907195.1. Lineage (NCBI taxonomy): Eukaryota > Metazoa > Arthropoda > Insecta > Hymenoptera > Agaonidae > Dolichoris > Dolichoris vasculosae. Next base: position 23,828,720 of record JACCHY010000002.1, read on the forward strand.
ATTGCTTTTATTATTTTTGACGTTGACATTGATATATGATCATTAACCCAATAACGGTTATTAATGCTAATGCGAAATCCAATTTCACCGCAATTAAACGAATAGAAATCTTTTTATTTTAAACAAACGTTTTGCGCCGTTCCACGGATAGACGGAATTTAACCGCGTGATTTTTCGAGGAACGGTTTTTCGGGAGTAAAAAATATTATTAGTCGCAATAAAGTTCATGGTTTAACCGTATAAACTATTCCAAAAAATATGTATCCATGTGAAATATTTTACATAAAATACAAATTTTGTAATCGCGTAGTTGTAACATAAAAATAGAAATTTATTATCCAAAGTTTGTGGTTATTTCGGTCGTAAATAAGTTTATATTTGTCATCTCAACCGTTTATGAATCAATTATCTTTATCACCGAATAATGTTTAGCTCCTAGATTATTCCAAATTATCTTAAAATAATCTATCGAATATATTATCTACGACATATTCATTTTATAGAACGTTCGAATTAAATATTTAGTATTGTCTCTTATCATTGGTAAATCTTTATTCGTACGAATTTAGAGAATAAACCTCGAGTTTAGCGCGAGTCTATTCGATAAATATTTATGGAAAAGAATATTTCATGATTGAAAATGGTTGAAAAGCCATTTTCTTATACGCGCGAATCTCTTGGCGAACTTACGTACTTTTAAAAATTGTTACCAACTCGATAGATAAAAGTTATATCTACGATATATTTCAAATAATACAGTTTAGCTCGGACGTAAAAATATGGAAGTTATACATCGAGCTTAGTTGCATAAACGAAGCCTCGGTAACAAAAATACGCTCGTTCGTCAATATCAAAATAACTCCGAGTCGAAATTTCAATCCGTCGCAAAAATCACTCGAACGAGATTCGGATAAAGATCTAGACGAAATTACCTTAGATTTAAAGCCACCGTAGATCATTACAAACATCGATGCTCCTAATTCTTCTTTCGCGAAATTAAAATAGATAGCGGTGCGAAAGCGCGACCGGAGACTCTAACAAATCGTCGAAATTCCGCAGCCATTTCTCAAGGCACTTTGAAATATCGAAAAGCTCGTTCGCTTCTGGGTAAGTAAGGGTACCGCTTTCCTTCTCGCCTGGGGAAGACCACGTGTAAAACAAGTGCGCCGATAGAGAGGGAACGTAAGAAGAAAAGAGGTTCCATTGAATCGAGATCCATTCTCTCCTCTCTACGTCATTCAATCCCGAAGTTCAAACTACTTCAACGAGTCTCCGTTTCTCCGGAGCTATAACCTCTATAACGCCTCAGGAATAAGCCAAGAGATATTTCTTCGTCTTTATTTATTCTCGACGCTTCCTTTGACGCTCGTCGTCGTCGTCGTCGTAGTCGTAGTCGTCATCTTCGCGAGGAGCAAGAGCCGCGATAGAAAGAGAAAGGATCGGAAAAGGCGGAAGCATAGTTATGGTTATACGAGTGTACATAAGAATGCAGATAGTATAAAGTTACGGGGAAAACCGCCGCTGGGTTTCTCAGTCTCGCATCGAACCCCGGGACGTTTGGCAATCTTCCACAATAATAAATCCCGTTGGTGAATGGCGGCGCTGAGTCGTCTCGAGTCCCGATGAGCGCACGGCATCCACTGCGCAGCAACAGATCGCTTATCCTCGATAAGGATTAAGGTCTTCCGCTGGCTTGTGCAAGGAATTTATCGCTGCCGCGGTGAGTATCGATGGGACGGTTGCCCTTTTCGTGGCTGCTGCGCTGCTGATCCGCGTATTATTGTTTAACCCGTTACCTCGGAGACACGTGCATCCGAGTGTGTGTGTGGTGTGGGTGGGTGGGTGTGTGCATGTGTCGACGGGAGGGGAGAGGAACAATCGGAAGCGACGTTTTCGCTTCTCATCAATTAAGTTGCGAAGCAATAATTTTCTAAAACGCGGCTTTTATCCTTTTCAAAGCAATAATTTCCATTTTCTACTCGTACTGATTGCTCCGAGCGTGACAAGAGTTTTCAAAAGAAGGCGACGAGATCGCTTGTAATAAAGCTGAAATGAATCACTGGTCTTATTGTCGGATAGCATTAGGAACTTAGCCTTAATTTAAAAGATTGTTGATTTAATAAAACTCTCGTCATCTCAGAATTAACTTTAATTAAATAGTATTGGAAGTCGCTTCAAAATAAAACGCGATCTTTCATTTTTATTTAACGACGGATGTTCTAAGCAAAATTTTTAATTGATATTATTATAATTTCTTTAAAGCTCTTATTTCTACTTTCGAAGTAATGCGATACTTAAAACTTGGATAAATTTTATATATTAAGCGTTATTGAATTACCCTGAAATAAAATATAATTTTCTATACGACATAGCTTTTGTTGTAACGTTGGAATTATTCTTTCAGGGAAATAGCGCAATTATTTTTTATCTTTTTATATAAAAATTAATTTAAATATTCGAGGAAGGCATTAATCGATTACGTAAGATTTATATAATATTTTGTTATATTCACATTTAAACAAGAAATTACCGAACGTAATTTTTTTAAAAGAATAAAAGAAATATATATTTTTTTATATATTCCAAAGATTGTGTCATCGACATTTCAAAATTAAATAAAAATTACAAAATGTTTTCTATCATTCCATAAATATTACGATACATCGTGTTTTTCAATAAATTACTTTGTAAAGTTTTAAAATGGTAACTTTTATATTCATACTTAAATTTGACAAAGTTTTGTTGGTTTACTAATTGAAGACTACAGAAAAGTCAAGTTTCATCGTAAAAAGTTTAATGCATCGGATGAAGTGATAGACATAATTTTAAAAATTCAAAATTGAAAATTTTAAGGTTATACCGGAAAAAAGTGAACGTATTAATAATATTAAAAACTTTTATCGATCCTCTAGTTTTTAGACTAAATAAGCTTCACAACATATTTTACAATCAAAAAGTTAGATTCTTCGAACTATATTCCATTTTAACCGGGGAAATTGGGAATAAACTGTATCGACTCGATTGGAAAAATTATTAATGACCGTGGAATATAATTTTTAATCGTTTATTCAAAAAGTTTGAAAGATCATTTTATTTATATTTACACGCTTGTTTAAAGCTTAATTACCTAAATACTTATCAAAGCCCTTTTATTCTCTCCGTAAAGCGAAGCATATTTCACTCCAAAAATTTTAGAGAGCTTATGAGATAACTTGAAATTTAGCGACGCAAGCAGTGCAGTAAATATCCATAGATATAATAGAGATTTATTGTCTTGAATAATACATCTAAATCTTAAAGTATTAGAAAGAGAATAGTTATTCGTATTTGAAGAAGTTTTATTTCCTGTCCATAGCCGAGGTTGAAAAAAACTTTATTAAAGCGAAAAAAAGTACACAACGAATTGTATTTACAGATGCGAGTTACTTTCTCGTACGTGTGGTTAAAAACGCGTACTTTAACGTTTTTCAACCTCTACTTTTATATTCGGGTAGATGAATTTTCATACTTATGGAAGAATTTCGATCCGGTTAATAAATTCTGAAGCGTATTCGTTATAAATCAATTGTAATAATTTTACGTATGCGGAAAACGTATTACAATTCGCTCGCAAATACTTCCTCGAAGGTGAAAAGAAGTGAAAAGAAGAAAAAAAATTTGCTTCCATTGACGCAACAACTTTACAAACGATATAAAATATTATTTCTCGTTGCGTAATTATACAAATAAAATGTTACCACTGCACGGCCAGTCTTGGTTATTAAGGTTAATTTTAAAGGGAGCTCTATCATTTCACTAACGATACTAATTGCTTTAATTACGTCGAAAGCTCGCGTCATTTTCGGTATTTCAGCGTTTTTGAATGCCTTTCGCGTTCCTTTTCAGCAAGAAAAACTCGATCCCCGGAGGCACGAAGCGCGGAACAGTCAATTTTTCCCTCATCAAACAGCGGCGTAGCCAAAACCCAAAGAAAAGAATCGCTGGCTACTTTCAACCCTACGGACAAAAACAAAAACATCGCGAGCCGCCGTTCGGAAAAATCCGTTTCCGGCCATCGCGTATCGGAAAACATTTAATTCGGCATTTTCCCCCGGATCTGAGCGTATAAAAACACTAAAAACACACGTACACACCGATATTCGCGAACAACTAGCCGGAGGAGCTAATTTGAGATTCCACGCGCGACTCGGGCACCCGGAATCGCGCCCGGAGCCGTTTACACGCGCAAACAGCTCGAGGGTACGAGGAAGAAGAGGGTTGGTAAGGTCGTTATACGCCGTGAAAAGACGCGATGGGGTCGGGGATAAGGAGATGGCGCACGCGCTTAGTCAAAAGACTCGCGAGTCGCGTTGCCCAATCGAAGGTCTCGGGCTTTGGATTCCACGGCACGTACGCGATTTTACGAGCGCGGGATGAAATCGGGCCGTTCGCTCTCTGCTGGGTCCATCTCCCATCCGAGTCTCCGGTTCTCCGGTCCGCTGTTTACCGTCGTATATTTGTGCCGGGCGAGCGAGGAAAATTGGATTCCGGCCATGAATCCGCCGGGAACGAGGACTTCGCGAATCTGCTTACTCGCATTTGTTTACCCGATCGTGCTCAAGGCATCGAGTAATTAATTCGGGGCTGGACTCGCTTGCGGTCATTTTATTTACTCTTTGCGCGCTATCTCCCGACCCCTCCTCCTCCTCCTCCTTCTCCTCCTACCGCTCCCACCTACCACCCGACCCATTACCGCTTTTGCAAGCGTTACTTTTATTAATGAATTCCCTTGAATCCATGAATTGCCGAGTATTACTTGTTGCACGCGATGTATTTCTTAAATGCGAACCTTGGCTGTTGGATACGGCGTTGATTAAATACTGGAATCGAAGTGGGGGAGCAGAGATTCGTTGTTCACGTTGGAGTTTTATGTAGGATTGTAATGCGCTTGATGAACGATAAAGTTACATCGATCTTTTAAATTAACGTTCTCCGCGTTTTTATTAACGAATTCGTTGTATATTTTTATGTGTACTCGAAAGGTTGTTTCAAAAAATGTTTGCGTTCGTAATTTGAAAGAGCATTCTTGAAAACGAGTTTAAAATATTTACAAGTTTCAATTTGCACGGTCAATGTTAAGCATTCGAATCATTGTCATCGAAACTTGCCCGAAATTTGAAACAAAAGCCCGACACGTATTTTACGTATAGTTTGTAAGTGGTTTGAACTAATTACCAATGATCCCTAATCTCGATTCGAGAACTTTTTCCCGAGCTTTTTTCGAATTCAAATGTCAAGATTGAAAGACCTCGGGTCAACAAATGCTTGTTCCGCAAATAGTATGATAAATAGTTGTTTGATGGAACTTCTGAAAAATCAGTTGTCTATTTGTTTTACGGAAGGTTTTATCCGTTCTTTATCGACGTTTCCAGAAAAATTAAAAAACTTTGCAACATTCTTGACGAATGATGTCTAATAGTACGTAAATATCGATAAAGTATAATTTACATGACCGAAAACTATTTGTCGGTTCTTTGAAAAGTATGATTTTATTTTCAAAGCCAAGATGTACATCAATTGCGTATCTTTGAATAATTTCAATTACTTAAAGATTCTGTCGTTGCGACGTTCTAAAAATTAATCATTTATTAACCGTTTCTCTCTTTTATCGATCTTGGCGATATCAGTATTATAAATAAAATATTATCTTCTAAATATATACTCGTGATTAAAAGGAATTTGTTTTTATTCGTTTTATTATCGTCGGTAAATAATATAAAATAATTTAGATTATTTAGAGCAATAAGTCAAATCGCTACCGAGACTCGACTATAATATGTTAAGGTGCTCGTAGAAATAATTGGTTAATATGTCGGTCTTTCAATTTAATTAAGTAATCTTTCAAGCACAATCGTATACGGCATGAAATATAAATTAAACACATTTCGGATAAATGTGTTTCTCCCAATATAGTTTAAGGTTGTAAATAAATTTTCATAAGTCAATTCTCGTTTATTCGGTTAAAAACTTTTTATGGAATTATTTTATAATAATTTTATTCGAAAATAAGATACTACGAATCCGTGTACAATACAATACAATTAATTATTATATTTTTAGGTTTAATACATTCAATTCTACTCTTCATAGCTAAATTCGTTAATTATTTTTAAAGATATTAAAATTCATAAATTAAATAAAACAATATTTTTATCAACTTTATTTTAAGAAAACCAAAGTAAATGTAAATTAAAAAACATTTATATTTTTATTTCAAACAGTTTTACAATTCAATATTTAAAATAATAATCTTAAAGCGATTCTTATATTTGTACTTCATAAATACTCGTAAGATAAATTTAGGATTATCAGTCGTTCCACTATTCATAGTAAAATTTAATATTACAAAATCCTAGGAGTTATGAAAAAATAAGGTATAATGAAAATGTACTTCGGTCGAAATAAAATATTGAAAAATATAGAAATTGCGAGCAAATACTGGTATAACTTTGTAATTGTATACGTATTTCCACATTCATGAAGTTCAAAATGTTATTATGATGAAACCCTGCTGGATCTAAATTATGTATACTCTTGGAATTCTGCGGCGAACAAATAAAACCGAATATTTTAAGAGAATAATTTTAATTTTTAATTTGTCCTGCTTTATGTAACTACCATAAAGATATTTCAATTTTTTTCTTAATATTATATTTTATAATGTTTCCTTACGAAATATATCGTTACTTGCTTTTTTATCCCCATAGTTTAAACTATTAACGAAATTTCAATATTTAATTGTTTATAATAAAGATAAAGCGTTCCTTTATCCTATTTTCGAAGAGAATGTACATTAAAATGTTAATCGACATCTTAACGACTAAAACCAATTAATTCTATTATTTTAATGTAATAATATAAATTAACTGCAATAAAGTCGTAAAATTAAGTTCGTATGTTAATTTACACACGTTAGCCTTTGCCGTTAACAAAATTAAAACTAAGAAGCAAATAGAAATTACACGCGGATGGTTAGTTTATACCTCTAAACAAATATAAACGTATATGAATTTATATTTATGAAGTGATTTTACGATGTTAAAGGTAACGTTGAAAAATCTCACGTTTTTACTCGAACAATATAAAAAAAGATACGCGAGTGAGAAACTCGCATTCTACATCTTAAACTTTCCGACAGATATAAATAAATCGAGCTGCGGTAACTTTATTATCATTACAGCTATCGGAAAAAATGATGATACTCCTTGTCGTGTTTTTACCAAAAATACTTGTTCCAAATGGCCGTGAACATTTTAGTATTCATAAACGCAGTGCTATTCAACTTATTCTGACTTTCTTAAATTTCAACTTGCTTCTAAATTATACACTTTAATAAAGCTCAATTTTAATTTTACACTTTTAATTCACTCGTCAATAGGCCTATTTCCTTATTTCAAATCAACTGACATCTCTCTTAATTGCTTGTAATGGCTCTACCAGATAAGAACTGAAAGTGCAGTAGCTTTAACATTTAACACTAAATATAGTTAATATAATTGAAATTAGGAGAGTTTTAACGACATTAGAAGGTATCAACTATTTTTCTACTATTTTTATTGCTAAATAAAATTTAGGTAAGTCAATGAAATTCATGGTTCAGGATGACAAAAGTTATGGTAAGAGGCCCATAAAGTTTTAGTATACAAGATATATAAATTTCTCACTCTATTTCTCCATTTCTATCTTGTTCTACATTAAATATAATTTAATCCAAATCCTTCGAAGGCTTAAAACAACGTTAAAATATCAGCGTTAAATATACATACATTCATATACATTGATTAGTAAATAAAATTAAGTTTTTATATCTTACAGTAACAGATGTAACCTACCTTTTTCAAAAAAAAAAATTATCGTTTTATTCGTGTAATATGGAACGAACGAACGATTAGATCAATAATTTTGTATCCGTTGAAAAAAGTTCGGAACGGATCGATCACTATTCTAAAATAAACATGCTTAAAAAATCGTTACGAATCTACATTTTAGACAAAAGTGTTAAGCTTTTCTTTTCAAAATAATTTAATCAAAAATATTTAAGAAGGAAGCATTTATTTCAGACTTACGCACCAAATCATATCATTAATTATTCAAGTTATAAAGAAGCAACGAGCGCCGAATGTAAGAATAATTAAAATTTCAAATTCATCGAAATATTCTAATAATTCTTTCATTCCTGAATTAGTTTCACACATCCAGAAATCCGTTACAAGCATTTATAAGAAAACGTTATTAATTCGGTTAACACATCTCTAGACAAGAAGAAAAACATAGAAAACACATTTTAAGAAAAAACAAAAGTTATCGAACAGCCAAAAAAAATTTCAATCCCGTCTCACTTTAACCAAGATGGATACGCGATTCCGTATAAAAAGAGCCGCGATATCCGCCAACTCTAGAATTCCCGTTCAGACATTGTCAAAGTGAAAAAGCCAGAGCGCGAATCCCGTGGGTTAATCTCGGCGAGGAGTCGCGACTTGGAAACTCCTAGACAAACGGAAACTCATAAAAAGCGGACTAGAGTCTCGCAACCCAAGTCCTCGAGGTACGAGAAGAGATTCTCGCGCTCGCGATAAGAAGTTTCGTCGCCTCGGAAACTCCCGGCGTATGGAATCCGATCGCGCGCTCGAAACAATCCGGCCTTTTAAAAACACGTAGACCCGAGCGAATGACTCACGGGCGCGGCTCCACTGACGTCGACGAACGTCCGTCGGTCTTGCTCGAGTTCGGGGGAAATTCCGGGCGCCGCGTTTTACAAAGAGAGCTTTAGTTATAGAGCCCCGAGAGATTTGCTTTTGCGAAACGCCCTTTTCACGTTTGTCGCGCGATTCATCTATTCTCCATTTCTCCATTCTCGCACTTCCGGATCGGACCGGAGCTCCGGAAATGCAGTCTCGAACGCACCGGAGCGCCCGCGTCGAACCAGGTCATTTCGATTTCGAGCTAAATGCCCGGAGTACGTCTCTCTCTCGGTCTATTTCTATCTCCTCTCTCTCTCTCTCCCTCTCTCTCCCTCTCTCTCTCTCTCTTTATACCCCGCGCGCGCGCTCCTTAAGCAAACACTCGCCAGCGTATCGGCAAATTTACGAGGCGGACTTGTAAACGCGCGCGCGGACTTCCTTCGTACCTTTTCCCCACCTCTCGATCCCGGTCTCCTCGTCTCTCTCGGGCTTAGCCGTACTTCTCGATGTACCGAGTGGAAGCTGGGAGCGAAGTACGTCCCCCGCGAAATGGGCGACTTCCTATTTCACCAAGTCGTTTGTCTTTTCTCTATTAGCCTAGATTTCTCCATTGCGCGCTTCACGCCTGCGAGATTCCGCGTCGCTCGCGCGCGTGTGTGTGTATGTGTAACCGTCCACACACACGTATTTGCGGGCTTGTATGCAAGTGCGGTACGAGGGAGTAATTTGCGTGGACGCTCGCGTGCACGGAGTTACGTACGATGCGAGAGGAGGAGAGTTCGTAGTTCGAAACTGGGTATTATCCGTTGCGAATGATTTTCGGGAGATTATTGCCGGCGATCTTTCACCTGGGTAAATCTTACTCTACGACCGCGGGTTTTATATTTTGGATAAATCTTTACGGCTGATTAAATTATTTCTTTTATTTCGCGGGCTTGAAAACCGAGTCTCTGGAACCGATCTTAAATATATATAAAGAAGTTCTTCCGATAGTAGTATTTTTTACGATCTTCATATTTCCTTGACGAAATTTTAGACAATTATCAGCGGGAATAAAAGCAAGCAATTTTACGAGCGGTAAAAACTAGAAGCATTAAAAATGGCATCTTTGCAAAATCGTAGATAAAATTTGCAAGCGTCGTAAAGGGCAGTTTTTCTTGTCTTTCGAATGGATAAAACTGATCCGTGGAGGAGAATCGTAGCCCCGAAAGTGTCGACGATGTCAGCTGTACCTGTACGACGAATGAAAAATGGCCAATTAAAATGAGAAGTTTGATAAAGACGAGTACCCGGAGCTTGGCACGCGAATCGGCGTAAAAAAATTTAACTCGGGCCACGTTTTTACACAGGTGCGCGGTCCTGCCTGGATTCTGCGAGCCGAGAATAAACCTCGAAAGATCGCTTCGGTGGAGATTCGCTTTCGCGTCCGTCCGGTTATTTCGGTGAAGGAATCGAGAGCGGCCGTAAATTAAGCCGAGACTTTAGACGTACGCGTCGGCGTTTATCCGCAGTTAATTACGTGGATTCGCGTAATCCCTTTCGCACGGCGGACGCGAAAGTGACGCTCGTGCGTATTTGCCCGCGCGGAGAGCTTCGATAGAGTCCGCAAGCTTTTCCTGTTCCCCCCTCTGTCGGAAGCGATCCATAGGAATCCATCCACTCGTATTCCCGCAGAAGCGGTTCTGCTTACGCTCGAGGCTCGTTGACTCGGGGATTCGGAAATCGGTCGATCGGCCCGAACGAAGACGCGAGTCTCTGGAAAAGCTCTCGAGGCGGGAAGAGGGAAGTTGAGTAACCAACGGGTAACGGACGCCCGGAGCGGAGCTTACCCGAACTCGTAGCAACGTCGTCCACGTCTCCTCGTCTCGTAGTCCACTTGCTCTTCTTCTTGATCGTCGTCGTGGTCGTGGTCGTCGTCGTCGTCGTCGTATATTTCACGCGGCGAGAGATTAAGCGGTAACGATCGAACGCGGCGGAGCCGAACCGTAAATCGTCTCGTAAATCTCGTCCGTTAAACAAGAAGTGGATTAGATTAGTTTCGAATGGAATCGATGAGCGTTTAATTGATTGGTTAAGCGGGAGGAGACGTCGATGGCCCGTCGGCATGCACGAGAGACTCTTGCTCGCGGTCCCGGGAAGGTGCGACTAGGGAAAAAGCAGCACACGTGCACCAAGAAAACTAAATGAAAGAAGAATGAGAAGAAGTGACGGATCATGCACCCGGATGACACGTGGAGCACGCGCCCGGGGTGATAGCACACATACATGCCGGGGGGGCTGAGCGTGCGAAACGTACGTTCCTCTCCGGCGGCGGCGGCAGCAGCAGCAGCAGCAGCACTAGAAGAGTACCGGCTTCCTGGATCGCTCCCGCTCTGCCGCCTCTGTCTCTCTTTCTATTTCTATTAATCTCTCGATCTCTCTCGATCTCTTTCGATCTCTCTCGATCTCTCTCGATCAGTCTCGATCTCTCTCTCTTTTGTCTTTATCTGTTAAATTCTCTTTCTCTCTATCAATCTCTCTATCCGTTTCCGCCCGAAGGCGCCTACGGCACCGTTGCCATCGCACCGCCGTCGTCGCCCGCGTCCAGCTTCCCCCAGACGACAATGGCAACGGCAGCGGCGCACCAGCGGTTGGCGGTGGTGACGGCGACGAGGACGACGACGACGACGACGGTAGCAGCAGCAACAGCGGCAGCAGCAGCAGCAGCAGCAGCGGCAGCGGCAGCGGCAGCAGCAGCGGTGGAAGGCCGCGGCGTAGCCACGGGCAGCCAGCGGCAGACTGAACCGGACCGAGGAGCGGAGTCTGGGCCGATCGGAGAGGAGCGGGGCGCAGGCGCCGCGCCGGCGCGCCTCTGTTGCTGCCTCGCGCGCCTTCTCCGAGGAGAGGAGCGGCCACGAGGACCGAGGGCGATCGATACGGCGGGGCAGTCGCCGAGCTTCAATTGCCGCGGATCCCCCGTGTTACCGTTCTATTTTCGTCCGCCTCCGCGGGAGGGTAATTAGCCCTTCTCGGACGAGGAGGGGAAAGAAGTTGTTGCGCGCGCTCGAGCGACGACGGAGACGCGTACGTCGAACGCCGCGCATGATTTATGCCCTTCCTCTTCCCGAGCTGGGGTTCTTCTTCCTCGAGTGTTCGATGGACGCGGGGAGGACGGCTCTTTTTTGCTTTTCGCGCGCGGCGATAACTCGCGACGCGACTTTTGCGTTCGAGGCGTTGATTGGATAATTGGAGAGGACGCGCGAGGGCGACGCTCGATTCGCGGGTAATGATAAGACCGGGAGTTGGATCTCGGTGGGAGGTTTATCGGAGTTGGGTACGGTAGGTCCAACGCGAGATTTCTATCGCGAGGAACAACGATCATCGGATTTTTCTTCCATTGACGTGCTGAATCTGTTTTATCGACTCTAGGTGTAAGTTTGCTGCTCCATTTTAAACTCGAATAAATTACTTTTACGCTCGTTTGTCTTCTTCGCAAGCGGAACGTTGTTCTTTTTTTTCATCCATAATTATTGCTATTCGTTAACGAGATTACCGCGTTACTTTGTTTTTAAAATTACGTTTCGATCGTTCGAATTTTCCACTTTTCGTCTTATCCGTAACAAATTATGTAAATATGTTTTATTTTGGAATTTTCCAAATTGAAAATCGATAAAAGAAATCACGATTCGAATCTTCGGAATATCGCGTTATCGTGAAAATTCGAATGCGCGTGTATAATTTTATCGAAAGAAATTACGTTGGAAAAAGTTTTGCGTTTAATTCATTCGAACGTATGAAATACCAAACGCTGAGAATTTAGTAAACTACGTTGATGCGTTTAAAGTTAAACCTCTCTTTAATTAAATATCGTTCAAAATATTTCTTATATACGGTATGGAACACAAAAGTTTAATTGAAATCTTATAAATATATCTGGAATAAATATAAATTTTGTGAGATTAGATCGTGTCTTATCGTAGTTGTTTATTTACTACTTTCTGTTTATGCGTGTATCCGAGTATAATAGTGCGCATGTATTATTTTATTTGGCAAACTTTCAACATCCGTAAATTTTAAATACCATCAAATAACAGATATCGTACTTTCACAATTCATTATCGCGTTTAGGAGATAAGGAACAATAATAAACCACGCGTATATAGATATACATTAATCATTTAGGAAAACATTTATCGAACTTCAAAGAACTTATCGCTTCTAATAATAGGGATATACTTGACTAAAACGTAACCACATTAATCGTCGTAATATCGATTTTCAAGAGATTCGTCGTTCGTTTCGAGATACGAACTTTAATACTTATTCCGAATATTAATTATTTTCTACGAATATTTGTCGTTGGTTGACGGTGAAAAGCCTTCCATAAAGATAAAACTTAATAAGCAATCCTGACATATTTGCTATAAATACAACAAAGCACATAAAAGTGTTTCTTTGTCTGACAAGCACATCAACCACATTACAGGAGAAGAATTCGAATGATTCTCTACAGGCTGTTTTGTACTATATAATGTAGCCCATGAACTGTAACCATAATTTATACTAATGGGCTCAAAGTTTCTTCAGAGGCAGTCGCTACATAGGAAAATACACAAAATATTATATAGTAATATCAAACTTGATAACTAGACGGATAAACATACAACGCAAAGAAACATCGGGTACAAAGCCTTTAATTAGAAAGGCATTGGACATCAAAGGTTTCATTTTTTGAAAATTTTATGCAGCGTCTTATACTTCGTTATTTTATTCTCTTTGAGCGAATAATTTTTAACTGGATATAAATTTTCATAAAGTTCCTTTTAATATAATGGGTTCGATTCGGATGACGTTCGTACGAAAAATTTTATCGTCTATTAAGAATACAATATCTATTGACATATTGGTATAATTAATTATATTCTGAACAAACTGATTATCTGTGAGCAGATAAATCTTAATGCCTCCAATTTTACGAAGCGATGGTTAAGATACGACTCGTTTCGATAAAACGCATACGTTTTTTTTCCCTTTTCAACTATTTATATATCGAATTCGTATCCGAGAAATATCGTATCGCTAAATAATAACGCAACTAATAAATAATAAAATTTAGCTACGCATTTAGACGTACATCCTAATATGATTTGATATTCACGCTTAGGTTGTTATCTCTGTACTGCCAGTCTCTCATTTTTTGTAAAACTTCAAGAGTTGAGAAAGTTCTTAGGATGACATTTGTAAATTTGCCCATTACGCTTGTGTATAGCATCTCGTATCCCCTTTTCTTTTCTTAGCTTATTTTTTATCTCACTTTTCTTCCCTTTTTACTCTTCGCCATCTCGTCCTCTATCTCATTTTACTCGAGCAACCCCAAGTTAAGTTTTTTTTCTGCTGAACATCGAGATTTATAAATTTCTCTTTTTTAGTCTTGTATTGTATTAATAAGTGCTTGAAATATATGCACTAGTTTAAATTTTCTTAAATTTTATACCTTTGAATTTGTATACGTAGAATAAAATACTTTATTACAGTTTTTTTATAAATTATATTATTTATAGATTATTAAAGAAAAAAAAGATGATTACTTAAAGACAAGTTTCGAATTAAATTATATTCGATATGATGTTATTTATAGTTAACGATATATTTTTGTATATGAATTATAAATAATTATTTATATATTTACAAATAGGTAGCGAAAAATTTATATATTTTATACACTTAAATTATATACTTATGATGTAAAGAATAATGATTTTGGAATAATTTAAATTATATATCTATCGTAATTATCGGAAAGACATAATAATTTAAGAAACAACGTAAAATTCCATATATAAATTAAAATATATAAATGTTTGGTTTAGTTAATCTATTATAATGTATTTGTGAAAATATAACATAGAAAAGTATAATGAGAAAATTAGATAATTAAAATATACCAAAATAATACAAAAAAACTTTAATACTAGAATTAAATTTGTTAAATATTATTCTGTAAGTGAGAAAAAAAATTTATTTAACACTGATATAATATTTAAATTGAAATATTACACATAATATTATTATAAATTTTTTGCATAAATAACGATTCTTTTATATAAATGTATAGATATTTAATTATTTAAAACATAATTTTAAAATTATTAAATTATGACAAAAATATTTAATAAATCGTCTGTTTAAAAAATATTAATATATAATAATGAAAAATTAAAAATTTTTTAATAAATATCAAAGCAATAGTAGTTTAATAAATCATGAAGATCTTTTAATCTAGAGTCTTACTTTTAATCCATAGAATAAGCTATAAATATAGATATCTTTTAATCTAGATAGAGTTTATATTTTATATAGTTAATACATAAATATAAAATAATCGATAAATATTTTTAATTTGATCGTTATTATCTATAAAATAAACAATGAGTCACTTGTAATTTTTGTTAAAATTGAAGTTAATTTTATTCGAAAGCTCGTTTTACACTTTGAACTATTTAAATTCATCTATTTCAACTGCGAGGAGTGAAATTTTTAAACGGAATAAAGAATTACATATTAAATATTTCATTACAATTAAAAATTCTTTAAACAATTTATAATTTATAATTTTTTAATTGATGTACTTTTCAAAATTTAAATAAAAAATTTAAACTTTTTCCGGAATACAAAAATGTTTCGTTTTTTTAATTTGAATTGTTTAACGATATTTATAAGTACTTAAAACTAAATAGTATTACATAAAATGTTTTAATAAATAAGTATGAGCTAATATAAGTAGTTTCAATTTATAAATATCAATATTTTCGTAATAATTAATACTTTGAAGTTAAAATAAAATTAAAAGAATTATCCCTTGTAAACATTACTAAAAATTGTTTAATAATTAAAAATAGTAATAAATTATACATTTAAATAGTCAAATCAATAAATTCAAGAAATATAGATCAAAATATGTCCTTCGGTACTTAAATACTACTTTAGATCGTTACGAGTAAAGATTAAAATTTGGCTTGTATAATTTTCAGTATAATATTTTTAAATAAATCTCGAAACTTTTATCGCTTATAAATAATACCGAAATATATCGATTAAAAAGGTTTTCTTAATAAATGGATATAAAGTTGAAAAACAACATTTTACACATTTATCGCTGAGTCCTTATCCTTAAATTTCATCTTGCAACAACCGAGTCTTTGTATACATCGAAGCTTAGTTTAAAAATATAATAAGCTTTCCAAAATGTAACGAAATTAACACATTCTTATAAACTCTTGCTCTTAACCCTAAATGTATTAGGAAGTAAATTTGAGCGTTTTCATTAATTTTGAAAGGGATAAAAATTTTGCGAGAAAAACAACGAACTAAAAACCGCGTGTAACTTTCCATACAATTTCCCAATCATAGTAAAAGTCAATACATTATGTCGCGCTATAGTGTTCACGATATAATCGCGGATGAAAGTAGTGCATTTGTAAAGGATGATAATAAATAATGTTTCACTTCCTCAGCGAGTACACGATCAAGGATTATCGTAGCAATAAAAGATGCAAGGATCTTTCGATCGGTGCATCCATTGCCTGCACTCACGAATTCTGAGTTTATTGAAAGGACTCGAGCTAGTTCACCTACGTTCACTGAATATAAAACTAAGGGTAGCAACTTACAGTATCAATATAAGAATTTCGAATAAAATCCTTTTAGTAACAGCAAAAGGAGCCTTACTATCGGATCAAAGAAGATACGTAATTGGAGAAGCGCTCATAGTTCCCTGTTCGGGAGTAACTTTCATCTCTCCAACTCTCTTGCTTAACGTCTTCGGCTATAGAAATAGATTGCTTTTATTTCGATTATTAAGGTCGGGGATTAAATTCAAATACGCATAGTCGTGTATACGAACGATCGTTCCACTCGTAGAAACATAAAAATTGTTCCTTGTTCCTACTTATAACTTATCCTCTCAAAGGTAATCCACGTTTTTTTCTTTTTCGTTTTTGTTTTTTTTTTTTTTTTACTTACAAAGTACGCGATAACGAAAATAAGTTCTAACTTTTTATTGTCCTTGATGGCTCGATAAAAATAATATAATAATAACGATGAAATCAAAAGTTTACGATAGCCTATCCATTAATGACTACCTAAACATAGACTCGAGGTTGGTGATAGTTATTTCCAAAGTTTTACTCCAAAGTTTCATCCGCGTTTGAACGATCCATTTCTTTTTAAAATTTAAAGCGCTCGTTTCTTTAGTTGTCGTTCTTACAATAACAAAGTTAGCGAAAATAATAAGCATCCATTCTACGGTTTGAAGTATTTAAATTTCGCGTTTCGTTGGTCAACTTAAATTTCTCGGTGCTCTTTAATACACAATTTTACCGACGTCTTAACCACGAAACGCAGAATCCGCAGCCTTAAATCATTATACCGTGCACGAGAAACGTATCCTTAAATATTCCCTTTTAGCTTTTAGAAGAGAGATTCATCGTTACCGATAACAGCGGTATTTCAACGTTGCTTGTGCAAAATAGCGTATTGTTCATTGTTATGTACGGCCCTATGTTACATTCACAAGTATCACGATTCTGCGCAGTGATTACTCGAAAAGTACCTGCTGGTATTTCAGAGACCTTTCCTTATTCAGGAGCGTGTAACTTTGGCACAATTGCCTGTGAGATATTAATGTGAATATTATCGCCCGAGGGACTGACGCTACGTACGGTTGATGGAATGATTATCTCACGTGGGATCAGGGATAAAGTCTGGTCTTTGGCTTACCATCTAGTCGAAGTTGCGACTGGTACCGACTAACCACTTTTGGAATACCGTATTCATGGCATGTAGGGATACAGTATATGGAAATTCGCCTCGGTACGTCCTCGGGTAAAATTGTACGAAGGATCACCCTTTAATGCACTAAAAGCAGTTGAATGATAGTTTACAGGATCAATCTTGGTTTTGGACTTCTATTTCAGCGAGAAGGGATCTTTCTTCGCTGTCCGTGTTCCTATTTTACACCTTGTTAAGATTCGAACGAGGGTCGGGAGCTTGAAAATATTACTGGTGCTATCCTTCTTAGTGATTTATTTCTGTTCTATATATTTAGCTACACGTACAAAGTTCATCGGGTATCATTGTTAATTTCCAGTGGGATGTGGAAACGTAAATTTATTATTTATGGAATCGGGAATTATTTAGCATCTGTCATTGATAAAAAAAATATTAATTCCTCGATACGGCACATTAAAAATTCGTAATGAAAACTCTGATTTTAATGTTTAAATTGCCTTTTATTTCGGAATATAAGATAACGTCTGTTATTTTAATTATGCTTGTACGATTTCATCGAGGGTATGGGGAGTGCTATAAGAAAATTTCCAAGAGAAATTAATTTTAATTAATATTACTTAATATTTCATTCGACTTGTTTGTATAACAACATTCAATCTCAAATATAATTTTGTGATGGTATGAACATTAAACGCAAATATTTCGTTGGAATACAATAAAACTGGTTAAGTTCTGCAACTTTATTAATGTGTATTAATTCGGATAATTCGCAAAGTTTGGTAAACTATAGCGAAGTTAACAAAAGTCGTTTTGAGTAACACGTGTATAATAAACGACCGCATCATTAAAATAATACAAAGTTAAATATGAAAAACTGTACTATACTTTGACAATTGTAGTACACTTTTTTTAAACTACCAAATATTTCAAAACTTTATCAGCATACAAAATTACTTTAGGGAAACTGTAACAAAATACGTTAAACTTTAACGATTAAAGGATTTGTAATAAACATTTCTAGTACAAAAGTAAAAAATCATTAAAAAAATATCACGAAATTTTCACTTGTTTCAAGTAACGCGAACAATAAAAACTAATGTTTTAAAATTATAAAATTTGTTACAAGGTATGAAATCCTGACAACATTTATAATATAAAATAACGTTATGAAATATTATATATAGATATTTCGTATTACTTTTTAAAATTACTTAAATATATCAATATTTGTACGGACGCTTTTTACAAAAATAACGTAGGAGTTTCATTTCGTATCTCTTATCGATATAATATTAATTTACCTATAATTAAATAGAAATCCTTAAAAATATCCGAAGAAAAAGCTCGAACGAGTTTTTTTATAAAGTTCACCATTGATCTTTCATTTTTTTCCTTTATCCGATAACAAAGTCTTCGAACAACGTTCTTCAATTTGCTAATTTAACTGTGGCGTTCGATCGTATTTATGTCGTCGAATAAGGTACTTTAACAAAACCATCGCCGGTGACTCGATGAATGTTAATGTTCGGTTCAATTAAATGCTATGCTAGATTTATAAAGTTACCAAGCAATTAATCTAAAGCTTATCGTCGATGATCCTGTTTTAAATAACAATAACACTTGTAAATTTATGGACGCCTGTGTAATTTCATTCAAAAATTTTAATTGCGTTGAATACGTTTAAAATATATTGTACATGTATTAATGGTTAAATTCAAGGGTATTATTTATAGTTTATAAAATTAATTCAAATTTTATTACGTCCTGTGAAAGATTATTTAGTTTCTCTATATTTTTTAAAGCGATAGTCGATAGATTTATCAAGAGCTATTATCTGATTTATGGTTTATTTTCCATAATTATGTTTAACTAACAACGAACGAAGGGACGAGAAAAAATTTACATTCATAATGTAGATACGAAGTACATAATTTATCGTGCTTCGATCTTTGATTTATAATTTATACTTTCATACGTCAATCGATAAAAAATTTGATATAATTCTTACGAAACATTACGTTTCTTTCAATAATATTTTTGTAATATTTATCAAATACTCAGAAGAGTTTCTGTAAAGTTTTTAAAGAGATATGGAATGTTCATAAGAACTGAAATATTAACGGGAATATTCATTTGTAACTTTTATAGTAAGTCTTACGTGAACTTTTTTATGAGTTCGTTGATATGTTTATGACGAAAAAATTCAATGTAAAATGTATCTTTAAGGTAACGCCTAAAGAAAATGTATAAATAAATTATAATTCGAATAAAATGTTATAGTATGTCATATATCTTAGTAAGTCGTAACAGTTTTTATTGGTCGTTTATATTTGTAGATTTTTTATTTTTATTAATGTCGACGATATCTTTAATTTATACATACTACAACTGTTTACAACAAAATCAATCAAACATTCGTAAACATTTTAGGATATTTTTCTACATTTCCAGAAACTTTCCAAAACAATTTCAACAAACATTTACGGCATTCATTCTATTACGTAATGTGTGTAATTAAACAACTAACAAAAGTAAAAATACATGGAAGCTTTGTATCAGCAAAGTAGCATATTCGTATATAAATTAGTTTCAACTGTTTCCGTAAGAGTCCGCCATTATTTTGTCCGACTGTAAGTCCTGAACGTTACATTAGTCGGTGCGTGTACTTCTAGCGGGTAAGTACGGTTTCTACTTTTGTTGGTTATAAACATGAGATATATGTACGTAACGTTAAGATTTTTAGTTTACAAGTTACAGTTGCATGAATACCGAATAGCAGTAACAACAGGTTACTCGTGTTTATAATTGGAGAGGTATGTTCACACTTTTGATTCGGATTTATTTTTAAATAAATTTATTCAGAAATTTGATCTAAGTTTAATACTAACTTTACTTTTTTTATGTATGATAGACAGTACAAGCTTCAATTACCCGAAAATGAATTGGGAAATTAGTTGGGCGGATATGTGTCGAGCATGTATGGAAGTGGAAGGTGTTTTGCTTCCATTGTACGATGAAGACAGTGAATTAAGTGAAAACGATTTACCTAGTAAACTGGCTGAATTGGCTTCGATACAGGTTAGTTTTTCTTATTTCATAATCTACTATTTAAATGTACACTAAATCTTACAACAACGACTTTAATTGTTATTGCCTTTTTAGATAAACAAATGCGATGGATTGCCAACAAAGCTTTGCGCTAAATGTGCCTACAGGACAAATGCGTTCATAGAATTTAAATACCTGGTTCAAGAATCGGATAAAAAGCTCAGACACATGTTCAACGAACAAATACTTCCCGACGATAAGGTAACGAATATTTAGATTTTGTTCGACCGATATAGCGTACGTTCGTAATACATTTTACAACCGTAATTTTACATTTTAGGATGATCAAATAGAGGAGAAAATAGAGAGCGATTACGCTGAATCCAAAATATTAGAAGACTGCAACTATATTAAAGAACAGGAAAATTATTTGTACAATGAAAATTATAAAGGTATTTTAAAAGAAGAATTGAAGAAAGAAAAGGATAGCGATGTCATAGTTTATAAAGATTCGGATAAAATTGATGATACAGATGTGAAAGAAGAAAAAAGTTCAAAAAATTCATCGAGCGTAAACGACGACGAACAGGATGTACACGTGTTTCAATCGGATGATTTTAGTCCAGTTAACAACGAAGAAGAATCTCAATATATAGAAGAACAGAGTAATTTTGAAAATTTGCCTTCTAACGCAGAGGAGATGGAAAATGAAAAAGATTTACAAGTTAACGACGATAGCCTTAATATAAATTCCAAAGTTATCGATAAAGTGGAAGTAAAAAATCAAATTAATAATAATTCTAATTCAGCTGTTACCGAATACGAAAACGACGATAGTGATTCCGATTATTACTTAGATTTGAAAGATTGTATCGTAGGTAGTATTAACGACACGATAACGAAAGTTAAAGAAATTAAAGAGGATGGAAAAGTCATGCAATATCAATGCACGCTTTGTTTACAAAATTACCCGATACTTTCGCAAGCTCTGAGTCACATAGTCGACTTGCATGTACCGAGTACAGGACCATTTTATTGCGTAGTCTGCGAAATGGATTGTGATAGTATTAAACAATTAAGGATACACGTAAAGACCCATAAAGGTCCGAGTCCCTATTCGTGCTTCTTATGTAATAAATCTTACGTAATGAAAAGATATCTTAAAAGACATATGGCTTGCCATACGGACTTCCCTCGCCATAGATGTGCCAAATGCGGCGTACGTTTTAAGATCAAAAGTGAACTAGAAGCCCATATTTCTTCGCATAGTCAAGGAGCACCTTTTCGGTGTAGTCAATGTCCTCGAGTATTCAATCATAAAGGAAATTACAAGCGCCATCTGATTTCCCATTTGGATCCCCAAGGTCTGCATTTACCAAAGTATCCCTGCAACGTGTGCAAAAGAAGATTTTTGAACAATCGCACTTTGACAACTCACATGAGAGTTCACACCGGTGAAAAACCGTACAAGTGCGAGGTATGTAATAAGTCATTCTCGCAACAAGGAAACCTTTTGAACCATCAAAAAATTCACACGAATCCAAGAAGCTTTACTTGCGAAGTCTGCGGAAAAAGCTTCAATCAGAAAGCAACTTTGAGAGATCACAGCTTGTTGCATTCAGGTGAAAAGCCTTACGTTTGCACCGTTTGCGGTGTAGCCTTTACATTTAGCGCTGCTCTTCGACGTCACATGTGGACTCACAGCGATGGAAAGCCTTTCGAATGCGACGTTTGCAACGCGAAATTTATTGGAAGATACGATCTCAGGCGTCACATGAAAATACACAATGGAAGGCCCAGATTGAAACGTGGTAAAGCCAGTAAAGCCAAGGAAACGAGTGCCACCGAAATCCCTGAAGAAATTATTAATATCGTTCCAGATACAACGAATCAGGATACTATTTTTGTTGAGCAAATTTTTTTATGCGATGACTCTATACAAATTATTTCGCAAGAAGATTCTGAGAAGGAAAATGTTGATTCATTACTTAGCCTTATTCAGTATACATAAATTATTTAAATAGATTTTTTTTATTTAAATTATGTAAATATGTTTATTATAATATTTATAATTTGGTTTTTAATCCATGTACGTGCAGTTGTATTACTGCATTTATCGGATGTCTCAACAGATGGAGCTACTCAAATACTTTTCATTTTCGATCATTTTTATAATTTACGTTTTTGAATCATGTAAAGACGTGATGATATTCAAACAAAAAAATTTCATTTCGTCTAAATTAACCGTCGGAAACTTTAAAACAAACGAACGATAAGTATATATGAAATTTTTTGTAGTATAATGAAAAAATTATTTATTCGTTATTTTGCGTATCCATTTATTAATTATTTAAATTATACACGTGTATCCAAAATAATAACGTGATTTACAGTCAATGATATTAAAATTTATTTTTTGTGTAAATATACACGAGGAATAAAGAATCGCCATTTATGAAATATTTTATCGTAGCGGTAATACGATAGATTAAAAAAGATATACAGAATTTTTAATACGATATTTCAAATTATTTTCAGAAATGAAAAAAAAAATAAATAACCTAAGATAAATAACAATATTAAGAAACAAAAATAAAATAAGATATTTCATACATTAATTACAACTTTCTCATTTTAACTGTGTTAAAAGGTTTGAAAAAGTTTAATTTATCGCATAGTGAAAATCCATCATGTAAGATTTGCACTCGTTCTTTATTCAAATTCGATACTTTTTTTCTTATATTACATTTATAAATATGTAACATAACATTATAAATTGTTTAATTATACAACTATGAAAATTGCGTTAATATTGCGACTTTTTAAAACATAAATTTATCAAAATTTTTATCGCATTTGGATTATGTTTATAAAAAATATAAAGACTACGAAAAAAGCTGCATTAATTTATTTATCAATCAAATGCGTTTGTGATATGTAAAAATTTTTGTAAAATTTATCGTTCCTTAAACGAATACAGACATTTGCAAGAATGTGAAATTGTGATTTTCTTCTTTATCGTTTATAAAAAACTGATCGTTGAGAAACGAAAGCTTTATTTATTGAAATTATTAAAATTTAGTCTATAGCTTACAAATGAGTTACCGACAATAAACTTTGTATCCAGTATTACGTACATCTTACGAAACAAACACGCTCAAATTAATATTCGCTCCGTTTATTCAAAGGAACGTATTTATAAACTCTTGGAATCGGATTAAGCCATTAAAATAATCATCGTAAAAAGCGTTTTATTTTAAAGTTCGAAAAAACATTGTATCCATCGATAATCCAAGAACGAACAACCGAACATCCAAATAACTTTTCGCGACGTCTCACCAAACTCGGACCGATCGAAAGGGAAAAAATGTAAAAAAAAAAACCAAGCCTTCGTAATTTGCATACAATAATAAACCTTGCTTATAAAAAATAAAAATAAGCAACAGCGACAACAAAAAACCGTCGTTAGAAAATTTCTTCTTCCCCAAACTCATCCGCTCCCGAACCAAATCGCAAACACACACAGGTGAAACTATCCATGCCGAAAGGACACAGTCGACTCTTGCGCGCGCCGACGACGAAGAGAGAGAGAGAGAGCGAGTCAGGCAAGGAAGACCCGGAGGTGGCGCCCCCAAAACGCGATATCCAAGCCGCGGGACGAACGGAGGCCTCAGGGGCAGGAGCCATCCACGGCCATCGGACCGCCGCCACCACCTCCACCACCTCCTCTCCGAGCCGTTTGCCGCCGCCGAGCCGACGCGGGTAAGTACCCTCACTCCTCTCGCTCGTTTCAGTCTGCACTCGCATGTTCCCGAGGCAGCTCGGGCGGGCTGCCGGCTTCCTCTCGGCCACAACCCCCGCACCACCCGGGCGGAGTATCCTCGCCACGGAGCAGACCTCCGCGCGGAGAGGTTAGGTCGGCGGCCGCGACGCGCCAAAAACAACCGGACGATGTATCCGCCGTCGGGGAGACTCGCGATCGCGACGAGGACAACGAGGTCGGGGATATCGGCGACCTTCCGCATTTGATTCCACGCGAGGAGGTTCTTGGGAGTTACGCGCGATACGTGCGTATCGCGTCGAGTGTGGCTGGTTACGAATAGGTTAGGTGCGCCGGTGCGACGCGCCAATCGTTTGAATATCGCCTCAGTCTCGCGCGCGTTGTACACGGGTGGAAGGTTCGAGCGGTGACTCGTCTCTCTCTCTTGGTTCGGTTGTCCGAGTACTCGTCGTCTCGTCGTCGTCGTCGGAGGATCACTTTCCGCTTTCGTTTTTTAAAACACGCATAATAGATGGATAACTCTGCGTATGTGCCGAACCAGCTGCCGCCGCCTCTGGTCGTCTTCTCCCAGGCCGGGGGTTTCTCCGAGGCGGCTCTCAGAATGCAAAGGCCCTTCAATCCGCAAGTTAGTATCCAACGGTGTGGCCAGTGCGACTAGCGCAGTGTTGTTTGCTTTGTTTTATCTCTCTGTTTCCTCTTTCTTCGACGGTGGAAGAGGAGACGGACGCGAGGCGACTCGACCGACTTTGAGACATGTGATACACTTGGACCGATGGATTCGCGCGGAGACTCGGCTCGAGTTATTCTGACGTTTTGCCGAGTCGTCGATTACGCGAGGGGATCGTTAGATCGGAGATGCGTCGGAGATTATTTTTTATCCTTGGACGTTCGATCCTTCTCCAAAATCTTCCTTTTCCCGACAAAGTAGACTTTTTTTTTTTATCGTCGTCGTCGTCGTCTTCGTTGTTATTTATTTTTTTTTTTTTGATCGACTACGACGATCCGTGAAAGTTTACCTTTATTTTTCTTATTTTGCGTTTCTTTGCACAAGTTTTTATCGTTGTTGTAATAATGCTTGAGCTTACGAATCGATCGCTGTACAAAGTATCGTAAGTAGAAACGTTCGATAGCGACGAGAGTAATTTTTTTACGAGAAATCAAGGTACGCTTTTCTCGTATTTATTAGTTAGATTAGTTTTGCTTGATCGAACTAAAACAAGATTTCGACGAGAAGATTTTCGCTCGTTACGTTTGTAAAATTGTGGCATGCGAGTCGAATTAGAATTGGATAGTGAAAAATAAGTCTTGCGTTAAATATTCGTTGTTCTATTAATTTGTATTTGGAAAAGATGGAGAATGTAAACGGTGATTTTTTAAATTTTAACCATTTTCAATGTTCGATCGAAAAGCCACGATTCGTTTCAATGATGAATATTTAACGGCCGAATTTCGGATTTTCAAATTATGTGTACGGTATCCTATTAATTTTGACACTAATAAAATCGTATTATTTATTTACATATTCTTGTACACTTCTCGTTATTACGACGGTATGACATTTCTTTAAAGAGTTTTTATTGGCTGAACGAAAAGAGTTTGTAATACTTATTTTCTGGACCCGAAAGTATAATTTCTTTTGGGCGAAGCAAAGATGCGTACAGTAACTTTGTAGTCCTGATTGCACCTACTTGTGAAATATGCCTCATAAAAAATTTATCACATTTATGTGTTATTGAGGATTATTTATGTGTATTCTTTAAATTTAAAAACAGTTATAAAACATGGGATTTTTTACTCAGAATGAAACAAAAGTTTAACTTTTTTTCATCGTTTTATGAGTCATTTCTCAAGGTATGGTGATTTATGAGCTACAAAATATGTATATTACATAGCGAATGAACATTTGTTTCATGTGAAATGTAAAAAGTATTCTCTTTTCGAAAACTGAATCTTAAAATTCATACAATTAATGGACAAAAATCTCAGCGACTAAAGACATTCGCATAATATCTAATATACGAATACTTTTTCCTTTTAGTCGGTCGATTTCAGTCGTAAATCTAATATGATCGCGTATAATTTTGTGAATATTTTATTAATATTATAAAAGAATATTTACGAAAAAAGGTTTTGACGAAGTTTCAGTGGTAAAAGAACCGATTGTTTTATAGTATGAAATTCAGTACAAAATTTTAAATAATGAAATTGCGTCATCTTGAAAAATTTGCCATTTCATATTGTTGTTTTATTAATTTTAAAAATCATTTTATATTAATTATACGATAATTTAATTATTTTCTCTCATTCGTTGCCTTGAAATATCTTTCAATTCTTGTACCTTCTTACTTTTTTGTCTATAAAAATAAAAATTTAGAATCAATTAACTTTCCAAATCTTGTAATGGTCGTGTAACATGAATTTTGTTGTTGAAATTTTATTCATATATTTTAAGAAGTATAGTATTCGCGTTGTAAAAAATCATATTCCGTAAGAGCCCATATAAGTTATAGTCTATAAAAAAAACCTAGAGTTCCGTTTATATGTATATATAAATGCATGTACATATATACATATAAGTTGTAAATTACATTGAAAGCTGAAAATCTTTTATATACTATTAGAAATTTCACAATAAATTTTGTTAAGCATGACGTTGAAATCTATTAAAAACTTTAAAGTGTTTAGAGTAACTAAAGTTAATACATAAAATTAAATAAAGTGTCATATGAAAAATTTCTTCTCTACATTAGTGTACGTAAAAATTATATACACACATGCTCAATTATTAATGCAAGAAAGTCAGACGCGAGTGCGCAAACTTATATAATAAACCAAAAGAAAATAAAAATTTTGTAAAAAATTATCTTTTATTGGGAGATATTAACCAATCCTTTAATTTATTAATATGATCTTATTAATTTTTATTGCACTTTAAAATATTTTAAATGTATTCTTTGCACAGTTATTTTTTTATGAATCACTCCGCAATTACGGTTTTACATTATTTTTTAACAATTGTTGCTCAATTTAGGAGCTATAGAAAAATGTCTCGTTCATAGTCGCATATCGGTCAACTCAATGAGTGACCGATTAATTTTCTTGAGCATCAATAAAATTGTACAATAAACTCAACCATCGACATGCACATGATTTTTACTCCCGCGAACAATGAAACCTTGAAGAATTTTTAATTATATGCGTAGATAATCAAATGTGTACTGCAGTAATGAGTATTTGAGTAAGATTTGTGTACACTAAGTAGAAAAAAATTCTTTAAAAAGCGTATGCGTAAAAAAACGTGTGGTTTTGGTGCAAGTGTGGGGCAGAAAAATTAATTTTTCGGTACTAATTACATTTACATTTGCATTTTTATCCGATCGTTTGATATTAAAAAACCTGGTTTGCTGAAAATGATTTTTATAAAATTAAAGAATTAAACTTTTCGGTAGAAATAAATGTTATAACATTTTTTAACGTTTAAAAGTTACTCTATTTAATTTACATCAATTTTCATGTATATTTCTATCTAAACTTTTTTTAAATCACTGTTTTCGACTATAAAATTACATTTTTTGTAATTAAAAACAGGAATATGTGCTTTATTCTTCAGTGAAAGAAGAATGACCAAAATTATCGGTTTTTTTAGAGTCACATTTCAAATGCGAAAAAGCTGAATTCTAGTAATTCTGATATATAAATATGAACATCATATTAAAAATTATTTTTTTCTTCAAATTAAAATATTTTACAGAAAAATTTGAAATATGAATTCAGTTTTTAATTAAGATAATGAAAAATAATATATTTTCAGTATAAAATATTATTTATTTTTCAGTAATATGTTATCTATAAATCTATAATTTCTTTTTAATTCCAAAAATTTTTACAGTTTTATTTTGTATTTTATTTAAACACATACATCGTGATATTCTTTCCAACGGTGTCTTTTCCTTCATAAAAGTATATATTTATGAAATAATTCATCAATTTCAATTCTTTTGATCTTAAACTGTAAATTGTAATAAAAATTTTTTTCATTAAATCATTTAAACTCAACAATTAATTAAATTGTAAAATTTACATTTTCTATAAAAAATGTTATTTGATATTCGGAAATATTAATACTCCTATGTATAAAATTACTCTGAAATTAAATTAAATTAGATAGAATCATTTCTTTCTAAAATATAGTGATTATTCATTTATTAATTAAAGGAGTAAAGTAACGAATAGAAAAATCCCAAAAAATTAGTCAGCTTTTAAAACTGGAAATTATAAATCAGGATTATGTTTATTTAGATAACAGAATATTTATATTTTCTATTTAAATTATTTTAACAATAGCCATACAAATAGTTTAGTTTTTAGCAGATTTTAAAAATTAGAAAAAATTTTATATCATTTGAATTGCTCTACTAAACATCTACAATTTTATATTCGATAAAATTAATTAGGATTCCAATTTTCAATATATGAATTTTATAATAATTATAGTCTTGAATTTTTTCATATTATTAAAATATATTTCTTTTTTTTTATAAGCAATTGTAAAATTTTGTTATTTTCTCATTATGTTACTAATCGAATGCTGAGCTATCGAATTTATTAAAAAAATATATTAATACATAAAATCTAGTTTTAAATATGTTTTATAAAGTTCTTCACCAATTCTTTAAAACTTTGGAAGCTAATATAAAAAAAAACATTTCAAATTACTTTTTTTATATTTCTTTTATAGAAATCGCGATGCTATTTAATAACCTAAACGTAAAAAAATCAGTTAGAATAATGATTTTTATAAAATGGTAAAGTACAGCTCCATTTTTTAAAGATACGTTTCCACGGTAATCTTTATAACAGCTCACAATGAGTTTGAAATCAAAGAGGGAATCCCTATCATTTAAAAATTTTTATACAGATAGCATTTTAATGTAAAAGCGAGTTTTCTATCAATCGTACGAGACTGAATTCCAAATGACATATTTATAGCACAATACAGATGTGTATTTCTTACCGTAATCCATATGCACAGTATATTTTAATTAACAGGCGCAATGATTTGAGAAAAATCTTATTTAATTTAAAACTATAATATTTATTGATTTAATAATCATTAATTAAGTACTTATGATAACGGCCTCCTTCATCATTACGCTATGCGCAAGCGGAAAAGTGTATCTGGCGGGAGTTAATTTCAAGTCCAAGCATGAATAACTCGTTTCATTATCTCGATCGATTCGATCTTGTTCGCATTAAAAGCAACAACGTTCGTAATTTTTTTTCGAACGTAATTACAACTATGATTATCGGTACAGCGATCGGCTTTCGAAATCGCCTCGGATCATTTACGATCCCATTTATATCCCCACGGTGATTATTACACATCGAACTCGTCGTCCCAGGAATTTTTGGTAGTCCGCTTCGGTCACACGCGAATCCTACTCTTAAAACGTACCCTCGACACGCCTTGTTCCAGATCGGCGACACGAAGGAGCTTCAAAACCCCTTCGGTCAGGCCGCAGCATCCCTCGATTACCGGCTCCATCACATGCTGCACCTCCAGCATCAGTTCCTGCATCCCTTGGAGCATCGTCTGCCCTTCGGCAGCGCCTTCCGACCCTTGGCACCGTCGGCGTTCGCGCCACCCCAGAAGCGCCTCAAGATCGAGACAGAAGGTGCGGGTGTTTCCTCGACGGGTGTACCCACGGGGTTGTCGAGCCTCGGCTCCTTGTCCAGCATGTCGAGCATGTTCTCGCCGTCGGTGGCCTCACAGGCGGCGGATCTCGCGCCCCAGAGTCCGGCCAACTCGACCAGCAGGTCTCCGCCGGGTAGTGGAGGCTCGAACCAACCCGCGGCCGCGGGTAGCCAAGCTGGTGAGGAGGAACGCGAGGCAAGTGCAACTCCTTGCTCCGAGAACACCGAGAGATCTACGCCGGAGGAGGGACGACCATATCGAAGTGAGTAGAGATTCTTATATTTTACCCTCGAGTGTTTGGAGTGGACGCGAAGAACAACGTCGAATTGTAATCTCGTTTCAAGGGAGGGTTTTCGGTTTTCGAGGGTCTTACAGCTGACTCTGTTTACCCTTCGTCGTTTTCTGGGGTGCGAATCGCGGGAACTCGGATTATCGCTTTTGTCGTTTTCTTTCGAAGTCATCGGGATATAAATGCGCTTCGAGCATACGGAATGAAAACACTGTTACGAGTTGTTTCACGCATTATTTTTACCGGCTTATATTTAAACGGTTGTGCGTGGGATGAATGAAATACTCTCCTTGAAATACTCTTAGTATTTTCATTTAATTAAATTTAATAACGTTTTGCATACGCATTGCCGTTCGATAATATCTTTAATAAACTTACAGTTTTCTTAAAATCAATATCTATTAATGAACGTTGATAATGGAGGGTTCGTTTATTTTTGTTAAAGTCAATTTTTCAGGATAGAGGATAATACGTTTTTCTTGCATTTGTGTACTTTTATAAAAAAAAGTTTTTATGGATTTTAATTTAAAAACTATTTTTATAATTTTTCTTTTTTTAATCGTATACCTCAAAAGTATCGTTAAATTTCGTTGTTTCATTGTTGTTCCGACGGTAAACACGATACTCGTCACGTGATCGAACCTAGAAAAAAAAAACAATTTTTTTATTATCTGTTTGTCAAGCGTTAAAAAAAATGTATTTACTTTTAAAAATATCGAAATATAAGTGATGGATATTTTAAAAATAGTGTAATTTTCTCTTTAAAATTTTGCATCAAAACGTAAAATACTCGAAACATCTCTAATGTTTAAACTTTATAAAATAGTATTGTCTTAAAATTATAAACGTATCGAATATAAAAAAAAAGTTCATCGTTACTCTGTATAATTATTCAAAGAATATTGTATGAATATGCGTGAATTTAAATTTGTAAGTATTGATTTTAGGAATAACAAAGTTTATTACTAAGTAAGTTTTAGTAATATTTTATAAACCCTTGATTGAGATTATTCAAGTACTAATTTGAATTTTAAATTGAAATTACTAAAATACACGTATCAATGTTCAATTTGACAAATATCGAAGCTAATTTTAGTTGTTAGAAATATTTTTAAAATAAGTATAAAATTTTTGTTTCATAATTAATTGCAATTATTTTCATCTTAACCAAGATATTTTATGTAAGTTTAAAATAAGTCCTTGGATATCCTTCCTTCCAAATTTATAAAATTTTAGATAAAATGTGCTAATTTTTATTCTTCTCGATACATTATTTTTTCCATTTTCAAAGATTCATATTGTAATCAATATTTTCTTTTTCTTTCTTGTTTATGGACGTTTACGATGTGTTGCTTATCGACACTCAATATTATTTATTTCTATAAACGAACTTGATTTTGCATAATCGATACAACATTACTCGTGAAAGTCTTTGTAAACGTTAACGTATATTTCACATCGGAATAACTATGCTTAACAAATTATATCCAGTAGACTATTTTTACAAATATCTTAGGTGAAATTTATCCGCATACGAAGTTTTCTAATTTGATCCGTACGCGAATACGTAATACGACGCAAAAAACGAAAATTTACTTTTAACCATTTATAACTTTATTGAGTGCGTTTCGTTCAAACTACTGCAATTCTAACTTAACTGCTTATATTTCAAACCGAACGAGTCTTCATAGGGTTGAATGCGGTTATTAGCGATTGCAAAAGTTAACGGTGTACGCACAAAAGAATTTAAGCTTTCAGTGTAGCTGTTTAAATATTCAATGCACAACACATTTGTAGACTGAAAAAAAATTGTTATTAAAAATATGAAGAGCCATTAATTTTATTATAATACTTAAAGTTTACGATAGATTTTAGTATACGCCAACTAAAAACGAAATAAAAAAATTAAATATAGGCTGGATTCTTTGATTGTATCTTGAGGTTATGTAGGTTATTATTTCAAAACCCATATTTTCATGCCTAACGAATGTTGTCTGAGAGGATAACGTTTGTTAAATATAAAATTAGAGAAACAGTTATATTTATCAGTTAATGTAATCTATATTTAATACTCAATGACAAGGGTTATTCAACGTATTAACCGCTCCCAGTCTTATAATTCTTAGAGAAATATAAATCTAATCATCCACGGGTAAAGTTTCTCTTAAAATCTACCAAGAACTATAGCGTTCTATATTTATATACTTGTAATTTATTTTCGAATAAAATCTCGTTATAGGAGTCGAATCCATTTCCACGACAACGTTCGAGAAATATCGGATTCTTTTTCGAAAATTGAATAAGATATAAAAAAAAAACAGTGGAAAAAAGGAATCGACGATCGCATCGGTGTAAAAAAAAAAAAAAAAAAAAATAAGCGAAAAGTCAAAGGGGAACAAAAGCGAGACGATAAACTTTCCATTGTAAATCGAAAGCGCGGAACAAGTTTGACAACGAGCGTCAAACGGTCCCGCGTAGTTTTTAATTTAGTAAACCGCCGGGGTCGAAGTTTTCGAGTCCGCGTCCACACATTCGGCGGTTCCAGTCTCTCCTCACCCGCGGCACAAATCATCGCATCATTTCGTCGGCTCGGCTCGTTCCGAAGACCGCGAGTGCAAATAATCATTTTCAGCGGCGCGTTTACATTGCATTTAGCGGACTATTTACTCCGTGGACGTTCGCACGCGATGTCCCGTTGACATAAAGCGCGAGCGTGACAGGCAGCCGTTCCATAAATTTCCGGGGCGAGGAGCCGAGGGTGGCGAGCGAGCTTACGAGGCCCGGGATCGATGCCGACGACAGCTGCGGCCAGGATACCGACTTTTCCCGAGCGACTCCAGCGCGGGAGATTTTAACGCCGCGGACGTCGTCCTCGTCGCGGTCCCGCTGTCATTTTACTTCCCGACCGGGCCCACGACCGTAAAACACGAGCTGGAACAGGAGGAGAAACAAAAATGACGCTCGCCGGTCGTTCGTTGGGCTGTAAAGGGCTGATACTCGGCATTCCAAAAAGGAGGGGTAATAAAAGGCCGATGCGAACGCGGTCCTCCTTCTTTTTCAACCTCCAGCGCTCGCAATAACCCAATATAACTCGCGTAATGGATCGTTGTCGAGGAAAAATTTCTCCTTTAACCGCCTCGCGTCTTTGTGCCCGCCCATACGAAAACTCGAGACAGACGTTACTGCCTTGGACCTGGAAGGATCCAAGCCTTGTTCGCGGCTCAAAGGAAAAAGCCTCACTCGCGGGGGTAATTAATTTGTTGTTGGGTGCGTCGCTCGAGCGAGGCAGGAACGAAATTCCCGAGGTGTACTTCTTAAAGTCCTCTTGGGTTTTATTTTTATTTTTTTGTACCTTTGAAATGCGAGGTATTCGGGAAATTTTGTAGGTCCTCGTACGAGACGACGGAGGCGAGCAATTGTAATGGACCTTTTAACGTGATTTACATTACCCGTTACGCGAATGTATTAAGCATCGGTTGGCTGAAAGTTTGCGTTGGATATCGTTTCTGGACCGTTTTACCGTTCGCTGAATATTTTGCTTTACAACACCGCTAAAGTATGCGGTCGTTATTCGCGACGATAGAACTATTCGATAGTCTCGGCTTTTTATATCGAAACGAGCGTTAATAAATTACGTTCGTTTATCTATTTTTCGACTAATGAAAATTCGACGCCGAGTCTCGATATCAACGTTGATCGAGAAGCCCAACTATTTTTGTCGAATTCTAGAGGTTCGGTACTTACGATGTCCCTCGAAATCGATTTCAACTTATTCCAGAACAACGTCCAGCTATCCAAAATTAGTTTACCGTTCGATCAAAAATTTAACGACCCGAGTGTAATTATCGAAAATTCTTGATTAGTTTACAGTGAAAATAAAGCTTGGAATCGTTGGTTCAAAAAATCATTATCGTTCGTCAAATCGGTGTAATTATAGTCACGAATTTTTCGAAACGGCAAAAAATTAGCCTTACTTTTGCACTCGGATGCTGTAACGTATCCAAGGGTGAAGACGGAACGAATGCAGTTTCGATTCCCGCGTTCCCGTTCGAAGCCAAGATCACAAAGCGCTTAGGTTCGAATATCCGTTTACCTCGAGCATCGAAAAAGCGCACGAGCAAAGTTTAAAATTGCAGCTCTGCACGGATAAATCAGTTTAAGGTCTTTTTGAAATCTTTTTTATTCGCATCTCCCCTCGCTCTTATTCCTACAAATGGACGCGTTTAATACATACGCGGAGTTTTAAAAGTTTTACGGTGCTCGCAGCGGAGCGTTACGCTCTGTTGGCTCGGGGTACGTTGGCCGAAAATTTGTCACGGCATAAAATCTCGCATCGTTTGAACGATATGTCCGATGTAACGCGATGTCAACGCGCTACGGCATTGCAATGTAATGTGCTGCGGATTCAGTCAATACCTCGCGGGGGACGAGGACACCGTTGCACGTACATAAGAGCCGCGTGCATAGCTGTTTATACGGGTGTGCGTGCGTTCGGGGTGCGCGGAATGCAGATATTTGTCAGGAAATTGATAACTGGAATAAACTCGTTGCAAAACAGGGAGAAAGCGACTGCGCGCTTACCGGTGTCGCGCGAATAGCCCCGCAAACATATCCCGGCTGTTGGATGTCGAAAAGGGGAGGACGTGGAGGGGTTGCGAAACGGCGCGTTGGACCGAGAGAGAGAGAGAGAGAGAGAGAGAGAGCGAGAAAGTAGCTGCTTCCCCCGGCGACACTGGCCTGGTTATGTTTCTGCCACATTCTGTTTACGTAATACAGCTTTGACGAGCTTTTGCGCAAAATGTTTTTACCTGCGCTTCTCCTCGTTTGTCGATCTGTCAGCACTCGGACTTTTTCGCTCTTTCTCTATATACATTTTTGTTTTGCGCGCTTTTTTTTTAATCCCCTCTCCCTCCTTTTTTATTACTTCTCTCCGAACTCCGAATCTCGCGGGACCATTTGGCTCGGCTATTGATAGAGAGCTTGCGAACACACGCGCGCGACATTAAAACACGCTAAAGAACCAAACGGCTTTCGCGCACTTTTGTTTTTAATTCTCGTCAGCTTGGGATTCGCGCATACGACGATGCTCCGATCGCGACCGTAAAATTGTAGATGCGCCGTCGAGGGCTGTAGTAACGGAGACGCGGATATTTTACCTCGGATGTCGATTCGTTCCTCTGTGTTTTTACACCCCTTGTAAAAGAGAAGTCGTTGCGGCAAAGCGAAAAATCGCATCCTTGGTGTGAGAGGGGGAAGGGTTTACGCATTCGAGACGTGGGGGGTGAGAATCGTTGAAAAGAGTAGGTTTCAAAGTGGTCGCGTTTCGTCGAGCC
The DNA here is from genome assembly GCA_018907195.1 of Dolichoris vasculosae. NCBI lineage: Eukaryota > Metazoa > Arthropoda > Insecta > Hymenoptera > Agaonidae > Dolichoris > Dolichoris vasculosae. Next base: position 23,864,355 of record JACCHY010000002.1, read on the forward strand.
GATTTTTTCCTGGTTACTACTTCGAATAATTTTCGAAGGTTGATCGATCGTTGGTTTATGTCTTTGATACAAAATCAGCGCTAGTATCGGAAACTGTTGTTTAATGTATAAGTTACGCGATCGAAATCTTAAAGCCGATGTTTAGGAGTTTTGAAAATTTATGTTATCGTGGAGTAATTAATAGCTGCAATCTTCGAAAATTTTTAGAATATGCTCGTATTTCTTTTATGAAATACGTTCGTTCGCATAGTTTTCGGTGTCTCGATAAAAAATTCGATACGTGTGCTTTTTAATATATAAAATCTCATTTACAATAGAGCGAATGAGAAACGAATAATAAAAAAGTGGTAGTATTTTACAAAATTTTAACAATGTTGTTCCATAAAATCATCTTATTCGATACTTTGTATTTATTTTATTATTAATAAAAAAATTATAAAATTTTATTCTCGTATAAATAAAACGTTTGTTAATGGTTTGCGCGTAGAATGCGAATAAATTAAATTTAAACGTTTTTTTTTCTATTCTTTAAATACGGCGAGTTTCACAAACATCCATAATATTCGTAATTATTATTTAAGTCGTCATAAATCGTAGAAAATTTTGTCTTTTTATCGTACATTCCCTAATATTCGTATCCCAACGTACAATTTCATTACAAAAACGCGTTTTATCATTGTCTCGATAAGCGATATAAATTAAAAAAATTCCGCAATAACTTTTTACGCTCTAACTCTGTTCTCGGGTATACGCGTTGAAGTGAAACAAAAATACACGAATACGTATTTATTTTTTTTATCGTCGTAATAGACTAGTAAAAAGAAAATCCGCTCGAAGAATTAAATAATCCTGTCGTGGATGTCTCGCGAAGTAACGTAAGCGAAAAGCACGCACGTAAATACTTTAAATCAGGGGCGAGAAACCTTATTAAAATCTAATAGAGGAGCCATTGAAATTCTCGTCGTACGTACGAGTGACCGCCAATTAATAAGAGGGAAACGAAATTGCGGCGGGATTAAAAGGAACGAGCGATGCGCGTGCGCGTTACGTAAAAAGAACATTGCATTCGAGCTTAAAGCTTGCGGCTCACGGTTGGCCCGTAAAATAGAGAAATCATCCATAAGAGCCACTGTGGGGGTGTTCAGTGTGGATGGCCTTTGCTCTCTCGCACACAATCTCGGTCTCGCTTGCTCTCTGGATTCCATTCCCAGCCTCGTATCCGCGCACGGAGAGACAGAAACAGGCCGGTAAAGAGCAGCCGAGGCAGGAGATTTGATTACGAAATAATTCGCGCGACGTGATACTAAATCGAGGACGACTGGGCGCAAAGCGCAATGTTCCCTCTTCTTTCTCCCTCTCTCTCTCTCTCTCTCGTTCGCTCACTCCGACTCTCACTCTTCGCCCTAAGAATACAAATGAGGATAACTGCTTTTCCGCCCTCGTGTCTATACGGTGCACAACGTGTATGACGTATGTGGAATATGCCGAATCGCGTTCTCCTTCTGTTTCCTTCTATTTCCTTCCTCTTTCCTCTTCTATATCAGCGTCTTTAATTGCGCGAAATTGTACGTTATTCCGTAAAATTATAAGCGAAGTTAGTTGTGAAATTCTCGTTAAATGATTCGATTTAATTCTATAATCTTACTACTTCTCCTTGCAATTGATTTTTCTTAATTGTAGTTTGTTAAACGGTTCGTAAAATCCTGCGATTCGGATGAAAAAATTCGTTTTATTTAACGTAATATTGAATATACATTATTTTATATTTAGTTTCTCTTACCTAACGTGATTCGATTCCATCCTATTTTTAAAAGTTCCTTTGCTTTAAATCCATCGATAAACATTCAAAAATCGTTCGAAACATTTTTTAGTATTTGTGAAATTTGAATGATTTTTTTTTTATATTCAATTTTAGTTTTTTAAATAGTTAATTCACAATAGTTATAAAAATATATTTTTGCGTATAGTTAATTTTTCTAAAAGAAGTTGCAAGTAAAGTTTTTAAAATTAAGATTTTTATACGATAAAGATAAAAATAGAAGAAATTTATTTTGTTTAATAAAAAGTTTCGTTCGTTGGTGAAAAGCAGACGCAAATTTAATATTAATATATCTTAGGTTATATAATTAAAAAAAAAAGTTACATCGTATCATAGATGAAAAAACTTATGAAACTGTAATCCTTTATGGAATAATATTTAGATATTTGTTTCCCGCCGTAATATAACAAATAAAAAATATGACATCAAATGTGAATTTAAAATACATTTTTTTAACCTTAAAAAAAGTGAATATTCATTGGATTTTAATGAATTAAAGCTTTCATAGAAATTGTCGTAAAGAGTTTTATAAAGGACTTAAATTTCTTTTTACGAGTTTAACATCGTAAACACTAGTTTTATAAATGCTAAATGTTAAAATGCGACATTTTTAGAATATTTTTTTTTCATTCGTTTATTATAAAAAAGAACTGTTTCAAGAATAACTTTGCACCATGACATTTATGTATAAAGTATATTTTTATAATAAAATATAAATTCTTGTAAATTCTAAGAATATATCGAAAATATTCTTTAATTATATTACATCGAACTAAAATATTCATCGATTCGTAGAATTTAAATTTGATTCAGCTTTCGAAGAAACTATATTTGATTCGTATAAAAAGTAAGCGAAAAATCTAATCTACAATTTTTTACTCCAACTTTATTTCATTTACAATAACTTTAAAACGTATTTTATCGTATTTAAATACTTTACTTAAATAATAACATAAATAAAGTAGCTTACGTCAGTTTTAAAAGACTGGTTTTAATTCCGATAAATTAATCCCTACTCGAATTTAGTAAATATGCACTCGTTAATGTAGATAATTAATCTATTTACTATCGGTCATGAGTGAGTAATCGCTGTGATTCGTGGTAGATTATGTTGATTAAAATTTTGAGAATACAAACAGACAATTAGAGCTTTCGCAATTAGATGAAATCCGAACGATCATAAATTCTTAGAGCAAAATAAATAGCGTAAAAAATAGATTTGGCTATGCGTTACGTAAGGATAATACATTTTTCAAATTTATCGTATTTTCTGATATAACTGCAAACCATCCAACTCCTCCAGCCCTTCGCAGACAAAGTCTTCCCATATTTTTGTGGTCTAACTTCTCGTTATTTTCTCGCTTACTGGATTTCGTAGGGTGAAAACGCAGATCACGAAATGCGAAACTCATTACAATGAGTATAGCGAGCCTTAGCTTACTGAATTACAAACGAAATAAAATTATTGTATTACAGAGGGATAGCAGCTGCAGCCATGCAATGACATACCGTAGTAGACTCGGAACGCGTGATTCGAGCGCGAATTATTTTTCTCGATGCTCGCCAACAACGAAAAACGCGCCAAGATTTTCGCGTATCAGGTGCGGCGGCGCCTCCACACTGAAACGAGGAGCTCGAACGACGAGCTCGAACGACCTTCGGAGAGGCGCAGTGGAAACCGAGGATTATTCGCGACTCGCAACCAAAGTATAAAGGGGCTAGGAGAACATTTTTTTGCAATCATCGACGAGCCGCCCGCTTTTTCATTACCGGCGATAAATTTAATCCAGCGACTCGATGAAACATATTTTTACGTAATATCTCGAAAAGCGATAATACAGATATACGCGACGCGACCGAGCCGGACAAAAAAAAAAAGGGAGGATCGTTTCGAGTTGCAATTCGAACTCATTCTCGGTAGTTTTCGACGTCGCGCTCCAGAGATATGAAACGCGATACTTTTAACAGAAATTTTTTCCACGGTTTCGTTTTATTGTTTCGCGAGGTTGATTGGTAATTGGTCGCGCGCCAAGCACGCGAATAGTTGGGAGCGCGAGTATTTCCGAATAGAGGATCCGGGGGTCGAGGGGCGGAACCTCGAGGGTGGAGAAGAGCATTCGGTTCCCGGCAATGAGTGTTGTACGCTTCGACCGCAATTACATTTCTACGCGTGCCTCCGACGTCCTTCCTTCCTCGTCTTCTCGATGGGGTTACCTCTTTGCTTCTATTTTTGCTTTGATGTACTCTTTTCGTCTAAGATGGTTTAATGTGGCAAAGGTCAGCGACCCTCGAGTCGTTGGTAGGGTGAGATAAGTTACGTTAAAAATAGTGGATTTTATTATGATATCGATGTTGAATTTTTTTTTGTAAAATATTTGGACTTTAACTTGGCCCGAGAAAACAACGTGTAAATACAATGTAAATATAGTCGATGAATATTTGGTATTTAAATTATGAATTCCAAACTTTGATTCACTCGGGATTATAGATTAATTTTGTATCCTTTACTTAAAAATAATCTTGCGTATAATTAGAAAATTCGTACTTATTGTCAACTGCATTTATCATGCGTAATTTTTATAGCGTATGTTTGATAGCTTCTATATTTTTTTGTAATGGTGTAGTAAAATTTGCTATTTTAGTAGCTGTAAATATTTACCATAGTTCTAAACTCTTTCATCTATTAAAAAGGAGCATTAGAAAATAGTATAGTGTTTAATAGATAATATTTATAACTTCTGAACTTTCTAGTAGAAGAATATGATATATATTCGTGAATCTATTACATATCGGATGTATAAGCTTTAAAATTAATAAATTGTTTTAATTATTTTCTGGAATAAAATGACCATATTCGTTGATGTATAACATTTATTCTAGTCTATCGATATATTTAAACATATTTAAATATTTTGTAAAGTGCTCGTGAAAAATTTTCGAATGTAAATCAAGGGATAAAAAATTGTAATATAATTATAAAAGATATTAAATTAGACTTAAGTTTACGATTGCATGTAGATGAAAAATTAGATCTTATCATTTTATAATAATAAATACTAATATATTACACATAGTTCACTTTCAACAAACATTAATAGTTACGAAAGCATAAATTAACATACAACATTCTAAACTTGGATAAAATTATACTCGCAAATACTACAATTTTTTCTTAGTTTATGTTATACACGCTCTGATTGGTTTTCTGTATACACTCATAGCTTCAAAGGGATTATGTTTTTGTATTCAGTTTTAGTCTCCGGATATCTTTATGCGAATTTCTTTTATGAGATTTTTTTTTTATTTTCGGTCAATATTTCAAATCGAACTTTTTACAGTGAATGAGCTTTATAAGAGCTATATTTCCACACTGATTTTATGAGGATTGTTTTTTTTCCTTTTTTGTAGCCCATGGTTTTATGACATTTTCACTACTCGACTGTAACTTAAAAGGTACTAGTTATTGCTAAGTGAAATTTAGACTAGTTTTTTAATATCATTCGAATACAGCTTTGCACGTTTTTCACCGAGTCCATAAATATTTTTATTTCATTTTTGTTTTGGTTTCTCAAACAAAAAGCTTGATAACGTGAAAATGTTAAAATTCGCCAGTTTCACCAATATCAACTATTTCGAGATCACTAAGTCACTATGTATACTATTTTTTAAAATATTGAATCGATAGATAAATCAATTAAAGAAAATATTCTTTAACGTGAAGAGAATTTACTATTAAACTGATAAAATATTTAAAAGAAATTATGTTTATAGTAGTAACTTAAATTTACCTACTCATAACCAATTTTAGGTTTATTGAAAATATAGAATGTATTGTAAATTATTAGTTATATGAATACATTAATTGAAGAATTAAAATTTTAAATTTATTAAAAATTCGTTGTAACGTTTCTGAGTTTATAAATTTTTGGTGTAGTATACTTTTATTTTTCTTTAGCTTAAAATAATATATATTTTATTTTGTAGCATCTTAACAGTTGTATATGTATTTTATTTATGATTTTATATTAGTTTGTCTTCCACGTTATATTCATCCATTCAAACAAAAAATAGAAAAGATTGTAGATAGAAGTTTATTAAACATTATAATTATGAGATATAGAATTGTTTAAAATAAATTTCCCATTAATACAATTCATTCAATATAAAATCTTTATTTTTTTCGATAACTATTTAATACAATTTAATGTTTAAAAATAAAAAATAGTTATATTGTGTACGAACTATTAAGATTATTATAGAAAATTGAATAACTTTATTCTTTCATATTTGATAGAAAATTGATAGGTTTCATTTCATTTAGATTATTTATAATTATTTTTTAACGTGGGTTTATCTAATTTAAAATTGAAAATTATAATATATTATTTTTCAGTGTTGATCGATTAATGTTAAACATTAATCAATAATAAATTTCTCATTTTATGTTACAATTACATAAAATATTCAAGAAAAAGAATAAAAATAACTACGAATGACAAACCTTAATCTCTTTTGATCATTTAAACTGTATAAATCATTCATTAATTTTAACAATACAATTTATAAATAGTTAATTTATGAAGTTGTTTGATCATACTTTTAAAATTACAATGTTAATTAAAATTCTATAAAATAAAATTAATATTGGAATATTCGTTTCTATATTGTTAGATTAAATAGATGTATTTTTTATTCGGCTTTTATGAGATCGGATCACCTAGTAATACAATACATTAGTTTTAATATTATTTAAAATCATAGTTTAGATTCGTAAATAATTGTTAAATATAAAATATATAAAATATGATTTTAGTATTTAAGAAAAGTATTTAAAAGCTATTCTACAGAAATAAAATTCGTATTTATTAATTAAATAAATTTAAAAGACGATAAATATTGATATAATACTAATATAATTGTTTTCGTAATTATTGCGCTGATAGAATTAAATGATAGAAACCATTGAAAATATTTAAAATATTTACACATATACGATAGATTAATTTGATTTCCTGTAATTTCATTATTTAGCTCTCAATAACTACTATGCATTAGCAGGTTTTCCCCAAATTGAATTGTTTCGTTTATTTTATCATACGTTTCTGTTTCTGTGATTTCATTTAAAATCTTTATTCTTCATTTATAGTAAAAAATAAATTTATCTTATTCACTATTACACAGGCATAAATGTGTATTAACGTGTAGATCAAACTTTAAATGTAAACTGTTTTTAATTAGGAATGTTAAATTCTGTTATATCATTTTAAAGTTTTAAAAACTTAGTTTTCATTAAAGTTCGTTTCAGAATTTATAAAATTTATATTACATTTTATCTAACTTGTTTTAAAGTTTCTATTCATTTAACGCTTGATACGATATTCAATTTCATCGTTTGCGGACATTTTATTAAAACAGCACTTGTAATAAAGTAAGCATGAAAATATACAATCTCTTTGAAGAAACGCATAGTAAATATTAAAGGAATAGACAAGCCGCTCTTTTTACGACGCATAGTAAAAGATAATGTAATGTGCTCATCGTCAAGTCGCTTAATAACGTATTTTTCGTGATTGTGTAAAACCGAAAGAGTCGGTGTTCATTGGTTGGCTAAATGAGCTGATTTTCAATGATTATTTTGCGAAATTGTTTCGAGTACTCGCGAGACGCGAAACGCAGTGAAATATTTAGTTTACACGTACGATAACCGATCCTTCGATCAATCTTTAAAATTTAATTAGTACACGTAAACTGTAAAAAAGTATTTTGAATTATAAATATAAGTGCGAAAAATTTTATTGTATTTTTAACGCTGGTTATTTGATATAAAATTATTATATTGTAAAATTTTTTCGCAAGTAAATAAAATTAACGTGGATTTTTTGTAACTAATTTGAAATCGCGAATGATTAGGCTACAACGAGAAAAATAATTGCCTCTTGCCGTAACTTCGGAATTCGTAATCTTTCGAGTATTCTAAGAAATTGCGTCGAAAATTATTTAGTAATAACGGCTTCTTCAAAAATCATAAATTTAAACGCATCAAAGCTGAGATAAATCTATCGCTTTTTAAAAACCTTTGTTTAACTCTCAACGATGTTTGTCTCGAGTTTCATCTGTTTTTTTAAACTATTTAAATTTTTCATAAACAACGCCATCCTTGGATTATACATAATTTATAACGCATTCATTTATATTATTCTTGCGTAACCTTTGTATTTTGTATTATTGCGCAATCGTTTCTTTTAATAACGTTTGAATTTATTATTTATTATTTCTGTAATGTAATCAATTTTATGAAAATTTTGAAACGAGCGATATATTTACGTTGTTTTTAATCGATGTCGCAGTCCTTACATTTATTTTTTACATTACGTCGAAAACTTGTCGCGAACGCATAAACGATCGTTTCTTCGATGACGAAAGATTGAATTTGATTCGCGGGGAATCGCATTTGAAATATATGAAGTCAGTGTCCAAGAACAACTTCATTTATACATCTATTACGAAACTTGTTAAATTTTATGGGTAAATAGGCAATTTAGCGACTGAAGCCTAGTAAATATGGCTGATTTGTACGTAGTACAACAATTTGTGGTTAATTCGAAGAAACCTGGATCATTAGACGAACACATTTTCGAGCGAGACGATACTCGCGAGTTGTTACTCGGGAAGCGTAAATTTACTCCGAATAAATGGAATTCCAGTGTAAAAGATTAAACGTGCGTAATCCGAGCGAGGAGAAGCGAGACGCCGATAAAAAGCTATTGAAACAGCCAATCTACTCGGTCAAATACCGTGATAAAGCAGATCGTTTAGTCGAAAGTCTGCTAGAGATCGCGCGTTCAAGAGTAATAGCACCGGAGGCAGTAGTAGTCCGCGGTGCTGGTGGTGGTAGTAAATAGCACAGGTGCATGAGCGGCGGCGAAAGTAACCTCCGTAAGGCGAAGTTGCGGGCGCGAGTCCGAGGGAGAGAAAGAGAGACGGAGTGCGATGGAGCGAGAGGGGGTAATTGACGGAGGCGCGGCGTAAGGAACGACGGATACATATACACCGAGTCTCGACTGCACCTTGCCCAACTGTGAAAATGAAAGACAGAGAGAGAGAGGAGAGAGAGAGTGGCACCTCCTAGGCGGAGCTGCTACCACCGCGACTACCCGGAGAGAAGAAGTCGATCGCGCTTGCGCGTCTCTAGCTTTCTCGTTCTCCGTCGGACGCGCGGAAGAAAAGCCCGTCGTACGTGTTTTTACGCGCGGTTCGCTCTCGACGCGCAGAACCCGGCTAGAAATAGAACCCGAGGCTCCGCCTCCTAGGACACGGCGCCGCTTCTTCCGCGAGCTTCGTCGCGAGCCGACGACGGGAAGTTAGTGCCTCTCTCGGGCGTGGTGCATATAAATGCGTGCCAACCGGGGGAGGAGTCGCCGTCCTCTTTGGGGTTAATCGAGGAGAGCGAGCCCGGGCGAGAGCCGAGATCATTTTACCGAGGCGCGAAGAGCCAGAGCCTCAGACTCTCCGTCTCTTACTTTCACCGCCACCCACACACCCGCTTTATCTCTCGAGCTCGGGATTATATGGGATGCTTTAAATAAAATTCATGCCTTTGATAAAATCAGTCATCGGCCAACGGTTTTACCACCTATTTTATAACGCGTTCCTTATTTTTCCACCGGAATTATATACAGGTGTGTATCGCGTTCGGTGTCGAGCTTTAAGATGTATAAATGTTGTTACAGTTCCGGATCGATCGTTTCTTTGGTAATGATATGGTTAGCGAATACACTCGTACGACTTGTACCGTAAATCATTCGGATAAATACGACTGTGCTCCTGTTTCGAGTAGACATTAGTTTAGTAGAATGCAACGTTTCCTACTTTGTACGTAAGATCGAATTTTTTTACAATACGGTTATGCTCGATAACTTTCTTACGGAAACGAGATAAAATTTATTTTTCTAAACGAAGCGTAAATTACCAAGAACTTTGCTAGTTTATAATTTTTGTGTAAACTTTCGTTGGTACAGGTAACGAGTAGATTTTGTATATTATTTTCATCGAATACTGGATTAAAATTAATTGATACCATATTATTTGAAAAATGTTTAGATTAGAAATAGTATTAAAAATATTTTAAAACGATTGTCTTAGGTTTAACGAAGAATTTGAAGGTGTGATGATTTTTTAGATACAAAAAAATGTAACCGAGAATTATTTTTAGAAACTATACGAGCTATTGTATAATATTTCTATAGAAAATATAGGGCATAATTAAATATCAATATTTGTGACACGTGTAGGAAACCTTATGCCTATATACAAGTCCCTTGTATATATCAAAACTAATATATATTATTAATGCGATGTCAAAATAGGTTTTAGTATTTCTAAATAAATAAGACTTTCTCTTCGACTTATTTTTATAAAACTAGGAAAAATTTAGTATCGATTTAGACTTACAAAACTTTAAGTATTATAATAATAAAAAACTACGTTTATAAAAAATATTTAAACACGATAAAAAGATATTAAAATAAAGTTAATTCAATAAAGTTTACAAAAGTAAATTTTCTTACAAAGATCATTTTTTATTTCAAAAACATTTTATTTAAAATTTTTAAATTTGTTAAGAATTTTGAATTATCCAGATAAAAATGTTCACGTTCGCGTTACCGACATAAATAAAAGCATTTTTAAATATTTTGCGACATTTCAAAAGGATTCTCGTATCGTCTCATCGAGTACAAAAGAATTAGCAAAGCAACAATGTATCTCAATATATTATATGACTTAACTTTATAAAACTATTTTAGGTCTAGTGTAACGTATAAAATAATACAGTGCGTTATAGTTATCAACTTTTTTGAAATATTCAACCGTTGAAAACCCTAATTTACTACAACGCTTACTATAAAGTTAAAAAGTCCGAACATCCATTCAAAAAGAGAACAAATTGTTTCTTTAAAAATTAGCGATACCCAAGTAGAAAAGTTTAGTTCGCTCGCTGTAAATCGAAGGGAATGGCTCCTTTTATTAAATCTAGCTCAGCAGGATCATACGTGGAATCTGGATCAACCAAGAGACAATTTAATCGGGTAATCCCGTATCCGTTTTTGTATCAGCGGCGTAAAACAAAACTCAAACGACGCGAGTAGACAATCGTTACGGACGGCGGTACATTCGTTCTCAAAATACACGCGTACTTTCAATTTAAAAGCTCTCCCGACTCATCGGGTAACTCGAGCTCGAGGAAACTCCGCGCAAACTCCGACGCAAACTCCGACGCGTTAACGAACCGGTGATTCGGATAATTTTCGCGGCTCGGGAAGAAGACTTTTCACCTTCTTTCGCGAACGCTGAGGGAATAGTCGAGCGTGGACGCGTCGTCGGGGTTTCCGGGTCGGGGCCTCGGCGCTCACGTAGGTCCAGGACAACTCGTGACAGAAATTACTAAGCGCCCTGAGCGAGTTCGCGACCCCTTGGTCCGTCGGTCGCGGGCGTCGCTGCATATTAATCTCCCGGACCGCACATCAGCGACCCGACGAATCTCTCGTCGCACCTGCGTGCTTCTTTATTCCGGGGGCCGGGGACCGCAGCTGAGAAAGAGAGAAATGCACGGGTGCGGTTTTGCGGGCGGAATTCCCCGACCGCCGAAACGCTAAAGTTCGAATTGACCTGTCACCCTCAGCCCATGCGCGGGTTGCGCGACGTCACGCATTTCACCTCTCCGACCTCTTCCATCCCTCCGATACGTTCCTACCGTAAATCTCGACTCCGACTTCCTATTACGCTGATTTACGCAGGCTGTTTTGCCGCGAGGAGCCTTAATGGGCCAGGACGCGACTCCCGTGTGTCAGCCGCCCACAGACCGACGCTACGGTGTGTGTCCTTGCCGTGCCGGTCGTAAAAACGGTGGACGTTTATGCCCGTCCGAGAGGAGGAAAGCTTCCGCTCCTTCCAATCCTTCAAATCCCTTCGATCCTTCCAATCGTCTTCGGAGGCTCTTAACTTTGACGAGTCGCCGTGTCTTATTTCGGATGGAAATCCTCCGAGTCCACGAGCAACGCGTACGTACGCGTTATTTCGCGTCGGTGGGGAAAAATGATGGCCGGCGAAATTTTGTCTACTAAATCAACTCCGAGCGAATGTAAGCGCACTCGTACCGCAGCCAAAGAGCGGGCTTGAAATTTTTAAGCGTGAGGTCGCTTCTGGAATTCGGGTTGGAGTTTTTTCTCGGATGCTTTGAAGCTTGGCAAAACCAATTACGTCTTTAAATGGGTATAATTCTTGTCAATTACGGGGGAAAAAATCTAACAGCTTTCTCAAAGGCGCTGTAAAAAAGTAATATGCATGCCTCGCTTAATATTTGTTAGATATCGTTATTACGTCTTGCGTGAGATATGAAAGATGGTAAACACTTTTTCTAAGCTCCGATGTACTCGCGTATTTTATAGTTTATTTAACTGCGTTATCATTCAAAAGTTTTAACAAATACTTATTTGGAAAATGATTTCTAGGCGAGTAAATAGTTGAGAACGATTTTTACGTTATTTTAATGGCGTGTATAGAAATCGTACTTAAATAATAAAATCAGTGAAAAAATACGCGTTAGGGTCGGAGTTTGTTCGTATAACGGGATTTTATTTTATTTCGGAATCGAAACGTTATTGCCGCTTTCGTCGGTGCGTGAAAAAATTTTTTTAGTTTTAAAAATTCGAATATTCTCATTAGAAATTACCAATTTTTTTGCATTATAATTTTTTTCTTTATTCTTACGATACGATTAGCGTTGCACGAATCCAACTATTCGAATGGGAACGAATAAAAGAAAATTAAAATATTATTAAAATCGATACATTAAGTATAATTGACAAGCTAATGTTAGGAGGAACGAGTTAATTTGAACGAAAATTCAGAAATAAGTATAATCCGCTTTTCGTCAAAATTTAAATTCATGGGTTTGTAGGGTCGTATCAAGCCTGCGGTCTAAATAATCATGCACATCGTACAAAATAGAGTAGCGAAGAATTGCAAGGGGTTCGGTACCGACAAAGTTCATTTTAATATAAACCGAAAGCTTTATCGATTTGGATCAGTTTTTGGGAACATTAACGTCTTAAATTTTTTAGAAAATCGTCGAGCTTATCGTAAAAAATAAATGGAAAAACGTAGGAGATTCGGAACGATCGACGTAAATTAGTCATTCTTTAGCACATTTTCGTAACTTTAAAAAGCCTAAAGCCATATTTCACAGCCGAGGACTCGTTTGTAAATTTTAAACTTTCCTCGGAATATTATTGGAGCCGAAGCAAAATTTGCATCCCTCGAGTTAGTTTGTCGCAGCTTTTCCGCTCGATTTCGCCGAGTGTCGCACTCCTTCGCGATTAACTGAAATCATCGCAGCCCCGAAGCTTTGTCACTGTCCGGGACGCGTGCGCTGTACCACAACCACCAACGTTACATGTATCCGCTGTCCGGAACTTTCTCATCGCTCTCGCGTCTGTCGCGCGATCGCAGTTAGTCCTCGAGTCGCCTTCTTCTCTCGATCGGTCGGGATGATGAAACGCCTTTCAACGATGGGGTGAAACGAGCGGACAAAGAGGAAGATGAAGAAGGAGACGAGGTAGTTAGTCGGAGGGGAAAAAAAGAGGGCAAGAAAATCATCCCTTTGACGAGGCGAGTCGCGTAACGCGATTAACAAATTAGAGGATTTTTAATCTTTTGCCGGCTGCTGGTCACGAAGCAGCGGCAGAATAAATAAAGTGCGAGATTAAATCGTTGATTACGACTCTTTCTCTTTTTCTCTCTCTCTCTCTTTCCTTCAACATCGACGCGTCACGAGTCAATCACCGAGTTCCTCTTCTCTCCTCCGCTCGGTTACACCCCATCGTTAACCTTCGCGCGCGCTAAATACTCGACGCGATTCGACGAATGCTAAATATGCGCGGCATTCGCGCGAGATCGGTTCCCACAGCCTCGGTTGACGCGCTGCGCGAGAAAACAAGAGGATGAGAAAGAACGAACATCGCAGCGCTAAAAGGGTGAACGCGAGCATAAATGTCTCGTTGCGTGTAACCCAACACGCTCTTCTTCTCCCTCGGTTGTGGTCACGCGCTCGCGGCAAATAAAGTCGGCAATTTTTATACGATCCTCGGCGCGTCCGTTTATTCACCAGCCGAAAGGTCTCCGCTACCGCCCCGAGGTTCGTGTTCGTGTTCGTGGCTTGTAAAAAGGCAACCGCCCTCCTTCCATCCCGGCCCGCGCACCGATACCCTTTTGTCTCTAGCGCGCGCGCGCGCCCGCGCATTTCGTGCATTTTGCGAGCGTCCTTGTGCGCCTCTCTCCCTTTCTCCCATTTGACAATTATTCGGTAATTTATCAAAGCCTCCGCACACAATGGAGCTCGCGCTGCGAGATATCGCGCGCGGCTCTGTCCTTTGGTGCGGGGGACTCACCAAACACGGTGTCCTCCGAAAAATCCATTCCCTCCCGAGACGGCGCTTCTCTGCTTTCTCTGGTTCTTTCTCTGGTTCTATCTCTGGTTCTCTCTCTGGTTCTCTCTCTGGTTCTCTCTCTGGTTCTCTCTCTGGTTTCTTCCACGATTTTTACCTCATTTTTACTCCATCGCTTTCTCCTGCGTTTCGCGGTTACTCGTTATTTTATCGATGGGCGCTTTTTTTCCCCGCGTTTCTTCCTTTCTCTCCCTCCGTAAGGGTTCGACGTCGTAAAACACTTTTTGCGCTCTTGTTTTCTTTAAAATTTTGACTTTATTGAAAAATTCAAACGGGAGGAGAGTTCGGATCCAGACGGCGATCTATCGATGTATAAAATAAACTAGGATAAATTTTTTTTACCCAATTAGCGCTGATCAGCGTGATTAAAGGCTCAACGACTCTACTTCTCCGCGACGATTACTATAAATCAATCCCCGGTGTATCTTGGCTTATTAAGACACAGCTTATGTACATATTATGGAAAAATAATGGAGGCCCGGTTTACAGGGATATTATGCCAACGTTAATTATATCGAAACATCCAAAGTGGGAGGTCGGGAAAGGGCTAAAGAACCATAGTAAGAAACGCGGACCGGAGCACCCGGTATACCGAGATCCAAGACACGAAAGGAGAATTCTGCAGTCCATCGGTTCGAGAAAGTAAGAGAGAGAGGGAGAGAGGGAGAGAGAGGGAGAGAGAGAGACAGGCGGACAGCAAAGAATCAAGCTACGAACAAAACTATCTCATTGTGTGTTAATACGATTCGGTCGACTCGTATTTACCGACGCGTTCACCTGAATAAAGCGTCACGGTTTCCTCTTCCCTTCCCCCGACTCTTTAATACTCCTACTACCGCGCGTACGTGTTTACTCTTATCACGCTGGCAGGTTCATCTCTCCGTCTCTCTCTGTCTTTTTTCGAAGGGCGCGCAAATAAATTTCGAAAGCGCTCTTTTGCTCGACTTTTGAGATTCGAGAAACGTGTGTGTCTTTTGTGACCGCGTGCGCGCTTCGGCTCGTAAAACCGGCTCCTAACCGATTTTCTTTCCTCTCTCGCAACGATATCTCCACCTTCAACTCCGTCGAAGAACATTTTATAATCGCATTTAAACTGGCGACGCGTTTGCGCTGTTTTATACTACCGCTTCACTTTTCGCATATATTGCTACATTCGAATTTACATTCTCTTATTCTTGTATATTATTAATGATACACGTACTTGCTTTTGTATAACTTGAATAAAGATACTTATAGCTGATAAATACACAAGTTACAGAAAAGTTCTTAAATTGGATAAATTTAATATCATGTTTTTATATTTCAATATTAAGATATCGCATCCAAAGCTTTGATTCTTAAAAGTAATACGAATTTTGTCTAATAAGACAACGAGAATCAGCTAAGTTTTTTCTATTTTTTTACTCGTGAATCAAGAATTAAAAATCCATCAAGTTTCTTATACATGGTCCTCGTACGAAGGGAATAAGATCTTTCCTATCCGTAAATTACGCGAAAATTTGAGCAGCAATTTTCAGCAGCTTAGTAGGGGCTTTACTCTATGTAGGTACTCGAAAACCCGAAAGAGAAAGGAAGAGAGAGAGAGAGAGAGAGAGAGAGAGAGAGTGAAAGCAGGGCCACATATTGGATCATATCGTATTTTCTCCTACAGCATGAATAATGCATCTCCCGAGAAAAGCTACTGTGTTCTTTTGCTTTATCTCTCTTTTTCTCCGGTATCTTCTTTTTCAGTTTTGGTGTGACCAACAAGAGTTTGCTTATTTTTTACGTTGTTGCTTGTCATCTTTTTCTTTATTATTATCCATTATCCGCCTAGAAATAAAATTACAATTTTTATTTTCTACCGATAAAATGGGTTTTGTAATAGAATTTGTAAAAAAGAATGTTCTAGTTCAACCGGAAAGATGAAAGCTTAATAAATTATTAGCGAATCATCGGATATTTGATAAGTATCGATCGTTATTATTATCCGGATAAGAGATTACAACGTTACAAAAAAGTTAATATCGCGAATTGTATTTTTTTCGTAACTTTTCTTATTCCATAATAATCGTTGCACAAAGGTAATAATTAAATTGAGATATCGTCGATAGATTGTGATAGTTTCTTAAAGACGACTATAATTTAAAGTGTAGCGAGGTAAAAAATTTACTACCCCTCGTTAGCTTTTTAGTAGTAATATTTTTACTACACTATAAAGAAACGTTAAATTTTAAAAAAGTTGACGGTCTCTTTAACCAGACAATTCAAATTTGTACGATAAATAGACAGATAGATAGATCAAGAGGGAGAGCCATGGAATCTAAGTGAGAAAAAAAGGGGGAAAAGAAAAGACGGCAGACAGAGGCAATAGAAAAATGCGGGTTAGCAATGAGAAGGTTAGGTTAAATCGTCGCATGGATTTGGTTTTCTCGGAAAGAACAAGCGAGCACGAGATAAATCTTGGATTAGCAGGCGTTCGAGCGTTCCTCCGTTCCTTCTTCGTTCGACCCTTCTCTTTCCTCTCCCTCACTCCCTCGCACTTTTTTCCCTCTCCGTCTTTCTCTCTATCTTTTTCTTTGACAACACAGGCTTAACAAAGTCTTACAAGCTACAACAACTCGCTACTACCGTGACTACAGCGTCGAGTCGAAGCGGCTTCGGAGCGGCTTAGAGCAACGACTCGCGAATTTGTACAAAAGCGAAACGCGCGCGTGTCCAATCGAATCTCACGATCCTGGCATTTCTCTCGCCGATTCGAGCAACTCTGTAGCTTAATTAGACGCCCCGATGTGATTCAAGCTAGTTTTATGCGAAAAATCCTTACCCCCGATGATTTTATTCTTATTCCAAAGTACTGACCGCCTAAGTTTTATAAACCGATGTACAAGCGTTGCCAGTTTTGTATTTAATAAAAGGAGAGAGAGATAACAATAAATAAAAAGAGAATTTTATTTTTATTCAGCTGGAATAATTTTCTTACGGTATTTAATACTTAAATTGATTATGTAATATGAAACGCTTTCGGTGCACGTTATCTTACCTTCTTTTTACCCGAGTAAATAGTCTATCTTGCGATATTTACTTGCAAAAAAATACATTTTGCTCGCTAATTCTTTGTACTTGCGTGATAAGGGAGTTTGACGCTAAGCTTTGAAATTCTAATTGATGTATACGGTAAGTATTGCTTACTTAATAACTTACATTTTTTAGCATTAAATTGATACCGATATTTTGAAAAGATAAAAAAATTGAAATTTATGTTTAGAATTAGATATTCTCGCGGTAGAATTATACTTAATATATCAATGATTACGGGAGCTTGAGAAATTTTTATCGAAAATTAATGTAGAAAATAATTTACGAACGTACGAAAGATTCAAGCCAGTGTAGAAGAAAAAGAAAATAAACCGATAAATAATTTACGATTATATATATATAAAAAAAAAAAAAAAAAAAAAAATGTAGTCTGTACGATTGATGAAATAAGGCATAAAAGTCTATGCTAAGACATAATTTCACAGGGAATTCAACTTAAAAACAAAATTATTCATATTAAACCAACTGTATCGTGTTTGTCCGAATATCCTTGACATCATTTATCAAAAACTTAATACATCTCGAATACTTAAAAAAAATTTTGGTTCACATTCTTCGAGACGTAATATATATAAAAAAAAAAAAAGTAATCAAGCTAATTCCGTGTCATCTTAATCTTGTACGCTTCCCAACTAATATTTACAGATGATCCATTTATCGCTCATCGCCTTATACATCATCGCGCCCAACCGAACAATAAAAATATTTTCGATCGTCGCGATTCATCCCCGCCGAAAGTTCATAAATCTTAAAACGATCAAAAGCGTGAAGGTTGGGCTCGCGGTAAGCAAACCTTACGCATCGATTCCCGACTCGAATCACGCTTTACTTTTCGTTCAACCGCAGTCGGTGTAATGAATACTCCATTCGTATACACCTTTCTTTAAATCTCGACACACTCGTTCGTTTTGTATTAATCTCCTTCAGTGCATCGATTACAACGCTCTTTACTCCGGCTCTCGTTCGCTCGGAGGGATCGTTTCGTTTTTCCCTCGAGTTTCTCTACGAGGAGGAAACGCGTAAACATGTCGGAACATCGGTTACATCAACGTCGGCATCTTCCACTCCCACAACGGGTATTTAACGGACGGAAAATATGCTCGTTAAAGAGCGAGGAAAGAGGGAAAGAGGGAAAGAGGGATGGATAAAAGGAAGGGAAAACTGTTTGGTGCGTGCGAGCGTTTAGTTTAACGAGCCACTGAGATTTAAGTGGCGAAAGAACGCGCCATCCTTAGTTTCTCGATGTGTGCACGAATCGCGAACGCATCGTCATCCTCTTGCATCTCCGGTAGGACCTTCCGAGCTAAGGATCTTCCGATCCTTGAATCTTCAAAAGTATTAAAAGGCTACCAGAAACTACCCTCCGCACAAATTGCCGAGTTAATTTGTAGCTCTTCCGCTCTCGAAAATTGCGGATCAAAAAGATAGACGCGACCCTTGAGTTATGCTTATTTTCACATGTATATACATTTTTTCATCTTTTCTCGAAAGTACGTAAATCGCTGGGAGTATGGCTACTCTCGGCTTTCGCGAAACAGCATCGAGTATAATATTACATTCCGCGATAGCTTTTCTTATTTATGCGTAAAAGTTAACGATCGAAAATAAGCTTCCAATTTATTTATATAATGGCCGTATCTAATAAAAGTATTTATTACGAGTAAAACTTTCCGGCAACGAATGATAATATCAATTTCGTTTGAACGTCGCGAAACGTGATTTACGCGACGAATTACTTCCAGAGCGGCTCACATCTATCTTACGTATACAAAGTGTATAGTCTCTCCGCGTAGAAACATCTTAAAACAGCGTAATTTGAATATATTGGATTATACATATATATAGATATCGGAGTCGCGCTGCAGAAGCGCAAAATCGCCGAATACCTGTAGAGGATGAAGCTTATCAAGGATTTCAACAGCTGTAGTCGCAGAACCAGGGGAACGAGCTCTAGTCTGCTAATACCGGATGTAATCCCATAAGCGGCCCTCGAGCTTCGCTCTCTTCTTCACTCTCCGCGTATTACGCGGGACGCGTGGAATAATTGTTCGCGAGAATACCTCGGTCGGGTGCTCCGGAGTTACACCGAACGTCCCTACCGATTCGAACGTATTGCCGTGGATCGAAGACGAATGGGAATTCGTAGGAAAAAAAGAATCTTTGTTGTTCGTTGTTCGTACGCGATTATTTACGTCGGATTCGGTACAGGATAAAGGAAAGGGTTTCGAGGTAATTATCGAGTCTGAATATTTTGCGTTTAACCACGTACGAGAGGAAAACGGAGAGTGGCTTTTTTTCGTCGGTTGTTTAAAATTTTTCACCTGTCTCGCGATACAAAAAATTTTATTTTCGTTTTTCGTCCCCTAATTATCTCTCGAATAAATTTACAATTATTTACGGTTGTACGCAATGTACAAGCGCATCTTTACCGCGTCGTTATTAATTTTCTTAAACGAATGCGCGCACGAAGAATTAGGAAGAGGTTTATAAAAAAAAAAAAAATTGAATCGCTTCGATCATATTTATATTCTCTCGCGCAAGGACAACGACTCGAACGAAGGAGAGGCAACGAATTCCTCGACGCAGTTTCTGTTTTTCCCGGCATCCTCCCGAAAAACGAGCGAATCCTAATTAAGCGTGCAACGTAATACCGTAAATGCATCAATTTACTTATGTTTCTTCGCTGAGAATAAGGTCGCCGTGTTAACGCTCGAAGGCTTACAATTACGGGCGGAGAAAATTCTCACGCTCGTGGACAATGAAGACATTGACGGAGTCCGTGGCTCGCTGATGCTGCCGCGTGCACAGAGACACATTGAGGGTGTATACGAGTTGCTCCGGTACGATAACGTAAGAGAGAGAGAGGGAGAGGAGCGCAGGCAAATGTGTATCGAGAGCGATCGGTGAAGCCCCGAAGTAGCCGGACGCGAAACCACACTTTGTTCGCAAGGCATCGCTCGTTGTCTTCTGCGCTGTATAACAATATCGTTGACACTGGAGGGGCTATTTATCCACTCTCTCTCTCCCTCTTCTCTTTACCCCCTCGCTCTCTCTTTCGCTCTCTTTTTTCCGTGCATCTCGTATCCCGCTCTCTGTATGAAATATCAACCTGCTTGAAATATGAAGAGCCTGAGAATCTTCGGCTATACTTTCACGGACGGTAACTCTTCTCTCTCTCTCTCTCTCTCTCTCTCTCTCTCTCTGCCAGAATTTTTCAACTCCGCGGTAATCGTAAGACAACTTGTTACATCGATGTTCCTATTAAGTAATTGGTAATATTTTTGTAACGCTCTCGATCGATGCCAATGCGTTGATCTTTTTAAACCCGTAAGATTTTCATCCGAGCGAACTCGACCATTGCGAAAAATGTAAAAACTACAACGATTTTTGGTACACGTTGGAGTTTTAAAGTAACTTTAGTTTAAATACGAGTAATAAGAATTTATGTGGAACGATATCTACGTAATTTTTAATGCATTTACAATGGGATTATTAAAAAAGAATGACTTGAACGAGTAAATGATGTCCTGTATTAAAAGTGTAAAGGTATTAAACTTCAAAATTCAGTTGCGTACACGTATTAACGTCGTAAAATTTTTGATAGTTAATTAGAGTACGTTCCCGATGATAGCCCTCGTTAATTGGTATTATATCGTTATTATAAAATTATGATACGTACGATTCGCATTATAAGTCTACGGATTTTATAAATTTAAGTTTCAGTGGTATTAATAAGGTAAAAACAAATGTCATTTAAATGATTTACGATAAATATTTGTACCAAAATATAATTATTTTCGTTAAATTAAATTTTGAATTTTTTCAAACTTTTTCCCGTACGTAACGTAGAAAATACGCGCGTCCGTGTTTGGAACCGAGGCAAAAAAATAAAAAAAATATAAAAATAAAAAAAAGAACGTGTAAACAATGAAGAATCGTCATTAATCAATAATAATCGAACCTTTCCAACGGCGGAAAACAATGCGCTACGTTTTTTTTATTACGAAGGGATGAAAAGGTTACGGAAGAGGAAATTTTAGAAATCACGGACGATGATACACATTATATAATGAAAAGGGTTACCGCTAGTTTTCCTTCATATCAAAATAATTTGTCAGCCGTGGAGTTTAAAATTATATAATTTATGCGAATAACGCAACGGTTTAATAATCGGACGATGATCGGCGTGTTAAATCGTGATTTAAATGAAACGTCAGACGCATAGCCGCGATGTCATAATTTAGCCCGAGAAGACGGAATAAAAATGGCGAGAGGCGTCGGCGGGTTAGTCGACATTACTTGTCCAATTTCCTTGCTCTCGCCGATAATAGCATCGAACCAACAGCCAGAGGTCGGCGCATTCTTTGACGGATATCGACGCACGTGCCACGATGATTTCGATTGGCCTGCGAACGGTAATTGCGAGGAACGCGTCGCCCTCGTTTCCGGACTGGGGTAGGCGCGACGAGGGGGTGGCCGCGTTAACCGACATTACCCCACGTACCGGAGTCGAATCGATTACGAAATCGATTAGCGATCCCCGGCCTCGGATTTTTGCGCCCGCCCGAATGCCATATGCGCATTTTCCGCCGCGCGTAATAACGCGCAGATTGAATCGCGCGGCGTCGTGGCGAACCGAGCCGGTTAACTTGGCCGCAATCGAAGCCAGTGGCTCGTGTTCCTCCCGGCCAACTCGGATATCGCCTCTCCCTCATCCCTTTCCCTCTGTACTTAGGCTTCCGTCGCGCGGCTCCGGCATTCTTACCTTCCGCCGCTCGCATTGTGCGCGAGCCGCGAGAGGTAAATACACTGGACTTTAAAAGCGGCCCTCGGCTTTTATTTTGCCCCGACTCTCCTCCCGACTCTCCTCCCGACTCTCCTCCCGACTTCGGTGTTATGCTTGTATGTAAAAAAGTTCCTTAAAACACGAATGTTTATGTAAATTATTCTTGGTTAAGGGGGAAGCCGAGTCGGAGAAAGGGAAAAGAAACTATTTTTAAATCGTTCTTTATTCGTTGAAAACTTTCTTTAAATCTCTGCATTTTCGTTCTTTAATTCCGTATAATTGTATCGTTTATTTTGTTAAACCTTTATTTTAAATAATAATTTACCGACGAGGAATGCGCGATTTTTCTTGGGGTGTACTAACGTGTCTTTTTTTTACGGTAAAGCGATGCCGTTAATTTTAACGATTGTTCAAACACGTGTAGCAAAACTTATAAACATCATCCGGTAGATAATAAATATTGCTTACGATACGATATTTTATTTTAAAGAGATAAACCTATTGATTCCTTTATTCGTTCGCGAGTATTATTACACGTTTATGCTGTTTTTTATCTTTTTCATTTTATAAGCGTAACGTTAAACAGATGCGTTTTTAATCAATGCCTTTGTATTACGAAAATTCTTCGAGCATTTTGTAATTTATATTTATTTTTATTTTCGAAGATGGTATTATTTATATGATTTAATTACTTTAATTGTTCGTTACTATTAATATGTCTGTTTTTAAATAAATACAAAATATACAAGAGAAAGTTTTTATTTATATAAAAATTACTAAAACGAAATATCTTGACTCTGATACTCGAGCAAAATATATTCTTTCAATTTATATTTTTCTTCTTAGGAACTGCGCATCATAAAACTTTATATATATGTTTTACGTATATGATCCCTATTTCGCATACTTTCTGATACAAGTGAATGCGTAAACATAGTAAGTTTTGAATATTCAGCGTTAGTTTAAATAAAATAATCAAAGTAAAATATAAATTTAACTTTAAAATTTTTGAATTAATCATCTATTTAGATTTATCTTTAATTTAAAAAAAAAAGTAATAATAATACATGGATAAAAAATTTCGTAGATGTAGGATTATAAGTTCTATTATAAATAGATGATACAGATTATAAAGTTATTTGTACAAGAGCTTAATACCATTGAAATATTTTTCGACTTCATTTTACATTTTGTTGCAGTATTTTTGAAATACTAAACATAAAAAACATATAAAAATTCAGTTACTCGAAACGTTGACAATACTTTTGTAATTTATTTTAATTTATTCTAAAATAAAATACACTAAACGTGTTTTTAAAATTCTAAATTGGCTAATAAGAATAAATACATAAATCAAAAAATTGTCGTTATATAGAAACGTTGTTGCTTTAGAAGAAAGAATTTTGATAACGAAATAAGAAATCATACGCAATGGATATTTTCCTTTTAAAAGATAGTAGAATAATTTTGCGTTATTAGATACGGTAATATAATATTTTGAAAATATAAAATTATAAAATAACCAATATAATACATTTAATTTGAATAATTAAAATAAAAATTTAATATTTAAATTTATTTTATTATTAATCTATGCAAATATATATTTGATTATATTTGATATAATCGTTAAATTAAAAAATATTGAATCGTCGATTGTGGATATAAAAAGTATACTGCTATATGCAGAAAAAAGCAATTTTATTTTTCATGAGTTCTGAAATTGCAAGCAGCCATTTGTTTAAATGAAAAAGGCTTTAATTAATTATTGATCTCCACAAAATTGTAAATTTAAATATTTATAAATATTATACGACACATGTATAGGAAATATAAAAGTTTCTTTCCTTTTTTTCAATTATTGAAAATATATATACAAATATATTTAATTTCGAACGAACTTTTGTACGAAATATAATAATTTAAATACCGTCTAATAATAGATTAATAATACGTTTAATTTTCGAGGATAGGATACGTAACGTTAACATCATTTCAAACTATCGATATCCGAATATTACAAAAAAATTTTAATTTTAAACAAGATTTTACTTTAATTGAAAGTACATCAATTCCATATAAAATAATTTTATCGAGTAATTTTACAAAAAATTTATATCTTGCGCGACATATTCCAACTCGAAATCTATTTTCATCATATACATAAAAATTATGCACTGAGGACGGTAACATGAAATAAATAAACGGTCGTCGTAAATTTAACCGAGGTTGCACATTTTTTTAAAATAATTGTTTTATAATAATTTTTAATGTACGTACTTAAATTAGCATTTGCAACCGGTGAAACGTTTCGTCATTATCATCTCGAAATCATTAAGTATTAGTGCATTTCACGGTTGTATTTTGTTAATGTCGCCGTTCTATAAAAGCTTGTACATTAAAGTTGATACCGTAAGAGGATTCGATGGTACGAAGTAATAATGACGAATATCGATGCGGTCGTTTGGTTCCTTCTTTCGCAACGCCATTAACTAATAAGCTCCATTTACGTCCCTCGAAACTTGGCGTATTACATTAAACGCATAAAACGCCTCCTATTAACACTTTTCTCGTTACGAAATTTCGAGCGCGTTCAAAAACAACGAATTCCCGAACTCGAAGAACTCGTGTCGACGACACGCGTTAAAGATAGGCTCGATCCAAACGTTCCGAGTCACCTAGACTGGAGCCTCGAAGTTAACGCGAGGACGAGAAAAGGGGAACGGGGAGGAAGGAGCATAAAAGTAAAAGAGTAAAAAAGGAGGACTGGAATTGAAACATTGGAAGCGAAGCGATAAATAAAATATGAGGCTCTCGCGGATCACCCTCTGAAATTTTTTTCGTCCTCGCGTAACGATTGGCCGGTGTCGTCGTCAGGGGGGAGAAGAGGAGGAGGAGGAGGAGGAGGAGGTGGAGGGAATGCAGAGCCGAGCGACTCGTGGACGGTGTTTACAGCCCCCTCGCCACACTAAATCGCGCGGGATTCGCGTGGCGCGCGGAACGATCGCCGTGCGCGCACCTGTGCGCGGTGCGTGACAGCGGTGGGCTCCTGCGATCTTAATCCGAGCGCGGCTCGGCAAAAACGGGGGCGAAAAACAATCCGGTCGAGGCTCGCCGGCAGGCGAAAGACTCCAAAAGAGGAAAAAAGGAAAAAAGGAAACGCTCCCAAGTGGTGGTGGGAGAGGGGGACGAGAGAGATCCGTCTAAGGAGAGTCGAGAACGCGGATCGAGACACTTTGAATAATTCATCGATCGCTATACTTCGCTCAACGCCGCGAGTCTCTTTGCTTTCGGAACCACTTCTTTTTTGCCATTGGTTTTTCTTGTCTTTCTCCGAGTTTCGCTCGTCCTCTCTCCTCCTCTCTCCTCCTCTCTCCTCCTCGCTGTCCCCTTCTCTCTTCACCTCTCTTCACCTCTCTCGCTCTACGCGCTCGTAGTTCGCCCGGCGGTCGAGAAATCGAGCAGCCAAGTGAGCAATTAACGCCCTCCCCGGACCCGTGTAATTCCCGATTATCTCGAAAATCACGATCTCGGCGCGGCACGGATAGCACGACCCGCCGCTAATTAGCGTGAAGTGCTTTAGTGACAGTGTGCTCGGCTCGTTTCGGCTCCCGTGGACGAGCGATTTCCGTTCGACGCCTCACACGGGGATTAGAATTGACAAAGTCACGGCCGGTTGATGTCTAGGCGCCAGCGCTCGAGTTTGCCTTCAATCTCGCTTCGGGCGTGTCAATCAATCCTCCCATCATATATTATTTTCTCTATTCTCGGTGGTCTTATAACCGAGAGCAGTGTTGTAGTTACGTGTCTCGACTGGGCTCCGCTTTTCTGGATTGATCAAGTTACATTTTAACAATTTACACTAACGCTCTCGAACTCGTATCCAAAATTTCCTACCTATAAATTTGTAAAGTGTACTTTGAAAACTAAGGCTTATTTTTCCGTTGATTTTTTTCTTCTTTAAATAGGTCATGCGAGTGTGTCGGTAATTTAGTCCTTTGACTTTTATCTCGATATTTGTACAACGGAGTTTTCACATTTTTTATCGGATGCTTCCGAATAATTTTATTCATCGCAAATAAATTAAAATAAATTAATGAGACGCAAATTTAACTTATCGCTTTCTCGATCGATGTACGTATCTTTTTTTTTCCAGTCGTAGCCTGGTAATTGATCAAAGAGTCATTTAAAATATTCATTTACTCGTAGCTAATACTTAAAGCTCTTTGATAATTTATTTTTAGAAAGCTCGCAATGGTTAAAGTATTTAAGTATTTTTAAATATTTATTATTTATTATACATATTATACCGTATTCTTGTAAAGTATGTTGTACTCCGTTTCTTATATTTAACAATATAGTTGAGTTATATAAATTTATATATTTGAAGAGATCATTGTACATTGATAAAAAAAAAGTACATTAACTTCGTTTCGATAGAATGTAATGTTTAGTAATCTAAATTATACACTGTTACGTTCGAATGAAATTTTGTAGAAATATGTTGGGGTAAATTATTAGATTTCGTTTCGTTAATTCAAACTCGTACACGTAAATTAAAATATTTTCATAATGAAAGTGAATTATGATTATTGTGTTTTTGGTTAATTATAAATTTAATGTTAAAAATTAAATTTAATTGTTTTTGATGGATGTTCGACTACCGACTTAAATTTTGATTTTATTCCCATTCATATCAACATTAACAATTAATAGTATTAATAAACGATTTCTTCTTTTGGAAGATTATTTACTGTATACAGTTAAAAACAATACACTTCATAAATTTATTTGAAATTGTTTGTCTCGTTTGGAGTTTGATTAAGTTATTAAATAAAATACGTTCAAACATTTTACATTCTCTTTATTATATTTTAGCGATAAGAATATCTGTAATCAGTATATATTTTAAAACGCGCCGTTAAACGATTTAAAGTAGTCAAGAAAGTTTACTTCGAGCACCAAGTAGCAAAATTATCGCATCGATAAATGTGCAATATAGAAAAGTTGTCAAAGTCAAAGCGAGATTGTTTCGAAAACATAGATATACAAAATAAAAGAAAGGTATAAATAATAATATCGGTGCATTATTATTAAATTATTTACAGTCGATGAACGTTACGAAGAATATTACAAACGAAACAATTGCTTGGAAAAGTAATCGTACGCAATATTTGTTTCGGTGAATCAATCTTTAATATTAGAAGAGTTATTCTTTGATACGCGTACATAAATATAATATGCGAGTCGACGATTTAAAAGCCATTGGTGTACAATTGACCGGCGTGCACGGAATTTGAACGGTACCTTAATGACGCGGAAAATGATTATACGATATAAACGTATCTTTATAATCGGTCGACCCTTCGATAAAAACTTCACCATCGAATCATCGAACTGTACCTCATCTAATCGCGAAAATCAAATAATCTCAAAAGTCTTAGTGCGCGCGGGGCACGGAAAATAATTGGCAAATGCACACGAACACAAAGCTCCGGATACACTTGGACGCACCCGGGCAAAAGACAAAAATAAAGAGAAGAAAGTAGGAGAGATGCGATGCCGCAGGTTCGCGTCCGACACGTGCGCAGTGCGTTCGCTAAAAAGCAATAAAGTCAGCTGCTGACGGGAAGTCAGCTCGTGTAATGACAGTGGAACGATATCTATATGGGATCATAATAAAGCCCGAACTCCGAGTGGCGGAGTAGCGGCGACATGAAAAAGAAACTTCGATATCATGCGAGATAAACGTTGTCACGTGAACATTTGATCCCCGACGTAATCCCGTACGCGTGTGTGTATTTGCAGCTCGGCAACTCTTCTCTTTCTCTGTCTTTCTCTGTCTTTCTCTCTTTCCGTCTTCCTCTTTGACTCTTTCTCTCAGCCCTCGTTTAATCCCGACATCTCTTTTAAACGAGATTAGAATTAATAATAAACCCGGCAATATAAACTCTCGTAAACATATTGTCGCTAAGCGCATTGATCGTCGTGAAACTGCCTCTTTAATTTGCGCATCGACCGATATTATTATTCCCGTTCCTTAATTTATAATTAAGCAACCCTTTATAAAAGTACATATACTTTTCATCACAGTTTCGTATATCGCGGAGTGAAAAAACTCGTTCCTCCGTAACAGTCGCGAAAAACGTAGGTAAAAGTTAGCGAAGTCTTTTCTTATTAAAATTTTTCGTTTAAACTTTTAAGTAATCCGTACACGTGCGATATTGCGAGCTGAACCAATTCCCGTACAACCCAAAAAAAAGAAAAAACAAAAATACCATCCGTTATATTTGAAATATGTATGCTTATTTTTGTCTTTGTTGATATAAAAAGTTTAACCGATTCCTTTTATTTTAAAGCTTACTTCACATCATACTAGCCGTACATAATCGAAAGCCCGAACGTGAAGGTTTTCCACAGTAGATCTTGCCGCTTGAAACAATTTTTGTTATAAAAAGAATTTTTATTTTTAATCGCCCGTTGATATTTTCTTTACACAGACAAACGGCATGCATACGTACGAGTTCGCCGACAGTTTCCTATCTCCCATGTATACGCATAGTCTAATTGTAAGAAAAAGATGAAAACAGAAGTATGTAATAAAGGTGACGATGACTGATAAGCTGTGTTATGTGGGTGATTTTAGTGGGGAATGTGTTCGGGGGCCGATGCGGCGCGGAGGCGTTGGGTCTTGGGCTGATGTCGCTTAACCCGGCCTACAGGTTCGCTCTGCCCCCGGGGCTCGCTGCCAAGACCACCCGCTGCCTTGTATTCGACCAAGGTAGGCTACCAGCCATCTTCATTATCGTCGCAGGGCACGGCATTTCTTTATTTTCTCTCTCTCACACACACGCTCTTTCACTCTCTCACTCTCTCTCTCTTTCACTGTATCTTTATTATTTTCCTTTTGTGTCTGTTTTACGCAGTAATACGCATTACTTAGCAACAATTGCATAATAAACGCCGCTTCGTCTTCGCACATGCCTCTCTCTCTCTCTCTCTCATTCCTAATCTTTCCTTCCGCACTTACGCACACGTACACGCACATACCTGATATCTCTCTCTTATCTCTCGCTGTCCCTGCGCGAATGTCCGTAAGCCAATTAACCCTGCAATTCAATGCTGCAATCCGCTAACTCGCTGCTAATTTTTCCCATATTTTTTTAATTTCGGATAATCAATGGAAACCTTTGTAATGTGCTAAATGTGTCTTTTAATGCCTAACGCATCGCATGAAATTTTAGTCGTATTTATTTACAATTTAATCCGTTTTAAGTAGTTGTATGTAGAATTGAAATAATCGTTATGAATCATATTTTATGTATTGTATTTCTTATGTTTATTTTTATTAATAAAAACTTTATTTGGTGATATATTTTATCCGAATTTTATGTATATTTAATGTATTTATGAATTATATTGGTCTAACTGTATATAATGATATAAAAAGTTGAAGGAGTTATTATATTTTATTTCGACAGCAGTTTCCTTTAATATTTCATCTTGTAATTATATTTTATGTTGAACACAATTTCAGACAATTAAATTTTGGATTAAGTTGTAATTTAAATATATTGAAAACACCGATAGTAAATTTATGATTATAAAATTAAAATTTGATAACTGGCAGTCACATATTTCGTTGAATAAACTGTACCTTCGTGTTTTCGAATTCTCTTTATTTAAATTTCGATCGATATTCCTAACAATTTTCTTTAAAAAAATCGAACGTTCGAAAGTTTAAATTAACAAAACTTAAACGAATAAAAAATCAAAAAAATACGTATCGAATATGCCTTGTAAAAATTTAAACTTTGTATAAATAAACAATTTTTTAAATGTATTTATTTTAAAAATCTACGGTAGCTATTCGCAATGTATAAAAAGTCGTACCAAATATCAAATAATAATAATAATAATAATAATATACGTCTGTTTTCGAAAGTAATATAAATAAAACAAATCCGAGTTGTATGTGTTTATTTATCCGTGTCAAATTTAAAATAGGTCGTTTAATGTTAAATTTTACAGTTGATACTTTAAGTAAAGTCGCGTAGAAGGAAATGTAATATGAAAAAATGTCTAAAAGATATTTATTATTAAGACCTTACATAATTTTCTTTGATAAAATAAAATTATCTGACATATTCCGCGTTCTTTTTCATACCAAAAATATAAAAGTAAATTTAAAACAATATCTATTTTTATTCTTTTTTCCATTTTAAAATTAATATGTATAATGGATTTATCTTATGATATTTTATTTGAATAATATTAAATATAGTTGTTTGAATATAGAAATTTACGATTGAAAAATTTTAATTTTTTTCCAATCAACTTTAATGTCTAAAAATAATCCTATTATTATTAATAACTTATGTCGAAACTTTTCGTTATGAATAATTCATTTCGTAAAATTACAATAATTCTGTGAAAACTATTATAAAATTACTTTTACTTAACGATATATTAGATAGTTACAAGGTAAAAAAAATAAAAAGTTAATATATTTATCCGAAGATTTAAATGCTTGAAAACGTAAAACATAATGTTACGCGTATCAATCAAAATATTCATTAAAACGGTAATGTTTGCATAATAATTAAAAAAATGTTTCTATAAAATATTTATTTAAATTTATTAAACGTTTCGATCCAAATTAATTTTGTCATTTTAAAATATTTTATAACGATTAAAATGTATTTACGAAATTTTTATTCGTACGCGTTACAAAATTTAAATTCGAAAGAATTACCTTAAATTAAAGAGGAGAAGCTTGCCGAATTAAAAATATTTAAACAATGCAATATAACGTTATAAACGTTCGTTTAAAACATTGTCATAATAATTATATAATTATTTATCTCGCGGTAAATTAAAAAGCGTGGATTCCATCGTACGAAATTACTATCAATTAATTCTTATTTTCCGAGCGAAAAATAGGGTATAACCGAGTTTTTCTTGTATCTAAATAAAAAATATCGTTAAAAATCGATGTTATTAAATAAAATTTTTCATGTTTTAACCTTAAAAACGAGCACTCAAATGCTTGCTCTTTTATTATGGTACTCTTTGACAGTAATAATTCCAGCGTTGAGAGAGAGATGGAAAGAGTTTGCGTGTTACAAGCATGCAATAAAGCGCACACATGGCACCGAAAGCAGATTCAATTTGACTGCATTTACAGCAGCACTCAACGTTTTTTTTTCCAATTTTAACAGCTCTTTCCAAAGAAATCTTTGTTACTTTGTAGCTTATCGCTCCATATCACGTTGACTTTCGAGGACACTTTCAGATGCGGCGCATAGGCTCATAGGCACATATACCCAAACGAGAATTTCCTTTACGATCATAGAATCGACACCTGTGCTCTGCACGCGTATCCCGTTTATCCACGTACGCACCCAAACACACCCTCGAGGAATAAAAAGAAAGCAGCCCTGGATTTGTTTACACAAGCGCATGCGTACGCGCGCAGCTTCCGCGTTTCGTGTATTGGTCGACTCTATGACAGTCGTCGAAAACATATTTCAATATCCGCTCCACTTTGTTCCGGCCAGGACGAATACGCGATTCCAATGTTCATTCCGTTGGTCGTGGCCTGCGTCCAACTGCCGTTCGCGTGCTCTACTCTTCCGGGCTTTTTTGAAACTCGCACCGGGAATTTGGGCGGAGGGCAGTAACACCGATCGCGTATTTATATAGTCGCACTGCGGATTCGGACAAAAGCACCTGCGGATTATTCGCGTGGGCTTTCGTATCCTCCCTTCCCCGCACGATCCCTTTTTCACGTCTACTTCTCTTCCTCGGCGATCGCTTTTTTCCCAAATTATTTTAATGAAAATCTCCGTGAACGAGATCAGCGCCTAAGTTGTCTTGATGCGGAGTAGAGTATCGTTTCATCCCGATGATTTCGGGCGATAGAAAATAATCTGGTTGGAAATAGAATTAGTCTCTCTGTGACCGGGACTCTTCGAGTCATCGGTGCAAATGGTAAAGTGCTTTCGGTAATTGCATTAATTTTGCAACTAGGAGTCCGGGAAATTCATTAGTATTTTTTTCATGAAAATCTGTCGAAAAAAAAATGAGAGAATCGAATAATTTATTACTTTTGCCGTCGATACGCGTATAAAATAAAAGTATTTTCTCATATTTTTTTCAACATAATTTTGATTTATTGCTTCTAATACTGTGATTTATTAGACATCTAATTATTTTAAAATGTTCGTACGTATATTTTTGTAACGCGGACAGAATTGGTTAAATCGGTGAGGTTTTGCGAAACGTAGAAAAATATGAAATTATATTTAACTTAATAAAATTAAATTCTGATTTATACCTTGCTTTATCTTATTAAGAGAAAATCTTAAATAATTGAAATTTACAAATTTATTTGTTTGATCGCGCAAAGCTTTTTTTTAAATAAAAACAAAAATTAATTTTATCGGTGTTTGGTAAATTATTACGACAGCGTTGTAAAAATTTGTGTAATCCATTAAAAATTTTTAACCCCACTGTCGCTATAATTTTTATCAAATGCCATTGATATTCTTGAATTATAGGAAACTCCGTGATAATTTTATAAAAAATATCGTATACGCGCTTGTATATACTTTTATCCTTTGTACAAATGCCTTCAAGTCTGATTTAAATATAGTACGAATAAGCCGAATTATTTATGTTTTTAGGTTTTTTTCATCGAAGCGTACGAATTGTTCACGCGAAAAAAATAATTATTCATCGCTAAATATCTATATTCGCGTAAAATTTTTACCACTTTTACAGAATTTATCTTGATAAATTACATACAATGATTCGATTTAGCCTTTTCTCATATTTTCCGTTAAAATCCAACAATTTTTTACCCAACTCGTTACGCGACTAATTTCTCTCGCATAAAAATTTCCTTGGATTTTAATTAATAAAAATTTTCTTTATACGAGCGTTCAACAATTTATACCATGTAGAGAAACATTATCCGTAGCTGAACGCGAATAAATATCTTTAAATTTAAAAATGCAGCACCTTGTGTTCCTATTACGCGTTATTATTTTTATTAAACTCGTTACTTCTCGTGTAAGTTTAATTTAAAAATTTTGCTTTGACTTTGTTCGCCATCGTTTGTTTTATCGCATTTACTTGAAATAGTTGCCTCTGCATACCTTCATAAAAATTAATATAAAATCAATTTTCCTCCATCGTTTGCAACAAGTTTGTAATACACTTAAACTCGATTCCCGCGAGAATTTAGAAAATTTGATTAATTGAAAAATCCCAAAAACATTAGCCAAATATATAAATATAGCGTTGAGAAATAGTCGTCTACTACAGGACGATAGGTTAGTAATGCCTTCGTAAAGTCTGCGCACGTATCTTCTCGGCCTTGTAAAATACGCGCAAATTATAAACGAGTAAAAGTATAAAAGACGGAATATTATAATGCGCCAAGATGACGCGGGCGCTTGTAAATAACCGAGTGTCCGTGTCTCGCAGCTTCCCTCACCCGGGGATCGCGTATTCGCGCGTAGAGCTTCCTCCCTCCCTCTATTCTCTTTTTTACGGCTAAATTAATGTTCAGCCCCAATAAAATCGAGTTCCCGACGCGATTTCACCGGAGTACTCTGAACGCGCACGCGTCAAACCTCAAAGTCGAACAGGACTTTACGGCTCTTTTATCGCCCCTTCGTAAATGCCTGGCATCTCGACATATTATACCCGCGGGAAAAAAGAAGAAGAAGAAAAAGAAGAAGGAGAAGAAGAAGATAAAACAAGACGCACATTTATATACATATACTATTCGAATTACCTGGACGGTTCACCGTTTTACGCTCGAGTCTATTCTCAACGTTTCGGACGTACGTCCTCGAGTCAGGGAACGAATCCGATCGATGCGTCCGAGCTGTTTTCCATCTCGAGCTTTCGAAACAATAAAGATGCGAACTTCTAAATATCCTTATTCGATTATCGCTTTCTCAGCGTCTCGCCAGAAAATTCGTTAAGAAAATGGATAATCTTTATCCGCTCGACCGACGATCCAGTGGCACCGATACGATACCGTCCAAGGATTTGGAACGCGCGAACTTCGGGACGATCGAGTCGTGCGAAATTCAATTTATCGAGGCTCGCGAGGGATTCCCTCGTATTTACATCGTGAACGAGCCTCGAAGGTGGGAAAGGTCCCAAATGTTACGACGGCGCGTCTTTGCCTCGCGCGTCGGATCGCTACTACTCTACTAGGAAAAACACTAACCCAACGCTGAAATTGCCCCGCGTGGCCGTAACTATCGCGCAAGAAAAAAAAAAGAAGCGAGAGCCGTATGGTCGTCGTTAAAAATTTTATATACATATATATTTCGACTTTAATTGCCTCTTAAGACACGGCCACGGGTAATCATCGAACACGACTGCCTCGTATTCCCGTGAGTATCAGTTCCGATGCCGCCTCTGCTACCTTTTCATTATGCTGATCTCGACCTCGTCAAATGCCCGCTTTCCTTGATTTATCATCGTATCGCTCGTACTTTTTCGAAGAAAGTGAGGGGAAGGCGCCCTCGGAGGGCTGCCGAGGAACTATTTAATTAAAGGTGTACATAGTTCGCTCATTGGCTCAGGGTTTCGCTCGAGTTCTTTGCGGGGAGGGATGACGACTCGACTTGTATTCCTTTCCTCCTCAGTTTTCGCGGCTTTCTTCCTCGGAATATTTAATTAGTTTTTCCACGAGTTCGCAGAGCCGCGCGCGGTTATAAATGTTAATTGCGGATGAAGTGGTAATAAGAAGTCTTAACGACGACGACGACGACGACGACGACGACGACGACGACGACGATGACTTTGCCTCCCCAAACGCGAATCGCTGCCCCTGATTTTCGAACCTCTTAATTCTCGAGGTACTCCGAGTCTCCGCCGATAAGTCAAGGGCCGAACGCATGAATTTTTGAGAAATAATTAAAAAATAGTTGTCGTCGCGTCGCAAGATCGGCCGCGGCGGGGAAACGAGCCGAGAATAAAAGCGCGGAAGGGCGTCGGGGAAAAAATCAGTGACGGATCCTTTTCGCTCGAAGGAGAAAGAAAGAGAGACAAAGGGCGGGGAGAACGGAATTTAATTAAGTAAAATTATTGTCGCAAACGGGTGGCGAAGGCGCACTGGAAGAAAAAGAGAGGAATCGGAAGAAGAAGCTGCCGACCAAAAGGTGCCAACTCTCTCGCCCGTTGGCACCGGGAGACGATCTTCAGCCTCACCGTCTCTACGACCGAGGGTGTAATGATCTTATTCCCCGATAAAACAAAGTAATAGAAAGTAAACGAATTCAGAGAACATTCGGAGTGGCGTTACCTTCTCCCTTCCTCTCTATCTATCTATCTAACTCCGTCGTTCGAAGGGTGGCCTCGCGAATAGTTGGACTCTCGCCTTCTTTAATTACCTTACACTGCGACGATTCCGGGCTTCTTTTACTTTAATTAAGAAATACGGAAGTCGCAATGCTACACTAGACTGGCTGCTAGGAGCGAGCGCAACGAGTTAACGAGATATTACGTGCCTTTACTTTCTTCCCCGTCGGGATCCGTAGTTCAATTTTTTCTCCTTACGTCGGGCTATTTTCAAGGACGGGAAGGTATTTTCGAGAAGGGATGGCGCATCTCATCCTTGCGAACTTGGCGTTTGCCCGAGACACATGCAATCACGCGGAACGAGCGACTCGCTCCCGCCCACGTCGTTCGCCCAAAATAATAACTCTCTAACCTTGTCGAACAACAAATTGCATTTTTCTCCTCGAAAGTAGGATAAGGAGTGCGACTCGTTTATTCGCTGCGAAAACGCTTCTCCGTCGTACTTTGAGGCAACTCGGTCTTGCGTTTATCTAATTTAAAGTATTGGAAACCCTCGGTGGCTTTGAAAAGCGTTCGCGATCCTCCGATACCGATTTAGGCTGGGAAATAACGTATCGCCTTCGTTCCCTTGCCGCAGTGCCGCTAATCGAATACATCCGATGCTTTTCTTGGTTGGCATTTCGTTTTCGACGAAATCTCCATACTGATTAAATAAATGTCCCAGCGATTTCGGGTAATCTCTCGATGCAATTCACACATGCTCACCCTACACGCGGGAAATATTGCCTCGGAAGCTCTTTTAAAATTCCCGACTTACTCCTGCGTCTCCTTTTTAGCGTTAAGCTTGTACACATATATAACGATATAAGGAGCGGATCTAACGCGTTCCATATACGTTAGAGATCCCCCAATTTTACGAAATCGGCTCTCATCTGGCTCCGCTTCGCGGGATTTACCGGTTTTTCGTACCAGGGAGGAATCGAGGCCAACACCGACACGCCAACGCCGACGCCAACGTCGACGCCAACCTCGACGACGCATAATCACGAGGCGTTATTACCTATTTGTCGCAGCAGCCTCCGACGCGCCCGAGTGCGAAACGTAGATGCGCCTGTGAGCGGGTCGTGCTGCGAACGCCCGACACCCAATCCACATAAGCTCCCCCGAGGCGAGATAAGCGGCCTCGATAACGCATACCTACGTCCCCTTTCCGCTTTAAATTTTCAGCGATTTTCTTCAAAATGTCGGCGGTCCCTCGCTAAACAACGCACGCGCCGCATACATAACCGTCCAGAGAGATGTCCGATAGCGCTGACGGATAGCCCGCCGGAAAAAAGGAATATAAGGGAAAGAAGAGCAAAGGGGAGACCGACTACTGTTTCGAGATTTTTCCGGCCGATCGAATTAGCATTTTAAAGCGAGTGCCGAGTCGGGGGAGGAGAGGCTAATCCGCGAGATCGATCGGCGGAGGCGGTGACGGCCGGGATCGAAATAAATAGACGAGGCGCTCGGATAAGCGAGTTTTCACCACCGCCGCTCCTCCCCCTCGAGTCCGACCACTTTTACCCGCTCTTACCCGCTCTCCCGATAGACGCATTTAATAAACACGATTTAATAAGCACGACAGCTCGCTCGCTTGCTCGCTCGCTCCCTTATTTCCTTTCTTTTCCCTTTTCCCGCTGTTTTTTTCCTCCTCGTTCTCTTCCTTCGTCTTCCTTTATTAAAGCGCCCGTAAAGCTTTCTCTAATTCGGCATAACTCTGAGATATTACGAAGGCGGGCGCGTAGTTGACGTCGGCGCGGCCAATATGGAAGATCATATGTCATGCGGAGGAATTCGCGTGGCCGGTTGCGAGCCGCAGATTGAATTCCGGGGCTGCCGACGCGTCGCGCACGGGGAAACGAATGGCGAACGTAAGCCGAGCGGAGCGAAACGAACGCGACAACAATTGGACGTACCGCGAATCGCCCGGCGCTTAATCCCGTGCACGTGAGCACGCGTTGATCGATCCTACGTCCGATCCTGCGTCTCTTTCGGTGAACCGACGGGGAGGCAAGGAATACCCGAGGTTCTCTTTGTTTACCCCTCCGTTGGTTTTTTTTTTATTTTTAAAATTGACCGGGAACTTCCGAAATGGAAGACGGCGGTCGGGAGCTTAATGATCGCGACGGGATTAGCCGTGTCGGCCGATCCGACAGTGCCTCGTTCTACTGCTCGTCAGGGGAGCAACGAAAGCTCCGACTTATCGATTAGCCTTGCCGCGAAAGTGTACGCGTCGATATTTTGTAACTCGTCACCCGACCATTAGAGCCTGCCGATTCTGTCGCGGTCGTTTTGTTTTCGTTTATTACTATTTCGGTGAAGAGGCGAAACCTCCCTCCCTCCTTCCCCCCCACCGAATCCGGGGAGATGAAACAACGACGACGAGATGGAATTTCGCGAAAGAGATCGAGAATTTTAGCGACGGTTTAACGGCCTCGCTTCGTTCTACGACATTTTCGATGCAATATGTATGCGGTTGGATCGACGCGATATTTGCGAACACGTTCGATATCGCTAATAGGGACCATCCTTTTCATGTTTTGTGAGAGATATGTCGATAATACCTGTAAAATTAGTCTAAATGAAATCTAAATAATCTAATCTTTCAAATTACGAACTGTTGTGTTCGAGAATATTACAGAATTTTAGCTGCGGATTCAAAGTTTAATTTTTAAATAGTTTTATTTTTAAAACTTATACATTGTAAGAATAAAATTACACGAGCGAAAATCAATTCTGGTGGGAAATTATACAAAAGTCGACTGGTCGTATCAATAATGTATGCAAGTAAAAATTATTTTTTTATCGTTTCTGCTTTCAATCATTGTTTGTAATATCTCAATCGAATTCTATGAGACTTTTATCGATGTTCCGTCTATGTTTAATATTTTAGTATTACCAAAGTACTTCAAATGTATTCTTCAAAACATTATATTGCTTATAAATTGTACTTTCTCTTCTGATAAAAATATTAAATTTTCAAAGTAAAATTAACGATTGAATTTGTAAGCAGTATAAATATTGTGTAAAAAGTAAATACATAATATCGCGTAAAACTTTGTTTGTTGATGTACAAATGCAATGAATGAAACAATATAATTAGCGTATGGTGTTAACATGTAAATAAAATTTTATTATGTTAAATTGATTAACGTACTTTGTATTATTATATAATTATTATATAACATTGTTATATGATTTCGAATCACTTTATTACGTGCACCGACTCTTAATCGACAACATTCTGTTTTCTCAATTCCGTAATTTTTTAAATTATAAATGTAATACATGTATAAATAGTTTAAAACTTTGCATCAAAACTTAAAACTAATGGAAATAAGAAATTGGAAACGAAATTAAAGCGTGATTTAATTTTCATTCTCTTTGAAAAAAGTGTGTATCAAAAGTTATTTAACGTTTTATAGTAGTAAATGTTTTGAAGACTGTATTTTTATTTTTAGAAAATCTTTTCGAAAAAATATTTTGAGTCATTGTTTTTTTAATATTGTTATATATTTTTAAGTCTAAATCGTAAAATTATAATAAATACGAGTATGAAATTTTATTTATACAATGTTTTGATACATTATAATCTACAAAATTTTATTTTTATCATATTTTGTTTCAAAAATTTAGTATAAAATAATTATTACGTAATATTAAAAATAAAATATTTACTATCTACAATGTTACAAAATTTATTTTATTATTCGAATATATTAAATGCGATCAATCTTAATATACATCGCTTCATATATTTTTAATATTTATTTTTTACATTCATTAATTTATTACAGAAACTTGATAAAAACAATTTTTAAAACTGAAATGAAAGATTTTGTTTGAGCTCACAGATAAAATTTTTCGAAATATAAAAAAAGAACGTTACGTTGTTGTAACCACTCGAATTTAATTTTTATTCAAAGTAATATAATACATTTTGAAGTTCAAAGTAATAGTGCTATATCTCGAAAAATTTCTAACAAAATACAATCAATTTCATGAAATTTTGATTCTATATTATGATATCGAAATATATATGATTATAATATATCTCATAAAATATACAAAAACTTACGATTTTTAATAACATCGTACGAACGAGATATTTTATATAATAAAAAGTCGATATTAAATAGCGGTACAAGTAATAATTATTCAATATAATCGTAAAATATTTATCTTTTGTCTATTAAAGTAGTCATTGCATTCGTTTCTGAAAAAAAACAGTAATTAATCTAAGATTTTTAATATTACTTATCACAAATACGGATAAAAAAAGTAATATAAAAATTTATTATTAGCTTAGTCATCATACGAAATTAGTCACATTGATTTTATACTGTAGATTCTCGCTTAAAAACATACATTCATATCTACTTTTTTTTTTATCTTGAAACAAGTTATTTCATTACAAAGTCTGAAAAAGTGAATAATCGATTTCTGTCACGATATATAGATATATATACACATATATGTAACTATTCTATTTGGAAATCACATTTTATTCGCTAACAGGGCAAAAGAAACGTAACATATTACACATTTAACGCATTAATCATTTTATTTTATTAACTACACGAATACAAATGAAACGACATTTTATAGTAAACTCCTCTACCTTTATTCGACAATTTTTCTTTCCCAAATGACACCCTTAATAGCAATTATTAGATTTTCTATGTGTTATCCCCGCAAACCATATTTTCCGACACTTCCATAGTTACGAATACCATATTTTTTCTCAATGTGAGATTGTGTTTTGTTTGTGTGCGGGGTGGAAAAGAATAGCGGGGTGGGGGGTAAAACGGTGCACGGTACACGCATCAATCACCGCTATTTTAATATCGGCCAGCTACACAATAGCGCGACGACTCGTGTGGCGGTGGCGGCGGTATTCCCCCTACCCCCGAGGCCATTCCACGCACAATCACTTTCCTTCTCTCGAGGACCGGCCGCACGCGTCCGCGCGTTTTTATGGCGCATTCCTCTAACTCATTCGCGCTTTCTTCCCTTCGGTTCAACGCAGCGGTGCGGCGTTGTAACTGCGACTCGCCAACCGCAGGAGCGAAAAAACGGGGGATGAGCGCTTCCAAAAAGGATCCCCGACAAAAGAGTTTACGCGTGCGTTACGCAACTGTCGCGATTCAACTCCGCGACTTCGAATGCGTCTTTCGGCTTTAAGTGCAATTAGAAACGGCTCGTCGAACGACGCCTCGTCTCTTTCGCAGCGCTGGATCATGATACCCGTGCACCGAGTCGTGGTAAAAATAGCATCCATCGCTCGGGATGAAATTTACAGTCAGGGAAATTGCGCGCGTAACTCGATGCGCAAGGAAAACTTCCTCGAGTGCGATACGGACACGCGTGTTTGCGAAGAGCGGAGAGCGGAGGAAAAAAAAGGAGAGGAAGACGAAAGGGGGCGAGAGATAGATAGACAGAGAGAGAGAGAGAGAGAGAGAGAGAGAGAGGAAGGGCAGAAACGGGAAAAGAAGAAGACGAAGACGAAGGGGAAACGACGACTCGAGAGCCCTCGAGTATCGAGTCGAGATCGCGTCAAGGAGTTTACAGGCGCTGCGACGCGCGCTTCTCTTTTCGCGCTGCAGTAGCGTCGGCAGCCCCAAGGGGTGGATAGATGGATGTATCTCGTAAAGCGAGTGAGCCGACAAATACAAATTCCTACACCCCGAGCCACTCGCTCTTACCGCTGTCTCTTTTTCCGCGCCGGGGCTCACTCAGCGGGTTACGAGGGTGCTAAGCTGTCTCGGCCTCTCGTTGCCTCTCCTTTCCTCTCCTTTCCTCTCCTTCCCTCTCTCTCTCCACTCTCCACTATCCATTTCCCCGCATATTTTCAGGAGAACAGTCCACCTGCTCCCGTAGGCTGAAAACGCGACATGCAAAACACGGCTGCCCGCCTGTCTCCATTATCGGCTACTTTCAGCGCGAAATCTCCGCTGAATGATTTACGGGAACGAGCGCGACGCGATGTCGCTCGGCGAGTTGCTTGGATTATGTATCGGTGGTTATTCCGACGGGGAGTACGCGCGTGTACGTACATTTATACGCGTATATTTTGCGTTCGTTTCGGACGTCGCGTACTTTTTCTTTTACCTGTTTACGCGGTTCCGACGATCAAAGGCTCTTATATTCCCAGCGGCTGTAATAAATTATCGGCGGGGGAGAAACAAAACACAAAAAATAGGCGCGCTCGTGTCGTGCGTCACTGCGAAAAGGCAAATCTCTTGTACAAACAGTCGCGCAGCGTCGATATAATTTCTTTGACCGAATGTCACGAAAGCCGTCGAGGGATACGATTAGTCACAACTAAAACGAAACGAAAACCAAAGCTACGCGTATCAATGATCTCCGCTGTCGTTATTATCGTTATATCGACAATAATATCCTCAGCTGTCGCGGCGATCGCGCGAACGTCCGTGCCTTTATGAAGGTATACTTTCGCAAAAGCTTTCCGAAACGCGATCCAACCCTGCATCGAATTACGGCGTATCTTGCGCTCCGAAAATCGCGAAATCCGCCGTTGCGTAATCGCGGCACGTGACGTCCGCGGAAATACAGTTACCGACGGTCCTCCCGTTCCTCCTCGTGGTTTCGGAGGGGGAAAAAAAGGATTACCGCTGGCCAAATACGTAAAATACATTTTTGCAGCGTTGGACGGTGGGGGTGTCGCTACGGGGGAGAGTTCGTCGCGCATTTTGAATACATGGCCGGTAACGAGTCGTTCGATCGTGCATAAAGAGGCTTTTTCGAAAAAAAAGTCCCGGAAAAAAAGAGGATCGTCGAGGCCACCTCGGCGATTCAATTATGTACCATTTTATTCGAATATCGTTTTATTTGACATTAAACTCATTTTGAGATACATTTATTATTAATTAATAAAACGCGTTGGGAAAACTCGTTTCGTGCCGAGGCGAGGGCCCACATTGATATCGAGTTTAAAGGGATATCAATTCGCTTGTGTTAGCACCGATTGACCTCTCCCTCGATTCCGCCAGCAACTTTCCCCGTATGTGTTTCGTTTAATAATTCAATGACGAGTGCACGCCATTTTTCACCGATTCCATATCCCGCGCACATCCGCCGTCTGCCAGCCAAGTAAATTTCGAGCGTTTCAACGATGTGTACGGTTTTCTTTTTTCCCCCGCAAAGAGCCGCTCAAACGTTTCTCGCCTTTTGCGGTATTTTGCGTTTTTATTTCAAATACAAACGCCTCGGTTAGATGGAAGATCCGAGCCGATTACCATTGCAAAGAGTCTGCGGCTTCTTTTTTCTTTCCTCGTCGTTTGACTCGAGAGAAAACCGAAGCGCGAAAAGCGGAGCAGCTCCCGAGGAAAGTAATCAGATCCGTGCGAATATTCTCCGAGTCGGTCTCTTCTCTTTTTCGTTAATTACTAATAATATTCAGACAGCAACGGGCAAGAGCAGTGAAAAATATACGCGAGGACGGGAGAGACGCGAGCGTCTCTTTTTCTAACGCACACGTAAACACAGTCACACGTACGCTCGTCGTCTCCGTCTACGTCGAATTTCCATAGGCAAACAGAAGAGAGCCCCACAGTAGCGAGAACGTCGCGTCGGGGCGGCAAGAAAAATGAATAAAATTACGAAAGGAGAGCGGCAAAATTTTCGACTGCTCAGCTCAACGGAGCCAAACGAACGACCAAGTATGGGAAAGAGAAAGAAAGAGACGGTGAATCAGCGCGCGGGTGTCAGTTTCGAAAAGGCGAAAGTGCGAAGGGATGAACCAACTCCCCCGATTACTACGGTTCAGCTGTCTTTACGAAAAAGCGAACAAAAAAAAAAAGAAAACCGAGAAAAACCTTTGAAAGGGCCATGGAGCTATAGAAAGAGAGAGAGAGAGAGAGAGAGAGAGAGAGAGAGGATATCGAAAGCATAGGCGCAACCTATTTAAACTGTCGGCGCGTCTGATCTTGAAAATCGCGAAAGCACGTGATGCGAGTACGGCGTGAAACGCTTGTACAGTCGAGTGGGTGTATATACAGTAGCGAAAGCAAGAGCAAGAGTAGAAGTGCAAAGGGTCGACGACGGGTTGAACGATGCCTGGTATAAGTCAGAATGCGGACAGGCGCGCGGTTTCGAGGGATGAGAAGTTTAAATGGCTCGTCCGTATGGTGCGTCGTTGCCTGTCTCTCTCTCTCTCTCTCTCACCCGCGCTCCAGCATCCATATCAAACATCCCTTGCCCGACTGCCTCCGACTCGACAGCCTCCGTTATCTTTCTTTCGGTGGCTTCGACGATTTGTCTCACGCGTAAATAAACTATTACTTTTTCTCTACCTGCTTACCTTCTCGCTCACGGAATACGTTCGCTGGAGGTTCTCGATTCCGTACACGCGTACTCGGTCGTGCCACGGTTGGGCGGTTTACCGCGAGATATGTAAAGGGATCCTCGAGTAGAGCGGAGGGTACGAAAGGAAGACCAAAATCCGGAATCGACCCGAGTCCTGACTGATACGTCATTATTCATAAGAATAAGTACGATCTGAAACGTTCGTGGCCAAACTTTAAAGCGCGGAGAGCGAATCGAAATCTGAACCGAACGTTCGAAACTAATTTCCGCGCTGTTTCGATGTGATTCGATTCGAGGTACTTCGCAGTCGCGATTAAACGACCGATTTCATCCGCAAAATGAAATTCTATCGAGTAAGGTTGATCGCTCCTAACTCGATATAGATTCGGTACGCGATGAAGAAATTACGAAACAAACGCGATTCGTAATCATCGAGTGGTTCTTGCGTCGAATCGAAAAGTTTAAAATGGAGTTTCGCTGTTACTACCGACCGTAATAAAAACAATCTTGGCGATACTCCGACGTATCGGAAGTCAGTTACACGTTGGCTCCATCGCGACGAGCTCCGACTCCTATCTATAGTTTTGTTTGAGTGTTAAAGGGGTGGGGATGGAGTCGAGGTGCCTTATCATTCTCGCAAGTTCTGTCGATTTCTCGCATCTGTGCAAGGACGACGAGAAGTCGGAAAGTTTAACGCGTTAGCCGAAATCACTCTCTTCTGCGAGGAATCATCGGTGGAGTGGGAACCTAGGAACCAGATTCTCCGATATGGACTATTCCGCACACACAATTTCATAATACGCTTCTCGTACGCGAGGAACTCTTATTGCCAACGACGAACTTTCTTCGGCTCACCAGCTGACACACGCGAAATTCAGTCTCGTGGGTGTTTACTTTGAAACGGAAACAAATTGCCCGGAGTGTTTCTTGTTCGTTAATAAAAGTCCGGAGGTCGGGACGAACGCGTTACCCAAATGACGAATCAACCGGGTCGGAAAATCTCGACTCTTATGAATGACGCGGCA
This sequence comes from Dolichoris vasculosae, assembly GCA_018907195.1. Classification (NCBI taxonomy): domain Eukaryota; kingdom Metazoa; phylum Arthropoda; class Insecta; order Hymenoptera; family Agaonidae; genus Dolichoris; species Dolichoris vasculosae. The sequence continues at coordinate 23,909,265 of JACCHY010000002.1, forward strand.
AAAAGTTGGAAGTCGAGAGCGAGACCCGAGCGATTAGTGCGGTCAAGTCGACCCGAGTGACAAACGCTCACCCCACGATCCTTCGTTCCGACATAACTCGGTGTGACTACAGCTGGCCACTGTCTAATCTTTCCTCGATTATCGTCGTCGATGTAAATCCGAGTCGGCGCTTTCGCTCCCCGAATATGTGTGGTTCAACTGCACGTGCTCGAGCGTACGAGCTTTTTTACGGGGTTCGTGATTTTGCAAGCTCATTTACAAAGTCCTCTACGGTCAATACGGGGACGGAAATTCGAAAGAAGTATTTTGACGTTCCCGTGTTCATTTGAAAATTCCGTTATCCGAAACTATATACTGTGTAAGACCGTGTCGATCACGGTATTAGATATTTAAGCTATGTCATACTTTATTTATTAGGGATTTTCCTATATGTTATCGATCCAAGTTTTACCGAAACGAAATTTATTCGCTCCGTAAATTCTAGTTTTCTTTATCTAGCCATCGAGTATGTAACAAGTTTTGTAACGATCACCAGTGTTTTCTCGATGGAGTATCGTACACGCAAAAAATTTAAAGGCAATGTTGGAAGCTCGTTGACGAACGGAAGAGAAACAATGGAATAATCCTATTTTTAAAGGGCGATCGAAAGTAGAAAATTTATATATTTTCTCGCGTGAACTCGATACCGTTACGTGATAATACTCAAAAAGCATGAGAACGTTCTTTAAATTACTCTTTGATAAACGTTAAAGTTTTAAGACGCATTCCAGAAACATAGGGAAGTATATTTTATGTTCGACCCTTGCGCAATCTGCGATGCACCGATGGACGATTCGAAACAAGAGAGCCATAAATTTCCCTTAGCATCGCTTAGTTCTTGCGGTTACTTAATTACGAAACGTCGCAGCAACGAAGCGAAAAGCCGCGAGTCTACGAAAACAATGTTAACCCTGATCACATTATCCAATCGAAGGATCGATGGTCTTTGCGAATGCCATTCTTTTAATTAATCTGTACCGTACACTTGCTTTTTCGAGATTGTATTTTCTTCTTTTCGATACTTTGATACGATAAAGCGATACAACCTTTAAAAATATAATATTGCAAATACAACGGCCGATGTAGATCAAGTTTTATATTAAAGTTCGAACGGTATTAATCACCGAGCTTTTTTCATTAAAGCGAAATAAACAGCGAAATATTTCGTCCAAATTTATCGAAGAAATATTAATTCGCCATTTCCATTCTCACGAATTTTCCACCTCGAACGAGCGTATAATAAAAAAGAAAAAAAAAACATGGAAAGAAAACAACGATTGTCTACTCTGGAACCTCCGAGCCATAATTGCGCGCGGCCACAATAAGATTTAAAAGTATTTAAAATTAGTCGAGAGCAGAAAGAGCGATGAAAAAAAAATTGTCAAACGGCGATATAAAGTCGTGCCAGCGGGAGTGTGACAACGCGTGAAAGTGGCGTGAAAGAGGTGAAGCAGAGGTGAAGCAGAGGTGAAGCAGAGGTGAAGCAGAGGTGAAGCTGAGGTGAAGCTGAGGCGCCGAGGAGGGAAGGAAGAAACGAGAAATGGCTGTGAAGAAGCTTCCGCGGAGGAACTTTGGCGCTCGTACTCGAGGAGAGCGAGTCGTCTCGGCGTGAAACGAAACGGAAATGCCTGCGGGATCTCGGGCGAGTCGAGGAGCAGCTCGAGATATTCGAAAGGCGAACCCGAGCGAAGCTTAAAAATACGCAATCTTGCTACCCTGTCATGCCGAAGAATTGAAATACATGTTGGCCTCGTCGCGCTAGTCGCAGTCGACGTCCCCTTTGATATCGTTTACCCATAATCATTTAATTTTGCCAAAGCCTCACGCGCGGCACTTCTTTAAAGAAGAGACGAAAGCCATCGTAGCGAGCAGCTTCCCCTTCGAGCCGCTCTTTTGCTCAATTTTCCTTTGCTTCGATTCCGGCTTCAGCTCTCCGATCTTATACTATGATATTGTATTTTAAGTCAAGGGTAAATACTTCAATTTACTAGCGACAAGTTTTCAAAACGCTCGTAGCATTATTTTTTAATATATATATATATATGTATATATATGTATATATATAGTATAGCTCGAGTCTACCTTGAAAAAATAATTAACATCTATCTCTAAGCAAAATTTATCTTTTCGATAATTTAAAATTTCTTCGAGTACGCGGTTTAAAACGTTGGAAAAGTTTAAAACGTTGGTGTGTATATTCCAACATCGATATTATCTACCCAAGTTGTATAAATTTCTGTAACATGGAAGAACTTTACATCTCTCGTTGAAAATTCGTAAATCACGCGTAAAAAATTATGTTTAAAATACCGACGTATACGTATAAAATATTTAATATATATGCCTGTGTATATACGTATATAAATCAATGATTATAAAATGTTAATATTTTACTAAAAGTAAGGCGATAATAAGAGAAAGTTACGATATATTTTGATCGCTCCGAATTGTATTTTTTTACTACACCGTCGTCGTATTTTACGACATTTTACGGATGATAAGACTTTTAAGTAATTCCTTCGATAGAAATTTGAATTTTTTTTTATAAGATTATAAATACTGGAAAAATTCAATATTCAATAGTTGATACAAATATGATCGAAAGTTGCTAAGACGTTAACAACTAATAGTTTCGAAAAACATTTACCGTATAACCACGTCGGTCTGTATCGTAAATAAAGAACGCGAAAATAAAGAACCGCGAGGATAAAAGCCAGAATGTAAAATCATACTTTCGAAAATTGAACCGAGATCGTATTAATTTTAACGTCTATCGAAATAGATTAGTCGAATATCTTGGAATATTCCAATCGCGATTCGCATTTGCTGCGATACCTTTCGTAGGGCGTAAACACCGTAAATATTCTACATTATTTTGTCCGTAACGGAAAACAGGGGAAGCAACCCGATAAAATTGAGAAAGGGAAAACGAAATAGTTTCACATGCAACAATAAGGTGGCATTGCGCGAGAGGCACTTTCCATGCAAACTAAGCCTCCGAGACTTGGACGGCTTCTTCGTCGGCTCGATCGGTTATTGAATTGTTAAGCCCACCCGGGTCGAATAAAAAGATCTGCATAAGCGCCGAGACAAAGACAGAGCCGAAGAGGAACGAGATCTATTATTCGGAAAAGTCGATGCGGGGCTGGGGGAAATGCGCGTTCTCGACCCGCAAATAATATTTCGAGACGCTAAAATGTGTCAAGCGACTGATCCTGGCCTGACATTTGAATATCCAAGGGGGTCGGAAGAGACAGACGAGCGTTAGTCGGCATTATCGTATACACGGTAGCGACGGTGGAGGTGGTGGCGGAGGTGGTGGCGGAGATGGTGGCGGAGGTGGTTCCAAGTTCGCGAGGGTAGGCGAGATCAAGCAGGATACAATATTTATAAAGCTTTGCGGAAGCAACGGACGTCGATATCCCTCCGACCTCCGCGGCGCAAGAGCCTCGTTATATTTCTCGTCTTATTCCGTGCGTTTTTTCTTTTTCGTTTTCGCGCGTCTTCTCCCGCGGGCTGACAGCTATTTTTTTTCCAGCCGTTCTCATCCTCCACTCGCCGCCGGTGCGAGGCTGATATTTTTTGTTTGTCTACGGTAGCCAACGAAAGTTTCAGGTTTACCTCATTTTCGTCGATAACCCGAGGTACATAAGCTTTGTAATATACACGTGTGTTATAACGTCGATGAGAGACGAGCGCCGAGGTAAAAGAGGGAACTTTAACAAGGCTCCTGGTTTGACGGGACGCGATCAAGTGCGGGATTTAACGGTCAGAGAGAGAGTGGGAGAGGGAGAGAGAGAGGCTGCAATCCGCCCGGCGACGCAAATCACGTCGCCCCTATGACAAACAAGACAGCAGCACCAGCACCAGCACCAGCACCAGCACCACATAGAGTATAGTGTGGAAGCATATCCACGTGCATTTTTTTATCACTGTCCCAAATCCGGTGGAGTAGATCGTAAAGTCCTCCACTAAATACCGCCATATAAACTCCGACGGCCGGTTTCAACGATCCAACCCGTTTCCTTTACCGAAAAGGCCCTTTTTTCTTACAGGCTTTCCTCTCTCGATCGACTTGTTCTTCCCTTTTTTCTTCATCTCCTCTGTCTCTCTCTCTCTATATCTCTCTCTCTCTCCCCGGTGCTCTCCACCCGTACGTATTCTTCCTCGGCGGCTCGGTCGTTCGCTGGGTGTCGAGAAAAGGAAGAAATAGTTGCCGAGTGCCGAGAGACCTTTTAAGAGTGGTGGAATCGCCGATGAAAGGGGGATTACTCGCATGAATACGGATACAAAGTGTTCGAGTTCCCCTCTCCCCATATAAGAAACGGACGAACCGGATTTCTATGTTGTCTTCGCTGTCTTTAGTACCCACTTCTCTCCGCCCTGCTCTCTCTTCTTTCTTTCATCTTCTCTCTCTCTCTCTCTCCCTCTCTCTCTCTCTCTGGACTACACGTATTTGCGCGTATATTTCTCTCTTGCTCTTCCTCGTTCTCTCATAATTTCTCCTCGATTCGCGTTACTTTGAACGACCAAACATTTTGCCTTACATACTTTATTTACTCAATATCTTGCTCTTGCTCTACGAGTTCGTTCCTTTTTCGAATTTTATACCGGAGACTCCTGCGAATTTTTAATACCTATTTAGCAGATTTAAATGTGAAATCGAATGTGCAGATTTAAACTTAAAATGGAAAGAACTTATTATTATTATTTATTCCTATCTCGTCATCAAAGTATATAATCGATTCATTAATCACCGCTATAATTTGCAAAAGAAATATCAAACTTGTAATTTTTACAAATTAGTCGAAAAAAGCAAAAACATTTCTTTTTTAAATTTCATAAAATCATTCGATTATCGTCGTTTGTTACCGATAAGTATTTTAATGTCTTTTCTCGGCTAATTGTAAAATTCAATAATATTTAATTATATTTAATTTCGTTCTCCGATTTATATTTATTAATGAATTATTTTTTAAAACTCGTCCTACTCGGTCATTCGAGATGAAACCGTTTCGGTATAACGAATATCAAAATCGTGTACAAAAACATTCCGAGAAAATTGCATTTTTTTGAAAATCGTAAAAAAATGAACGGATCTTTGGAAATTCTTTCGAGAATAAATTACGATAATTTAGACGCTGTTTACGTTTCCATCCGTCGCTATTATTCTCCTATGAAAAATACGAGTATCGTGGAAACGTCGGTCTCTGTGTAATACTTTGAGAATACGTATTACATGCTTTTATTCATACCTACGATTTAAAAAAGGTCACGGCGAAAAAACAAATATGGCAAAGTTTCGTTATTGAAAAGTACAGGTAAAAAGTGGTTAACGATGATACGGCGAAAGAAGAGAAATATAACGATCGCAAAGTGAAAAAAAAAATGTCCGAAGCACCGGCAATAAATACAGATTGGCCACCTCGAGAATAATTTAAAAATAAGCTCCGAAAGTTTTTGTTGCTATAAATAAAACGAAGAGGTAAATGAACGGTCGCGTGTCCGAAGCCGCTTATAGATTTGCATTATCGATGCAAATTTGCGAGTTCGTGCGGTACATTGTAAGACGTAGGGGAACAATATCGGTGTCAAACCTTGGCGCGAGATACATGGTACGTCAAAAGGCCGTAAAAGCCCGAAGGGCCATCGCGACTGCTTTTCTGCCGTAGGAGACGGTGAATTAAAGAGAGGCAAGGAGAATAAAAAGTAGGGAGTCCAAAAAAGAAAGGCGGAATCGAGTAGCGGGGGAAAGGGAAGCAATACGTTCCGCCCATACACTTTACCGTATTGCCTGCGATATGTACGCGATATGCGTCTTTATATATATATACGTATGTATATATACGTATATATATATATGTGTGTATATATATGTAGAAGCGTAGGTACGTACACGAGGCATTTTCGCTCTCTCGCGTTTACAGATAAGCTCGAAGGAATAAAAAAATAAATACGAGAAAGTAAAGAAAACGGAAAAACTATAAAGAAGGTTCTTCGGTCTCGGAGCTCGTCTCGAACGATTCGGTAGTCGCGCTCAATTAGCAATTTCTTATTTCTTTTGCCCGCAGCTTGATTATCAAAAGAAACGAATATGCATTTTAAGGACTGGCGAAAAAATATATTTTCATAAAAAAGTCTAAATTCAAATACAATGTAACGAAGTTGCGGAATCAGCATAAAATGAAAATTCCATATTAGGAACACGGAGATGATTTCGATACCTGCTATACTTTTTGACGTTTATTATTACTTATAATATTGCGTCTTATCATTTTACAACATTGACTATACTCAAGATTTTATAGTTCAAACACTGCATACCTTTAAGATTATCTCGATTTAATGCAATGCATTTTCGCATAAAATAAATACTTTAAGAATAAATAAAAAAAAAAAAAGCGAAAAATAATCTTTCGCGAGCGAAAGTTTCAGCCGCGTTATTTAAACCAAAAACTTTTATTCTATTTATAAATAAGGCAATTAAGCTTAGATAATAATAATGCGAGCGAACAATTTATATTGTTCTCGCAACGCTGTTTTTTTTTTAAATTAAAATATATCCAAATTCTTAATTTTTTATCGCAACTTAAAAAACCCTCTCGTATTTTATTGCGTAAATCTTTCGTACAATGTTATTCCTACTTAGTGTCAATGTCAACCCCAAATTTATTATTATATTCTCGGAAACAACTCGAAAATCTTACGATCTTCGCTACCGTTTCGCAGCCTACTTTTTACCGGCAGGCTAACAAAAAGTCGCCATAATCTAAAATACCAACTCGCATTCGTTACCGGTAAAATACGGATCGTTCTATCCCGGTTTGAAAAAAGTCTTAAAATTCCGGTCCCTCGCCCCCTCGCGTAAAACACACGCGCGAAAAGACGCGAACGGTTACCGAAAACAGCCGAGGTCCGAAAGCTCCCAGCAGCGAAAACAAAGAACGAACTGAGAGAGAGAGAGACAGAGAGAGATCACACGTATAGGTACTTGTCACACTCCCCATGACGCGGAACCGTAATTTATCCCGTTATGCTAATCGGGACGATTTGTCTAAATTAAAAGGCGCTCGAGCTTGATCCGCGGTCAACGTCGCCCTGTTTTCACCGTCGGCCAAACTAATCTCTCGGACGCGCACACCTACGCGTCCGGAGCTCGACGTCGAACAGCGTTTCCCCGACCGCCGCCGCCACCGCCGCGTTCGAGGAGAAAGAGAGAGAGAAAGAGAGAGAGAAGGAGAGAAGGGCGGGCAAAGACGACCGTATCTCCCAGGGGAGCTCGGACAACGGCCGATGATGGCGCGACCACGTTATCGCGACCAAATCCCCGCGGATGATGAGACTTTAGTTTATTGTACGTGCGGTCGTCTCCCGGCCGTGTCCGTATTCGGGATCATCCGCGCAAAGCCGCCCGCGAAACAAAAACCGGACTCTCTCTCTCTCTCTTTGCAATCCGACGGCGGCGGTCAGCTCGCAAATCCCCAGCGGACGGGACTCGGATACGAAACGAGGCTCGCGTTTTCTCCGCCTTTGGTGAAAAGCTCCGATCGAACCATTTTGAATAATCGAAAAACCCTCGTCCTTCCCCCTCGACACACGGAAGAATAAGCGCGTCTTCGCGTGACCGCCATAATCATCCCGCGTTAAATAAAATGCGAATGATAAAACGTAGGCTCGGAGGTGGACGGGGGTGTGTATACGGCGACCGAGGCATTAGCGCACCCGCATCGAGAGCGGCTCTCGAGGAAAGCCAACTCCTGTCGACGGCTCGGCACGCTTAGCCAGATAAATCTGGGCATCTTAGCAGCCGCATAAGTCTTGGGATTAACGAGAGCGGCGTTCGTTTCCCCCTCGTTCCACCTCGCGTCGCTTCCTTCCCGGGCTGCTGATCTTCTTGAGTGCTATCCACTCGGTGCTGCGAGTTTCGTTTCATCGAGGAGGAATCCCGATCGTCGTCGCGGTTTCCAGGGATACGACTCGCTTTGAATTTCTCGCGCGTGGCTTCCGAGTGTTTTTCTGTTTTTCTCCTCGAGGCCTGGTCTGGTGACCGTCTCCGAACGCGCGGAAACCGACGGCCCGGGAAAGAGAAAGAGGCGAGAGCGTAGGAACGAGAGGATACAGGTTTCCCGAGGGCGGTTGATGAGGTATTGATGATAGGATCCCGTCAACACCAGCTGAGCCAATTACACGCCTAAATCTCCTCTCGCTCTTGCTCTCATCCTGGGCCTCGACTCGCTGTCCTTGTCCTCGTCATCGCTAACGCCCCGAGCATCGCACCTATCTATTCGCTGCTTCTTTTTTTTTTTTTACTTTCCGCTCGCTTCGTTCGATCTGTCCCTATCTAAATGTTACAACTTGCTCTCGACGGGTTACAAAGCCCGAAATAAGCGTATCCGCGGACTTTCTCCTTTTTACACCTTTTTACGCTTGGGTTAAACGAACGCGGCAAATCTATGGTCGATCGAATTTCTCTCTCTCTCTCTACTGACGTAAAGCGTCGTCAATTTTTATAGTTTGATTATATCGAAAGTCTATAAGCTGCGTCTTCGCATATTCGGTCTAGCTTAGTTGTTTTTTTAGTTTTTAACTCTTCTCGTACATTGACGTTAATTAACTTTTAATGTCCGATCGGTTGGCTATCGGTTCCATCTTTTGAAAAGAAACTATTACTGGATTTTGAAATTATGCTACTGGCTCTTAAATGTTAATGACAATACATCGGATGGTCGTTTAACACGCTCTTATCCATTTGATTCAATTTTTCGTTTTCCTTTTTCTCACTTTACCTTTCGAGTCATGTTTATGACTGCAGTTAAATTCTAAATATCCCTATCTTAATTATACTGATTTGTAGAAAGGACAAAAGAACTTCTATCCGAGAGCTGAAAACGTAAAGTAAACGGGAATAAATGCGGGGTTCATTTTTATAAACGTTATCACTGTGCGAATACTCGACATTTAAATCTGTAAAGTTTTATATCTACGGTAAAATTTTTTCGCACTTTCAAACTCGGGTTTTTCATAAATCTCGTTTAAATTTTTTTAACGAGTGTATTCGTACAGTATCCGAATAATTATTTAAACGTAAAGATCGCAATTTCGTTTTTGAATCGACAATATGGGATACAAATTTCTTACGCGTTGGATAAATCGTATAACTTTTAACGCTGTACATCAAAATTCTATCCACGATTCTTTCAGATTACGCAACGAATAAACATATTAACTTCGATTATCTTTGAACGTACGAAGCTACGTTCGATGATACGTACGTTAAATAAATTCTTTATCGCGGTGTAAAAGTACAATTAATTTCGTTCCAACGTTATTCCGCGATAATTTCAATATCGCGGAATAATTCTTCCGGTGTAATTAGCCCGAGAGACGAAGCCCGGATTTATCGAGGACACGATTCGAAATAGCAATTAACGTTCACATCTTCCAAACTATTTCACCGAAATTGTCACGGAAGCATCCTCCACAGCGGAAACAGACACCGAGTTCTCGGAAGATAAGCTCATCGATCGATCGGCTGATCTTATCTCCGCAGTATCCGGGATTGTCCACCGATCGATTAACACACGTTCGCAATCCCTCTCGGGCAGTAGTTCACAAACGATTAGACAGTACATAGGGAAGCCCCGACGGAGCACATGCTCTCGGGGAATAAGCGCGAAGAGGGGAAAAATAGTAGGCAAATTCTCATTCTTCCTCCCATTGTTCGTTGGAGCGTGAAAGAGGAGCGTTACGAGGTGCCGGCGGCCATTTGTCCGGCTCCGGGGTTGATCCTCCCTCTTCCGCTACTTCTCGGCGTCTTCTTTTCCTCCTCCCCCGGAATAACAAACTGTCGGGGAATAACAAACGTTTCGCTACATTGAAACGACGGCGGCGTATCTCACTCTCGAGAGCTCGAGAGCCAATGTGCGCCGCGGTTCTGCGCGCGAGATCGCCTCCCAAATTTCGCGTGAAAATTGCCCTATTGTGTGCGCGTCGTCTCTCCGCCTCGCCCTCGCATAACTCACGCTCTCCTTCCCGGGTAATCGGCCTTTTTGTTTTACGTCTTTTTACCCCGACGCACCTTCGCGTCCTTCCCGTTCGCCCGGACAACGGCCCGCGATACGCTCCATTTGCCGTTCCCAGCGAGTAAACCCACCCTTACGCGCGCGTAAGGTAATCGAGATCTCGATCGCGGGTTTCGGAGCGCAAGCGCACACGTTCGAGTGAGAGAGAGAGAGAGAGAGACGCGCTCTAGGCTTTGATTATATGCGGGACGGACGTGGATTTTTAACGAGGCCAGATTAAAGCCCGTGGAGTTGTTGCGGCTCGAGAGTATTATCGGGGGTTATCGTGGCGGAGTTAGGGCGAGGGCGTCTGACCATATGCCGCCACAGTATGTTCACTGGACTACGTACCTACGTATGCGAGCCTCGCTGTCCTTTTCGCGTCTTTTTCCTTCTCGCTTCCCCTCCGTCTCTCTTTTTTTCTTTATTTCAAACTCCTTCCATCCATTTGCCATCCTGGACGAGGCAACTTGATTCTCTCTCTCTTTCTCTCTCTCTCGATGTTTTACGCACTCGGTTTCCCCTCTACGCGCTTTCGTCATCATAATCGATATATCATTACGAGAAAAGTCTCTACATTTTATCCGCATTTTCGTCACGAAACGAGTGTCTGCCCTTTTATGGGTTTTTTCGCTACTTTTCTTGTATTCTCGTCTGTCGTGGACCGAGCCAAAAAAAAAACAGGGAAAAGAAAAAAAACGAGAAAAGACCGAACCGTCGCGGAGATTGGGGATAAACGTAACGAGTGCTTATATAGTCGTTTAGCAAATTACAATGATAATGTATCGTCGCGACTCGTGGATACGCTACGCAAGATTACTTCTGCTTATTGGTAAACTTTCGTTTTTTGTTTTGCGCCTCTTCGAAACGGGGAACGAGTCACGCGCGAAATGCAATATTACGCTTCGAGCGCATCGCGTGATATAGTTAACGAATCCAAACGAGAGCTCGTTCCGTTTGTCTCGTGCCATCTGTCTCCTCGATTGCGCCGACACTCTACTCTTATCTGCACCTCTACCGCTTATTACTTCTCGGCGAGTTCTTTCGCTTCGCACGCGCAAACTTATGATTGCAGTCTGCGTATGCAAGCTACTTTGTTACCCGAGTCAAGTTAAATAGAATCGTAAGTTTGCGGGAAAAGATAAAAATTTATTTTATACGAACGGGTAATTAAGTACTATAGGGAGTAACGATTAAATATTGGATGCTCGTACTCTCGGTTCGCATCGAATTAATGTACTGCGAAGAAACGAATTATTTATAATCAAATAGACGATTTTACGATAACCTTGAGAATAATATTTCGAATAAATTTTACTTTCTTAAGTGCACGATATTTATGCAAAATTAACGAACGAACGTAATTTACCGACTCGAGACAAATGTGCGTACATTTTTCGTGCACCGAATTTCATAGATTTTAGTTACAACGAGACCAGGTAAAATAAATATTTATTACGAATTTTTAAAAGGTATTTAATTTATCGGGAACATTAAATTGCGTTCGAACCGAGCGTAACGAATACAAAGAATAAATATAACGACGGAATAAATATAAATAAACCCTCGATAGATCGTTTACGACGTTAAATGAAAAACTTAATTCGTATTTTTAATTAATTTATGAAAAATTTTATACGAATCGTACGATAAAACCAATGCGACCAAAGGAGTAATATCCCGTTACAGGTTAAAATTCATAATGCGTTAAACGTGGCTTTTTTATATTTTCAGTCGTCATGATTTTTTAAAACCTTAATCGAACATTTAAAGGAATATGCGAGTCCGCTCACGCTTGTAAAACGAAGATTTACAATGATGTTAAAAAACAGATACGACGACGACGACGACGACGACGACGATGGCGACGAGAACAACGACCAAGACGAGGACGATTATGACGACCAAGCTTGTGGAATATTATCGCAGTGCTCGACTCCATTCGGTCGACTCTGGCAGTGCTGATTTAACGGCTGAACATCCATGAAAGACGATCCACTAATGCAGACGTCTCTCTCTCTCGTACCCACACGCGTTTCGTGTGCAGTCAGTCTACCGACCGTTTGCTCTTCATCTCCCTCTCACTCTCTCTCTCTCTCTCTCTCTCTCTCTCTCGGTCTCAGTCCGTCCTTTTCGCGTTGGGAGTATGTCCCGTGGACAGGGCCGAGACCACACCACCCACTGTAAATCGACCCGCTGACGTTTATACTCGTCATTTTGAATAATACTACGCGTAAATAACAGCACCGGAACACCAAGCGCGAACCTCTCGGCTCTCGCTAAATTCATAGATCCCCACGCGAATACTGTTGAGTTGGAAATTATTCGATAACGTCCGGTTTGTTCTTTTGAAGACTTTCGCTTTGAAAATCTATCGTGCTACTTGATGAAATTTACATATCGCCAAATGAGCTCGATATAAAACAATGTTTTTTTTCCTACCGTTGAAATGTATTTTTACGTACGCGTAACGCCGACGGAACAAAATATCGTTGCGATCCCGAGATTATTGGCAGGATACGATACACGGAAATCAAAAACTGAGCTTTTGTATCAACGGGAAAACGTAGCTAAGAATATCCCTTGCTTTTTACCCTATTAAAATTGCGTTATAAGTATATTTTGTTGGTTTGCTCACACAAAAAAATTGCACATTTCATGCGTGTATTCTTTCGAAAAACGATACTTTACGATAATTCAAACTCTGTACGCGCGTTCAACATCGATAAACGAATACGTACAAAATTCTGTTTAAAAACTTAGTATACTCCCTAAACGAAAACTCGACGTAATCAAATTTGAAGATTAAGAATACCTCGCGTAAATCTATAAGCTTCGTAATCGTTCCTACGTTCGATAAAGCATCGCGTCTACGCTCTCGATAAATAAGACAAATACAGAAAAATAATGAAGCTACGTTCGATAATCGAGCGTTAAATCAATCGCGGTCAGAGTAAAAAAAAACCACGCTTGCTTTAAATTTGTCTGATACTCCCCGGTGAAAGCTCCATCGTCACCAGATGTCTCCTTCTTCACCGGGCCGCAATTCCAACGAAAAGAGATTAACTACCGGTTATAAAAAGCGATGGGCCTCAGTCGTACAGTCGTGCAGTCGTGGGTCTCTCACCCCCGTGACCGAGCGACACGCGTTCTCTTACGTACGAACGAGTCGCGCAGATGCAGATCGAGGATCGGCAGAGCATCGGTTTGCGTGCGGCTAGTTTAAGCCTCCTTAAGTCCGTAACTCTAGGCGTGATTTGTGCGTCCCCTCGGCACCGGTAGCCGGTCTCGGTTCGGTCCCCGAGCGAGGCTCGCACGAGCAATTAACAAGTCCCCCTCGAGGGCTAATCCCGCTAATCCCTTGACTGATGCCCTCCAACTCGGCCGTCCAGCCTTAATTCGTGCCAGCGTATACTTGCCCGCGAGCTGCGCGACTCCGGACGATCCTCTCGCTCCATCCCTCTCCTCGTGTACGCCCTTATCGATAACGCGCTTTGGAACGGGAAGCGTTCGCTCGTTCGACCGATGAATTTCTATCTCGAACGGTCGAAAGAGTGTCAGCGGTGTGGTTTTTTTTTCGCAGCCTACGGGGCGATGTTTGCCTTCTGAATTTTTTCGTCCGCGATGGTTATTCGCTTTTTGATTTACGGCAATTAAAGAGGGTCGCGTTAAGTTCTTCGGCTCAAATCCGACGTTTTCATTGTGGCGATTGTGGTTTACGACACTTTTATTCTTTGAGAGCTTCGTGAAGATCCAATTACGAATGTGAAATACCGTTTTGAGTCGAGAAACTCTTCTTTTACGTCCGTCGCATCATTTTTGATGTAAAGATGATAATAACAATCGAGGGTGTGAGGCCAACATCTGCCCTAGCGTAGAATTAATTTGTTTTACGACGCGTATAAACCTAATCAACTTAATAATCCGGATACTCCAACAGTTTGTACATCGGATGTCATTGTCGATTGCAATCGTTACTTTACATCTTTTTTTAATAAAAGCACTATTCGTTTTTTTATAAATAATCGCGATATTTTACGGAAATATTCAAACTCGTTCGATATTAAGATTAAAAAATGTGTTCCTTTTTTCAATAAAAAAATGAATATCGCTAATTTCCTTATAACTGTCGAGCAAAGTAACAATTTTTATCGAACCTTGTTTATCGAAATACAAATTTATCGATGATTTTTTAAAATTTTCGCAAAGGTTCGATGCAACACAAAAATATTCGGCGTTTAAAATTGTCCCGTATTTAAATAAATTTTCAAACATCACCGATCGATACGTGGCATTAGAATATTTAAACGTCGACGTCGTAAATACACACAGCGACAAAATTATTCGATAAAAATGAAAAAAAGGGAGCATCGATCTATATAACCCTACCATTTTAGCCTCTCTCAACATTGATTTTGAGATTACTTTACAAATGCGTATCGGGATCCCTTCTCCTCAAAGCCGTATAAATATATCGCTCCAGGTGATTTACACATTCGACGTATCACCCCGACCCAGTCCCGGAGCGCCGAAAAGAAGGCCGTTTATATTTTAGGTGGAAACGCCGTAGAACTCGGCGCTTGCGAGAGAGAAAGAACGAGGGAAAAATAAGGGCGAGCGGAACGACGGCAGCAGTTACGCGTACTTTAATGTCCCTTAACTCGTGCGTCGATACACTTTACGACCTCGACGAGCCGAAATTAGCCGCGGAAACTGGGATATAAGCGGTTTCGACGACATATTAAAAGAATCACTTATCGGTTTCGTGCGAGGTACCAATGGGTTTTCAGAAATTAGCCGCAGCTACGAGATTTACCGAATCGTCGTCAGCTGCTCGTGCCGCGGAAGTCGATTCAACACTTGGGAAATTAACGAAGACGCAAGGCCCGATAAATCGGCGGGAGAGGAGATTGGGTGGTAGGAGAAAACGCGCGTGTATATATTACCCGCAGCTTTTTCCTCCCGAGCTTTTATTTTCTCTCGTTAGTCGTCGATTTCGTTATCCGCGAACGCGAACGCGGGGATAAATGTCAATACCAGCGCTTATGTGTGCAGGATCCGCGTAACGCGTAAAGCCTCGGCCGTATATCACGCTAAATCGCGATCCAAAAAATATACAACGTCCTGACAGGGCCCGGGGGTGTGTGGGAGGGGGAGATGCGTTCCTCTCTCTCTCTCTCTCTCTCTCTCTGTGTCTTCCGCCAACGCGACCGGAGCCTGTTAACAATGTGTACCGCGGAGTCCCCGTATCGCTCGTTCAAAATGACGGACACGCGTTACCCTCAGCCCCTGGTCTTCCTCCTAACATTTTTCAAGCCTCGTTCGTTTATTTTTATTCGAAAAAATAAAAGTTTTACATAATTCGAAACGAATTGAATTTTCGGAACATATTTAGGGTGGATGATCCGTTGACGGGCGATGAAATCTACTCGGAATGATTTATAGCGTTAATGATTTCTTCGGGATATTTTATAAGAAAATTGTATATTGAATCGAGGAATTATCATAATGCGAATACCGAGCCAAAGGCGAAAAAATCACGGGAGATGCATCGAGTTCCCGTTTAAGATACAATATTGCGACAATCGGATCGAGAAACGTGAAAAACGACCGTTGAAAGAAAGTGTATTAAATTATTGGTTAAATAAACCGATAGCGTCGATGTTTCATGAAGAGAAAAATGAACGCTCGTTTAAATAAATGATCCGTAAAGAAAATAATAAATGCAAAAGTTAGTCCCATGGATAATTCATCGATTAACGGTACTAAATGAATTAATAAAAAACCAAGCGCATCCCATGTACGATTTCACGTTGCATACGCGATGCACGCGAGTATCCCTACGATGAAGCTCCCAGTGAGCCACTGCGGGGAATTTTGAGGAGTATGACCAAGTAAATTTTCGAAATTACCCATGTTATTAGAAAATTAATGGATCATCTCGCATGTTCGCGTGTAGAGCGAGGCTCGGTCTTGTCAGAGAGTATCACCGACAAACAAAATGAACAGGGGAACACGACCGTCTATTATGGCACATTTTGTTCGGTTCTCCCAATACAAATAGTAGCCGGGTACGAATGATAAATCAAAGTTTTCGCATACGACTATCTATTGTTGCCTCGACCCCTCCAGTATCGTTTCTCTATCTCCGGTATCGTTCTATCCCCTCTTTTCTCTTCACTCGTTCCTTTTCCCTCTTGCAGCGCTCCTTTGTGTAAAAGATTCCGATCGGCGTATCTGCTCTCGTAATCCGACAAGTAAAAGTGTCACTGTAAATTGAGACCCCTCCCCCTCCCCCTCCGGTACGTGTAAACCAGAAGAACCAATTATGAGAACCCCTCCCCCCTCTCTTCTCAACACTCAACCCCACCCCATAAAAAAGACGCGCAGCGAGAAGATACGGAAACGGTTCGAAAAATATACGCGGGTTGAGAGAGAGAGAGAGAGAGAGAGAGAGAGAGAGACTGAGAGCGATGAAAAGAAAGAGGCCTAATTTGTTGGATAGCTGATCGTTTGTACGACTGAGTTCTTCGTTGTTTTGACAGGAGGCGGAAAAAAAGTTCGAGTTTCCGGTAGTTGTGTTTCCTCTTCTCATTTTTTTCCTCGACTCTCCCGTTTCTTTTTTTAACGATAGCAGTCTGATACGAAGCGACAAGATGCGCCTCGTTTTCTCTTATGCTAGGGATATCGCGACGACATTTCGGACTGTCGACTAAGTGGTGAGAAAACTACCGTTGTTGGTGTTGCAAGGAAACTGACAGCGTTGACGGGACGGATGGTTGACATTTTTTGTCTCTGGCACGCGTTCGAATGAGAAGACGGTCTCTCTTTTCTTATTAGGATAATGTTGTTTTTACGAATCTTGCGTAACGAAGGAGTTCGCCTTTGTTTGACATCTGATTCTTTGCTTAGAAAAAAATATTCCGCGTTGAGTTATCGCGAGGAGGAATGATTATTTATTGTAATTCCGGGGAATGTTGATCGTTTTATAAAAAATGTTGTACGTTACGGATTAAAATAGCTTAGATTTAATTAAACGAATGCGATCAATTTCTCTGTTGTATGTAAATTGTTTGAAAATTATTATAAAATATATTTAACAAAGAGGTTTTGCCATTACGTTATATAAATTTTATACGCCGATTTAATTAAATCGTTGAGCTTGATAATACCGTTATGTAATTACAACTGCTAGTCTCAGTTATTACAACTTTATTTGTATCAATTTTTCAGTTCTTTTCATGGATAGAAAATAGGAGATAAAAAATATTAGTCGACGATTAAACGGTAATGGTGGAAAACTGTCGTGTATTTAAAATGTTTCATTAGTTATCCTTACAGTTATTTATTACCTGCAATTTCACAAGCATGCAATCGCTTACAATTTATAATTTTTTTTTTATGTATGAGAATTAAGAAATTATTGAGATATTGAGATTTAACTATTCGAAGGAAATGATTCTACGATAAACTAACCACGAAAATATAGTATAAAATTATCGTAAATGCGTGAAATATGATTTATAATATAGTTAAAATACGCTTTTCTTACAAGAAAACAAATTTTCGCTCGTTGAACAACATATATTCTCTAGAAGCGACGAGAAATGTCGTTGGTTTTAAACTCAGAAAGCCTTTAACTCTAAATGATGAATCGACATTTTCCAAGTATGTTTTGTTATTCTCGAAATACTTTAAACACCTGAAGTAAACTTTCTGCTATAAAAGGAAACTTACAGTAATTAGATATACGTGCAGAACAAAGTGTAGAAATTTCTCCAGTTTATATAAAAATATTTAAATAAATTGCTGGAATTTAACTTTTTTGTTCGAAAATACGTTTTTAATATTGTATTTAATCTTTCAAATAATAATAATATATTTCATTAAGTTGTAATATGCTTTATAAAAATTATATTACAAAATTCTTAATTTTTCTAACTCGTTTATAATATATAAAAAAATACGTGAAATATGCGGAAATATTTAACGTTTCTAAATTTCGCTTCGTAAACGAATTCACCGATCATTTACGATACCAAAATATCTTTTATGACAATTTTATAAGAAACAATCTTTATGTCTTTATAACTCAAAAGCTTTTTTATACATGTTAATACTATCTGACTAAACTACCCGCATACATAATTTTGTCTTTAATATAATATATCCTGTTGTAATATTAAATTCTATAATTTGCATGAATAATAATTTTAAACATTTCGAAATTATCTCTATTTCAAATACCACTCGTAGTTTTCGTAATTAAGCTAACACAAATATCAATCTCAATATTATAATAAAATTTGTTACAGTAGCCAAAATATTTTTAGTTTCAAGATTTCTTTATATCGGTTATTTAATTTTGGCTAATAGTCAATTCACGAATGAAAATAGCTCGCCAATTGTTTCTTTAATATTAAAATATAACAAAGTAAACGATGTTTTATCACAATATCCAATAATGCAATTTTAACACTGTCGTTACTTAATTTCTTACATACGTTAAAACAAATTTTTTCATCGAGCCCTTATTCGACTGCTTTCGACGTTAGTACCAATGAAAAGGTTATTTCGTTAGTTTCGATACGACAACAAAAGAATGTTACGCGAGAGTACCGGTAATCATTGCCATGGTTATTATTATTATTATTAGATTATTGCGTTATTGGGGGAAGTTACGCATATTCGCATCGATGAAAATCTGGCGTTGCCATCGTTATTTATGCCGTTATTCGATAATTTCCGCTTCACCTGTGTAATGTGTAACCCGACATCAAAAGTGTGTAAATAAAAATTATCACCATTGTACGAAAAACAGTGTTTTACGATATCGAATACTATCGCAAATGCAACACAAATTTTTTAAGCGCGTAGCGAAACAGTTTTGTTAAAATAACAAATACGTTTCTATTGGTGGCAGTCTAAAGCCGATTTGAAAAGCCAGAAATTTATATATTTCAACGTTTTTAAAAAGTATGAGTTTGGGTTACCTTTCGGAAACACATTACGCTCTAAAAAAAAGTTTTAAAATAATAAAAAGTACATTAAATTTTCAGCGATGGATCCCAAGGTACTCTACGTAAAAAAATGTTCACCGCGCATTAGTTGATTTTACCCTATTCCAATTTCATAAATGAAAAAATCAACCGGTTTTTAAAAAGTTTCACTCGCGAAACGTTATTGACTCGGAGCCGATGAACGACCGAGTCTACGAGCTTCGTTGAAAATTTCGTAAAAAATTGGTCGCTCATTGTAACCTCGCTTTTGATTCACCGAACCGTCGTACAGTTACGTACGAATTTTCATACTGCATTCATACCGTTAATGCACTGCGCAAGTCGGAGGAAAATTCGCTCGTATCTCGCGGTTTCGTCTCGCCCACGTAACTAAAAACGTAATGAAAAAGAATCAATTAGCGGATAGAGTAGTCGAATAAAGCGAAAGAAAATGTAAATAAAGGAGGCTTCCGCGAACGCCAGAGGCAAGAAGAGGCTCCGGTAGAGTCAGAGAGAGAGAGAGAGAGAGAGAGAGAGAACGCATTAGGCTATTAAGACGTTCTCGCCGAGATAAAAGGAAGCTGCTCCTGCTGTTGCTACTCCTGCCGCTGGCCTCTTCACTCTTGGCTAAGACCGAACCGATGGAGAGGAGAGCGAGACGAGTGGATCGGGAGCAGGAGAAAAAGAGAAAAAGAGCGAGAGAGGAGAGAGAGAGGAGAGAGAGAGCGAGGCGCGCCGCTGGAACATCGCGCTCGCGTGAAAAGGGACGAGCGAGGAAGAGAGAAAAAGAGAGCGAGTTCGGTGTGGAGAAACAAATAAACGAGGGGAGCAGTTCTCGGGCCACCATTAAAATGAAAAATGATGTTACCGTCGACGTTCTCTCTTTCCGTCTCTGTTTCTCTCCTCGTGGGCTTCGCTTACAACGTACAAAACCCCACAACCGCCGGTAACCGCGCCGATTTCCACCGAAAACGCAGTGGGAGAGAGAAGAAGAGAGTTATCTATAGAACTTCCCACCCGAGTTAACCTTTCCTCTCCCCCCCCCTCTCTCTCTCTCTCTTAACCCCCCCGAATCCACCCCCTACTCTATCTCCTACCTACCCACTCGCTTTGCCCGCGAGTTATTGCTGATTTTTCAAATCTGTTAAACACTCTTCTCCTCGACCGCAACTTTCACCGCCTTCCACTTCTTTTTATTCTTTTTTTCTCTGTCTCTGCACCCCTTCCTATCTGTTTTTCTTTTCGAAACTTTACACGTTGGATAGCATCTGTTTTATTACTTATCCGATCCTTGGGATAAAGTGCTCGAAGGAGAAGATTCATGTCGATTGGGACAACGACGTTCTACATGCTCTTTAAAAACTTTAAAACTTAACGCATTCGAAACATTTTTACGATACATCTTTACGTTTTGAATTTTCACATTTTTAATTTCATCGATTGGTTTTCCTTGGATTCACTTTTTATGGCTTAAACTTTGTTATAATAAAAAGTATCAAAAGTTAAGCGCATGTTTTTGTTTGCTTAAAATCGATTCTTGTCAAATTTTTAAACGAAAACGATTTCACTTTTTCGCATTATTCGATGATAAACGAAAATACAAAATACAAAATAATGGTATTCGTTTTAATAAATTTAAAACTGTTTTTACCGGATACTAAATATCTTGAAGTTCTTCGGATAAATTCTTTAGATTAGTACATAATTTCTTCGATAAAGTAAAGTTCTAGAGAATAAAGTTTCTTTTTATTTAAACTACTAAACATATCACGACGCAACAACTCGAATTCGCGTTCGAAAAGAAATTCTATATCGTGTGTAAGCAGTTATTTAAGTTTGGACAAGATATTATTAGAATTGTAAGTTTGCCGAGGTTTTTTTTTTTTATGTTTTCGCCCCGTGCGATTTATAATTAAGATACCGGATCTCCGATTTCTAAGAGTGATTTAATTTTATCGAGAAATCAATCCCGGACTCTTACAAATATTTGAACGCGAAACGCAAGTGATGGATGTATCAATAACGCGCCCCATTAACTCCATATTTTGATACGAATCATAAAAGTCAATCTTTTTAAACTCGTCCCGAATCTAAACTCGTTCCTCGTGTAGTCCAAGCTACTGCAATTTCGACCCTTCGAACAATCTCGAAAAGAACGTTAAATACCGAGTTATTTATTTTTAAAACTTTCCTGGACCGAATGTCACGAGTCTTTATACGACGAGTCTCTCTCTCTCTCTCTCTCTCTCTCTCTCTTCCCCCGACGGATATGATAAAAAATGTAAAGAGTATAGTTTCTCAGTCGTATACTCGTTGAATTTATCGGGTTTTCTGACTTATTGTATACGCGAAATTTCATGAAAAAGGGATTGTCTTCTTGCTCTCGGGCAGTATCTTAACCGCGAGGCTTCAATTCACGGAAAGTAAAGGATGAACATCGAGCGAGAGAGAGAGAGCGAGAGAGAGGGATGGAGTATCCTTTCTCTGCTTTCAGTCAAAGCTTCCGGCAGATCCAAGTTTCTTGTAAAACGACGAACGTCTCCATCGAATCATCGTCTTTTTCTTTGTTTGCGCGAGTCCGTGAGAGAGGGAGCCACTTTTCATTGCCGTATTGACATGTAACTGTCATCGGTCAACCGGCTCCGACCATTCGTTCCGACTTCTTGCGCTACGACTTGACTCGAGTCGCCGCCGCCGTCGCGAGTGGACCGGTCGACTCGAATCGTCAGCAATTGCCGATCGTTCAATCGTCGGAAAAAAGGTGTCCGCTCTTGGCGATCGTTCTCTCTTTATTCCTGCTAACTTTTTGCGCCGCGGTAACTGCCTTCTCTCTTTCGCGATTGCTTTTATCGTTTGTACTCGCGACTCGGTGCGCGAACCGCTCGAAATACAATGCTTTTTGAATTTGTATGCTGATTTTCATGATCGATTTCCTGTGCGCTCGAGCTTACGTATTCCATTCCGTGTAGACGGTGAAAGATCGTCCGATCGAGATGTTTACGTTGCAATGTTTGCTTTTTAATAAAACTTGTTTATGAATTATTTAACGTTTCTAAGTAACAATGTTTTGTTTTTCAATGAAAAGCACGGCTTTTCTTTTTTCTTTTTTCTACTCGGTACGGTATTAATGAGAAAACCCGTTGATCGCGATTATGTATAGACGATGATTCGACATCTTTCGTAACATTTTTCGAATTTCTTCGACGAGTTATTAGAAAATACTTTCAAAACATACCTTCAGTTTTTTAATCGAAAAGGCTTTGGTATTTATCGTGTATATTTTGGATCGGTTCGAAATATTATATTGAATGATAAAATTTTAATACGTCTAAGGAAATATTTTGAAACCTTCCTATAAATCAGTCGCGTCAACTAAATATTTTGTAAAGATGATTATTATTCGTAAATTCCTTTCACCGCACGTTTAGTAGATTTATTACTCGAAACGGCTAATAAGTTGACGAAATCGGGTGAAAAATTGGTCAAAGAGCAAAATTTTCGCTTCGTCTCGGTTCCTTGCTTTTACCTTTTTACGCGTTGCATCGAATGCGCCTATTCGCTTCAAAAGTGAGATCTACTCGCGCAAAATGTAAAAAGAGATCGATTATCGATAAACTCGGAAAACTCGTTTAGCGGTGATTTTGTTGCTTTCGGATTAAATGTTTAGCACGCATACGGACAATACGTCATGAATCCGGTAATTCGAAAAAACCAACAGCGGAGGTAAAAATAAATGTCTCGAAGAAGCGAATAAATTTATTCACTTGTTCGCCATTCCTAGAGAGCCGTTCGTCTTAGGAGCGCGATTCTCGCTTCCTTTCATTTTTATTCTTTTATCTTTCTCTCTCTCTCTCTCTCTCTCTCTCGCTCGTCCATTCGCGTTACTCTCGGGTTCTGCTTCTCCTTGCATTTTCTGCTCTCCCTCTCTATCTCTTTTCTTAAAGCTCACTCTCCCGTGGCCCTCGTTCTCCTCGTGGCAGTATATCAACAATGATAGTTATACACGTACGTTATAATCGTAAATTAGTCGCGGCAACATAATATATTCGTGGGCTGGTTGCTTCGCGCGTATCTGTTTTATGCTGTTATTATATATGACAGCAGCAGTCATACCTGCCCGCCTCCACTTCTCTCCCTCGTCCCCTTCGTTCCATCCTTCTTCTCTTGGCTTCTTTTCTCGCTTCTCTCTTGTGGCTCTGCCTCTTCCTCCCTCTCTTACTTTCTATATAACCCTTGCCTCGGTTATTATTAACGAGAAAAAACATCAGATATCTTAATGTCTTATTAAGCCTATTACTTTCGGACGAGAAAAAAAAGGAACTCCTCCGTTGTATAATACTCTCTTCATCGAATTAAAAAATACAGTGGAATCGATTGTGTTACCCTTTCAAGTAGATACTTTTTCTTTATTTAATATCGTATCTTTATGTCTTGATAATTTTATACGCAACTCAACCAATGGCAAAGTATTATACGATTATGCGTCCGCACTCAACATTTAATCGATCGCATCCGTCGATTTTACTAGACGAACGAGACGACTACAAAAATTAATCCATCTAGGTTTTTCGTCGATGACTCGAGAAGGATCTTTATAATTCAGAAATTTTTAGAAAACGCGTTATCGCGCAAAATAAAACGAGCTAATCTCGATAACCAGGATTTTAAATACAAACGTATTTCCTCTTCTCGGATGAAATATTTAAGCAATATTTTCGTAACCACCGAGTAAACAAATTGTACGAACGATCAAGGATTATTCGAGCGTCGCGAATTCAATGAATTTATTCATTAGTATAATTTAAAATTTGTGTGCATAATTGCGCGGAGTGCATATCAGATTTTAAAATGTATTAAAAGCACGCCATCGTGAGCAAAAATGGATACATTATTAAATGAATCACCTTTGAATTTTAATATTTTCATCGTAAATACAAAGTCCCGTACAGGAGAATAAGTTTTCTTAATTTAATGCAAAACACACGAGTCCGTCCTCCTTTATCAGACCTTAAAATTGATGCATTGTGTTCGGACTAAATGTAAATTCCCCGGAGTCCACCGCTCGAACCGCACCGGATTCGTCACTCAGCGTACGAGCGAGAGAGACGGAAAATTAATAAGGAAATAAGTACCTCCGATGCCCGGTGCAATAATTCGTCGCGTGCGAGAAAGTTCCCGCGGTGTCTCCCGCCATGTCGTCCGCAAACGGCGCGCCGCGATATTTTAATGGCTGGACGCGCGGCGCACGCGATACGTTCGAGAATCCGAACATGCGCGCGAAATCGGAGGCGATAAAGTGACCGGCGCGCAAAGTAACGGATAGTCGAGTGATTCCGCGACCCTTTTTTTTTTTTATCCACTGTGAAAAATGCATCGACACCGTTGTAAATTAATCGACGAGCACTCGCGTATCTTACCTGCGCATTATCCGTTTCGGACTCGAAAATCCAGCTGCGGTGATACAAGCCGAGGGTTCGTTCGTTTATGCGGTGCGACGCGCGTTACACCTCCGATAAATCACACCCGAGCACTCGCTCGAGGACCAAAAGAGAAAGAGTCGGGAGAGGGTTTAGGGAGAACCTTGAGTACGTCACGTCCTCATTACAGGATAGTAATTGGTCGCGAGGTGCGACGCGACTTTCCACTCGGCGGTTAATGTGCGAACGTGGGTCGGTCGATTCGCGCGTCCGCGCCCATAAAAACGGATTAATATCGAGGGTAGCTCTGAGAGAGAGAGAGAGAGTGAGAGGGAGAAATTAGTCCATCCGTCCAAGCACTTGAACGTATTCGCACGGAGCGACAGTTGCATAATCGTTACACGAATATTATGATCAAACGCGGGTGAGTGCGGCATAAAAGGTGGCCTTTACGGGTCCGTTTCTCTGTTTCCGTGGCGTTCGATATCGGGCGTAGCGTCGCAATTAACGTCAGCGACGCCATTATCGCTTCCGGAACGGAGCTTCGCAACTGCAGTCGTTGCGCCCTGCTGTCCGACCTTTACGCGGCTGGATGCACCGGATCGGTGGCGTATGTGCAACTGGGCTTGTGCGGGGTGGAAGCGAGGGGAGGGGAACGAATGGCCGATGCATAGATGCCGCGTACTCGGGGTAAGGGCGCGTTCAAGGACGAGCTTTATTTTTCCCTCCGAAACCTGTCGCGGGTCTCTTTATTGTCCGTGACGATCTACTTCTTTTGTATTGCTCGTTGAGGATTTTACGGGTGGACGTGATCTCGCACTCGGTGGATAAATTAATTATGATCTGGGATTGTAGGCGTTCTAATTGAAACCGGCTGCTTTTAGCGGAGGAAAATGTTACGGTGGTTTTTCGAGAGTCTTACAGACGAACGCTTGGAAACGAATCCGAGATGACTTTTAATATTCGATTTTAAAATACGCGCTGGATGGATATTTTGTAACGGAATATCGGGAGAGTAATTTTACTCGAGTTTATGCACCTGTGCGAGTCGATCTTTGAACAAATTTTTATTCTAACGAGTTCCGAAAAGGCGGTTCGTATTCAATTATGAAATATTAAACGTTGTTTTCGCGAGTACTTTGCCCAAACACGAGACCTTTTTAATTATTTTTATCCTATACAACTTAGGTAAAATACAATAGTGCTACTTTCTGAAGGGACAAATTTTTTTTAATCAATCGTAATTTTCTTCTCGTCTCATTTTCCTGAAACTCAAACCCGCCAATTTGGAGATTGGAATATCTTTTCGAGCCATAAACCTAATGAATAACGCTATCTTCCTTTTTATTTAAATCTCCTAAGATTAATGCGATGCACTGCTTTAATACTTTTGTGCTGTTCAAACAGCTTAATACTACCGTAATATTCGAAAATGTTACCGTGTATCTTATCAAATTAAGTTTTCTTTTGAAATTAATGCGACGAATGGATTATTCTGTCAATAATAGTAATTTCTACATAGGCTTTAGTAATCATAATACAACCTCAACTAATCCTATGTTTAGCGATAAGTGATCCCCTTCCCCTTCCATGCTTGCTCTAATTTATGTTTGTAAATAGAACCTTACCGTATACACACACACATAGATTTTAACGCTAGTAATCCTTTCCGCACCTTTTACATCGTTCGCTTTTTTAGTAAAGTATACGTATATCCTTTGCATACAAATTATCGGAGTCGAATGTTTCTCGAAGTTTAACGCGATATTACGTTATCTTTGTTATTTTAGCGTTTATTTAGGCGTAGATTATAGAAGTACAGCATTAAAAATATAAATGAAATGCAGGTTTAACGAAAAGCGAGGTGACAACGTAAATTTCTATCGAAATTTCATAACGAATTTGGATAAAAAAGTACTCGAATCTTAACGAATTCATCGCCGCTAGTTTCTTTATTCCCATAGCGGCTAGAAACATCATCGTCGTAAAGTCGGAATAAGAATTCAGCACGCGTGTGGAGAATTAGTATGAGCAGTCACGCAACTTCATTTCGTTGCGTTCGTCTGCGTAATTCTG
This sequence comes from Dolichoris vasculosae, assembly GCA_018907195.1. NCBI lineage: Eukaryota > Metazoa > Arthropoda > Insecta > Hymenoptera > Agaonidae > Dolichoris > Dolichoris vasculosae. Next base: position 23,935,857 of record JACCHY010000002.1, read on the forward strand.
CCCACGCGGACCGAGTCCTTAAAATGCATTAGCACCAGTTAATTTAAGCGTTTTTCTCGAGCGGGGCGCAAAACAGAATTGAATTTGCGCCCGATACGCGCCGGGAGCCGGACTCGAGTTTTATTTCCGAGGAAGATAAAAGGCCCGCGGAAAGCCGATCGGCGCAAGAAGCGAGAGACGCGTCGAGAAGACGACTTTATACCGGTCGCTCGTCTTCCTGTCCCATGGTTCAAAAAGTGGACCGCGGCATCCGACAAATTGCGGCGCGCCCTTCGAATTATTAATTGTCTCATCCCGGGTCTTTTTTCCCACCCCGACGCGCATCGCAATTTATGTATCGGCGCAGTTGCTGTTGTCCGAGGCTTTTTTACACCCTCTGTCGACGATCTCTTTTTCCCTCGGTAATTCGCCGTCGCCGCCGCCGCGCGGCTATTTTACCCTCTCTCTCTCTCTGTGTCTCCGTCTCCCTCCTTCTCGACTAGCCGTCGATTTTAGCCGGGCGCAAATTAATTCAGCGCTTCGTGATAATTGCGAGGCTGCGCGAGGCAAGTGGCGGTAGAACTGGTATAACTCCGGATGTGCGGGGGTGTGAGAGGCCGATGCTCGCGTCGCTTATAGACGACCGCAGGCGACCGGCCGCACATTTCGGGCCGGCCGCATTATTCTGTGATTGTCGCCGCTGTCTCTCTTTCCCTCCTTTCGTCTCTGTCTCGCTCGCTCGCTCCTCGCTCACTATTTGGCGTTCGCTCGGTTTCTATCCGAGCTCCGACCGAGAAGAATGTGTTAATTTTGCGGCGATTCGATAAATCGAGCTGTTCTCGGTTTTCATTTGCCAATCGATGAGTCGGTTAATCGCTTAAAGTTCATACGTCTCTCGTACACGAGCGTCGAATTCTGCAAGGTTTAAGCCGTTGTTTTATTTTCAAAGATATTTGCGTTCCTATTACTAGTCGGGGACTGGGGAATTTGCTTTGATACGTCACTTTACGATAGTCGAAATTATTTATATTTGCGTTTTACGAAAAGACGAGAGTGTAAAATTTATATCTGGTTTGGGGAGAAAAAGGTTTATCGTATACTGATTTTGTAAATGTTTTTTATCTTCGTTACAATAACGTTCTTTAAAAATTTTTGTATAATTTTTTTTGAATCAACGTTTCCATGAATAAGCAACGCAACATTTTGCCTCTTTTATGTTAATTTGTTAAATTTAAAAACTATTCGTTTGATGTGACTATAGAGTAATGTATTATATTAACCAATTATTTTTACCAGCGTATAGTTCGATAATATCAGAAAATTTAATTAAAAATATTATTCTTTTATAATAAAAAATAAAGATTTTAAATAAACAATTTTAATTAAGTAAACAATACAGTAAATATCGCGTTATTCGATAACCGAATGTGGATTATACAGTTAATTGCACGAATACATTTTAGCTATCTTAAAAATGAAATATTTAATATTATGTAATTGAAAATATAAAATAATTAATAAATTTATCGGTAAATTAGATGTGTAGTTAAACAATTTAATAATCTTAATTAATTATGTTAAACGTAATAATATCAAATTATATTTTAAATTAGAAACGCTGAAATGCATTCGATATTCGTAGTTGAGCATTTTATTCGATATTTGTTGAAAAATATTAAAATAAAATTATATTGAAAATCTTATATTTTAAAATATAAACTGCACCGAAGGAAAGAATTTATCCAGAAGTCGTTAAAAAGTTGTAAATAATGTAACGGTATCGAAGATACATTTTTTAATACATACGGATAAGAATTTGTATCTTAAAAAATGCATAAATAAATGGATTATATACATGAATATATTTTTGAACAAACGAATCGAAAATGATTTGGCTCAAATAGTGGTATATTGACTATCGCGAAAAATTTCTTTGAGCTTAGCACTGTGAGAATATCGGGAGAAACCAAGAAAATAATTGAATTTACAATTCACTAACTGTCAGAAATATTCTTTCAAGCAGATGCGTAATACCATTCCCTTACAGCAGCAGTTAATGAACTTGAATTTTAAGAAAGTATTTTTCTCGGATATCAAAGAATCGATATGCGCGAACCTATAATAAAATTAATAAATTTTCCTGCTCATGTGTGGTCTATGATGTTAACGTTTAAAAATGATATTGCGGTTAGACGATGTCGGAACCAATAGAAAAACCGGTACATTATAAACGTTTGCGAACGATGTTGTAATTTTAATATTCTTAGTCGATTCTAAGCTTTTCCTTCGCGTACACGGTATTATTAGCTTTGAACTTAAATTATACATTAAATCTTACGGTGTAGCGAGTGATTGTAAATAAATTGCGAATCAAAAGACTATAAAATTCCGGTACATCTCAAAATTAGTAATACGCGATATTACAATTTGGAAGGTTTTAATAATAAATAGATTAATAATATATAGTTAGTTACGAGTTGTAATAATAATAATAACGATGATATAAATCGAATTTTAATATAATATACTGCCGAACTCGAAATATACGTACGCGTACGCGTATTACGATGTTACATTTTAGTTGGAGCTTTACATCACGAAAGTATTCAATTATCCATCCTTTCGAGTAAATTAGTTGAAATTACAAATCTGACTATTGATTTCTCGCCGACGGAACATCGAACATTCGAATATTCGAAAAGCTTCGCTATCTATTTTTACAGTTCGAATTTTCCTCTCGAGCAAACGATGATATTTTCATCGTCGTAAAAAATTAGTTGGATTATCGCGAGCGATAGAAACGTTTAAAAACTAATAAACGCTACGAGTGGAACGATACATTGAAAATTAAACCGTTACCCAAAACAATCGGCGATAACCTCGACACCGAAGAAAGTACAACGGAATCAACGATCGAACTCTCGAACAACGCAGTCAACGTCTCCTGGCGTCGGAGTGCGAAGAAAAGTCGGTCGACGCTGTTATCAACGCACCGGACGGTATCTATATCTCGGTGCGCGTTATCGTTTCGAATTACGTTTTTAATTGCCGGCAAGTTGGACCGAACGCCGCGCGATCCGAAAGTTCAATTATCCTCGATAATTAATTAAATTGGAACGGGCGATCGAGCGCTCGTTGCACCCGTCTTTCCATCAGCTGTCGATAACTATTCGGTGGCCGAACGCGTGTACCCGAACTCCCGGCAGCCGAGGGATATTTTACGAACACGGAGGGCGAAAAAGAGAGCGCGGTAAAGTATCCCGGGAGCGCAGGAAATTGCCTCGAGATCGAGAGACAGTGGGTCCTTTGATTATTGCGTCGCCGAGTCGCGGGAGCTACCGATGCTTTTTAATAAGCGGCAATTAGAGGAGCCGAGCGAGCGCGTCTAAGTCCACTCCAGACATCGTCGGAGTGAACGAGCGAAGGAGGAGGAGGAGGAAGAGGAGGAGGACGAGGTTAGCTCGTCGATAGGCGCTCCTCGCCCTTTTCGCCTCGTACTTGGCTCGAGCCACGGGGACGTCTGCCTCGTAAAACTTGTGAAATATCGCCGTCACCTCTAGCATCGGGAGCGCCTCGCCTCCGTATCCGAATGCGCTCGTGACACGGCTTCGCTTTGCATGCGGCGATACACGGAGCCGATGTCCTCGCGAGATTTTTCTCCCCCTCCCGTCCGCCTCTTCCCGCCCCGCGGCACTCGCTGAGAAATTTCAAGAGACGATGAGAGAAGGAGAGATGCTCGTCGGCTAAAAGATTATCATCGTAAAGTCTTTAGTAAAAGCAATTCTAATTTTCGGCTCGGCTTCCTTTATCATTTTATTATCGTCGTCTTTATAGATATCAGAGTCCGGAGTTTCTGAAAGCTCTTAAACTTTGGTTTTATTAGCGCGCAAGTCCGGCCGACGGAGCTCGCGCAACGAAGAGAGAGAGAGAGAGACTCGGTGGCACATCTTCTCGACCCTGTACTCAAAGTGAAAAATGTCCCGATTTCAGACTCTCGAGAGCGGCTCTCGCTCTCCGCTCTCCTCGGCTTTATACTTTCTTGTAAATTGTATTAAAATGCCCGTCTTTTACGAGCGTGTCAAACTACCTATGCCGCCTTTCGTTCTATCTCTCTCTCCCCCTATCCCTATCTTCCCTCCTTCTCCTCCCACCTCGTTCGTGATTTTCGAATGCCTCGACGCGGCGGCGTCGGCTGCACCGATGTGCCGACGTGCGGTATCAACGCGTCGCGTAAATCCGTGTGGGTGCGTGTACCCCTTGACATTCGCGTATCACGCATGACGCCTCTCTCATCCTCTCTCTCACCCTCTCTCTCACCCTCTCTCTCACCCTCTCTCCCTCGCTCTCCTTCCTTACGCGATATTGAATTCCGATTTTATGATCCTCGACCCAAGCGAGCGTCGAAGCGCGCACTTTAGCTCCCGAGTGCGGTGTAAACTTTTATTCGCGAATTTAGACGAAATCGCGGACGACGAAGGGGAATAAAGAGTACGCGAATACGCGTTCGCGTTTTGTGCGGAGTCGTAGAGTCGAGGAGCCGAACGGGAAAAGCGATATTTGCGTATTTTGACGTAGCGGAAAAAGAACGACGATGGGAGGAAGGAAGGACTACGTATACGGATAACGAAATATCGAGTCGTTTCAATCGTACGTTTATCGTCTAAAAATAAAACGACGATTTACCATTTTTCATTTTTCGAAAAATATCCTTCCGAAATCCTTTTTAAAATTACAAACGTATACCAGGACAAAGTTCGTATCGAGCCTAGAAATCGTATAAAATATCTCTTCTAGTCTATAACTTTGCGCGCAATAGATTAAACATCCTATTCACGATTTTTAATTTTTTTGTTGGAAGCTTGGACCGAGAATCGAAACAAAGTAATAAAGATTAACGAATTCTCCGATCTAGCGAAAACGCGAAAGTGAATTTTCACCTTCGTCGCGCGAATTTAATTTTCCATCGTGTTCTTGGTCGGAGTCTTGCATCCCTTTACATCGCACCGACGACGCGACGTCGAGGGCATTTTACTCTTGCCATTAGCCGGGAGGAGGTGGAAGAGGAGGAGGATCGTCTTCCTTTTTTTAAGCGCGGCTCTCGAGTTGATTTACGAGCGGTAAGGTAACGTGGGCAGGTTTAGTAGCGCCGATTAGGTAGTTTCATGCGCTTGCGCATCGCGGCGGTGGTTTTAGGACCTTGGCGTGGCAAAACTGCGAGCTCAGTCGGCGTGGCGCGACTCTCGCACGCCGCGAAATGAAAAATGAGTGAATTGCCTGATATTAAAATATACTGTGCTTAAGTTTCTGTTAATTTTCTGTCTGCGCACGAGCCGCGTTTTATATGCGCGCGGTAGATCGCCGAGCGAGATAAATATATTCCGAATATCGGAGCTTTAGCCTCTGGCCGTATAAGACGTAATGAGTTTCCAGCATGCTTTACTTAATCTTTTACCTCGAATTATTACGAATATGGAATGAATGCGCGTGTCTTTATATTTTAATGTCGCGAACATTTTACAAAAATGTACCTACTAATTGAGGAACTTCTCTCGAATTTATGCACAATCGACATAAAATTTAATTAAAGAAACAGAATATTATTTTATTTTATCCGTATGAATTTTAAAATATAAAGTTTCTCTGGAATTCGAAACATTTGATAGACATTCTCAATTTCCAGAGGATAAACGCGTTAAGAAAAATATTTAAAAAACAACTTCTCCGGTTATTCTATGTAATTAAATTGACGTTTCGAAATAAAATTTGGCATTACAAGATTTTTATTGATTTTTATGCAAACCGCTACAACTCTTTTGTATACATAAAAGCGTAACCTGCAACTTGGACCAAACGTTAACGAAACAAAATTGATGAAATTATAAAGAAACATTCAGAAAACTAGTTTTCGAACTCGTCGTAAAGGAAACAACCGAAAGTTAGGGTTTTTTTGAACCCCGTAACGCTACTCGATTACACGTGCACTTATCCCGTATATAGAAACGAGTCACGAGCATCAAATTACCAAAAATATCAATTTATATAATACAAAGTTTTTATAGACATTCCGTGTAACATCGTTCAAAAATAAACGTAAATAAATTCGTATCGAGGCGCAACCTTTTCGAGAATAAAAGGAAAAAATTAGCGACCCACGCGAAACCATCGGCCCGTTCGAGTCGTGTATAAAAATCATAAAATTCAAATATTTCCAAAAACCATTTACCTACCCTTACAAAGAGCCTCGAGCTCGAAAGGAAACTAAGAGATTTCGAGGACCGATTCAATGTGTTCCTTACTTGGGAATGGAATCGCGCCCGCCTCGATTCAAATCGGAAAGTTCAATCGGATTCCTCGGCATCGATGAATTATCGCCTCGCATTTACGTTCGTTTCCCCCCACGATTGTCTTAATCTCGCTCCTCATCCCTCCGTCTATAATCGAGTCTCTCCGCGGCGCCACGACGACATCGAGCATCGCTATCAAACAATTAGCCCGGGATCTCGCCTTCCGTATGATTATCCGCGTATATACGGCGTCTCCCCCTCTTTACATCATTGAAACGAGCCCATCAAAGGGGAAAAGCCAGAAGGACCGATAAGACTCGCGCTCACTCGGCGATCGAGGAAAAAGCGGAAAGACGGAGAAGACGATAAAGGGAGAGTAACGAGGAAATAAGGAGGACGGGAGGCGAAGCTTCTGCCAACTAATATCTTAAGCGCGTTCCTTTATTATTGTTATCCGCAACCCTTTGCTCGATCCCGCGCTGCCAAGAAAACGCTTAACGGCACACTTGTCTTAACGGCAACGGCAGCCTTTTCACTATCGCCTCCCTGATATTGTGCGCCTTTGGTACGCCTTGGTGCGCGGGTCCTCGACGTTAATTTCTTAGGCTTGTCTACGCCTCTCATCAACTGCGAATGTACCTGTGAACGCGTCTACTTGGCTTTGCCGTGTCATAGCGAACATTTTATTTTAAACTTCGACTCGATGCTTTAAATACCTACGTCCAAACGATATTTATTGCATTGCCGTATTTTCAACGTTCGTTTCATTCTCGATTTTAACGAAGAACTTTAAAACTTTTATCCCGTGTGCAGGAATATATTATTAATATAAATTATTAATATAATTTTTCTGTCTACAAATATTATTAAAAGAAATAGTTACTAGAATTCGATTAACGCTTACATCGGCGTGTAATTTTAATTAGATTTTTTTTTTATATAATTGGCTTGTAGTTATTTATTATTAAAGATACGTTTGTATTCCAAGCGAAAGAAACTTGTACTCTATAATATATTTTACTACAAATTTAAATGAGATTTTTTAAAGAGGAAAACGGTATAATTCTAAATATATTTTAACGAGTATAAAAAGTACGAAATGTTTAAGAATACGAATGCTGTAGATATCGTTTAAAAAATATGTTGAACACGCTCGATAAATATTATATTACTTATACGCGTAGATGCATTATAAAAATATTTTATAACAAAAACGGCGATACTCGATCGAAAAGATCAAGGATCGTTAATTTATTTCGATTTAATGAAACCTAAAGCGATAAATAAATTGATCAAAATTAGAGTGAAATATTTTACTAAAACGAGATCAAGTTTTAGACAAATTGTCATTTGTAACTGCATCCTTGAAATTAGTAAATTAATGGTAGAATGTCCGCGTTTAGCTGTCGGTCAATTCGAATGTGATTAGCCGTGGCGGCGCGCAAAACGTAAACTGTACGTAGTCCGAATGACGAGAGTGTGAATGAGAGAAAGAGAGAGAAAGAGGGAGTGAGAGAGAAGAGTTCTGTGACAGGCAGGTGTTCCATGAAAACCGGAAGCCTTTTTAAAGAGAGCCATTCGCTGGAAGCAATGGACCGACAAATTCGAACTATAACTTTTGACTGTATAATCCTACTTTGACCTTTCGCTACTGTCACTGGGAAAGGATCTCCCTCGTGGCATCCACATCTTTCTCTTTTTCTCCATTGTGAAAGGGAGACGAATCGAACGAGAGCGAACGAACGAGTGAAAGAGAGATGGAGAGAGGGAAAGAACGCAGGAGAGTGGGAAGCGAACGACGGGCTTCTTCGTCTTCTTTGAATCTCCCTAACCCTGTAGCGGCTGGTGCGTGTATGTGTGCGTGAGCGTGCACTTGCGCGTGTGTCCGTACGTGTCTATCGTTGTTCTTTTGCCTGCCCCCGTATGGCTTCAGGTATAATACGCAGCTTCCTAACCTTAAAACTCGCAAGCGCTTCATTGGACGTGCCGACAAATCGCTGGGATGTAAATCAAAATCTCTAAAACGATTTGGCTTCCTCTCTTTCCTCTACACCCACTTTTCTACGCTCTCTCTCTCTCTCTCTCTCTCTGGATAAGCTCCTTCGATATCATGCGTGATTTTACAGCTCTTGATTAATCGTTCGGATGTTTCCTTTGATTTTTTCTTTTCCGTCATCCTAACGGCAGTCAGCGCTCCTCGTATCAATGAGAAATTCCAACGAGGTCAGTGAAACGAGGACGTTGGATATCGAGTGATTAATTTAAAATCAGTTTAATATGCGGGTGTACATTTAGTTTGAATTATACGAGGAATAAGCAGAGTGATCAGAAATATCAAGCGTGTACAACTCAAAATCCGTTTAACGTTCCACACAGTTGTACACCCATTTGCATTATTATAAATTTAGATACGCATTCTTGTTTATGAGGAGTAAACGATTGATATGTAATTAACGATTTGTATATTCAACGATAACAAAAATATCATGATTCGTCTAGAATAATATGTAAATCGCTTTTCGAGCCACGAAACTAATATAATCCGTCGCCTCGCAATATTTAACGATAAAAATTATGCCTCTCTACTTTTCGAGCCACCGAATCGAAAAAAATCAAGCACGCGAAAAACGAATTTCCCCTCGCGCCCGATTGTAACACAGACGAAGACGAAGAAAAAAAGAAACGCGCCAAATATCGAGCTATCTACATAATTTATAGCGCACGTTTGTCGAAAAGCAAACGAAGCCAAGGTTATTCATCTGGATGTCGCCTCGCCGCGTGGCTGGCGAGGATGAAAAAAAAAAGAAGAAGAAAAAAGGAGTCCCGGGAACGCGAGACATCGGCGTGAAAAGGAACGCGCATCCGAATTCCCGAGGAATCCGTCGTTCCGTACAACAGCAGCCAGTACATATTTTAACGGCTGCCGGACTTGCGGTACGAGCGCAGCCTTGAAGACGAGGGTTGGTCGAACGTCAGCTCGCCGCAAAATAGAGAATCCGCCAGCCGAGTGTGAATTCCGGCAAGCTACGCTGCCCTCGGACAAAACGCGTCCGTAGATACGCGTATCATTGTTGCCGCTCGCGCGCACTTACGAGCATACATCAGGCGTGCCCTAAACATCTTGGTCGGGTACTTTATAATGCGCGCGTAAATAAAAGCCGTGATTCCGGGTTCTTTGTGTTCGGTGGCGGGAGGCTTCCGTGAAAGCTCGGTACCCCCTTCCCTGCGACCCGCGGAAGTCGAAGCGCGTGTTTAGTCTGTGCATCGGGTACATCGGGTACATCGGGTACATCGGGTTTGTTTGCTGCAGCGAACAAGTTTTCTTTTTTTCCTTTTAACGTTTTGAAACATTGCGTTAACCGGTATAGTGCACTTTTCACGGTTTTACAACGCGGGGCAAATCTGATACACGTTTTCGTTTCGGGAATAACGCAAACTTTTTTTTTATTATCTATGGGCTAAAAGGCAAGCGAGCGCGCAATCCGTCGAGAAAAATATTGAAATTGGCCGACTTGTGGAACAGCGCGTTATTTTCGTTCTAAAATTCTTCCGCGGAAATGTTAATTATCGGGGTATTTGCGAATTTATGGAACGATTCTGGAAATTTTTAAAAAAAAATTTAAACGGCATCGGATAAAAGCTGTAAGAGTTATCGTATGCGTCGTTTAAAAAACGTTATTTTGAGAAAAACGCATTTAAAATTTTGAGTACTGATTTAACGATGCGACAGGGCCATATTCTATAAACCGGCTCTTCGAGCATAATAATATCAACATTTTTCGGTAAATCTATGTAGACCATATTTTGAAGATTAAAAACTAAACGTGTAAAAAACATTTAATTTTTTCCGTTGTAACGACGTAAGCCCGAAAATAACGATAATGTACAAAATTTCAAGCAAATTCCTAAAAACACGTTTTAAGAAAATCAAAACGTTAAATAAAAATTTATACGCCAAAAGATAAACGTCGCAATTTTACACAGTATTCGAATTTAATTGTAGACGATTTAATTATTTCTTTCGATTTATCCTTTGATCGAGCGAAATCGCGTAAACGATCGATTAAAAAAATTATTGATTCGAATTTCGAAACGTAGTAAAAATTAGACGAGTTCAACTCGATTCGCCCCTTCCTCGCTGTAATTATGGGACAAGACACACGCGCGCAAACGAACAAACGCACACACACACACACGTATCGCAAACTGGCTCCTCTTCCGCTGACATCTGTATTAGCGCGATTAGGCACAGGCCTGCGGATGAATAAAGGGGGAGAGAGGGAGAGAGAGAATATGAATGAACGACTTCCCTGTAGCTTACACAAAGATCGCGCGTGAAACGCATTCGCGCGTTGACATCTTCGAATAGGTGAGCAGTCGTACCATAATACACATTGTACTCGCTAATGTACATTTCGTGAAAACTATCCTCTCTTTTTTTAATCGAGTTCCCTTCCTCGCTCTCGCACACAGAGCAACACGCACACGCGTCCATTCTTCGTCGCGCGCACAATGTACACAAACGTATAAAGACTCATTGTCCGCTTGGCTCAGTCAAGCTAAAATGCCCGGGTGAATTCACGGACGCGCGCCTAAACGTCAGAACCGCTCGCGTGTGTTCGTGCCTGTCATTCGTAGGAGCCAGAGTGTGCGAGTTCACTAATCTGTAGGCAGGGTCTCGAAAGCCGACTCTTTGTGGCGACGTCAGGAGTCACTGGCTCAGAATGCGCGGAGTCAAGTCAGTCAGTGGTCCTCGTTTAAGGATAATCGGGGGTTCGTGATTTCGTAAATTACGCGTCGATGCGCCAGTCGCTCACCTTATTACCGACGTTCGCACACGTGTCCACGCACACAGTCGCACAATCATCCTTGCCTCTCCTTTCGCGCTCTTTTTTACACGCTCGTACTCGTGCTCGTCTCGTCTAGGTGTATCGAGTCCTTCGTTTCGACTGGATAAACACTCGAACGAGATCCGCCGGCACATTTTTTCTTTTCTTCTTCTTTTCTTCTTTTTCTTTTCTTCTTTATTCCTTCTTTTTTTTTTCTTTACTTTTTTTTTTGCTTTTACAAGCCGCGATCGTCGTTCACCGTAAAGGTATTTTTGTATCGCTGTGTAATTAAAGATTCCTTGAAGCCAATGGCCTGTCGTCTCTCATTTTCATACTTACGCGAGGACAAAACCAAAATATCAAGTATTTTATGCGCAACAAATGGCCTGAAATTTTTATAGCGACTCCGATGATTGATGAGCTTCTGCTTTTCAGTTTCTCTCCCCGTTATCGGCAAAAAACGTCATTCGCTTCCATTCAAGATGTTATCCGATAAATACTTTCAATGTTAAATCTATAATAAATGTGTCTAAATTTTAAAATGGGAGCATAGAAGAGTCGGTAATATAAAATTTTAAACGTTTACTCGATAATTTGATTCGATTAAAAGTATAACTTGTTTTAAAAATAAATTTATAAATAATAACTTGTTTTGATAAAATAACTTTTATTCGTTTCTGTTTTTTTAATTCATCGAAAAAAAATTTTTTCTCGATCTTATGTAACTTGAACGTACATTTTGATCAGTTGTATTCTTTCAGCGATACTTTACGCATTGTAATAAATTATCTTTTTTTCTAACGAGAGAGGCTTTTTAATTTATTAAAAATTAAGAAATAAATTTTCACAACATTATTCAAATATTTAATCAATTTAATAATCATCGTTTTTAGTAGAATAATAATCTACTTTACTCCGATTTCAATTCTTTCGATTGGAATAATACTAAAATTAAGTACTTATATAAATACATTTACGATGTATTATCGAACTCGAAAAAAAGATGTGCTGAATAGATAAAGATGTATTAGGCAAATGCTAAGTAAATTCAAAGTTAATCCCGTACCTCGTTCAATTTAAAAAAAATAAGCACCTAAAGGATAACAAGGGTTACTAAATAAATAAGCATAATATTTTAATTATTTTAACTGTTTCGTATTATCGACAAACTGATTTTCAGAACCTCACGCGTGAAAAGACTCTAGGCGCATAATTTTCAACAACATTCTTTTATCTCGTAAAACGTGCCGTTGTGCAAAGAGTAGCGATTCACTACATATACATTTATGTATACATACATTATGTTACAAGGTTGAAGAGACATAAAGAGCCATAGAGCGAGATGAAGAGAGCGAGAGAGAAAAACATCCTCGAATAAGGGGATGATTCAGGCTGCTAAAGAAGGGTGCGATCTCACTCGGTGGCTAGTGTGTATCGGTCCCTCTCTATCTTTCTCTCTCTTCCTTTCCGTCCCCCTCTTAGAAAGCGCGACTCGGTTCCGGGCATTCGCTATAGGTCCGACACACAGAGACACGGGGAGACCGAAAGAGCAAAAGAGCGAGAAAGAAAGCAAACGTCGACAAGGCTCGGCTTCTTCCCCGCCGGCGGTTCAGTTTCCAATTTGGATGGCGCGCGACAGGATCGACGACGATTCCTCTCTTCGCGTACTAAACGCGCGCGTCGTATAACCTCCGAGGAGCGACGGGGACGATGTCCATGTATCAACCGCATCCCAATGTCGCGCCGCTCAACGCCGCGCTCTTCTGGAGCCTCGCGGCTTTCGGCAAACTCACCACCGACGGCATTTACGAAGGTACGTTTTTCTTCTCGGCTCGCAAGCGAGAGAACCAGATAAAAACTACGCGTAAATAACCCGACGCACGTGTAGTACCGATATACGAGACCTTTGGCTCTCCCCGTAGTCGTAGCGAGTAGCGCGTGTGACGTTGCGAAATCCACGCGGAGAGAGAGAGACGTTTCGAGGGCTTTCACGACGAGTATAACGCGATGGCTAATTTATAAAAAAGAGAACGCACAAAAGGAGGAAAAGGAGAGAGGCTGGAGCAGCGGCCCTCTCGCGGTATTTACGAGGGGGACCGTACAATATACACCTATGTATCGGCGCGAGCGCTGCTTTTATCCAGGGGCCGACCAATCAAAGGCACCGACTTTACGGCCCCCGCCATATAACGTTTATAACTTTGAAAATCTGACATCTATATAAGAGCGCGCGGTTATGGCGATCTCAGCGGTAGGCGCGAGCGAAAGCCGCGGATGCGCCTGGCCCTAAAAGATGCAGCGGGAGATGCAGCGGGAGATGCAGCGGGAGATGCACCGCCGTTGCACATAAGGTACGCGGCTGCCGTGTTATCCCGTGGTGCGACAACGCGCCGCTCGCCGCTTGACTCCTTGATATTACGAGGAGAGCCGGGGAGAGGGATAAAAATCCGAGACGACGCGTCGCTATTTCTGGCCGGCCTTTCGCTCGCATCGATCCTCGCGTGTGTACGTTCCTACTCCTCTCCTGAGTCGCCCATGTCCGACATGTCCCGGGATAAAGATGTTAAACACACCTTCGCGAGCTTGTACGCGGATTCCAAAAAATTCGCACTTATTTATTAATTCTTGTTCGGCTGTAAAATAAAATTAGCGGGAGGCCGGGGAATATTCTTACAAAACGCTCGATTTTACCTCTTCGAAAAACGCTTTTCGAGTCGCTAAGTGTCTCTTTTCAGCTATTCGCGATAACGATTATGCAAATTAGCTAAATATCATCGGGATGTCCCGTTCGCTCCTTTTTCTCCCGTACTACTATCCGCGATAAATGCGATCTAACGCAAAGGATCGTAGCCGTTTTCCTACGACTCGGAGAGATACGAGAGTACGCGCTTTGGAATCGGTCGATCGCGATCGATTTATTTTCCAGGGGGTGACGTAATTATGAAAAAATTCCCGTTAATAAAATATTAACGAACCGATGCTATAATTTTTAGCGATACGTTTGGCGCGGTGTTAGGCAATAAAACGATTTGCTTTTTTTCACGACCTCCGTTGTTTCGCGATAAACGCTTTTGTATCATTTCGAGTATTAAAGGGTAATATATTGCTTTACCTAAGTAAATTCATACACCGAGTTGACCGCGTCGTTCAATTTACGACGCGGTTCGGATAATCCATTTATAACCAAAATACGTTCCGTTTAATTTCTAGCCCCGTAGAATTTATTCAATATTTTCTCACAAAGATGCAAGGCAACGCGATATATACGAAGCGAAGTGAAAAAAATTTAGCAACGGACGTAGTATACTCCTCCATAAATTCCTCGTCGGTGTGTACGTGTTTGAATACAGTGTGTAAAATGTCGTACTCGATCCGATAAGAAATGCCAACTCGCCGGTGTTCGAATGCAACGTCAAGTTTGCGATCGTCGTACATTCGCCGGTTTCAATGCAATTCGCGTACAATAAATAAATACATAGAAATCATGCCAGAACGAAATCCCTCCAATGTCATAGATACGATTCCTATTAGACAGATATCCCGGGTAACAACGAGACGATATCTTCCAGCGGCCAACGATCCTAAAGAACGCTGTACAATCTACCGGATCATCCAGTAATATACGCGTTTCCCCGGTAAGCCCGCGTTGATTGTAATTTACAAGTAAAAGACGCGAGTCCTTCCTCTCTCTCTCCTCCTCAAGCGATAAGAGTCGCGTTCGCTCGGGTCTTATCTCCTCGGGCGCCCGGCGATTTATCGGGATCGCATCTCGCGCCGGTCAATTAGACTCGCGCACCACCTTCCCACCGATAATAACAATTACCGGCGCTCGTCGTCGACGTCGTCGTCGTCGTCGTCGCTCCCGATAAAGAGACCGCGGCCGTAACTCAGGGGCCCGATTCTGCGCGTGGGCGACGAAGAGACGACCGCGGCGCCGAGTTTAATTAATATCCGCGGGGGCGACCGGGCCCGTTTAATTAGCTCCCTCGGAAACGTTGGAGCTCCACGCTTGCATTCCGTCCCGGTAATATCGCAATCATAACCGAGGAACGTCGGTGGGTTCGTCGGTGGGTTCGTCGGTGGGTTCGTCGGTTGAAACGGCAGAAACAGCCTCACGCTTCAGCGGTATCAAAGAACTCGGCCGCGTACGGACGTGCGTGTACGCGTCGTTGGTTCCTCCACCCCCTCGAGCGTCCATCCCCCGCGTATGTACATCGTCTGTGGCGATGTACCGGTGACCGGCGTCGCTTACGTAACGCGCGGACTATCATCCCTTCCGATCGTCATCGTCATTCTCCCGCGAACTAATTGCTCCGAGGGTCGGACGTTGCCGCGTTTCTGCGGAACGCGCGAACACGTTTCTCTTTACGGTTGTTGCCATGGCTTTCTTTGGCGGTGCCTTTCATTATATCGTAATTGTTGCCGTCTCTTCCTGCTCCTTCTCACTTTGTCTCTTAATATCTCTGTCCGCTGGTTCTCTTCTCTCTCTCTCTCTCTCTGTCTCCGTCTTTCTCTCATTCGGTGGCGGGCAACGTATTCTCCGCCGGACATTATTTATTTAAGCGTATTTATTATCAGGCCCGGTAAATACGCGGTAGCCACGTATTTATTAGCCAGATAAAGCTCCGGGATTCGCTCGATCCTTATTGCCGCGTTATTCCTTTTGCGCGAGCGTCCAATTATCCTCGCTGCACGCATACGCCAAAAACTAAATAAACTATGGAATAACGAAGGAGAATGGGCTCGGCAGAGGCCGGGAGTAGAGTTAAAATGACGAGCCGAAAAAATGATAATGTAATAAGGTACGGTCGGGACTCACGCGCCACGCCGAGAAATGCACGCGCGCGCTCGCGCCCAACAAAGAGAGAAAGAGAAGGAGAGTCCACTTCATAAAGTAGCGCGTTCCCGCCGTTCGTTCGGCTCCGGAGAACGAGCGAACGCTTCGAGAAGGCTCCGCGCGAAAAGTACTACGCGTATTTATCTTTCTTATCCGACGAGCGGCGTACTCGCCTCTCTCCTCTCTCTCTCTCGCTCGCTCGCTCGCTCTCTCGCACCTTTATTCGCCGAGAATTGGCCTCTCCTCTCGCGGCCCGCAACCTTGTTTCAGGCCTGAAACACGAGAGAGAATATCCCCCGGCAGATGTTTATGTGCGTGTGTGCTCGCGGCGCTGGGGATTTTTACGGTAAAGAGCAGCTCGTCGACATCGACGCGCGCACTCGCGAAAGAGAGAGACGCCTGCAGCAGGCAGCACTGGTGTCTGGCAGGCAGCGAGAGGCGTCTTTATAGCGCCGGCGAGTAAGATATTGCCGAGCCCTCGACGTGTTTATGAATATTGGCACGGTCGCCGCCGACCCGTGCGCGCATAATACTGCCGACGTGGCCGGGAGGAGGAAGAGAGCGAGAAAGAAGAGGTGGAGGATGAGGAGGAGGCGAGGCGCTCATCAGGCGCGAGGAGGGACCTCGACTCTCGACCCGATGATATATAAGGGATTTGTCTCGCAGCGGCAGCGCGTCATACGTCACGCCGCGAATATTAACTCGTGATACAGGCCATTCATTCACTTAATTACGAGGAGCCGTGATTTAAGACTGGCGACGAGGCCGACGTCCCCGTGGGTGAGGCGAGGATTTTCTCTAGAACTACACTCTCTCTCTCTCTCTCTCTCTCTCTATTTCTCTCTCGCGCAAGACGCAGGACTTGCCTGGGTGGCGACCCTGGCGCGAGGGGAGAGACTCGCCCGCGCGCTCGTGCGAGTGTGTCCCGTCGATGTTGGGGGCGGGTGGCGGGTGGCGGGATGGAGAATCGGAATTCGTATATGAAGGAAGGACGAATTCGCTGGCGCGTGATTTTGCACATCGGCCAAAGGAAAGATTACGCTCGCTTTCGTTCGCTTTTTACCGAGGAAAATTCGACTCCTCCTCCCACCGAATCTCGATCGACGACTCTTTGATATCGCGGCAAGCGAGAGGGTCGTCGTGCCTCTGCCGAATTTTCAGCGGTATCCTCGACCCTCCGACTTCTGGAATAGCTGGCAACCAGTGCCCCGAAATTATGCGGCGATCAAAGTGTGCTCGCGACGATGAGCTTCGCGTTATTAACGCGAGCCGCGAGAATCGTTTCAGCTTTTTGCCCGGAATAACCGAACCGATGGAACTGGAACTCGAATCGGTCGAGTTTCTTCGTAAATTATGGACGCTGTTTTTATTTCGTATTTTATACCGGAGACTGCGAAACTATATTTCATCGCTAAACGATATATCGCGCTAAATTAAACCTTGGTTCGATTCCTTAAATCAATTTTGTCGGAAGACTCGCTTATTTCTGTATTTACGAGTGCGATGCATCGGTTCGATCGAAATTTATATAAATAAACGAGTTTCCATCGAAAAATTAAATATCGTATTTGCAGCCTCGTGGAAATTTCATTAGCGAAAATACGTTTCGCGTCAAAAAAATAATATTAGATTCCGTTTCTGCTGTAACGGTTAACTCAGCGAGGTTATACCTTCGCTGTAAAATATATATATAACCGATAAAATAGCAGTAATATATATAATACCGTAACCCGTAAATTAGTATCGGTGTTTCTAATATACGCTCCCTTTTGTGGAATGATCCGCTTGTTCCACTATGGGATGCACGTTTATCTTATAAATTATTCTCTATCCGAGATAATAAACTCTTTGAGAGATTTTGTAGCGAACGATCTCGGAGAAAACAAATTATCGACTATGAATTACAACTTTTATTAGGTTTCGTACGTAAATAATAATCCAAACGTAGTCGATGTTAACGACAAAATATTGTAAACCCGTGGATACCGTATCGATTACAAACGAGCTGTTATCACCGTAATAAAAGAGCGATGGAAGGAAGACCGGCGCGTAAGGAAGAAGTAACATCGATTAACGGAATTCTTCGTTGCAGCGTCGTAAAAATCAATGTTGAGTCGAAAAACGCTCTCTCCTCAAAGACTCGGTCTCGCATTTTACCTATTAGGTCGCAGGTGAACTTACGTCCCTTTTTTTTTTTATACGAGCGCACCTCGGCTCGGCTCTCCTCTTCATTTTTACCTCGCGCATCGACGCGCGAACTGGAGCGAGAAGCGGGAGTAAAATGGATAGGCTGTAAACGCGAATTAGGTGCGCGCGATGGAAGGAAAAATAAGAAGAAGAAGAAGCGAAAAGCGAAAAAGCGAGGGAGGAGCCTCGACGCTCTCGCGTATGCCGTAAATCGTGGGTGATAGCAGGAGCGAGGATATCGAGGAGCGATGCGCGTCTGTCGAGACGAAGGAACGAACGCGAGCGGCTCTCGGGCGAACGAGATGGGAAATTAAATAGAGAAATAGATCCCCTTATCCGGGCTCGGGGAAAGAGGTAGGGACAGAGGCACTGCTACGGTATGCATGAAAGGAACCCCGGCACTCCTTCGGCAAACTAAGGGCATAGTCCTTACTTAGCCTCGGTGCGCCCTACCTCCTTATATCCTTAACTGCCGAACTTATGCTGCGGCGGCTGACTTAACTGGCAAGCATCTTGTTTTCATGGCTTTTCCCTTTTCTCTTCCGAGCGATGCGCGCGAGCTTAGGCATCTCGAGAGAGACCGCCGAGTGGAGGTTCCCCGTTGCGCGTCTGGATTTCCTCTAATTTTCCAAATTATTATATTATTTCGCGATATTACCGCGAGCAAACTTATTCATCGGCTATTATTACTCGAAAGGTGCCACTTACCTTCTCTCGAATCCGTATAATGGAGGAAGCGCGTTGAGCTTTAAGGTAGTTTGTCGTCGAGGAGGAACTTGGTACGATGTAACTCTCGAATTCTTTTCTTCGAGGCGATTCCTCGGGACATCTATTAGATTTCTGCCGAGCGCTAAATCTCCGATAGCGACGAGTGGATTCTACTCCGTTTCATTGAATTTAAATTAATCCGGTTTCAAGCGAAACGTTTAACGAATGTTTCGAGTTTGGGATTTTCGTGAAAATCGTATCGTCGTAAATTTCAAATTTTTCCGTACGAAAAGAATCGTTGCTTTGGTTATAATTTTTAGCAAAATAAAAATAACCGGCGAGCGAATAACGATGCGACGTTAAAGCTCGAGAAATTTACATTGTATCCGTATTAATTAAAATAATTTTTCTGCAAATTTGTCACCGTTCGTTGCGAAGAATAATAAAACCCAAGCACCGACCACGAGAATAGATAAATTTCTGGAGTCGTTATATAAATCGCAACGTTGCGTGCACTTAAGCTCGATAATTGTTAAGAATGTTCGCCTCTATTGTTTTCTCTGGCTTAACTTATTAATAAAACGTTCATTTTACTCATCGCGTTTCCCCTCGCGACTATTACAATCTACCTCTCGACACCGCCTATAATCCCTTGTATATACCGCACAAACCATAAAACTTTAATCTCGTACCAATGGATTGTGCGAAAAAGCAGCTACCGCTGATTCCGCTCGGTGAAAGTTGTGAGAAAATTTCCGCGCACCTGTAACTGGATAGTATTTCCATCGGAATGCGCGTAAATTATCCTTATTACAAATATATACGGTTGTAATGGGTTGAAAAAGTACTTAACACAACTGTATTTTAAGACTGTCGTCTACGAGCCACAAAAAAGTTTGGTTTTATGAAGTGAGAAAATTCTTCCGAGGGTTCGTAGTTACTAAAAAATGAGAATCCGTATCGTTTCTTACGGACTATCGAATCCGACAGTCATTTTCGATGAATGACGCGTTGTAAATTTTCTTACGAATTTTACGTGCAACGATAGTAAAAATGTTCTTTAAGAGTTCCGTAAATTCGTATCGTTGTAATTATAATTTATAAGCTATTTTCGTAATCTCGAGCCTCTGTACTATGTTTACGCATACTTTCGACATCTTGTTACAATTATTTTAACGACTAAAAATTCTTTAAGGATAGCGATGTAAGCGCGTTATTATATCTTCTTACGAATCCACCAAAACTAATCAAACTTAACATGGTAAAGTTTAATTAAAATCTAGAGAAATAATTTTACTGAAAATGTAAAGTAGAGCCTCTTCTCTCTCGATATTCAACGTCAAAGAGTTGAAAAGCAAACAGTTACTTAACCCAGCATTTGCAAATAAACAGTGCTTTTATAGTTGACCACGATAAATATATGCGTGTTTTTCTTCTACGCGCATTAAAAAAATAGCCGAATGATAAACATCCGAATCGTTAAATATTCAACGTAATTATTACTTTCGATATATTAAAATTGTAAATCACGAGTCGAGTATAATCCCAAAGTAATTGCAGCGGTAAAGGATACGAGTTTGAAAGTTGAAGGAAGGATATCCAATAATTAGATACCCTACTAATGAAATACACTACATCCATCGTATTATTTTTAATAATTAAAAATACAGCAGAAACTTCAACGCTCAATTTAACTCGAGTTTAGCTTCGCCCGTAAAGTTTGCCAAGTTCGCGGCGCGAGTCGATCGAAAAGCCTCGAGTTTTGTATCAGCCGAAAAAAGAAATTTGGAATTACATTCGCCGAATCATCGAAACAATCGTAACCCCGCAATTATAAATTACCAACGAACGCGCTCGAGAGTAAAGAAGTCATCCGACTCGACGTCTCGTGATAACCATTACAAAGGAATCCCCCTTCCTTCTTCAGCATCTCGAAGCATCGCCTCGATACGCGTCTTCGCATAAGTATACAAGGCCGTTAAAAGCGAGCAAACCGAGTGTCGGACGGGGTAACGACTAAAAGTGCGACGGACCGAGTAACCCGAAATCTAGCAGGACGCGCGTATCCTTACCCGCGCGGATCTCTCTCTCTCTCTGCGTACGTGCGGCGAGAAGAACGCGGAGAGAGAGCGAGAGAGCGAGAGAGACAAGAGAGAGGGAACGAGCACCAAGGCCATAACTCAGGCAATCGGAAGACGACAGTTGTGGTTAAATGCCTGACGCTTAAATGTCCGACAGCCGCTGGTTCGTGCCAAGGGACGGGGAGAGACTTTGCTCGTCGGGGCCAACGTTTCCAAATCCTCTTTCTCTTTCTCCGCAACTCTTTCGCCCGCAGGATTTTCTCCCCAGCATCGGCCTCGCTCCCGCTGGTTATTTAATTAAAACCGGATTATACGAAAGTTCCCCCGGTTTTGCGCGTACGTGCGCGAAGCTGTTCTGCATACGATCACCTACGCGTCTCTCTTGTGTCTTGGGTTCGTTAACAGCGAGGCTTCGACTCTACGCTGATCTATTTCGTTTCATCGACGACCTTCGGATTTCCTAGGCACGGGAGCCGAAACGTTCGCTCTTCGCGGATAAAAGAAGGTTATTAATTGGTTGTTCGAGGGTGGAATCGGTGATTACGAATGCACCGAGAGGGTGAAAAACGGGAGCGTTTCAATGTGGAACGATGCTTTATCGATTATGAATAAGTGGGCGCATTTCGCTTTAAATAGCTGTCTTACAACAGCATGGCCTGAGAGGAAAATAATTTTTGCGACATTTGTTTTTTATCGAGGGTGATTGTACGTCGTTACCGGTGACCGATTGTAACACTTTTAGATTTAGTTGGAGTAACGTATTCTAGGTTAAAACATTTTCTGTCGCGTTTACTGGGCGAAGGATGTTTTAACGGCGACGTTAAAAATACCGTCGTTTATTATATTAAAAGCGGTATTTGATAAAAAGCGCGTATAATTTCTATTGTACGGTACGGAAGAACGGTCTTTAACATCGGCGATAAATGCCAAAATGGTATTACGTTTGATAATCTGTTTTCGCTTCTCGTTGAAAACGTGGGAACCAAAGTAAACGCAACAAAGTAAAAAGCTAAACTATGGTCGTGGCATAAATTGATAAAATTAACATGTATTTACGATATAAAATAATATCTCGATAATGACAAAGAGAATATCGAATTTACGCAAAACCGTGCCGTAATCTGATTGTTTATAAGAGATTATTATAGATTATATAAACAAGAGAAACTATGTTTCGTTAATTTACTAAACTATATTTTATTCGTTTAAAATTACTCGATTTATACGTTTATTAGAGAATAGAAATTTAAATTAAAACAAACGTAAATAAAATCTGTGAAAACTAGTATTACCAAAATGTTTTAAATTTAAATATCATTTGTATTTTAGAAAACCCGTATTTGGGTTACATTTGTTTATTTTCCAACGCAATTATAACGCTTTAAAGTTGCCTTAGTTTTATTATCTTTTCATTAGTCGACGATTTTTAACAGTTTTGTTACGAGTTAAAATATCAATTCTCGAACGTTCCAGAAAATTTCCTATATTCTTCCAAAGTATCTTTAATTTAAAGAGCAACGAACGTTCATTATTTAAAAAATAACGCGATACTCATTTTTCGTCCTTTCGAGTTTACAACCATTTTTAATAAGTTACACGTAAGCATTCGACTCATAAATTTCGTCAAACGAATTACCTAATTATAAACGTGAATTTTTTTATTATATCGTTAAGTTTTTAAACGTGCACCAGAGTTTGGTTACCTAACGGTTCATCGTATTTTGACCGAAAAATAGTTGATTATATTCTCGGCCAACAACATCGATACCAAGTACCAGCTCTCCGGATCAACGAACAATCACTGGAAAATGTAATATCTCACGAACGCAATCCCGATACCGATAAAAAACCTTATCTTGACCAGCCAAAGAAATATGAGTCCCAGAAAGGAATGAGAAAAATATAAAAAGACACGGAGAGAGAAAATGAACGAAGCACGAGTCGGTCGTCAATATTAGAGTTAATTGCTTTATTCGGATTAAAGTTCCGACATAAATATCACCAGGGGCGAGGGTAATTGCCGAAAGTCCATCTCGCGGCTCTCGCTTTTTTCCTTTCCCTTCTTTTTCACCAGCGTCTTTTAAACGCCCCGATCGGAATTCACAATCGCAGCCGAGTCTCTCCCCCCTCCCACCACCGACTCTCACCGCTGTCACCGCATTCGCAAAACGCGTTCGTTTTAGCGCCGTTTCTCATATTTCCATCGCGTTTTTTTTTTCCTCCCGTTCTCCTCTTTTTCGTTTTCATAAACGTCGCGTATTAAGCTTTACACGCGTTTACGAGCAATAACTCGCGGACTCGCATTGAAATGCGCACTCGCGCACTCACGAAATATAATCGTTATAACCGGGGAAATTAATTAAGGCTTGATGGATCACAAAGGCAAAAGTGTTGCGAGAGCGAGCGAGAGAGAAAGAGACGCGGTTGCTCTCCCGGCTCGTCGATTCCCGATTCTCGAGGAGGCTACAACTGCTGCTACCGGCTCTGCTCCCCCATGCGAGCCTCGATTCGTGCGTTGATGTTCTCTATTAAATCAAAGAGGTATTCAGATGTCGAGCGATGCGCCAGGAATCCAAATCGGTGCCCGCCATAAACCGGAGCTGCCTTCGCGCAATTCTGACCGAATGCATCCAACTCGTTGGTCGTCTCTCCGTCTTGAATCCTTCCAGCCGTTCGCAAACTTCTTCTCTCGCGGTTACTTTTGTAAGAAATCGTAAATCGATTCAGAATCGCTCGTCGCGTTCGTTATCAATATAGCTACGATAAAAAAAACTAAGAGTGCAACAACGGCGATACGCTAATTTAATTATCGCGGAGTCGTGGATATAAAAGTTTAACGCGACCTTTGCATCTTCTCCGGATCGATTATTCTCCTCGTCGCAAATTGAATATGACTTCATTAGATAATTAGCATCGCTGAATAATCCAAGATTATCTTTACACTCATCGTCTCCTTGGTAATTTCCATCCTATTCCAACGCGTGCGAGACAACAACGTCGCCGTATCGCGTATTATGTAATTATTTCAGGAATAGACATCGTTCGCTCCTTTTCTCGCCGTCGCCTAACGTATCCGCCTCCCGATCTTTCGGAATCCTCGCTCTATTTATTATTACCGCGCGTCCGGTTATCTCGATCGGTAAGTAACCTCCGCGCGATCCTCGCGAACAAACGTACGTCGGACATTGTAAAGTCGTAGGCGTTAATAGGCGTGTAACGAAGAAATGGAGAAATCGGGCGCGAGGCCCGGCGAAGATAAGAACTCGAGGTGTATTGTTTGTTCCTTATCGCGTTCGCGTAGGCCGTGGCACACGCGACGACTTCTCTCTCGCTCTCGTTCTTATTAGACGCGCCCTGTACACGTTTGTCCGCGCGCGTCGAAATAAAGCAGCAGCCCGTAAGGATCTTGGAGCTTATCGGCGCGTTATATCAGCTGGAGAGTAGCTCTTTAAGTATCGAGATACCCCGCAGCTCGGTCTTCTTTTTTAATTAAAAAGGAGAGACGGATGTATACACCTCGAGTCTTCGCCTTCGTCTTCGTCGTCGTCTTCGTCTTCGTCGTCGTAGTCGTACTCGTCGCTCTATCTTTGGCGACGGACGCGGAGCCCGAGAGAAAAGGCGTAAGAATGGCCTCCGTCCCTTTATTTTTCTCGCTTCGTTCGTTTTTTTCCAGCGTCGCGACGGTGAGTCCGACGTCGAGGGGTCCAACCGTATAAATGATAGGGCCGTTATGGTCGTCGCGGCGAAGATAGCCCGCGAAACTGCGTCCGTTCGCCCTGGAAGAGGATCGCGCGCCCAGCGGAGGGTGAGAAGGGGGAAGAACAAGATAAAAAAAGATAAAGAGCTCACGGCTTAACCACCTGCTTCGTCTTCCCGCTCGCATCAACCTCGTCTACCGCTTTCTCTCTTTAATTGCGCGAATAAACGAGTGAACCCTGGAGAAAAGAAATAGCACCCTCTAACCGTAAACGGCCACTCTGATTCTTATTATTGGGGGATTACTTACTAGGTATTCTCCTTGCTTTTTTCCACTCGTCGTTTATATATATATATGTGTATGAAAGAAAAGAAAGAAGCGAGAGAGAGAGATAGAGTAAAGAATAAAAATAAAAACGACTCGTCGAAATAAACGCGCGTTTTCATCCCCGAGATTCTTTCATATATTCCGGGTGATTTCCTTATTACAAACATTGCGCTTTCCAGAATCGTTACCTCGCAGCGCAATTTCCTCGGGGTTCGATCGAACGACTCGAGGAGGTTCTCTCCACCGCTTGCACACGCGATTCTTACGGTCGTTCCCGAAGCGAGGCCAAGCCGAAAGGGAATATCGAGTGGAGTGGCGCACGCGCGCTTGCGTTCACATAAATTTGCGAGGGCACTTAATTGAAAGGGGAAAGAATAGCGGTGGATGGGAGAGGGTAGGAGAGGGTGGGAGAGGGACGATCGAGTCGTACGGCGCGAGGACAAAGAAGTTCCTCCCGCTACTAGGAACTGCCACTCGGATAAAGGTGGCCGCGTGCGTGCCGCTCGGAAGAAGACGCGGATATGTTAAACGGCTTGGGAATGCCGTTTGGCATTCGACAAATAAACGCACGGGACTGGAAGAGCGAGAGGGGGATAACTGCGAGGAGAGAGTCGCGTCTCTTTCGTCTCTCCTCGACGAATCGCGCTCAAAGAGCTGAGCAACGTTTTTACGATTGCTGTCTCTTTTTCTCCCTCTTTCTCTCCTTTTCAATGCGTCGGTGAATCGTTCGCTCCTTTTCGCTCCTTTTCGAGGCTTTTTCTAAGGCGTGTTTATGGTTTTTTTCCTTTATGCATCGGTGAGAAATATTTTACCTAGATATTTCTGTTATGCCGATAGTAACGCAAGAGTGTCGATCTTTAAATTTAATTTTCCTGTTTAACCGACTCGCGGAAATGATTCGTCGAGGCGTAATAATCGATGGGAAATTCTTTGGGCGCTCGTATCGTTGCCCCGCTTTAAATATCGATCGCGAGGGCAAAAAAGTTTAATACGTTCTAAATATCGTACCGAGTGCGAGTGTTCGGTTGTACTTACGTTAACTGTGTTAAATCACGGAACGCGAGAGAAGTATGACGTTGCGAAAATTTTACTCGGCCGCATTTTTAACTAACGACGTATTTATATATGTCTAATGATAAATTATGTACGCCGCGATAAAATAATTACAAAAATAATACAAAAACGTACGCGCGTAAAAAATTTATTTACCATAGCTTTTGTCAAATGTAAAATAGAAATGGGCTGAATATGCTTTATCCGTGAAATCGCTGTAAAGATTTAAATCGTCGTTAATTTATAAGCAATAATCGTACTGGAAATAACGAATAATTTTACTAATACCTACTAGTTTGTATACGTATAGACGTGTAAACAAAAAATAGATGATTGATGGCGGAATATTGTTTAATACTGTAAAAAATGTTGTTTTAATTAATTTTTTTCACGTTTATGAATCATTATTAATTTTACATAAAATTTTATTGCGTTTTTCATTAAAAACAGGTTTAAATATCCCAATGATAAAAATTGTTAAGAACCCTGTTTTATAAAAAAAAAAAGTATCCTTATTTATAAAACTTAGAAGCGTATTCGTTGAATAATATTGCAAAAGACCGATTTCCCGAACTTAAAATTTTTCCATCAATTTTTAAGTTACAGCATCGTAAAAACTCATTCAACTATATATAACAAAGTAAGTCGTAAAATGATTTGTTTAAAACTGGTGTTGAAATTTAACTCTCTCGTTACACTCTTTAAGCGCGGGAAAGCGCAAACTAGAAAATAGTTAAAAATCAAAAAACAAATCAAATTAACTTTAAAACAAAAATGCATCGGTCCGCATAAATGATTTCATCGCTTCGGCAATACAACGACAAATAGATATTTAAAGACATTTTAACCTTAACGTATTAAATACCGTGAATTATACTTTTTCGCAACCGTATTTAGAATTTAAGTATTTTTCACTTTGAAAACTCGTTTCCTTTAGAATATTTATTTAAATTTTGTTCCTTCGACGTCGATCGATATTACCCGAAATTACATTAAAAACAATTTATATTTAAAATTTACTCCTCGACTTATCAATTATAACAAGGAAATCGGTTTCCGTATCAAATTACGGTAATTTACTTAGAAGTCAGTAATTCAGACTTTGAGAAAAAGTCGTTGCCTCTCGACCTAAACGGCCTTTAATCACCAGACGGACAAAATACCCTAATTATCATTGAGTGTTGAAAATCGGAAAATCTCAAGAGCTCGTAACCGCGTTCACGCTCGTATAACGTTTCCTCGTACGTCCCATAGATAATATAAGGGATACGTCGAAGAACGGGACGAAGACGAGATCACGAGCCTCCGAGCGTTTTCAGAGGCTGCTTGTAAAAATAGACAGAGGGACGATGATGCACAAGGATTTCCGGTGTTTTGTACGAGTTCGACGATGCATCTTTCATAATGTCTTCACGAGCCCCGTACGACTCATTGCTACTCGCTTTGCTCGCGCGAGCGTTTTCCCTTGAAAAACAAACAATCGAACTTCTTGCTGGAAGCGCACAAATACACTCCCGTGTTCATAATACATGTGCTGCCACTGTCAAAGGAAATTATACGCTTTTCGTACCGTATCTTCTTGCGTTTGTGTTTTTCCCTTGGCTTTGTTTTTCTGTTTTCAAAATAAACTCGGAAAAATGAATGCGCTGACTTTTGGGAAAAGACAACGCGAACTCAAATCACAAACGAGGAAATAAATACGCTTGCATCCATCGAATACGGGTAGTCGTAGATTGTGTACGGATTTACAGCATACGCGTGGCATGTACGTAACCTCAGCCCTAAGATGTCGTAAACTCCTTACTCGGGTTATGGAATTCCAACCTTGTATTTGCATACGCGCTTAATTATTGCCCAAGACAGTTTTCTCGAATTTATCGTCGACTCCCGATACAACGGGATTTACATAGTAAAAGAATGATCCTCGGAAAATTCCGTTTCCCGTCTCGCTTAACGAATCTCTCGGAACGAATCGAGAAATAATAACATAAACACGTTCTCTTTTGTGGTTGCAGGAAAAAAGAAGTTCTCGGCCGACCCGACCTGTTGTCCCGTGTGCGGAGTGACGGTCAGGCCTCAGGAACTCGAGCAACACTTCCTCCAGGAGCTCGACCGACTCTTCAAGCTCTCCTCGGCGTCGTCCCGGCCGAGGCCGTCGAGGTCGGGGTTGCCGGCAACGGCACCGGAACACAGCCACGGACAGCTGTTGCACACACCGTCGGCGGCCGACGGGACGCCGATTGGCAGATGGGAGACCTACAAACGTATCAAGGCCAACAGACAAGTGAGTGTGTCGCCCCTGTCGTTTTGCGCTAAGAGGACTTTGTTCAGAGATTATATTCGGTGGATCAGAGGGGGGCAAGGAAATAATCGAGTTGCGATGAGATGAGAAAGCTTTTTTGTTAAATATCTGCTTGGGCGCTCGATATTTCATTGAATCGTGTAGTGGTCGTTGCAGCTTTAAAAAGTATATTAAAGAAAATGAAATACGTTTCGAGTGCTTGTATGTCAAGATTTCGTCATTGTATTTATATAAAATCATGCGGAAATTTCACTGTGTTCTTATTAGACTTTCGATTGTTCCTCTTCAAAACGTGTTTATAACTTTTGACGAACTCATCGATTCAAACGTTACAATGTATAATACATTTGTGCTATTCTTTTCGGCGATGGAATTTATTCGAAAAGATTAAAATACAAATGATTTAGAGCGAAATTATTTTATTCTTTGAAGCATCAATTTATTCCGTCATTTTAAGTTTTACAGTTCTTACAAATCAAAAATATTTTTAATTTCTAATCGATAGATTTTCAAAGTTATTCGAATAATATTTTGAAGGAGAATAGTCGGAAACTTATTTTTTTTTATCAAAACTTGATTTAATACAAAAAAGATGTCGTCCGAGTAAAACACATTCAAAGGTTACGGTTTTTTTTTTGTGATTTTTAACTTTTAGAAAATGATCCATAATTATAATTAACATAAAAAATTGTGATAATCGTAGATTGTTACTTTATACGTAACTATCAGATATTTTGATTCAGCTTCGAAGAGAACAACGGTTTTATACATTTTTAAAAATCATATTACGCGCATCGCATCGTTTTAAAAATTCATATTACTTTAAATTTCTGGTTAAATTTCTTACGATTACAACAACCTTGCATCCACTAAACATCGATCGATGCATTATGAAAATAGACGAAAAATAAAAGATTCGAATTTTCGGGCAAAGACATCAACGTCACCGATACGATAAACAAGTTTCGTTTTCGTTCCCGGAGCTCCAAAAAACTCCAAACGATTAATTCGCGTTCATCTCGTTTTCAGGCGCGCATCCGTATAAAAAATCGGAAAAGGAAAGCGGACGAACCCGCGTGTCCGGTGTGCAACGAGAGACTCTCGGGTACGGCCGAGGAACTCAACCAACACGTCGAGCGTTGCCTGAACAAACACAATGGCAACCCCGACAGGCAAAACGCGCACCTCGACGACGAGGAGGTCGACGTCGAGGGCGACGCCGAGACCTTCGAAGAGTACGAATGGGCCGGACAACGAAGAGTCCGAGCCACTTCGATGCTCCTCGGCGGCTTCTCCGGTAAGTTCAGAAAAGTTTTTACCCGTATCACGAAAAATATTTAAATTATCGTCCGCATTTTTGGCGATGTACAGTACTGTACTATAATATATCAAAAAACGTATAATTTAAAAATTTCAATGGATTTTTAATGTGGAAAGAATAATCGTAACGTTGACGTTTTTTCAATCGTAAATTTTATTTGCTTTCTGCACACTGATATTTAATTTTTTATAACGAGAAAAATCATCCGTGTAACGTATTTCCAACGTTGAAAGTATAGATCCACAACGCTAATATCGCAGTACAAAACTTAACTAAAGTCTGATACGAAATTTGAACGATAACGCAAATTTTTATCAAAATCGAAAAAAATACAAACGATACTTCCAACCCAACGTAATTTTCATAGACCAGAATTTACAAGCCACTCTTGATCCATATTCCGTTCGTTCTCGCGATTTAAAAACCACCCCTTATCCGAAACGTAACCCTTGACCTCAGCCGCAGGCCTGGCGACTTCCTCGAGCAACCGCACCGGTCCGAACGGTGCGAGGAACTCGGACGTAGCCCAGGACGATGACGACGTGGACCTGGTGGTCGACGGGGACGAGACGGCCCAGTTCGGACCTTCCCAGTACACCGAGGCCGACGTCGTGACGCCGCGACTCGAGGGTTCGGCCCGCGAACAAAAGGAACGCGAGGCTTTACGCGAGGCGGTAATATCACCCAACGGTTCGCAACAGTCGCAGCTGGAAGTGAAGACGGAACCCTCGACGAGTCCCTGCTCCACTTCCCAGCACCAGCAGCTCGAGAACGAGGAGACAACGGCCTCGTCCTCTTCGCCGCCGTCGATGCTCGACGCTAAAAGCGAACCCGAGACGCCGTTGGTCGAGGCTCTTCGAGGTCGTATCAGGGAACTCGAGTCTGAAACTCGTGGCCAGGCTTTCAAGTGTCTGATCTGCATGGTGAGTCTTATTTTTTTTTTTCAAACGATTTACTCGCTTGTCGTTCGCGCAAGTAGAATATTCGAATGTTTCTTGAGAAATAACGAAGCGAATTTCATGCAAATTTTTTTACGCGTACTTTTATATTTTAATATTTCTACGCACTTTGTCGAACAAAAATCGAGTTTAAATTCTAAATCACATTTTTTTTAATAAAGGAAACTCGAATAATATAATACACAAGAAGAATTTGCATTTTTCTTTCATCAAATTTTTTTTTTCCTAGCATAGATTTTATATTAGTTTTATTATTGCCGGTAACTTTTTTTTTGTATTACTCATTTTTGCGTTACTAAACCGTTTTTAATAATGTGTATATTCTCGTTGATTCTTTATAAATCTATTTTATCGAAATTAACGATCGATCTAGTCTAGTTCTTTTCTTTTTGAAACATCTGTACGATCGAATTAAATCAACTCAAACTCTATCGGTTATATTTATCACGTTCGATACATCGTTAACTATCACCATATAATTTTTTGCAAACTTTTCTCGTAGATTCGAGTTGGGATAATTCTTCGCGAGTTAAAATGCAAAATTTATAGCGTAAAAAGCAACAACGAGAAATAACTTTTTGCAACAAAATCGTGATTTAACGAGACTTATTTGAAACTGTCAAATTAATACGAATGTTTGGTTTTTAACGGTAGACTCGAGAAATATTATAATTCGTAACTCGTTAATAATATAGTAAATCGTTAAGAAAAAAATATGTAAATCCATCAAACAGAAAATTGATACTATGAAATAATTTTGATTAACCGTGAAAAGAGAGTTTCTTAATTACAGCAAATGCTATCAACGCTCGAATTCGAAACTATTTTATAATATTCGTACCGCGTACAAACTTAAAAATTCATAAAGCTAAAAAAAGATTACGAATTTCACGGTCGATCCGATATATATTTTGTAAAAGTTATTTTATTTTCGATGCGTTGTACTTTATATACGTAGTACCCAATATCTAGCGACTAAGTTTATCTTGAAAATATGTGTACCACAGCTCAAGTGATTTTTATCCTTTCTTCAGGAACAATACAAAAAACCAGTGACTTCGGTTTGCTGCTGGCACGTTCATTGCGAGCAGTGCTGGCTACATACTTTGGTAAGTTCTTCTCGTTTCTCAAAGTCACCGCTTACACATCTCGAAGAAACTCGAAAGAGATACGATACTTTTAGATATAAATTTTCGTACCTCGTGTCTCGACGTGTTTTCACGTACAATTACCGACACCAGCGTAACCGAACTACGATCTACGAATATTACTTTCTTATTGTAAATTTACGCAGCGAGCGGTAACTCGTTGAAATACCGTTAGAAAGCTTCCGTAATACTTGCATCAGGCTACTAACGTAACGATCTTAAAGTAACGTAAAGAAAAATCTCATCGGTCGGTAGAAAACTCGGGAGCCTGAGAAACACCGGAAAATAAAAATTGAAAAAGGAGAGAGAGAGAGAGGTTACGTAGTTCGCATAAAATCAGGTGCATGTAATTCAGGGGCGTTAACGCATTTTTCCAGGGGGCGAAGAAGCTGTGCCCGCAGTGCAACATGATCACGTCGCCGTCGGATCTGCGTCGGATCTACATGTGAGGACGATCAAGCGGCCTCCGCTGAACCGGATCTCGCCGTCGACTCTTCCCCTCCGCCCTGTACATTTGTAAATTACCTTATAAATTAACGATGCAAAGCTGATTTCCCTCCTACCATCTACCTTCATCTCCCTGTGTATTTAGCTCTATGGCTATAATAAATTAACTCCTATAGAGAAGCGTTTAACGCCGCTCGAGCGGATCGTACATATATATAGGTAATTGCGACTATCGCAATGCAAACAGAATTGCGTCTCGTTTCATAAGCCGCACTACAACAAAAGAAACACACCATAGGATTGTCATTTAATCTGTAATTTGCTTTTTATTTTTGCGCGCGTTTCCGAAAAATTGTAAATCGAGGTCAAGTGCGAATCTTCTTCACCTGCGATTCCTATTTTTCGAACGAGTTGCTACATTTTCGGAATGTCTGCGTTTCAAAGTAGAGTGGATGTAAAAAGGTTAGTTGTTGAATTTGAGTAAAAGTTGTTTTTGTACAAAGAATTTAATATCTATGGAAACTGATAAAGATATTTCTATCCTCGATAGATTCACGATTATTTATTTTAAATTATACATTGTCTTTATCACTTTGATCGATCGGAAATCAAATCTAATATTTCGTAAAAAGTTATCAATGAGTTAACTTCGTTTCTTAAATACATATTTTTCGTATAAATCAACGTTCTCATCGTTTATCTATTATTAACATTTTTTTTATGTATGGCTAATTCCTTTTTAACCGTTTATAATTTTCAAGATAAATGTTGACGTAACGCGAAGGTATTCGTCTACTTTTAATCAAAATATTGATTTACGTTCATTGTTGGTATAAATAAATAAAAGTTTGTTAGAAATAACGGAATTTTAATAAAATAACTGCTATTGGATTCCTCGGATGAATTTAAATTTTTTAAAGATTTCTTTAATAGCACCTATCGAAAGTCGGTAATTTTATTTCTAGCGAAGAAGAGTAACTCCATACATTTACTGTTCAGCTTTCAAATAACAGTTTCTTTCTTTTGATATTAATCAATGAATCGTCTTAACAGAATGCATCAAACTGTAGTATAGGCGGTTAATTTTATGCTATAATTCCCCAAGCGAATTATTAATTTTATCGATATCGTGTATTTTGAATAATTAATTTTAACCATATTATTTAATATGAATTTTAAAGTTACTACAGTAACGCAATATTCCAAATACTTATTCCATTCGATCGATTCGAATAAATTTTCGGTTTGTATCTTAGAAACCTCAAAATGGATATCTTAATTATTACAGGTATGATGCATCTCTTTAATACACTATATTATAATACAAGATTTGTTTCTTACGCATCTTTACTTTTGCAATTAAATAAAAACTAAGTATGGGCTAATCTATTTTGCCAGATGTTGAAATCACATTGTCATATTTATGTATAGACGTTGCACGCTACGAAACAAAAAAAAAAACTAAGCACTTAAACAAAGGAAAGTCATACGATAGCTAATGGGAGAGATACGAATGAACATATAGATAGTAAATTTTTCCCTTTTGTCAATGACTGCAGATTTATAGATTGTATAACAATGAGTCGATAATCTTCGTCGCGGAAGAAATGCTTTTTCGTTTACGTTTTTTTCCCTCCACGTTTCAAATCGCCCGAATTTTCTTGGTAATTTCGACTATGTACGTTTCCATAAGTTATCATCTTTTGTAAATATTCTTAAACGAATCTTTGTATTATATTACGTAATATAATTGTCGAAGATTTTTTTAACATAGCATTTACGAATGAATGTTTCTTTTTTAGTTACAAAACAATAACATCGCGATTCCTTGATATGGTTTTTAAACACGATCCCTTTAGGACTTTGTATAGATCGAATTGAACTGATATTACAGTGCTCGCGAGACGCAAAAGGTAAGCAGTTTGAAAAATTGTCGTTCGAGTACGGGAACGCTTGTTTTTTGCCTCCTCGAGCACCGTAATACATTATTACGCGCAAGATTTTCCGTACACGTCAAGAACTGACTATATAAATTGTAAATACGCGAGCAAAGGTTCGTAAAAACCCCGAAGATCAAAACAACAAAAAAAAAAAAGACAAAAAACAAAGAAACGAAACAACTGTGCTGTATCAAAAATAAAAGGACCATCATGGAACTGTATATCGCATCTGTTTTCTCTGGCCTTTCATCCCTTTCCCCCACAGCATCCGAAACGACGCCACTCTCCAGCTAATTCGAAAAACCGCGTAAGCCAACTCATTCTTTTCGTCTTTCCGTCTTTCTTTCTTCGTTCTCTCGTACTCTCGTCCTCTCCTCCTCTCGTCCTCTCCTCCGCACCCCAGCAACGAAACGTATTTCTTTCAAATTCCAGCTAGCTTATGTTTTCCCGCGTACGAGCCCGCAATAAAAATGTTTTACAGCCGCGCAAGGCAAAGGCGAAAACAATGGAGCAAAGCTACGGCGCCGAGCAAACGGACAAAAGGCGTAGAAACTTGCTACGCGAGTCCCGTTTAATTTCCTGGACTATCCCCCGGTTATCTTTTGGGTCGCGCGTCCGGGGCACAAAAGCCGCGGTGGTCTTTCCTAATTAAAGCGCTTTGGTGCTCGCGAAAGAGACTGCTTTACAAAATGGCGGCGTGACTCTCGTTTATATAACGTCTCCCGAAGCGAAAGAACGAGGGGAGGGAGAGCGAGACTCTTATCGAATCGCCTTTCACCGAGCTCGGCGCGGAATACATACGTGCATGTGTGTATGTAGGTTTGGACGCGTGTGGAAGACAGAAGGCATGGACGCGGATGAATTTATTTCAAGGAAATGACGAAAGGGGCGGGGAGGTGTAAAAATAAACGGAGTATACCGCCAAAGAAAATGGCGAGGGAAAATCCGCTGGCGCTGTGCATCGCGTCAAAAGGTGAAGCACAGGTGGTTAGGTGGTGGGTAGGAGAGGCAAAGCTGGTGGGGCCAAGTGTTTGCCTCGGGAGGAAAGCTCCGCCTATTCGCTTACTCTCGTGTACGGCGGCGCGCGAAACGACTTCTCCGCAAGTCCGCGGACTCGCGGAAAATGCGATTTAGCGAATCCGAGAGCGAAGGCGCCGTTGAGCTCGACCCGGAAGCCTTGGCCTGGCCACGTCCCCGAGGATACGGCTTTAGTCTCGGATCATGACCCACTATAAAGATGGAAAGGTGGAAGAAAAAAAAAAAAAAAGAAGAACAACGGAAGAGGATCGAGTGGGAGACGCGGCTGCAGCTTCATCGAGCGGTGCCAAGGATATTCGATGCTGCCGTGCTCCAGTGAAACGAGAACGGACCATTTTACCCGAGGAATCGAATAATTTACCCCTTTATTTGCTCACTCGTTCGCTTGGAATACTTAATGCCAAGTGCCGCGATCTTGGGCTTTCGATGGTTTGCATTTGTTAGGAAATATATTAAATTGATGTTGTCGTAGCGCAATGATCCGAGTTATGCGGAATTATATTTGACGTTCCCGCGTTTAACGCTGGAATTCGTATCTTGTGTGTTTTCGTTCGCGTACGGCTTTACGCAATTTTAATACGTTTTTTTTTACAATTGTCGGTACGTTGAATGAAATTATATCGAAACGGATAAATATAAATTTTATATGCAAAATTTACGTCGCGCGTACAGCGATAATAA
Source organism: Dolichoris vasculosae (assembly GCA_018907195.1). Classification (NCBI taxonomy): domain Eukaryota; kingdom Metazoa; phylum Arthropoda; class Insecta; order Hymenoptera; family Agaonidae; genus Dolichoris; species Dolichoris vasculosae. The sequence goes on from JACCHY010000002.1 coordinate 23,971,675, forward strand.
AAATTCCGATATACGTACTTTTCCCCGGTTCGATAAATAAATTCTCGTATTCTCAACGACTCGAATTTTTTTTAAACTCGACTTAGCCCAAGAATTTTTTAATTTCGAAGATATTCGTCAATTCGTACTATTATTCGTTGATTCTTGATAAGTTTAAATTTTTATAAATACACGTTACGATAAATAGTTGGAACGTAACGTCATTTGTCTTCGATTAAAAATTTGGATGATCCGAGGATGATCGATTACGTTACGTATTATATGTATTCGATAATTTATATATAAGTTAATAAAAATTTTAATCGTTTACAAGACATTGAATATTCATTTATTTTAATTTTAAGATTTGGATCGTTTAAATAAATTTGAATAAAACAAAAAATTACGTTGTTTTCTTCTCTAATATTTTAATAAGTACCACATGTATCGGTTACATTAAAAATTATACGAATATAATTTATAATTTAAAAGACAATAGAATACGCGTAAGCCACGTTATTTTGAATATTACAGTTTTCGAAAGACATTCCTTTGGCGACTGACTTATACTCGTACAATCGAATTTAACCGAAACATTTTTGCTAATAAATTTTAGTACCACGCAAAAATAAAATATTTATAAGTACGTTGTGTATTATTTCTTTCAATTATAAACACCTGCAATATTTCCTTGAAATGTATAGGTTCGATAAATTGTTTACGTATACAACAATATCTTACAAAAATCAAAAAACGCTCGCGTTTTAATAAAAATCCCAGTTTCTCGTATCGTATAGTCGATATCGATATTTGAAACCCGAACGGGAATAGTAAAATTATGGCTCAGTTGTTTAAAATTTGTATACTTCTCTCTTAAGAATGTCTTAAGAATGTCTTAAGAATGTCTCGAGCATAACTTTGAGGGCTGGCAACATAAAAACGGTACATGGATCGGTTCGTAGAAAAAATGTGAGCATCGAAGCTCGCATAAATAAAAGGAAAAAAAAAATGATACATTGGAAACGGTACGAGGAGTTGAGGAGCCGAGGAACCGAAGCCTCGACGTCTCCGCGCGATTAAACCACAAGACGCCGAGGAAGCGAAACGTCCGCGAGTCCGCGCGCCGCGACGGCGACTATTAAAACTCGTCGGCGTGTGCGCTCCTCTGTCGAGGGGCGTGTTTTCCTTTCCTAAAGCATCGCGGTTGTTTTACGCAGCTGCGCGACGACTGGAAGGTGAGACTCGTCCTTGGCGCCGCCCACCGTCCTATCGATGCTCTCGACCGTTCTCCAACCACCGCGGCACCTTCGTCCACTCCCTCCTCGCCCCGTCGTTCCCAAGGATAAGGAGCGCCCTCTCGTTTCCTCGCGGTCCTCTTTTTGCCCTTTTCCTTCCTTCCTTCCTTCCTTCGCGTATCCAGTCGAGCGCCCGTCCGGGAAAAGCTACGCCCTTTTTCGCGGGGGCCACTTCCGGTTCCCCTCCGGTTACTACCACCGCGAGACTGATGGATGAGAGGAGCCGGCCCACGACGAGACGAACGCAATAAAATGCTGCGAGTAAAATAGAGCTTGCTTGGCTTTCGGACGGAGGTTGGAAGGGGGAGGCCGAGCGCTCGAATTAAAGAGCCGGAGTAAACGCGAAAGAGATTACCCTACCGAGGAGGAGTCGGTGGAGGGAGACGGCACAAAAGAATTCAACGACAAAGCTTTTCTTTAATAAATATATTAGCTTTATTTCTATGTATCATATATCATATATCATAAACAATACGCAATATATTCATACTCTATGCGTGGTAAACGATAAGATAGACATAATAAGGTCGTTTAAAGTAATGCTCTTAAGAAAACTAAGATTCTGTTTCGTCTCGTTCACGATTGGCTACGACGATTAGCTGATTTTGATTTCCTTTTTCCTTTTTTCTTGTATAAGGCACGTTCGGTTAGACACACGCGTTTTCATCTCGATGGAGATCATCCGCTCGTTTTTGCGAACCGCGGACATCCCCATCGAAATCGTCCAAGTACGCGTTGTTCACTCTTCTCGAGCGCAACGCTATCGATACAATATCTCTTCGAGTGCCCGTATCTCTTACCCTCGGGGCGGCGAGGACGTCCTGTACACATCGGTTAATAATTACACGTAAAAGAAAAAAAATTACATCATCGACGTCGACGGGAGCGCGACACGGTTTTGAAAAAAAAGCAAAAAAAAAAAAAGAATAATGGAAGGACCAATGACCCGTCGACGCGACTCGTACGATAACATGGCTCATCCTTTTCTCTCTCTCACTCTCTCTCTCTCTCTCTCTCTCTCTCCGTTTCCCACTCAAAGTCGTCCCTCCAAGTTTCTTCTCTGTTCGTTTACAAAAACGAAGACTGGCGAAAGGGTCGCTGATGATGAATGAACGAATGAATAAACGTCTGGATAAAGTCGCGAACGATGGCGCCCGCTTATTTTTCGCTTTTCTGTTTCTCTGTATGTGTGTTGGTGTGCGTGTCTCGGTGAGGTACGTGCATCGGCGATTTAAACTTCGACCTTGAAAGGCGAACCAGGAATGTGGTCGTCTCCCCACTTGACCATGACGATGTACTCGCCTCGTTCGCGCACCAGATAACTCACGTTGTAGTTGTTGCGACCGGCGTGTTTCACGAACACTTCCTCGCAGGGTCCCTTAGGTCCATGGACGCCAACGAACAGGATGTTGTTTCCTGAAACATGTTTTTTCGTTGCTAGGTTACATCTAATTTTTTCTATTTCGATATCATTTGGCAAAAGTGTTCTCGACGAAATTAAAAGTACACTCGCGTTTCTTGGATCGGAACATCCATCGAACAGTTTTTAATTTCTTTTCGCGAAGAACACCTTTTTCTTTTTTTCATAAATTGACGTACCGGCATCGCCAGCGTTCACGGTGAATTGATTCTGTTTTCCCAGATAAGCTTTCTTCAATCCCATACCCTTGCTCGTGACTTTACTGGCATTGGAGTTGAAACGGGGAAGAGCGGGGCCCGTTTGTTTGGCCTTGGAGAACTTTTGTACCGTTTCGACGACGATGGAACTCGTCTCCTGTGCTCCTCTTTCGGCCAGATCCGCTCCTGAAAATTCGATATTCATCGTTACCTTCCGTCTCGAGTATTCGAACGTTAAAGTTATGAAACGACGGTATCGACCGAGAAACCGCGATAAAACTCAATGTCCTTTGTACTTTGGTCGAGGTAGTTTTTCCATCGTTAGAAAACTTAACGGATTGAGAAATGTTTCAGTGAAATAAAATCGAGGAATAAGGAATAAAATGTATAAATAAAATAACGGAAATAAAAGTAATAAAAGTAAAGTCAAGGTATCGACGAACGAATCCGATAAACGATAAGAGCGATAAGGAAAGTAAACGGTTACCTGTAGCGGTGACTTTGAAAGGTGAACCGGCGATGTGATATCCGTTGTACTTGACGCTGATGTAATAATCTCCCGGGACTAGTGGCGTATACCTGACCTTGTAGCCCTCCTCGACCTCCGTGCAATCCATCGCGACTTTGCTCGGACCGTCGACCGTGACGCCGAGGGCGCCAGCGCCGGCGTTGCACGTGTCGATTATGAAGTCCGTCTTCTGCCCGGTCTTGATCTTCTTGAGGCCGTTCCCGTGCGCGTGAATGGCCGCGGGATCAGCGTCGACCTTCCCGACCTTCACGCGGTAGGGGCTTCCGTTTATGTGTACGCCGTTGAACTTGAGGTGGATGTTGTGGACGCCGTTTTCACGGGGCATGAAACGCACCGAATATTCCTCCGAGTCGATCGACTGGATGAAGCAATCGTCCTCTGTACCATTCGGTGAGACGATCTGAGGGTGTAGCAAAAATTTCGTTTAGGATTATGTCTTTGTCGTCTCTTTTGTATTTCGTTCCATGTTTTTGGATTACCAAGGTTTCGCTCGTAAACGAGGAAAAGAGCGTGAAACAACGACTTATAATGTTTATCATAGTTTTCTGTGCGCGCTTCAAGTTTTTTTGAACAATCTCTTGCAGACGAAACTTTACAAGCGATAGATTCGATAATTTTATTGATTTTACTTTACTTTACCGCGGAATTGTTAAGTACGAATAGAAAACGGTTCATCCATTTAAAGTGTTATTATCTGATATAATATATTTAGCCCAGGTATATTTATCGGGAAACGAAATAATTTATGGTCGTCTATTTATTCCAAGTATTAAAAGTACGCTAATAAACTTTGATAAATTTGTTGAATTACGATTTCCTTACCCGGTGGTATACTTATTTATACGTAATAATTCGAATGATTAACAACTAACGTTACGATATCAACGGTTTTGAATCGATAATTTTTTATTTTTACAAGATGTATAAAAGAAACTTTTAACATATTTATAATATTGCTTCGTTTCATATTGACTATTACAGACAACTAAAATCTCTACTAAAATTTACTACGATCCGTATAATGCATAATCATGCTTTCGAAATATGGGATATTATTTTAAAACCAAAGAATGCATTTAACGAAAGCGATTTCACGTACGAATTTCATTTTGACGACTTTCCACGCTCGTTTTAAAGAATTCAAAGTGCATCAAAGAATAAGCATCCGTGCGATATTTTGCGGCTTGAGCTATTTATAATGAAATAGAGCGAGAATTCGAGGGCCAAACTTGTCACAACAGTTGCGAAAATACAAATCGTTAATGGTAACTTTGTACGCGTTCAATGATCCATTATAAGCGTTTATTTCGGAGTAGAAAATAAATGTTACGATTTGCTTAGTTCTGTAGATTTTATGAAACATTGTAATTTCCGATCGCTCCAAACCAAAGAATGTTTTTATTACCTATTTGGAGCAAAGAAACTGTTCAAACGTTAGATACGTAGCAGTATAAATTTATAATTAGCCTAGGAACTTAATGATTTCTTTTTCTTTTTTATTTTTGTTAAAGTAACGAATATTTTAGCGGAGCTTATTCGTTTTAACTACCTCTATATTCTCTTTCATAATATTTACCGACCTCGTTTCATTTAAAAGTAGCGAAAACCTTTCCGTTTCCCTTTTTGAAATAGATCTCTTAAATCGTTCGAGAAGAGAAAACTTTACGAATCGTGTACCTTGCCATCGAGTTCGCCCTTTGCGCCATTTTTGCGAACGAGGAATGTATACGGCTTGTCCGGTTGTACCCCGGCATCGGGGAATTGCGCGACCTCGAGTTTGTGCGCGTCGCCCATCGCCGGGGCGATGTAAAGTTTGTGCGGTGAGTCCGGGATGTGTTGGTCGTTGAACTTTATTCCCACTCGGTATTCACCTGCAATGAAAAAAGAGCGAACCGCAAAACGGACATTAGTTCGCGATAGTTTCATATTTTTTAAAATGATTTTTTTTAGTTTAACGTATCAACCTTTTGCTTTATTTATATTTCAGGATGTAATTTTTTCAATTCGCGCGTATTCGATATTCTCCAACTATAATTATTTTATAGATTATCTCGTTAGATGCTAAATATCGACGAAAATAATTTCTAATCTTATCACACTCGATACTTTTCGTATAATTCTGATTAAAACAAATCGATTAAAACAAATTACATTTTTACCGGTTGTAATTATTTTTAATAGTTTTAACATTTAATGTATCGATAAATTATAATAACTCGTATAATCAACCGAACTGTAATAGAACTTTCTACTGCAATAATTTACAAAGTTATGTACGTAATAAGCAAATTAAAAAATATATCTTTAAAATAATTTAAAGAATTTTTAACTTGTACAAAGTTTAAATGATTCTTGTGAAAACGCGAAAGAAATAGTTTCAAAACTATACGAGGACTAATTATTGTAAAGATTTTTAAGCGATAAAAATTATTTTTATAGTTTTGTTAATTTTATATCCTTGATATAAGCAACGCAACTAATTCATGATAATCTCGAAAGATTTCTCCATCCAAATTTAAAATAAGAAACTAAAAACTTTTAAATACTCGGTAATAATAAAAAATGACGCAAGGAAACTTTTAGATTTTTCGCGTATCAACATATTTAAATAAAAAATATAATCGAACTAAATAATTCGTAACTTTTAAATTATAGTAAATATTTCGAGTAAGTTGATTAGCAAGTCGTTAAATATACGTTTAGATAGTAATAAAAGATATTACAAAAAAATCTGAAAGAAAAGTTCAAAGATAAATTGCTACGATGTTTCGATCGTTGTCTCGAAAAAACTCTTTCCCCACAATTGATATTGTAAAATAATTCAAAGATCATTTTATACATTTTCAGCTGAATCGATTTGTTGAAAATTATGGCGCGGTATTACCTTTTAAGATAGATCACATTAAATATTTATCTTTATTTATGTATTCTCGTGAATTTATGCGTTATTTCTTAGTAATCTGGTAAACATTATCGTTCAATCTATATCAACAATGTTTTAATAAAATTAGAACCAACCGTCATCGATATCATTCCGGATATTTTCAATATACAAAATATATACGTTCCAACATATACTTTTTTAAGGATAAATTACAAAAGAGAATAAACGCATAGAAATACGAATAGAAAGGAAGAATATCTGTAATACCGCAAAAATCATGGATTTGTTACGTATGGCAATTTTCTTTTAGTTGTCTCAGAAACTCGTGTCAACCAATCTAGAATCTTCCTCTTCCACATTCTCTCTGCCTCTCTCTCTCTCTCTCTCGCTCTATCTATGTCTTTCCACTTTCCTTCCCTCTTTTCGCAACGACAAGCAACGCGACCCAAATATAACCAGCACTGCTACATCGACTCGATCGTCTTGGTGTGCATATGCGGGCGATAATATGAATTCCACCTTAACAAATATAGACGACGATATTTCTGGACCGAACTCATGTATATAGCATAAGAGGGAGACGACAGCTTTGTGAAAAGAGGCTTGGCTTCTCTTCATCAATCTTGTATCTTTTTCTCTTGTTTTACGAAATGTAAATAAACAATTACGGCGACGATCGATTGCCGAGCTTTTTTTATTCTTTCCGCGCTTCGGAATAAGGAATCGATACAGGGAATGAAATTAATAAGAAAAAAAGATTCAAATAGATTCCATATGATACGTAACATGCAAAAATATTCTCTTTTTTCAAAGGGAATATCGATATAAATATGAAAGTTCACCGTAGCCACGAGCTCTTTATATTTTTCTCTAAAAATATTTTCTACAGATATTACGGTCTTACACGAGTAAATAATTACCAATGGGTGATGCATCAATGTACAACACTTGAAATAATTATGTCAGACGGATATGCATACAAACGTTCTCACGTTCACTGGACATATGTAGTATATTTAAATAGGGATAAGATCGTAAGCCTACTTAATTATATCGAGTGTAAGATTTATTTTTTATTATTTTTCGGTAAAAATTTATGAAAGATTTTTTTAAATCAGTTAAAATAAATAAAAAACTATTTTTATTACAACGATTAAATGAAAATATTATATCCTTTATTTATGAAAAAATTTAATTCATCGAATCATTAAATAATTATTCAATTATTTTTTCTCGTTTACATTTTATGTTTACATATTATTAATCTCGTAATTCATTGAATGATTTTTATTTTATATTCGTTTGAATAAGTTCGAAAGTATTTAAAAGCGAATGATTTGAATAAAATATTTTGATTTACGGCACTATATTTCTGTTATTTAAAATAAATTCATAAAATGAAATACATAAAATTTTATTATCTCGAATAATTTTTGACTTTGAAAATTTCTTACTTAAGGTTTAAATTCAAAATTTTCTTGAAATATGCTTTAAATACTATAAACATATAGTTCAAATTTTAGATAATAACTACGAATGCAATTGCCATTAAAGCTTTAAAATTTTCTTAAAATAATTATTACATTAAAAGTTTGGTATCTGTAATCCTAATATATACAATATCGAATGTGAATATCATGTGAAATATCTATAAAATTTGAATAATCAATTTTTTTAATTAATCTAATAAAATATTAAAAACACTCTTTTATAAATTTATTTTTGGTGATATAAGTTTAATGCTGTAACAATAATTAATGATAATTAAATTTTGTACATAACAATAATTAAATTTTAATAGTAAAATTTATAAAAAATAAGAACGATCGATCAGAATAAACTAAAAATTTTAACGAGATAACATCATCTAAGTTTAAAATTTAGTAGAATATTTGTTATTTATTTATTTTATAAAGCATCAATTAATTTATGTATTAAATTTATTTCGTCTAATTTACAATACACAATGTAGAAAACAGAATTTTCAGATATATTTAAAAAGTATATTTTAACTGTGCGAGTGTTTTGTAAGTTACACTATTTTTTTACATTTTCTTGATAACTCATTAAAATACTAATATTCGAGATTTTAAGTAAAATTTGATTTAAAAAATAAATTTTCATTAAAAATTGAACGAGTAAAATTATGAAATTTCTTTACACAGTTTTATAATTACCCTCTAACAACTCTCAAAGAAATTCAATAAAAATTAATAACGTATACGCACAAAAAACAAAACACCGGTCCGTTAATTAAGATATTTCTGCACATTAATCTGTTCCCCCTCCAAAAAAAAAGAGTTTAAGCTTTGAATACCATCAATCAAAATACCTCGAGTTTATAATTTCATCACGTCTCTTTGTACATCATAAGCGAAAGGGATAAACGAGAAAAGCTCACCCGGCTCGGAGACGACGTAGCTGACGTAGCAACTGCCGTCCTTCCGGTCTTTGAAGTCGATCTTAGCTTTGCTCGGACCCTCGACGGACACCGCGAGAGTTCCCGCTCCAGCTTCCCTCGTCCAAATGTTGAACTCGCAAGGCTCGCCCTGTTCACCTCGCTCCAAGCCAGGACCACCCGCGTGAACCCTGTGAGCTCCGCCGTCCCTCAACGGACCGACCGTGAACTGGAAGGGCGATCCTGGGATGTGGATGGACTTGTAACGGACCGACACCGTGTGGACGCCCAGTTCCTGTTTCCGAGACGACGAGAAATAATAAAATTAGAATAAACCACGCGTTTGTCTTTTTTTCGCGAGAATGTTTTTATGGTAAGTGTTTGTAACGTCTTTGTCCAATTGTCAATCTCCAATTGTCGTTGGAAGGAAAGTTAAAGAATATTAAAATAAGTATTTTCCACCCGAACTCCAAACTCCCAGCTTACCTTAGGTACAAAGGCAACGGCGTAAAGACCATCTTCGATTTCCTTAACCACTGCATCTTCCGTAATACCTCCGGGCGATGTAACCGTCGCTGCCAAATCAAACGACGTGATTCCCGGCATTTTAAACGTCAATTTACATTGACTGCCGACCTCGGTGATGGGTACTAAAAATAAGCCGCGTCAACTTAATGCCAACTGAATTGTGCGTTGATCAAACCATAGCCTCGAGAGTATCAAAAATTTTGTTTACGGTTTAAGTGCCAATGAAAATCCTAATCACGATCGAATGGTACAAGTATCGAACCAATTTACTTTTAGCCTCGTTCGATCGTCCTTAATCTTAAACGATCGGGACGTAGACTAACTTTGCGAGAAAATCTTTGATACCCTCGGTGAGTAAGGTAATCTCGAATCCTCCATCGAACCTCCTCGGAAAAATTGTCGTCGTCTTACGTACCAGCTTCCCGACGTCGCTGTATCTTCTCCCGCTGACGATTGCTGCCCTCGCCAGTGATTTTGACCGTGAAGGGCGATCCCTCGACGTGATGATCGGCGAACTTGAGGTTCATGATGTAATACCCTGGCTCGGTGGGTTTGTACGATATCTTGAGCGTACCATCCTCGTTGTCCTTGCACTGGATCTCAGCCTTGCTCGGACCCTCCATCGACAGGGACAAACCTCCGTAACCCGCGTTGCGGGTGTCGATGGAGAACGCGTTCTCCACGTGGGTCTTGCCTTCCTTGAGCGCCGTACCCGAGACCTTGACCTTCTTAGCGTCGCCAACCTCCCGGTCTTTAACGTCGATCTTGAACGGCGAATTGGCTATGTGTTTTCCCATACGCTTGACCGACACCTCGTGAGCTCCCGCCTCTCTGGGTGTGAAGGAGACGCATATGTTGCCGCTGGGCATCTTCTTCAGGAAGCAGGGCTCCTCGAGGCCACTGGGTGCCGTTATCGCGGCATTCAACGAACGGATATCGGCGTCGCTGACTTTGCCGGGCAGCTGGACCTCGGAGGACGAGCCGACCGAGATCTGGTTGCGTTTGCGGCCTTCGCCTGCGTTTTTCAACACACGTACGCCGGTTTTAGACAGTTAGATCGACGCGAAAAATCATGTTACCAGACACAATGCATTGTTATTTGATCGAGACCACAGAGTTATTTTCTTACCACATACAAACTGTCTTAGCGATCTTCGATATTAATATTTTTTATCGTTCCTTTCTTTCTTTCTTTTCTTTCTTTTCTTTCTTTTCTTTTTTTTCTTTATTTATTTACATACCTCTTTCCCTGCGCATTAAAGGGTCAACAACTTTTCAATAATACACTCGTCCAAATAATTTGCGACTGAAATTTAAGAACGATTTTTCAAAGTGAAATTGATAAAAATGATAATTGTGCGTAGAGTAAACGAATTTCGTTTGATATATCTTTTCTCGTTAGACAGTTGTACCTAAATTATTAAATTGAATTAGGATATCATAGACTGGTAATGTAGAATTCAGCAATGTCAGAAAGCAAAGTAAAAAAAAAATCGTTTTAAAAATTATTTCCACGAAGAAGATTCATATCTGCTGATCATGTGAATTTTTAGTATGTGGCACAAAAATAAATTAATCTCTTCCATTAATAATAATTAATAAAAGCGTAAACAAGTTAACTGTAATTAGATCCAAATGAGTTATTTAAAAAAAGCTTTTCCGTTCCACAAAAACTTTTTTTAATTATACGTGCTAGCAAAATCAACATAAGCAACCTACCTTTGGAAAAAACATTGAATGTACAGTTTATCGCTTTAAAATTAAAGACGATATTGGACGGGAGGATATTGAAATTCACTTAGAACTACGACTTAACTCTACGAGAAACCAGATTTCAAAAAGAAATCAAATTCTTTATTTGGTTAATTACTAATTACACATATCTGAATGTTAAATAAATAGGTTAAACGTCGTTTAAAATTTATGCTTTTTTTATACATGATAAACAAGATAATCAAGTTAATCGAAGTATTCGTTGCGGTTGTTGATTTGACTAGCGCGTAGCGATACAACCTCCTTAAACGATGGTATCGGTCACATTAGTTATCCTACTTTGGAGATGCTGCGAAAAACAATGGTTCAATGATATCGTTGCCATTATCAGAATACCCTCAGGTTAGCCCGAGAAAACCCTAATAATAACAACAATACCCATGGGGCGTCACTCACCGGTTATTTTGGAGACATAGGGGCTGCCCTTGATGTGCTTGTCTCCGAACTTGACGGAGATTTTGTACTCGCCCGGTGCCGTCGGCAAATACGAGACGGAAACGGTTCCGTCCTTGTTATCGTGGCACGATATCTCGGCCTTGCTCGGACCTTCGACCGCGAGGGAGAGGCCACCGGCTCCCGCACCTTTGGTGGAGATCGTGAAGTTGCTCGGCTCTCCGCAGACTCCGTAGATCAGACCTGGACCGTAGGCGGTTACGTAACCGCTCGCGATCGAGTCCACGTGGAACTTGAACGGCGAACCTGGAACAGAGTCGCGATCGTACCTCGTCACTCGGCAAAATTTACGGATACCGTTTATTAACGTGATCCGCGCACATGTGCCAACAACGCGACCGTAAAAAATCTGTAAAATTCGCTTCGCGGTTTACAGCCGAAAAATACATAAATTAAAAAATGATTCATCCGCGCGACAAATGTATAAAGATTTTTTTTAAATCAGTGGATAAATTTTGTTTTTATGCTCGATATAAAAAGAAAATGTCTCGGTTATTGCGGAAAAGTACACGGTAAAAAATATTTCGCGCAAATACTCGTATCATTGTTATTTATGTGAGTCGTTATTCGATGAAAAAAAAGTCACGGGGGAAATTAGAACGCGTCTCGTATTCTCTTTCGAGATATCAACGGGTCGTACGATTTCTGGGTGTTGATGCGGTGATTTATAAACGTCGACGCACGAGAGATTTTACGAATACGTAGGATTACTCGAACTGTATCGAAATTTTACTTATACGGTATTCGATCGTTCGATAATTGTTTCCTTTATCACTCTAAACGTAAGAGACAACTCGGAGTAAATCTAGACGGTTGTGAAATAACGAAGAATCAAGATTATAAGGATGTTTGTATTCTTACCTTGTACGTGTTCGCCATTGTACTTGACGTAGACCTCGTGAAGTCCTTCCTCCCTCGGTTCGTATTTAATCGAAACCGTACCGTCACGGTTATCCTCGACTACGGGCTTGTCTACCTTTCCGCTAGGCATTTTGACTTCCGCTGAAACGAAGGAATATAACGAAAAACAATTAGACACCGACTCTTATTTTAAGAATTTGACGAGACCCTCGCAAGTTTATATTACGTTCGACGAAAAAAGAACGGTGCCGAGACGGTCGGGAAGGCTTTCGAAAATAGATGAAAAAAAAAGAGACGATCTCCTTCCAAACTTTTTTTTGGAAAGACTGTAGCACGATTTATGATAGGGGCCTACTTATAATATCGGTAGATGAGTCGAGCTCGTCGCTCGAATCGGGAGTATCGCATCTTTCGGGAATTTTATAACCACGCGTAGGCAATATCTTGTAGAGAGGAAAGACGGAGGAAGAAGATCGTAGAAGAAAACTTCTTCGCAAAAAGGATTAAGTAAGGATTGCACGTTGTCGAGTATCGAACATTTTTCGTTGTTTGCCAAAAAATATTTCGGTAAGATTGGTATTCCGCAACGACGAAGGGGAATTCACGATGGTGAATAAAAAAAAAAGAAGAAAATATCCCGAGTGGGTTGGTGCAAAGAAATTAAATTAAATGGATAACAGACCACGTGCAAGGGATTTTTACATCCGGATTTTTGCTTGAAAATTTGGCACACTTTAAATTTAGAACCGAGCTGTGGATTTTTTTTTTGCTTCGTTTGATTTTTATAATTAAAGAGATTAAAATGTAGCGGACTGTTTTTATGGTATTTGCAAATTTACTTAGAATACGTATCCAAGCTTTTCCATTCGAATTAAACATGGAGAATATTTATATCGAAAAATTAGTTTTCAAGTGCTTACGTAATTTTATTATTTCCTTTAGTGTAGCAGTTAAAAGGATAGTAATAAAATTACTCGAATGCTATCGATAAATTCGTTCGTTCCATTTTACAGGGTCAGTTTAAACTTTATACGATTCGACGTAATGAAACTTATAAATAACATTAATCGTAAGACATTGAATATCTATTTGGATTATCGTATGAAATTTTTTTTTATAAATAATTATTTTATCGTAAAATTCTATTGTAAAATAATAAAATACTAACGCGAGTAAAGATTTTAATGTCAAATATCGTAATATGAAACTTGATATATACGAAAAAATAAAATGTAAATAGCATTAATACAATTTTTAATACTAATGAATTCGTTAATAAATCATTATATTATACGCGAAACAGTTATCGCGTAAACTGTTTTAAAAAAATTTTTTCCACGTAAATTATATATAAAAAGTACGCGCAGCGAAATTTCCAAAAAAAATGTATCGATCATTACGTATTACAACATCGAACATACTTTATTGAAAATTTCAATCGTGCATGCAATGTATTTTTACGCGATGCCAAAATTGGTTCGTTCTACATAGTATAATCTAATCGTAAATTTATTGAATTTTATTACCTAATCGAGACACGGTCATTTTATATACCCAAAATAATAAAAGTATTAGAAATATTATTTATGTTGGATAAGCTTCGTTCGATCTCTAAATAAATTCCGAAAGAAAATTCTTTCGTAAAATTCGATAACATTATTTAAAGTATCAAAGCAAAGAATCGATTTGGAATCTACCAAATAAATTTCAAGATAATACGATCTTCAAATCGAATTTAATAAAACAAGCCGATACTCCAATCGGACAATAAATACTTCTCCAAGTGAAAGAAGAAATAAAAGTGTAATTCCGACCTGTTCGTGTCCGAACGTAAAAGAGACTCTGTAAAATGAGAGGATCGATGTTTGATTGATCTTCCTTCTGTCGATCTTCCCGATCGAGTGGACTTTCAATGTTGTAGCAAACTGTTCCGTACTCCGGTCTGTCCAAATCGCTGTAGGTTATCGCTTTCAACAAGCTTTTGTAGAACGTCGATAGATCCTGCCAAGCGTCGGCGAGTTGAACGTTTGACATCTCCCCCCGGTCCTTTGATCGATAATCCCTTCGAGTACTCCTCGGGTATCGGTAAACTAAACTAACCCCAGCGATCTATGCACGCGGAATTTATCTACCGATTTTCCTCGCGAGGTGCTTTGAAAAACTGCGTAGAATCCGCGAATCACATGACCCGCGATTCGCGAGGCGGAGCTAAGAAGATCGAGGAAGGAACGATTTTACGATTTTATATTTACTCGCGCCTTTTATCCCCGATACGATCGGATATCGCGAAAAGAGAAGGAAGAACGGAAGAAATCGCGAAAATATCGAAGGTCGGCTCGAGCCAAAGAGCAAAGGGAACGCAATATTTCCTATACCATTCGTGGGCGCATCTCCGAGCAGACTGAGGATCGAAACGATTCCGCTCTAAGATAGTATCGAAAGACGGACCGCCCAGTAGCAGATGCGGCACCACCAGAAGAAGAAGTAGCAGCAGCAGCAGCAGCAGCAGAAGCAGTAGAAGCAGCAGCCGAGCTCTCGAATTCTTTTTTTCCAGCTTGGCGACGAAGAGAGAGAGAGAGAGAGAGAGAGAGAGGGACGAGAAAAGACTCGTGCGGCTGAGACTAGATGTAGGCAATATATCAAACGTGTTTCAGGCTTATGTTTATTAGCGAGTCTTGGCTCGACAGGTCATCGTTTAGGATGCGCACGCGTAGTTGGCGACGAAGAAGGCGTCGAAGAGACGACGGGGACGCGGTATTGGAAGACCTGGATCGAGGCTGGAGAGTCGATAATCCGGGGAGTTAGTTCGATCCGGAGCTGCGACTTTGCTGCAGGTGCGTCGGAGTTTTTCCAAGTTACGCTCGACGAAGAAGACGAAAAGTATTTTACTCTGTTTTTCCTCACCGGGTGGAATTCCGTTGCGGTGTGGTGTGTATACTTTCGAGATGGGCGTGTAATCCATTGCAGTCCGTTTTAAATTATAATCATTACTTTTACTTTAGGTTTGAGCGATGCACTAAAACGTAATCTTAATGGTCCGAGAAGTAAAGGAGTTAAAAGTGTACGAGAACTTTATCTTTTTAAAAAAACCTCGAGTAAAATATATAGTTGTTTGAAACTTCCGAGGAATTCGGGATGGATAAATCTAAATTTGAATGTTGCATCCTTCCTGCGATATAATTCTTTTATTCACAAATTTGCCGTTACAAATAATAATTCACATTTTTAAACCGTAGCGCATCGAATAAGTTAAAAGCATTTCATTTATGATATATCAATTATATTCTCCTAGAAAACAATCGTACGTAAGACTTTTTACACTGTAAATAAAATCGCGATTAATTAATTTTTTTTTGAATTTTAAACGATTATTCGTTTTATCTCGAAATATTTTTTCATTGTACACAAATAACGTAATTCTTAAAAATTAAATTGTACAGTCCACGTGAAATTTGAAACCTTTGAATGTAAACCAAAATACAGGAGTAATTTATCCCTGCTATTTATACTGGATCTTATTTTATGCTTAATGTTTTAAGTTAGTTTTATTTATTTATATAAATTTGCGTTCGATACGAGAAAGGAATAATAATTTTTATCGTCGTTTCAATGTATCCTTTAAAAGTAAGGTTTTATAATAAATCGACGCTTCCATCGAGAAATATTTGTTTATCCTTGAAGCTTATTTTTTTCCAAATATAAATAACGTGCGCAAGCGAACGTACATTTATCTCCAAAAACTCGTTCCATCATATTTTAATTCGTACTCGAGTTATCGATAATAATACGCGTTTTAATAACAAATTTACATTTATAGAGTCAAAGTTCATCCATTAAGAATACAGACGTTCTTGATACACCGTTAACAGCTAAAAAGTCAACTTCCGAGCCATTAAATTTATAACCCGTCTTTCTTAAAACAGATGTAAACTGTGCTTGTTTCGCAAAAAAAAAGCTATCAACCCATGAAATACGTCGAAATTTCAATTTAGTCGCACTTTCCATCATTCGCGAAAGTTGTTCCGAGCATCGCTCGAGATTTACGCAGCAGAGGAGGAGTCCTTGAAGACGTTCGTCATTCGCAGAGAAGAGCGAAGAGAAAAGGATGCCGAGAAGGGAGTGACAAAGTATTTGGCTCGAGGCAAATATAGGGGCGGTCGCGATTTCGCGCGGACATCGACTAATATCCCTCGACGCGTGATCGTCTTTCAGGAAATCGCGTCGCGTCCCCGAGAAAAAGAGAAGCGCCTGCGAGATTAATGATCCACTGCGTCTTTCGTTTAGGTGCTCGCCGATTTTCATTGACCCGGACGGACCCAACCTCGGGACGATTTCCCCGCGTATATTTCACCGAGGTTGTTTCGTTCCCAAGGCTTACGCTTTTTTCGGTTATTCGCGATCAATTCGAATCTTGGTCGGTGTATTCTTGGACGTTCGATGAGAATAATGCCGATTGTGCTGCGATTCGCATCGGCTAACCGAGGATTTTCGATAAAACGTCGGTGCACCGAAGAAAGTTTGCTTGCATAAATATTGTTTTGCGATAAAAGTCAAAGGGAAGCGAACGTAAGCTTCTCCTGTAAAACTGTAGAAGGTACTTAAAATTTACCGGAGAGGCTTAAAATACGGCTTATTTTATTTTCTACTTTCCTCTTTCGAAGTAAAGTGGCGACGGTTAGAGGATACGATAATTACGTAGCCAATTTGAACGTTTCTATTTACTATTTACAGAAACACTTAAATTACACTTCAATTGCATATTTAGAAAAGCTCTGCTCGAATAAGTGTGCTTTGGTATATAGAACATTTCTATAAATAAGTTAGATTAAAGAACGGTATTCATGCTAATTCAAAAGAAAATATTTTATGCGATATTTACTCATTTTAATCGATAGAATGATTCAGGAGTGAAAACATATTTCAAAATGTCTTACAAGAACTAATGTATTTTGTTATTATTTTTAAATCACGAAAATTAATATACCGTTGATTATTTTTAATTGTTTCGTAAATTAATTTAAACATCTTACGAAATTTATAAACAATAATTTCTTCGTTTCCTATTTTAAGAATGTTTATGTTACGCGTGAAACAAATGCTTGTATATGATATTTCAAATAGTTATAATTCGTCTCCTTAATTTAATTACGCATTTATATTCCATTTTTTACCTCGTTCGATTAAAAAACATAAATCGGTAATTACTTATTTTCGTCTAATTTTTATTTCATTTTAATTAAGAAAATGTTTTAACAATGTACTTGTTTAGAAATTTACAAGTTAAGTTTTCTATCGTAACTCGTAACGTGTTTATACATTGAAGAAAATTAATATCGATCGATCGTATATAAATTATGACAATATGTTAGCACTTTACCATACGAACGGTATTACATTAGTCTTGTTGCTCGTAAAAACCAGCTTACGACAAAATATTTTTAGATTCGAAAAATTCCAGTGAAAAAGCTCGCGTTTAATTATTATTGTATAAATTAACTTATTTAAATATCGATTTAGATAAAAGTAATTGGGTTGATTATAAATTTTTAATATTAAATTTGTGATTCATATTTCATAAAATATAACGTATAATATCTAAATAATACGACATTATACTAAAATTCACCTTTTTTAGACTAAATTTCGAATAAAATAATTATGTCGTTTTCAATATGATGTAAATGAACGAAACTAGAGTGAATTCTGATAACATATAAAATGATAACATTATTTAACGATAAAAATTAATCTTTATTCGCATCGTATCGTCAATGTTTCCTAAATAAATTGAAAATAACGTAAGTTAAATATCATGCAAATGTCAATGAACATCAAACATGGAAAAGTTAAAGTTGTTTGTCATTTATTAATTAACTATCTTGTAGGAACAAATTAAAGTGTTTATAAACTTGATCATTATTTCTAAACACGAATGAAACAAAACAAAAAAAAACAACATTTTTAAAAGCTATTTGGACTCAATTTTATAATAAGTATCTGTTCGCGTTACAAGTGCCAAGTAAATGAGTCAGTCAACGTAAATAAATTATTAATATCTCGTCTAAATATCAAATAGTTTGTTTGTATGTAATCCAAATAATAAAGTGTAACGAATTAAGCAAATACAAAATACTTGGATTTATAAATGTCCACCGATTCTTGAAAAATTCGTCCAACGTACTCATGATTAAAATTACGATAAAAAAATACTCACATGTAATATTACCGCTACCAATAGATGGCACAGGAATAGAACTCAATCGAATAACGTTGAATGACTTTGATTCTTGTTTGGTGGTACTGCGTTTTGTAAAAGTCTCCTGTACGCTCGAACTGTGCTGAACTATGTGTTCCTCCTGACGATCGTTAGTTCTTCTACCCCGACGAGTTTTATGACTAGTAGTGTGTTCCCTGTACTCTTCCGACGCCTGAAACATTTTTCACGATGCGTATGAAGTGAGACATTTGTTTTATGAATGTATTCAAATGTTATTGGTCTGCTTCGGTAAAAGCCCCATTATTGTTTTGGATTGTAGTTTGTTGGTGTACGAAACTTTACTGTAACGTGTTTTTTTTTTAAAATAAATTTTACGTTTTTAACAAATTTTTTCGATAAAGGTTCGTCGTATGGTTTTTTATGCGTTTGAGAATTACTATCGATTTATAGAGTAGTGTTCGACAATCGTGTAATAAGAAACTTTTGGTTTTAGTTTTAATCTTATTAACCATATATAAACGATTTTAATTAAAAGTTGGAAATATTTTATATACATTACTTATACTAATTTTGTTTGCGATGATTTCATCATGAATCTATTTTCTCGTTTTAATAAGGAAGAAGAAAATATACGTTGAAAACGCAGAGGTTTTATACTTATTTTAAAGCATCAATGACGCAATAAAAAAATTTTATTTTTCTCGCGAATTCATAATAATCTGGCAAATTATAATTTTCGAGACAATATTATTATAAAGTTTATTATTGTTTTTGAAATTAACAGTATTTTTATCATTTTTATTTAAAAATATAAATTCACCGATGCGACATGGACATAAAATAATTATGACACATATTTGCAAAGGATATATTATTTTAAATAATGTATAATGTCAAAGGATCTACGATACTGTTTTAAAAAAATAACGTTAATTTGGAAAGCTAAGTTAAATCTTAATTAAAACCGAATAGAATTAAGTATAAAGAACTATTAGTTATAATTTTATTTATAATTGTTTTTACTGTATTCTACAATTTTTATTTAAAATATAACGAACAATGTTTAAAACTTAGTAAAAGTAAATTGAAAAAGAGCGTAAGGGAAATTTTCAAAACATTAAAGCAAGTTTAAAGATGAAAAGTTGTATTTTAAGCGATAAAATACATCACCAGAAATTTATATTTATTTTAATTACGAAAGAAATAAGCGAGAAAAGAAATATTCATCATTGTTTAGTTTAATATTGACCAATGACACGTTTAGTTTGTCGGAGACGTATAAATTGGGTCATAAGAAATTACTCGAGATAACTTTTATTTTTTTTGCTTACACCATCCAAAATGTAGTCTTTAACGAAAAAATAGGTAATATATTTTTATTTATAAAATAAATCAAAATACGTTTTTTGTAAATAAAGCTTATTTTATTTAACAAATTCCGTTATCAAGCAATCGTTAAAGAAAATATATTATTGTCATAGACATCAACGAATATCGTATAAAAAATTACTCTATATTAATAAACCCGTGAACAGAAGTAGCTTATAGTACGCACAAAAATTATCTTAAAAATGAATCTCCATTTCGCAATTCGAAGGATAAAAATGACAAACTCCGTAAAAGGGACAAGTATTTCTCCGGCTTTATCCGCGCATAAATACACTGTAACATTTGCGAAATCTCCACGGCGACTTTATAATATTTTACATGGCTTACGGAGGCGAAGTGTACGATGAAAATTACCAAGTGACACTTGGTTTAATTGGAGTCTACGTATTACGCGAGAGGTTGGTCGTACGCCAGAGACAAAGAGAACCCACGTATTTTCTTACGCAACGTATAACAGGCAGACATTGAAAATCCTGTTCGCGTCACGTAACCCAAAGTAGTTGTTCGGAATGTGCAGGCAATTTACAGTCCTGTCCGACACCTGCGCCTCCGTATCCTACTTTTGATGGACCGATCGCTCCTTACACCAGATTCTCTCGCGGGCTTATTTCATAAGTTTAAATCTTACGGGATGTCACTGTCCTACGCTAAGTTCTACTCACTAACACTGTTCATCTATCGACACGGTTCCTTCGTCATTTTTACGATTCACTTTGAGACGAAGCGTCGAGACACTTTTATCGTTCTCTCGACTTGGACTCTCCACACGCGAGACTAGAAGCTATCGCAAACGCTTATCGCAAACTTTGCACGTGCACTGACAATCGGTTAATCAGGTTCGACACAATTCCCAAAGAACCACTCGCTTAGATATTAACCTCGTCGGAAACTTTTTAGGTAACGAGTTTGGTACAGACCAACCAGAGGAGAAAAACCTACTCGATAAAATTATCGATAAACTCAAAGGCGTACAACCGAATGTTAAATTCCAGCACTTCCAACTCTTGCCATACATAAAAAAGAGAACATACGAGAACTTACCGCTTGCGATTTAGATTATGAAAGTATTCTTATAACGTGTACTCGCGAGAAGACGACGGATTCGCGTCTACAACCGCTGCATCGCACAGTGATTGCGCACGTTTACACGACAATGGCGAATTTCTCGTTCGCGCTGGCTATAATAGTTTCATACGTCGCTACGATGCGAATCCCTCTCTCTCTCTCTCTCTCTCTCTTTCTTCTTTTCTCTCGACTCCAAAAGAGGGGGAGTTACCCTAAGCATTGTGCTCGGATATATACGCGTACGTACACGCGTGCAAACTTATAAACAAGCGGAGGTGCGGAAGCAACTGCTAATGCGCCGAAAATACATACTCGGGTCTCGATGTTGCTCTGTCACTAGCTACGGCCTTGTCGCATTCCTCCGAGTTATCCGAGTTATTATGCACGGACTGTTTTGCAAATTAATGTCCGCCTATTCGCTCGTGACGAAAATCCTTTGACTCGCGAATAACGTTTGGACGCTTATCCGTTAAGCGTATAGTTAATTTCGCTCGCGGACCGCGGATGATTTTATACGTTTGCTGGAGCAGCTCGCGATGATTTAGCAACGTAATTATATATCGATGCCAGGCCCGCATTTGATATATCCACGTGAAATTCCATATAGGTTGCGGAGCTTTGTCACGCGAGACCGACGAGGAAAGGATATTCGCGTGACTCTGTGACGATCCGGATTTTGGAAAACTAAGAGGTCGCGTGCGTTGACAGCTGTTAAGGGATAAGACGATACTCGAATCGATGATAATTTATACTCGTCGACTCGAGAGCTATCGATTTCGGCTTCGGGATACGAGGATTTAAGTTGTACGTAAATCGACTTACTTTCTAAAAATATGTCTGCGATAAAACATTTGGCGAAAAATTAGAAGTTATTTCGATTAAAATTAGCGAAGGTAAGCAAACTTTAATTACGAATCGGATAAAGAATTGGAGGAAAACTTTAATTTGGTTTTTGTTCATCTCAAACGTGAGAATTTGAAATATACGAGAAAAATATATACATTTTTTGATATAATTTTTGAGATTCTTTTATTTGTGAGACGTCTGTACAAAAATTTTTTATTCCAGATGAATAAATAATTTGTAAATTCGTAATAAGTACTTCGATTTAACAAACCTAAATTCGTAATTTTCTAATTTTTATAATGTAGCGCATTGGTAAAATTCTTCCATTTATTTAATTTCTTAGAGAAATATATGGCGCTAAATTTATATCGTGCATCAACTTTATATTACTGAATTATTTGATTAACAAAATTATAAATTGTGCACGCTTATATTTTTAATAATTAGTATATTATAAACAATGTATTCTTTTATTAAAAATTCTTAAATCTCACCCTTTTTTAACTATTGAATTCAAAGTAAATTTTGTAAATAATAAACACGTTAAGAAATACAATTATAAATTATTCATTAATGTCTTTATTGATACTGAGACATAACTGTCAAACAAGTGAAATAAATAAATATAAATGACTTTTATACCATTGGAAACTATTCGAAAGATGTAATAAAATACTGATTTACTTTAATAAGTTGAGGGATAATGAATCGTAATATAAATGATTTATGAGAGGTACATACTATTTAGCAAAACAGAAATCATACTCTATTAATATTAACAAATAGCTTTTTGTTAAGAGAAATAGTTATTTCTGTATTTCGAAAAACATACATTTTAAAGAAAAATTATGATTTTCTAATAATCAAAAATAATTAATAATTTAATGTAAACATTTTAAAAATTCTTATATTTAGTTTTATTTTATAGAAGATTTAAGGCACGTCAAGCGATGTCGAAATAATAATTTTGACATTCACAGTTACGTATATATTGCTTACTTTTTATTAAACTAAATTTTATAAGATTTGGTAAATAGATCATATTTTACTGAGAAATGAAGCAATCAAATATTTTTCATTCTTAATGCAAACTTATTATTACCAAGAACATAAAAAATCTACGTATTAAGAACTTCCTCATTTTACTAATATTTCTTTGGACTAATGAGCGTTAATTTTTTTACGTCAAGTTGTATATTAAATAATTTAGACGTATACCATATAAATATAAAAAAGAAATTGGTATTTAAAAATAAATTTTGTTCCCTCGCACAATTTGAAAGAATAAGTTTTTATAACATAATATTTTATTAATGATTCGTACAAATTAAACACATGTTTTAAAATATTACATAATATTTCAATAAAATTTAAAAATACTTTATTTAATGTTTTTGTTTATTTCGATTAAATTTATAAATAAAAATATATATATATTGAATACATTAAAAAACTATATGTAATTTTTAGAAACTATAGGTTACTTTTGAAAAGTTTAAACAACAATTACAAAATTGTAAATTTAATTATTAAAAATAATATCATTTTTAATCAATTGCGCATATACAGTAAAAACATTTTTATTCTTTCCCAGAACATATCATACTTCACGAATACCTTTATTTTAATGGCTCGTGTATTTTCTTGAATCGTTTTTAATTTAACATAGTGTTACATTCATCCTGAATATAATATGTACAAATATCTTTTTAAGAAAAGTAAAGTGTAGAGACTAAATTAAGCATCGATACATCTAGAAGGTACAATACGCAAAATTCAGGAAAAATTATGCACGTGCGGTTTGTACGTTCGTTGTCAAATTGAAGTGCGACGTTTAATTTAACCAGAAGCATTAATTCAAAGACTGTCTCAATGTCCACCCACTCTTCGGCTCTGCTTGGATCTCTTGCTTATAAATTTGGGAAAGCTCGACTCGTACTTAAAATAGTCCACGAGAGTCTCCCTCCCGAATTTACTTTCCTCTCTCTCTCTCTCTCTCTTTCTCGCACTCTCTCTCATGCTATCTATTTATCTATCTACCTCTGAATCCTCGGATCGTCGTAAGTATCAAACTGGACACGAAAGGCGGATAAGATTTCAAAACAAGCTCGCGGGACAAGATCTTAAACGGATGACAATCAAATAAACCGCTTTAATACTCTTTTACGTTTCAGGTGTTTAGTCAACCGCGTTCTTAACTTATTTTTCATTATTTATAGGAACCGAATTCGCTGTTCGCTCGCTTATTCTTGCTCAAATTTTGCAAAAAAATCTATCGCGAGGGAAGCTCGAGTATCTCTGCCTTCAACCACGCGTGTTAAGCGTTAAATTTAAACCCGGGAAAACTCGGTCGGAATCTCTGAATGAGATGCAAATCCAGGATTCCGCAAAGGGAAAAGTATCATCTCCACGCAAACGCTCTCGTCGTCGTCAATGGACAGTCCCCACGAATTATCAACGCTCGGCCGTGGGTGCGCGTGTAGTCACGGCCGTACTCCTAGCGCCAAGGGTAATAAAGAAAATTAAGCGGAGCATGACGTACGAGAGTGAAGATAATTAGAGTAAACAATCCGTCAGTGTCCGAACGCCGCTCGACCGTTTCTACTTAAAATGTTCGCCCGCGGTCTGACCAACGCCAAACGGATTCCACTGTGAACTTAACCGGAGCCGCGCCCGAATCGACTTTTCCTCGATGTTGCTTTTCTTTATTTCTAATTATAAGTTGTACGGCGGATATTCGCGTTCGCTCGTACAATCCTGTCTTGAATAGCTGCCTAATAGCTCGAATCTCACGGGTACTGGCGATGCAAATATCGCATCGAACGTTGTACAATTTTATTATTGTAATTATTTTAACACTTCCGTTCGATGAAAAACGAACGAGCTAGGAAAACATTTTCGGATTTAATCGACCGATTGCAAAGAAGTCGTTAGAATTCATTTTACAATTACGTACTTCTTCTCGTGCATCGAATCACGAATGCGTATTTTGGTAAGATGGAAAATCGATACGCACGGTATTTTCGATGCGCGATAAAATATTTATAGATTTTCATAGTTAGGAGATTTGGGTGAAAAATATCCAGTCGTTAGTATCGAATAAAATTGCCCAGGGTCCCTCGACGAGATCTCAAAAAATGAACGATAAAAGGACCAAGAAGAAGAAGAAGAAGAGGAGGAGGAAGATGAAAAGAAAGACAAAGAAGACGAAGAAGAGCCGCGTTACACGGAGGAGAAGGAGAAAAAGAGGAAGACGGATTAAGTCTCGATGTAAGGAAATTTTAGATCTTAGACCCGGGAGTGGGAGATAACCCGCGGGTCGGGTGCATTTACGTCGAGTCCAGGGTACAGCCGAGAGGAAAGCCAAGCGCGCGACGTCTGATAAACTTACTTGCAGGGACGAGGGCTACTTGTCGATTTACGACCACTGAGCTTGACGCGATGCCGATGAGCCTCCGGAGCGAACTGTGTCGTACTGGAGGCTCCCCGGCGATATCCGGCCGCCTATAGTTAGCAGCGCGCCTCGCTCCCCACCCACGCTCCAATCGAGATATTTTAGATGGAGACATTGGGAGTGAGAGCCGCGTTGGCGATATCCGAGTGACGAGTCGTAGGTAAGAATGGTTCGACGATCCCTTAGTTCCCCTTAGTTCTCCGATTCTCCTCGACGTGTTTTCGAAAACAACCCAACTTTCCGAAAAATAGTTATTTGCGTCCGGTTATCTTTTATTATAGCCAAAGAACTCGATCGTGTCTTTAAGATCGTCTACTTTTACACGTTACGCCTTGAATATGTTTCTCGAGCTTACAAACTATCGGGCTGATTTTTTTTTTTTTGGTTACTTGTCCGGATTCCTTACGATTCTGCACAGGAATCGAGTATCGAGTATCGCAACCGTTTCATTATTTTAGAATATTTCCGTTTCGTGTGCCTGACTCGATTCTTTTTCCTCGAATTAGTTGCACTATCCGCTCATAATTTATCGAGGTTTTAAAAAAAGTTTCGCTTCGTACGAATAGACGAACAAAAAAATCAGTCGGATAAAAGAAACTCAATTTTGAATCAAACTTTTTTTATCGGGCTGCGTTATTTTCGGATACAGTGAAATTTGCTTTTTCACATTTTTTATTGCGATACCGTTACTATTATTTGTGCATTAAATATTTAACTGGATGAACGTTAACGCAGTTTCAAATTATAAAGTTTGACATTTAGAACAAAATTTTAATTTATTATTAAAATTTGTTAAAATTAAAATTTGTATCAAAAACGTAAAATTTTCAAATTTTCTCAAATCTGGTATAAATTTTAAAGTTTTTTTAACGATTATTCGTATAAATTAGTTTGTTTTTTTAATTTTAAGATTAAAATGTTGATTCCATATATTCGAAATTTATAATTCTCTAAATATTTACACTTTCAGATATTTATTTATAATTTTAGTATTATGTTTTAGAAATTATTAGAAATAACAAGTTTAATTTTAAAGTATACGTTGAAAATAATAGATATACTAATTTATTATGTTTTAAATTCATGAATTTAACGATTTTATTTATAAAAATATAAATACCCGGTTTAAATTATATAATAATGAAGCAAAAATAATCTGCGCTTGATTTTTAATTATATTATAAATTTTTTTATACATTATTCTCTTATTGATAAAAAGTAGTGTACCGTAAAAATAACTTGATTTTTTGCCAAAATCTCAATATCTCCTGTCCACAGGAAAAAAATATAAGTTAACAGCATACTTTACGTAAATAAACGATCTATTTTATTGGAACTTTGCAAGTATATAAATGAAAATACATCTAAATTATTTCATATTTACGACTCAATGTTGAAATAAAGAATTATTTATATAATAATTGTTATTGGGTCGTAATTAATCAATGTTGTAGGTATTTTTTTCAATTTTAAATATACATTTTCAAATTAATAGAAAATGTGAATTCGGTGATGCATATAATCTTTAATAAAAGAATTTAAAAATAAAATACAAATTATAAAAATTTATCATGCATGTAATAAAAATTAAATTTAGCAGACATTTTGTTAAGATTGATTGTATTTACATAAATTTAGAATTTAGATAAAGTTATCTGAAATGATCAAATACACGATTCTTATGCAATTTTTATATTAATAATAGTATAAAAATATTAATACAATATACCTTTGATATTTGATTAAATTTTCATATTTTTTTATATTTTTTTCCTATTAAATTTGTATATTAAGTTATTTAATTTATATGTGTCTTCTTTCTATTTGAATATTGGAGAATAAACATTTATAACGCGTTCTAAAATTGTGGCTGCACTGATATTTCATTAAAAGTAAATCGTCAAAATTAAATGATAATTTTAATATTCTTACGAATTATTATGTTCAGTCAATGAAATGTGATTTTTAAAACAAAACGTATTAAAGCTTAATAAAGTTAATGCAATTTTTAACCATTAATATATGTTTATTTTTCATTTCTAAATATCTTATACAATGGCAAATAAAATTTCTTCACCCGTAAAGTAATTACGAGAAATGTATTTTGTCAAAATAACATCGATATATTGCATTATGAAATCGTAGTTTTCCAATTAAATAAATATGTACTTACAGTAAAGGTGTACAGACCATTCGGTATTGGTTGACCACCGAATTTTATACTCAAAGTATAGTCTCCAGCATCAGCTACTGTATAGTAAACATCAACTGTGCCATCTGCATTGTCCTGAATATCAATGTCAACATCTTCGCTATAAGTAGAAAATGAAAACACGACGACGATGAATAAAATGAGATTTTATTATTTTTAACGATAAGATTAATGTCAGTAGAATTTCTATTTTTCAAGTATTATAGAAAAAATACATGTTTTTAAATAATCTTTTGAACATTTTATTAATACCAACTTTTTTTATAATAATTGATTTTATAATATTTGAATTCTTTAATTTAAGAATTTTTAAATAACATGATACTTACACATATTACACATTTTGATATTTTTCTTTTATAATGTAAAATTTCGACGCTATATAACAAAACCTTTTAATTAAGTAAAATATGAAATATAATATTCTGTTTTTATTCAACGTTATTATTTTAATAATAAGCTTCGTTTAACAAAAATATTATGTTCTAAAACACCGTATTTTGGAAAATATCATATTTTGGAAATTATAATTGTATTTAATAATATGGCTACATCGATACTTAATTTTATAATTCTTTAATTCAAATTTAAAAAGTGATTTCTTATATACTAATTGGAATAAAACCACGAATATATGGATTCGTAATGTTAACTTGAATGTTACAAGCCGTTTCCACGAAATCGTATATTTTTATAACTGACGATTCTGCTAACATAGAAAGCAGTGAAGTAATCACTTTTAAATTCTACATGAATATAAAATAAACCTTTATACGAGAAGTAAACCGTAATGTATCTAAAATATCAAGTTTTTATTATTGAACAATCTTTAATAAAATGTATATTTTTGTTTTTAATAATAATTTTTACAAAATTAATTTAGTATGGTTTTAAAACTTTTACAGTCTGATATAATTGCATAAAAAAAAATTACGTTCTAATTATAATTTATTTACTTTGTACAGTATAATTTACAATATAAAAACAGAAATTTGAATAAATTGAAACTCAAAGACAATATTATGTATAATGATGTTAATATATTTGCAGTATTATTATTAATTTAAAAAATTGTATTTAATAATCAGTAGTATTTTTATTACACTATATTTTTAAAATATCACTGAATCATATATCAATATTTTGATGATAATGGCTGTATTAATTGAATCGTATTTATTATATTTTTTATAATGAAATTTTCATAACAGTTATAATTTTTATGTTGTAAATTATTCTCTGTAATTACTGAAATAGTCAGGCTGCGATTTATTTCAAATATATTGGTTAGTATTTTGTATAATAAAGTTGTATATATAGAAAAGTATAATAATTATAAGTAAAAAATCCGAGAGTAACGTAACGTATAATTTATTCTCCAAAAATATCATAAGTGTTGTTTTGAAGCGTGGAAATTTATTATCGATTAAAAAATTATTATATAAAATTTACAAAGCATATATTTTACGCGAAGGAATGAAAAAATGAATGTATAAATCCGATTCTAATAATTTGAACTCGACGGTTTAAAGAGAAAACGTCATTTCTTAGAGGATTTCAATAAAATGATCGAAGCACTTTGTTAAATGACTTAGCGTCAGTTTAGATACACAAGGTATTCAACCACAGAACTGATTTGGCTACATTTTCGTCGTGTATGATATTCTGCCGACGTATTGCTTTGCTACAATGTTTTGGCCAAAAAAAAAACGCCTAAACTCGTTGAGCAGGCTGAAAATAAATGTATATATGCGTGCGCACATGTTTCCGGTGCTTAGTACATTTGCGACAGCCGTAACGTTACGTTTCTCCTTATTCATGAGAAAACCACTAACTCCGGGACTGCCAGAGTCGATTCGAAGCGGTTCCTTAACGAATCCGACGATCGTGCAATTATTTTTGTCCAAAATGTGTGATTTAATTGCGCGAGTGGAGAAACGCAGTCCTCGAGGGATTAGGTGACACGAAAACACGTTGCCAGATCTCAGCTCTTGCCTAATTGCTCGTCGAAACATCTATTAATTACATGGTAGAATCGTTCTCGCGCGTTTCATTACGACAGATACGACAGGTATAGCACAATGAGCAAAAATATTGTTTTACAACGAGAATCTTTATTTCCAACTGACAAATCCACGACTAAAATATGTCTCGGAAATTTCTCGATGACTCGTTTATGCCTGATAATGTTGCTTTTATATTTTATCGTGGTAAATGGAAATGTGATTAGGCGATCGGAAAATATTAAAAAGTTAACGAATACGTTTCACGTTATTTTTATGTGTCATTGTTGTATTATTATGAAATCTCGAACTGCAACAAATTTTAATTTTGAGATACGAAATAGGTCGTTATTCATTTTCGAAAATTCGTGTTTAAATACAAATTCTATAAATTATGAATAAAATATATCGATACTATTTAAGAATTTGATATTTATGAAATTGTTTTCTTACGAATAGATTTATATCAATACGGAATGAACGATTCAAAATTTGACGGATAGTCATTTAATTTGAAAGACAAAATTAAGACAGGTGAAACTTTTGAGCTAAATAGACTATTTGTATTAAATAATTTACGAGAATTAGTAAAATTCTGATATTAATTTTCTTACCTTTAAGCATTTAAATATTTCTGATAATTTATTTTAATTCTGTTCAAAACTAAATAAAAAATTAAGGAAGTAAGTAAATAAATAAAAATGGAATTATTCCAATGAATAATCAATGGGATTCTCTTATCGGAATTTTTAACGCGAAAAAGAATTGTTTAAATTTTTGTTGTATCGCTACAATACTTCTATTTTATAATAATTTATACACGAGTAGAAATATTCTATACTCTAATACTATTTCTAATTCAGATATTTATTTATACCGCCATGATAAGTATTTTCTTTCGTAAAATAATAAATCTTACTCGTATCTATCATTAAATCTAAATAAATAGGTTATTTTTAATATCTCAGTTTTTATTTTAATCCTACCCTCAATATGATTTAAATATTTTAAAAGTAGAGCAGATTTTATAATATCGCAAAATTAGACAAGAAAATAATAAAATTCGCGTATTTACCGAAGCCAAAAGCCAAATTCTTTTCATAATCTTTGCGTATATATATAAATTATTCGTACAATTGTCTAAATAAATTAACATACCGTTATATTTTAACATATGCCAAGGCGTCGCTTTAAATATTAAGGGCCTCGTTCAAATTCAATCAGCAATAAAATCATGAGAATTACGCATTTATTAAACCTCTCCCATCGCACAACAATACATTCACCGATTCTAGTCCGTCTCTCAAGAAGCGGTCAGTATTTGTATAGGGGGAAGGGGAAACCACTAACATCCACACCGAATACGTTTCGGCATCTTTCGTTAAAGAAAGAAACATCGGTTCTACGAACGTGAATTTGGTTGTCCCGCGTAAATGGACCTCTCGATCATTTTAGATCAAGTGGTATAGTTTGTCCAAACTTCAAGGTAGATATGAAAAACCGGCTTAAGTTGAGACAATTAACTCCGATGATCTTGGATTACTGGACAATGTAAGCTGAAGATATAAAAAATCTCGTCGCGTACGTTTGACGATTGGGAATATATGTGCACTTACGTAAACGATATTCAAATGGTAAATGGTACAGACTCGGATTTTGGGGAACCGAGACGAGAAATCCATACGAAATAGTCGTCGTTTTCGTCTTTAGTTTAGAAGATTTTTTTTTCTTTTGCAGTTCAGTCGGTGGAGCATAAGACTCTTAATCTGAGGATAGTGGGTTCTGGCCCTTCGTCGAGCGCAATTTGACGAAAATATCCCAAAAAAATATATGGTCATCCCCATCATCCAAGTAGCGATTGGACGAGGATCACCGAATGAATTGTTCGACGGTCGGAGACATTCGACGAACGCCTAAATCTTACATTTTTATTGCTTATTGGGTGCGAACGAGGCACTTAATATTTAACGCGGTGCCTTGGCAGACTTTAATTTATTTCTTAAATATTTTTAAGTGTGGTAATCGCTTGTTTGTGCATTTCGAGTATCTCGAAGCGATAGAATTTATCGTTTCAAGAAAAAAGCATCGCTAATAACATCGCGATAAAAATAGCCACAAATATCCAATACTGGATTTTCGGTATACTTTAAAAAACCTCTCGCGAGTATACTAGACGAAATATACGTTATCGACGAGCGTGTAACTTCAAAAAGTATTTATCTTCGAGCGCAACGAAATTGATCCGATAAAAAAAGAGCGCGAATAATTGATCACGCGTGTTCGAACCCAGGAGTATCATCTCAGAACCATCTACAGGAGCTCCCGGAGTAGGTGTTTATTTTAGCGTTGGTTACTTACCTCCCGGAGGTAGAACGTATGCGACAGGTGAGAGCACCTCGACCGGCGTTTTGCGTGTCGACGGTAATGCAGTACTCCTCGCCCTGGGCAAGAGTGCGATGCACGCCATCTTTGATCTTGCAGGCGTCGGCCTTACCCGTCGATACGCTCTGGACGTTGACGGGACTGCCGGGCACCTCCTTGCCTCCGTACTTGACGTTGACTTTGTACCGGCCGCAGTCGTCCGGAAGGTACGTCGCCTTGTACTTGCCGTCGCCGATGTTTTGCACGCCGACATTTCGAGGCGCCTGATCCGGACCCTGTGGATTTTTCGTTCGAGTTCGCGCGTCGTTATTACGAGATTTATCTCTGGATGACGCAGATATCCGTGTTTCGAGATTTAATTTGTGGAACGTTGCGCGTTTGTCCTTGCGACACGCGATTCGTGCATTTTTTTTTTCTTTTTCCTTCGTGCCGAGCGAAACGCACTCGTAAGACAACGGTTAAATTTAGGTCGTTAAATTCTATAATTAACGGAATAATCACAATGTTTTTTTATTTAGAATTCTCACTCGCTGCCAGTTTATTTCGATATCGAAACGCAAAATCAAGGTATCTAGAATGCTAGAAACTACATTTTTCATTGTAGAACGTTCAAGGTAACGTCGATTGTGTTTTATAATATTTATTGCGTTACTATTTATACATGGTTCATTTAAAATCTCTATGTACGATCGGTCCTTCTTAAATTTCGGCCCGTTCGCAAATATCGTAATAACTTTTGTACGATTTAAGTATTTTATGCAAACGTACGGATTTCATCTTAAAAAATCTTGTATCGATTAAATATTTGATAATCGCGAATCTCGAAAAACAGTAAAAGACGATTGTACTCTCGGCTTATTATCGAATTCCACGCGGGGAGTCAACTCGAACGGTCGGTGAAGAAGAGCTCGTACTTACCAATACTTGCACCTCTAGATCCCCGAAACCGGCCTTCGAGGTATCCACAACGAAATCAGCGGGAAACGAGGCGGTTGTTACGGACGACACACCTGGACCCGACAAAGCGACCTTGTTCGGATCGCAGATCGGCTCGACCTTGACCTTGAAGGGACTTCCCTGGACGGGCAAACCGCCGTAGTTGACGTCGACCTGGACGTTGCTTCCGGCCTGGGAAGGCTTGTACGAAACCTCGTGTATACCATCGCGGATGCGTTTAATCTCGGGTTTGGAAATGTTGCCCCGGTCGGTTTTCACCTTCACGTCGAGCATCGCGTTGGACGTCTTGGTGGAGTCGACGGTAAAAGTCGTGGGTATACCTTCGCGGACCATTTGAGGTTCCAGACCCGGTCCGTAGGCTTTTACGTTGCTCGAATTCTGTAGTAACGAGAAAGTTGTCGAGAGTCAGTTACGGATATGAAATTTAATTTTAAAAGTCAATTTTTTTCCGTGCTTTGTTTTAGTATAAAATATAATTATTAAGAAATATTGATACTAGAAACACTCGAGAAGGATAACAATAAATTTTTATTAATAAATGTTTGAAATATTTGTGAAATTAGTAGATGATAAACTTTTTTAAGTTATATTTTCTAGTAAAATATTTTGTATACTTTATTATTTTCGACAAAAAATGTCTTTCGTTTATTCATATTTGTAAAAATCTTTTTTTTTCGTAACTCTTTTTCATTCTATTATCGTTATTTACTTCTCGCTTACCACATTTCACGTATAAAATTCTAATAAATATCGTTAATATTATAAAGTATCGCAATTAGAATTTTATTTTCTAATTAAACAACATTTTTATTTCCACGTATTCGACATAATTATATACTATAAATCCGCGCACAATGATTAAATATAAAATCATTCGGTATTTAAATAAAAACGTGAGTTAATTCCACAATCTTAAATATACACGATTATCTCACCGGATTTTCCGCCGGGACTTTGAAAGGTGATCCCGGAATATGTTTATCGGCAAATTTGATACTGATATCGTAATCACCAGGTTCGGTCGGCAAATATTCCACGCTACACGATCCATCGCAATTATCCTTACAGGAGACAACAGCTTCGCTCGGTCCTTCGATAGCCAATCCAAGACCTCCGGTTCCAGCCTCTGCAATTTTAGATTCGTAACATTTTTTCGTACTCTTAATGGTTTTTAACGGTACTATCGATTTTACAAATACATCGAAACATTTCTGAATTCAGTATCCTCGATCGAATACACGTCGCTTTCAATATTATCAACTCGAGAAATATTTATTCAAAATTACAAGATATCCTACTCCATACTTAAATCTACTATAATAATTTAGTCTGCTCGTAAAAAACGAACGACCCTCCAGCCGAAATCAACGAGAAAAACTCACCTCTCGTTTCAACGGTGAACTTGTTAGGCTTGTTGACGATGCCTTTTTGTAATCCAGGTCCGTAAGCCCGACATCTGCCGGGATCGCTGACACGCCTGACGTTTACGGGGAAGGGCGAACCCGGCACGGGTATGTTGTCGTAGAGGACGTCGATGTTGTGCTTGCCTTCCTCGAAAGGTGTGTAGCTGACTCGGTAAGTACCGTCCGCCTGAGGCGTGATCACCTTTTCGGTGATGCTTCCACTTGGATTATTGATCGAGCATCCTATCCGTTCGCTCTCGGTCTTGGGTTTGCCGACGGCTCGGCTGTCGATAGTGAACTCCGTTGGCTGGTAAAGGTTTAGACCTGGAAGGTGGTGAAAATTTGCGTTGATTTAAAGAAGAGGAAATAAAACTACGCGGCGGATCGAAATCGTGATTCGGACTCGACTCGAGTGCGACTTGGCGATCGAACCAAAAAACGAACGTCAAATTAAAATCGATGGTGTGCAAAAGGTGAAACGGGATAGCAAACTCGTGCTTTAGGGTGAAAACTGGTGCACGGTGCGTCGGAATATTCGTGAAAGCTGTGGTGAAAGTTTAGACTCGGTGGGTAACTCGAGCGAACCGATCGATCGCCTCGAAGAATGTGCGTCAACATGCAAAGAAAAACAAAATTAGGATGTTAATTCATGCGTTGGAAGGTGAATGCTGAACTTTAGCGTCGCATGCTCGAATAAAAAACAAGGTCAGACACCAAACGGCAAACGGATAAACAAACGAATAAACAAACGAGTAAACGATCAAACATCTCTCGCAATCCTCCGCTTTTCCCAAACTTTTTCCATCATGCTACGAATCGATAATCGAGAGAGAAAAGTAAGAAAAACCCCTTTGACGCTCGGAAGGAAAAAAGATTCCGCCTCGCTCTGTACAATACACAAATCAACAACGACATTAAAATCACGCCCGAGTGTGGGCATTGTGTGTACGTGCGTGTGTTTATATATACATATATACACAAGTGTATTTTTTTGCAACGCGCGTTTGCACGCATCTGCTGACCGTGTGACTGAATCCCGCGACCGAAGAGTTTGATCTTGGTCAGGTCGAGGTCGTCGATAATGGCCTCGAAGGGCGAGCCAGGCACGTGCTCCTCGTTGAAGGTGATGTTGATGGCGTAGTCGCCGGACTCCGTTGGCAGGTAATAGACCGAGCAAGTCCCGTCGCCGTTGTCCCTGCAGTTGATGACCGCCTCGCAGGGACCCTCGACCGTCACCCCGAGGCCGCCCTGACCCGCGCCCCGGGTGTCGATCACGAACTCCGCGGGCCTGTTCACGAGGCCGCTGCTCAGCCCGGGTCCGTAGACCCTCACGCGTCTGGGCTCGCTGGTCGGGATGCAGGTCACCCGGAACGGGTATCCGGTCACCGGTATCCCGCCGAAGCTCACGCCGACGAGATGCTCGCCGAGCTCGCTCGGGGTGTAGTTCACGAGGTAGCCCTCGTGGCTTGCCATCACCTGGGCCTTAGTTCGATGACCCGAGGGTCCGCTTATCGCCACCTGAATCTCCGCTGGACGACCCGCGTCCTCCGTCAGCACGCGAAACTGCTGGAGATTGTTCACGGGTGCGGCTGTTCGAGTGCCGTACTTGTTTATTCCATTGTTATCGATCGCTCGATGGGTTGGTACAATTTTTCAATCTTTTTTTTTTTTTGGTACGGGGATTAAAGCGCTCGTGTGTGTGGGAGAACGTAGGATACTCGTCTCCGGTATATCGTTTTTATATCGAAATGCTGCTGAAGCCTCTGCAGATTGAGTTACAGCAGGAGCGAAACCTGGCAGCTTTTGCATGAGTGAGCTCAAGCGGTTATTGACAAGGAGTGAGAAAAAAAAAAAAATTAATAATGAGTTAATGCGCGAGAGAAGCGATATCGACTTTGCTATGATCGTGGGAGATTCGACGAGAGGCCCGAATTCGGCTCGGCTCGTATACAAATTGTTTCTAGAAAATTTCACTGGCCGCGGGTAAATTTAGAAAGGCTCTCTTCGTTTTTCATTCGAGAATAAACTCGCGTGCTCGTCACGGATTCCACGGGAATATGTATGAGCCATGCGCACACGAAGCCGACCGAGAGAGTTATATTTATATCCGACATCTCGCCGTTGTATATTATTCGAGTCCGCGAAACTTAGCGAATTGTTGACTTTGACAGATATGCCTATGAAGGCGAGTCCAAAGAGTCGTATCTGGGTGAGAAAATGACCTCTCGAGAGGTACAAGTGGAACAACAACGGTATGGAACACGGATTTAGATGGAATTTTACGTTGCGAAATAAGTATGCGCGAGAGTTCGGTAAATCATTGGTGTAAATCAAAGTTTATTGCGCGATCGATACTTAAGTAAACTTTGTAAAATGTCCAATGATTTAGTACTTTGTAATTCTAAGAATTAACTTTTCAAACACGCATCGGACAACGAGTTTGAATTTGCGATGTATTTTTATCGCATATATATATATATATATATATATAAATAATCGTTTAATCAATTTTCGCTAATTTAACGTTAAATTTATCTTTTAAAACAATAGAATTTCTAAATTCCGCGTTTTAATTTTTCAATTTTTATTTTTAAAGCTTTTAACAAACTATTTTACTGCTCAATATAAAGCTTTATGGATGTGTATCGTATATCTCACGGTTTATTCGTACAATTATCAATTATCTTAAAAAAGTCATTAATTTGAGTTATGAGCCATATATTTCGTTATTCTAGTACCAGAAAATGGCTTCTTCGTTCTCACTTAAATCTATGTTCCATAAAATTGATATTCGCGCAATAAACTTACGACTAATAAAGTAATTCGAATGCTAAAACATTTTTTTATTAGAAAACATCTCTATTGAATACCTTTAGAATATATTAAAATGAAAATTAAATAATGAATATCGGTAGAAATTCTCGTTACGTTTCGGAACGAGAATTTCCCGCTCTTTATAAAATAATAGCGTCAAATGCGCGAAAGATTACAATTTTCTTTGTAAATAAAACGGTGCAAACAAAAATTGAAAGTAAAACGTTTGAAAAACATTTTATCGATTCCGGATCTTAAAACTCAGTTTAGGAATATTAGATTCAAATACTTTCTAACACAGAAACTTTCCGTAGGCTAAACAAATGCTCTCTCGTACATTATTTCCTCGCCCGTTTTGATCCTCGTAGCATATCAATGAGATTTAATTTAAACCTTTGTACTACGTGGGGAAAAGATACTTACTCGGCGACAAGCCTTCGACTTTGACCTTGGAGACGTCGACGTGCGGTTGGACGTTAACTTTGAAAGGACTCTGAGGTACTTTCAAGCCGCCGTAGTTCAAATTGACGGTGTAAGTTCCGGGATCGGGTGCGACGTAGTCAACGGTGTAAGTTCCGTCTTCGTTGTCGGTGAGTGAAATCGGCAAATCGTGACCTTCGGGCGTTTTCATGTCCACCTTGAGCTCACCGGGTCCGGCTTCGCGGCAGTTGACGTTGAAGTGAGTCGGAGTATTGGTTTTTACACTCTTATCGAGTCCCGGTCCGAAGGCTTGAACGAGTGCGGGATTGAGAGGAGCTTCGACTTTGACTCTGTATGGCGATTTTTTCGTGGCGACTCCACCGTAGTTTACCTAGGGTTAAAAAATATTGTCACCGTCGAGTCGTTGTGTACAAGAGACGTTACAGCTAACATTATTATTTCCACCTTCGATTTTAAAGTCGTTAAAAATTATTTCATCCAGTGGAACGCAAAAACAATAAACGTCAGATTAGAAATTAAGATTGTAATTAACGAGAACTAAGCTAAAATAATATTTTCCACCTCATATTTCGCAGTAGCTGTAATATAAATTCGATAAATAAACAAATGGATGTAACGTAATGTACCATGACAACATGTTGAGAACCGGAAGTTGGTTTATAGTGTGCCTGAATCGTTCCATCACGCTTGTCTTCTAACTTGATTGGTACATCTCTACCGAAAGCATCTTTAATTGCCACTTCTAATGGAGCCTGTCCAGCTTTTCTTACATCAACTGTGAAATGCGTTGGTTTATCGCTGACTACTCCTACCGGCTGTATACCCGGTCCATGAACTTCCACCTAAAAATAAATCGGAGTTAAATTCTAGTCACAAAAGTAGAAGGAAATACCAAAGTTTTTAAAAATAAATAATCGTGGAAAAATTATTTCACGCAAGATTTACGTATGCGTAGTTATAAATTTTTGATAGAATAATAATAAGAAAGATTTATAAAAAGAAGAAGCGATTTTTTTTGTGAATACGAGATACAAATATTTGTCTAGCGGAAAATACGCAAACTCAACTTATACTCGCTTTAAATTCACACCAAACTTTTATAAAGAAGTATTGCCAAGATTAGCGCTGATTACACGTTTACTCGTAAGATAACGAACTAGACTTAGATAAGATTCTTTCGGCAATAACGACGCAATATATCCAAACCTTGTCAGGATCAAATTCGCTCTTGGGTACGATGTTAGCAATGTACGGCGACTTGGGTATGTCTTCGTTATCGCAAAGCACGTGGACAGCGTAAGGTCCAGGTGCGGTCGGCAGGTAGGAAACGTCGGCGGTGCCATCGCCGTTATCGACGCAGTCGATCTTAGCCTTGGACGGACCTTCTATCGAAAATCCAAGGGCGCCGGTCTCGCCGTTGGTGTCGACGGTGAATCTCGCCGGATGTCCGACGATGCCGCCGTAAAGTCCGGGTCCGAAGACGCGTATAGCGGACTCCTTGTATGGACCGACGTTGACCTCGAAGGGAGACTTGGGGATTTCCTTACCGCCGTAGGTTACCATCACCACGTGCCGGCCATCTTTGACGGGGAAGTAGTGGCACTCGTAGGTAGTGTCGTCTACTTTTCTCAAGCTGGAAATTGTGGGCGGATTATGCAATTGTACGATCAAACGGAAGAGTTTACGTCGGAGAAAAATGTGTTTTTTGAAACGTGACTTTCCGTCTTGCGATATCCGATTGTTTCGATTTCATATGAATATATAAGAATCTGATTTTTATTTAACGTTAATGTTTTATCGAGTTTACGAAAGCGAATTAAAATATTACGTAAATTGTAAAAAAATTCAGGTTAAAAAATATTTAAAAATATAGTTGATTAGAATATTTGTTTAACCAAACGAATTTTAATTTAGAAAAAATATATTTAAAATAGCGATAATTTATGTATTATGATTTAAATTTGTTTTAAATAACGTAATATTTATTATAATTATTATTGAATTTGAATTAAACGATAAATACATTATTTTTATTTTAAACTGTATAAGCTTCGATCTAATAAATATATTTTTAGTACTTCGTTCCGATACCCATTTCTTTAAACTGCGTCCTTCCTTCAATGTAATAAATAAGACTCGATCCCCTTAATTACCACTTTTATAAATCTAAGCAAAGCTTTCGAAAAATTCAAACATCTCTATTCTTGCATTTGAACTTCACTTAATTCCCAGCATCTAAATATAAATCGTATCCGTATCAAATTCGTATTTCGAATTCAGTTGTGACATCATACAAAGTTTATTTATAAATCATAATAGCTTCTTAATTTTAGTCTTGTACACGAAAAAGAATCGTGATCCGCTTTTTAATAAAAAGTACGAAAGCAAAGGATCGAGAATATTAAACGCGAGCGCAGCCGATTTTGATTGGATGCATACTTTGCGGGTAGATTGACGCCACCGGGTGCGATGATCCTGACCTCCGGTTTCCCTTCTCCGGCGTCCTTAGTCGTTATTATAAAGTCTGCGTCATCCTTGACACGTACTCCGTTCGCCAGGAGTCCGCGACCGTAGGCCTTGCACTTTTTCGCATCGGAGACTGGCGCCACGCGAACTCCGACCGGATTGTTGGGTATGAGTTTGCCGGCGAAAAATATGTTGACCGAGTGAAGACCGACCACTGGTGAAACGTATTCGCAGCGCCAAACGTCCGGAGAAGTCTGCCGCAACTTTACAGGCACCGTTGTCCTCGAACCCTGCGAAGATAAAATTTTATTTTTATATCTAATCGTACCTTCGAATTAAGACCGTAAGATCTTTTGGGATTGGGTTTAAATTCTTTGTAGTTACTTTTAAAAACGCTAAGGTAAGATAATAACGTATGGTATAATGAGAAGTCGGTTCATTGATTAAAGATAACTCGAGATGATTAAGAATGCAATTTAGCTCGGAGCGCAATTTAAATTATGTTGAATTTCTTTGAAAGCTGTAAATTTTGTATTTAATGTATTCGTTGCACTAAAATCAAGATGAAAAACTGCATTCGATGTTGCAACAACGTCATTTTTTAAACAAGAGACGACCGACAGGTTATAATACGTCAAAACAAAACTCAGAAAACTTCTTTCTTATTTGCTCGTATTCAGCCTCACGCGTAACATCCCACGAGAAAAGAGAAAGTCAGCATCGGACTCTCAATAACAAGCGTAAGGTGTGTACCTGAGGATCGAGAACCATGACTTCGGGCACACCTCTTCCGGCATCCTTGGTGAAAATATCGAAAAAGGTTGGTCTATTAACGATAACACCTTCGGGCTGAAGACCTGGACCACTTGCTGTAACTTTAGTCGGATCACCGGCGTGACCTTCGACCATCACCGAATATGGACTCTTGGGAATCTCGCGACCGGCGTATAATACTTTGACCTTGTGTAAACCTTCGTTTACCGGTGTGTAAGATACCGAATATGTGAGATTTCTATCCTTGTTGAATCTAATGTCGACCTATAATACAACCCCGTAAAAAGCATTAGTGTATTATCTTGTGAAAATATTTCAGAACATCGAATGCTACTTAAAATTAAGTTTAATGTCAATTTTGTGTTATGCATTATTAATATCAATAAATTAAACTTGTTGTGAGTGAGCGTCAAACTTTTTGTGAGCAAATTTTTAAATGTTATGGGAGAATCCAGTTTTATGTGGA
Organism: Dolichoris vasculosae; assembly: GCA_018907195.1. Taxonomy (NCBI): domain Eukaryota; kingdom Metazoa; phylum Arthropoda; class Insecta; order Hymenoptera; family Agaonidae; genus Dolichoris; species Dolichoris vasculosae. The sequence continues at coordinate 24,012,881 of JACCHY010000002.1, forward strand.
TCTTTATTTTAAATACTTTACCTCTTCCTGAAAAGTCTAATATCTATTATTAAAAGTAAAAGATAATGTTTCAATAGAAAAAGAAAATATATATTTCAATGTATTTGAAATCGTAAAAATAAATAAAATAATTTGAGCATCGAAACAAAGAATTCATTCGAATAATAATTAAATTTATAGTGATACTGAGTTTTATAACGACTCTAAACTAATATTTATGTTTATAAAATGTAACAAAAATATTAAAAAATAGGTTTTATTATTCGTAATTCTTATTAAAAGATATTATTTACATATTATGTATAATATAAAATAATCAAATGGGTCTTGCATCGACCAAAAAACTGACTTCGTATCAACTAAATATATAAAAAGTACATAGAAAAATTTTTAATATTTATAGTTTTTAATCAAAATTATTATTATAGAATTATGGAGAATAAAGAGAATAAAGCTACCTAATTTAGAACACTCGTATATCTTAATAAAAACTAAATTTGTTAGCTAAAATTAGATGGATTTTCCTCAATGTATCATTTTATTTTTCTGCTTGAGTGAAATAGTAAGATCTTTTGTAGTGTAAATAAATATATTCGGTAAACTTGAATAGAGATTTAATATTACAGCATCGTAGTACATTAAAAATTAATTTTTCGCGGAATCGTAAATTAACTTTAATAAACGTATAATTTATTTGCATATATTGTAAAATTTAAGCGGTTGTAATCTGTTTTTTAAAAATCTAAGATCGTGATATCAAACTTAACGAAATAAATAAAAACTATATAATTAATATGGCGCTTGAATGATATAAATTAATTTATAATGGTTATCGATGATAAATGATATAAAAAGGTTTTTCTAGTTTTAAAACGTTTTGCTACTATTAAACCATAAATGAAAAAAAAAATATTCCAACAGTTTATTTATAAAAGAAATTATATAACAGGTAATAAAAATTCTATAAAATAACTTTTAAAAGGGCAAATTTAATTTATTCCACGTTAAGCTACTTCATCAATTTTAAACTTATCGAGCGTTTGATTAAATTAATTTCCGAATAAAGCATCATAGTAGGGTATATAACTAACTTGCAAGTGTTGAACTTTGTCACAAGTTCCGAATAAAAGCAGCTACGAATCTAAGGTAATTTACCGGTAATTTAAGTCCCTTTGGATCGTCGACGGTAACTTCCACGTTTCCCTTGCCGGCAGAAAAGGTCTCGACGGTGAAGTTGGCGGGTGCATCAATGATCGGACCCGTGGGTTCGATTCCAGGACCGTAAGCCCGTACCCTGTAAAAATTCTCCTTCGCTTTATAAATCGCTCATCTTGGAAAGTTGGGCACGAATATAGGCCGTATTATTCTTAAAAAAAAGAAACTACTTTTAAAGTAAGTGTAAGGAAAAAAAAAATCAGTCGTGTAAATCAATACGAGCCAATTGGTTACAAGCGCAAGGAAACTTACAATATTATCGATTGAGTATTTAACACTTGCGTTAATGCGATCAAAGCCGTACATGGAAATGATTTTGAAATTAACGAATTAGATATTATTATGAATAACGTACAATCCCAGAATTGTACGTTCGTATTGTACGTACGAACATAAGGTAATTTCGCTCTGCGTATTTCTTGCGGATACTCGCTATGACATACGGATCAATGGCAGTCATACACGTATACAAAGCAAATATTGATTTCTAATAAACGTGTTAATGAGGTAAACGTAAACGAGTAAAGTAAGAACGCGATCGAGGCGTCCAGCGTCGATGCGATCGAAGCATAAAGATCGCCTGCTAAAAATAAAACAGCGCACGGAACAAACATATTAATGCGCTAAGAAACAATAAAAAAGAAAGAACTTAATTAGGCAAACACTTAAAGATTACACATATAAGCGTTGCGCGTTTGGATGACTTACCGCGGTGGCGGCACACTGCGTTCGAGGCATGAAATAAATTCATAAATTATTTTACTTTATCCAACAACATTTCAAAAATTTACATTATGAAAATTCTAATTATTTACCTTATCGGTACTAAGATTTTCTTTTACAGATTCACGATAACTCGTGATCGTCTTACGGACGTATACGCGTCAATGTATTTATCTAACTTATTTTTATCATTGGCTGTGGATCTTTTACCTGTTTGGATTTGTACGAGGGCGAATCGGCGCTCCTGGCTTCAGTTTTGCGTTGGGATATTGGGAGAGGTACGTCATCATAGACATTTCATCGATATTTGGATTAACCATCTCCTCCGGTTTGATCAACTGAAATCCAGCATCGATGGTATTTTAAATTAAGAGCTATCAATGATACGGTGAATATAATTTTTTTTATGCGATAACGTTAAAATTTTTTTTTAAATAAACCAAAATTATATCGTTTACGATAAGCGGTAGATTTATAGAATGTTAAGAATGCCTTTGAAGGTAAGGATTGAAAATCTAGAAACGTACTAGAGATTACGACTTTGTTATTGGTTGATCTTTTAAACAATGCGTTAATCGCACAATTTAAAAAATAACGCTTTAATAAGTGACATCTGTGAAAATGGAAACCACGTTTCAATTATAAACATTAAACATTTTATATATCTTTTCATTTTTCTGCTCGTATATTAAATTACTCGTAAAAAAAAATGTTCTTTAATTCGAGATGCATTACACAATAAGAAGGCAACGGAGATTTAAGAGCCTACCGAATATATTATCCTTGATTTATTTTGAAGACGGTTCGTAATATACATACTCGAATGTCTACAACGAGAACAAATTCTTTTTGTACACATTTCTTTTGTAAACTCGGTGAATCTTAAATTTAATCGGTGTAATAATCTTTTCGAGCAATACAAATAAATGGAAGTAATTTTTATTTAAACAGTCTGTAAATTCTTACAACCACGGTTAATGAATAACGATTAAGCTTATCAACGCTGACCGACTTCCTTTCTATCTTTCTTATTTAAAAAGAAAAAAATAATGTATTTACAAAGAACGAAACTATAGAATTTATTCCAAATCCACGTTGATAATAAAATTATTATTTATATCTATCGCGAAATGCTCAAAATTCTTCGGTACAGCTCAAGAAAGAAAAAAGGTACGAAAAAGGCAAAATGAATTATTGCCTCTTGATTATCGAACGAAGGGCCGAACGAGAAAATAAACAAAATAATATATATATATATATATGTATGCATATAAAAAAGGAGCTCACATTCCACAGGAGAAGAGAGAAGAAAGGAAGAAGGTAAAGATACCTGAGGTATATTGAGCCAGTCGTCAGCCAAGCCCATGGCTTCGGCCGCGTTTTGCGCAGCATCCTTGGGATTCCAGGATTGCCAGTCAGGACAGAGTCCCGGTGCAACGGCATCGACGAGAGCACCAACCGCGCGACCGTCGTTCCAGTCCCCTGTGAAGTTCGAAATCGGCAGGTCTGGGATCTTCGACTGGATCCAGTGCATGAGACGCTGTTTCGGGGTTGCGCCCTTGTCCGGTCCATTGACATCCTCGCCCTCCCACATCGGCATCGAGATGGAATAGTGAAGGATGAGCGTCCATATTAAGCCGAGGATGAGCTTGAGCTTGCAGTCGACGATATCCGAAGAGTCTGTAACGAGGATCTTGTTTTTTCTTTTGCCTCCTTTTTCGATACCCGTATCGTATTATTCAGCCTCGAACTATAATTATCGTTTTGCGAATATCCTAATACTATTTAATTATCTTTGATATATCACGATTTTCAATTAAAGTGGGAAAATAAATTACGAGCTTGTTGGAATACTACTTTTTCTCTCGAAGTAATTATTAAATCGATTTTCTAAATTTATGGGTAGTTTACAGTTTTTTATAAGTTTGTTATACAATATTTTATACCGCTTAGTGTATATATTTAAAGTTTTACATTTTCTCTTAGCATAATTTAAATTCGAATAATATTATGCAAAAATAGAAATGTTTTATTTTTAATAGTCGTTAATAAGTTTTATGAATACGTTTAAATCATTTTTCATCCGGTCAAAATTAAAATAAATCATTTAAAATTCCTTGTGTAATACTTGTATTAATAGAGATTTTAAATGTGCTCGAAAACTCGTACTGATATAGATTTTATCTACAGATATAATTTAAAGATATTATATTAATTTAATCTGCTTATTGATACTTTCTTTATTTTCTAAAGAGTATTATATCGATGGAAACATCATCTTTCTTTAATAAGTTGATGAATCAGCTATACTGTACGATATATTGGCTTTATAAATTTAATAAAAAAAATAAATATTCGGTTTCGTAAAATTAGATGACTCTAAAAAATGATACCCATACATAAATTTTAATAAAAGTTTTCTTTATTATATGTATGTGAATTATTTTATGATTAGCGTTTATCTTATTTAATAATCGTAAAATATGCATTTTCAATTATTCATATTTATCTATCCAAGAAGAATGAAACGTAATTTGCATAAGGTTTATTATCTCTACTAAAACTGAGCGCACAAAAGGAATCCTTTTAGAATTGCCATAATTAACATTTATAGTTGATAGTTTACACTTCGTAATAATTATGTTTCTCTATGAAATAAAAATATTGATATTTTTTATTAAACTTTAAGTTTTAATAATTTATATACATTCGTTAGAAATATAAAAATAAAGTTTTATATTAAAGACACGTGAATTTAATTAGTTTTAATTTTTATATCAGTTAATATAGATTATATATATATATTATTAATAAAATTGTCGATTGTATTCAAATAATAACACGAAGCAATTTTTAGTGTTTTTTAAAAATGATATATTACCTTCAAAATAGGTAAAACATAATTAAAAAACATAATTAAAACATAAAAGAAAAGAGAATTTAAAGGATTTTCTTTTTAAAAATTGTAATATCAGTTTTAAAATGAGCTCTTGTCATCTTATGTATACGATTATTTTTAGTAGACGTTGTTTGCGGAGTCTGTTTTTTATTTTTTGGAAAACATGACTTTCGAGCTAAATAAATTTTCTTGTGCAATAATAAGATTTACTTACTACGAGACTTATAAATTAATTGCGTACATAATTTTAAAGTAAAAAAATAAACTTTGTAACGATTTTAGAATTAAAACGTACATTTGCAACAGAGATTTTCGAATGAAAAATTTATAAAATGTATGTAAGTAATTTGATTTTTAAAACGTGAACATGTTTATACGCTGTTTGCTTAAAATTTGTACTCGTATAATAAATGATATTACTACATCTTTACACCGACATGCATAAAAAAAACATTGCGTAAAGAGATTGAGTAAAATTCATTTCACGAAGGTTAAGTATCTATAACAAAGACATAAACAAAACCATTAATAAAATTAAATAAAATTCTTCTATATAATCTATATTAAAATAATTTTTATACACAATATCTTAAATAAGAAATTTTTTATATTCTATATACTCCGAATCGATATCGATATTTAACGTAATATAATAATTTATGAATTTTCGTTCAAAAAGTTTATATTTTTGTAAAACTTTTCACACAATCGTTTGTAAAGCTGTTAATTATACGAAAATAGTAATCATAGTTTACGTAAACCGGCGATAAAAAATACATCTTATCTTACGTTATTAAATTGAAAATTTGTTCAAAAACTTTGAAGAAGAACTACGAATTAAAATTTAGGAATAAATTATGAAATATTATCCTTAAATCTGGTATAATTGAAGTTACAAAAGAAAGTTTTGAAACTTGTGATATAAGCTTCGTAAGCATCTTTGACGAACTTCCATTGTCGATCATCGCAAACTCACGGATGCATCCCCGAGAGGAGATCGAAAATTTTCAGAAAATCCAACAAAAAAAGTACGAGCCTCGATTCCCCTTTTCTAAAGCACCAGCGCTTACTCATAATCGTATTTGCATCTTTCACCTCGCCGAGCTCTTAAAAAATGCCATCCCGAAAGCTCGAACCGACTTTTACCGTATCCCCTTTCGGTTTATTTACGAAAGCTTGGCGGAGCCGAGCACGAAAAGTAGAAAAGTACACACGGAATCTCTTCCATCGCCAATTTTAGAAGCCGCTCGTTCCCGCGCGATCATTGTGCAATACTTGCGACGTTTACCGTTGTTTATTTTCAAACAATGTATATCGTTCGAGACCCGCAGCTTTCCGAACTTCCCTACACTCTCCGATTTCACTCCTTCCCTTATTTCTTTTTTTTTTTTCTTCTCGAGACAAGGAGCCCACCCAACGAAAAACCCAGCCCGTCGTTTTCCACTCGAGCGAACGCTGAAAAATAAAATAAGGCTGCCGATGCGTCAAGTACTATTTTCGATTCGTACGCGAATGACGCGGGAGGAATTCGCTTACGTATACAGGAAAACCGCGAGAGCAAAAACGTAAAACGACTCGAGTTGTGTACGTGTTGTAAAGCGACTTAAAAAGTTACGCGCAACTTGGGCGTTGTCGCGAAACTCATCCGATGCCTTGGAGAGTATTCAAATCGTGATTCATCCTCCACTCACCGTAGTCATTAGGAAAGAGATAGAACGAGATAGAACGAGATAGAACGAGAGAGTGTGTGAATTATTTCTTAGTCGCTTGGAAGTATCGAGAAACGCATCTTTTACAACGGGCTTACGTGTCTTCCGTGAGTTCGATAATTTTGGATCATTATTGGCCCGAGATTACGCGAGGCTTATTTATGCAAGGTCACGATACGGGATAAACAGGAGAGATGAATTGGCTGAATTGGCAGTGAGAAAAACTGAATTTAATCTCGATTCTATTTCAGTGATCGTTGCATTTACGAATTCACTGTATTTCAAAGCGTTTACGCGGTATCGTACGAATCACGCACGATATTAAAAATAGGAATAAAAGCGAAAAGTTGGAAATAAAATGGGACGATCGTACGAAAATTGAAATAAACTTTAAATTAACCTTAATTTATTTCGATGCATCGCCAACTGTGTATTACTGTGACATTTGCATCGTTGCTTTACTCGAATTCGTAAAGTTGGAATATTATCGGTGATTCTTCGATGTCGCGATGATTAATCAAATTCAATTTTACAATGCTTTGTTTCTATTTTTCTATTTTTATTTGTGAAACGATCATAAAAATACATCGATCGATCGAATAGAGAAATAATTAAAACCCGAGGAACAAATTATTCGTAAAAAATTATAATTCTTTCGATTCGATAAATAAAAGTTTTTAAGAATTAATTTAAATAAATTGAGAAAAAACGAATTAATATTTCTTTATTATGATAATTTAAATTCTACAATTTTGAAATATATACGATACGAGCGTTCAGATCGCGATTCGTTGTATCGATTGTATATAAATAATTACTTCCGTTAAAAGAATATTTTATTTTCACAAAACAAGAGCAGATTTAACGAGAATTCGTTGATTAAATCAAAATTTTTAATAATTTACGATACGATCAACGACCGAAGATACCATCGATACGTTTGATTGTGCATTATAAATTGTTATCTTTATTACGTTATATATTAAAAATAAGTCATTGAATTTCAATTTTGTGCAAATCCAAATATCGAACGAGAAAAATGTTGTTTATTTTTGTTAGGATGTCTCGTCTTTAAGCAAACTCAATTTTAACATACAAAGAGTAATATTAAAATTTCTTATCCATTGGAAAATTTAAAATTCTTTTGTATTTCAATGAATGTCTCGTCTTTATCGAAAGATAATAAAATAACCCATGTACCGCACACGACTTCTAACGTATGTATAATTTCTGTAATCCTAAGTACTTTGATGTCTTGTTTATAAATATTCTATGCGTTAGAAATCAAAGCGTTCATGTAACATTTATTTATGTATTCTCTACATTGTTGTGATCGTATATTACGATCTTATTTGGACTCGGAGCTATCTCAAGAGTTCGATGCACTTGTGTAATCAAAGAAACATATGTTTGTATGATAACAGTGTCCAGTATCAACTCAAATATACAGGACGAACCCTCGATTATGCTACAAAAGGTTTCTCCTTACAAACTTCCCACGGATTCGAATACAATGTAGCTTGGGTAATATTTTATTATTACCTAAGATCGATGAAAAAGATCTTTCTATCGTATCGAATTTTTACATAATGATTTATCCAATACTAAAATTCTAAACGAACGCCAAGTTCGATACAACGATTACTACTTCAAAAAAATGTCTTTTAATACGTCGATCGATCAAAGTAAAAAATGTTTATTTACACAACAACATACGTAAGATAAATATTTTTATAACGGTTCTGTTCGTACCTCGTTAATAGTACATAATCAGATAAGGAAATTTATTATTAACTAAAATATTCAGAATTAAAAATAAAATAAATATTATCTCTTATAAATTTGAAATTAATTATTCATACCGCGTTTCGATCGAGAAAAATTTAATAACGCAAAATTAAAGCGAACGACTTTTTTAAATTTAATTAATTCGAAAAAAAAAACGTTGCATTGAAATTGTTATAATTGAAGTCTCACGAGCGAAAAGAGAACTTTGATACGACAAAAGTGCATAGTAAATCGATATTCGTTTAAAGTAGAATCTTGAATGGTAATAAAGCGAAATAAAACTCGGGTAACGCTTAAGATTCTCGTGAATCTCATTAGAAAAGTGACGGACTAGTTTCGATAAAAACTCGCTATTGATAAATCTTACGATATCGGGCGATGAAAAAATGTAATAGAATATTAGCTAATAAAATGTCCAGGGTAAGAAACAGGGTCAAGTGGGATAAGAGTCGAGAAGCTATGAAATTTGAATTTTACGTTTCTATTTACAAAGAGCGGAACAACTCGAAAAATAAATCGAATTCTTGGCTCGCGCGAAAATCGCCAAAGTTCCTCGGAGCGAGAAAAGAAAAAGCAACACAAAAAGGGAACAGTAGCCGTCGTACCGTCGTCTTACCTAACGCGGCATTGGAGGGGCCATAAAACGAAGATAAAGACGCGCTCGTTCTGACAACATCGTTGCATTATCGTTTATCCAAGTACGGTGAGTGAAATTACACAGGTTTTACACCGCCTGTGCTATTTAACACTGCTGGTGCAAAATTTTAGGCTTTCTCTTGCAGTTTATTGTATTTCCGTCGTACGGGTGAATCGACTCGACCTTTATCGAGGCAACGCTCGATTGAATCATTTGACAAGTTTGGCCTTGGCATTAATGGATCAAGATTTCTGTAAACAAGTGTATAGAATGCAAAGAATACGATTCCGTCGAGAAAAATTAGCTTTCATCCTGTTCGATTGGAAAATAAGTATGCGGAGTTGATCGACTTTTGCAAATTATATTTGCATATTTCTGCAGCGTTTTAACCTTTAACTTTGACGAGTGAAACGATTTACGATGTAAAAAAAATATTATTATTCTACTGTAATTCATTCTTAATAATTGTCAAACTCATCGTTAAAAAATAATGTGTTTTTCAACCATAAAAATACGTTTGTTCGAGTGTACATTGAGACGTTGAAAAAATGTACGTTAAATATAGATCAACGTATTTTAAGAGTTTTTGAATTAAAATTAGGTATTTGGAATATTATTCGCGTACACAAATATTTGTATGAGATAACTGTGACTTCGTTGAGTTGTTTTTGAAGACAGATAACTTTAATGTAATTATGAATCGATAAAATTACATAAAGAATTTTTATGTAATAATTTTTTTTTTTTCACGGACTCGCTACGCTATTAGAAATAAAATAGTCGGAATAAAAATGAGTAAGAACATTTTTTAAAAGGAGCTTTAAAATTTCCATATGAAAAGGTGTGATTCTTTGAATTGGAAAGTTCAAGATAGCTTTACGTGAAAAACTATTCGAGGAATTTAAAACAAGTCATCCGAAATATAAAACAAAAATGTATTCGTTGTGAATTTCAAGAGTGATATATGAATTGTTTAATGATAAAAATGACAATCCCATTACCGTATTATTAATTATGCGCGGATTAGAGATTAATATATTTTGCATAGTTACGCGATTCCCGTCGATCCTCGTCACGCTCTTGTAATTACCAGCTTAAAAATTAAATCAATCGCGACAACTTCACCTATAATCTATAATTCGATGCGAAAATGACGTCCGAGTTAAAGTACAAAGTTGCCCATGAAACCCGAGACGGCTTAATTAGAAAAGAAAAAATAGCAAAAAAAATCCAAGAAAAACATTGCAACGGCACTCGAGAACCACATCTATTGAAAAAAAAAAAGTAACTAACTAAACAAATGTCTCACGCGCAAAAATAAACACAGCCTCAGCGATATGACGAGGCGCCTTCTTATGTCACGGAACAACATTCCCCGGCATCCGATAGCACAATAACGCCATATAGAGAAGAATCGGCGGTGCGGAGGAAAAGGAGAGAGAGACAGAGAGAGGGGGAAAGAAAGAAAGAGAGAAAATTACACCCGACCTCGATGACGGCATTGGAGTCGCGCTCGACCTCAGCGTTCGAGCCCCGAGTTCTCGACGCGGTTTTAGACGATGACGTCACCGATCCTCCAGCCGATTACCTCAACTCGTTCTAAAACCGATATCGCGTACTTTCGACAAACCTTATCAGTGATGCTACTGCACCTCGCGATCGCGAAGAGACAAGAGACAACGAATCGAGTAGCGAAAATATGTTCGATAATCGTTTTGTCCCGTTGATAATAAATCATGTCTCGCAAGGTAATTGTATGCAAGGCAATGGTAATGCCAAACTGCGATACATCTCGAGAGCTCGTTGTATTTTAAATTAGCATAATGCAGCATCGGTTGAGGAATAAAAAGCTTTAAACAGCCTAACTGCTTATAAATTTTAGAATTAATTATGTCATAATTTACGGAAACGTATAAACGTGTTCGTTTACACTGAGTTGACGAGTTCCACAAGTTGTAATTATTTTTTTTAATACTATGAAAGATTGGCTTTTATTTTACACAATGGATACTGTTATTATATTTTATGCAATGCTTTTATACACGATGAACACACTTATTTTATGTAATAAAGTTTTCCCATTAAAATCTCGGAACGTTGGAAATTCTAAATAAAACGTTACTATCGGTAAATATCCAATGAAAATTCCATTTAGAATGTTAGAATCTGAAAATTAATTTTGATGGTGACGCGTTAAGTAGATATAAAAGATAAGTTTCAATGTAGGCTACAAGATTAGACTGTAATTAAAATTGTGCTTTAGAAATATGGTTCATTGTGTTTTTTTACATAGCGAATTATTTTTGCCTAATATTTTCAAAGCTATTATAAATTTAAAATTGAAAATAACGACGAACCGACGGATATTCAGCTTTTAATTGGAATATCAATGGTTCAAAATAAAAGCTAGTTTCCTCGTAATTTTATAATTTACATTTTAAATTAGCAAATGCGTAACGCGATATTTATTTATATAAATAACGTAATTATTAACAAACGAACAAAACTATTTTGAAACGATATTATTATTAATTTTCAATTACTTAAAAATAAAGTATTTGTTTTTTTAATTGCACATTATTCTAAATTATTGTTCGAGTAAGGAATTACTCTTTAGGTTGTTTTGACCGTAATTTACCATAAATAACGTTCAATTACTCATTCGATCGAATTTAAATTTGTCTCGAGAAATTTTCTAACTAATTTACAAACTGATCCAACATCGTTATTTATGTCAACATTTTTGTCAACATTTTATTCCATTATGTAATTGTATTCGGTATATCACATTCTACCAAAACTTTCCTTTCAATTATAGTTAAGCAAAGTTTGCAAGTGACAAAAGTTAATTTTCAACTTCGTAGTAGAATAATATAATTTACAACTTTAAAAATGCGCGGAATTAATAAACAAAAAAAATACGAAATATTTTAATGGAATGTTTCAATCCGTATAATTAGCGTTACGTTTATCAAAGAAATCGTTAGATAATAATTTTCACCTTATCTCAACAAAATACAACGCTAACGTTTCATAAATAACAACTCGATACAAAATTCCAATGACGAATAAAGAAAACAACTTATCTCGCGACATAATTGCATCGATCGGAAGGAAATGGAAATCCATATTCCTCACCGGCAAAAAAGTCTTCACCGGAGCGCAACGAAACCTCAACGCGATCGAACCGCGAACCACCCGAACGAAAAAAAAACTACGTACATCGTAAGCAAGTTGAAAGTCAAAGATGTCAATGCACCGGTAGGAACGCCGAAGCTCGCGGCTTTGACATTGCCAAAAATCGAGAGCGAACTCGAGCTTAAGAACGGAGCGTTTAAAAATACGCGGGTATCGCTGTCAACAAGTGGCCATTCGCAGAAAGCCGCGGAAAGCAAGAGAGAAAGAGAGAGAGAACACGTGCACGCCCCTGCAGCCGACGGCGCAGGCGTCCTGAGGCGTCGCGACGCCGATGCGTTACGCTCTCCTCCGGATTCCTGGGCCGAGGAAGTCGGCGCTCGGCGGCTGCACTTTAATCGCGCGCAGCGGTTGGCCTTCCAGGGGGTGGAAAAGGTCGACGTTGCCTCCCGGGCCAAATAATCGATCCGCGCTCGTCTATATAAAACGAGTCTCGCGTGCTTTCCAACCTCGGTAATTTTCCTCGGCGCGCGTTAATTAGAGAAAGCTCGAGCTCCGCGGCAAAAGGTGACGGATGGGAGACGCGGAATGAAATCTGGCGCGAGCGGATGCGACGTTTCCAATGTCAGCTCCGTGTTTTCGGATCGTTAACGGGGATCGTTCGTTGTTGCTTTTTACAATTTCCCCACCTCCTCCTCCTCCTCCCCCCATCCAGCCTTTCTTTCTCCGCGTTTTATCGTCGCAGGTGTTTGCGTTCCTCGATATCAACGTGTTATTTATACGACCGCCGATTACGATCGTATTTTCGCTCGCTAACAGCGATTTTCCAATCTCTTAGTTCCAATCTCTCAATCCGAAGTGAAATATTTTGATTGTCTCTCTCTCGAATCGATCGACCACTCCTTTTTCAAAACCTATATACCCATCCAATCCCGCCTTACTCCTTATCGCTTCGCACACGCGACATAGACGAAGTCGATCGATCGTGGACCGAGACGGGAACAATTTTCGCATCGCCGCTCCTTCCAAATCACCGCGAGCGCGAAATCCTTAATTTCGAATCCACCGCTCGTAAATTATCGAGCGTTGATCCCCGCTTTTTAATTTCGCAGCGTTGGGCGAGAAGCGAGAAGATTGTCGGATCTCCATTGTTTACATACGGAAAGTGCGCGAAGGGCGATTCGAAGGTCCGCGCGCAACACGTGGGTCGGGGGCGAGGCCACAGGAAGGGTTAAAAGTCGTACCGATGTTGACGATGCGTATCCCCTGGTTCTCGAGGAACTTGAGCGCCACCGAGACGTTCTCGAGCTTCTGAGACCTGAAGGTCGGGCGCTTGTTATGCTTGGGCAGCCTCTTCTGGGCGAGGACCTCGATCAGGTTGACGAGCTTGAGGCCGTCGGAGAGGTCGCTCTCGAGGTCGCCTATGTGATTGTTGGCGCACTTGAGATGTTCGTTCGCCCATCTGGTGAACGTGTTCTGCTGGATCCTCTTCCACTCGGCGTCCTCGGCCAGCTCGCGCTCGACCATCTCGTTCTCCTCCTCGGGCTGCGAACTCTCGCGATTGACTGACTTATCATTCTCATTCATTTTATCGGCCGCGCAGGTATCGCTCCCTGTCTTCTTCCCCGACGAGCTCCTCTACCGCTGGTGATCCTATGGTGGGGCGGCGTGAAAACGACGCGCGCACTTTGCCGCTCTCCAGTCCTTCCTCTTCCTCCTCTTCCTCCTCTTCCTCCTCCTCCGCCGCGGCCTCTTCCTCGACGGAGCTTCTCCCGCGCTTTTCCGAATGCGAGATGCCGCAGGTTGGGCGAGCTTGCGAGTCGGGTTCGGGCACCTGCAGGGGCTCGTGCGGTCCGGCCTCTGAAAAACACAGACGTGTGCGAGGAGCGATGAGATTTCGGCGTGTGATCGAGTTTCTCCGCTGGACCGGAGAGGATCCTTTATTTTTTTCTTTTTTTTTTTCTGGCTTGCGTTTTATTTTTGCGCGCCGGTCTTTTTTTGGAGTCTCGGGGATCCGGCTGTGAAGATGCGCCGCGAGGTTTTCTTTGCCGAGGGTCCGTCCGTTGTTTGCAGGCGGCTTCGCGTAAAAAAGATAGCGTTTTAAATTGTAGTTTATAGCCGACTCGTAATGGCTTTGCAATGTTCGAATAAAACACTCGAATGAATTGGAATTATCGTTCTCGGGTTAAGTCATTTTTTAATCGAGGTATTTCGTTTGTCTGATGCGAATCGCGTGCGATGTTCGAATCTGTTTACAAATAAACGGCAACTACGAATGTTATTGTTTTAATCGGTAAATAAGTATTCGAACTATGATCTCAAAAATTGCTTCTTTTTTCGAATGTGATTGTCGTATTGTTCGTATTGTGATTATCGCTAACAACGACGAAACGATCATAAATTTAAATAAAAGCTGTTTTAACCGAATTTTCGTTAAACTCGTTATCGTTCGAAGATTCAACGATGCAAGTGATTTTGAAATAATTAAAATATACGGTACCAAGGTTCGTAAAAAGTGAAATGCGTTGCGCGATTGGTGAAAATTTTTACGATCGATCGTACGATAATAACTCCGATTTAATTATTCAATTAACGAATATTATTAAAACAAATGTTACACGAGTTTATAGTGATTTTATGTAAATTTTAAATATATTACAGAATATTTTGAAAAACTAATTAGTTTAATATAATATTGCCCCAAAGAATTATAATTTCTTATTACTGTTGATAAATTTAATACAAATTTAATACAAATTTAATACAAATTTAATACGTATTACGATCGGTTTCAATAATTATTATAAGTATCTTACGATAAAATTAGAAATGGCTTTTGATTTATTATAATTGCGAAAAATTATTTCTACATTTAATTTTGATTATAATTTATTATTTAGGAAATGAAAATTGTCTAAATTTGAAAAATATTTGAATTTATTTCGATACAGAAAATTACTATTTAATATAATGTAGGATGAACTCATTGACTTTTATTAATTGTTTAAGAATTTATTGCATTATTATTATTTTATATAACGATAGCCAAATCCTTGATTTTGATGAAAATTGGAATAAAAGAGATTCGTTTAGTCATGTAATCTTAAAATTTCATAGAATAATTGTATTCTGATTCAAAAATAGGTATCTAACAAATTTTAAACAAAAAATATTATTTTGATAAATATCATGATTTTATGTATCTTATTATAAAGAAAGTGAAATAAGAATAGTATATTTAAAATAATTTAAATTTATTAATATATTTTTAATTTATAGAACGCATTAATTAATGAAATAATAAAAAAGTTATTTATGCTAATTTTATCCGATGTTTGTTGAACATTCGTTTTATTTGTGTTTTATTAGAAAATTGTAAATAATTTCATTTCATGGAATTTTGGCACACTTTTTATTAAAAAAATGTATAGTTATTTTAGTAACACAAAAAAGTAAAATTAAATTGGTGTTTAGCTGAAATTCAAAACGAGAATTTTAAGAGTTAAACATCGGATTTTAACCAAAGGACGAATTATTGAAAATATCGCATCTTAATTGAGAACGATTTATTTTTAACGTGTAAATTAGTATTTTGGATCAACACAATAATTGTAATGAATTTTGTAAAACATCAAAATTGAATAAACTTTTTAAATTATTTACTATACGGTTACATTTATTTAAAATCAGAATACAACTACTTGAAACTACGTTATACATAAAAACAAATTAATTAAATGTATTCGATTACAATATTATAATTTTGAAATGAATGTCGAATGCAAATAGAGAAACACATTAAATTTGGTGCAAAAACTCTAAAACTCTTTCCTTACCTATTTCGTTTTATGGATACAAATAAAATCAAACGTTTTCAAAGAATACTTAATAAATATAAGGTTGTTTGAAAATTTTGATAAAATTTTTAATTATTAGTTTATTTTTTCCTTGATTTAGCGTAAAATCTTTAAATATTTTAATTTTATAGGTTTATTAAAACTAAAATTTAAATTTAAATAATTATTCTAAAACGATAAAATATAAAATACCGTAATCAATTCGACATTTTTCAATGTAAATGATTCGTGAAACAATTAATGTTTAAAATTTGAATTAAAAATAAATTTATGAAACTAAACGAATAAAAATATCTTCATAATACGATACGGTTTGAATTTTAATACTTTTTTACTTGCGAGTCTAAAATATCACTAAACTAAAACTTTCGATTATATTAAATAAAATCAATGGAATTATAGATAATAACAACTTTACCTTTACAATATTTCGTAATAATTGAATATATATAGATTTTAAAATACAAAATATTCGAATTTCCGATCGAAATAATCAGAGAGTAATCATATTTTTTAAGTAATGCCTTCAATATAAACAAAGTTCGCGTGTATCCAACTGTAAATTTTATCTTTGACGGGTGTCATTAGAAGTGGCGATAAAAAATCTTTTTTACTATTGGCACCTTGCCATTAAATACAATTAATTTTCGAGATGAAAATAACGCAGTTATTTGCCACGGCAAAGAATACATGCATTATATTAAAGATTGTTAGGCATTTTTTTATTTTTACCGAAACCTGCACTTTATTTCTTTTTTGTCGCCACCTCGTAAATTACGAGGGACCGCGTAGTTCACGAACACATCGTCGACATAAATAAAACTAAAGGGGTGCGAGAAGAGGGGATACAAATAGTCTGGAACGTGTCGATTCCTTTTTAATACGCTCAAATCCGGAGAAATTGTTACACTTACATCGTTTAGGTCTTCTGTAACGATGAATCACAGTTTGCGTTAAAAGGATATTTCGACGTACGGTTCTTACGTTTGTAGAACGAAACAATAAATTACATCGACGTTTTACTTTTAAATAATATTATATCACGCGACCTCAAAATCAAAAAATCTTATCGCTTACTTTTACTTTGGACAAAAAAAAGTTTGTAACCATTTTTGTCAAGCGTCGATTTCGAAGGTGAACGAAAAAAATATCCAACCGTTGTATTTGGTAATTTATTAAATTTTTCTTTCAAAATTTAAAATCTCGATCGACAAGTAATTATTTAAAATTTACATTTTTTTATTTTTTAATTTAACTTCCATCGCGTAGTAATAGAAGCGTCGATCGTCACCCTCGAAAGATTGTATCATACGTATATTGTAAAAATTTAGGAAAACCTTAGAGAATACTCGGATGTAATAAAGTTCTCAAAGCACTCGAAATAGAAACCCAATACCGTAAATCTTCCGAAATCTCTCGTCGCTTTCGTAAAACTCGATTCACACCAATTACAATGGTACAAATTGAACTAAACTAAACCGTTGTAACGAGTAAGCGCGTACCGAAAAACAAGGAACGTCGGAAGCACCGGATCGTGTTTCGCGTAAAAAATAAAAATCAATCGTAAGAAGAAGAAGAAGAAGAAGAAGATATTTCCGGGCAATTACCTCAAAAGCGCCCACCGAAGAATAAATATACTTATGTATCTGCGCTGTCGAAAAGCCGGTGATCCCTCGGTTCACACTCCCGCGAAAGCACAGAAAAAAAAAACTCGATCTACGAGCGGCACTCGATGTACGCGTTGTAAAAACCGCACCACTTTCGCGTTAGGATTATTTAACGAAACGACAAACTAACGAAAAATCGGCTTCTGCGTTTATAACTTGATCGTTGGTCGCGTCGTCGTCGTCGACTTGTCGCCGATGCGAAGGCGAATGCGACTCTGACTGAAGTTCTCCAAGAATAGTTCGCGGTCCCTCGTGTGTTTCGCCCCCGAGGAAGCGTCCGCGATGAAGAAAGAGAGAGAGAGAGAGAGAGAGAGAGAGAGAACCGGTCTATATATATGCACGCGGGCCTTGCGCGTCCCGTTCGTGCACGTACAAATGTACGATGTACGAGCCACCGGGGAGTTTCGTATGCGCCACTCCACGGACCAAAGCGCCGGGATTGAGAGGAGGAAAAAAAGTGGAGGCAAAAAAGACGAGCGAGAGAGGAAGGAAAAGGACAAAGACGGAGCGAGAGAGGAGGTTACATTTTAGCCGTATTGGGCAGTGTCCTTTGGCCGTGGGCACTTTTGCGAAGACTCGAAGCCGTTTGTACGACGTTCTTCGAGTGGTTGGACGAAGGTTTATCGCGACCGTTGTTAAGAACGAGTCTGAGTAATGTCCGAGTCGTGGAATAAGTTTCGCTCGGGGTTTTTACGTTTTTACTTTTGTCAAATATTGCTCGTTTTGAAAGGTATGGAAGCGAGTCGATAAAACGGTACTTCATTTCTTTTTTTTTTAAGAACATTCTTAGACTTTATTAAAATTATTGTAAAAGTTGTATACAATGTTACGAAGTTCTTCTCGTCATTCGAATTTCATACACACGCACACCTTAAAACTTAACATGACATAATCGTAAGGTTAAAATAAATGTAAAAAACATTAATTTTACA
Source organism: Dolichoris vasculosae (assembly GCA_018907195.1). Classification (NCBI taxonomy): domain Eukaryota; kingdom Metazoa; phylum Arthropoda; class Insecta; order Hymenoptera; family Agaonidae; genus Dolichoris; species Dolichoris vasculosae. The sequence goes on from JACCHY010000002.1 coordinate 24,031,443, forward strand.
AATTTTATGATACATTGGCTTACGAACGCAAGTACGATCGAAAAATATTCTTTATCTTTAAAGAACGATTTTGGATCAGTTTCCTCGTTAGCTCACGATAAATACTTTTCAAATACGTATCGTCGACTTGCGCCGATAAAACTTACATAATTAAAGTTATAATAATCTTGGAAGTCGGTAAAAGATATAATATTACCGAATTTTAAATTAACATTTATTTATACAATATAAATTAAGATACATGTTAATCATTCGTAAATTTTATATCTCGTTCGCACTCGGTTTTATTAAAAACGTGTACGTATAAAAATTGGTATTATTGTTATTATTATTATTATTATTGGATCCACCTTTTCAGAAATAGCTTATAAATATAGTTAAAGGCGTATTCGAGTTTTCTCGAATAGCGTTGTAATTTGAATTTTTATAAAATAAACAAGACTAACAGAAGAAGAAAAAAATCAACAAAACAACAAACAACAACGAAAAAAGCCGTAACGCTTTTAAAGTCTCCGCGAGAGTTTCTAGTCTCTTTTCTGCTAATCTTTTCTGCTCTCGTTACTCCCGATGACCATAGGAATAAACGCGACCAACTCGCGTACCAAAGATCACCGGTTGTTTTTTCCCTTACTGCCACTGCCTCTTGAATTCGCTCGTCCGCTCCGTAAGAATTCGCTCAGTGTGTCATTCCCCGGGACTATTATTGTTCTCTCCTACGCGCTTTTCCGAGCCGACGTCTTCCCTCTCGCTCCAGTCCGCGGCGGGCCAAAAATTCGGCCAAAAAGTAAAGGAGAAACGAAGAGAGCGAGGCCGCGATCGTCGCTCGCTTTTTAAAGAAATTCTCCACGTAATCCCCGGTGACCTGCTGGCCCACATCAGCGGTGCTCGCGCGAAAGTGAGCTAAAAAATCCCGCACCCTATATGGCCGTACGATCGAGTCCCTCTCCACCTCGGTCTCGGTCGGAGATGTCGAGTCTCGTTGTGGTCCTCGCGAGCGAGAAGACCATATGCGGTTAGAGACTGACCGTAAGCCGTTGGTACTCACTGCAAGGCTTTCTTTAATGGATCGTCGATACTCGCGACGAGCTAGAAAAATCGTTCGGATCGATCTTCCGATTTTATTTTAACGATCTTTACACGCGTTCTTATTATTTACACTCTTTTCTGGAAAAGAAATTTATTTAGTAAATTAAAATGTAGGAAGCAATCGTTATTATCAATCGTAGGACCGCAGATTTTTTTTTTTTTTGGGAACGCGAAAAAGAGTTTGACTTTGAGGGGAAAACTCCATGCATACCAGGCAAATATGTATTTGGAATGTCGCGCAATTTTTCTAATTTTAAAGTCTAATTTAGAATATAAACTGAAAGTTTATGGTACACCTCGGGTTAGTATGAATGTGCGTGAAGTAATTGTAGCGCATAAAAGCCTGCAATTATACGAATGATAATTTTACTTATGAAACTTTTTTTTCTTTAACATAACATTTTTATTACTAAAAAATTGTGCTTTTATATGTTAATAGTAACAATTATTCACTCTTGTCAGTTATTATCGAAGCTTTAAAGGATCATTAGTTAAAAAATGAATGAGGGAAAATGATTATGATACCACTGGTAACGTTATCGTATTTTTTGGTTGCATGATCTATGAACAGGACCTCAGGAATGATATGCCAGTCTTCCGATAAATACATATTAAATGATGGATTATGCATATTATTGTGACATTTTTAGCTTCACTTCATTGCGCCTTTGACTTAGCCCTTTGCTTTGAGATCTGTAAAAGTTTGATGATATAAATTACAGAAATATCTCACGTTTTTATCCGATATTTTCTTTATAATCACTTTTTTATAGAGGAGACAGCTTTTTTGGCTGCGTCGTCGAGATCGGTCGCGGTCATAATCGGCAAACCGGAATCAGCTAAAATTCTTTTTGCTTCTTTCACGTTTGTACCTGGAAAAAACATTTTTTTTTCAAACTTTTCTCTCAACTATAAAAATTAGAATATTAAATATTAGTGATAGAAGTTTATCGACCTTCCAATCGTACAACCAGTGGAATGGTAAGCCCCAGTTTATGAACAGCTGTGATAATTCCTTTAGCGATAGTAGAACAATTAACGATTCCTCCAAAAACGTTCACGAGAATCGACTTTACTTTTGGATCTATATTAACAACGACAACGATGACAACGACGATAACGATAAAACTTATACTTAAATTATGTAAAAGAACGCGTATAAAACAAAAAATTTCAAACCTTCCGTTAATATTCTAAATGCGTGAAAGACCTGATCTTCTTTGACGCTACCCCCAACATCTAAAAAGTTTGCTGGAGTACCTCCGTTTAGTTGTATTATATCCATTGTTGCCATAGCGAGTCCAGCTCCGTTTACTGTGCAACGATACGTATTAAATAATTTACGAATGAAATTTGATATTTTAAATATCTACGTTTAATATAAAATGAAAAAAAATTTTACTTTTTTAAACGAGTTTGCTTAAAAACACATGTATTTAAAAGTATTTGGAAATATAACTTTACTTTCTATTATTAATAAATAGCGAGACATAAAATACCCAAACATCCGATGTTTCCATCCATTGCTATGTAGTTCAAATTGAACTTGGAAGCATCTACTTCTCTCGGATCCTTTTCGCTAGTATCTTCTAAAGCAAAAATATCTTTTTGCCTGAACTCTGCATTATCATCGAATGATATCTTAGCATCTACGGCAACTACTTCGTTGTTTCTCGTTTCAACCAAAGGATTTATTTCGACTTGAAGCGCATCGATATCGACGAATAATTTCCACAAATTTTTCAACTCATAAACCGCTTTATCGTTGATGTCCTGATTCTTAAAACCTAAAAAGTCTGCAACTTCTTTCGCAATTTCATCGTCAATTCCATAATAAATATCTAAAGGTATAGTTTTGATTTTTTCTGGATTTTTTTTCGCGACTGCTTCGATATCCATTCCACCGGCTGGCGACGCTATTAAAACAGGTCCGTTGTGAGATCTGTCCATCAATATGCAAACGTAAGTCTCTCTAGCGATATCCACCGATTCCGCGATCATAATTTTCTGAACTAAAATACCATCCTTTGAAGTTTGATTCGTTATTAAGCGATGACCCAACATTTTCTTTACGTATTCGGACACCGCTTTAGGACTAGAAAAATTGATAGCACTTGAAATTCAAATCCTTGGGTATAAATTAAAAATAAAATTGATACGTACTCTTTAGTGATTTGAACTCCACCTTTAAAGCCGTTATCGAACCAACCTTTGCCTCTGCCTCCAGCCATGACTTGAGCCTTCACTACGTATTCTTTTGCATCTAAAATTATGTAATAATAACAATATTTGTATTAATTTCGGACGACGATACTTTGAGTATTATATTACAATTTTTAACGCAATTATAAATTAATTACGCCTAATATTATTCATTAATATTGTTTAACATACTTAACGATTCCAAAGCCAATGTAGTTTTTTTCGTGTCATCAACAATAGCAAAGTTTTGCACCGAAACGCCAGAATCACGCAACAACTCTTTGCTTTGATACTCCAACAAATTTAATTTTCTAACAGGAATAACTCCTAATTGAGATACGTTTTTTAATATCCCAATACAATCTAAAGATTTCCGAATCAAAAAGCTTGACATCATCGTAACCTTCAATGTATACGATCGCTACAACTCTAGAAAACTTTTGAAGACAAATACAAAGTTATCAAGTATACGTGACAATGTATCGATAGATTATGTATCAGCTCGTTAAATACAATATAACAAAATGCAATCTTGAAATACTTACTATACCGCTTTATCGCCGGCTAAGAAAATATTTAAAATTAAGATAATGGAGGTCGGAAGGCCGATGTACTATTTATTATTACAGGCTGTACTTAATATACTTGTTTCAACCAATCCATAGGTAAAGACGTGCGAGAAAATGATCTCTGTCGTGCGCATGCGTATTAATACAGTGATTGCAAACGTGAAAAAGTAAAAATATACGGATGTTAAAGAATATGTAAGTTAATAAATCCGCAGCTTCTGTGTTGATGCAGATTAATTTTTCAATTACTTTCGTTTTCCGTGGCTACGTTGCGATATTCGAACAACGCGAATAGCAATGGTACCCAAAGAAAGTAGTGATGTGGAACAAGAAGATGTTCATATGTCAGAACTTAAGGTTTATTCTTTAGAAAGTAAGTTCGATACTGTAACTATTATCTAACCTTTAATTCTAAAATAATCCATATGTCATTATCCATATTTATCGTAAACACAGCATTTTCGTTATCAGCGTTGATTATTTATTTATTATTTATCATTGACCGTAATTTTAGTATTAAAAATTATCAAAGAAGCTCAACAACAGCATGGCTTGAGACACGGTGATTATCAAAGATACAGAGGCTATTGTTCACGACGGTTACGGAGACTTCGCAAGGTTCTCAAAGTTCCTCAAGGTGACAGACGTCATTTTAAAAAACGAGATGTAATCGCGTCTATGGTTAGCGATGATAAATTTTTACAAATCCCGTTAACTATGGCCGAACGAGCTTGGAGCTATGCTATGCAGTTACGTCAAGAATCCAATACCGAGCCCAGGAAAAAGTTTCATTTGATATCGAGACTAAGAAAAGCAGGAGCTCACGCGTTAGAGTTACAGCAGCTTATAGAAGTAAGATCGATCGAAAATTTTTTGCAGTCTTAGCGTCGGCGATATTGATTTGATAAACAATTTTTGAACTACTCTTTCGAAAGTAAATTATAATTATTTTAATATTAATTCAAACAATTTTATATTATTCATTGTTAAATGTTGCAGAGTATAGATTGCGATCCAAGAACAAAATTAGAAGCTCAAGCGTACGTCGCGTATATCCAAGGTTCCATAAACTTTGAATTACAATCTTGGGCACTGGCTATGGAGAATTTTAAAAGAGCTCAAGTTGTTTACGAAAATCTGGCTAAGGCATTACCCGAATCCGAGCAAAATATTTACAAAGCACGCGTCGAAGAATTAGCACCAAATCTACGATATTGCGCGTACAATATCGGCGATACCACTGCTATAGACGATCTTATGCAGATGCGCGGTAAATTAAGCGGTGATTTATTGAGTAGCTTAGATTCTTTACTAACGCAAACTCGTGAAAAACAAGCTAGTACCGAAGAAATATTCTGGCGAGGTAAAAGTTGCGGAATCGTTCCGCGTAAAGTATCATCGATAATATTGTCGGATTCCAGATTGAACAATACATTGGAAAAAGCCGGCACGAACGAAGATAAAGTAGAAATTCTTGAAGCGCATTTAATAGATTGTAAGGATGCTATCGCCGTGGTTCGAGAAGAATTTAAAAATGAATTAAAGGGTAAAGATACAGACAAAGGTCCTCAGCACTTACTCGCTTATTTGCAGTACATCAGACTTTCTCGAACCTTGGAAAGAAATTTAGTATTAGTTAAAATTGCCGAGGAATCTGATAAAACTAAATCACAAGATATCGTACGATTGTACGAAGCTGCGCTTCATAATCTTGTGGAAATGTCGCAATTACAAGGCGACGAAAGTTTCTTACAGGAGCACGATGCTAAGACGAAGAGTTACAGAGCGTTTCGTTGTTTCTACATGGCTAAGTCCTTAGCTAATCTCCATCGATGGCGCGAAGCAATGGCTTTGTATCAAAGATCGTTGCAACACGTTAAAGACGCAATGGAGCACAAAGCTCTTTTACCTGTTAATTTAAAAGACGATTTAGTTAAGTTAGAATCGCTTATAGGAGGAGCGCAATGCGCAGCTCACGCGCACAGCGTTTTAGAAGAAGGTCAAGAAGACGAGGATGCGGCTACCAGTAAACAAGTAAAAACCAAGAAAATGCTTTCGGAACGACTACACGAATACGTAGAGGATCCAGCATTGTTGACCAAACAGCCAAATATTTGTAAACTGCCGCCTCCGATGCAAAGTATTCCGTGTAAACCGCTGTTTTTCGATTTAGCGTTCAATATGATTGAATTTCCTGATTTGTCGGATAAATTGCAAGAGCAAGACAAACAAAAAGTCGATAAAACTGGTCTCGCTGATTTAGTTAAAGGATTTTGGGGATGGGGTAATAAGTAAATTATATTTGTTTTTATTTACAATAAATACATTTGCATCGTGAATAAAATATATTTTCTTGTTTACAAGATTTTTAATGCTTTGTATTGACAACGTTGTTATTGTAATAAAATTTTCGATTTAACAGACGGAATCAAACGTTCATTAAAAGTCCTTCTTTATTCTTCCCAAAATAAGAATATTCTTTGAGGTTGGTAACATTGAAAAATAACACTAAATTTTTGTTTATTTTTATTTTTATTGAAATTATCTGTGATACGAGCAACTTTTGACTCGCATTTTATTAGTTTAAAACCAAAATTCCAGTTTAATATTATAAGTAAAGAAATAGAAAGTAAACTTAATACCGCAATTTATATTCTTTGTGTAAACCGTAAAGTATTAAATTTTAAAAAATGAAATTGGATTTAAAAGAATTAGCTGTAGAACTTTATGATGTCGGTGCTATTAAATATGGAAATTTTGTAACAAAAATTGGATTGCAAACTCCTATTTACATCGATTTAAGAGTGATTATTTCTTATCCTGATTTACTGGTACGTTCGATACTGGTTTATATTTTTATTAATGTTATTAAATTTTCGAATGATTTTTTTTGTATCCGTAAATATAATTTTTTACGAGGTTACTAATTTAAAAATATTCAAATATGGTTTTTAATAATTTCAGCGTCGATTATCAAAATTGCTTTGGAATCTTGTAGATGAAAAAGAATTTACACAATTGTGCGGAGTTCCCTATACAGCTTTGCCTATAGCTACAATTATTTCTGTAGAATCATCTATACCGATGTTAATAAGAAGAAAAGAAGCAAAATCTTACGGAACGAAAAAATTGGTAGAAGGTATTTTTAAGTCAGGAGATAAGACAGTGGTAATAGAAGATATTATAACGAGTGGTTCAAGTGTTCTAGAAACGGTTACAGATTTAAAGAACGAAGGTCTCGATGTTACTACCGCACTTGTTATCGTGGATAGAGAACAAGGTGGAAAAAAGAATCTTGAAAATGCAGGAATTACAGTTAAAAATTTATTTACTGTAACAGAACTAATAAATTATATACACGAGGCTGGAAGAATAACAGAGGACTCTGTAAAAGTAATAAAAGAATATATTAGAACGGTTCAAATACCGTTAAAAATTGAAAACGATAGCCCTAGATTAAAAAAAGACTTTCATACTCGTGCTAAACTGGCAAAAAATCCATTGGCTGTCAAATTGTTTGAATTGATGTCTAAGAAACAAACTACTCTTTGTTTAGCAGCTGATTTTATAAAATGCCAAGAAATTCTTGACCTTGCAAATATTGCTGGACCTCACATCGCTGTTTTGAAAATACACGTAGATATCATAACGGATTTTGAAAAAAGTTTTATTGAAAAAATTAAAAATATTGCTAAACAACACAGTTTCTTAATAATGGAAGATAGAAAATTTGCCGATATTGGTCAAATTGTATCTTATCAATATAAAAACGAAGTTTACGCTATTGCCGAATGGGCTGATTTAATTACCGTGCATCCGGTTTCTGGCACTGGTATATTTGAAGGGATTAAGAATGGTCTCGATGCAATATCGCACGATCGAGGAATTTTTGTAGTAGCAGAAATGTCATCCGAAGGATCATTGAGTAAAGGAGATTACGTCGCATCAGCCATTTCAAAGTTTAAAGATTCTGATATGATCACTGGTTTTGTTTGCCAAAAAAATACTTTTACAGATCCTGGACTTATTCAACTTACACCAGGTGTTAAACTTGACAAATCTACCGATAATTTAGGACAACAATATAATTTACCTGAAGATGTTGTTAATTCTGGAGCAGATTTAGTCGTCGTAGGTCGAGGAATCACACAAGCTAAAGATAAATTAGCATCTGTTTTAGAATATAAAAAAGTTCTTTGGGAAGCTTACGAAAATAGAATAAATCATTAGTACCTAATAGAAATATTTTATTTTTATCTAATTCAAAATTAGATTTTTAAAAAAAATGATTAAACTTATCTAAAAATTTGAAAATGTTTTTTAATATTTAAAATGTGTTATTCGATAAAAACGGTAAAGACTTAAAAAGTCATAATTGTGATAAATATATCTTTATTTTCTATCATTATTGCTTTGTACAAATAATCAAAATATATTATTTTTACAGTTTAGTACAGTAAACATATTTGTATATTACAAGAATGTAAAAAATCGCACTTACACAAAATATTTTAAATAAATTTTATAAAGCAAACGAACATTTTAATTATGCTTCTTTACTTTTTGTTATTTCCATAACTATTTTACTAAAAGCTTCTGCCAATTGACTTTCTGGATCAATTTTCAAAACACTTTCACCTCTAAGTTCGAATTTGCCAATTTTTGGATCGATAGGTACTTTAGTTATAAAAGGTACATTTACCATTTCTGAAAGAGAGACTCCACCGTTAGAAGAAAATATATTTGTACATTCCTATAAAAAAATTTCATTTTATTAGTGACATCTAATTTAAACAATTAGATCAAATCATAAAGTGATTTTATCACTGACCGAACACGATGGGCAAACGAAACCACTCATATTTTCTACGATACCAACTATTGGAATGCCAGTTTTTCTACAAAATGTAACTTCTCTTAAAACGTCATCAACAGCTATCGCTTGTGGTGTTGTGACAAGAATCGCACCATCGCATTTTACATTACTGAAAACAAAATAAAAATTTTATTATTGTATATCGTATAATACTTTTATTATTTCAGATGTTTATTATTTAAATGATCAAACGTGTATTAATTTTATGAATTTAAAACTTTTATCTTAAGAAACTTATATTATTGTAGGATTATACAATTACCAGTCATTACTATAAAGATATTAAATATAAATTTTTATAGAAAATCTTTACAATATTCTATATTTTTAAAATATTTTTATAATAAATATATTGTTTCGATCAAATCAACTTCAATTATTTCAAAAATTTTAACTAAAAACATTTATATCGAGTAAATTTTCATTAAAAATTAATTTTAGTAACAGAATCCATGAACAAAAAGTTACCGTAAGTTTTCCATAACTGTTATGTGTTCGTCGGAAGTACCGGGTGGAGTATCAATAATAAGATAATCGATATCATTCCACGCAACATCGGTTAAAAATTGTTTGATCATACTTGTTTTCTTCGGACCCCGCCATACTACACTATCGTTTCGATTTTTCAATAAAAAACCTATCGACATTACCGCTAACTTTTGATCACTGTCCGCAAAAACTGGAACCCACCTAAAAAATATTCCATTTTTAACGATATCAGATCGAAATAAAACGTTCAAAATGAAGTCAACTTACCCATCGGTCGATTGATGGACATCTTCCCCTTCTAAGTTTAATAAATATGGTATACTGGGACCACATAAATCAATATCTAATAAACCTACCTGTGATCAATAATTCTATTAATATTAAAAATACTTAATTTAAATACGATAATACGTATCTTACTTGAAAGTCGAGATAACTACTTTTTTAACACGGATTTATATTAATTTTACAGTATATAAACAAGTAAATTACAACAATTTATCCGTAATAATACATATCACACAATAAACGTTCTCCAAACTTTAATCATCCGATTAGATCGAAATTGCCGACGCATAATGAATATAAAAATAATATAATCGTTCGTTCAAATTTGATTGACTACAAAAAACATAACCTTCAATATTATTAATAAGTACTCACTTTAAATCCCGATTCTTTAAGAGCAAGAGCAACTTGAGAGCTTACGGTAGATTTACCAACGCCGCCTTTACCTGAAAGTATTAAAAATACATGCTTTACACTTTCAAGCATATTGCAATATACGAAGAGTTATTAAAGCATAAAAGCTGGTGTGTAGTTATTCTCCTCCCGGTATTTCCCTGAACTTGATATCGATTAACTGTGAGTTATAATTTAAGGAATTGTCGTTAGTCTTGTACTCCGGACAAAGCAACAATGGTTTACGCAAAAAACACGATTATGTTTATAATTATTTCCCAAGTCTTATTTCCTGAAAACAAGGTCTTAAAACCGAGCGAACATTCATAAACAAATATTAAATTTAATTACATATTGTAAAAAAACAGTGTACAACGTAAAATTTTTAAAAGTAAATTATAATGTTACTTTTTAAATTAAATATTGAAAATTATATTTATAAGTTAAATTTTCAAGTATTTTATTGCATTTGTCCGATAATGCAAGTCTGATAAGTAAGACTTTTGTTTTTTTAAGAAAAGATCGTTTTGTTATCAGCGTAAGAATTTCTGTACTGTTATTTTCCCAACGAATCGTTAGAAAAGAAACTTAAATATGATTAATATTCCCAAGATATACAGAAACAAGTTTATAAATAAAAGGCACTCAATTTTTTATTCTCCGTTGTAAGATAAAACAATAATCAAATTATATAAAACCCATTTAATTATGTAAATATTTTATATACATTGAAATTAATAATTGTGAATTGATCTTACTTTGAAGATATGAAACATTTCAAATTTGCATTTTAACGTGGAAAGATGAATTTTAAGAGCTTAAAGAGACAATCATACTTGTTCCGGATGTAAACGACAATTTGAAGACATGTATAATAATTTTAAAAAATACATAAAAATTACAGCGTTAAAATGATATTTCATGAAACAAAAATAGTATTATTTAAGTTACACTTTTATGTGATATCGTTGATAAAAAAATTTTTAAAATAATTAAAAGTAATTTTCGATTACGTGTCAGAGAAAGATCAAAGGAAGTAAGATTAAAAATATAATCGGATATTTGTAAATTTTTTAAAAGCAGTAATAAGAAAGAAAAAAATGCGATAAAAAAATCGAGGACGGCTGTAAATAAAATATGAAAATTAATCATCGATCAAGATCGAAGTATTAAAATTCAAAACATATTTGATTTCTCGAATATGGAATTTGTGTTTTGTTGATTACATCGCAAATTCATTATTTTCACGCGCAGAACCTCCGACTACAAAAACCTTATCGGCTAAAATTACTATTACTATTACCCCCAACTACTAAATAACTAAATCGAAGGCTTTTTCCGTCAATTATCGGAAGGACGCGTTCAACGTTATCTTTCGCTAATTTCGAACTTGATCCATATATGGAATTCAAGGTCACGCAAAAACCCTCTAGAAATTGAGGGGTAATGTAGTGAAAATTCGTTGACGAGGGTAAAGAAGCGTTAAAATTATAAACTATATTTAGATAAGGGTTGAATTTTATCGATATTAAAAATAAAAATAAAATATTCTATTGGATTTAAATTAATAAGCGTTCACTAAATTTTTTAGGGGTTCGTCGGAATGTTAACATCGCACTTTAAAATTAATACGTTTATCGATCACTTTTTATTATCGAATTAATTAGACATTAATTCTAGAATCGTTTTACTCTCAACTCTGCATAATTCATCCAGTTTTATAAAAACCAATTATATATGCAAAATCGATCTGTTATAAAAAATTTGTTTTCATATAATTTTCTTTAAAAAAATCTTTTTAAAAATTAAAACAAAATCGATAAAAACTTTTGTGAATGTTATTTAAAATATTTGTTTATAATTGAAACATTTAACTGTTTTTATGAAACATTTTATGAGAATGTAAGATTATAATACTTAACGATTAAAACTTTTTAACTTAAGAATTCAAAAATTAAAATGTATTTTTCGAAAACATATTTAATACATCTTTATTGAATACTTATTTTATAGTTTTAATCGAATTACTTAAACTGATTTGTTTATGAAAAATTAAAAATAGATATACAAATAAAAGTTATAAAGTCAATTTAGTGATTTAAAAAAATGAAGAAATTATTTTATATATTGAATAAATATAAAGTATATTCGCTAAAGAATTGTATTAATTCTCATATAAATTCTGTAACTTTGAAAATACAATAAAATAAAACTTGTACTCGAATCGTTTTACATTTAAATATTTTTGAAATTGAGAATTCGTGATTTTCAAGATCGTCAACAAAATATAAAGATCATCGATCATTTGTATGAATGATAATCGCGCCATCTATTTATTAAATATATACTAACCTAAAGATCGCTCTAATTTTTAATCAGTTTTATTTGGTTTTGTTTTTATTGTTACCGAGGTTTCTTTATAATTATATATAGAATATGTATAAATTCCAGTCACTTAATGTTATAAGTTCACGTACGGTGTATAATATTAAAGTTGCATAAGTGACTGTGATAATAAAAGTAACGAGTTCAACATTGAAATTTATCGAATTTCAATTTGTAATTTAAATAGTTTAAGTAAAATTTTAAACTTCGTTAATCATTTGATGAGTATCAAGAAGAAGTGAAAATGTGTATGTACGGAAAAATCCTACTACGCCTATTATTATGTGCGTAAAAAATAGTGTTTTTAAAATTGTAAATATATAATCAAGATCTATAACAATATATTATTTATATCGAATGGGTAAAGTTTCAACAGATTTGCACATTTTTTAAGGTTAATTTAATTATATTTAAAACAATTATTTTGAATATAAGCTATCTATTTTTTCTTAAAGGATATTAAATTCAAATATAATTATTTTTATACGTTTATAATCAAAGAATAATTATTATCAATTATAAATATTTATTTATAAATTTTATAGAAAATAGGATTATTTAAATTTATTAAAAATGAGAAGGAAACCAGGAGTAGGAGCAATTCATAAACAAAAATATGAACAAGAACGATATAAAGATAAGGGAACCGAACTTCAAGAAAATCAATTCGAGCAAATGACTAAGCAGTTGGAAACTTTTCGAATAAATTTAGAAGACTTTGCATCGAAACATAAGACTGAAATAAAAAAGAACGCACAATTTCGACGTCAATTTACAGAAATGTGTGCCTCGATCGGAGTTGATCCTTTAGCATCGGGGAAAGGATTTTGGTCGGTTCTTGGTATCGGTGATTTTTATTATGAAATTGCGGTTCAAATCGTGGAAGTATGCCTTGCTACAAACTATAAAAACGGAGGTCTAATATCTTTGGATGAACTCAGAGATCGATTAGTTCAGGCAAGAGGTAGACGCAAAGAACATCAGGAGATAACGAACGAAGATCTTTTAGCGTCGGCTAAAAAACTTAAAATATTAGGAAATGGATTTTCAGTAGTGCCTATTAGTAAAGGGAAATATTTAGTACAGTCTGTACCTGGAGAATTAAGTATGGATCATACATCTGTTTTACAGCAAACGAATAACGCGGGAAATGGTTTTATTTCTAAATCTTTGTTACAAAAGGAATTAAAATGGGAAAGCGAAAGAGCACAAAAGGCATTGGATCACATGGTGAAAGAAGGATTAGCTTGGATTGATAAACAAGGCGAAGATGAACCATTGTACTGGTTTCCTAGTTTGTTTACTGCTTGTATCGCTTCCAAAACATAAACATTCGATATGTACTTAGCGAGCGTTGAGTTTCCAGTATAAAAGTACATACCTTTTCTTTGTTACTTTAATAAATGTTTAGTATCAAAATTTTGTATCATTTATGAATTTACTTTTAAATTGTTAAGGTAACGAAGTTAAATAGATAAAATATATTTAAAGTAATTGGAGGTATTTGAATGAAACTACACTATTAATAAAAATATCTTTTTATGTAACAAAAAATGTGTATTTTCTAAATAAATTAAATTATTGTTTTAATATTTTGTGTAAATTTTCTTTGGTAACTGTCACCGACTTTCCATATTTCTATTAAAATTTTGAATAAATTGTGAATTGCAACGGGCGAGAAGTTGTTGATAAAATAGTAATTCTTTAGTCAGATCATCATTTTTTTTTTGTAAATTAGTTATTTTGTTTTTTAATTCCTCCGTTTTCTTTTGAAATTGAGATGTAAGTAAATTAGCTTCTTCCTTCCATCTGAAAATTTGTAATAAAAAAAAGATCGTAATTTTTCACCAATAGAGTTTATATTTAATTTTTATTTGCATTCTTACTTGTTACTTAATTTTTGATGAGTTTCAACATGTTCGGTTAGCTCTTTAATTTTTTTATCGAATTTCCGTTGTATCGTCAAAAAATGCGTTACAGAATCGATATTTACCAAACTAAAAAAATGAAATTTTATGTTTTTAAATAATTAAGAATAACTATTTGCTAGCGAATAAAATATAATAATTACTTTTGTTCGATATTTTTTCTACTTAACATATGATCGGACAATGTTTTTGTTTCATTTACAAATTTATCTGAATTCATAATTTTTTCTTGCAGATCGTGAACTTTGCTTTCGAGTAATATTTTTTCGTGATTTCTTTTCTGTATTTCTTTTTCAAATAGTATTTCTAACGATTGTAAATTGTTGGTTACAGATTCTTTATCGATGAGTGCTCGTGATAATTGTCTTTCAAAATTCGAGCATTTTTCCATAATTTCTTTCGTACGATCATTTGCTTCTCTTGCGTTTTCTTCCGTTTCTCTAGAGTTTTGTAATTGTAGACTTCTTAATTTTTCACTAGTGTTCGACAATTTTTCTTGTAAATTACTAATCTTCTGTTCTAAAAATTGTATTCTATGGTCGTAAACGTTACTATTACTTTCTTCGTTTGAACGTGATTTAAATTCCTTCCCACTAAAAATTTGTTGAATGTATTCGTTCGAGCCTTGTCTAAGTTTTTCTAATTCTTCTTCCGCTACTCTGTAATCTCTTTGCGATCTATCTAGTAACATACCTTGTTCTCTTAATTCAACTTTCAGTTCTTTTATTTCTAATTGGTATTTTTTAATATTTTTATTATAAGTCTCTTTGGCTTTATGTACTTCTGTTTCTAAACGACGAGTATATTCTTCCGATAACTTGGCCAAGCAAGTTTCAAGCTTTAATTTGTCCTCTATCACTCGAGCTTCTCTTACTAAAATTGCTTCTTTTTCTTTCATCGCAGTCTCTATCAATTCAACAGCTTCCGATATTTTACTTTTAGATTCTTGATCTTTTGAAACCAAGACAGTTGCATATTTTTGTGCGTTAATCAATTTTTTTTCTAAATCAATTTTTGATTGTTTTATATTTTTAAGATCACCTTTGACGTCGACTAAATTTTCTTTTAAAGAATCTATAGTTATTTGAAGATCATTTTCTTTTTCCAATGATTTTTGTTGATAATTAGTTAATTCTTTAATAATATCGTTTTTCTCTTTTGCAAGTTGTTCTATTCTTTCTTTACCCTTTTCCCATACTGTTTGTTGTTGAAAAAAATTTTCTTTAGCTGCTATTAGTTTTGATTCAAAAGCTTTTATTGCTTGGGAATACGCTTCTTTAAGATTATTTATTTGCTCTTGATAAATCTGTGTACTTTTATCTTCTCTGTGAGCGCTTTTAATCTCATTGTCCAAAGTATCGATAGTTTTTAAAGACATTTGCCAAAGTTGAAAAACAGAATCTTTTTCCATTTGTAAAATTGTAATACGTTTTTCAAGATTTGTTACGATGTCTCGATTAAAGACGACATCGTTACATTTTTCATTATTATACTCTACCAAAGATCGATGAATACTGTCATTAGCAAATTTGTTTTCTTTTCGAAGACTCTCAATTTCAAAGCGAAGTTTTTTTTGTTCCGACTAATTAATATAAGGAAAAAAAAGCAATATTAATATATATTTATAACTAAGATTAGAACAAAATTTGTATTAACTTTTAAAAAATATTTTACCTTGCAATTACTTAATTCTTCTTTTAAATTTGTAATAATTGTCTCATATTCGTGTAAAACAGTATTTTGATCAAAGAATCTGTGATAAATAAAATCGAATAAGCAAATGTAAATAAATTGTAAATAACCTATAACTTACTTGTGATCATAAACTTTTTCTTCCATTTCAATTATTGATTCTTTCAACATTTTATATTTTTAACGTAACAAATGAATAAATATTAAGTAATAACTATAATTATAGCATAAGTATATCATAGTTATATACGATAAATAATAATTAGAAACCGAAACCAAATGACAGCAAAGCGTCCATTTTTCAAATAAAAACAACGTACGCATTGCTACAAAACGTGTGTGTAACGTTCGTTAAAGTATGCAGTACATTTGAAAATTAACCCAATTTTCATTCAAAGTATTAAAATGAAAATGTAGTGGATAGGAGTTAAATTAAACGATCTTATATATATTTGTGATTGAATTTATCGTGAACAAGAAAGAGCAGTTTAAATATTGAATTGATTTTTAGAATAAGATTATCTTATAAAATTAGAAAAAATATATCCAAAAATATTAAGCTTTTTATTTCAGATTGGAAATTCATTTCTAAATTAAATTTGTAATTTGTAATGTTGACAAAAAAGATTTATCAATACTTTTTAAAAAACGGATATATTCGTTTACAAATAAATTTTTGGTTTAGATATTAGAAAATATAATTTTGTATTTTTTAAAGTTCGTAAATATTTTCCATTAAATTAAATAAATCAATATTTGGCAAGGTTTAATTTGATATAAAAGTCTTGTTCGTATTTGTATTGCATTTAAATTTCTAAATTTATGTGGCTTCATTTTGAATAAACGAGTACTAAAATACATTCAGATTTTGAAATTGATTATTTATTAATTATGTTTTTTGTTATATAACTACTAAACAATGTACAAAGAAATATTGTTTATCACGGTATTGCATAAAGTCATTAGTTTGTATACTCAATAAAATATATTAATTGAAATTGAAACATTAGATGAATTGCAGTATATGAAAAATAATTAATTTCTAGTTTTATGTTTAATTGTGAATAGTTTAAACCATTAGATATATTAAAAATAGCGAGTTAAAAAATATGATTTAATTTTTCGGAAATTAATTTTGCGAAAATCTGTTACATAAAAAATTATGTAATGCAGGAATTGAATGATTTTTTAGCACAAAAATAATAAAAAATGAACATTTTCCTTTCATAATTTAACAAATATTTTTACTGATAATATTAATACAAAAATTTTTAAATTACGTATTCACATAATAAATTTACTTTAATTTTAGTATCTTAAAAAAGTATTTTATGAATTTCTGGAAAAATCTATCGTAATAATAATTGTAGGATGTTGTTTAGATTTTACAATTTTTATCTGTATAACAATCATTTAAATTAAGTTCCTATATTTTTTCCTATTTAACTGATTAGATAAATTATAAAAATTATTAAAAAATTCTATTATATCAGCTAAAAGAATATTACAATGTGTATTTCAAAATTAAATGTATAATAAATAGTTTTAATTTTGATGAAAATTGAGAAGTCAAGAATATTGAATATCGATATTTGATTCTTTTATAATTATTGGTCTTTAAATTACCCAATAAAAGATTAATTTTTATCAAATTGAAATAAAAAGTGATATGTATACAAATATAGGAGAAATGTAAACATAATTTTAACTGTAAAATAAAATATTTTAAAAACTTACAAAGTTAACTTAATAAAAGCGTTAAGTCTAAATTTTATTGAAATATTTAAAATAATTAGCAAAAGTTACGTGGAATGTACTTTATAAACTTTGAAATAAAGTTATTTTTCAAAGAATTATTTTCTGAACTTTAAATATTCCTTTTATTAAACTTATTATTTTAATAGCATTTAATATTTATAATAGAATTAGATATAAGTTTGTTTACTTTAAAAAAAGAGACTTTTAAATATCATGAATAAAGAACTAATTTATAATGTAAAAAATTATATTTATAAATGTGTCATTAAAATTATATTAAGCAGTTTTTTAACAAAGTTTACGCTAATTAATAATAAAATCAGGTTTTAAAAAACTATAAAGGTTTAAGGTAATTAATTTGTTTATTATATGTAAAGAGGAACTAGTTTCGAAAATGAGCATAAATAATTTTTTATTAAAGTTTTATTTATATCGTAAAATGTATCGCTGATTTAAAAATGACAAAATTTTTAGCTTTATAACTCGAATACTTGTTTATGAGGAATAAAGTTATAAAAAAACAAGCACTTTATTACTTATGCTGTATTATCGGACATAATATATATGTAATAAATTATACAAGGTAAAAAAAAGTTGAAAATGGAGAGTACAAGAATTTATTAAAAGCATATACTATATACTTCCAGAAGCGCACGTGACTTTTTTATACGTTTAAGAAAATTATAATAGCGTGAAAAATAAATGCCATTTATCGAGTACTTTTGTTAAATTGTTCATAAAATTCTGAGCTGGGCTTATTCTTATAAACATGTCGATTTAAATAATCTTGATTCGATTTCTGTTGCTGCGCCATTTGGCGATTTTCCTCAGCAATTTGCTTATTTAGTTCTCTGCAAAGTAAAATAAAGAAAGTACAATTTTTAAAAGAAATAATCTCATCGTTGTTTATTTTTTATCATTTCTGCTATATGTATATATTACGCTCTTTTGCGATCCAATTGGCGTTGATAAGTTTCCGCAGCTCTGGCGTTACCATTTATCAGTTTGTTCCATTCTTCGTTTTTCTTATTTTCTTCTGCTCTCAGTTTCTGAAAAAAAATACAGCCATTAGCAAAAAAATACGAAAGCTAAATTTTTTCGCGATTTTACAATCGCACCGTTAAACGATATTCCAGTTTCTTTTTTTTCGAAACGAACGAGCAACTTTTAATTATTGCAAACGCCATGAATAATCTCTCGAGAATATTTAAACTTTCTTCTTCTGTCAGTTTTAATTTCGCCCGATAAAAAAAAAACAGCGAGAGGGAGAAAGAAATGAAAAGAAATGAAAAGAAATGAAAAGAAATGAACAAAGCTTCTAAAAATAGTAACAATTATTATCGTTAAAGATAGTTACAGCGTACGAATTGCGAAAGGTCGGTACTTGCCATAAACCATAAACTCTATCCTTCGAAGAAGTCATCGAGCAAAAAGAGCTTATAACGATTCAAAACACAAGCCATAATTTGCCCCTATAACTCGGCTTCGCGCTCATTCGTCGCGTACGCACGAGAAAAATAAGCGACGCGTGATTCCCTCGACGCGAGCGAAAGAAAGAAAGGGAAAGGTAAATCCAGACTCACCTGAATCTCCTCCATCTGTTTCGCTTGTTCGTTGCGGTAATACTTGAGCTCCTCCGAGGTCATGCCCTTGTATCGGGTGGCCAACGGCCTACCAGGTCCCCGTGTACTTTCCGCCTGGTCCTTCGACTCGGTCAGGAAGTCCCCGGTCACGTGGTTGTAAATTTCAGCTCTGTTGTCCTCCTGGTCCTGGCAGGCGAGGCTGCGCCTGCGCCTCTCCTGTTCCTCGGCCTATCATCGATGTATTTGCTCTATTGGTATGCAACTATCGACTAGAGTCGATATAAAAAATTGTCACGGATCTTCCTCGATCGATCGGAATCAAATACACTTACATCGATTCAATTATCTTGTAAAGATAATGTACACGCGTACGTATTTTCAGCTAATAGATTTCAATCGCGCTTTTTAATACCGTCTATCAAGGATATATTTTATTGAAAAAAACTGCGTGATCTTTTTTCCTGATTTATAAGAATTAATTCGAAGCTACTCTGTATAATAATAACGAAGAAGGAGAAGAACTTTGCGTATTTAAAAATAATCGTATCGAATCGCTCTTAAACGATAAATGTGAGAATCAATTTTTTTATAAAAAAACGAAGCACGTTCGATTCGTTCGTATCCCACATTATCGCGATAGAGCGTATCTACGATTAAAGAAAAAATGCGAAGCATAAATTTTAGCGTAATTCGCCTTTAACTTTGCAATGGTCTTCGGTTTATAACGTTATATTATCACTCTAATTTGCTGAAATTAAATTCTAGCGAATTTATTAAAATCTCTTTATAACATTAACCGACTCCGTAGCTTTAGTATTTCAAACCTTAGTTTTCCAGCGCAACAAAGATGATAAAGCGTGTTTACACGATCTATAATTTTACCAAAAAAAAAAAAAAAAAAACTCCAACAAAGCGCGTTTAAACTTGGCCATAAAAAAACTTGTTTTTACTTTCCGCTGTATCAGTGCTACATTCAAGCTTTTCAATTTTACGCTCCTAGCCTTGAAAAGTACGCGTCCGATAAAAGAAAAAAAAAACGAAGGAAAGAAACGTGGTTCCTCCTGTATTTAAACTCGCGCGGTTTCGTATTTTCTCACGAGCAAAACCAAGTGGTCGGTAGTTCGCGACGCGTTAATTCGAAAGGGTGGACGTAGCGAACCAATGCTCGGTTGAATTTCGCCGTGGCTTCGTTGAGTCGACGTCGACAGTCGTGTTCCATCCGCTCGAGATCGAACGCCCGTTTGTCCCTGGAGATCACCATATTTTGATACTCGCGTTCGGCCTCGAGACGCTCCTTCTCGGCCATCCGACGCTCGTGCACCTGCTGCATTATCCAGCTCTGCATTTGCTCCTTCTGCTCCTTCCTGCGGCATATCATGTTCTCGTCTTCGCCCTCGAATCTGCAATTACATTACCGAGTTGATTCGTTTCCTTCTGGACTTTAATGCTCCGAGACGCTTGGACATTCGTTTTTTCTCTACCCATTTTATTGCACAGCCTCCGCCTCAACTTTGACAAAGCTCCTCCGCCACCGTCGCGTCGATGTTTTTCAAACGCGGAAAAATGATTTTTTTCGAGACAACGATCTCGGAAGTTTCGTATTCTAACCATTTACTATTTACGCCACGCGGTGAATTTGTTCGCGAACGTGTCGTCATCGATCGAAAAATAAATACTTTTTGCCGAGAAGCTTTCGCGGGAAAAATCGAAGAGAGAAGACGTACGCAAATAACGTACGCAAGCGCGAATTACAAACAAAATCTTACTTTTGAGCCGAAGCAGGTCCCAAGTCATCGTCGTTCGATTCTCTCAAAGGCTTGGTTTTTTTCGGCAATTCAGGATCGTAAAGATCGAAGTCTCGACGACATTCGGGTTTTTGGTAAGTCTGGCGAAAATTGTCCATCTCTTTGTGCAGTTTCCTTCTCTCCTGCAACAGGGATAACAATGAAAAAGCAGACACTGTACATTCTGAAAATTTTTGAAAAAAAGTAAACATTCTATACGTCATCCTGTTGCTTCGCGAGTACAATTGCCAGCTTGCTATTTCGAAGTAAAGCCTCGTCTAAACGACATTCCTTTTGCCTTTCCAAGTCGCGCTGCTGCTTCTTCTCTTCGACTTGCTTGTCCAAAAATTCTTTGTCTATCTACAACATTACGATGACAACGAGCTTTTAAAATCGAATTACGCTTCGAAGCGTGAAAAAATCAGTCGAGGTGGAAATTTACCAACCGCTTTCCGATCGATACAACTTTCTTCGTTGTTTATAATAATGGAAGAATCGTTGGCTTAGTCATTTCGAGTAAGGTAAACGTACATTTTTATATTTCGATCGCGTTCGCGACGAACGTTCCGAGACGCGTTGCTTAAATTAAAGCTCGAGTAATTTTTTATAGCTTTATTGCGACAATTCGCGAAGGAAAACGAGTGAAACGTAATAACGTGTACTTTTAATACGTATAAACTCGCGATGATAATAAAGAGTGAGAAAATTCAAAGGAATTTACGACCGAAGCTCGTTACAACGATGCCATTAAAAGTTTCCTCGGTAATTTCTACTTAGATTTGTAATTTATATAATTTATCGTTTCCCAACGCAACGACTATTTTTACATGCTTCGAATATAGGCTAAGCATATCGAAGAATAAAATTTGAAGATACGCGGAATGAAAAAAAGTAACTTACCCCGATTCTGCGAACCCGGGGATTAAAAATTCTGGCTTTCCTCTCTTCTTCGATCTGTCGCTTCTTCTCGATCAACGCAGCGACTTTGAGATCTTGGTCCGTGCATTTCTGGAAGTCCAGCATGATGTCAGCGGTAACTTGGGCGCGATATCTTAAGAGGTCCAGAGGCCTCCGCAGCAGAACAAAAACAACACTTGCCTAAATAAAAAGGAGCGAAAAGACAAGGTCAGCGTCCGCGAGTTATGAAGGCAAATAAACCGATGCTTTCCGAAGTTCCGAAGGGGAGAGCGAAAAAGACGGGGAGCCCCGACACGAGGAGCACGCGTGCATACACGCGCACATACAAGCAAGAGACGCGAGCGTTGCTATGGATCGTTTGGATTCCCGCTTGGTCAGATAATTAGACCCGATAGACGCCATAGACCCGACTCTGCTCGGCGCAACTTTTTTTTTTATCGTAGCGATGTACGATAACGCGGTTGCCTGCCCCGAAGAAGCTTTTTACGTGCATCCTTTTATTCGCGTATTCTATTCGAAATCGTTGGCCTTTTTTCCGGGACCTGCTTCGTAAAAGGGTATACAGCCAATGGAGATGCGTTTCGTTAAACAAGTTAAATTTCGTTAACAAGCGATCGGCTTCCGATATTACAAATATTGGTTACAAATATTGGTTACAAATATTGGTTACAAATATTGGTTACAAATATTTAGTACAAGTATTATTACAAGTATGGTCGAATCTCGTTCGATACCGTTTGATGCGACAACGCCTAAACGTACGCGACGTTTTTATAATTACGTAACTCGTGGAAAAACTCATTCGAGAAGGAAATAAAAAATATTTTCGTAACTGCATATCGATTCTTAATTTCTTGTTTTGCCGTTCCTTTGTTCTTTAAAAATGTAAATTATTTTTGATCGATAATTCAAATTGATTTTCCCGAGAGAAAATATACGCTCTAATGCTGTTCTCGATTATTATCGTTGCATAATAAATACAATAAAATAAACGTATTTATTCGAGTGGAAACCGCGTTAAAATTATTTATCATTAGCATATTAATTATTATCGAAAGATATAAAATAGATAATTATTTACATAATGTACGTATATGAAAAATTAAAATCAATTTAGTGATAGAATTTGCATTTAATAATGTTTTTTTGTATCACGAAAAAATTGGAAAAATTAATGATTAGAATTGATATGGAATAGTATTTCGGTATTGTTATCGTCATTAATTATATATTTTCTAAAATGATATCTCATAAATGATTCATTTTTATGTATTATGTGAATATATAATGACATTTTAATTTACTGGTACTTCTTATCGTTCTCTTTAAAAACCATTAGACTTAATAATTATAAAGAAATCATAGGTAAACTATACTTTAAATATTTTAAAATATAATTTTGAAGACGATTTTTTTTATTTATGAAAACCATATAATTTTACTTTGTTTCATTTATATATAAAAATTAAATTTTCTTACGTTTTTTTTTTACATCAATATCGAGTAATGCGTGTCAAAAAAATAGTTTGAATAACATTAAAGTATAGATCACAGAATGTGATATAATTTAGATTAATTTCTTAGGATAATAAAATGAATTTTTAAATGAATAATGAACATTTTTTTAAATTAAATTTTTTTAAAGAAAAATATTCTTTGGTAGATTTGTTTTATTTAAATTTTAATAAAAGAACAATAATACGTTATTATAAAATGCCTTTGATTTCCTTTAAAATAATATTTTAAATTCTTCACAAGGAAAATATTTGATACGTATTAAAATTGAAAATTTGTAATTAAAAATGAATATAATTTATTAGTTTTTATCGTTTGCTAATAAAAAGCTTGTATATCAAAAATTCTATTATATAAAAATTGTAATAATAAATTTGTATTCGTTTATACATTATAAAAGATAAATAATACATAATTTAAGATTTTTTATTTATTAAAAAGTTTATAAATTTAAATCTATAATAAATCTCCTATTACGATAATTTATACCTTTGTGTTAAGCTTAATAAAAGAAACATTAGGATTAAATATTAATAAATTTTATATGAAAAGTATATTAGTAGTTTAAACTGAATAAATTTTTAAACTATAATTTATTTAAATTGTCCAATTAATTTTGAGAAACTTTTAGTTTAAATTGTTAGTTCTAAATAACTTTATATTTTTTATAACTTTACTCAAACTTGTAGACTATAATAATTTCAAGCTTGAAGTTTAATAGTAAAAGTTCACGTCTAATAATTACACAATTATTTAATTTATTCATCAATTATTTTACATACAAACAGAAGATTTTTTATTAATTAATAAACATTTTAATCTAAAAGTAAATTAGAATTTTCTTAATTCGGAAATGAGATAATTTAAGCATTATAATTGTATATTGAAATAAATGTTTAAAACAAATTGTAATAAACATAAAATTTTTGTTTTATTTATGAATACTGTGTAAATTTCTGACGTCCTTAATTTATGTATCTTTAACAAAATGATTTTTTTGTAACAATAAATTATAGAAATATTTTAAGATTTTTTTCTTCATTCTTAATATATTCATTAAATCAACACATCTTATAACATACTAAATTATTTCACTACATTTAAAATATTTGCAGACATAACCTTAATTATATTGCAATATGTTTTTATTTGACATCCATAATATATTCATGATAACTAACACAAATTACAATGCACTTAAAGCTATTAAAAAGTGTTTTTAATTTTATATTCCTTAAAGATAATATCAATGAATATTTTTCAAATAACATAGTTTCAATTTTAGTTAATTATTTCGTACAGGTGATCGTTTAAAGGTAGAATTTGGAATTTGCTAATCGCTTATATTTCAGTATTAAAAAGCTGTAATATTATGTATAGTGTAATAAAAAAAAAATTTAAACGATATTTTAAAAAAATACATTTATTAATAGTTTCTAGAAAAAGATTATTTATTTTAAAAAACAGACCTCGTAAAAATTTTTAACAATAAAATGTAACCGTCATAAAAAATTTTTTACTAGTTATATAAATTCAAAATTCTTAAATGATTAAAAATATTTGAATTCTTTTATTTGCCGCCGAAATGTTCGCTTGGTGTTTAAAGGTGTAGAGTCACACCTGTGTAGAAATACTTAACGTCACACTTTTACAGTCACGTGATCTGTCGAATGACTTATTTACAGTTGTTATACGATTATAAACGAGTTATTCAAAGTAAAAGTTCATTTCCGATTCCATAAATATTTTTCGAATTTTTTGAATTATTTATCAGGAGTTTTTTCAGATTGTTATTTTCTCATTTTTATTTAAAATCGATATATTTTTTTATGATTAAATAACCATAACTGAAACATGAATCAAATCACATTAAAAGATTTTCTAGATATTCAGCGATTATTTAATTTTAAAGTTAACTTTTAGTTAATAATACATGAAAGAAATATTGTTTTCGGAAAAAGGATATTTTGCTAAATAAGGAGGAAAAACAACTTTTACTACGTAATCTACTATACCGACTGTAAAATAATAAACAAATTAAATAATTAAGTGTTTTAGGTTTCGAGTCGAAATTTTTTGTTTTTGTACTGTACTAATTTCAAATATATATATACTAATTATGACATCGTGAATTAATAAACAAAATATTACTGTTTTAATGTTTTAATGTATAATTATTCAATAATATAATTGTACAATTATTTATTTTATAAATATATCGAATCATATATTTCGTATTTTTTTTAGGAAATGTTATAAGCTAACGGTACGTTAATTTATATTAAATATTATTTTAAACGATATATTTTATAGTTAAGATTTTATCGATTTTTATTTTTAAACGTAAAATTAAACTCGAAGGCACATTTGTTACATTCTTTTACGACAAATATTAATCAATATAATAAGTAATTAGAAATAACTGAAAATGGAAAAAATCAAAATTCATTCTTTTACAAAGGTACATATATTGAAAATGATGAATTTAGAATCAAGGTTTAACTCTGAACTATGATAATTTAATATTTGACATTATTGTTAAATATGGATATAAAATATATTTTTTCGTATTTTAGCTTGATCATAAAATATTTACTTATTTAAGCAATAATATCATTAAACTTTTTATTAATATATAAAATATTTTTGTATTCGTCCATCAAAAGCATAATTTTCTTTTCAAGTTGACTAGAAATAAACAACGAATCATATCAATCCAATAATACGTATAATTATTTTCTATCCTTTGTACATCGATACAAGCATATTTTTACATTTTCAGCATTTCACATCGCGTTCTAAAGTTTCAGAAGATCAACGATCTCTTCATAATTACTTCCTTGAGTAAGTTGAGATTATACGAACTCCATTCCGTATGAAAAGTTCTTTAGTTATGTAATCTAAATAATAGACTACCGCTTCCCCTATATTTTTGTACAACACGCCATTTATAAGCGAAATATACGAAGTTAGTACAAACGATAAAAATATAGATAAGTTGCATAGAAAAATAAATACAAAATTTTTAATACGAACGTACAATAAACTTGAAATTAAGATAAATCGCGAATATCGACAATGATTTATTATTTTTTTCCGCAAGCACGAATATAAAAAAACGTTACTTTCATAAAAATTTGATAAAAAAATTCCTACAAATTTTTTTCTTGCACGAACAAACACGGATACAATAATTTCGTAATAAACGACAACGCTATCATCGTCGAGACGAATTATTTGCATTAGCCTCTTGGCATAATGCAGGAAACATCAGCCGTTTAAACAAAATTGACATCGACTCGAATTCGTATGTCGTAAAGATAATAATGCGAACGCAATAAAAGTTTTATGGAACATGCGTTACGAACTATCCCATCCACGCATAGAATAACGGAAACAACCGCTCGATCTCAAAGCGACTCCGTACCCCAAATCCACGATATCCCCGGGTCGTTCGCAAAAACCTCACGGAGTCATGCGCATCTTTTGACGTCACTGGCGAACGATACGCGCGGGGCGCGACCAAGACTTCGACTCCGACTCCGACTCCGACTTCGGCGGCGGTTGCGGCGGTTTCGGCGGCATCGACGGCGGCGGCGGCGGCGGCGGCGGCGGCAACGGCGTCGATGCCTGCAGCCTGCAGTAAGCGTCGGCGGCGGCAGACATTCAGTCTCGGCTCGGCGCTCCCCCAGTAAGGATCGAGTGGGATCGATCGACCTCGAGGAGGAGTACACGACGACGACGACGATAACGACTACGACTACGACGATCACGATCACGACCACGACGACGATCACCACGACGACGACGACGACGACCACCACGACCAAGACGACGACGACGACCGAGGACACGCATGCGCACATCCAAGAGGGAGAGGCACAGCGGAGCAGCCACGGGAGAACGAGACTGCGTCCGGTGTCGCGAGGGGAAAAATCATTATGCGCGACGAGGCGCGTGTCGGCGCCGCTGCGGAAATCTCGCGAGCCGAGTGAAAGGGAAACGCGCGCCGCGGCCAAGTAGTAGTGGTTGTTGTAGTAGACTAGTCTCGCAGTAGTAATAGGCGGGAGGGGAAGGACGAGGAGCGAAATCGCGCGTGCGTGCGTAAATCTTGCTTCCTTCGTTTCCTTGGATTTTTATTCCTCCTCTGGACTCGTTCCTTTTTCGCTTGGGATCTCGGCTGATCGGTCTCGTTGGCCGACGGGCCACGGGAAAGTGCTCCGCACCGCCCGGGAGAGGAGAGTCGAAGAGGGCCCGAGTACGGATATGAGACGAGGATGAGCTGCAGCGTGAAGATCTCGAGCGGGAAGAGCTGGAGCGGCTCGCAGCGGAGGATCAACGCCTTGGTCGAGGAGAACGCTTCGACGGGATCCGTCGGGACGAGCGCGAGCTGTCCGAGTCTCTCCCAGGCACAGTCGCACACGCAGTCGCAGATGCAGCAGCAGCAGCAGCAGCAGCAGCTTCAGCCTCAGCCTCAACCTCAGCCTCAGCCTCAGCCTCAGCCTCAGCCTCAGCCTCAGCTTCAGCCTCAGCAGCAATCGACCAGGTTGGTCAAGTCGATTGCGGCTAAGAGGGGCGAGGACACCGGCAAGCTGCTCAGGTACATCGACGACAACGTCATCGGCAAGAGCGGAACGTTCCTGGGACCCTTCGGACGGCGCAAAGGTTCGTTAACGTTCATTTTAATCCTCGATCGGGCTTTTTCCAACTTGGCACGTTGCCCAATTTCAAAATAGATTGACACTTTCCCGTCCTGGCGTTTTCTTTTCGCGAACTCGCCATTTCGAAGTTCGGAAAAAGTGCGATCGCGTCGATCCGTTGTCGATTCATCGAAAGGAATCGGAGAAGTAGTTTTTCCTTTGCATCCGAGTTTGTTGCGTTCCAACATCGAAATCGAATATTTTTTTTTAACGCACCGATCTTCGATCGAATATTGTCGTCGACTCCTCGCTCCTGTTTGTTACAAAACCAAATTATAATTCTAGGAAACTGTCGATACTCGGGTGTAAATATTTTTGCTTAATTTAATTTAATTACGTGGATGCGAATCGAAAAAACAATAACAACAAGTTACGTTACTCGATCGCAATGCGGAGGGGTCAATTTGCTAATTGTACATGTATATTCGAACCGTGTGATAAGTCGTTTAATTACTTTTTTTCATTATACAGGGGATATCGTACCCAGGCTAAATATAAACACAGTTTTTTCAACTTTGCATTATAGCCGTTCTCGAAGCGTTTTTTTCTTCCTCCGTTTATCGACCGATATTCGTTTCACTATAATTGGCAGAATGTCCAACGGGGGAGAGAGAAAATATAGCTGAGGACGTTGGAGGAAAATCCGCGTTGTATTAATGCGAGAATTTTGTACATTTTCGAAGTACACAATGTTTCTAAACGATTTTATTTCCGTCCGCTATTTTTAAACACCTCCGAGTTTACTTTCGATCGCCGGGACTTGATCGTTAATTCACCGCGAAGAGCTCGAAAATTTCGTCAAAAATCGCTCACCGGGCATCAGGCCAGAAATTTTAAAAACACTAAGTGCCGCAATTTCCGACTCCCCGTTGAATACCTCCACCCTCGCGACCATTTTTTTTTCACCTACATAAATTCCGCCTTGTCTTCCGTTCGAGCGGCGCACGCGAGCCTCGCTTTCGAAGCGTTTGTTGACCCCCTCACGCGATGATGTAAATTAGGTTTTCGATCCTCCTTCTCGGGGAGTTTCGCGGGGAGTTTCGCGGGGAGTTTCGCGGTGTTATACGTACGTACTTACCCGATCGTCTAGGCTCGTGCGGTCGGGAAAGCCTATGAAACTACCGTCTTGTGGTTTACACGGTTGTCGAGAGTCAGTGCGATACCCGACCGATACATCGATGCGCTCGGTTCTTCTGGCTTTTCATTTTTAACGAGACAAAGACGACGACGACGACTATGCGTTCCGACTATGTATTTAATCGATATATCCGTAATCTTGGAATATAAATAAAAAGGAAAAAGGTGGGAGAGACTCGAGGAAGTTGATAAGGACGACATCCAGTATAAAATTAATCGAGAATCTTTGTCGAAATAATTTAATATTCCTTCTTTTACATCGTATTGTTAAATCATCGATGTCTATAGTTATTTCGAGCTTTGTAGTTAAATACGAAGTGAAAATAAAGTCGTTTTAAATTTGAGTTGTCGGAATGAATCACGATTTGAAGAGGGGCCAAAATTACACCTTTTACGTATTTATCAAGATTCATTTTTTTTATCGTAAACGTTATTTTTGAAAGAGTCAAAAAATACTTCCATTTGAAAAAAAAAAAAAAAACTTTCGATCTCTAGGCCTTGGATCTATACGCAAATTACGAGTTTTCGATGATACGAGCTCGTTTAAAAATAATCGGACTTAATTTTTATGCGTAGAGAAACAAAAAAATAATCGCACAAACTACAATTTTGTAAGAGATTCGGTTTAAAAACAACCTTCGTCGCACGTATCAAGGATCCGACCCAACACTCGAGATTTCAAAATCCTTGGTTGCGTCGACGAGCGTAAACGCATTGCACTTTTATCGCGGTATAGTAAAAGAGTTTATCGATATCGACGAGTAGTTTTACTTAGTCATGTAGCTGACCGGAAGTCTTTCGAGCCTATCGATAGAATAAATAGTCTGCGAGGAAACGATAATCGATTCGACGATTTTTCAAAATCATTCAAAAATACGAGGAAACCTACAAAGGCAAATTCCGAAAAAGCACCTTCACCCATTTACATTCTTTAATAAGAACGTTCTCGCGCTCGACACGTTTCAAATATATCGAACTACATTTTCTTCGAACGCTCGAGAGTTTGCTGACATATTTGAAAAACTATCGCGCTCGAGTTTGTACAGGTGGTTTACGGTAAGGCTCGATCGTATCGAATAAAAAGCGATCGGTTTTAACCACCGATATTAATAAAGTTATTCGCGTAAACGGAAAACGAAAGGATATCTCGGGAGAAATATTTTCGAGCCTCGATGATTTTTCGGAATAAATCAAATACATATCTGCCCTTCGATCCAGCTCAACGAACTTTAGAAAAAGCATATTATCATTCCGTAGAGCAAAGAGTGACGTGATAGATAAATATCAATGTCACTGTTTGTTTACTCGTTGTATATCCTCGCGCTCGGAACAGAGAAAGAGAGAAGTAAAGAAAGAAGCAGAACGAGAAAGAATGAAAATGGCGATGTCGAAAACCTCGGTAATACGCGATTAGATTAAAAGTCCGAGGAGCTCATTAACGATGTCGAGTCGGACACGCATCGAACGTGTGTACACTCACGCACATCACGGACGCACTTTCCGAGGCTGTGTCTCGAGATTTCTCGCTCGGCTAGTTTAAACCGAGCGAGTTTGAGTTTGAGCCGAGGCCGTGGACACGTGCTCCTGGTGTAAGGCGTATCTTCGGGAGCTAAGCCAGCCACGGGCCCCCGGATGAATTGGAGCGCGATGCCGAGGTTGGCAAGCCTCGCGAAAATTGCGATTCGTCGTTTATCCCTAATGCATATTCTATATAAATTCGAGTTCGGCCGTGCGATTTTTACTTTGCGTGCTCACGCGATCATTGTAGAATTCATGCACAACGTGTTTGTATGTAAAAATTTATAAAAACTTGTTTTTCAACCGCGAGCGGATTTCTTTGTTTAATATTATAAACGGTTGCATTGTCGTTATTCGTTCGGATGATACCAAATGCGATAAGATTCAAAATTATGCAATTTTTATAATATTCGGTTTTACGAATAATTACGTTCGTGAGTGCATTTTTTTCTGGCTGCTAATTCATACCATTGTTTTATACTCTTCAAACTATTAAATTATGCGTTTCGAACGGAGTTTTTCGTTCGTTTTTTTTCTTTTTTTTCGTTTTTTTTCGTTTTTTTTCGTTTTTTTTCTCTCTTTTGGATTTTATGGATGAAATATTTATCGCTGCACGGAAATTAATTTTTTCGGAACACCCGTCTAATGTTAAGGTGCGGTATCGCGTGATAAAAATCGCGAGTTGAAATCCTACTTTCCGCACGATAAATAATATTCGATGCTTATTATTTACCTTATATTTACATCTGGTAAATAAGATATTTATAATCCAGCGTACGAAAGTGTTCGTATCTATTTAAGCGATTTTCTTTTGTTTTATTTTATACAACTACGGTAAAATTGAAAATAATACTTCGATCTTCTGTTATAAAAATAAAGCGTTAATCAAATTGACTGCACAACAAGACTTTAAAATTTTTATTGCTAAGATAACATCACAAGGTAATGTACTCAAAGTAGCCTCGGATGTGTTAAATTACTTATTGTTGACAAAAGATGTATGTTTGTTTAAGTGCATTGTTTCGAGTTAAAATTATACTGGAAATACGAAAACGAGAGATGAAGAATAAGAAGAAGATGAAAAAAGCTAAAAAGCTACGAAAAAACTGGTGTGATGATATTGAAAACAGAATGGTGTGTAATATTGCCATCGAATTTATCTTTAAAACGAGTGTTCTGTTAACGCTCGCACTCACCAGAACGACACAATACGATGCGGCTGTTACATATTTGTTTGGCTCTACTGCATGAATTATCATCTTGTTTTATGAGGGCATTGCATTTTATTGTTCATTTTAACAAGGAGATTAACCTTTTTCCGTTCCATTACATTTACTTTTTCTTTTGCAAGAAGAATCACTTTTACGCGAACGAGAAAAATATGGCTTCCTTATTAAGAAACATATTTTGGCTCCCTCGAAATCCTCACTTCCCTGAATATTGTTCTCTTATTAAATTATTTTTAAATTTACTGCAAGGATATAGTTTAATGAGCTGAATTATTAAATGAAATTAGAAAATCAATTTATTGCTTATCTCGTTGTGTCAATCTCGCAATTAAACTTTTTGTTCTTTAAATCGTTCAGTAAACTAATCTAATTACTTTAAAGTATGATATTAAATATTTGCGGATTAATAATTTCACAACTTTCTTTGACCTAAATACATGTGTATCATTATTAATAATAAAGTACAAAAGTTTGACAGATTAACGTTATAAAAAATGTAAAATAATAATACTTGGTTACAAACTGTTAACTTTATTATGATTAGCAAAAATTTACGATGAAACTTTATATTTTAACATAATTATGTAAAGATTTTAATAGTTATTTTCACGCTATGGATTTTATTTTTAAAAAAGTTTTTCATGGAAGTAAAAATATTTTTGAATGTTTTGCATATTGCATACTTAAGCTTCGGTAAAAAAATAATAATATCGATTTTAACAAAGAAATCTGTTAATGTCTTTAAAATGTATTTAGATAACTCGAATTATGTAATCGCATTAAAAAATTTAATTTATCACTTATCTGATAATGTCAATCTTACTGTGAGATTT
Source organism: Dolichoris vasculosae (assembly GCA_018907195.1). NCBI lineage: Eukaryota > Metazoa > Arthropoda > Insecta > Hymenoptera > Agaonidae > Dolichoris > Dolichoris vasculosae. The sequence goes on from JACCHY010000002.1 coordinate 24,064,326, forward strand.
TTTATTTTTGAATATATTTACAAATACAATAAATGTGTCCAAAGTTTTAAAAAACCTCTCGTTAAAAATCACAAAAAATTTTTATCATCGTGGATAATTTAGACAACAGATTATTACTATTATTTTAATCTTTTGATTTGAAACGTAGAATCAAAATAATATAAAAGTAAAAAATTTCAAATCGAAACTGAAGAACTATAAACGTATCAAAGCTAGTAAACCAATTTGATTTTGACGCGTATAAATAAATATTTATAATAAAATAACGCTTGTGTAAATGTTTAAATTTCGATAAAATGACTTTATGTTTAGTATCGGTTCGTTATTTGAGTAGTTTTCGTAAATATGTTTAGTGTCCAATTAAAAAAAATCATTGGCTAAATTTGGATAATAAAGAAATGCACACTTCAACCTTTAATGCTTGAAACTCCTAATTAAAGAAAATTTTTTAAAATAGATAAACAAACAAAGGTTATCTGTGTATATCAGTTACGATCATCGATAAGTTAAATAAAACAAGTATGAGTAGTCCGAGTGCTCGAAAGAGATAGACATTTAATACAAATATAACAGGCTGCATCGGCCTCGTACTCTCCCTATCTTTCTCTTTCTTACTCTCATTATACAGCCTTCAAAGATGGCGTCGACCGATTGGCAACGGACGAGTCGCCGGTAATTGTACTCTTTCTTAGTGTTCCATTCATCGGGTAGGTGGCATAGTTCAAACTACGAGGGATAAATCTTCTCGCGATTATAAATGTGGATTTATTATGTTTCGATAATTTCCCAATTATCGTTATAATATTTTATTAGGCTTTGATAGTGCTTTTTTGTTCTTATCTTAATTAACCTTACGGTATCTTCGTATAATTTAATGCGAACACATCTGGGCTTTTCATTTCTGATTGATATAATCAAATTTTGATAGTTGATTCTTATTCGCCAGAATCATAACGTTGAACTTTTGAAGCTATTTTTCACGTGTATATTTTGTCGTACATGTGTATAAAGGAAAATGAATCAGAGGATCTCTTTTAAGAAGTTAATCTCAGGGGTGAAACATTGATGAGAGAACAAGTTTTAAGTTTTCTTTCATAAAAATCGTGGCAACGGTTTTGAGAAAAACTAATCTGGTGAAATCATTTCTTCTTATTATCAGTTTATTAACAATTTATCATGAGAAATTTACAAGGAACTCGTTTTTAATTAATAATAGAACTAACGAGTTTGTTTAAATCTTATTTTTAGAATGATATCGTGTAGGTAACGAGATTTTTATTGGGTCCAAAACTGCTGCGCTCACCGTTGTATGAATTGCTATTCTGAGAATCTACTTATCGAGATGTCTAGAAGTTATACTTTGTATTTAATGTATAACCGATGAGGAAATGGCGAAAAGTAAGTGCTGACAGATCCGATGGATTGTCGCTTAATGGTTCAAAAGATCTTAAGTTTAGAATTGCTTCCGTCCCAGTGATTTTACCACAGCTTATCAAATACTTCTTGTACAATGAGCAGAACGTGGATTAAATTTCCTTCGAGCGAGATTACGAGCAAGTATTTCGAAAGTGGACTTTTTCAAGTTTTTAAATCCTACGAGTGAAACATTTTTCAAGTTGTATTTCTGTCTTTAGAAAATGGAAGCTAAATTAAAGTATATCATTCTCGATATAAATAATCCATACATTACTCTGAATCCTTTAGTCGAGTAGTCAAAAATTCTCTTTAAACGTACCATTAACGTGGTTAGATGTAAAAAGATACAAATGCATCCTTTGTGAGTTTTAGCTTCTTTAAAAAGCTCCGAACGCTGATGCGAAACGTAACCATCTTTGAAAGCTTTACTATGGAAGCGAGAGCGAGAGAGAGAGAGAGAGAGTACAAACCGACGCAGCGTGTAGTAGATGTATTATATTACTCGCCTATCCTCAAATATAGAGTTGTAAAAATAATAGAAAAATGTAGAAAAGTAGAATCTGTCGTTCGGTAATACTTTTAATAAAACATTACAAATATTTTAAATGACGTAAAAATCGTATGGTTCTTTTTTTCCGTTGCAATTTTAAGCGATGTATTATAATATTTTCCTTATACATTCTTTATATAACTAAAGTTAGTTCATAATTTTTATATATTTTTTTTATTTAGTAGCGACAGAATAGCGCTCGTATGAGTATCGACTGAAAAACGTTGCATGTGTTCGTGCAGTTAGTGCTTCTCGGCCACAAGTAATATGCATAATCTTATCACATGCACGCATGTCTCGTCGCGCTTACATAATTTTATGCTCTCCCGATGTTTTCTTGTGTTGTGGGCCGGTGAGGTTTTCCTTGCATTCTTCGAAAAGTGATAATAATCGCGCTTTCCGATGTTCACGAACAGAAGATTCCCTTGCGTATATTAGAGTGAAATCGTATAATTTATTCGACTTTTAACAGAAAAGCGTTGTCTCTTTTTGCGCTGAGTGAATATAACGTGATTTTTTTGTTAACATAAAGAGAGAGAGAGAGAGAGCATGCCAAAATGCTATTAATCATTTATATTCTTAGCCAACAAATAAGGCAAAAACGTTCGTAAAAAAAATGTACTTTATAAGTAAGAATGGCTGGTTATTTAACAAAATGATTGCTGTTTTTAAGCGCCATATACATAAATTAACCCCAATTTTATTTATAGCACTGAAAATTTTTAACATTAATCTTGTTTTTATTTGAATTTTTTAATTTGACAAAGAATAAATCTAAAATGTTACGTAAACATGATAATGGTGTAAATATTTTTAAGGATTAGATGAATTATCAATTTGTTCGCTAATAAATAACAAAATATTATTATGGATAACGCGAGTCTTGATTATAGATTAAAAGTTAAGAAATTTTTAATTGAAAAAATGTAAAAAATCTCTTCAAATGACAAAAGTTTAAAAGTGTATAAGAGAAATATGACTTTATTATCCATTAAATTATTAACGTAATTATCGTTTATAAATATCTATGATTCGATACGAGTATCGCTTATTTATAATTCGTTGTTACCAATCGCTTGTAAAATATTAATTCGTCTTTAAAGTTCAATTGTATACTTTAAATTTTAATGCCGTGTAAAAAAGAAAGATATTAATATTTTAAAACTAAGTTGAAAATTTCGATATTCCGTTCGGCTTATTTATATACGAATCTAAAAATATTATTTACATCTTCTCACGCGTTGTTACTAATTTTAACAATAGAATAAATTTTGTTGCCTCCATCGTACAATACTTAAATCAGCCAAATTTTCGGTATAATCATCTTTCGCATAAATCTCGAGATCGACAGAATAATTTCGTCATGAAACAAATAAATTAAGAGCAAAGTATACCGTGACTCAAAATAACATACTTTTCAAAAGGTACTACTTACCAACTTAATATGCACATACAGATCCATGTTACGATAATTTACGAGAGTCTGTATAACCTCGTACAGATGTCGCGTTGATTTTTCCGTCGAAAGATAAAACTTTATCTCTCCACTCGAACGAACGAGCGCAAAACTTACGGCGATGCGTTATTATGATGCACAAAGCTTCTTTATGCATATATGTGAGTGAACAATGACCTTATACAATTTCAATAATGGTGAATATGCTGATTTTGAAAATTATAATATGATCGAAACCGCCGAACGACAATTTATGATAAGGAAATAATTCTCTGGACGAACGTGATACCGATTTTGTTTGATGAGTAATACCGACCGCAACATTAGTATGGGAAAGCAGCGAGTAAATAAACCGAATGCAAAGGCTTCTATATCGGTACGAAAGAGACGATGACGACAGACCGCGTGCACGTGTATTTTTTTTTCCGTTTAACGCTGGTTGCGATACTGCCGGAGATTTCGGCAAACTTTACCGCAGTGACAACGAGACCGAGCACGAAAGTAACTTACCGAATTCGCATAAAATAATCGTTTGCCGCTCGCAGTGTTTGTTCAATGGGAAACTGTTGTCGCTCCGCGAGATGGAAATTCTTACGATACTCGACGACGAGCGTTTATCTCGGTCTTTCAACTTTTTCCGTCGACGCTTTTCTGAAAAAATTTGCAGTATGCGATTACGAGGGGTTTTACAAATTGTGCGAAAACTTTTAAGGCTGCGTTCGGCATCGATTCGCGATCGTCGGTTGTGCGTGATATTTCTATTTATAAAAATTCTGAAAGTAAAAGTTATATAATTCAACATTCTGGCTTAAAAAATACGTTTTCTTCGCCGATTATTTAATAGGACTTTGGTTCGATATTTCACGAACTTTGAAAATTCTTGGGCACGAGGTTTTCTTCGAGCGCTCCACTGTCCAAATAAAGGTATTGATCGATACTTTTATAAACGTAAACTTGTCAAATGTTAAGCGAGAATCGATAATTATCACGATTTTTCATTGCTTCATCATATATACGTAAGATAAAAATACAAGTTTGTTAATTTAATGCGTTATTCGATGATATTTTTTTTAGAATATAAAGAGACGAAATAAAAACGTAATTTTCTTTTTCTTTTCTTTTTAATAGAAAATAATTATTTTTGATTATTCATTTTATTCCGTAAATATTATAATTTACGAGGCAAAATTAACGTTTCGAGTTACATATTTAATATACTTTCGAATAAATTTCTCACTAATTAATATGCTCGTAATAAAAACTGGAAGAAATTTAAGGATTAAGCTGTTGGTATAATTCTTATATTACTATTCAACCATATATGCATTCTGAATTTTTTCGAGGTATTGAACGATAATATACGAGATGAAAAGAAAGAAAAATATAATTTCTTCGCATCGGAAGGATTTGAAAATATATTGCTCGAAAATGTATTCCAAGTTGATCATTAACGTAGAGATTATTAACTATCTCACGTTATGTTTTAGCGTTACGATCGATCCATCAAATTTCAGACATCGTTATCAAACAGTAGTATTCGATAAATTTCAATAATTTTTTTTATTAGTGCACAAAATATTTAAAAAATATACCAAAGATATTAGCATAAACTAAGCCAACCGTATAAACTGATTTCTAAATCAGCGAATGCTTAACTTAACCTGAGAAGAATGTTGCACTTACTTTTTTATTTGAATTCTTGCGCATAAACCATGAGGAAATGCTTGAAAAGTTTTAAGTTTATGCCTATATCCTGTTACGTTTTCAAAACATCTAGCAGCACATAAGTATTAAACTTTAAAATATCGAATCGAGTTTCCAAGATGTTTATCAACGACAAATATAATTTAAATATCACAGTCAAAAAAAAAAATCAAGTAGCCTATATACCATCAAAAATTAAGAAAACCACGAGTTATTCCAAAGATATTCCTAATCTGTATTTCCAGTTAAAATTTAAAAGAAGAAAGATTTAAAAATCCCAATCGTACTCGAAAAGGATGTTAATATTGATTTTCGTTTTCTTATAACAATAAGAGCTTATACTAATCGTACAAACTCTTCCGAATTCGATAGCTGTTTTTACAAATAAAATAAGGAATAAAATCAATACTCGGTCGAAACGGATCGTATGGACAGTGCGACGAGCGGCGACCCGATTTTTACGTTCCCGTTGAGATTGTCACGGATGTTCCACAGCTCGATCCCAAAAGAAAATCGTTGCTACGTAACATTCGGAATAATCAGGGTTAATATAAAATGGTTATCATCGATGAATTTATTATCTCGCGCGTACCAGTAATAACCAGCGTCATGACTCTCTTCTTGTGTGAACTCGTGCGTGTGCATTTGACGCTGGTACACGCATTTATAATCGAAAGTAATCGCTGTTTTTAATCTCTCGACAAGGGCTCGACTATTTCGTTCTGCAACTTAACGCGTGCTCATCCAGACTCTTAATGCAATTACTCTGCATATATATATATACGCGCGTGTGTGCGTGTATGCGTGTGCCTCTAGAAACGTCGAGGGTCAGCTTTTTCTCGCTGTACATATCGCAGGGTCTAAAACATACAAAAATAGTTGCTTTACAAACGCTAGAATTTCATAAGAGAAGTCAGATGTTGTTAAAATCGATTAATCGAAAGGATTTTTTATTTCATCTTTACGCGATTTTTTTATGGTTTTTTTTATTAACTATGATGTAATAAAGTTTCTGTATATCAAACCGAATAAAATTTTTCAAAAAACTTTAGTAAAAAAACTTTAATTATACCCAAACTAATTGCTTCATCTATAAAAGTTTAATCCCACGATTTCATTTTTATGACACAATATTTCGAGTATTATCAATTTATATTAATTGTCCGAGCTGTAAAATATAAAGAATAGAGCTCTTTAGATTGAACGTACTAAATAAAACTTTCAATTTAAAATTAATTTTATTACTTATTTACTATCTCGTGAATTATTAAAGCTGGAAATTTCATATAATATTAACAAATTTAAAAAGAAAATAATGCTTATGATTATCGTTTAGTTCATCGGTATGTACGAGAGAAAATTTAATTTTCAAGCTTTAACAACGTATTTTAATTTTATTCCTTTCCCTAATTAGTTGCAACAATATTTTCTACTCGCAGTAAAAACAATTTACATTAGCCTAACACATATTTCAACCGCTTTCAATAATTTGTACATCCATGAATTTTACGCGTAATAAAGAAATGCCTTTCTTCCTGTACGTAAATTATACAGAAACACGAGGGAAGGAAATCTTCCAGTCAAACGTATTTACATAGATATGTAGGTTATATACTGCGAGTAAAGCTAGTTTCTGTCGTACGAGCGCGGAAAGCATTAGTTATTCAATGGAATTGAGACCAGGCCTAGTGTACAACATGGATACTTAATGATCGCGAATACTACTCGGCTCTAAGTTCGATTCGCTCTTTGCTCGAGCGCATCGTCGTAAATAACCACGAGCCTTACGTCACTATTACTTGTTTACGCGTGGGTGCTATACAACTCGCCGACGACGACGACGACGACGACGACGACGACGACGACGACGACGACGACGACGACGACGACGACGAGGATGATGACTACGAAGACGACGGCGACGACGACGACGACGAAGAAGAAGAAGAAGAAGAATAGTCGGAGAAAGAGACGAGTGAAAAAGCGAACGTTTGGCAAGAGTAAGAAGAGTGGAAAAAGACCTGCAAGCGCTAATTTCTTGGTCAGTTCGCACGTGATATAACCACGAAGCGTTGATGTTTTTATTTACGTGTACTACTCGCGTTGATACGATAAGTGAATAGTACGATATTACTCATTGACTCGTAGAGGTGGTTCGAATACAACTTAAAAAGCTATACGCGGATTATTATGGGGAATTTACCGGTCGGATTTCTTTTTCGTACATGGATACTTGCTTTTTCAATTTTTCAGAGTACGAAAGAAGTACCCAAGAGCGTTGGAATTTTTCGTAACGATTTTAACATAATTCAAAAACTTTACGGTGTTACGAAAAAAAATTGTTTAAATTTTGTCAAATATTTATTCAAAAGCATTCCGACATTAAACGATATTTTAATCTATGCGATATCCTCTAAGGAGAAACAAACAAACGGCGGTACAGCCGATGACGAGAAAAAGAATTCGCCGGAAAAATTATGTAATATTTACAGTGATATTATCTTAATACCGTGCCATACGATTTTCATTCATAATGTTTATTTCGGCAAACAAACATAACAACGTAGTTGGTTACCTCATAATTATCGGGATTTACCCGTCGGTAAATCAAAGCGAATCAAACTCGTACGTCACTTTAGGAAGCGCGTAACGAATCTACGTCTTCGAGACTCGAACCCCGATCTATTAACGCTTAGAAAACAAATCCAAACAATAAAGAATAAAAGGAAAAAAAAGAGGAACGAAAAAAAACACATGGAATACCATCGAGAAGGAGAAAATATCGTGTCTCGTAGTACACGACTCGAGACGCTCGGAGCCTGGAATCTATATTTGTTTTCATTGCCATTCGCTGATTAGCTCAATAAAGGCGCGCGACATTCGCGTCTCGTTGTTTCTTTCTATTTTTTTCTTCTCATCTTGCCTTTTTTTTTTCGGCGCGCCCGTGTATAAATTTGCACGTGACCTCGACTGCTAACACGCGGAATACAATACGTGCCACGCGACCTAACCAATGTGCGATGTACCGGTGCTGATTACTTTGCGCTTAAAACGGCCTGGTGAATAATTTATTGCTTTCGGGTGATCGTGTGCGTGTGCGTGTGCGAGAATGTCAACGATCTCAAGGCAGTATATATTTACGAGTTCGTGCGGCGACCACGTGCTTTCCGACTTGGTCTTCTATGCATAGCATATTTGCTTTGGCCGTCTACTACTATGGCCTGTACACGTCCGCATACTTTCTCTTTTTGTTTACGTTATTTCAAATTGACTGGTAGCGTGTCAACATTGCGTGCTAAATCGATAACCCGTATCTCTACCTACGTACACCCATTTATACTTTATGTTTATTTTCGGGTAATGAAATTAAACCTCTCGCTGCGGATTTACGTTGGTGTTGGATATTGTAATTCCCATGCTGTAATTCCCGTGTTCGGAGTTACCCTACTCCGAGACAAACTATTTATTTTGATTAATAAAGAAATTGCGACTATGAGATGCGAGGCAAATAATTTTTAATGTAAATAGTAGTCTGTAGGAGTACGTTAATAAAGTGTAGTGACTCGGAGACGCTTCGTTATATCGGTACGCCTCCGAGTTGGTTTCTCAAAAGCGATAAACTTGGCGTGTGATCAGTACTTATAGCCAATTCGATTCATTATCTTTACTCTCGACGTCTAAAACTGGGTCGATTCGTGTAATCTTATTGACGAATGCAGTACAAGTAGCTGCTACCGAAACGAAATTTTTATTCCAAAGAAATATACGTATTTTATACAACTATCGGACGATTATTATTTCGGATGATAAGGATGAAAGGATAACTTTATAATTGTATCGTAAAAAATAAGTACAAATATTATTAAATCGAGAGTCATCAACGTGAAATTTAATATTACACATTGAAAATTAGGCATTTTGGTTTTGATTTATTTTTATTTGTCGTGTTTGTACGTATTCGTTATCTTGAAGCCAAAAGATACTTTTTTCTTACTGCTTCGAGTTAACAATGATCCTTAAATTTTAAGTATCGTTTGTCGTAAGAAAAATAGATTCGGTTCGTTTACCTTGAATATTTTGTTACGTTACTGTAATAAATTATAATTTATCTGTATAGAATATTGCACAAGTTTTATTCGTATGGAAAATAAAGCAGAAGCTGATTAAACAAAATTCTTAACGTTCTTGTTTAATTAAACTTAAATAGAAATTATAAGTCATTAAAGATTAATCAAAGTTATGAAATTGGTCAATTTATTATATTTTATGAATGTTGATGCTTACTAAAAATGCAGTTAAAATCAAGTTATTATTTTATAGCAACCAATATTTCTGCGTTATATAGCAAAAAATTCTAAGAGCACGTTTTTAAGACTCTTCAAATAAAAGAAATTTTCTTAACCATGTAATTTCGACATTGAGGAAAACCGCTGGCTTCATAATTGTTGCGTGTATTCAGTCGACTCGGAGGTCAATTGTCTATAATACTCGTATACATTTAGTGACATAAACGAATGTGCCTAGTAAAAAATGGAAACTCGTAGATTTTGCATCGTTAAATTAAATTCCCTGTCAATATTTTGTTATGTAGTAACAGTTGTGAGCGTTTAAGGATGCAATTACTTCCTACTTTTTTTCTGCCTATATTTTTTTTAGATAATTGTAATTTTTTATTTGCGAACGCATTTATGTATCTTTATCGATTTATTATTACATTAGTAATAGCATAATTCTAAAAAACAAAATAAATCCAAACGACAGATAATCCATGGCGTCTGTATCACAAAAAAGAAAGGAAAAATTTTCTTCTTACAGTAATTTATCACACAAGATATTTAAAGTAACGAATGAAGCTTCATCCATAAGAGTTATCATTTTACTACAATCCATTATCTTATAATTGTCTAACATGATTCAAAATATTTATAATTTTATATTTACGAAACTTGTTCTTTATAATAATGTTAAGTATTTTCTTGTGAAAATATCTTAATCGAAGCATTCTTGAAATGTATCTGTTATAAGGTTATAAACTGTGGAACGTTAATTTAAAAAATAATTGATGTTTTGTCTTATTTATCGGTAACCGACCCTGAAGTTCCGTAGATACGAAGTCACAAACATCGATACTTTAGTACACTTCAATATATATTTTGAAGGTTAAACTTTAGTGAAAGAAACAACATAAAAAAGTAATTATATGACAAATTATGTTTAAATTACCTTACGTGTATCTAAAATCCTTCGGAATCGAACATAAATATCTCTATAAGATTTATACGGCGATAAACTTCTTATTACCATAAAAGGATTTTAAATTATTTTTTTTCGTAATACCTTGATATCAACAAAGAGCCTGATTGGTCCATATTGACGTTCGAATAAAAGTTTTGCTTAAAAATGTAGGCTGATTGACAGGGGAAAGATAGAGCACGTATTTCGAGATTTCACGGGACTTTGTTTTACTTTTAAAATTTTTCCAATAATTTTCGCGTTGTAAAAATGATAAATAATGTATTGCATGTAAAAAATATTTAACTCGGGAAACCGGAAAAAATTGTCTATATTCGAAGTTTAAAACCGAAGATCGGCTTGAATTTCTAAAACTTTAACGAAAGTATTCGAAAGATAAATATATCGTTCATCAGATGATAAACGGTTCAATTAATATTTTAAAACACCTTCTATTTATTTTATGAAATATATTCATAATAAATTATATCTAGTTCACCTAGATTCCAAATCGTCTCGCATACTTAAAATAAAATATTCGCTAACTTACTTTCTCTTTCTTCCCCTCTTTTCGTTTCTCAGCTACTTTTACTTTTCTTCCAGCCCTTAAAACAATTTCTAGAAAATGCGAAGAATTTTTGTATCGTATTCGTTGCTACCGTTATCGAATCTTTTGAAATGAAATCCTTTGTATCTCGTATTTTTGTCATTAATCAGTTTATAATACCAATAAAAGTCACAATATATTAATATTTAATAACGATACCCATACTCGAATCGTACGATTGAGACTTAATTAAATATTCAGATAATGATAAGAACCGAAACATAACAATTTTATCACATTATTTCAATATTGACAATAATTATTTAAAATACACATTATATTCAATACAAAACTCTTTGCAGTACTTATGTGAGAATTCAACGTATCGAAGTACATATATGTTATGTAAATATATTCACGTGCTTGAATACGGAACGTTCGCATAAATGCGTGAGCTATTGCTAACCTACATTTTGTTGCAACCTTTTATTGTCTATATGGGTACAAATGCTATTATTTTCAAAATAATCATTGACGCGTCACCTAAAATGAAGAGTAAGAGTGACGCACACGATGAAGCTATAAAATTCATTCAACATAAATAAATCGTAATTCGTAGTAATCCACTTTATATTTGTTCGGTTTGTATTTTTTTAAGGATATATGTACACCAATGGTATCATCCATTTTATTAATTTAACCTATAATAAATATCTGTAACAAACGAACAATACAGTTACAACATTTTAATTTAAATAAATTAAATAAGAATTTTTTACTAAATACCTCTACATACATACATACATACATACATAAATATATATTTTATATATAAATCGATAGAAGAGACTGTAATAAAATAGCAATTTTCACAAGTTTTATAACATGAAAATTATCAAAGGTACTAAAATCGGTTAATTTATTTTATAAATTAAGAACGACAATATATATATATAGTTGTAACCTTACAGCATCGATCGCTTTGTACGTATATTCAAAAGGTGGCGAAGAGAAGAGTAAGGGCGGAGGCAACTGCAACACGTGCTTGTAGAATGTGGCGTGTCGATTCGATTAATGGTGACGAGTCACGAATGCGTCGAACCAACACCGGGAACATAAGAAAAGAGAAAGGAAGCGCACGGGAGAAAGAGAGAATACGACATAGATCTCGAAAAGTAAATTCGACGAGCGATTCATTGTCAAAAAACTCGGGATCGTAAAAATCAGGAAACTAAAATTTTCCCGACCTAAATAAAGAACGTCAATTTTATTTTATTACATTGCTCTATAAAGTATAATATATAGTTTTCCTTTGAGATTTATGCAATTTTTAAAATTATTCAGGACATCTCGTACATGTTTTGTAAGCTTGCGTTGCAAAAAAAAGTTTTTAGTCGTTTAATATTGAGTTCAAAACTTCATGAGATAAACGTGTAATGATAAGGTAATTTTTTTCGTAACCTCAAAAAATTTCGCACTGTATATTTTGAATAAATTAAGTTAAATTTGATAGTAGATAAAGAAATATTTATTACTCTTGAATTTATAATCATAAATACAAAAACATAATATATTCGACATGAAAATCCGTTGAATATTTTATTTTATACTCATTGTATTAAATTAACTTTGTTTTTTTAGAAAAACCGTAGTTAATAATTAAAATTTTGCATCGTGTATAAGTATATTAATCATAAGAAGCGTTAATTATATTTGCTAAACTTATCAACGCAAGGATGCAACGTGAAATTTCCATTATTGTACGCTATCTTCTATCTTTGCATAAGTTTTACTTTATATGTTTACGAATGATTTTAATACGGATCGATGATTTAAACGCATATTTTTTGATAAAGTAGTTCAATATGTAATAGTTTTCATACGTTCACGATCCAATATAAGAAACTTCGATATTCACTTTTATAAATTACCGTGAGATGAGACAATGGAGGAAAAAGTTAATTTTCTGGATAAAATTTAAATTCACACTTAATACCGTTGATAAAGTTTTATAATTAGTATTGAAAAGTGAACAATGAAAGCGAATGAGACTTTCCAAAGGAATGAGTCACAAAGCGTGAAAAGTAAATAAGTAGTCCCTGCAAACTATTAGTAATCCATGTTTTACCTCCATTAATAAATTAAAATATCATGGAAGGAAAGAGAAAAGAACAAACATTAGTCATTCGTAAGATAAGTAAAATTTTTTTCTTTTAATTTTAATACATAACTGCTAATATGATTAATACTTTTCGTAACCAATTAATTAATTACTTTTCATAACTCCGTGGAGTTCATAAATTAATAGATTTTAATATCCTACCGGTATTGAAAACTGGTATCGATATCGAACATCAAATTTACGCATCGGGTAAATTTCCAAGGTATTTCTTTTAGATACCAAATTTGACGTCGTAATTTAAAAAAAAATACGACTTTAACGCGTAAAACGAAACATTTATGCATTTCAACATTTATGTAAAAGGACGTTTACACCGTATTAAGCGCACTTACAGCAAAATTACAAGGCGTAAACGTGTACTAAATTTCGCATCGGTGTATCGTAAATCCATAAGAAAGACGCGGATTGTTTTAAAACGAGCTGCCACGTTGGGAGCAATCACGTGGACAGAGTGACAGAGTGATGAAAAATCTCGAAGAAGATCTTTGTTGAAACCAAAGACTCTTACCAGAAATTTCGATAAAGCCGTACTCAAAGTCCCAGGCTTTACGAGACGTCGTCGACCGCCTTACATTGACATTCACGTTTTCACTTCCCGCTCGTGCATGATTCTCTCTCTTTCTCTCTCTCTCTCTCTATGTGTCTCTTTTCTTTCGCGGCAACGTGAACTATAACAAGGTTTTCCATACGTTGCGTCCTTGGCAGCTGCCTCTTCAAGATACAGTAACATACAGAAGAAACGCGAGAGGAAAATATACGCGAGTATCAGAACGACATATTACGGGCTCTCGAGGAAATTTATCATATCAGCGCGTATCGAATTCGATATATTATTCTCACTTTGCAAGGCCAGTTCCACACTACCAAACTTATACACATTTGCGCTTTATCTCGTGTGAAAAAAGGCTTTCAGTGATTACGTAACTGCACTCTCTCCTCTTCTCGATTTCTTTTGCGTTCTTACGATATTGCGCGCGAGTTCGTATAATCCGGAGGATCGCGAATCTCGTCTCGAACGATGCGAGGATCCAATAACAAAGAGCGAAGGAAGGATCTTAGATGATGTATGGCAACTCTCCTTCTTAAAGGCGCGACTTGGAAAGTTCGCTTTAAACGACACATTTTTTACGCCTCGTCGTAACGTTGAATGCGTATAAAGATGCCTTGGAAGGGCGAACGAAACAATATAAGCGAGTATATAAATAAGAAGGCGAACAAAGAGCGCGAGTAAAAGTCGATTAACGAGAGTCGAGAAAGTGTCGGGCCTCGGAATCTGTACGGCTACTTACAGCATAACGATAAAAGTACGCGTTGAGGAGTAAAACGGTAAGCGTGTTAAGGAAGTGGGGCAGTGTAATAAAGTGCACTGGGGTAAGATAAGTGTAAGCACGAAAGAAAGCGGTTCGCGTGTAACTATGAAATTGGTTAAAAATTGCGAGGTAGATTTAGATTTTTTGGTAAAAGGAAAGAAACGTTCTTCGTTTATCAAACGTTATTGCTTACGAGAGCGAAGAACGATCTTTTCTTTTTCACTCGCTTACGATTTTATACAATGTGCATTTTTATTTGCTGGTTCGTCATATACAACCTAAAACGCAATAGAGAAGATAGAAAGAAAAGAAATTATCGTTCGGCTAACCGCAGCAACAGTAGCAGCAGCAGCAGCAGCAGCAGCAGCAGCCAAGAAAAGAGACACGAAATGGTTAGTTGCGAGCTTTGCTTTGGTTATTCGCGGACGTGACTCACAATTGGAGTCTTGGTGCTGGAACACGTGCCACATGTGAGCTGTATATGACATACGTACGTACGTACATGCGTATCGACTTGTATACAGAAAAATGCAGCTACGCGTATCAAAAAACATAGCGCCATTTGATTATATTCTTTTTTGCACGTGGGAGGAAGATGAACGATATCGACACCTTACAACCATTTTATCTTTATAAAAGAAAACACCGAAAGAATAACTCGATGAAATTGTTAATAAACCGAGGATTAAGTTGCATTCGAATTCGTATACTTTGTTTTATCATCGATAAAGCTCACTTTTCTTATGTAATTAAATATTACATTTAATTTGAAGAGAAATTACGTTAAGGTATAAAACGATTAAACGCGATAAACGGTTGAAAATTATATTTGCGATACGAATATTTCGTTTCAAATTACTATTAAAAGTATGGATTCAAATTATTTCTTTTAGAAATTAGTTATACTCTTGGAAGATGCATTTAATTAAAACTGGATCGATCGTATGCTTCGTCACCGTGTAAATAAATAAAGGAATTTTCGTTCGTAAATATTTCCCACGATCAATTTTACCTTATCGTTCGATCGTTGCCGCACAAATTTCATATTTACAATAAAATTTTTATAGACGTTCTCGCGACGATGAGAAGTATCGGTATCCATTTCTTTTTAAAGATAATTATGTCGCAATGAAGAAAAATAGAAAGAGAGAGAGACAAAGGGAATCTATTATGTGCATTTATTTGTTGACTGGTGACGAAATTACGTCATCGAGTGTTCGCATGCGCAGTTTTGATACTGCACTTTTCTGCGCTTAAGAGTAAAACTCCAGTGCACGATTAATTTAAATTTGAGTGGCGCAAGAAACGAAGCGAAGTGCCGAATCTTTTTGGAGACCGGCCAAAGCCTTTTCGTTTGAATTATTAGATATTTTTAATTTTTAACGTTGAGAATTCCTGGTTTTTATTCGGAAATAATACAGAAACGAACGAGTGCAATTTTATTTACAATATCAATTCTCGTAATTTTTTAAATATAAAATCCATTAAACGCGATGCATTTAAGAAATTCTCGAGAATAAAGCAAAGTACATTGTCCAACGAAAGTCGCAATTTTTTCCTCCGTAAACGAAACTATCGTTATTCGAGATTCTCCGCAGTTTTCTTCGAAGATGTAAGATTCGTCGGTAACGTATATAAAGTATAAACTACACACACAGTGAAAAAAGAGTGCATCATACGAATCGATGGAGGCCCGATGAGTGAAACGGACTCGAGTCGTCTAAATTAACCATGAGAAGCGGCGGCAAATTATCGCGTGCGGTTAATCGAATACTCGGGTACGTAGTCGGCGGCAAATTACGCAACGACTTACATGATTCTTACCGTGTGTGTGTGCACTCTGATGAGTATGTACGAGAACGTGTGAGTGAGCGGAAGCCACTCGTCGTTATCAGCAGCGGCTCTTTTCGGAACGGATCGTAACGCCGGTCCCAATGGCGGTGGGACAAGTCGGATGAGTCCGCGCTATCGCGAACATTGGGTGGTGATAACGATCGATGTACCATGCACGAGAGAAGAGATATTTTCCTTATGGAAGTCGCGCACGAAATTCTTTCGCGTGCTTAAAAATATTTAGCTCGTTTTAATTTATTTAAAAGCCAAGGTAATTTTGGTATCGGGTGTCACGTCGTTTCGGCTCTTATTTCGTGTCAAAATTTCTGTTGTAATAGCAATAAAATTTTATTCCGTTTTAGGGAATTTACCACGGTATTATTCACGCGCTGGTTTTGAGCATCGAGTTAATCGCTCCAACCGTACTATAAAGTTTCCTTTTCTTCCTCGCTTTTATCTAACTTGGGAGTTGACGAACTCGAATACGATCGGAACAAATAATTTAGACGAACGTAATCTTTCGCCGATAAATAATAGTCGCATCCTATGTAAACAAGACTAACTTATCGAATGCCGAGACAATAAAACTCTCGTTGCGACATTTCCAAATCGCGAGCGAACGAATCCAAACAGGTTTCGACGTATTTTAAGACACGAGTTCGCGGTGAAATTTTCCCGGAAACGCAGAGAGCAAATTTTATGGAGCGCGTACTACTCGCAATTATTATTAAAGCAATGTACGAGAACAAACGTGGCCACGAAGACGAGCCGCACGCGAACTCGCACGAGAAGACAATCGTCTAGAATCAACGACGGGCTTTTAATAAAGCTGCAGCTGGACATTGACGGTTTCGTACTCGGAATCGCCGTCGCGGCTCTCGTCTCTTTTACACCGCCGCACGCGAACGTATAAATAAATCGACCTCTATACGATCCGTCGTCGATCTCGCGGCTTATAGATCCGCCGACGTCCAACGCACATTGCGTGCCATTCATCGAGTCGCCGACGATCGAGCGCGCATTCGACTCCATTATAGATGTTCGATGCTAATGTTACCTACTTTTTACTTAACGGGAAACGTCGAGTTGATTCGCGGCGCGTTCAATTAAGACGAGTTGTATTTTTAAATCTCGTACAGTCGAGTCGTTATCATTTGGGTAGTGCACTCTTTGATTTACGTTATCTCTTGTTTTTTCTGACTTATTTTTTTAAACACTTTTTTTTCACGACTGTTTACGCAAACGCGTATTTTTTGTGCTGTTTGTGTTTACCTAATTTCATCGTGGAATAGAGATTTTTTTTCTGCGTTTACAATGATAAATTTTATACATTTTATACATTTCATTTAAATGTATTTTCGATATTTATTCTTTAAGTCTAATGCCAGAAATCAATTATAATTTTAAATATGGGAATACGTGGAAAATATTTTAACGCGTTATTTTATTTTTTAAAATTTGACGATTGAGGATCGTATCGTATCGTTTGGTCTTACATTTTTGATACGATGCTTTAATGCATAATTTTGTTTTGAGAACTAATTGTGCGTAAACTCTGTGTATCGAAATAACATATGTAGTTTACATAAGACACGATGAGAAGCTTTGAAACAGCCATTCTATTGCTTATTGTTGACAATCCATGTTGTCTTGGGCCGATACGTATGTTTTACTATTTTGAAAATATCGTATACACTTTATGCGTACGTTTATCCGTAGTTAAATCTTTTACGCGCACATTTTATTAAGTTTGCACGTGCAAAATGAAGCGAAGTGATCGAAACGTTTTAAAATATTTTGCGTGTTAAATTTTTCGGTTTAAGGAGAAACAAAATGCATTTAGATCCAGAGTTATGTAAGGTTTTAAAGAAGAACAATAGCTGTATTAAGATCTTAAAACGTCCAATATACGTATTAACAATGAATTTATTGCTTATAAAATTGCTGTGTAATTTAACAATTTCCAAAGTAATTTTTTCGTGTCTTTACATACAACGGTAATGTCTACTGAAATTTTTACACATACTTTGCGATGGCATACATGGATTTGCCGACGTCGTAAGAATTGATCACCTCAGACATTTCGAGATTCGTATTTCTGCAAGCGTATAGAATAATTTATCGCTCGTACTTTGCCTAATCAGTTTGAATTGTACTGTACAAGGTGCGAAAATAAAAAGTGAAAATATATTTTGTACGATTCGAAATCGTTTTTTATTTATTATATTAAATTTAATTAGATATCAATAGTTTTTGTATCGATATAAAATATATTCTGGAATATTATTTCATTATCTTTTAAAGTTATATAATAGTCCGCCATTTTGTTCAATATATAGCACAATTTAATAATATAATTTTAATATTTTATTTATTTAAGAATTATTTTAATATAATAATCTAATATATTCATAATTCGTTATTATCGATTGAAAAATAGATTTATAAATAGATATATTTTATTAGCATAAAACAATAAAAATATTAAAATATTCGAATAAGTAAGCAATTAAAAAATTGATCGAATGTATCTGTATTTTTATCAGATAATTTGATAAATACTTGAGGTTAAAATAATACATCGAATAAAAGTAAAAAATTTATCAAGAAAAAAAAACTACCTACGAACTTTCCGGAAGGAACACAAAAAATCAAAGTTTCATGTTCCATATGAATCACCTTTAATTGTTTCTTATCGATACCCTCGATCAAATTGTGGTCGAGTAGATTTTCTAAAGCATATATATTTTAGTTTTTGATATTCATCAACGATTTATTATGTTATTACATGTTATTTAATTGAACTAAAATATTATCAAACTTTCTCATATTATACAAAATGCATTTGAGTTATCTTAAAATAATATTAACTTTGTAAAGTTATATCTAATGTTTTATCATTTTAAGAAATTAATTTTTATACAATATCAATTTTTTCTAGAACATACATATTCAGATTTTTCTTATATTTAATAAATTTCTTATATTTGATACTAATACAAATATGTTTATTCTATTAATTATTCTAAATATATTTTTTTATTTGCAGGTTAGTTAATTAATTTAATTTATTACATAGCTGTATCGGTAAGTAAGACGAGATTAAATACAACTGTAAAAAATTATAAAAGTTTATCAATCGTAAATAATTTTGAACTGAAACTTTATATATGATGTAAACGTTTTTAAAATTTCGTAAGATTTTGTGTTACTTGTTAAAAATAATACTTTGTTATTCGTGAAGTAAAAGCAACAATAATTTAAAATTTAAATCCAAATATAATTTTTTTCAATGCGTCAACGTACGATGAATGTTCAAGAAATATGAAAATGTTTAATAATTAACGAATAGAAAAAAATAATTATAATACTTTATTTCGAATTTTATTTGAGAAATTTGTAATTCGGGTCACCTTTAAAATATATTATTCCAAGTAAAATTATTATATTTACCGTATTTACTATCGAATTCTAATATTTTACAAACAATTTCGTATTTTAGAAAATATTTGCAAATTTGTAATATTCTATCTATAAATTATTTATTTTTATCTATCGATACATACTGAAAATAGTATTAATAGAAAATTGTTCTTCGAGATGAAGTAAGAACTTTAATTAGAGTGGATAGCTTTTGTAATACTAAGTGTAGCTTTGCTCATTTCAAATGATTAGACCTACATTTCAAAGAAAGTCTACGTTAGAAAACTAATAATTCCGAATATAATACCTAAGCGTAATAAGTCTTATTAATGATTTCGTATAACAACGTTATATGAAATTGATATTTTTTTATTTAAAACGAAGAACAATTAATTTTTAAAATTTATTTAACGTTATATTTTTAAATTGTTTTGATAATAAACGGTAATAAATTAAAAATAAATACAATAAACTTTTACCGAAGATATTCAAATATATGTTTATTTTGTGGGTTTAATTTAAATATATAAAAGCAGATTTTGGTTACTTCAATAAAATAATAACAACAATAATATTTTAACGCACGCAAATATTCATACATAAATAAAAGTAATTTATTTAATACAAGAAATATTTGAATTTTGCATCATTTGGATCGAATTTTATATACTCTTACAGCATTCATAAATACAAATATTTAAGTTATACGAATTAATTTAAATGTAAATATAAACTGAAAATTAATTTCGAGCGGCAATGTTATATTTGGTTCTATTTTATTTAGGCGCATATAAGCATATTTAACTCTTTTGTTCTTTCGGTATTATCGTTAAATTTACCAATTGCATACGTTTGAAACGTTTAGTTGGAAATGAAGTAGGCGATAATGCTATTAAAAATACAGCGTTTTGTAATAATCTTAAAACGATGAATAAATGTTGAGAAAAAGCAGATATTCGATACTCGTAAACATTTTCAAAGGCAGTATACCGTACGCAAAAAGTATTCGCAGGTTGAAATAAATCGACTAGAAATCCTGTGTCGGTTCCCAATCGTTCTCCATTCCTTTATCGCATTCCATCGCGCACGAAACCATCAGCAGCTATTTATTCTCCTACGCTTCTCGACCCGCTTACTTTAAATCCCAACGCGTTAGATTCACCACTTCGGATTCCTAATCCGCGAATCGAACAGCCTTCGCTAAACGCACTCGGTGCAAACGAAATATAAAATTTCGCTCGCACGAGAAAGACAGAGACCGACAGGGAGAGAAAGAAGAGGCATCCGTGTGCGACCGAGTGGGTTGCTCGCGCGTGTTCGCTTTTCAAGGTCCGGAGCGTTCGATCGAAGCTGGCTGCAGCTGCTATAGCGCACGAGATACTCCTACATACATACATACAACCGTGCATACACACATGCAAGCGAGCATGCACACAGCGAGGTTCTGACGTTGCTCTCGACTCTTTCGTCGCGCTTTCCCCCCATTTCCTGGGGATTCGCGCCGAGAGAGAGAGCGAGAGAGAGAGACCGAGCGAATTGCGTCATCGGGCGTTTTACAATGCGCCGACGAATTACCAGCCTCGCCCCGGACGCGGAATCGATGAGCATTCGCACCATGCTGTTTTCCTCCTTCCTCTCTCTCTCTCTCTCTCTCTTTATATCTGGGCTTCCGTCTCGTATTTTGTGCGCAGCGGAGACTACGAAGACGTACACGGGGAATAATCAGCTGACGACATTGTGGCACGTGGAGGCCTTAGGTTGAGAGTTTCGTGTTTTCTTCCACCCCGTGTGCGTTTCGCGACGTTTCTGCGCGTTTCTCTTCCAAGGATGACTCACTTTTTCTTTTCCGATTTGCCTGCGCTTATCGTCCATTAACGGAGGCGACGCGCGATCCCGTTGATTTCGTCGTTCGAGATTATGGTAACGATGTTTATTGGCGATGTTGCGTGCCAGGAGGAAATCCACTGTTTTAAAAGCGGGCGTTTGAGTTTGTTTACGCGGTGTTTATTGTTGCAGCGAGATATTTTTAATGGAACTTACGATCGTAAGCCTTTTATCCGATCGTTAAATAACGCTCTTTAGGCCCAATTGTAAAAAATGGATAATCTGTAATCAAATATAAGTGGCGAGGCAAGGTATTAATCTATTTTATCGAGTGATTATCCGTCTTTGCTTCGGCTGTTATATTTTTATTTATCGCTCGGTGGAAAATTTAAATTACTATTATTCCGTTGAAAATTATACGACTTATTGGCTAGTTGTTTTGTAAGCACGAGTCCATTGACATCTGTACTTCAAATCGGTTGCAAAACATCGCGTGTCGAAGGATCGTCACACGAATACCGAGAAAGGCTTTTTTCTTTTTTTCCTTTTTTTTTTATTAATTTTAGCACCGAACATTTCCTACCTTCGTTTATTAAGATTATAGATGCGTAAATGCTCGACTCGGTAAGTACGATGTATCGGTTGGCGACGTATCGCAACGATCGCATCGATATCGAAATACCGTCACCTTGAAAGTGAAAGCGAAGACCCCTAAGGGCTGGACGTTAAAAAAAGAAAAAAGAAAGTATTATTACGAGCCAGCAAAGTCTATTTCAAAGTAATAAAAAACGTCCTTGCACCTAGCACTAAAACAACGGGTGTTTACTACACATAATTTAAGTCGTGACAGAATCCGCGCGTGTATTCGTATACTGGCGCGAGCGGATATGGAAGGGAAAGGAAGGGAAAGGAAGGGAAAGGTTGCGAGTAAACAAGCTCATAGGAAAGATCGATTTGTCGTCCACGCTTGAGTGAAAGTGAAGGCGGATGGAGCGCGCGTGGGGTCAAATGTGTTCGCATGATCCGAGATGCCGTAGGATCGCCATTTATATTACTTCTCGTATGGTAAACTCGATTTCATTCACCGAGTGGGGCAGTCACGATTCCCCGTGTACGTGTACAGCCTTGTTGCAGATTAGAAAGGATGTCTCGCTGCTGACTATCGAGAAAAAGACATCTTTGTTCTCGCGTCTCTAAGATTTTCTGGAATGCCTACTCGTTCCGTTGTTACTT
This sequence comes from Dolichoris vasculosae, assembly GCA_018907195.1. Classification (NCBI taxonomy): domain Eukaryota; kingdom Metazoa; phylum Arthropoda; class Insecta; order Hymenoptera; family Agaonidae; genus Dolichoris; species Dolichoris vasculosae. The sequence goes on from JACCHY010000002.1 coordinate 24,087,036, forward strand.
TTTGTTTACTCGCTCTGTCCCATTTATATACTTGGGCTATTGAACATAATAACTCTCATTATCAATTAGCGCTTTTTTTTCTCTCTCTTTATTGTAAAATACATACATCGAAAGCATATACCGAGAAATACTCGTTTGCCGAGTAAAATACGATAAGATTAGATAAGAATATTTTGAAGAGTGTCATGCACGCTAATAAAATCGTACAATCGAAAAGACTTTTCAAGTTTCTCAGGGTAAGCGATTCGGAATACGCTCGTTATTATTACGTATACATGCGATAATACGTACACAGCGACGATCGTCGTTGTCTCCGTTCGAATCGCGACGAAAGGATTTCACTGAAAATTCAATGCTGTCTACGCTTCCTCCTCGCTATTCTTCGATGACGCGAAAGTATGTACGTAACGTGGTGCGCGTCTTATGGGAAGCGAAAATTATCGGTAGTGCGTACACGTATCGCTCGTAGACATCCGGAAAGTTGGTCGAAGCTCGCGGTGAAAACTCGTTTGCAGCATCGAGCGAATCCGTCCGGAGGTTGCTGCTTCCTTTCGTCGTTGCGAGCGAAGCGGCTTTTCTTATTGCGATGGAAATTTTCTCGAGACGAATATTCGAAAGAAACGGGAAGAGAAAATACACGCCTTTGTAATTTTATCCTCGATCAAAACAGAGTTTTGCTCTTCGGGAAACGCGTACGAACGTTTTAGATATCAGTTGCGAGCGTGGGAGTAAATAAGCTATGGATCGTTTGGTCTATGATTTATATTTTGATCTCGGTATCCGCCGAATTCGATTAGATTTATCATGACGCACCAATTCGGAGCAACATGGCGTCCCAAACTATTATAATCCTTCTGTACACTTTCGCTGCTCCAAGTTAAAAGTGAAACTAGGAAACACTGGCGGCCTTACTGAGGCTGCGCTCGAAAGGATAGAAAGTGATTTATCGATGTTATCTCAAACGTATTCTCGTGTATGCGCCTGTGTATTTATCAAGCGAGTGTGCGCTACATTTTTCAACGTACTCGTCGGTTTGTGTGACCATTAATTAATGTATCGTCCGCGTTCGTACGCGTATACGAGGGGAATGCAACGGTGAAAGTGTAACGAGTCTTTTCGTATGCATATACCGAGTTTCATTTGTATAGTTTAGTACGCAGTTTCACGGGGAATCGAGTACGATGGAAGCTCGCAAATTTACGAGAGCTAAGTAAACGACTCTGGATAAAAAAGGTGGATAAAAAAGGCACTCGCTTTCTTATATGGTCAAACGTATACGGATGCGTGTTTATGTATATACGTATTATATATATGTATTACGGTACACGCGTGGAAATGAATTTTGATCCGAGATAGCTCAAAGTATTGAGTTCGGAAAGTATAGTACGAATTCTACTGACCCACTGGAAACGTCGTACCCAACCTATTCCTTTAACTAGAGCTGAATCAGAAAAAGCTTGAAGTTAATTTCGTTGGTAAGTTACACTAATTATGTTTAAATGACGCACGACTTTAAAGGATCGATTTAATTTTAAAAAATTACAGTTAGACGATTCTACGAGTCATCGACGCACAATAAAACTCCTTGCCAATAAATTTTTACTCGCTAGGAGTAAAAAATATTTTTCGCGCTAAAATATTAATTATACTTCTTGATTTTAATATTTTTCAATGAATATTTATGGATTTAAATTCTTTTTTTGTTATAAATGAATTGCGTTAAAATAAAAATGTCTTTTAATGAGCCATTAAAATATGGCTGCAAAGGATTTTTTGTAAGAATTTTGTTTTTCTTTTAAAATGATAACATTGTCTTCGAAAAATATGGTTGACGAGAGAAAAAAATATTTTAGCTTGCGCATAAATTTTTCATTATTCAAATATTTATAAAAATTAACATTTGAAATAATATTTTGATATATTTTTACGACGATATCCATTAGTTTCTATTTGAAATTCAGTCAACCGTCTTACGAATAACGCGCGTGTATTTAGAAATAAATCCTTGAATGGAAACAAAAATGTGATAAATAGCTTTAAAAAGTTTTAGCTCCTATATACATCTAATCAATCTTGGACGAATCGAAACCACATCGAAAAATCTTAAAATATCCATCGGGTTCAGCTGGAACCAATCCACCTAAATTAATCCTAAATTCATACTCGTTCGTTCGAGTAATTGTGCTGATCGAGGATTATTAATTACCGCGATATCAATCATCGGGCTTAAGACAATTTTTTAGCTCGACTATTTTGATCCTGGCAATCTAGAACCATTCGATATAGCGTTGCAGTTTCCAATCGATACGTCTAAATAGATGTAAAGAGGATAGCTGTTAATCGAGTTCCCGAGCTCGGAATCAATCTCTCCTCGAGCTCGACGGAAAGAGCAACGGGAATCCTAGGAGAAGAAAGAGAGATAAAGAGAGAGAGAGAGAGAGAGAACGACGCGAGCGGGACTCGGGAATAATAGCAAATAATAAAAATGTGCACTCTCGTGCAGACGAACGGTTTGACGTCCGTGACCCAAAAACGTCTGTCACGTGATCTCAGTACCAACCACGTGCACACGCTCGAAAGGCTTGTATTATTATAATACAGGTCCGCGTGTTGCAGACGTAGCGCAGAAAATGTACATCGAGCGTTCATCTCTTTTATTTGAAGATAGACTCTTGAATGAGCTGTTTGTTGAAAGAGCTGGTAAATATTGAATGTATCGCGAGTTTTAAAGCCGATTCCAGACTCTTATTGTATTATCGTTCGAGTGCTCCAACGGACTTTGATGTTGGAAGTAACATCTTAAAAATTCAAGAATTGTCGTTGGAAATTAGAAAATTGTCCGCGTTTTAAAATATCGCTGGTTATATCGAGTGATAAATTTATTTCGATAGAAGTTTTCTTGATATCTTTATCGGTACTAAATTTTCTTTCTTCGCGCGACGCGAACCGAGTTGCAAACTTAATTTAAGAACTTGACAAGTAATATGTAAAACATCCTCGGGTATAAATTACTGGTTATAGAATATAGCTGAAATCGGTATTGTGTAAAGATACTTTTGAAATTTGATAAAAACTGTCTTATAAACGTTATAAGAATTTTCAGCAAATATTATCGATTTTAACCTGATTGTATAAATATCTTATCGATGAAAAAAGTTTTTTCAACGAAGGTATTTGTTTTTGTTTCTATTAGATCAAGTTTGTAACGAAGAAACGAACGATGATTATTTAGAACACTGTTGTTATTCTGCTAAATAAAATTTTATTTTAATAATTGTACGTATCAAAGATAAATAAAATTTATCGTAAAACAATCGCGAATAAAAATTTCTTCTCAAACAAGATTTCATTATTTTCCGATAAAAATGCAAGCGATGTAACTATAATATGTAGAATTATCAACAATTTCACATGAACGACTATAATTCTTATCAGATTCTTACTTGTCATATTTATGCAGTACTCGAGCATCGTATCGTAAGTAGGATTTATAGTTGTGTTCTTCACAGAACCAACTTACTAGCAAAAGACACTTCGAAGAAATAAAACCTTTATACTAGGACATTCTATCCTGTACTTAACTGTCGTCTGTAAGAAAATTCATAAACAACACGATGAGACGATAATTTTTATTTTACGTACGAAACGACCAACGTGTATAGGCAATTGATTATTCAGTCAATTCAGCGTTATAAAGTGTATATTAGAGTTGAAAGAATGTTCGAGCGCCTTCTGTTACCGATGTGCTTTTGATGTTCTATACATATTTTACGTCGCAGAAAGTCGTAGAAACAGAAAAAGCAAGTGGTGCGGTATAACATACGAGCAGGTAGCTTATGTAGAAAATGAAGCGGTGAGCTAATGAAGTCGAATGCGAGCTACTCGTATTCCGGTTGGTTCAGCGAATTTTCGCGTAATATGCGCTTCGAACGAGAGAACATGATATTTTGCACGTTACAGAAATTAAAAATAACTAATTGAAAAAGCGCATTTCTTGTAAAAATCCGAAGAAACATATTTTTTGATTTGGATGTTTGTCGTGGTAAAAAATCTTTTTCGAGTATTTTTCTTTTAAAAGTATTGCGCATAGTAATTAAAATACTTTAAGTAAATTAGATAAATCAACGGAATTAAATACGTATTCTATAAATATACGTTAAGTATTGATACACTTCAGGTGTACGATATCTGGATTTTCAAATGAAAGCTATCTTCAATTAAATGTAAAATTGATTAATTATTATCTACAAAGGAATCGCTGGATTTATTTTATTATATAATTAAATCGCTACAAAGTAATTCAAAAGTAAATTATATGCCTCTTATAATATAATTTATAATCAATTGAGAAAATTACAATAACGAAAGTATTTAATATAATTAAGAATATTTTTTTTTCAATAGTTGGCAAATACATGCGGATAAAACTGGTTTCAAATTTTTAAAAAGAATAATGACAATAATGTAAATATGTTTGCGAAATCAATTGTTTCATCTTCACTTAAATAAATTAAAATGTTACAATTATATAAGATCTTGTTGAAAAAACGTTATATATAATCTTGACATTAATTTCTTTCAATCTGATATGGCTTGCACCAGTCAGAAATATTTTTTTTTATACTTATTGCTATTTATTTTTATATCTGAAACATTTAATAAAACCTTATAAATACAATTGAATCTTAAATTATTTTTAATTCAAAGAAAAATCTTGTATTTTATTGAAAAAAAGATTGATTAGATAACTGTTTACAAGATTTTTAAATATAGACTTTATTCACAGTATCATAAATGTTCTTTAAAAAATATTCGATATTAAAAATTTTGTGTAAAACTGTATTTTCATATTATGATAACCGTTTTAATTATCGTCTTATCAACATTTAAATTTCTGCCCTTAAGAAATATTAACGAAAAGAATATAATTTATCGGAATACCCAACATTAAAAAAATAAAATATTAAAACAATGGCTAGGTGTTAAGAGAAACTTTGAAGTTTGCGTGCGGAGGAAAAAATCTTTTTATTGGACAGATATTCACGAGCAAGAAGGAGATCCTAAATTGCTTCGGAATTTCACGGCGGGAAAGACCATACATCTTCACATCTTTAAGTCTACGTCATCGCTAACATAACTACACCAAGTGCATTGAACATGATTCTATCTTTTCAAAGCATTCATATGTATATTTACGGAGAAAAATTTCTGATAAAAGTTATTGCTAAAACAACGGTAATTATAAAATATTGATCATTTTGTGGAATTCTTCTAAATTCTGTAACCGATACTATCGTTAAAAGTTATTATGTACACGAATTATTATATACCGCGATTAAATTTACGTTTTTATTGGATAGTTTTTGAGATAACGTAATATTTGTAAAGAATTAGAATAAAAATTATGCAAATACATCGTGAATTATTAATATGCAATCATTATAAATTTTGCGTTAGACTCTTCTCAAAGTTGATATAAAACACACTTGTAACAGTGGGGAAAATATAAATTCACCTCATACATATGAATACTGTTGCAAAATTATTTAAATTGAAAAATATAAATTTTCATTATTTCTAGTTTTTATTTAGCATTAAAATATATCGAAGGTAAATAGTTTAATCGAGTTCATTTCCATCTTATGCAATACCCTTTCGTCAATAATTATATCAAAAGTGCATTTCGCGTGCAAATATGTAGGTTACCTTCATAGGTTAAAATATTAATATTGTAATTATAAATAGAAATTGAGCGCTTTATCTATACATTAGCTTATTCGTAAATGAATATTTAAAAAGTAGCTTAATAATTTTTAACGTTACGTTTATATTATTTTATTCGTGAAATATAAAAAAGAAACAGATAATAATTTTATCGGAGAAAAACAAAACTTAATTATTAAAGATAAATTAATTTTTATAACGAAATTAACTTGTATAAAACGTTTGCACATTAATAATAATAATAATAATAATAATAATAATAATAATCGTAAAAGGCTATAAAATAATCACCGAAATAAGCGAGTTTTCATCGATATATTTATAAAAATAAAATTTTATTTTACTATAAATTTCTAACAGTATCGCATAGTTTAGTTTTATTTGTTTGTATTCCTAGCCATCGAACGCATAAGATATTTATTCGAATCAAACAGTACTATAAATAATATCGTCACAAAGTAGGCGATAAACGTCTAGAACTTTATCGATCATCCAAACTACAAACTTCAATGAAATTCTTTTATTCCAACAAAAATATGAAAAATTTTATATAACGGTAGATCAATTTACCGAATAAACGATCAACGAAACTTTACCAACTCGCACCGCCAATATTCTCGTAAGCGTAAGATTCGCACGGGTAACTTAAGCGCGATATTGAGGATATCGTCGAGTAGCGTTAGAAAATTTGTTCACGTTAACGTGGACTTATAAGCTTCGATACCATTATCGAATTATATTAGTCACTTTATTCGTCTTACGGAAATGAAATTTTCCACTACATTAAATTTTATTCGCTTCCAAGAAAAATTCTTTTTTCCGCCTCGAATCTCTTTGCACAATTAATACACGCAACCGCACGATCGCTCCTAGGTTTCGCTAAAGGAAAACAATTGATAACAAAAGTACGCGCATCATCGGAAGCCCGACACGCGTCGATCGAGCGAGTCCTATATTCCTCATCGAGCTCGCGTTCGACGTCGTTTTTCGAGCTGCAAGATAGACAATGCCTCTAAGCCAAAGTGTCGTTATCGCGCGCATGCGCCTGCATTCTACAGCCGAGTTCATTCGCTAGCGGCGCACAGCAGCTAAACTTACTCTATATTCACGGTTTCAACGTTTATGCTTCCTCTCGTTTATGCACGCAATCTGCAATAGAGGCATCGCTCGCGTATATTCAGCGTATATTCAGCCACGCGGTCTCTCGTCTCGCGTGTAAAAATACATTCTGCGCCAGTTTCCCTCTACTTGCACCCCGAGTGCATCGCGTGTGGGTATACACCTCCCGCGAGCTGTTCTCTAGTATGTATCGATTTACGATGGAGAGAAGAGGGATGCACAGCTTCGACACTAGCAGCAGCAGCAATAGCAGCAGCTGCGACGAGGCTAATAAAATCGGAGCGATGCGTTCGAGTATGGCTGATTCGCACGTGGTCAGCTGATTCGCGGCGATATAAAGCTCGACGATGCTCGGTAAGAAATCGTCCGGGTATCGAGCTTGCGCGGAAGGGAAAAATTATAGGCGCGGTGAGACTAGACTGTGCCATAATACTCGTGCATGCGTCACTAAATCCGCTTAGCCGGGATTACGTAGGCCTGCCTTCCTTCCTTCATCTCTTCGGCCGCATGCGAGGGTATATTAAGCTGATCAAAAAATTAAAAGGAACGAGGTGGAAAAGTAAAATAAATGCATTTTCAGGCACGCGATGCCACGTTTAACCAGTGCGGCCATTGTCTTACGCTTGGATTTCCGGTATTACACAATTATTGCCTTACGCGGGTATGGATTTACGACGAGCGGTCATCCGTTTCTCGAGTAGCGTTACAAATAATCAATTTTACTTTCTAAGCTCGATCGATCCAAGTTTCTAGAGCTGCCCGCGTATCGAATACGTGGCACATCTCGATAAAAGATCCTCGTTTCCTGGTACATCGTTTGCTCTGGTCGATAAGTAGGTGCGTCGTAACTACGGTGAATTAATATCATAATGAAAATGATTGAGCACGCGATAGAAAAAAAAAATTGGATAATTTTCTTTTGCACAAGTGTTAGAAAAATACTGTAACGTTGATTAAGAATTTAAACAAAAGAATTCTCTTTCGGATGAAATTTCAGCCCAAGGAATATATAATGCGTGTAACGAAATACTATAGATATTACATTACCTTACATTACTACACTCGTAAGCCTTTAACTTGTATTCAAAGTAACAATTTCACCGTATCTTTGATTATTTTCCGATCGTATCGGAACGAAAACTTTATTTTGTAAATATCGAATTGGGTTCCACGTTCGCGAACGTCAATATTCGATGCGCGTTAAGTATGTAAAATCGCAGAAGCGTCGTCTTCTCCGACGAGTACTTTCCAATTTCCGTCCAGCCTACGATTTACGTGACCGTCCGCGGGAAAATACGTTAGAGTCTCTTCGCTCGTAATCGATAGCCATCCGCGACGAAGAAATTATACGCGTGGTTTTCGATGCGAAAGTTGCGGGTTTTTCCGGCACGTGCGCGCACCTACGACTCCTAAGGCTGAAATAAGCATAAGGTTCGATCGTTTTATCGCGAGAGATGCGATACGTAGAGAAAGAGAATTGCCGGAAGATCGAAAATGACGAATTTCCGTCTCTCCGCAGTCGTTTGGTACTTCCGGCAGTTGCACTAAACACACACCGACACACATAAGCAAAGGCACTTTCGCTCGGGCCTAATCAAGCCGAGCTTTCCGGCTTCACCTCTTTTACACTCGAGTACGTTAATTTTCTCATCTGGATATCGCCAGCATTAGTTTGTCACGGTGCATCGAACCGTCGTGGGGATCATTGTGAAAGGAAATAACGAGGTCCAGAAGATAAGCGGACCAAAGGAGGCACAAAGGAATACGCTAAACGTTAACGTAATCATCCAATTTAACCAAAATTCCGAGTGCGTTTACATCTCTGCGCTCTGTCCGTTTATCCGTGTGTCTATGGGTGTGTATATATGCGCACGTGTGTGAGTGACAGTCCGCGCGTACATAATTAAGCGATTCGAAATTTTCGTCGTTACGAATGCATTATCGAACTAACCTCTTTAAAAGTTTACCGATGAGAATGAAATCATTATTATGAATAATTTGCGATAGAAGTGCGTGTAATATGTAAAAGAGATCATTTACATATTTTACTTTGTAAGAATTCTTTGCGATTTTTCGAACGGTTAGTCGAGAGAATTCGATCTTGATTTATTATATTAGGGAACTAAAAATTGGCCCCGTTATTTGAAAGATATTATTAAATAAATATTTATATACGCGTGTGATATTATTTTATAAGAAATGCATTTATTTAAAAAGACTTGGGTGATTTAATCGTTACCGAAGTATCAATTTATGAAATTTTGCAATCTTTATTACACGTATAATAATAAGGAATATGCTTAATTTTTTTCTCTTAAATTATAAATATATATTCTTGTACTTCAAAGTCATAACAATTATAATTACTATAAAAATTTTTTTATATTATTCAACTCGAAACTCGTTATATCGAAGACATAAAAGTAAATTTCTTCTCATTACTTTTTAATGCTAAAGTATAAGCATTACGCGTAACTTTCTTAATTCTTTGTTACATGCGTGATTTTAGGTCAAAGTAATTAAACCAAAAACGATTTATTTCTTTGATTTTTTTAGAATTGGATACACTGATTTATGAGATTTGAATAAAAATCTCACAAAAAGTTTTTTATGTAAAGTTTTGTAATGTTAAAAAGTAATTTTATGTTTTAGTGAATATCTAATAATATATTTAAACTTAACGGACCGAAGATATTAGACAAAATATATAATCTTAAAAAATATTTTCCTAAACTTTAAGTAAATCCAAATAAAAATCTCTGAGATATAAGGACTGCGTAAAAATAGATTCGAACGCTTCTAATAGTTCTTTGTGCAAGATCTGAAAGTCTTCCACATTTTTAACGAGTTTTTCACGATTGAACACGACATATATATATATATATATATATAAACTAGCCAAATATTCTGGTTTTTTAATTATTTGTACTAGAAATTAAATATCAGTGCCTAATGAAAAAAACCTTTTTAACAAAATCATTTTAATGATTTTTTTCTTCTTCGCGTTGAAAGAGCAAATTTTTAATATCAAACTGTAATAATTATGCACAAAAATAGTTTCTTTCACATCTGCCAACTTTAAAAGAGGCCATTTTATATCTAATTTTTATGCTGGTATATTTAAAACTTTGAATAATTTAAAATTTTTTTTTTTTATTCACATTTATTTACCATATTTATAAAATTTCATAATACGTTGTTGTAGAATCTGTATATTAAGTATTTATGAGAATTTCTTTTTATATAGTCTTACAGCTTTGTAAACTCAATAATTGAAGGAGTGAAATTTTTGTTTTTTCTCTTCGAGATTGATTTTATTAAATCTAATCATGATCATTTTCCGGTTGTTTACTTCATTACTCATATCCATATACACACGTGCACGTATACTCACACACAGAACATATAAGGGTATGTGTCAAGGACGTTTGTTTCTCATTTGATGCGACTTAATTTTTCAATTGACGTCATTTTTAAGCTTTAACGATATATTTATTCAATTTTATGGGGCTTTAGAATATTCAATTTATTAAATAACAATATTTAAAATAAAAACGTTATATTTACTTTAAATGAATTTTATCGATTATTTCCCAGTAATTATAATAATTGTATGATTATTTAACATTTTAGAAACACGTGGAAAGTTATTATATCGATAAATAATTAAATGTGCAATAAAATTTTTTTTATTATTTAGACTTGTATGTTTTAAAAAACGGAAATTTAAATCAATAAAATCTAAAAATAAATTAATTTAAAAAATTTACTTTTATAAAAAGTTACTTCGAAAATGTAAGTATTTGTGTAGTAGTAACAATATATAAAACTAAATAAAAATCAATAACTATATTATTTTAACTAAAAATATTTGACACAAGTACGTTTTAAGATAATAAAATTTATTAAAATTGTTACCAAAGTTTATATGTATTAAAATAGAAAATTTTACATATACAAATATTATTTATAAAAAAGTTGATTCAAAAATAAATTTTAGTTGTAAATTAATATGACAATATTTACTTTATATTTTCTCTTCTTTATAGTTTACAATACAAAAATATTATCTTGTAGGTCGTAAATCATATTAATTATAGAAATAAGATACACAGCTGTAAGAATTAATTCTGCAACTTTAAAATGAAACGAGTAAATGAAATATTCACTGTACGAAATTGAATTAAAAGTATACACGCTACTGTTTTTTACAAAAATTATTTATGAGTTTTGGAAGTTTGATTTTCTGTATTATTTTAGTTCATATTTACTTGAAATTCCGAAAAATAAATGTCCAAAAAACGAAGTTAAAATATCATTGATTTAACGATAAGTTATTACGAATCAAATGCTAAATTCGCTTATTCATACTGGGTATTTTATTTTTAAAAAGTGTAATTATTTTTTAACCGAATGAAGTTATAAAAGAATCATCAAACGTCGAGTCTAAGTTGTCAAAGATAATAAACAGACAGTCATTCCTACAAAAAAACATATTAAAATCGTTCCCTTTGTACTCACTCTTCATCTTCGAATCCTCATAGCCCTTGAAAAATAAATATAAAAAATACACACGTAGCGCAAAGGTGACGGATGTGGGCTCTACAAACGACAAGAAAAAAAAAAGGAAAGAAAAAGAAAATCGCAGAATATCCATAAACGCCGTTCCGGCCAAAAGTACGACAAACCAGAAAAAGCGTCACTCGTCGTTCGGCCGATGAAACGAGCGTGGCGCAAACATCGAAGCACGTGACGAGTCGTCGTTTCATAAATGAAGAAGAAGGCGGCAAAACACAGGCGGCTTTTAACATAATTTCAAGCCTCGTGATTGACTGAGCTCTTAGCCGCCCGCACGAACCAGACGCGGCGACGCCGACGTCGCGGCGGTTGTTACGCAAACGCCTCGTCATTAGCATAAGCTCGACTCGTTTTCCGTCCGTACGCGGCTGTATTCGAGCTTTTTTCTTTGGCTTGGAAGAGACGTTTCCCACAGAGACGATCGGCCCGTTTCCAGTCTTATCGAGAGAATCGACGATCGGCTTTTACTTTGTTGCGTACACTCCAACGAATGCGCCGACATTTATAAATGAAGCGAGTTTGAATTTCACTCGATATCGTTTTCCAATGCTCAAACGTGCATGTAATCGACACCTTCGCAAAACTGCGTCCAAACTATCGTGTGTTGTATATATTACAAAGAAGAAGGAAATATACTTATGAAACAAGTAATTGTTCGTTTATCAATTCATTGGGATTCTGCAAGTGAGAAATGAGAAATTTAGATAAATATAATATTTAAGTAATATTTTTTCGTTTTTGTAAAATTATAGATAGAATTATGTATAGAAGACGTTGATAATAACGTATTTTATATTACACAGACCTTAAGTTTTTTACGGTAACGTAAATAAGTGTTATTAGTATTCTTTATATCCTTTTTTTTAATTATCCACTATAAATATTTCCGTCGTTTGAGAATGAAATTGTGATTCAAATTAATGAAACGAAAACGTTTCGGTAACGATTAGTCCTTTAATTTTATTTAGCGCATTATTTTTTTGGCTCACTCGCATCTTCGTTATTAACGATATTATTCCAGTAACAAAAAAAATTTGGATATTTGTTAACGATGTTTTGTTGGAATTCGAAAATAGCTTACAGTTTTTGCTTTTAATTCCGGTAATTATAGAGTATACTTCCATTCTAAGAACGATAGAAATAGAATCGTTCTATTTAGAATGAGCTTTCAAATTGCCTTGAAGTTCTACTGTAAGTTACAGCGACATTAGTAAGCGGATTACGAACACTCGAACGGTATTATTATTATTATTATTATTATTATTGCGTACGTAAAATATTCGATGCACAAATATCGAACGTAGGACTCTTTTTTTCGATTTTCGATCGCGCAAGCGACTGGCAATTTTGAAGTACCGTACAAGCACTTACATCGCGCAGCTTTTTACGAACGCCGACGATAAAGTACGACGGTGACGATGGAAAAGACGTCAATACAGATCAAGGATTTGCAAGCGCGCAAAGACAAGGCGTTAAGTAGTGCTTCGAGTCAAAAATAAACCCGATGTTTACATATCCAAAGTCCAAAGAAAAGGGAACGAGCGATCGACCGTTGGATATCGCCGCCTCGGGTCGAACAATTATTGGCTTATGGCACGGTGCGCATTTTATTTGCGAGCGATTTTTGAGCGACTCGCCAGGCTTGGAAAACGAAAGGGACGCCGGGAGCTTGATTTATTGGCGCAGGCTCGGCGAGACGCCAACTAGATCGCGACTGTCGAACGAGCCTACCGGGCCCACATAGTGAACTAATAAATAAAAGTAATAAAAAGCTCGTCAAGCTCGAGTCCTTCGCTTCCTCGCGGCTCGCGAATTCACCTCGACGAGGGGAGACGGTTACGGGGACGCGAGTTTATTTCTGTGTAGCTCGGGCTCGAAAGTCGTCGATAAGTCATCGGCTATCTCGTGATTACGAGCTTTGAATCCGATTTTACGTGAAAGATAAAGTGATTATCGTTGATTCTCCGAACCGTTATTTAATATCTCTGTACGATTTTCAATCTATCGAAAATGTCCGGAGTATCGTTTGCGAGATTATTGTTTAAAATACTTTAGAATCTTGGATTTATCGAGGGAGATGGTTGAACCATATTTCTTGGTGAATTTATATCCTCTAGATAAATAGTTTTCGGTAGATTTTAACTGAAAAGTCGATTCAGATTTTTACTACCGAGGGAATATGTATTTGTACGAAGCCGAAATAATTACACGCGATAAGATAAAGCCGTTGTATCTTTATTTCTCTTAAAAGCTTTTTAATGTCACTTATCTTTTATTCGAAATAACGAAATACCTGCATCGATATTTTTTAAATGCTTACTTTCTTGGAATGAAATGATCGCTCATTCCCGATTTTAATTTATGTATTCATTAAATGGTACTCGACTTTACAAGGTCGGATTATAACACAGGGTGAAATACGAATGGACTATTTTCCTTGGGTGGGAAATAAATTAAAGCTATTGTGTCGGACTATTTTTACATTACCGCGTTACGTAATTCGCCAAATATACTCAAATGTATCGGTGCGTAGCTCAACCGCGATATTAGATCGATACATTTAATTATGAGAAACGATATTTTCGATAAACTAAATTAAACGTTGCAACGAAGACTTGGAGACTATTTAAGACGTTTGATTGCAAAATTCAACGATGTCGGATCTTTCGATCAATCGACAGTCTTTAAAGTAAAATAGCACCACCTTTTATAAATTGCCTATAAAAATGCCTTTACTCGACAAGTATAAAGTCTTTCTTATTGAATACTCGGAAACAAATGACAATAAAGAAATATATTTAGTTACGCTCTAAATTCTCGTTGACCGACTATAAAATATTTATATTCTCCATTTAAAAGAAGCTATTGTATTTTACAACCCACGTGTACACGTACTTGGAATTAATTAATATCCATCTCCACGTACATTTCCAAAAGCGAGTAACTCTCCGACAAAAACGAGCGACGCATCCTCGGTTTACCGCACACCTGCGTCGAGCAAAAGTCAGGCCGGAATTAAGAATGCAACGAAAACGAAAGTCCCCGATGGTAAAAAAACAGCAAATTGAATAATGTATGCGAGTCTCTGCGCTCGGGCTTCGAGAACCTGGTACATTTCCACGCTTGGTACCAAGCCAACAGCACCAGTAGCAACAGCAGCAGCACCACCACCACTACCACTACCACTACCACTACCACTACCACTACTACCACCAGCAGCAGAAGCAGCAGAAGCAGCAGAAGCACCAGCAGAAAAAGCAGCAGCTTGCGACGAAGGCGCGAGAATCGCGCATCGAAATTGGAAAGTTTCCATCGGACTGTGCGCGACTGCCGTCGCATTGCCGATTACGCGAGTTCGCGCTCGAAATGCAATTCCAAATGGATGCGGCGCCGCCGAGAATAATGCGGCGATTTATAGGCCCGACGCTGATTGGATTCTCGGCGGTGTAAGCGACTCCGGAGCTTTCCTTCATGCCGAGCGGAAAAGTCTTACTTCGGTGTCCGCGGGGATCGTAGTTTATCCAAAGCATCGATCGCGATGTATTTTATGACTAATGTATTATTACATTGATGTTACTTTATAAACGGTGGAGATTTTTTTTCAATGGATGTAATTGACGTAAATCGTGCAAATAGTTTTCTGTGATAAATGTCGCGATCGTTGATTAAACATTGGTGAATATTGTGCGCGAGTTTCTTGGGTTCCGACGACGAGTCGTTGCAAAATTGTGGTGACTTATAAATATGATTTTGATCGATGAGACTATTGTAAAGAATATCGATTAAATTAAGTTTTTATGAATATTTATTTGGTATATAAATGCACGTCGTGTAACGATTGCGATCGAAGATACGGAAAGAAATATCGCGCATTTTTGCATCCGAATAAAGCAACGTCTTTTAATAAATACGAATGAATATATACGTATATATCGAGAGTAATAATAACGATGTAAAATTTTATGTAAGATACGTATTCGATTAAATAATATTTATCTTGATGCCTTATATAATATCGGAAACTCGGAATAATAGTACTTTTATTGCAATAAAGTAGTAATTGGCTTATTTCTAATAGTTAATTTAAAACAATGTCAGTAAGCTAAGATGAGTTATGGGTTTGTATTTTAAAACATCTCGTTTTCTAGGAAACTAGGAAAAATTAACAGACAGACATGCAAGTTTAAATAAATTATCATCAATGTTTTCATTTTATCGCTCGATTTTGTAATAAAGTATAAACTTCTCAGCGTACGAAGAGAAACATCGAAAGAATCTTTTTATACTAGATAAATTTCTTTAGGCTTAAAATCGATGGACGATAAAAGAACTAAATTAATTTTTTCTGATTAAATATAAAAGTAACTATTTATCGTTAAATAATCTGTAAGAATTATTTAAATTTATCGAAACTATAATTATTACAAATTTAGCTTCGATACGATATATATTTTTTATGCATTCAAAAGAAGAAATAAAATCAGAAATTTATTCTAATATTCTAATGAATCTCGGTAACTACTTACTTATTCCCGTTAAAAAGCTGAATCGAATCTTTTTTATTTTCCATGTTAAACACTGGTCTGAGTCATCTGTCATTGCCCTCAACGATCTTGTTATACGTTTGTTTCATTTAAAACACGTTTCGTTTTTATTTCTAGAATAGTAATTCCATGGAGTTTTAGATCAGCTGAATTTTAGCTTACGCACACTCGAATATCAATATTTATAAATTTTTAGATTTGGTACATCGTAGTTAAAGAGCGGAGAAAAATAATTTGTTAACTCGACGGTAATTCCGACAGGCGCATACAATTTACATTTAAAATCTATGTGACGATAGAATTGAGATTGGCTAAGATTGACCGAGAACATCTTACAGAGTTTGTCCTTGGACTTTATTCGAATAAATATTTAAAAATAAGTATAGCTGTATTTTGTAAGCGTCTTTTTGGTGATTTAAATAAAGTGTTTTATAGCGTTGCAAGACAAAACTACAAACGTGTGAAAAACATATTATTAAGAATTTGAAAATCCCGTCGTTTTAAAAGGACAAAATTATCGAGTAAAACTATTCGAATATAAATATCGGATAATTAAATAAAAAATATTCATAATATTTATAGAATTTTGTGGAAAATTAAAGAATAAAACAGTTGATAAAATTCCATTTAAGAGTGTTTGCTTTTTCGAGAATATTTGTAAAATATTTACTCGTCGAATATTTTTAAACATAAACTTGTTGCATAATGATGTGCGTATAATAGAAAAAATGTTGTTTCAACTTCTTTGGGAATTCAAATACTTATTCAAATAATAGCATAATTTTAAAATAATCAAAAATACTTGCAAATTTCATAAAACTCGTAATTTTTGACTTATACCACGATTTACGTATTATTTATAAATTATCGTTAATTTAAGACACTCGAGCACACGATAAATAAACAAAATATTATAAATTGAAATATTGTAAACATTATCAAGTATAATGATTTTCAGAAATACTATCTTTTTTTTTCCACAAACGTAGAAGAAACCAGTTCTTCGCAATCGTCGCTTCTTAAAGAAAATAATTCATTCGCTGCTGATAATAACCATGAATAATAACAAAGAAGCGATATTTACTCGTATCAAACGTATACCGAAGCGATGTAAATAAAGCATTGGATTCTCGAGCGGTACAATAGCAGCGTTTTAATTTTTCTCGCGAGAAAGCAGAAGCAGCGTCAAAGAAAGAAAGAAAGAAAGAAAAAAAAAACAAAAACAGATCGATAAAACATTCGCAGCTTCTCTTGGTCGAGGGATGTTACACTCGTATCGTAGACGAGGTACATCGGCGTCTGATCGCAAGCAACAGAAGCGGCAGCAAAAGTAGCAGCAGCAGCAGCAGCAGCAGCAGCTCCGATTTAGAAGCGAACGTTCGTTCTATTAATACTCGCGTAAAACTCGAAGGAGGCGACAGACGTTTGTACACCTACTTAAACCTCGTTATCGTTAGCCGAAGAAGACTCGACAACGTTCGAGAGAGTTTCTCGAAGCTGTGCTCTTTCTCGTGCATCGATGTTCCACGGACGAATCTAATAACCTTCGGGTAATCGTCGCTCGACCCGATTTTGATAGATGAAAACCGCGTTCGAATCGCGCTTATGTTCTTTTTTTCTATTAACGCCGCGTAATCGAGTGATCGCATAGTTACACCTTCGCACGGATAGTTATAAATCTATCGATGCGTTTCACGATTCGATCCTTCACGATCGAGATATATACGTATATATAAATATATATTTATAGGTACGGCGATCGGTGCTCGTATCACGGTATCAATTACACGTTTCGAGAGAAATTATTCGCTATTTTATTTAACGCTCGAGAAATCTAGAGTCCCGAAACGGTTGTAAATAATGGATAAAGAATTGGCTACGGATTAAGAGCGAAACTTTTACAAAAGTCCGCTGTATTTTCGTTTATGAATGAATACGCTTCAATGAATACGACAATTAAGATTGTATCCGATCATCCAAGGTACATTCGCTTGGCTTCGGTAACGTTCGGGAAAATATTCTCTCCTCGGGAATTGGCGGAAAGTTGCGCGTCTCTTTCAAAGATTGTATAAGGTTTTCGAGAAGCGTCGCACAGTCGATTAACCCCCGAGAAATGCTGGTTCCGATCCAACGGATTCGTTCTCCCGAGACGCTGCCAACGGCGAGTTGGCTCGAACGCGGCTCTAATCCACCGTCGGATCTTGCCTTTGATCTCGAATTTTCACGCACCGCGACCTATCGGGAGGTCGAAGGCCGCGCACCGGTGCAGACTTGGCGGCACCATAACACGGGAGAGACCGACGTCGGCGTGCAGCGTGTTGTTATCTAATCAGCGGATGGCTCGGAGGAGAGCGAAGGTCGCGCTTTCGGGTACACCTGCTCGAAGCAAGTGCTCGAAAAAGCCCGGCGAACGATTCGTACCTGCCAGACGCGGCGTCGACGTGCTGCTTACGTAAGTGGAAGCCGCGGGCGGTGCGGGAATCGGTGCGGGAATCGGTGCGGGAATCGGTGCGGGAATCGGTGAGGGAATCGGTGCGATGCGTGTCTCTAGAGACAAACCGGTCGGTAAGGGCCGCGCTTGCGCAATGGATCTCGGCCGCGCCCGCGCATGCGCCCCGGGGCTCTAGTATCCGACCGTCGGCGGTCGCAGCGGCAAACGGGTTTACATTTTTGTCTTCGTTTTATCGTACGAGTGTTCGAGCTCGGACCGATGCCGACGCCAAAGCCGCACCATGGAAAAACGTATTGGACTCGCGATCGCGGCATCGCCGCTTCGGTCTCCTTGATAACACTTGGATTCCGCTCTTGCGCTTTTCGCCGATGCTTCCTCCCTATTTTTCCTCCCGTATTTTTTAAGCTCGAATCGAAGCTCGCGTTCCGTCGTTCCGTATTATTTTCGACTTTTTCTTCTTTCCTTTTGCAGCTTGATAAATAATAATCGGAATTTAATATCGATCGTTCGTTGTTTCGAGAGTCGCGATATCGAGCGAATTTCTTCGGAAATCGCTTTATATATTTTTTAACGTTATTTACTCGCGAACGAGGTAAAATTTAAACAAATATTTAAGCAAAAGAAAAACTGAAAATTCATTACGTTTCCCATTATACCAATTACTTTTACGACATTTTTTATCGCGACTCGTATCGGATAAATTACGTAATGTGTATGTGTATACGTGTAGCTATTATTACAGTGCAATTATGTAAGAGATAATGTTATTGCTTTCGTAACAAAAACGAGGCACAAAAAATAATTGTGCACGGAAAATATGACAGCTTGAATCGACTATTACTCCTTCGTTACGCTCGACGAGAAAGCGTAAGAATCTTTGCAGTTTCGACGGAAAATCGGTTATTTGTAATAGTCTCACTCGGACATCGGTTTCGATCCTCTATTTGTATCAAAATAGATTATTAACCATTTGATAAATTAAATATTATGAGCGGGAAAGAGAGTCGATATTTATAGAAGTGTCTTCCTTCCTGCTGCCGATACACACTCGTACCGACGAACTTACCCCCGCCTTTCGTGCTTATCGAATTGTGTAAAAAAGCATGTCGAGCCACTCTTCTACATACGTTCGAACCTCGCCAGCTCCTATTGCTCTTATCGCAAAATACCTATAGCCGTGATAAAAACTGCCTAAGCACGGCTTCGAACCCATAAGTTCTCGACAGTTCGCCTACGAAAGGAATACGATCCGTTTTCTATCTTTGAGATAACGTTCCGGTGATTCGTCGTGAAAAAGGAGGAACTTTTTTGTTTAAGCTGGTGTTTATCTTCGGTGATCGTGACATTATGATTTCGTAGTGATTTTTAAAAGTCCTTGGAAACATATTGTATAATGATTTAGATACGCGATTTCGTTGATTATTTAATTTTAAAAAGATATTGGCACTATGTCAATGGCACTTGATAATATTTGGAGAAAATATTACGAGCTGTATTTGGGAAAAAGTGTAGTACTCATTACACAAATATCTGATAAGAAGTTTGATACACATACACACATACATACATCTAATTATGTACAAAGTATCGTTCAAATTTAAATGCGATCGTCTTTTAAAAATCGTTCGTGCAATAGAAATTTTATAAGTTGTAAGTTATACTAATAACAACAAACGGAAAAACTTGAATAAATATAAATATTTATTTTTACAATTCGTACAGCGATATAAAACTTTTATTTGGATCGTAGGGTAAAATAAGAAAATTTTAACGAAACCGTGATTATCGAGTAAAATTAGTATCGATATTTCCATTCAATCTATATAAATTCAGATGCGAAATATAAAATTTATCATCCATTATAAACTTGATACACGCAAAATAAAAACTGAATTGCTTTTAATTAAGCATAAAACGTATGACTCCGGTATTATGAATTAAGTGCGTAATCATTCAATGGAATATAAAGGCATAATTTAGCGGTTATTCACAATTAAACGTTGCCTATTTCCCAGGTCCAGCGATTTTCCCTCAAAGTCACATCTAAAATGGAAAATCCAAACAATAGAATCGGGAACACGCTAATGTCTTCTCACATTGTACAAACTCGACGCGAAAACACTCCTCTCGGTTCTTCCCTCGCTCGGAGAATCGCCTCGGATCAATCGCAGCTTAACTCGATTTCGCAATTGAGACGTCCGGTAGGCAAGCGGGGATTGCATAATCATCGAGCGGAGGCGGAGGAGATGCGAAATAGGTGCGAAAGTGAGGTGAACGGCGTCGCAGGCCAGTGCAGATTTCGGCCTTGACATTGGCCCGTTGGTCGTAGCGCTTGCATAATCGTTTCTTCCAGCCTGGCCGGGACATGGACACGTGTGCAGCACGTCATCGTCGTCGCTACGATGACGACGAGCGTTGCACCTACTTTTCTGTTTCTTCTTCTGCTTATCCTTCGCGTGGAAAACGCAGCCGGGTTCCGAGATCCGCGGGAGCTCGAAAGCTGTCGTTTTCCTTATGCGCCAATACCGAGTTTGCGGATTTCGGCTTACTCCCAACAAACCGAACTACACCGGTTTTCGAAAAACTTCCTTTATCTCTCGGTGAATTTTCTTATTATCAAAACTTTGAATATTCCAGCGATGATGATTTACGCGTATCGAGATAACAACTCGGACGTTGAAGCTAGATTTTTGTTATGATTCATTAAGTTAGAATTTTATAAAAGAACTCGTGAATTTACTGTACAATTATGTTGATAATACGCGTTATTACTATAATTAATAATTTTAATTAATAGCCAGATTTATAATTGGAATCTTTAAACCTATATATATGATATTTGATGATGTTTAATACTTATGTAACGAGTGATAAGATTCGTCGGAATTTCGATTAAGCGTATGTAAGAGAATTTTCCAAGAATATATAGTTAACGGATTTTTAATAGTTTATTCGTTATAAATCTTATTTTATACATTTTTTATACAAAATTTATCGAAAAATTTAATTTTTCTAATATTTTTTTTCAAGAAATTGATATATCGTTAGGCATAAATAATTTCTTTTAAATTTATACATTTCGAAAAATGAAATCATAAAAATTTTTAAACGATTATTCCATCCTCGTATACTTGAAAATATTTATTATTCCATACAATACTTTCAAGTTTTCATAAATTATGCTCGTTATTGTTGAACTCTCACAATATTAATACTACGTGAGCATTAAACCTGTCATGGATATATTCAAGTAATTAAAAGTGTCGAGAAATAAATGACATTTACGTTAAATTTACATGTTTCGCGCTTACACGTAGAATAATTCCCGTTGACTGAGTTAAGAGATCGAGGCAGAAAAATATTTGTTTTTGGCGGTGTCGTTTACTTTTGAAGTTTTACCACGCGAAAAACAAACGAATTTAATTTAACGAAACTTAACATCGGCATTCCCCAATACGATCAAAACGTCGAATCGAATATATTTTCATCGTTGTTTACATAGATACGCGAGTATTAAGTCGTGATAATTAAAGTGTTTTTTGATGCTCGTTCGTTCACTCATGATTTCGCTCGTCGCATGGACATTCGTACACGCGTGCACACGACCAAAGACCGAGGCAGTGCGATGACTTCGCCAGCGAACAAGTACGAGCAGAGACGACGCACAAAGAACTATTTTCGTCGTCGGTAATTCATAGGAACCTTCACGCGTGTAAATTTATGGTTCGCTGTCGCGCTTTCTGTTACGCTTTCTCGTTTATGTAGATCGCAAATACTTCCAATTTTACATTTCCTTGGGCGAGTTAGCGAGTATCGCATCAACGTATAAAGTTCACGGATGCCCGCTTTTCGCTCTCCTTGCGATCCGTCCTTTCTTCTGGATCCTTTGTTCTTTGATATTTACTCATCCGCGGTGATAAACAAAGCAGCAATCGCACCAAAGGTCAGAGGTTAATTTATTTCGTATTTATTTTATCTAACTGTACCCAGCTTATAAAATCTTAATTAGAACGACCGATCGATGCAAATCAATAAATTAGTAATTATATTTCTATATTGCTAATTTATATTGTTCCGATCGTAACGTTCCATAACTCAATTAAAGGATGTATATATGTATATTTACTCTACAGATATACTCCAAGCAAATATAGGTATACTCGTTCAAATTTATTTAACGAGCATTACTCAACTGCAAACTAATACAGTTTATGCACTCGTTACATTCTATCGTTACTTAATAACATCTTTTCTTTTCGCGTTACAATTCTACAAAATATCGTTCTGGAAATTCTCCGAATATCGACGTTGAAAGGTTTCCATCTCACCGAAATATCGAACGGGCCAAAATTTTCATCGCTGCAATGCGTGTAATCAAAGTTGTAGCCCGCATAGTCGACCTTGACTTATCAATTGTAAAAAGTACATTTAAAGTGCGCGGAATTCGCGTCGGCAGAAGAGAATGAAAAAGAAAAACGAAAAAGAAAACGTACGTTCTTTTTTTTCTCGAGCGATTCTCGCGCGCGATAGAGACTCTGTCGTCGAAGGACATGATTGTACGCGCACACCAGATCCCTGGACTTCCATGCATGATTCACGATGGCCTTCTACGAGTGCGTGAGTCGGTGAGATATACAACGCCTTATAACACCGACACTCGGTGAGAAGCGAATCGTTCGCTCGGTGTTGTATCGCGATGTACTCGTGCCAAGTCCGAGCTAATTGTAAAGTGGTCACGCCTCGAGCTATGCATTTCCGTATTTTGAATCGTTTCCTTGAATTTCGATAGTATGGTTAAACACCTTTCTTTATCGAACTCGGGTGTACGCGTAACGATCTACGGTCGCGTTGTCGGACGCATAGTGTGTCAACATCGATAGGTGGAATAGCGGTACAATTTTTTGGTGCCGATAAAAGTCCGACTGTCACTTTTTATTACTGGTTTATCGAATCGCTATTTTTCGTTCTATTGACATAATTAGCGAACGAAGCAACAACAATAGCCACGGGATAAACTTAACCCTCTTCATTTATTTCCGTTTTGGTTAAAATCTGCTGGGATTTATCGCGATAATAACCGAACGAAACGACGAGCGAAATCGCAAATAAATCTACTCGCGTAGACCGTGACCGTATTAAAGTTTATATAAGTTGCGAGTAGTCGTAACGCGAGATCTCGAGTTGTACCGATCGCCCTAAAGGATAAAGCTCGAATAATTGAGACATTGTACTTAGGCGTTGACTCGCCGTTCTCTACAAAAGAAGAGACAAAGAGAAGACGGAGATAAGGGGAGAAAAAAGAATTGCACGGACAAATACAGTTAATCGACTCGAAAAGTCACAGGCCGGTTCATGCAATAGGTTGCAAAAGAAACAAAATGGTGTTCGACCGGTTGACCCTGATCGCGAACGAGCACCGTCGAATCGTACCTGCTCCATAATCCAAGAGACGGACGCGCGGACGACGCAAATCCAATGGAAACGAGAGAACCGATCCGATCCGGACGAGACGACATTAGAGACGAAAAAAATCCGCCGAGTTCGCAGGTGCGACTAGAATCCCATTTTTGCAGACCTCTTTAATAGCCGGGAGTGCAGGTCAAGCGATCAGCGGGACACTCGAGGTAACTGGGTTAACTCCTGGTGTGGCCGTTTGTTCCGTTGGACGCTCTCCTTATTGCCCCATCGGTTAGAGCACGTCGTCGAGTGTCGGGGGACACACAGTCTGATCCAATTCGATTATCTTTTTATTCTTATTCTTCCTTTATTTATGCTCCTTCCTTAGCAGTCGTCGCTCGAGAACTCGAAAGTAATTATTCCGAGTTTTATTTTACCTAGTTTTCCTTGTTTCGCCGTGCAGTGAATTTACCGTAGAAAATAAGTGATCGAATGTTCCAGTCGTTTGAAAAGTATCGCCGAGTTCTTAGTTTCAATATTCAATTTAAATAGCAAGTTTCCTTTATCTTTATAAAAGCTCGTCTTACAATGTTGTGATTAAGTAATTAAATTATTCGAAATTCATAAATTTATAGGCACTTATGATTTTGTACCAAATTACAATAAAGAATTTTAATTTTACGTTTGAAAATTCGATTCTAAGTATTTAATTATCGAGTAACGTAAATTATAAATGCACGTGTCTGTTTCCTGTTGAGATTCGCAAAAAATCTTGAATCGTAATTGAAAAAAAATGAAAAAGAATTTCTCGATCACGCGTACGGAATTTTAATAAGACATTTATTTTTTGTCGAAAACGTTTCAAAAGATACAAGTAGATATAAAAAAAAACGATAATTACGATCGCGGCCATTCAAAAATCAAACTTTATCTATCGACTTTTAATCCGGCAAAGTCGTATTTAATCGTGCAACATTATCTCAGCTCCATATAATTGCAACGAATGCCATTACCCTTCGAAACGCTTTCGAATCCCTAAGCTTCGTAATTCCTTCATAATCGATACGCCGACTAGGATCTTGCGAAACATCGGCCGATCGTTTTTACCCGCCTATCTCGACTCACCATCGAAATCTCGATTTTGTTCGCCGGAAGAAAGCCAATGGTACAGTCGATCGGACGGTGACAGGCAGCGAAGGATCGGAGTCTGAAATTATACATCTTCAGGCGCATAGGCGCATAGACGCATAGGAGTGGAATCGTTAAGAGGAATTATCGAGGATCGCGCCGGGATTAATCGCCGCGTTCGATGGGCTTACCGACACGATCTAGGCTTTATTACACAGAAACGACCTCGTGGGAGCAAAAGGGAACGCAGCAGCTACGAGAAGAATGTCGAAGCGAAGAACTGTTGCACGAGAAGTCGAACGGGCCACGACAGTTTTGCAAGAACACCTGCAAATGCGACGGGCCATTATCGTATTAGAGGAATTATATCTGTACTTTACGTTCGCTGCCTGTGTGTGTGCCTATGTGTTTGTGCGCGTGTGCATTTGGTAAAAAAAAATCGCGCATGCGCGTACGAGTATAGCTGGCAGTTTGTCAGCGCTCAAAGACGTCGCAGCTTATAATAATGCAAGAGTTATTTAGCGTTTGTAAATGACGCTATGCGAAGGCTTAATTTTATCTATCGATTGTTGTTCATTTCTACGTATCGATAATCGTTATTGGCCATTACCCTGGCAACAAAGGTTTTTTTTATTATATCCAGGGTAATTATTCGTAATTATTATAATAACTGGCGGTAAATATTTTTAAAAGTTAAGGTGATACGTTAATGTTCGAGGTAAATTATTTCAAGTGCATAATTAGTATTAATATTATGAACTTAATTGAAAAATTTATAGGGTATTATAACTTTGAAAAGAAGATTAGGTGTCAACGTGTATTAAATTTATCGCGATCTACCGCGCGAAAATATTTACAGTTTTATAATTTATTTTCGTTATTTCTCTTAATTTAGGTAATCTATTAAAATGTGATTTTGAAGAATATGCGTGTATTTATTTTTTATTTCTTATTTTATTAAATGTTGATTAATTAGATTCACGTCGAATACCTATAATCATACTTAAATAGTTTGTTTTTTCGATTACCTTTAATGGATGGATTAGATTAGAAAGTACGTTGTCGCATATTAAAAAAAAAAGTTTTAATGATTATAATTATAATACTGTAAGTTTCGTATATGCTTAACGTTTATTTTAGCAAGTCTTTCGAACCTTTTGGTGTATTTTCATATTCATAAATAAGGTTGAGATAATGCATTAGCAACATTACTTTGTTGTGTTA
Source organism: Dolichoris vasculosae (assembly GCA_018907195.1). NCBI lineage: Eukaryota > Metazoa > Arthropoda > Insecta > Hymenoptera > Agaonidae > Dolichoris > Dolichoris vasculosae. The sequence goes on from JACCHY010000002.1 coordinate 24,113,202, forward strand.
TTAAATATAAATTATATGAAATTATAAGATATGTTTCATATTTTTATTCTGTTTTTTATTTAAATTTTCTATTTGTCTTGGAAAAAGTTTTAATTAGCGTTTTTTAACTTTCATCGAGTAATAAATAATAGAAGGTAATTATATGGATGGAAAATATTTTAAACAAATATATTTGTCAAATTTTCGTAAACATTATAATATGTTCTATTATTTACGCGCTTGTATGATTATTTTCAAATAAAATAAAATCGACGAATTTTTTAGCCTATAGACATATTTTAATCAAAATCTAATAAAATTGTATGATAATTTTACATATATTTTTATTTATTATCAATATGTTTCGCATATTAAAAAACCATATAATTAAATTAAAAAAATTTCACATTTATTTGATAAGAATTTACCTTTATATTTTGTGAATTTCTTTACATAAGTGAAGTGTAGAAAGTAGATCTACTTTTTCACGATGTCAGTACTAGTGTTATTTTAGGAGGTACAAGATCTTATTTACGTTTAGTCTATTAGTTCTTTTATTTGATTTGAATTTAATGGATTTAGAATAATCAATTTTTCTAAATGTTATCGTAAGATAAAAAAAGTATTAGACTACATTTATTGAATTTAATTAATTTTACTACATTAACAAATATTTACATAAGTGTACAATACTTTTTAGTATAGACTTTATATATAAAAAAGTTTTCAAACATACAAGACAGAAGTAAACATTTACTCTACCGAGAAATTAAAGTGTATTTAAAAACTTATGTATCAAGATATGAATGGGTGCTTTCATTATAAATAAAGAAGAATATTGTAGTTCATTACCGTTATAAATTATGTCACATGCTTCGAAACATTTTTTAAATATATTATTATTTCGTTTGTATTCTAGTAAACGCTATTCCAAGTATATGTAATATAATTTTTTTAAATAATGGTTTATAAATTTAATAAAAGGATGCTTAGAATTAAAAATTTCATTCTACCGTATACTTATGAAAATTATGAAAACGACTATAGCTGTTAAAAACGTAAAGAATTACCTTGACATCTTTATGAAATAACTATGATACATACCAAGTATACTATCTAAGTTTAAATTTAAAAATTCGAATGTAATCGCTTTTTGGACAAACTATACTAACCCAAGCTAACGGTAAATTTATCGAATTCGCAAAATTATAATCAACACCATTTTCAAGTTTAAAAGTGATATATTTTTTATATGTATCAGGTGACACAGAGTAAAAATTACGTACCAGTGTATCATTCTTTATGAGTTTCGATTTGGCAGTTACCCAGTGTTGTTTCAATGTACAGTCAATGGCTCGCGAGCGTTTTATAATATCGCTGAAATTTTGAACTTAAAAATAGACGATTCAACGAGATTTTTTAAGCGTAATAATATTTATTTAGCCCGATATTAATTTGAATTACCGTTAAGCGAGAGCTAAGATTCAAATAATTTCAATCAAAATCATCACCGTTGTACATAAAGTGTATCTGTGCTGAATCATCGCTCGATCGTATTCAAATTGGCAAAACAAGTTACACGTGACGTATCGCTTAAAATTAGCCGCGGTTCAAACATGTCAATGAGATAATGAATTATCGCTCGTCTAGCTTACGTTATAAAAGTTACACGCTGCGAGAAAAAAAGAATCTCGATGATGAAAAAAATGATAGATAAATTGCGATCTGCCTATGTGGTTCCACAATCGCTATTAAACAAAACGAATTGCCTGTTACATAAAACGACAAGCATCGAATATGATGTCACAACTACATTGCACACACGCACTTACTCGCGCTCGCACGCATACATCGATAAATAAAAATAGACCATTCCTCGGGAACTCAGTAACGAGAGTATTAAAATTTAAGCTTGTCAGAATGCAAGATACGGTAGATAGAGAGAAGGAGCGAGTGTGTAAGACTCGTACACGCTTCTAGACTTGTTTGTCGAAAATAGCAGCGGAAGTGGTTGCGCTTCGAACTTTCTTTTGGCGCAAAGACACGTGCACGAGGGAGACGAGGATGGCGCGGTATCTCCAAATAGATGCGAAATTTGTAGGTGTTTCGCGGAGCTCGAAAGGCTCCGTCAAACGCTGATTCTGGAACGGTCGGGTTGCGCATCCGTCGACACCGCCGACGTGAATATTAGCCATTTTTTTTATATATATTTATTCCTGGCCTATAAACGAGCGGTTTTACGATGCGTTTAGAAAAATTATCGTTCCTAAGTATGATGAGGATTTTATATCTGGCTCGTTTTCCCCGTCTCGTAATTTATCGTTGCACTTGTTTTTTTCTTTGTTGCCCGTAACAGGATTTTATATTTCGAACGTGTATCGTTGCTCAAACTATTCTTTCATTCTAAATACACCGGTTAACTTATGCATGAGTATAACTCATAAACGCTATTTTTACCTCGATCATCGGTTGCTTTTATAATAAAAGATCTTTGCCATCACCGTATGGATACATAATATTAAGAAACCATCTTTTCCCGCTACATAATAATTACGCTTACGTATTTAGTAACGATGTTTAGCTTTTTATTAATAATTCAATTAACGCAGACTATAATTCATTTCAGTTGTGTATTGCGATTACACGGCCACTGGGCGATCCTTACAATTTCTCGAAGACTATATCGTTAAAGAAGTTCTACCATATTTGGGTGACACTCGGGCTTCCACGACGATATGCAGCTTACAATCATCGCTTTTCAGGTGAGCCGTTTACCGTTGACTACGAATAGTATAAGATACATGTCAACCAAGAGTAAAGTAAAATTTAGCGTTCGACGAATAAAAATTAATAGTAGAAACGATCGATGATGTTTTTAATACGTAACTTCGCTGTATATTCGCAGTTCAATGTACGCCGTATAAAAATTGATTTTTAATACGATAATACACTTGGGAATTATATTCTTCGACCAAAGAGAGACGATATTTTAATTGTGACACGACGAAAAAAAATACGGGAGCTTACACTTGTATCATTAATCGAGAAAACGTAACGCTGCTTTAGATTCGACTTTTTAACGTCATTGTTAACGAATATAGCTTATCGACGGAGGTGAGTCGACTCGACACGTACGCGATTCAAAACGCGACTAGTTTCTAGGATTCTAAATCCGACTTGCATCCCGATGCGTTTCTTTACCGATCCTCCAACGTCGAGGCTGCGAATATTTCACCGAGAATTTTTATTCCGCGCTCATCGATCGATCGTTTCCCAACGCGGAACACCACAGCATCGATCCGCGCTCGTGCATACTAGAGTCCACCCCAACCTCCTTTTGTCCGCCGTATCGTCGGTGTATAGACGAATGATTAACGGATGTAGGCCAATACTGACATGCGACGCATGCAGAAAGGTACACAGGAGCGTATCTGGGTCCGGAGGTTCGCGCTCGGGAAAATCGATACCCGCATACGAATCCTGATTCGGAAACCCGCTTCCGAAAAAACGAGAGTTACGCGTCCACACGTACGCAAATACGTAGCTGCCTGCGTATATATAGAAACTCTTATGCATACATCGATTACCGATACTCTCAGCTATCGTTCGACGCGTATTCGCACACACCGACGCGCATAGAAGCGTACGAGCGTCGCGCCGCGGTATAAATTTAGAGTCGCGTTATTCGTTTATTAGGCAGCAAGAATGTGCACTGACCCATTTCCCGCGAATCGCGTTTAGCGGAGACAGATCGTATTATATACGTCGTTGCGGAGATGACGCGAGTATCGCTGCGGACTCGGGTTTACGGGTTTCGACGAGGCGCGGTGCATCGCTCGTTTCGCCGCTTAATAATACGCGAGCATAAATATACGTATAGGTGGACGCTCGAGGTGGAGAAAAAAAACGAAGCGAGCGGGAACAAAGTCGAGTACAAGGAAGAGTCGCTGACTCGGTGTCTCACGCACGCACATACGTAGGTCCTCCAGAAAACGCGGGTAGAATTTCCTTTGTTCGTTCGAGCCACCCTTAAAAACGTTTCCCTGGTTTTCGCTCCCTTTATCTCTCGATGATAGACCGGTGTAGTGCTGTCTTTGTACAATAGAGGGGATCTGGGTTGCAACGCACCGCAGTGGATGTGTACGATCCGACTATGTAGAATATGATGTTACAACTAGGAAATTAATTATCGCTTCTTTTAAAATTGTAACGAATTTAGAAGAAAAAAAAACGTCAATTTTCTTTATAACTCATCGCGACTCGTATCGGGAACTGCAAATTTTTTGTACAAATTAGCAATTCTATTATGTACGAAACAAATTTTTAGCTTTTTTTCGATTACGAACGAATAGTTAATGTTTTTATTAAATAATGGAAGCGAAGTAATTGTTGAACTAAAAATTTCTGTGGTAGTTTTAAAACAGTTTTAATCATCGTAATAAGTCGACTCGTTCAAATTACAGGAAGAATAATTAATATTATTTTTGGTGACGAATGTACTCGTATTTAGTTTTCTTAATCTTGATATAATTAATATTCGTGTTCTAGAATTAGCATGGCAAACGAATGCCTCGTATTAATAGCTTGTTTCACTCGTGCTTCTTTTTTATTACAATACTACAAAAAGAACAAATATATGAAATTTTATCAAATTTATTTATATAATTTATTTATGTAATTGAACGTAGCGAGTTGGATATATCGTAAGGAAATTGAAAGATACAAGTAATCGAATTTTGCGCGAATAAATTGTAAAAATATTTTGCGAATTTCGAACGTGAATTTATGTAGATAGTAGTCGACAAATTTTTCTACGTTTCTCGCTCGATTACAGGAACAATTTTACGATAAAAATTTGTTTTACTCTTATTTCGTTTCGCAATTTATCTCGAAGGATTCGTAGATTCGTTAACCGAACGTAAAAGTTTTGTTTATTTAATCAACGAAGTACCAAACGAGCAACATTCCTTAAAAGACGAACGATGAAAAATAAACGCTGAAACTGCAATCTCCGACAAATTCTCCATCCTAATACCCGACAATAATCCGTGCGTGAGTCAATTTGCTATTCCGTGAGGGAATTCGAGCTACCGAGAAAAGTGTATTTATCTCAGCAGTCGGATAAACATCGAGCGACACGCAATCGTAAACTCAGCCGTCACTCAACCTCCACCAAAAAAGACAAAACTCATCAGCAGAATCCGAATGTGCGCGTTACTTTGTTGCAGGCACGAGGCCAGAGACATCGTCCGACACGCGGTTGGTGCAAACGAACAGGACGCGGTGCTTTTCACCGGCCAGGGAACCGCGGGGGCGTTGCGGACCCTCTTGAAGCACCTCGACCTCGCGACACCGACGATCGTCTTCGTCGGTCCCTTCGAGCATCACGCCAACCTAAGGCCCTGGCGGGAGTACGGGGTCAGGGTGAGTTACTTTTTAGTGAGTTACGAACCGAGTCTCGGTTCTTTCGAGGAATATAAGGAAGTGAGTCAGCGGGTTCTTTTTTCGCAGGCGTGACTCGTTAATTTCGAGAGAAGCTATTTTTACCTTTTTTTTTTCGTCGCTTTTATACGGACGATTTACCGTTCTGTATTTTTACGTACTCTTACCTGGAAGATAATAATGCACGTTCTTTCGTTTTCTTCTTTTTATTTTTTTTTTAAATTGGTACCCAAGTACTTTCGGCGATTCCGAAAAACGCTCGGGAGTTAATGCAACTCGGTCCGCAGCTCAGGCTTTACAGTTTCTCATTCGAGCGTTTCTCCCGCAGCTGGTAAGAATAGACGAGACCCGCGAGGGTTTCCTGGACCTGAACGACCTCGATCGGAAGCTCGTCCAAGAGAGGACGGATAATCCGTCGGCGCGAATGGTCGGGTACTTCAGTGCTGCCAGTTGCATAACCGGAGTACTCGCCGATGATGTCGCTACGACGTTGTTGCTCAGACAACACGGAGCTCTCAGCATTTGGGATTATACTTCCGCCGGTAAGTGTAGCTCTAATAATGGCAATTTACCGTGATTCACATTAGCGTGTGTGGCATCGTCTGTTTATTCTTCGAGTTAGGAGGACTGTAATTTAGCGACTCGGAGATACTCGAGTCTATCAAACGTTAGCTTTCAACTTCTCAAAGACTTTAGATTTTATTTTTTTTGCTTATTTTTCGTTGATACAAAGTTTTTTTTATGAAGTATTCATAGAAGTTAAACGTCTTTAATTCGTTCGATTTCTCTCTCGCTAAAATTACGAGACCTATAAAAATAAACGGCAGTGCTAATCATCGAATCTCAAGAAAATTTAAACACTTTTACTAAAAAGCTGTTAATAAAAAGTTGACGATCTTAATCAATCGATTAAACGTTTATTGTATTTGAAATATTGAAGTATCATGATAAGTTAATAAATTTCGTGTGCAATAACGCGTAATATATTTTTGAACATGCATAAATTCGATAGTCCTATATTTACAACAGTGTAATAGTATACATTCGATATCTTTGGTTAGCTAATTAAGATTAAATTTATTAAGATATTTTATATAAAGAAGTTTAATAATGAATCACACCGATTATTCGTATCGTAAATATTTAAATAGTGTGATTATTATGAAATGAAAATTTTTTATAAATAATAATATATTCTTAGACGTTACAATTTTCAATTTTTGTTTAAATCACGAATATTTTTCATCTACGATTACTCTATTACAAATTATCACGAATAAGAAATTTGGTTTTGTTTAAATCACGAATATTTTTCATCTACGATTACTCTATTACAAATTATCACGAATAAGAAACTTGCATTAAAAAAGAACGACGAAGAGGAAGAAAGGAGAAAAAGGAATTATTATTTCCGAGTAGGTTAAATTACGCTGGTTAAATTTACGCTGAAAAGCAAAGAACTGCTAAAACATCAACGAAATTTCCATTACACTCGATCCATGAATTCGTTCGTTTAGCGCCCTACATCAAAGTCGAGATGAACCCGAACTTACCGGGCGTGGGCGAACGTTCGGTGCACAAGGACGCGATAATCTTCGCCGGTCACAAGTTCATCGGTGGCGCCCAATCGCCGGGTGTCCTCGTCGCAAAGCGGTCGCTCCTCGGCGAGGACATATGCCCCGAGGACATGCGCGACTCGCATCGTTACCTGCGCGACCCGGAGCTCAGGGACGAGAGCGGAAGTGGAGGCGTCGTCGAGGCGATACGTTGTGGCCTCGCCGTCCAGCTCAAGGAGAACATCACACATCAAGCCATCGCCACGAGACAAGACAAGATATCGAGGTTTGTTGCTTTTTTCTTTGTCCTCTACGTAAACTTAATCCTCTCCGCGCGTTTTTGTATAGGCATAGGTGTGTATGTGGTTGGATGTGTGCGTACGCGTACGTTACTCTCGACTGGGGGGTTCGTTCATTGATTTAAGGGAAACTTTGTTTAGCTCGTAGAGAGTTTTGGGAGATTTAATTCTGAGCTTTGATCAAAGTTTGTTCAGCTTGTTATATTTTCATTTTGGCGTTAGTACGAACTCGCATTTAACGTAAAATGAAACGCTTTATTCGATTACTTAAGTTTATTGCCTTGGAAAAACTTTAAATTAGCTTAAATAATATATAAATACATTATCGTGCTTAAATAGTTGGAGAATTTAACGATAAAGACAAATTAGCGATACGATACATTCGGTCATTAATTAAATACATAAAACTCTACTATTAGATAAATATTGCATTATCATTGTTTCATAGAGACTTTGAACGTAAAATCAATTTGCAAAAATATTCTAATCGAGATGAAAATGACGACTGAAATAATTATTATACACACTTATAATTAACTTCTTTAATTTATGTAATCGAAATTTCGGATTGCTTCAAAATATTGTGAAGAATTTATACATGTGCGTGTGTGTGTGTGTGTGTATAAGGAAAGCATCGAGGTTTTCAAGTATGGCCATTAAGGACAGCAGTACCAATTAAAATAATATCGTTTAAATTCTCTTAATGTCTTTGGATATCAACGATATTTTATTTACTTTTTAATGGGATTTTTATGATCCATCAGTGCAAAGTTAGAACGTTTCATAGTTAGGCATTACTTCTTCGGTTCGAATCCAGCCAGCATTTTAATAGAATTTTGCTAAAGCCGAACATGTAAATTTTAATAGGCAAGTCTTATCGCACGTGCGCACGATACCCGAGCTGATACTGTTGGGCTGCAGCTCGCAAAGTGTCAAGCGCCTGCCGACTTTCTCGTTCATGGTCCGCCATCCCCGTGGAACCTTCCTCCATCACAATTTCGTCTGCGCCGTCCTGAACGACGTCTTCGGGGTACAGGCGCGAGGTGGCTGCGCATGCGCAGGTCGATACGCGCACGACTTGATGGGCATCGATGAGAAACTCGCCAAGGAGTACGAGGCACTTTTATTACGGAGGTACCTACCTTAACCCGAACACGCATATCTAATCAGTCAAAAGTCCCGATCGATCTTTCTCCAGATTTTAACTTTTCCCTCAAACTCACTGCCTTTTTCTAGGTCGGCCTTTTCCTTTTCTGTATTATTTTATCGCTCGGATAATTCCGACAAGCAGCGCTCGATCACAAATGAAAATGCAAAAGTTGAGACGCGTGGGATTTCGTTTTGCATAAATAAGCTATTACGATTTTTTTTCCTTTTAAAACGTAAGAACAAACGCGACCTGATTAAATTTTCAAACTAATTTATTATCGATTAAAATTATTTAATAATCTTCGTTACTATACGCGAGCGCGTAAAGTTTGACGTACGATGAGTATTTAAAATTTAAATTCAATTCAAAGTTCTTTTTCGAGTTATATAAGTAATTTACAAACAGATTTTTTAACATTCGTTTCTTTTACTACCAGATATATCATCGTTTTACGATTCCAAATAAAACGAAAAATAATCGCTATAAAATGTGTAAATTTTTTAAGCATCGAATCAGCAAGAACAAATCCGAACGTTCCCAACGTTTAAGCTAAATCTTTGTTATTCCAGCGGTCAAAACGACGGCGGTCGCGACGAAACAAACGCCGAGACGTTACGTCCAGGTTTCGCACGTCTGACCTTCCCGTACTTCATGTCCGAGGCCGAAGTAGCTTTCATTCTCGAGGCCCTGAAGATGGTCGCTACCGAGGGCTGGAAGCTCCTACCGCAGTACGTCCTTAACCCGGAGACTGGCGAGTGGCGCCACCACACGAACAGCGTCTTCAAGGATCGACGTTGGCTGGGTGCGATACGTTACACGGACGGACGTATGAACGCCTCCGAGAGGCGCGTCTCCGGTCCTGGAGTCTTTCCCCAGAGCCACGGCGATTCTCTCCAGACGGCCAGGAACATCTTCAACAGGGCGAGAAAGATGGCGCAGAGATATCCCATGCAGATCGATCGGAGCGTCTCGTTCGACGAGAAGAGCGAGACTCTCAGGTGGTTCATGTTGCCTCACGAGGCTCAGGATCTGTTGCTCGGACATTCTCAGAACGTCAAGCATCACGTGCCGTTCGATCCGTCGACGTACAAACTCGCACAATTCGAAGCCTCTTGGTTAGAAGATTTTCATTCCTTTCTTTTCTTTCTTGATCACTTCTCACCTTCTCAAACCGTACCTTTTTATTTTGATCTTCGCTACGGCGATAAATCTTTCGAATTTCAATTGACATTCGTTTGTAAGATTTTAGGAGTTTAGAAGATTTTATATTCGTTTATTTATTATTTACGAGATCGAAGTAAACATATGCTTACTCCGAACTGGTTTTTTCAGTTTTTTTATTAATTAATTAATACTCGATAATCTTAAGGTTAATGTTTTCTCGTAAATAAAACATAAGTAAAATATAAAGTAGTTATAAACGTTGATTATGACTTAATTTAAGAAGTTTATTTTTATCGCTACAGCAACAATCTTATATTGAACAAATTTTTAGATTACTATGTAATTATAGTAGTATAAAGATTAATTAATAGCGTTAAGAATAAAAGTTAAATTATTAAGACTTATTATTTTGTCGTGAAAAGTAAATTAGAAAATTATAAGATCTTGTTTCGATTTTAAAACTTATATACTCGAACAATGTATTTGTAGATAGAACGTGCTAGAAATTTTAATCCGTAACACATCGATAGTTTTATTCTATTTTTAAATACACCGGAAGAAGTAAAGATTAATTATCTTGAACGTATATCGCATATCCAACTATTAACTCTTGCCAAATATAGATTAAAATAATAAAATACAATTTAATTCGAATTCGCATCAAAGGATATACTATTTCTGTACAATAAAATCCGTAAAATCAGCCATTAGAAGTAAATAAAGCACCTCTGAACGTTAATTAACGACATCTCAAAGACACATGCCAATTATACTTTCGCTTTCTCGAATTCCGCAATTCTCAAAGGACACGAAAATGAGACTAGTCGCGTCAAAGTACACTTCCAATTAGAAAAAAAGTAAAGCTCCTCTATTTTGGCAAGTGGTCTAACCAGGCTCATCCTCCTTGTTCACCCTGTCTCCAGTTTCGGCATTCGTAGGCTCAACAGCGACGTCTCCCGCAGCGGCAACCCTCTCATATCGCCAAATTCACCCCGTCATCGCAGCCTTCCCGCCCTTAGCTGCCCCGCGGATCTGCGCAAAGTCAGGAGCGGACCCAAAACCAGCGAGACCGACGACGAGGATCTCGCGAACGTGGGCCAGAAGTCGCCAGCCACGTGTCCGGGGTCGCCGATGCCAAGCATCAGGTTCGCCGTCGGCGAGGCCGTAACCACTGCCGCTGTTGGGATACTCGGTAAGGACGATTCGTTTACCGCTTTGAGATGATGAGGCAAATGAGATAATTAGGTAACAGTAAGAGAGAGAGAGAGAGAGAGAGAGAAACATACATGTAAAGAAGTATCTTATCGATGATATTGTCGAGGAAAACATATGTTGTGCATATCTCGAGTCGAAGAGTGTAAAGTCGTTTATGCTTATCTTGGAGTGTATGGAATGTAAATCGGAAAAGAAGAAACTAAATATTTGATTGTCATGTATTTCAAAAGCGGTCTTAATAATTGGGTTAGTTTTGTTTCGCAATATTGTTGCATGTTTTTAATTGATACTTCGAGATAATCGTGTTGATTGTTATTTCAATTAAACATCTACCATTTATCGTAAAAATAAAAGTATGAAAAGTAAACGTAATTCTTATTGCAGGTTTATAAATTATATAAGAATGAAGATTATTTTTATTAAAAATTTTTTGAGAGATAATTTATAACGTGACGTGACTTTCACTTGCAAATTATTTCATTGTTTCATTGTATGTAGATACTTTTTACCCGAAGCACATTGTCAGTTTTCGTATTATAATAACGACTTACGATCGCAGAATTAATTTTTTAAAAGATTTATACCAAGTAATTAAAACACTACTCTCAAACTCATTGTTTTTCTCTTCCGTTTTCGTAATAAGAGAATCTTTTCACAATATAAAAATAGATTTATATGAAAACGGTCGTCTATTTTTTAACAGTAATCACAAATATACCTTCGAAATATAAACAGATGTCGGTCGATTCGATTATATGAGATTATCGTAAATTAGAACTTTATTATTGACTAAATCAGTAAAATTTTAAGAAGATATCTGCGTTATTTAATCATATGTAAAAGCATTGCTTAAAAAGCCAAGAATTTTACAAATATTTAGTCGATAAAAATATCATAAATCATCATTATGTTCCATTACGAATAATCTCAATGTATACATCGTTTAAATCCAAAGTCATAATCCAAACGGTCAAGCTGTCGACTATTTGCTTTAAATTTTATTCATCGTCGATGTCGGTGATCGACCTTATGCACGAAAACCTCGCGTTTCAATAATAAAATATCCGAGAGATCTAAAACTTTACTCTAAATTTTATTCGTCCATCAATCATAAAATACATTCCGAACAAAATTTCACCGCCCAAACGTCTGAAGCGACACGTTAATAACGCAGGCTCGAGTCCCACGATCACACGGCTGATAGGCAGTGAACAGCAGACCTGCACTACCAGATCCAGCAGCAGCCCGGGTACGACTCCCGGCACCGGCGACAGCGGCAGCGGAAGCGGCAGCCCCGAGTCCGCCAAGTACATCGTCCGAGGCCGCTGCAACTCCCTCGGAAGTTCCTCGAGTTGTCCCGTCCGTTGCGGAACCGTCGACGGTACGAGTTCACCGGTTCCCATACCCTTGAGTCCGCAGACACTCGCGAGTCTCGGCATCGCCGCCGCCAACTCCCAGAGCAGACATCGACATTGCAGCTGCAGCAGTCAGACGGAACTCAATGCGTCGTTGGACTCGGAGGCGACCGGGAGTCCGGGTAGATCGGCATCTTCGCTTGGTCATGTACCTAATATTTCGCCAGGTTCGTTGGATTTTCCGCGATCGTATGGATTTGAAGACGAGATAAACCGATGCGATAATTTGATGCTTCGTTTGGGAGATAATCGATGTTTTGCTGCGCGAAAATAGAGTTTAACCGACTTTGAATTTTATGTTTAGAAATACAATTTCAAGGTTTCGCAACTTTTACAGAATTTTAATAGACTTTGTTGTGATCGATAATGTTTTTTTCTCCGACGGAGTAAAAAATTATTTTCGTACAATGAGAAAAAAGTTATCGGAACGAAGAAAATTTGTATATAACAGAATCGCGCTGAATTAGCGATGCAAAACAAGATATATTATATACACAATATACGTATTATGTACATTCAGTGGCGTGTTATTTAAGATTGTGCGTGTGATGAATGTTTTTTTAGATATTTCATATCGGGAAGATAAAACAAATTTAAATAACGCGCGATGGATAGAATATTTTCTTTAAAGCATTACGTACCAAATCTGAAATTATCAGAAATTATAACGACAAAAGTACGATGAATTTATAATTCATATCAATTTTATAAAATTTTAAACACGGATTTTGAATACGATAGTAGCGATTAGTCGGGAAAAATATTTAATTTTCACGAGTGCTTACTATTTAATCGATATAAAACACAAAAGAAAAAGGCTATTATTAATTCCTACGTTCTCGATCTTTGTCCTTCGACAGGAGGTTCTTGTTCATCGTCATTCGATTCCGTAATGAACGTAAATCGACTCGGACGTTCATCACCTGTTCTCATATGCTCCAGAAGCCATAGCTCCGAGGACGATTTACGCGCTTATCTTAAAGAAGTGACAAAGGAACTCGCCACGGAAATCAAGTCCGAGATACGCGAGGTCATATCCAAGGTCGACGATGCCCTTTCCGAGAGTAGTGCCACCGATCATCATCGTCCCCTTGAAAAGCAGCAGCACCATGATTCATTTTCAGCGAGCGACATTGCCGAGTACCTTATGGAATTCTCCAAGGAGATGGCCAGTGAGGTGAAGTCCGAAATTAGATGCATGGTTAATTCGGTTGACGGACTGCACAGGTGAGTCGGTGTTGAGTTTCGTTGTATGCTATATATTCAACCTTTTTTTGGCTTTATAGCTTCGTATTTCCACTAATCGTTAACACTTATAGAAGATATTTGTTATATAATTTGTTGGAGTCTAATTGTGAAATTGTATTAAATTGTTGTTTTGATTAATTCAAGAGTATTCGACTAGAATTTACGATTTTTATCGTAAAACTATCGAGGCAGTGTCTATCGCCTTTGTTTAAATGCACTTGGTAAAAATATATTTGGTAAAAATATATTTCGTAAAAATATTTTAATTTGTTGATATCTTTTGCATTATATAACATAAATTTGAATTAATGTTCAGAATTGAATAAACATTGATTTGCATACTCTTTAATTAATACAGATTAAATATATCCTGTTAATTCACATTTTATTTCATTATTATTTTAAGATGTCAATGTTGCATCAAGCAAAATTGTTGTTTAAAAGATAACTTTTTTATAAAAGAATTAAGAGAAATGATCTTAATTTTCAGCGATTGATGACAAATGCTACCCACGATATGACTCCGACGCTCTTTAAGATTGGTGATTACTTCTTCGAATACAATTTTAAATTGTCGAATAAATTATGAAAATTTTCAATTTTTTCAAAAGTAACGTTATAGTTTTATATTTAAAATATTAATTATAATATCTTTGATAAATACAGTATTTTATCGAGTTCTGTTTTTAGAGGAAATTAATTTCCAAACCGATGTGAAAGATTTCTAATTATTTTTAAAAATAGATTTTGTACGCTTTGTTATTTACCATAAAAATCTATCATGGAAATAATCATTAAGAATAAAATAAAATACTAAATTACTAATTTAACTAACATTCAGAAAGTAAAAATATTATATTTTTGCTTAAACCGCCAATACTTAATATCATAGCTTGAAAATGATAATATATAGTTGTTGTGATTAAAACATCATCAAATTCATAAAACGATAGATTAGAAATTTTTTTTATACAACGATTTTATAATAAATACACGTAATTTCAATACATCGCCTGTAACTACTTTATTTACAGTTAAGTATATAAAATATACAAATATTATTTTTAAAAGATAAAGAAACAAATTTTCTTACATAAACTTAAGAATTCATCATTCAATATTTTTTTATTTTACATCGTGGGAATAAATAAAACTTTCGTGACGTGCGATTGCATTACATACAGAATAAACATACCGAAAACAATTTTCCACAGTGGAAAATTCGATAGACGTACGAATAAATTATACATGCCTACGAGCAACGATCAAACGCAAGACTCAAATTCCACTCGACATTTTCAGATACTCACCGGACGAGAAATCATCCTCTGGTTGTGCGTCGCCGGCGGAGCGTCGACGTATGATCCTACCCGGACAAAGTTCATCGCGGTCCCGAACTCCTATACCCACCGGCAAAGTCAGCGAACTCTCGCAGCACGACAGCAAAATGTCGTCCGAGTGTTCCTCCGACGAGACGGTGATCTACGTGGTGAAGCCAAGCCCGAGCGAGGAAACGTCGAGGAGCATCGCCGACGGCGCCAAGGGCAACGGAAACAGCAACAACACCGACGACGACGACGAGGGCGAGCACAGCGAACCCGACAAGACATTGCCCAAAATATACTCGACCGTGAATTCGGTCAGTTCCCAGGACAGCGGCATAAATCTGTCCTTCCACGACAGCGATCGATCGGTCGACGGTTCCGTAGCCGAACTCGGACGCAGCAGCAGTGCCGAGTCCAATTCGAACGGCTGCTGTTCTCGAAGGCCGCGATTCGGAAGCGCCAATCCCTCGTCCTTGTGCAAGCAAAACCGAACCGCGGCCAACGACGACCTCTCCGAGGACGACGAGATCTTCTTCTCGGCGTCGCAGCAATCGCACATCGTCGAGGGTCGGGACAACGTCGACGAACAGCAGCAGCATCAGCATCAGCAGCAGCAACAACTCAACGGCGGACAGTGGCACTGTCCGCCCAAAAATATTTGGAAGCCGACGGTCGAGGCTATGCAGGAGTTCGACATGATCAAGGACAACGACAGGATACTCTTGTGTCTCGCGCCGACGGGCAAAAGCTCCTTGACTCTCCTCCACACTCTTCGGCAGTACAGATTTTACGCGCGATCCAAGGGCATCGACTTCGAGGTCGGCGTCGCGAGTATCGCGTACGAGAGTCACGATCCTCTCGCCTCCGGCGCGTACTTCAAAGCTCTCAACGTGCCATACTTTTACGAGGAACTCGGCAAGGATGGCAAGACGGAGTCCGATGCCAAGGACTCCGTTTCTAGTCAAAACGCCCCGAGGGTCGCGGGTCCGTGCACGAGCTTCTGCGAGAAAGCGACGAGGGCGAAGCTTTACGCCTTGGCTAAGAAAAATAATTACAACGTCTTGGCGCTGGGCCAGAATTTGGACGATTTAACCGAGGGATTCTTGTCGTCGGTTTTCAACAACGGAAAGTTAAGGACCATGAAAGCACACTATTATATCAGAGAACAAGCGCTAAGAGTGATTAGACCTTTTGTGTACGTGAGAGAAAAGGCGCTCAAGTCCTTTACCGAGAACAAGAAGCTCCCGATTTTTATGGATGTCGTTACCGACACGGGGGAGAATATTCGGGTAAAGATTCATTTAAAATATTGATTTTTTACGTTTACAACTTTCATTCCATTAATCTCGCTTCGCCTGAAAAGACAATTATGAATTTGCTTAAATATTTGATCAACTGTGTTTTATTAGCTTCAAATTTATGCTTAACATCGTTCGTTTACTTAATTTTAATATACAAATATTATATCACGCGTTAATTGAAAAAATTTGTTTTTTTAAATCAGTGTAGTATTTGTAAATCGATCGATCGATCAAAAAGATATAACGTATCAAACTACTAAAGTTATATAAATCGAAACTTCTTTTTCGGTATTTGCTCAAAATAATACAATTTAATTTTAGAAATTTAAAATAAAATCTCGAAAGTACTTTCATAAATGAACGCTGCAAAAAAAAACGCGAGCTTAAATTCATAAATTGTCCCTAATTAACGGATTGGTATTCGCGGTTGCGAGGATAGAAAAAAAAACACTAATCGACATTTCTGCCTTCAGAAAAAGAACGAAGAGCTGATGGTCCGTCAGGAAATCGCGTATCCACGGTTATATTGGTCGCTTCGATCCGCTCTCCGACCTTTGATATCCGCTCACAGTCTGAGCAGCGAAAGCGAACAACCGTACAAACGACAACAACACAGGCGACCACGAACAAACTCCTTTAGCGCCGTTCCTCTAATCACGTCCTCCTCCGATCCGTACGCATCCTCGGTGACTTCGGCATCCCATCAGCGCATCGAGGACAGCGAAGAGACGGACGAGGAACCGGTTCTGTGAAGATCGAGGAAGGTCGAGGATCGTCGCCTCAAAGCGGCTTACCCAAGGTGCTCGACAATAATCAAGTCGACACGGAGCTCCACATTCCACGTTTCCGAGCGGCCAATGAATTTCAAGACGAGGACTCGCTGAATGGACGAGAGAACGGATTTTAAAACTACGTATGGAAAATAGGAGAATCTCTTCCGTAGCGCGTTTTCGTCTTAATCGTAAAAATTTCATATTACTCCTCGATAAATTTTATATTTCTCAACATACAAGCTGTCAAACTCCATACGAAACACATAGAAAAGAACATTGTACATAAATTTGATATAACGAATATCATTGAGAATTACGCGGGATGTTCGATCAACGATCGCGTAATTCGATCAAACGCAGTAGATATCGATATCATTTTCAGAGACGTTATTATTGGTACGAGCCCATCGCGACTACTATTTATTAGGAATTGCAAAGTAATCTCCGCGGTTTTTAAATAATCTCACGAGGTCGCGAATAAGTTTCATTCGTCCAATTCAAAGGTTGACCATCGATTCGAATACTTTCTTTAGTCTTTATTTAATTTTCTTTGAAAATATTATCTTCTATTTGTAGCAATTTCAACCTTTTTCTTTATCGAATTTATAATAAATGGCGGAATAAGACTTACAAAATCGGCTTAATACTCATTCCATTTATTGTAATTTATTCGTTTTTCTTTGTTTTTTTTTTTTTATAAAAGAGTCATATGTTTTCCGAGCATCGTTTGCCTGTAATTTATTTATGATGAATGTTTAATTTACGTACATATTATCGGTATCAATTTATCCTTGCCATCGAGTCTTTCTTTTATCTATTGATACATTCATGTTTGTAACTTAATTTCATTCTGTGTTAATAATGGTTTAAGAATTGGAACTATTTCCAACCTATCATTATTCGTGTATTCGAGAGTACTTATTTTTAAAGTTAAGTATCGATATAGGGTTAATAATTCAACGTGTACGATTAGTTGGAGTAAATTTTTCATATTCTTTCCAACAATTTTCGAGAATAAAAGTAGGTTCTGTTTGGAATGCTGTTTACGAGTTTACATGTTGTATGAAAATAGAGCATTGCTACAATATAAAAGAAATATTTGAAAGTTAATTACGTATAAACGAAATAAAGTGTTTTAATTGATATTCAATCATGGGAATAATGTGCATCGATGAGTATTGTTTTATGATTTTAAAGTATAATTTATATAAATTTTTATGTAAAATTTTGAAATACATTTCGCATTATTTCTTACTCTACTATATAATCTTTGAAAATTAAAATAAATTAAATTACAAAAAATATTTATAAACCATTGAATGTATATTTTTCAAATTAAATTGCATCATCGAAACGTGCAATCCTACGAATTCATTATTGAACATAAAAATTTATATTCAATGTAGATTAAAATGATAAAACAGTGGTCGTATTTCGATGGAACAATAAGTAGATGAATTATAAAAGTAAGAATCGTTACAAAATATTTTGAAATGTGCCACCGAACGATTTTTATTTCACTGTAAATTTTCATTCGTCATGTTCTTTTTTATATTTTTCTACAACAAATATTATTGCAATTTCAAGTATTTTGAGGTAATTTAAATGCACTTTTTCTACCGTAAATAGTTAATTACGTGAAATTTTTTAAATGCATATTTCTTTATTTTATTTAATTATAAATAATTACAAGTTTACTATTACATCATTTTTATTCGCGTGTAATGTGAAACTTGGTTAAATTTATAAAGTAAGAAAACGATAACACTGCCTTACTTGCGGCGTGTGCGAGTTTTCATAAATACTTTTTTATTATAAAAATTCTCTTGTCAAAGTTCACTTCGGTCTTTCTTATTTACTCATTTTAATCGCGTCTCGCAGTTAACGTTCTAAGGTGACATATTATTTTAATATTATTTTAAACTTAAGATAATATTTCCGATTCGAAGAAGTATATTTATACGTTGTACGAATAAGAGAAAAAAAAAATATTTACTAGATACTTTAAAATGTGAAAATTTATGCAATTTAAAAACTTATCATTTTTATCTATTTTGCTGAAAAATATTGCCTATACATTATAGAAAATCATCTCTTTGCTGGAATATTATTTATGCAAACAGGAATTAAAAGATGCAATACAAAAATGAAAAGTCCGTATAGCACCAACGATGTTTTAGTTACATCCAAGAGCACATCGAATTAATGTCAGCATTTCTTCACAGAAACAAAGTGTTATTTAACGTAAAAGGTTTGTGATATGAGTTAAAAACAAATTAAAACTCTGGTCTGAATCCCTTTTACAGTAGATTTGGCGGCAATAATCTGTCTCAGTGGCCTTTACGTTTTTAATAATAAATTTGGCTACTTTTTATAACGATAGTACAATCGCGATGAAAATAAAATTGAAGTTTCTTGCTTGTAAAAAAAGTTATGGTTTGTGTTCCGCGATCGTTGAAAAAAGAAGAAAAAAAGTTGATACATAAATAAATAGTACGATGCTTACGAAATGTCGAAAAACAATCCTTTTCTTTTATTGACGTTCGATTGGGTGTTGTGTACATTTTTTTAACATTGTATAATTCGGCACAAAGTCGTAGGTTTTATGGCGGTCAAAATAAGATAACGACTTTATGTCCAAATTAAAGGAAATCTATTACCTATTAAACGAGCTATGCATGCACAATAACGTCTGTGTAAAGAAAGCAACTGTATTAGGAATATTTTCTCCGAATTATCTGTAAATAATAGCCCACTACTCGTGTAGATATAAATGTATCTACAGATTTAGGGCACGATAACACTTTTTAAATGTCAGATGCTAAACAGGAACGTTCAGTTGCTGGTATAATAAATACATAAAAAAAAAAAACAGTATTCAAAGTATCATCGATGATGTTATAAAATATGCAAAAATGGAAAAAAAGTTAAATTTATTTCCGATGCAGGGCTTATTATGGATGTTGTTATCCGATTTCCCCGATAAAAAGATGAATTCGTGTAGAGTATAACATTTGGATAATTGGTGCTTGCATCACGAGAGCGAAGTCGTTCTTTCATTCTTTGTTGTCGATTAGATCATGGAACGGTAATCAATTTCAATTGCTTTTCGCAGGCAATCGCGCAATGTTCGTAAAATTATATGTGCGAAGTTCTGATCGGCGGCACATGTGTTCTTTTTCGAGTAATTAAGTGCTCTGCGGCTGTGTATTGGCGTTATATATAATATAGAGAAGCCTCGCGCAAATTAAATCACTGAACGCTTTATTTCTTTCCTCGTGCTTCGACGGTGCATGTGAATGGGTTTATTGGTGTACGTGTGTGAGCGCAAGCGTGTCTATAAATCTGTTTCGGTCTTTTTTTTTTTTTTTAATTAGGAGCGAATGAATAACGAGAATAAACGAAATACCATATTAGAGAGGAAGTACGTACAGAAATTTATAGTTTGTAAGAAACTTTTCATATATATATATATATATATAAATATAAAATTAATATAAATATATATATACTATAAATATATATTATATATATATTTAAAAAGTGTAATATACTGTTATCCATGTATATATATATATCGTTGCAATGACATTAACATGATTTTTTTTTTTTCAAATTATTTAAACAGCAAAATACGAGAGTACTTGTAATGGTTTATCTGTTTTTCGCTGTTATAGTAAGACTAACTGTGTCTTATGAGAATGATTCGTTTATGCAAGTGTTGTTAAAGAAATTTTGGAAAAAATATAAATCAATAAATAGCATCGATAAACGATTGAAAAATTTTAGAAAATTGTTGACAAAATGACCACGTTTGAACAAAATAAAAATAATCAAGTCTGTACAAAATTTGACAATGTCGATAACAAATTTTCTTCCACTAACTTTATTGTTGAAAAAAAAAAAAAAAGAAAAACGAGACATCATCATTTTGATGAAATATTAAAAGCCTCTAGTAGTAATTTATAATTGTAAACGTTGTTCCACTTACCTGCTTTCCAAATGGGTCACACAACTTTTTGCATAAAATGTGTGTATAAAAAAAAAATAAAGAAATTTAATCAAACGTAGATAAAACGAATACGGTGTATTTTTGCGCGACTTGCTACACTGGACGATCAAACGAAGAAGCTAAAAAACTAGAAAAAGACTAAGCCTTTGACTAATTAAGATGATGATTAGAAACAAAATATATATACAAGAGTATATATGGATTATTATATGTAAGTAAATTAACTAATTGATTTTATTGTGATTATTGAAACGCTTTTAAGCTGAACTTCGTTGGATCGTTGATATGCAGTGAGTTAGTTTGTGTCAGATAATGTAAAACAAAAAATCACTTACGAATTACTGCGGATAGATCTTATATTTTCTGATAGTTGAGAGTACTACATTGTTATTGTATAAATATGTAAGTTTATTTATCGCTAATAAAAATGAACTTAATAAAAAACTGTTTTTTTTTACTTTGATATACCCGTATGTCTTTTGTGAAAATTAAATGAGTATTATTTGTTTTTTTTATATAATTTTAGTGACATTTATAAAACGATATAAAATTTATAATTACGAAAGAAATTTTTTAACTTTTTTTTAATTAGAAAATCGTATGAAGAATACATGACAGTTTTACAAGAATTGTAATTCTTTAAAAATGACAAATTGTAAAATAAACATATGGTTTAAATAAAATGGTAGGGGTTATAAGTAATATGTAAGAAAAAGACAATTTTTAAGTTTGCAGATTTATAATTTATTATTGATTTATTGAATTCTTAAAATATATATATGTATATACGTATGTACCGAACAGAGCAGAAATAGTCTGTCATGATTTATTTAATTATGACTAGAATCACACGGCGAAAGTACAGCCATTTATCAGTACTATAATAGAATAACATATTTCGAAAGAGGTAATTATTAGCTACCAAAAAAAATATTAATATAAATCATAACTCATAAATATTTAAAACCACGGGCTTAGCTCTATGAACAAATAATAATGTATAAATTTAAACGATAAAAGCAATTTTACTAGCTTGAAAGATACCTTACATTCTTATAGTCAATGTTTATATATTGTAATGGTAATTGCAATAATTTGCATTATATAAATTTGACCGACACGAAGACAATATATCTTGAATGATCAATTTCTTAGTAGATTTTTAAAGCAATCTTTTTAGAAAGAAGTTCGCTGTTGTTTCGAAATGTAAAGATTAATTTTTAAATCAAAATTGTGCTATAATATATACTATTAAGTGTTCAATTAATATTTCAAATATGTATATCAACTTTTTGTTGATAGTTTTGTAATTTATAAAAAAAATATTACAATTTCCATTTTTTATAAGTAAGAATCGAATAATACGAAATCATTTTTTTTTAGTTTACATAGGCTTATATTTAGTCTGTAGCATTTGAAACTAAAAGCAGAAATTAAATAAAATCTAAAAGGATTGAATTAACTTTAATTAGCTTGCATCGTAAAGTTTGGATGGAAACTTTTTAATCGCTAAAAAAATTATCTTAACGACTCAATGTTGATAAATTGACGGTATTACGATGTTTGCTTGCATAAGGAAAAATATAGACAGAAAGAAATTAGATATTATATAGACTGGAAAATAATGCCGTAGGAAGTTAATTAAATTCTTGCGGCCTATTCTAACAATGGATGAAATATGGAAATATTTTGACGTTCATAAATACAGAAAATTATAGGTTCATCTTGGTAAACTATCAAAGTCGAACCAAAACAAAATATTCATAGTCATAAAACCACATGTGTATTAAAACCATGGGTGATATATGGAGAAGGTAGTATTTTATAAGCTCTGAAAGTCAAGAAAACAGTTACCATCGGGAGTTAACAATAGAAACTGAAACGTTTCAATAATACTTTAAAAGAAAATAGACCATCAATAACATAGAATTGCCGAAAAGTAATTTTGCTCTACAACGCTTGACCGTACGTTGCATTGGCGATGAAATAAAACAATAATAAAATTCAAATGGAAAGTTTTTGTTCTCCCAGCTTATTCTTTGGACCATGTCCGAAACGATTATTACTTGTTCCTTTTGAAGTAATGCGCGTACAAAAAGAATGCTTCGAACAAAAAAAAAACAGAAACAGCAGAGAAATTTAATGCGCACATCGAATATATATATTAATTTTATAATAAAAGAACGATACCGATCGATGTTCATTATTCCTCACTATTTTAATTTGATGATTGATGTGAATTTGTAATTTGTTAAAGTTGTTTTCGAGTAATACATCATCCATTATACAACATTCATTAAAATTTTTCATTAATAATTTGTCGGAATATCGAGCAAAAGTAAGGAATGCAATCGTGAATTATAAACAATCCATTTGTTTCAAAATAAGGAAAAAATGAAACTAATTTTCGAAACAATTATACAATGAATTATAAACTGGCTTATTTTTTTTTATATTAATTAGTAATTTAAGAATCAACAGCGAGGATTAGAATTATTTCACTTCAAATACATTTGATTTACATCTTTTGCATTGAGAAATTCGATAGTTAAATAGACATAACGTTTCGATATTATTTTTTTTCTCAATTTTTATAAGAATTATTATTAAAAATTGAGAAATTTATATGTAAGTTTAATACAACGTCTAAGCTTTTTACTTTGGATAGAGCAGTTGATCGATTCACGTTTGAAGCGTGCATAATGAAATTTTTTTAAAGATGGTGTTTTCAGATATATTTATATATTTATATTTATTTATATGTAAATGACGCAATGAACTTTCTCACGGAGAAAGTCTTTTTATGCATCTTCGAAGTTTTTTGCTCGATCGAGATAATCGAATATTATTGAAATTTTGACACTTATAATTTGAATTTGATTTACTTAATGTTAATTTAATGTTTAGTTCGCCAAAGGGAAGATGTTATCTATTTAATATGAATATTTCGTTAAAAGTGCTTTATGTTTTAGGCATTATTAACTACACGATTTATCGATTATCATTAGCTTGATATATTTAAAAATGTAAGATCCTTATTACTTTTTCCATCAAGTTGAAACACTAAAGTGGTAAATCTTATTGCGATACGTTTCCACAGTTGCAAATTTGTTATATTTTAAATGTTTTTGTTCAAAAAAAATTTGCATCGAAAAGACATTGCAACTTATAATTAGTTTCGTTCAGGAACCATACAAACTTTTTCGATCGTAGTTGTTGAAGATCAAATAATTTTTAAATTGATATTATACTTAAGACTCTGATTTAATTAAATTAATTATATTATATTATTAACTCATACAAAAGTTTCTTAACCTAAAATATTCGACGCAAAATAATAATTAAACGATGCATCGTTTTTCATATTGTCGATGCAACTAAAAAATCATGGCATCGCAATCACAAATATTTGGCATATTCGTCTTCTATTATCTACTATTACAATATTAGATGATAGAGCCAAGTCTTTCGGTTACTTCATATAACAAATGTGCAGAAAAGTTTCGATACAGTGCAAAAGCGGGAAATTCAGTTTAAGTCGAAAAGTTATCGGGAACGATAGCCTTTTTCCTTGTTGCCTCTTCGTCCAGGGCACGAACATATTAAAAAAATCTATCATTTACTTTTGAAATCGATAATACGATGATACGAATACCCGATCGTCGTTAAAAATCGGACAAGCCCTGATTCGCGCTTTAGAATTGCGCGCGCGAAGGGCAAAAGGAAAACGTACGTACGGGATTCGCACGTGTCACCGATAATTTATGCGAGCGATCGTTCCCAAGTGCGTACATTTAATGCAAGTCACACACCGTCAGAATTCGTAACGAAAACCCGGTAACTCGGCAGTGCATCGATTAACGATCGACAGACATGAGCAGCGTAAACGTCCGGACTTCCATGCGCGTATATCCGCGGCTGTCGCTTACGGATATTGAAGCGGAGTTGAGATTCGCGTTATCTTTTTTACGATGCATCCTCGATTCTTGAGCCTACTTCTTCTTTTATCAGCGCCTCGTGCAGTCGCCCTTCAGCTGTAAAGTGTCTTCGTAAATCTCTTGAAATGGTGTTGATGCGCGATTACCGATCGCTTCTCTTCTTTCGCGTACCTCCTCTTATTTTCTTTTAGTTGCTTTCTTCGATTTATGGGGAGCAGATTAAAGCTCCTTCAGTGATTGCGGATGTGCTGCAGCTCCTTCCTCGTATTCGTAGTCATCGTCCTCGTCGTCGTCGTCGTCGTCGATTCCTGGTTCGCCTAATGCATGCACGAATTCTGAAAGGAAAAAGAAATAGTTACTTTTTTTACGGTACTCTATTCTTTTGTAAACCTATGTTGTATGTTGTATCTTTCTTTGCGTTGTTAAGACGGGTATTATTGCATCAAAATGGTTCAATGGGAAGTTTAATTTATTTTACCAAAACAATATTTAGATAAAAATACTCTTAAACGTATAATAATGGATAAACATTTTGAGATTTCGATACCTTTGAATTAATTAAAAATACTAGAATTATTTGCTAAAGTTTTCATTTTCTAGAGCTTTAGTCTTTGTAAAATTCATATAAAACTCCATATAAAATAAATTTTATTATTTTAATGATGCAAAATATTCAATTATAAGTATAAAATTTATTTTTCAAGTGGGAGTTTTTTAATAACATGCTTTATATTATGCATGAATTGATTATAGCATCGTTTTGTATAAATTTTTATTAAATTTTTAATAAGTTTAAATGCTTTTATGACTTCTGCATTTATAAAATTAAAGTTTAAATATGTGTAATATTTTAAATTATAGTCAAACTATAACTTTTACATATTTTTTGCAATTAAGTTTTTATTCAGACTTTTAAAATACATATTCTTTATTTTCTTTTTTTACCTTTATATGTTGAATGCATAATTTTTAAAAATAATTTTTGTAGATAATAAAGCACTTATACGTTAAATGTATTTACTTTAGATTAAAGAATATATATAGATATATAATTCTACGATTTCATTTTATTTCCGTCTTATGCATCAATTTAGCCAAGTTGTAATAGTCGTAAACGAAGGACTAATGATTGATTGTTCTCAGGATCACTTACATCGAACATATTTATTTTAGTTTATATTTCATTTTAGTTTTTATAAATTTTAGCTAATATAACATTTATAGTTATAATATTTTTCGATTTTTAAATCAACCTTGTATTAACTTTGTATTTTAAGTAAAACAGTATTTTAATAATAAATACTTGTATTTAAAAATTCTTCAGTATAGTATATTTATACAAGTGTTAAAAATTTGTTGTTTACAAGTTAATTTGGTTAATATATCAATGCTACTAATGATTTGAAATTTTAGATGCGTTGAAAGAAAAAATTAAATGGAATTGTTTAATAATATAATGAGTATAAAATAACATTTCATATTTATAAATCAAATTCTATATGGAACTGAATAAGTGAATTATTTAGGTTGTAGTATATAATATTTATTTTAGAGTAGTTAAAAAACTTTAAAAAGTAATTAGACTTTTCAAAAGTTTTCTTTTAAATATATCAACAAACCAACCTTCTATGATGGATTTAAAGTTAAATCATATTTATCACAAATATTTATATTTTCAAATTAATTATAATATTTACAAGCAATTAAAAATTTAAAAAAATATAAATAAATAATTCTAAATTATATATGTATTAACTAATAATAAATAGAATATAATGATCTACAGAATAAACTAATTGAAAACTAAATTTAATAATCTAATAAAATATTTAATTTCTG
Organism: Dolichoris vasculosae; assembly: GCA_018907195.1. Taxonomy (NCBI): domain Eukaryota; kingdom Metazoa; phylum Arthropoda; class Insecta; order Hymenoptera; family Agaonidae; genus Dolichoris; species Dolichoris vasculosae. Next base: position 24,139,858 of record JACCHY010000002.1, read on the forward strand.
AATTTAAACGGAATGTGTTGCTTAATAACATATATAATATTGGAAATTTACTAAGCAGAAGATCTTTACTTATCGTTTATTAAATTTAAACAATTTGTAATGTATTTAAAAGTATAAATATTTTGTAACTTGTTAATAAGACAAGTTTCGAGTAATAACTTTTATGATTTGTTTCTTGAACTTAGCTGTTATAATATAATTCGAAACTAAAACTGTACTATTTTATCTTTGTTTAAAGTCTTATAACTTGTGTATATAGAATTGTACAAATGCACCTACACTTGTATGTTAAAATTAGATATGTTTATGTACTCGATAACAGACTACATTATACATTATGCTTTCTCAAATATTCCAAGGAGTAAGATTAAATGTTCTGAATTTAAGGAATAAAAATATTACAATTATTAAAAACTGTAGTATTAAAAATACATATCATATTCATAAATTAAATTCTTAACGCTTCTTCATTTATACATGTGATGCGTTCACATTTCAGCTACAATATATGCATTAATAGTGTGATTTATTTATCAAAAGTTCTTTATGACGGAAGATTCACAATACGTTGCTTCATGGCTAAAGTTACTTATCGTTCAGAGTATCAGGCTAGAAAAGCCGTATAAAAAGAAAGCGTGGAAATAGAGAAAGTTTCTGAAAAATGGAATATCAATGAGTATTGTTCTCTATAAAATATGGATGTTCTCGAGGTACAAACGGATCAGTCATCTGTGCTCTAGAATAGTTACACTTATGCAGAGATTCTTTTCTCTCTGTAAAAACGAGCCTATCTAGATTATGTTCTGGTACTCTCGTACGTTTCTTTTGAATTTTGATTTTGCTGCCTCGACGGTTAAGATATCAACTCGTAATAGGGCTCTTAAAAGTAGGTACAACTGTACAAGAATAAAATTATTTTATAGTGCAATTGTTCAACGGAAATATACTAGAATAAATTTAAATTTCATGGATCGTGATTTTTTAAATTCTTCATTTATTTCTTCTAATTCTTTTAAAGTAGTTTGATTTTTTTTTTAAATAATAATTAATTTTGTTATTATTCGAGAAATATAGTATTGATAATATGCAAATAATTTTATTCGATAAATACAGTAATTTGATAATATATTACTTTTATAAATTAACAATCCTGTAATTTAAATATTAGTATGAAATTGAAATAAAATTTTTTTAGTAACCTATTTTTAATTTTGCATTTTTACCAATTAAATTCTTGAAATAAATAAAATTATTCTAGAAATAAGATAATAAGATTTAAAATAAATTAACTCAATTTTATAATATATTTATATATATAATAATTTTTATAATTTTTTTACATAAATATATATTTGTACATTTATATGCGTAAGTATTGGAGTATAAAAATGATTATATTTGCTTATGTAAATAATTGCATTTCCTTCATTTAAAATTGATCTTAAAACAAATTTAAAAAATTTTGTATAATAGAAATCATAAACAATTACATTTTTTATTATTGCTTCGAAATATAAAATTAAGAAAGAAGATATAAATATATATAAATAGATCAAAAGGTTAATTCGGAATTTTTAAAATAATTTAAAAAGTCAGTACCATTAAGTTCTAGAAGAAATATTTTGTGCAATATTTTATGTATTCATAATTGAACATTAAACTAATTTTTAAAAATCTATAAAATTCTATAAAGTAAAGGTAATACACAAATTCTGTGTACTTTTTCCTTTTGCTCTTTTGGAATATTTGAAATAAATTAAATCTTTAGATTTAGTTTCGGAATAAATCGATGATAAAAAGTTCATGAAAAACATATAAGGTAAGAGACAAAATATGTGATCTATAAATCTAGATCTATTAAAATTAGTTCTTAGATAATATATTACATAACGTGTGTTACTATCAATTTATTTTCAATTCTTTGAAAATTAACGAAATTATTTAAAATAGTCAAGATTTTTCGATTATATTAAGGTAATTATTGAAATAAAATTTAAGTGGAAATTTATTATGAATTATATCCAAAATATTATCCATTTAGTAAAAGTTAAAATTAGAAGTAACATACTTTTAAAAAAGTATTTTAAAGCGTTCGTAAATATTTTTATAAAATTTTTTTTAAAGATGTTGAATAATAAATGTTTACACTTTAAGTTTAATAACTTTATTAATATTTAAAAATATGGAAACTGAGGTTTATAATCAAAAAAGTTATTACACAAAAGTAAAATAAATTCGTATAAATATTGTCCATTTTGTAGATCTAAATCATAATATTCAAATTTAGAAATACATGCTTATATTTAAATTATTATGCAGTAATTAAATTATTAAACTATATTTAATTTATATATAAAAAATACAGCCATGTGAAAAAATATAAAAGGTTACAATTTTTAAATTTGTTTTTGTGATTTTTTTCTTTATTTTTTTAAAATCACGTACTTGAAATTTATGATGTATAACTTTTTGAATTAGTAAAATGCGACAGTTGCATGTGTAACACATCTCCACGCACACATACACAAAATTTATTTTTATTCAGTTCTTCCCATCTAAAATCACGATCTAACTTGTTATCGATGACAATTTATTTCTTTCCAGATCAAAACTCGAGTATTGCCATTGACAGGTGACTGGATATGGTATATCGATGAAAAGAGCAAAATGAAAATAAGTTTTCGTACGATTTTCTCTTACCATAGAAATCGATTCGTCCGTCTCCGTCCACATCCACTTCCTTGATCATGTCTTGAACTGCAATAGAAAAACAGAGAAATTTTGATGACATGTAAAAATAAATACGTGCCAATATAAGTTTACGAACTGTTAAAATAATACAAATAAAATTTCGAGTAAAGAAATTAACTAATTATCCATTTTCTTGGAAAACTAAAAAAGTTATAATTATTGTAATAAATAAATTAATATATATTATAATTTAGCCGTGATAATTATATTTATGTATATTTATATATATTTTATTTTAAAAATGTATTCTTCATTAATGATAAACATAAATTATTTAATATTTTAGGTTATTAAATTAGTTATAAAATTTTTATAATATAGACAAAGAAGTAAAAATTATTATAAAATAACTCGATAGTAAAGTTTCGTCGGAGATTTTATTATGTTTTAATTCAAATTAAGAACAACAGAGTAATATAATTAGGTTTTCAAATTATGATACATACCATAATAAAATTTTATGAAATAATATACAATAACATTTGCATATTAATTTGTATTTTTCTATGCCATAAATAAAAAATATAATATAATAAACGATGTGTACTAATTTTGTGCATAGTATTACTATAATGCGAATATTAATAAAATTATCGGTTAAAATAATATTTTGCTGCTAATGTTATTCGAAACGAAATCGATTCCAATGCACTTCTGTTTCAATATAATTTACATCACGATACGTTTGAATGCGCAATATACGAAAAAAGACGGCCACAAATTGTCACGTCGAATCCTCAATTACTTGTTACTGTAGTCGCCGCAACTCAAGTAAACAGAAACAATTCACATGCTGATAGCTAACTTTATACATGTACGCGGAATTAGTCATATTCATCAACATTAATTAACACAATTTATAAGCAACACATGAAGCTCGATGCATTTATTCGCGTATTGAATAGAATTCATTGTAATAAATATTGAATTATAAACGATGAATAGTTAACTCGTGGATTGCTAACTTTTATTCTTGTAAAGTTATAATGAAGTGAGTTCAGCTGAAACCACGTGATTCGCGATTAATTCATTAGCCGCGTACATATGTATATTCGCACCAGTGCTACGTTCGCATAACCGTAAGCAATTAAAGTTCGCAGTGCTTTGAAACACCTCTTCGTCTACAGATGTATGAAAGAGGAGCAAAAATTGGAGCGAACGGAGGTGGAAAAAGCTTCGGCAGCTTTTAATTAGTGCGCTCACTGGAAATTGTCTCGAATATTCCTCGCCTATCGGGCATTTAACTTTCAACGTGAGAAACACGAGGTTTTGGCTTTGCGATTTTTATCATTTGCAATTCAAAATTGTGGGAATTTTTTAATTCATCCATGTATATACATATAACACAAAAAGGTTTATATACTTAAGGCCTAAGGTTCGGTAGATTATACCCAAGTGGAAAAATTGGTCCTATCGTCTTATTAGCTATTCTAGTCTCTCGCAGACTACCGCAACAAGGTTAAAACGTAAAGTTCTGTGAAGAACGTGTTAATAATTCGCGCGTTATAGGGGATAATCGAACAAGGATGGTCGAGAACTCGAGGGGTTGGAAATTCCCCATAGTAAAGAATTATTATATGAGCGCGTGGATACATTTTTCGTGTAGATAAAAATTTTGCGCAAAACATTTTCAACTAGCCCTTTTATTCGTTAAAAAAATTCTATCTATCGATATAGTTTTATATATATTCTTTATTTATATAATCTATAGTTTATTTTTGCGTTGTATAACGATTCTTTATTTTCTTATTAGTTTAAATAAAACTGTGCGAATGGAAGTTAAAAAATTACATATTTTTAAATGCGTAATAAAATACCAAAACTTTATATAACGGGCTTAAATTTTTATTGTTTTTTTCAGAATAAATTAGCATAATAATTAAAAAATATACTTAAAGTCCGCAAATATAGTTTATTTTTATTTTCAAAAGATGATAACATTTTCATATTTATAGTTTTTATATTTGGCATATATTTTCTAGAATAAGCACGTCGAACTTTTCTAGTTAAAAATATTATTAGATATATGAAATATTTAATCGAAATTACGTATTTAAAACACTTTACATAATTGTATGTAAATATACGTAAAGTCACTTTCATTGTGGTACTTATTTAAGCAAATTTTATTTATCATGTTGTTTATTGATACTCAATGAAACGTCTCCTTATTTAATTCTAAATAAATGTTTATTCATATTTATGTATTAAATTCCAATAATTTCAGTAAAGTGATAATTTAAAAACGTAACCAGAATTAATTTATTGAAAAATAAATATTTCAAAATGATATCGATGAAAATAATAATTTATTTACTCTGAGTAGCATAAAAAATAATAGTTCGTTAAATATATTATACGAGAAAATAATTAGTTAAATACACGTATGAATTTAACGATGAAAATTATATTTTGTAATTCTAATTAATTAATAAAATGTGATTCATTAATTATTTATTTCTTCTATATTTGTAAATAATATTTCAAAACTTTTATTTTTAAAAACTAAATATTAAAAATAAAAATAAGTAGTCATAACTTTTGATAAATTCTTTGCTTTTACAGTACTATTAACTTTCGTTCTTTTTAATTTCAATTAGTTTTGTAGTTTTTATACTATTTTTCATCAAATATTCTATAATATAGCACTATGAAAAATTGTGAATACACTCATACGATAAGGTTTCGTCTTATTATAGTTGATGAAAATATATCGTTTTAACCAAATAAAAAAGTAAATCGAGTTGAGTAGCAATTTATATGACAATCGAAGCTAAAAAGTCGATCGGACAGAGAAGATCGATAAAGGAAAGCTACTATAAAAAGTTGACGAAGACGAGCCATGAATTTATTCTGTACGAACTTTTATCGGGTTCTTAAATAAAGTACTAACGCGAGTCTTCACTAAACCTTCTAGAAATCATATTAGTAATCGTCTTTCTTTCCCTTTTCTTACTATTTAATCTATAAAGAGAAACACTTAGCAGTGGTGTTTGAAAGATTTTGAAGTATTTATTTTACTTTCTTGTAAGACCGAATAGAATGACATCGAGATAATTTAAATAAATTTCAATCGCTTTGGCTCAAAAAGCAAAACTGTTTAGTTGATTTTTGAAGTTACACTATATTAAAAGGAAAAAGAAAATTGAAATAGGAATGTTTCTTGCAACTTTATTACAATCATTGTCTTTATTTGAAACACGCATAATAATATTTTGAATATTTTAATGTATTTCTAATTAACTAAAATAATAATAATTAATTTTCTTTTGATAATATAATTACATAAAAATCTGTTTAATGGGTTTCTTAATTAAAGTAGTTTGTTTGCTTGCTAACAGTGGAAAATGAGTGAAAGTTTTGTGCTGAATAAAAAGTTTCTTATTTTGTCATAAAAAATTAAACAACAAGTAATGTTTAGCTCTGGGGGACATTGCGAATGTTACTTTTCATTTTTTTTTGTCATCATAAGAATTTTCTTCCTATTGTATAATCGAAAAAGTAAAAAAAATTTTTCCTAATTAAAATTTTCTTCAATTTGCGGTAATTGCTTACATCGAAACACGTGCATAAAATTATCACGATGAAGCGATAAAAACGAATACGATTCGTTGTAAAAATATTAAAATTAATATAATTTGTGCTATAAGATTGATCCATAAAAAAGATTAAAAACTAAAAGATGAACAACTTAAATACATTATACCTTACACTTTTTTGAAAATTATTCAAAATAAATAATATGTACACTCTTACATTACGTTAAATGAAATAGTTAAAAAACCTTTGTTAAAATTAATTCCAAGATTCTCAATTTATGAATAAAATATTGAAATTGCATTTATGTAACAAATTATCGGCAAACGATTACAAAGATCTCGTTAAAATATGAAATATTCCAATTAAATTGTAACATTTATAACACGTATATACAACATCAAGTAAAATTGTTCCACTTGAACGCCGTACTGTATATTTGTCTCCGTGAAAAAATACATGACATAAAAAAAAAGTAAGGTAAACGGTGGTTAGCTTTATAGTAACGACGTATGCAAAACCGTCGACCAACGCAATGTTGTGAGTCGTATTATTATCCACGCGACGGTTGTGCTAACTCTTGATTTTTGCGCACGCGAAATGCAAAGCTAGAGAAATTTTAAAGCCGCGCTTTCTTTATGAGCCGTTAAATTCTTTCAACTGGCCGACGTGCCATTCTGTAGCTCGGGAAATTAATATAACCTCGGTTGATGGGACGCAGCTTAGATTTCTTCAATTTCGCATTTTTATTTTTCAAGGTTTTATAAATACGGAAGATCTACTGTGGAATAACTGTCTGTCAGTTTCGCGTCGGTCTATGTAAGTGATAAACATTATAAGTTTAGCTTACGATGGGAAAGAGTGATTTATACGAGAGTGAGTTTATACGAATCTTACTTTCATCCTCGGAGAGATTCTTGCCGAGACACTGGAGCACAGCTTGAAGATCGGATGCAGTTATGTAGCCACGATTGTGTTTATCGAATACCTGAAACATATTTACACAATTATTAAATCTATGTTTATTATATGGATTGTCAGCACTCATGAGTTAACGAAAAAAATTCTGCAGTGAATTTTTTGTACTTGATTGGATAGGAATTCGGAAAAAGAAATTATGTATTGTATTTCATCGCGAATAGTTTTAGAAGCTATTTTTTATTATTTATAAATTAGGTGCACAATTTATTTATCGGAAGCAAAATAAAAATATCGAATAATATACTAAAGGAACTAAAGCGTATACGTAAAATTGTATTTTTCATTTAATAAATAATACGCGTAATAAACAATAACGAAATTTCAATTTATTTCAAATGTTATAGACTTTTAGTATACTTGACTCTTTATTTTAAAAATTAAATATTAAAATAGATTTTTTTTAACCAATTGTTTTAAGTATATTATTTTATTTCTAGAAAAAAAATTATAAATTAAAAAAAATATTGTCTTTTATTTTAAAATATATTAAAAAATTGATACTTTATTGATTATTAATGTAATTCTATGTTGTTATGTATTTTTAATTAAATAATAGTATTGATTTTTAATTAAATAATAGTGAATTATAAATCTCTGTAACTGTTTGATTTTTATATTTTCACGCAAGATTATTATTATTATAAGATTGACTCGATCTTTCTTCTAAATTATATCTATTTTTTTTTAAAAAGGTTACACTGTTAAAAATAGTTATGAAAAGTATAAATTATTAAGACAATTAGAAAGTTATATTTATATTTTTAATAACAAAAAATCCACAGATTTATAATATGATGTTTCGATGATAATTGTTAAAAAAATAAATAAAAATTCCTAATTAAATGATTAGAAATACGATAAATTAGATTTTTCGTGAAAAAAACTATATTTATGACTACTTCCTGTAAAAAAATTATTCAGGAATAGTTTTCCATTATTTATTTGAAAAATTATTCAAATCACAAATTTAGAAATTTATCTTAAATGTGATTCGATCAATAATAAGATGGTGTACAATTAGGAAGTTTAATACAAAGTAAAAGCCGAAGAAAGAATAGTAGGATGTATAGGATGTCTTAGTAGACAGTAGTGATGGAATTTAGAGTAGAGAAAAGTCGATGAATCTATGGCGTTCATTGAAATTCCATTGAGTTCCTTTCAGAGGGTAATTGTCGATAGTTTCAAACATACCTTCACAGGTTTAAACTAGAGCAACGCTCGGATGGATTAAAGAACAAGACAATTTCCAAGAACGACCGACTGATGTATATTCATCGCCTTCTCTAATCAAGCAAGAAAGACTTTAATAAGCGTTCGCGAGGTATTCGATTCCTCGGAAAACAATTAAATGTATGCCGACCTCGGATGACCAAAGGAATGGAGTTAGCAACCAATTATGGGTTTTCCATGCAAGTTTAAAAAAAAACTTACGCATTCCTAATCTTAGTTCGGTAAGAACGAAGGATACAGGTTGATTGACAAGCGGCAAAAAACTTATTCGCAGATTCAATGAATTCGACGTACGAACGTCAAGCGAGAAAAGCAAATTTGGATGATTGAGTGAGACGAAGAGTTGAAACGACAAATTTGGCATAAGCGAGTTCATGTCTTGACTAGTAGCGTTTTTATGTAAACTTGAACGTTGTGGTGTGAGTTAGTGGAACCATGAGTCGGTAAGCAAAGTAACGAAAGTGAAGATTTTTTAGAAGTGTGAATAAGCCTCGTATTATAAAAGAAGGCGAGACTTGGAGAAATTGAGTTCAAGCTATTTTTATCGAAAACAACTGAATGTATTACTGTGTTTCTCAATCGGTCTCTGTTAGTTCTTATTAAAAGTGATTATTTAATTTGTTTTACTCGTATCTTCGCTACAAAAACTCGTTTTGAAAATAAATTATATAAGTTAAGAAAAAAACTAATATTCTTTATTTTTTGTATTTTGTATTAAAATGTTAAAGGGAAAAATTTGTTATATCCATCAAAAGTATTTAAGAGAGTTAAGGCGTATGAAATTAAATTATTAAAAGAAAAATACGAATGGCATCAATTTTGAATAAATGTGCCAGAAATATTTAATTAGTAATAAATAAGTACATGATTATTGATATATTTGATGCTTTAAAAATATATTATATTATTATTATTAACTTTTAAGGATGATTTATTTTACAATAAAATATAAAATTATTTATTTTGAATGATTCAATAATGTCCTTTCATAATTTCATATCCATGCGTTTTATATATTCATACGTAATTATCACATGTGTTGATTAGATTTGCGTAATTATAGAGAAAAAATCTTACTCGAATATTATTTTTATATATTCATCGTATTTCTCAATAATTAAAGAAAATTCAAGTAATTAATTTTACAAAAATATTCTTTTAATTACGCTTTAATTTTAATTTGAAATTGAATCCAAAAAGAGAACATCAAAGATTTAATTTTAATTAAAAAAAAAAGAAAAATATGTAGAAATCATTAACATCAAATATGTAAACAGATAAATTCTGAACTTTAAATTTAATAATTATGCAGGAAAGTTGCATATGTAATAAAGCTTTGATGTGATTATAATTTCAAGAACATCATTAATAAGAGAATTTACAGAATAATGAAAATTAATTTTGCATAGAAAAAATATACGTAATTTGTACGTTATTTAAGTATTATAAGTTAATATTTCAATAGGTAAAAATGTATTTCTTTTCATTATTCCGTAAATTATCTTAAAAATTAAATTATCTTATTCAACACGAAAATAATATCATTTACCGGTCATCCATTAAATAATGGAACAATTTAAATTTTTATTTATCTGCAATACTTTGTATAAATTGTTAATATATGTTAAAATAATAAAAAAAAGTTGAATGTAATTATCGATTGAATAAATTCATTTTTTACGCATTTGTGAATTCTCACAAATGTTTATTTCTTGAATATTCAAAAATTGAAATACAAATAAAATTTAAACCCATAGTATAAATAATTTGTACCTTTGCCAACTATTTATACATATTCTTCGGTGTTTAATTTTATGCATTAAATGTTATATGTATTAAATTTGTTTAAAGTAGCTACAAAAGAAATTCCTCCATTTTGAAAAGTTGAATTTGCTCTTACATTTGTATAAGTCAAAGAAAAATGGGTATAAAGTAAAACGTGTAAACTCGTTCATCTCGCTAAAACGATTAAACTAGAAAAGTGGAAAGATCTGGTTCGCATAACAATTGTTCGGTGATCATCAGCTTTTCTATAATCTAACTTTCCGTTGGCATAATTTTATAACAAACAAACAAACAAATATACTTTATATAGTTTTATTTTATATTATTTAAATTTATTATTCAATGATTTCATATATTTGTATAACTTTAAATACAATTACCCATTTCAAAGTTGTTAATGTAATTTGCAATCGGAATTAGTTGATCTTTGAAGTTAATATTTATATAAATAACTCGCAAGAAATTTATGAATTAAATTTGAGGTATGAATTTGATTTTCTATTCTAATAAATAATGGATGTATAATATAATAATTAATTTTATACCAAGAGATAGTAAAATTAAAAGCTATAAAAATACTCAAGTGAAATAAGTAAAAATATACTATGAATAATACGTCCAAAAAATTTTAATTTGTATTTTATTTATATTCGTTTGGTTTCTCAAACGCATTTTTTTTATTAAAATTTGAAAAAGTTCACATTACGCTTCGTTAATTGTCAAAGTAAACAAAAACTAACGAATATCGTAAAGTGCAGCTTTCGAAAAAAATTGCGCTAACATTAATCTAGTAGCAGAAAAAGAATCGAAATGACATTCAAACGGTTAAATAATCCTTTTGAAAAATTGAAACGGAAGCCGGTTTTTCGCGCATGTAGTAACATCAGGAGTTATAAAACTCGACGCGTACGAAAACGTTAACGAACTTCCTGCGCGATTATTAAAGTTACGCCTGCCTTTAGGCCAAACAGAATTCACTCTCCGAGAGAGACGGAGAATCGACCGAATCGAACCTGGAAAATAGAAGCAGAAATCCCCTCGCGGTTTGCTCGGCGAATCAATTGATTGGACAAACTGCGAGGTGACACGCGTCGTTTCTCTGACCTTTTACCCCGAGGTGAACGCGATAATTTCACGGATTCTTAAGCGTATTCCGGGTATTTGAAAGCTCTGTGCGCGAAACTTGTGAAAGCGAGTATAGAGCGGCTTCAAACGGTGAGTATTATAATTCGAGTTAAATTCGTACTATCGCTATAGAATTCTTGATATTCCGAGTTGCTTTGATATGACCTTGCTTCGATGTACCGAACTCGTGTAATCTCAAGATCCTTTAGCGAGAGAAGCTTTGACGTTTCCGAGGAGAATGCACTTACTTAGTTGTACATTCCGAACTTCTTATGGAATCAGGACGTGGAATTTTGCATTTTTTACTACATTTGTGCAATTATAATTTCAGAGCTTTCGATTCTAAATATTACATGACAAATATTTGCGTACTTATAATTTTATATGGATGAAATAATATTGTGCTTTGATATAGAATTCGCATGAAAATAAAATAAGAGGAAGAAGTTCTTAAAGGACAAAGAAATTCTTTATATATTAGGATTTTGACGTATAATTTACTTTTTCTAAAAACTGTTATAGCTTTAGTTTGCTTTAGGACTGTTTGTAAAAAGAAATAAAATTCTGAGCGAAATACATTTTCAAAAAGTACGGTTTAATGATATGTTTATTCAAAGTTGTCATATTATGTATCTCGAATGATGTTTTGGTCTAAAATATCGTTTACTGAAAGTTGAAATTTTATTAAACGTTAATAATGGATGTATAGTAGAAAAAAGAATTTTCATAATCAAGTATTTATTGTAATAAAGTCAAATTTTATTATTTATTACGTTTTGAGTTGATAATTTTCGCTCTTAACAAACTAATTTTTAAAGTAGTATTTTTATTTGTAAATGTATATTGAATTTATGAATCATGGAATAATATTTGCATAATCAATGGTTAAAGTAATATTACTTCCGGTTTATAGTATATCATAACTTAAGATGAGTTGTATAATCACAACCTAATGTATAGATTATTGTGCAATATATATATTAGAATTATATTAATATTATACAATAATGAAAAAAAAATGTTTTTAAATATTTTATTCAATATTTATTACTTTTTAAATTGAGATCTTAATAAAACGAAAATTTCGTTATATCGAAATAGTATTTTATTTTTTTAAGAAGGAGCTTCTAACTGAAAAATAATAAATATTTTTTTAATTGAAGATATATTTTTCTAATTAATTTACAAGGAAGATTTTTTTTTTCGAAATTGTAATATATTTTTTTAAATAATAAAACAAAATAGTTTTCTTTAAATAAGTTACAATGTTATAAATATAGTTTTTACACATAATGAGTCTATGAAAACAATTTTAAATTATAAATATTTTTATATTATTTAAAAAAAAATAATTTATAATCTGTTTATAAATTCTGAAAATTTAAATGTTTTAATATCATGAATAAAAGAAAATACGTAATTTCAGAAACGGAATTTTAATATTTTGTATAATACTTTGATAGAAACAACTGAAAAGTATAAACTTTACACATATTTTAAACAAGAATTTAAATTTAAATTTAAAAAACTTATAAAATTTTTTTGATTCGTATAAATAATACCTATACAGATATTTTTGAATGCATATTTGAAGTGAAATATTCAAATATTTTTTACTTTATATTTATTGTAGTTGATTACTGGACTTTTAGTTTTAGATATTTTATGTTATATTCTAGCTCTGGTAAGGGATAAGTACATGTAATACTGAATTATGTACTCTAAATACAGGAGTAGAATTCCGAGTTGGTTAAATATGAAACTAAAATCTAGTCCTTTCAAATCTAGTGGTTGAAAATATTCTTACTAAGCTGTAATAATTAAAACGCATTCAATTTTTGAAATATTTAAAAAATTCATACCATTCATGAATGTTGCATATGTAAACAACATCGTAATTTTATGGAAAGTTTCAACATTATAATACTTTAGAATGTAAATGTTATTTCTTTTCAAAAACATTATATATATATATTATTTTCTAAAATTCTGTTGAAAAACTATTCAAATATAGAAATTTGATATCTAACATATGTAAGATATTTGCATCTAAAAAAACTACAATAATTTGAAAGATTAGTTTGAGTCTGAAATAAATTAAAATATTAATCCAAACTATATAATTTCGTAAAAAATATATAAATACAAATTTAGAATATTTTTTTATATATTTCAAGGTAAGAATTTCAAATAATAATACTTACGTCAACTTGATTATAAATATGTAAGTTTATAATTTATATTTTCTTTTTCTTACAGTAATTTATTATATTTATTCTTTGTTTTATTGTAAAAGTATATCATAATATATAATTGAAATTCTACTATTTGGAAAACATAAAATTTGGATTTAAATTCAAACCATTTGTAATAAATGGTATAAAAACGTATTTATACATACACATTATTTTATATTTGATAAATACATATTATAATACAAAAAGTATTATATGCAATAACAGAAGATATAAATTTTATATAATGAAACTATAAACAACGATAATGCTTACATTAATATTTTGTAAAAGTAAACTAGTAATTTAAATGTTTAACTTTATAAAAGTTCGATTCCATAGGTTCGATGCCGAAAAGTTGGAAAAAGGGATGATTTCTAATGGAAAAAAGAAAGGAAAAGAAATTACTGTGAGCACAGATCGGGAAAGCATTCGGCAAGTTCTTTTACGAGGGAAACGGTAAAACGAATGCCCTGAAGAGTAAATGGAAAACTGAAAAATCGTATATCCGTCCAGCAATCGGTCACTTCTTGTCTGAGCGGAACGATGTCAAATTAGTCGATATTGGAATATCATTCGGCAAATGATATCACCTTGTAGATTGAAATTTATGGTATCTAGGTAATCGATAAACATTTGCTTTATTCTTCGTAATTCTTCTAATTTGCTATGAGAAGTTACATAAATATATCATTGAAAATTATGAATAAAATATCGTGGCTTAAATTTCATTTTATACTTTTATGTTTTCAAATTGCAAATTTTTATTAATAATAATTGTATTTAATAATCGGATAAAAATTAATAATTAAAAAATACGTATTTAAGAAATTGTAATATATTATATGAAAAATTATTGTAATTTAAGTTTTAATCAACAATTTATTATCCTATACCATTTATTTTAGTTTAAAATCGTTAAGTTGATATTAATCTTCATAATTCACGTGAATTAATTATCTTGTATATATAGTAAATATAAATATAGTTTACATAAAATATTTATTCTAATTCTATATAAAAAAAAATAATAGAATTTTTTTTAAGGCAGTTACGATTTTTTATATATATACATTTTTAATTACCTTATAGTTTTTTTTAAAGTCATATATCCTAAATATTAAGTTGAATTGAATCAATATTAAAAGTAAAAAATTTAATTATATGAAGCAGTTTGGCTTTTTTTAAACAAAATAGAATTTTAAGAAAAAATTTAAATAATTTATGTAAGATTTACTATATTAAAAAGTACAGTTATATAAAATAGATAAAATGAGATTTTTATTTGAAATATAGAAAGTTTGTTAAGATACGATAAAAATAGTTGAGAAAGAAAAAAAGAAATAGTTTTTACTACCTTAATTTAATATATTCAAAAATATTTTCCACATATTTATTGCTAATTCCTTACTTATTTAAATACGTATAGATTATGTAATAAATATCCTTAATAACTCTATAATACGAAAATGAGCTTCTCATAAAATTAACTTTAAAGTGTTTAATAAAATAGTTTGCGTGGGAAGAGAAACGTAAATTAATGAAACGTAATTGATGCAATAAGCAATTTCAACATCTATTATTTCAATAATTAGCACCATTTACATGAGGGGGAAAATCAATCTGAAATATAAATTGAAGTGGTTAGATTTGTGGCTTGTGTAACGTCATCAAAATTTTCGAATTACAATTTCAATTGTGCTATTCCATAGTCGTTCGCTACTTTTGTTTTAGAAAGTAAATGATAGCTAATTCGATTATTTGCTTCTACATCGTATCAGCAATATCATCTGATATTTATGGTTAAGCCTTCGTTATATATATGCGTATAATGAGGATTTAATTAGAAATTAAAGAAGCTTTATCTTAATTTAATACGTACAAATAACGTCTAATCAAACATTTAACGATTATTAAATTTCTGTGTATTTAATCCGTTTATAATTTAAACCTGAAAAAGCTAACGAATTAAAAGAACATATTAACAAGAATAAAAAATTGGAAATATGAAAATTAATATTAAAGTTCACACATTTACTTATACGAATTCATGAAGACGTGCATATAAATTTAAAAAGAAATCAAACGCTCAAAGTGAATACATACAAATATTTAAAATCTATTTCTGTATATGTTTTAGATTTTACGATAGTAAATAATAATTAAATCTATAAAATCTATTAAAATTATATAGACAGAATATATTATATTTGAAAATTAAAATTATAATATATATAATTTTTATAATATTTCTCAATAAAGATACCGAAGTTAAAAAAATATTCGATAGACTATTAAATCAAATAAAAATTATTTCAGAAATTTAGATGAATTTCCATAATAATCTAAATACCAATTAAGTATTTCATGAAAAATATTATTTATATTAAAGGCAATTGTTGTACATTTGGAAGATTATATAAATGGTATAATCAACGAATATTATTAACTGTATCGAAAAGGTACAATAAAAAAGTATTTATGACGCTATATTCTTCTGCGCTTATTAAAAAACGTATTTTGAATTAACTTATGGAAGCGCTTATATACGTAGTTAAATTAATAATTCTCTAGCATCGTAATAAATGGGATAACACTAACGATAATCTTACTGCTTGTATTAAGTTTACTCTAAACTTAATTAAAATTTGATAAATAATAAGTATAAACTTAATTCTTAAAATTAGTACATTGAAAAACTGTATAAAATTATGTAATAAGTTAAAATACGTTATAAAAGAATGAATTAAAAAAGTTGATAAAATAATAATCACTCGAATTTATCTGTATAAAACTCTAAAATTATATTTATGCGAAATAAATATTGTAATAGTAAAAGCTTAAAATATTGGTAAAGGCAAATAAATTTGAATAAATGATGAAAGTATAAAAATATGGAAAATATGTTTACTAAATTTATAACCGAATTATCCATGTCAAGTATAATGCAATCGTGTGAAATATGTAAGAACTTTACTCTTTGATACGATTAATACTTTTCTTTGTTATTCGCAAATCGCGAACAAAAATGATTAATTGATAATGTCTCGAGCTTCAATTAACTACCTGTGAAATTATTGCCCATGATTTAGGTCTATGATCTTTACTGTTCTCGAGCTTCTCTCGAATGTACTTGCATGTTTCATCTTTTTAATTTATCCGAGAAAAGTTCCTTAGTGTACCAAAGATTTCGATGCAGAAGGAAATAAATCTTTTCTCCTCTTTTCTTATTTGTCAAAGCTCACGTATACGAAGAAAAATGATGCCTATGTTATATTAACCTTTAAATAAAGAAGAGTTTTCATGGTCAAATAATCAATTTTATAATAACTAAAGCAAAATTTTGAGCTTTTTTTAAAGCTATTATTAACTCATTATATTAGAGAGTAATATTTTTTATTTATTTATTATGTAAATTTCGATCATTAATAGTATATACTTTTATGCAGTAAAGATGTTTAAAATTAAAATTAATTGAGAATTTATCGTAGAAGTTATATAATAAATATTCATTAGTTAACTATAAAAATAATTATAAATATGTAAAAGCATTTATATTTTATAGAAAATTATTATACTATTACACGTTTTTAATTTTAATGGCTTTAAACTTTATAACAATTTTTAAAGGAATAAATAAAATTTCATTCATTTTACACATTACAAATTATCTATATATAATTTAGAATTTTCATATACTAAAAGATCAATAAAAAGCAATATTCATTATTTTCTAAATAAAACTTTATATTTATATTCTTGAATAATTATTTTCTCGTGCTATAATGAAAATAGAAAAAATTTAAATGAAAAAGTAATTTAGCTATTTTTTCTGTAATTTTTAACGATGTATGTATCGATTGAAAATTATTATAATATTTATTAATGGTTATTTTTAATAGAAAATTATTGAAAGAAATAGTTTTGATTAAGATTTTGACATCGATAATAAATTAAAAACTTTTTGTAAATCACGACTGGATTCGATTATCTGTTTCATTCGTTCTTCATTTTATTCTTCTGCTTTCTTTATTTCAGTTTTTTTCTTTTATGTTTCTCTATTTGATCTATACGCTACTTAAGAAACGAACGAAATTAGCTTTCTTGATTACACATATGTAAAGGCAATTATACATACGTAGTTTAAGTTTCAAAATACTAAAAAATCTCACTCTATAGGAAGACTACAACACAGCGAACCTTCCGATAGTTAGTAGACTCAAAGCCTTGTGGCGAAAGATATTACCGCATGTGTAGTGTGAGAAGGGACGGTATCATAATGACGGTCGAGTAATTAAAGTAAACTGTAATTATAGAGTGCATTTATTGGTTAATTTAGTAGCAATATTATATATATATATATGTGCGTGTGTCATAATTACCAAATCAGATCAACTTCGCAATTTTAAATAGCAGTAGGAAAATCATTTGTCCTCACTGATTTTCCGTTTCCGTTATTAATCGACATATTGGATTCTTAAGTACGTATCATTACATACACAATAACCATATTTATCTAAATTAACTAACTTTATGTTTTTCGTTTTATGGCAATTATTGTGTATCTTTAATCCAAGTCTCTCTATCTTTATTTGTCTCCGCATCGATCGCGATTTAAAAAAAGATCATAATTACTATATATATGAAAGAGAAGAAATAAAGTATATATGACATTATACATTAATATTTATACACTTAAATCAGATATAACGCGATGATTTTTGAAAACAAATTCAACTTTTTATATGTTATCACTGTAGAACATTTGAACAGATAAATAGAATTTTAAGCGAATCGTAGATAGAAATTTTGTCGTGATTATAAGGTGATGTGTATTTATATTTGTTTGGTTACTTCCTGCTGTTCGATAAATAGACTCCCGTAGGGAAAAATATAGGTTGCATACCTCGATTTTCTCGTGCTCGATACCGCTTACCTTTTTTACCGCCTTGCTTCTCCTTTACTCTTATTTTCACAGTTATATCGGTATACAACGACTTTGCTACCAAATTACTACAGCGAAATACACGAAACTGGAAACATCAGTTGTTGATTGTCTTATTTCCTTCTTTATCGTCCTGGTCTTATTTTATTTAGAGTTCCTTTTGTATTTGTTTACCTGCTTCTTATTGTTCTGCTTCTTTTAATATTAATTTTTAGTAAAGTTTTGCTCGAAGTAATTTGATTTTCAATATTACCTTGACAGTGGTTTCATATATTTTATGATAATATTCTTTTTTTTAAATATTAGTAATATAAATTGGAATGAAAATCGGTGTAGTTTTTGTAATAAAGTAGTGTACAAAATTATCGTGCAATTGTATTATCAACTCTACAGTACTTTAATTCTTTTAAAGTATAAAGATAGCATCTTTCAAAAAAGTTAATTAAATTTTGTGTATATATATAAAATTATTGTTTTACTTTCATTGTTAATATCCAAATACATTTTTAGTAATTAAAGGATGAACTTTTCTTTATTTATTTATTTAATACTTCAACTGTTATATTCTAAATTATTTATAAATAATATGAATTGAAAATATTAACTTGAGCTTACTATTTTTATTACCTATTTCATTTTTTAACTTAACCTGAAATGAAAATATCTCATTAAGATCTACGTATTCGTTATATATACTAAATGTAAATAAGAAAACATTGAACCAATGTAGAATAAATACTCTTTAAAAAATTTTTTGAATAAGAAAAATGTACTAAATAAGAAGAATTGTAGGAATTGTAATTACAATATGTTTTAGATTTTTAATTTAAAAATGTATTCAATTTTGATAATCTACCGTTGTAACAAAGGCATCATAAACTATTTTTAATACTCAATAATTAAAGTAAAGCCATCTATTTATTCTATGAGTCGTTAACACCGTCTGGTCCAAATTACACTAACTTTCTCTATCCATCATCTTTTTCGGTTGCGGATTTGATAAATTTATATTATTTTTGATTTTATGGACACTATTTTATATCATTAGTTAAAAACAAATTAATTTTATTTATCAATTTAAAACAGCGTTTTAAAAATGTATGAAAGTTGCAATTTGTATTTAATTCTTTTTGATTCATTTACGAGTGAATATATAAATACATATTTGTTTAATAAATAAGCACGACCAATATTAATATCGAATTTTAAACTAGGTATTTACATTAGATTAAATTATTCTTTTATGTAGAAAAGAATAAATAATTATGTTTTAAATATTAGTTTTATTCTTTAATTTATTATATTATTAAATAAAATATCATTATTCTGATTCGTATTGATCAATAAACTAATTATTTATTAAATATGAATATTCATTAAAATCACCAAACTAAATAAATTATTGAATCATTATACGATATTTACAATTAATTAAATAATAAATGTGTATTTTTAATTACATTATAATTTTATAGAATTTAACTGCTTGGAAAATATTTTAAAAAATTATACAAAGTTTTATTTGATATTCATAAGAATAATTTAAATTTATTAGAAATATGACTTTATAATTGTAAAATGTAAAAATAGCATAAATTTTTATCAATTATTACGAGTATATTATACTTTCCATAAAAGTTATTAAATTTTAAACAAATTTTCTAAATCAGCAATTAAGAATAATGCAGTAAAAATCTAGAAGTAGGTAATAGAATATAGCAATATATTTATGAAGATAAAACTGAAAGAAAAATCTCGTATTTAATACATGTTTATAAACTATAACATAAATATTAATAGTTGAACTAATTTACATAATTGCAATCCATATATTCCGTGGTAAATAATTTATTTTCCTTATTATTTCTATTTGAATGCTTGATTAATAATTTACAATTGATAATATTTTGCATAAAGTATTTGTTTCGAATAGAAAACCCTCGAAAATTAGGTCAGGAAAAAGATGGCTTCAAGCAGCGACAAGATAGGAAAAGCAACCGTAATCGGAACGCGTAAGGTCTCCAGACCTCGAACACGTGCGAGGTCGTACAAACAAACCTCGCCTCTCCGAGCTCAGACAGCCGAGGAGTAATGGGAGATCCTTGCAGGACCTTCTCGTGGCGAGGCTCTTTCAGGTAATGCGCGAGTCCTCTAAAAAAGAGCAAAGCCATGATGAAACGCGAGAATTACTTTACGAGGCGGTGGTGAGTGAGTCAAGTGTCGCATGTGGACAGTGCGTTCAAATCATGGCATCTAAAACAACAGAGGGACATCTGACACAGACGGTCAGTGATCTGGTGAAGATCCGACAACGGAGTAAGGTATACTCGTAAGAAACAAATGGTAAGTCACGCGTAATCTCGTCGTATGAATCAATAACGCTTTGTCGGGACTCGAGCTATCAGAGAGGGTAAACAACAATAAAAGAACAAAAGGGAAACGCGATAAGAGGGGGAGGGAGTAAGCATATATATATATACACATGTACACGTCGGATCGCGGCAGATTTTCTTCAGACTCGATCGACAACACCGAGTTGACGAAAACACTGCACCATACAATTATTTACCACGAGTTATCGTATGCGAACACGCGATTTGTCACGCATCAAATAAATACATTCTTCGATACGATTGTTGACACTCGCGTCAAGCGAAATATTGTACGTGTCGGCGAGTCTGGATATATACGTCTGGGTGACAACATTGTTAAAATACAAATACAGTGGAAAATAGAAGGTGATAAAAAGGCAAAAGTCCGAGCATTTATTTGATCCCCAAGAGTATTAGAAAAATTTTGATAGGCAAGAAGTGGTTCGTATTTTCGCATATTTTCCATTTACTAAACACACGAGATATAAAATTTTCATCCGATATATAATATGCATTTCATAAAAATATTTGCTTATACTTTATTGCATTATATGGCTAGAATTTATACAACTAAAAGGAGCTTGGTTATTTAGCAAGAGGAAAAATGATTCGATCGTAGCTTTTTATTCTTTTTATTCTCGTAATCATCCGCTCATTTTTCTCGTTTCTTTAAATTCTATCTTAACTCGAGATATTCGGTATACGCGCACTTTAAAATATTTGCCTCTATCCGAAAGTTCATCCGCTCATCTTTTTGTTCCCTATTTGTTACGTTTTTCATGCAAGTTTATACGCACGCGTATATAAACATACCGCAATCATACAAAGAAACATCGGCTCTGTTTCGCTCGACTCTCCGTTGCACGTCGATGCATTTTTTCCTAGGTTTTTCTTTCTCCCTCTCCAGGAGCAACGGGTAGACAGGAACGACGCGCGAATGGAGAACTCGTCGAGATTAAAATATCGACTCGGTAAGTAGAATACTCTCTCGTTCCCTCGTCGGCTTTCTTGTTTCCTTCGTCCTCCCCCTCGTAGTTACCCTGACTCGCTAAACTCTTTAGTATTCGGCGAAGCCGGACACTTTTCCTTTTTCAGTGGCAGCGCTTCTACTGTCTAGAAAACTGTCGACGAGTACAGCAAGCAAAGTATAAAACGTCTGTACCACAGTCATCCTTCATTGCTTCTTTGTAGGTTTTCTTCCGGCACGATTTTTCCGGGAGGAAGACTAACTCTGTTTTATCGTGTAACGAAAGGAGATTTTTTTTAATTTTTTATAGGAAGATTGATTGAGAGAGAGAGAGAGAAAGAGAGAGAGATAAACAACGATTTAAATAGCCGAGATAATGTGAATTCGTAAAACAGATTTCTTTTCTAATATAGCCAACGTTTGTACTTAAATAGTTAGATAATATTTGTAAGTAAAAATTGCTTCATATTTTTGTATCTCATAGTAGGTATAGATCCTGTTCAAATGTGATGGTATATTTTACTTTGTTAACCAATTTATTACATGTATTTTTAATTTTAATTTTTAATGAATTAAACTAGATTTATTTGATCTTAATTCTATATAAAAGTAAAAAATCTTAAATGGCATATTTTTCGTATAATTAAGTTTGATTAAAAATAATTATGGGAATAAATAATTTTTTAAAAAGAGTTATGGAATTCGAAATTAATATAATATATACGTATAAGTTTAAATAATTTCTTTTGATTTTTTAGTAAAAAATTCTAATTGTATTCATTTTTATTTTATCTGAAATTTTAATTAGTAAAAATTATAGATGATTTGAAATATGTCTATTGAAACTTACATTTTTTTCTTCAAATTATTAGTTGTTAAACAAAATGATTAAGTGATACAATTTAAATGTATTACTAACAATAATGGTAAAAGTTTACAATACTTCTTGTCATGGATCAGTCGATTCATGTCTTATTTCTATCGGTATAATTTATAATTTATTCAATTAGAATCTGATATTAGCATAGCATCAATATATACTCTAAGAATGAATTTTTGTACTGTCATGCTTATTTTTACTTTCTTAAACAGCTTTTATATTCTCATAAATCAATATCTTCAATATTAATTATATACAAATGATCAAACTTAAATTATATAGGATATTTTTGTAAAATGTAAACTATTTAATTAAATAATTTCTAATTTTTGTTATCGTACTAATTAATAACATTCATATAAAAATGTATCTTTCGACTTAAAAAACCATTAAAGGATATTACATAATTTTTTGTACTATACAACATAAAAAAAATACGAAAAATATACAAGTAATTTCTCACGATGTATAATTCTGGACACTTTTAAGCTTCTTCTCAGAAGTGTTGGTACAATCATTACTCGGCGATTATTCTTATAATAAGCAGGTATTTACTGTAAAATACTCGAACTGTTTTCAACTTCCATTTACCGTTTTAAGGTATTATAATAATATTTTTATAATTTTCTATACGCATGTGTATATTTTATAAAGTTTATTAACTATTTATGATTTTTTTATGTATTCTAATATTAAAAATTTGAATGTACCTCTTATATTATTCATCTCATGTTTTATTTTAAATATTATCATTGTGTATTCTTCGCATGGTTATAACGTCGAAAAATATTCAAGCAGTGACATATTTTGTTTCGACGATTAGACTAAATGTAGTCGTTTTCTGTAACCATGTGTACTTTGGACGATTGAGCGGATGTCGAAATATGTAACATATTTGTCTTACGTAGACAAAAATATTCTACACTTTCTAGCAATGTAAAATTTAGATAAAAAAATTTCTTCTCGTTCCTAAATAAATAATAAGTATCTCTTCCTTAGTTTTTATGATTTTAATTTCAGATTTAGTTGAACCTTAAAACTAAAACCACTTATAAGTGTTGATAGATATTATAAATGTTTTTTAATACGTTTTAATTATTAATAAAAACTAAGAAAAGTTTTGTTTTTCTTTGAATATATCATAAATGTTATCAAGTTATTTTTAATAAAAATTTATTTAACAAGTTATAATAAAATACTTTTTAAATTGACATATTATTCAAACGATTGAATTTCAGTAAAATATTAAACAGAATATGTGGTAAAAAAATTTGCATAACCTAATTAAGCCTTTTAATTTATTTATATTTAATTAAGTTTATACAAATTCGAAAACCTGTAAATTAATTTATAATTTATTTTGATTTTCAATAGTAATTCGTAATTTTTATAGGCATTGATAAATGTTTTTAAATTGGAAGAAGTAAATATAATAATAAAAAATATTTTAAGCGTTTTACATTTTATACAAAATTAAATATAAATTTTGAAATACCAAAATCAAAAGAGCTTCTAAAATTAACAAAAATTTTACATTGAAATTATTAAACAAAATGTAAATTTATATGATGTAAAATATGTATTAGTTATATCATTAGTTTTAAATATTAAAGCTTATTGATTGTAGGAATATTGTATTTCTGTATATTTTATTATATATGTACATTGTTACTGAAACATAAAAATTTATAAAATTTTTATCGTATTTATTTTTAATATTACAAAAGATTTAATAATATAACGTAAAATAAATGTTTAAAATAGTTACGTAAATTTATAAAAATATTTCTTTTTAATATTTCAAATCTCTCATTTTAAAATAAAAAGTTTTATTTTCGTGGGTAAAAAGAAAAATTTTACACATTTGTTTTTTAATTTTTCAATAATTTCATAATTTATACTGTTTAAAATTCGATCTTTTTAAAATTAATAAAATTATTTAAATTATTCATGGGTTTGTACTTTACTAACAATATACTATTTAATAAATTAAAATACTAATTATAATTTAATATGTACATAAAGTTGCAAAGAAAATAATTTATAGATTTATGAACAATTGAATATATATATTTGGTGTATTTTATAAATAATATTAACGAAATAAATATTTAGCAGACATATAAAACTATATAATTATTTTTATTTCATTTAAAATAACTCTTAAGTATTGTAAATAAATGGAATTATAAATATTTAAATGAAATTCAATAAAAAATTATAATTAAATTTATAGTATTAGAGTTTATTATTAATAGTATCGAAACATTGCCTATTTATTTAAAAAATTTTAAGGTACCTTTGTGAAATCGTACGATATTTCAGATACGTCAGTATTTCAATTACTTTGTTTTAACACCAGTAGAGAATGATATTATTTTCAATTGTTTTCAATTGTAAAAATACTTTAGAAAATTTTTGCAGTGAACAATATTACAATTTTATACGATTCCATTTTTTGTATTTGACTTTACTTTTCAGCATTCCGTATTCAATATATTGATTCAAAAATTTTGGATTTACATTTATATTCGATTGCTAAGAAAGTAAAAAAAAATATATACTTTGAAAACGATCGATAAAAATTCATGTTTATAAACTTCACTAAATTTGGAGATAAAACTATAAATCGAAATCTTATTTTTATGAAACACATATAAATAATTTTATGAAAAATTGCACCATTTATGGATTTTACACGAAATGTATTCTTAAAATTATGTATTTCTCGAAAATAAAAAAGATAGAGATTTTTAGATTATCGTACGTTGTAAATATGCTTCGTACAAATCACGATCGCATTGCCTTTAAGGACTTTCCAGAATAAAGCCCGATATCACCTGCAATTTAAAAAATATTTTCCACCACATTCGAACGTTTCTATCGAAAAAATCGAATTCCCATCGTAAAAATTCAACGCTCCTTGGAATCGTCGAATCAGATGATAATTTAGGTCTTTGAGTTCGCGTTATTCGACTCGAAGGCAAATTTACCTCTAGCTCAAAATTCTATTCCATTAAAGATTATAACGCGAAATTTTGCTTTCGAGAAAATGCTCTTCTTACACGCATTGCCTCTAATCCAAACCAGTCGTTGAAAATAGTCATACATAAAAAGAAAAAGGTAGGGAAAATTTCGTGAAATGCAAGTAGCTTCGCTTTAAGGGAACATCGGGAGAGAGAAAGAGAAAACGTTCGAGAGTCGCGCACTGAAAGTGTCCTAGAAAGAACAAAAAAATGGCGGATTGAGTCGAGAGAACGTCTGCGACGAGAAAATAGCGGAATGAAAGGGAACGGGGAGAAAGACCGCAGTCATTAGAGACCATTGTGAGCTAACGGTTTGATATACCTCCTTAAAGCTTTTCCTCGCGCATCTCCAATAGACTGTGCGGTACAAACAACTCGGACGCGCTCAAATTTTGCCTGGACGTTTACCACGAGCGGGAAAGGTGTCGCCATGTGATAGAGCGACTGAAAAACGAGCTTTAAAAGGACGGACCGGAAGATAGACTCACGTGATATTGTATGTCTTATTTATACGACTCGGAGGTCCAGTTTCTCTTATTGCTTTCGTTTACGTTCTTCGTGGATGTAATCGGCTTTATTTTTTTTTTTATAAAAACACTAGCAACAATAAGAACAGCTGTTCCAGCTTCTTTTACGATTACGCGGTAGAAACGCTAAATGTTGAATTTACCGACATGGACTTCTACCGTCACGGTTACTCGAAAAAAGATTAGCGTATTTTAAGAGAACGCCTGAGAACAAAGCGGCAGATTAATTCTCTAGAGGGATGTCGGATTGATAACTTCTCTGTATATATTAATAAGAATGTAGATGATTAAAATTATTCTGATTAAAATTATGGCTATTATATTGTTTTTTGTTAAGATCGTGGAATTAATTTTTCGATTTTTACAGGCTAATTTTTTAAATATTAAGTATCAATTTTTAGGAAAAATAAAAACTAAAAAAATGTTTTTTATAGTCTTATAAATTTCATACAAATTAAAGTTTGTAAGCATAATATTCGTATCCAATTATTTCATTTTCTTAAATAATTTATCGGAATATTTTTGATTTATACTTCGTAAACAGTTTTCTATTACTCGCTATAAGTAATTTTCATTTATCTCTATAATAACTATCAAAACAGTGTCGCTAAAATTTTATAGTTTATCCTTTTAATGCATTATAGAGTTATAAATGTACGATTAAACGTAAAACCAATTGATAATAAACTTGGGTGTGTGCCTTATTTTTGATCTAACGAGTATTATATAGTTTATATTTTTGAATTTACTTTTTTAGATGATACGCGATTAGTTACTTAATAAATTCTACAAAGAATCTTTATCAGCATTATTATATAAATTATATTATCGGTACAATAAATTTTAACGAAAATGTTTTTTATTCGACGCTTATTTCCATAGAAATTATAAAGATCAACTTAAAATTTTAAGAATGATTAACTTTACATGATGAAATAGATAAAACGAAATATTTTGTAATTACTATTAGAATAGATTATTTTGTATTTGTAGCCCAATTTTAAAAATAAACATCAACTTGTACCAAACTATCCAAAGTACCGTTATATAATATTGTACAGAAGCAAACCATTTTTTAAATATTATTGTAGTATTTTACCGATCGCAAAGAGAAAGCGTACTTCTTATTCGGGATTGAATTTTCGAATACCAACACTTTCTCGGTATTTTGCATATCTGATATCAACTCAAACCACCGCCTTTGCATACTTATACGTTGAGAGTCTGCATTACATCAGAATAGCGACTCGGGGGAAAATATATGTAGTTTGAGTACGTTAAACGAATCGCAAAGGGAATACGAGTAAAAGATCAAGAACGTGAAGAAAAAAATGAAAACGAAGAATAATGAAAGGAAATAATCGAATAACATTGGAGAGTATCCAACGATCCGTAAATCTGTTTCTCGAGTGACTTTATCCACGTAAGAAGTTTGCGTAGTAAACAGTGCTTTATTCGATTTCCTGCATATGTAAGTAGTTGCATACGTATGCTTACAGTTTTTGCGAATGTTAGATAAATGCGAAATGGGATTTTATGCGAAGCAATGAAAGTCGAGAAGTTATATTAGCGGTGCTCGTTGTGTCTTTCCCTTATGGGATATAGGATAATGCTACTTAATTAAACAATTACGAAATACATTTGTGTACGCATACGTCTGTATATATATATATATATACATATATTTATTTAATAATTTAAGTTTGTTATTTGAAACTATTTATTAAAGTGGCATAATTTATTTATGTATATAAGAAGAGGCTTTTAATTTCATGTGAATATAATATTTTGTTGATGTTATGTCTTAACCTGTTCATCTAGTCACAATTAATAAGCCATGTTTGCAGATATATATATATATATTTACTTTATATGTATATTTTATTAAATAATATTCTCTAACAACTTTAATATAACACAATAAATAAAAAAAGTTTTGATCTATATTCTTATTATTACACTGTAAATAATCTGCATTTTTTTAGAACTACATTAAAAAGTAAAAATTAATGTATTTAAAAAATATAAATAAATTATATTCGAGCAAAAAATTTATTAATAATTTATAAGTTTCTCAAATATGCTTAATAAAAATTTCAGAAAGTATGTTCGTAACTAAACTTGTCATGCCAACTATAAAATATGTTTGTTCTGACACGTATTTGCTGTTTAGTTTCAGCCATGCATTCAACATCAAAGTATAATAAAACGAAAGAAAATAAAAGAAATTCAAGTATACGTATTTTTAGCTAAATAATACTATGTTAAACAGTAGAAAAATATGCATCTATTATATCTAAATTTGTTTTGTATGTATATACGCATTGTTATTTTAAATTTTTGTACTTATGATTTATTAATTTTTTTTTTAACAAAGAAGATTCTGAATAATTATAAAATATTTCTTGTATGTTTTATTTCTTAAATACTATTCATGGGAAAATTTTTTTTCAAGTTTATCTAACCGAGGTACTCAATTCAAAATTATTTATAATAAAATTACTGCTTTTTGATAATTCTTTTATGAAATTTTTGTGTTACTTTTATTAAATACACGTATGTTAAATATTTTTTAATTTTATTACATATTTATATTTGTTATTAATAGCAATTCAATTCATGAAAATATTAACCGCAGCGTTTGAATATCAATCAAATTTTTATATATGAAATTTATATTTTTTTAGGAAATAAATATAATACGTGTACTTTATTTATTCACATTTATTAACAATACGATTGAACTTAATAATTATATATTACACATCTAAAATTATATAAGTATTCATAGTATTATATAAAAAAATAATATTAAAAGATTAAAAATTTTTATCGTTTTGTATAAATGTATGTATTATATACATTTTGGGCATTTAAATTTCAATAAAAATTTAAAAAGCTTAATATATCGAAGTAATATATACTTATTTTGAGAATAATTATTACAGTATAGTATAAAATAATTTTATTCATACCGTTTGTTGGAGTTTTTATTTTTTATCAGGAACAACAAAATTTATATATTTTTACAGATTAAAAGTAAATTAAATGACTGATTAATATAAGCAATTATTCTACTTTTACGTATTATTTATTGATTTTATTTCATGCTATGTGTCTATTGAGATTTAAATAAAATCTTTTTATGTTTTATGCATAACAATGTCAATTTTATTCAGAATGGCTAATTTGTATGCGTTTTAAAAATTAGTTTGATACTGCTTAAGAGATCGATGTATTAATTATTTCAAGTGTCACTAAAAATAAAAAGCTTTTGAGTATCGAAAGATCATCTTATCGAGAAAGCAATAAAAGCAATAAAATTTTTTTTGGTTTTCTAATCTTGTATACTACTGTGACAGAAGATTTACACTTCAACCGTTTTTCCTTTCTACCACTGTTGTATCATTTTATACAGGGAATTTTTCGATTTTATGTACTCATCTTTTTGGTCTGTTATTCCTTTCCTTTTTGAACAGTGAAGCCTGTAATTTCTGTTATGCTCTCTGAATTCTCCTGCAGTTTGTCATGCAGGATACTGTGAAATTCTAGTAGATCTTTTTTTCGCAAGTTGAAATGAAAAAAAAACAGAATACGTACGAGAGAAACTCGGGTTAAGCGCGAAATTACGTGTATGCCTTATATTGAGAAGCTACTTAAGTGAAAAAAATATTGAATCTGTAATTACATAAGCGTATCCAAAATTACTGAGCTATATATCTTGTGTAAGTTTTATGGCTGTTGTAACTGATATTTTTCGTGTTAAGTATACTATAAAAATATTTTTTATTATTTTAAGATTATCTTTTTACAACCATGAGATATACTTTATTTTCTATCGTATAATTGCTAAGACATTATTCTATTTTATTATTCAAATATTATAGTATATTCTTTGTTTATTTAAATAAAGTGTGAGCGTATAAAATTGAATTTCGTTTAGTGATATCTTGTTATTAAGTATAATAAAAATTTTATTAATTATGGTATATATTTGATACTTTTAATACAATAGTTACATTATAAAAGATCTATGAAAATACAATAAAAAATTATCTTTAAAATTTATAATATATTATAATCAACAAGTTTAAAGTAAAATAAAAGTTATTAAAGATACTAAAATAACTAAGTATATTTATTAATTTTAACATTCTTACCATTTAAATATAAAATTATATTAAATACAGTAGTAATATTATTATTTGTACTATTCAATATTATAAAGTAAAAGTACCATCGTTGATTTTTTCTTATAAAAGTAAACAAACCAAATTTTTGTGAAAGTGGTACACGTACAGTTTCCTTTTCTCTCATTCACATATAATGAAAAAAAACGAGTAGTTCTGTTTCTCTAGAGAATTATATTTTAAATTTGATTTCTTTTTACTTCACTCTTTTATTTCTCTATTTTATCCTAATTCGTTTAACAGCATCCGCTGCACTCGAAAGGTAAAATTACTTTATTTTTCAGTTTAAAACAAATTTTCATCGAAATTAAAGATTTTAACTAGATTTTTATTAAAAAATAATTATAATAATAGATACTTCCAAAATTTAATTGAAGATTAGCATTGATTCTAGAATACTAAATAATTACGGAAAGTAATCTTTAAAATCAATTTCATAAAAATTTCAATATCATTTTAAGGATATAATAGAAAATAATATTTACAAAAATAATCTAATAAATTTTACAAAAAAGACTTTTTTATCCCAGAAGAATTTTACTTATTTATATGTAAAATTTATTAAAAATTTTTTATCCTATAAAATTTACTATATCTGAAAAATAACTTTAATGCCATGTCATTATTTCCAATTTAATATTTCTTCCCGCTTTATAGATATGTTATTCTGGAAAATTGATAAAAACGCATATATGCGAAAAGAATGAATTATTTTTTTATGCGTGCATACATATTATAATCTCACTTACTCTGAAAGCATCGCGAAGCTCTTGTTCTTCTTGATCCTGATCCGTAAACGAAGAAGAACTTGCACTTCCTCCGATATTGCTGACAATTTCGACAAACTCTTCGAAGCTAACGTTTCCGTCGCCTAAGGGAATGAATAGATACATAAGATAAATGCATTTGATATAATAAGATATACGTAAAATTTTAATACATGTAAAAATTGAAAATGTATTTACATTCAAACAGCAAACATGTGAAGAATATGAATGAAATAAATTAAGCAATAATAATTCATCGATTACTGAATTAAAATTAAAATATAAATATATAATGTTAATAAATGTAATTCAAATACTATGTTAAATAAACGATTTAATTAAAAGTATATAAAATTTCATTACTATATTTGATACTAAAAATATTCATATTTATTAAAATATATAGTAAAATTCTTTTCGCAATCAGATTTGATAAAAATAATAAAATTAATAAAAATATTAGTTTAATAATATTTTTGTATTTTATAATTAAAGTCATTTTTATATCAATAAACTTGATAATTAATTTGTTGTTAAGCAATTGATGAAGGTACACAAATGCCACTATTTAAGAATAATTTTTTATTTATTCACGAATATAGCGAAAACTTATTCATAAAAGATTCAATTCAGAGAAAATTGCAAGATATTGAAGAGCTTTGGATGAATATCGTACAAATATAACGACTTAAATTATTTCTGATATACAATCGATTTATTTTATTTAATGTGAGATATGATATAATATACACGATACATTGATACGATTTTGTATTATAGTATAAATTATTGCAAAGTGTTATATAATACTTTAATAAAAAAATGTATAAAAAAAATTACAATTAAAATTTAAATTTGCACATAAAAAAATTATTTTTAAATTTAGTTCTATATATAAACTTTTACTGTTATAATTGGTCATACTGAAATTTTAAATTATATGAATGGTTAATAT
This sequence comes from Dolichoris vasculosae, assembly GCA_018907195.1. Lineage (NCBI taxonomy): Eukaryota > Metazoa > Arthropoda > Insecta > Hymenoptera > Agaonidae > Dolichoris > Dolichoris vasculosae. The sequence goes on from JACCHY010000002.1 coordinate 24,172,130, forward strand.
TGAATGTAAAACATAGAAAATATAGTTTACACAATTAATTATTTTCAATTGTATTATTGAAATTCTGATTTGTGTCAATTTTAAAACGATGACATCATTTTCTGGTATTTATAAAACAATGAAACATATTAGTTTGAATATGTAAATAATATTTATAACTAAAATAAAAAGAGCTTTTTTTCTCGTAAATATAATTTACTTTCTGATTGATAGCAGGTATAAAATTAAATTGAGTTATATAAAAGTTTATGGAAAATGGAATTTTTATATCTACTCTTCAAATATTTTTCACAACTTATTTACAGAAATGTGCAAGCGTTTGAAACATTTGTCTCAGCTCCACCTAGTTTTCACAAATCAGCTTAAAACGGCTCAATAGTTCACCTGTTCTCGAGTTTGCAATAGCCTTATAGCTTATGTAGCTTTCAAGCTCATATTAAAATAAAATTCGCATCACCATTTTATGTACGCAGAGAAATATTGCATTCCTATATATAGAATCGAAGTTATATTTCTATATAAAATATGTTTGGTAAAATCTTAGAATGATATTTTTATCAAATGGTTTGAATATACGGAATTAATAATAAATCATTTTATCTTTTTTATTTATGATAAGACGTATAAAATATATAGAGTTCGATAACACGCGTGAAATAAATATTTTTTCTTAGGGATATTTAATTTGATCGGAAATAACTGTTTTTAAAATTATGAATTTTACAAATATATAAAATAATTAATTATTCAGAATCAATCGATCCTCCTTAATTTTTTTTTATTCGATCTTGAACACTTTAAAATCCGAATAAATATTTCTAAACGAAACTGTACCGTGATAAAATATTTCCGCTATGGTAAATCTATTCTTTCATCTGATCAATCAATGAAACTAAATTAGAAGATTAAATATTTATTACCAATTTCCTTCATTCGCTAATATTTTCGGTCTTTAAAATTTCGAGATCTTCTTTACTTATTTTTTATCAAAAAAAAGAAAAAAAAACGATGCTCTACAATATTAACAATTATTCTTACATCTTAAAAGAGATTTCCTTATAAAGGATACTTGTTGCAATTACGAAGCTTTCGACGCTTGTGCGCAAGTCTTTTGCCGACAACGAGTTTTAAGACAACACCCGCTTACTTCAATCTTTAACAATGCCGGCATTACTCGTCTGTTAATATCACAAGGCTCCAGTGTCCCATGCCTTTTTAATAACGAAGCTTTTGCTCTTTCCGCGTCCGGTTGCTGACACTTGGGTTATCAACTTGGCGACAGGGCTTAAAAAGTACAAACGCGGGACGAGGTTAAGGTAAGACCGTAAATAAAATACACGACAAATAGTTTGGCTTTACGTGAATTTTAATTTATGAGAACGAACGAGAACGATCGACTCGATCGACGTCGGTTATCTTTAATCACTCGCTGAAATTAAGCTTTTACGCGAGTAACTCACGCGACTCAAGCTTACGCAGACAACTGCATTGTCGAAAGAATAAAACGTGGAGTAGTACAAAAGTACTTTACAAAATCCCTCGTCTCGGTGATGTTGTGTTCTTCTACGTGGCATCGTCGCCCCTTTCGAGACGCTCTACTGCTCTTAGAAGCTGTCGGGGATGAATATTATGCAAACTCTCCGAAACACATTCAACGTGGTAGAGAAAAAGATCTCGATGCACTCGAGTCGTCGCGTTGATTTTTACCTTTTTTTTTTCTTCTCTTTCTCTCTTCCTCGCTCTCTCTCTCTCTCTCTCTCTCTCTCTCTCTTCCAACCTGTTTCGAGACAACATACTGTCTTACTGCTGATGTAAATTTACCCTTCTCTATTTCGCGTATATCGTTCGAAGTATACGACTTTTCGGTCTCCAGCTTGGACTTTCGTATCGCTACGTTACTTTTTCCCTTGGTTTTTTAGCTCTACCCGCGCAATGTATATGAGCAGGGAACATTGCTTTCGTTCGTTACGCGATCCAATTTTACCTTGTTCGAAGAGCAACAATTACTTTGAAACAATATCGACTGTGTTCCTTGGGAGTATTATTCTTTTAGATAATACAACTTAAAGCGGTTGTATTATATTACTTAGATATAAATTGTACACTTCTTAGAGAGATTTTCTATACGCTAAAACTATTGGATCAACGAGCTGTTATATATCTTCGGTGATTACGAAATACTTGAATAGACGATCGTTTGAAGTCGTGCATTGAACTGGAAACGCGTAACCACTTTGGTAGGAAAGGTCAGAAATATACACGTTTTTAGATACATCGATATAAAATAATTACATTGATAAGTAGCTTTTTGATATAAATAGTATTTAAACAAATATTGTTTGCTTGAAAAAAATTCTATGAGAAAATTATATTTATTTTAGCTGCGAAGAATAATTTTTTTAAATTGTATCTATAAAATATGATTTATTTACGTCAAAATTATATATTTAAAAAATTTTCATCGATGATTGAAATATCGATAAACAATTCTGTTTAAAAAATACAAAATCTTGTATTATTTTATAATATACTTTCCGTAATGTAATTAAATATTTCGTACTGTTAAAAATAATCTATGTGACTTATGTATTGAAAACACGATTATAGATATGGAACAATTTATAAAAAACTAGGTATCTGTAGATTTTCGATGGAACGTCTTATACTTCTTTCGCTGAAATCTTATCGAGTAGATTAGTTTTTCTCTTTCTTTTTGTCTCTTGCCTAATCCCATACTTTACCTCGTATTTTATAAATCTGTAGCGGTATTCCAGAATCATGTCGGTTCAGAAAACCACTAAACTGTCTGTTAGTAACTTCGATCAAGAGTAGATCCGCGTCAGCGATTTAATCAGAGAAAGAAAGATGTACCAACTTAACATCTTCAAAACTTTCTCATGGTAAAATAAAATATTTCTTATGGTGACGCTAAGAGGGTCAAAATAGAACTGAAGTGATTTTCTGTGATTTTTCAGCCCATTTAATCTTTGGATATCATAAGGCAAAGTATATCTGTATTTATAAGAAGTTTCAATTATTTGGTATTTGTCAAAAAGAAAGAAACTTAAGCGAACTAATTTCTAGGGTGAACGTATTAATAACAATTTTTTATGCACGATTTAGATTGTAAAACTGTTTTTGTATCGATATGTAGTATTTGAATAGTAATCAAGTTTTATAATTGTAAGGCAATAATAATAATTACATATAAATATTTTACAATTGTAGTAAAATGTTGGAAATAATAACATGAAAATACATAGAAAATTCAATCAATTAGTAGATTATATATCGACGTCTATTTATTTTAAAAATTACAGATTAATGCTTTTTTAAAACATTAAATTGTAAAGATAATTTTACTTAGTTGTCAAGATAATAAGTTTACGCTATAAATTTTTCGGGTAAAAATCTTGTAGAAAAAGTTAGGATGATAAAAAATTTCTAATTGTCGCCAAGACTCAAGAGATACTAATATATAAAATTAGTAGAGAAAAACAGAAAGAGCTACTGATATAAAGAAGAAATACTTTGGATAAAAAGTCACGCGTTAAATAGATAAGTATGGTCACGAATTAAAACGTTCTACTGTATAGCCTTGGGTTGGTATAGGATTTGATAAGTTCTTTTTCGATTTTGTAACGTCTTTTTAAAAGCTTTCACATACCAACAAAATTATATTTATAGTTGAAGTTTTATATCTGAATTCGTAACTAATAAATCTTATGCATATAGTTAAGCTTTATTTACAAATAAGAACATTATTTTATCACTTTGGTAAAAAAATGAGACAACATAATTTTTCAACTTGAATTTATATAAAATTATGTAAATTATATAAAATAAGTAAAAAGTTAATATTTATAATTAATATTAGGTATATAAAAATAAAGTTCATATAACTCTTTTAGACTTTAGTTATTAGCAGTTGGCAAGTTAGACAATACTTATATAAGTAACATCAATATCATAATACTATAACACTAAATTATAAGAAAAATATTTTCGATTAAGCAGTTAGGACATGAAAATCAGCATAAAGTATCTTCTTAGCTTTATTTAGATGAAAGAAAAGAAATTATAATTTATAAAATATTTAAATGCAAAATTGAAACAATAAAATACATTTATTATTTAAGAAATTAAAATTAAAATAAAATTTGCAATGATTTTAAGTTGAAAAAATGGATATTCTATTAATATAAAAATATTTATTGATAATAAACACTAATAAATTTTAACTAATATATTTACATGAATTCATTAAAACCTTGGCATTTTTAATTTTCGTAATATCCACGAGTTTTGCTATTTTTTATGTACAGTTCAACTTATTTATTTATATATTAAATTTATTTTTAATCAAAAAAATTTATTTACTTTTTTTAAAAATTTTTAAAATATAAATTTATAATATATTGAAAAAAATTCAAATCAGAAAATAATTAAATTAGTTTCGTATTAAATATTCGATTAACTTAGTTCTAGATTCAAAACGCTGAAAAACTTATAATTATTGAACAAAATTTTCGTGTTGATATTAAATTTTTTTCAATTATTAAAAATCATAAAAAATAAAAAGATTTTAAAATATTCTCATAACATTTTTTTATATTCTATAATTTCGTATATAAAAAAATAAAATCAAAGAACGTTGATACTTTTTAATAAATAAGATTCAATTATCAGAATATTATGAACTTAATCAATGACTGCAAACAAATTATAATTTGAAACTTTTCTAGAAATATTTTTTAAAAATATGAAACTTACTCCTACATAATAATTGTATTATGAATAAATATTACTTATATGTGAATCAAAGATAAAATTAAATTACTAATATGTTTAAATACAAACATCATTTTTAAGTACATTTGAAACTCGATTTCAAAATATTATAATTCTAATTACTCTAAATTTACTTTAAAATCTTACTTTGAAGATTAAAGGTATACAAAACGTCGGAAAAAGACAGGTTTAATATTCAAAGAAATTTAAATATTAGTATCTTTTCCATTAAATTTCTGTTATGAGAAACTTTTGTGTAAATACGAATTTTAGTTGTATGGTTAATGAAAACTCTATTTCTTTACATTCTATATATTTAATAAAATTTGTTCAATTAACACTATTAATAATAATATTTATTTGTTGAAATATATATGATATAATATTGATACTCTAATTAATGCTTTAATAAAATATTTTTAAAGAAACTTAATTTATATCGTATTTATTTTAATATTTTTAGAATGACATAACATTTTATTAGTCGGTTATATTCGTAGTACCTTTTATAAAAACTCTTTTAAAATGAAAGATATTTTTTAATTCAAAATCAAACGAAACTTTAAAGCTTCTATCTAAATAATAAAACAATAGATCTCGTAAATATTCTTATTGAAAATGGTTAACTAAGCAATTAAAAACTTTTTTATAATATAAAGATAGAATTCAGATACTAAATTTTTTTTTACACTACTCGTAATTTAAATAAAGATAAAATATTTGCTTAAAGTAAACGTAAAAATTTTTCTCATCGTGCATTGAAATAGGTACTAAATTTGAGAATATTGAATTTAAATATTTGTATTTTAAACTTCGAAAAAAATTTGCGCAAATTTTTTCTAATATGATTTAAAATTTTACGTAATTTTTGATTGTCTAATATGGTTAACTTATTTTAGGGTCTTATCTTTCATAATATTGCTGCAAAAAAATATATATATATAAAATATTGTACTTGAAAATATTATAAATTTAATAAATGATACTAAATAGTAATTATTATAATTTTGAGTGAAACTAATTTATAATTAATTTTTTTTTCAATGACATCATCAATTTTATGAAGTATTATACGGATTTTAAATTCATTGTACTCTTCTTAAAAGTGAACTTAAAAATTTCAATGATAAATTATCGAATGTAACTTATTATGTTAATATGGATAGAATGTATTATTTTATTAGTTATGAAAATATAATTTGATTATATATAAAAATATATTTTCTATAAAACTAGGAATTATAACTTCGTTTTAATGTATTAATTGGACAGTAATTAAAATATTTGAAATACATTTATACATAAATAAAATCAAACAATTTGTATTTTCGATAAATATTAAAAAACACTATTAAAAACCAAATTTTTTAGACAAAACTAGTCCTTCGTCTTAAATGTAAACTTAGGTTCTTACACAATCCGGTGTAGGTTAGTATAAGCTACCGAAAGATATTTGCGGACCGCAGTTGCATGCGAAAAAAGCTTATCCATGTGAGAAATCGCGAATCGAAATGCCGGTGGCTACGTACATTCGCATTTATACAAGCGCGTCGAGGAATATACGAGATTTTACCGTTGATAGCATAGCGAAATATTGCACTTTTATCGGAATTAATGCAAACACGTTTATCCGATCGATGCGTTTACGCATCGCGACTGGATATACTGAAAAATCCTCGATACTGCTTATTCAAAAGATAAATAAAATACCTTTCGAAACGTGTGAGAAATATTGGAGAAAACTTTGTGCAATCGCTCGAGTAATTTTTATTTGACTGACTTGATAAAATTTCATTGATTATCGTGTACAATTTAGTCGACAGCTGGAAGAAGCTTAGTACATCTTGTCGCGATTTTAACAATAAGTTTTTTTACGAATGATACAAGAGAACAGAAATGACGTCGTCTGCCATATGTTTACATGCAGGGCTTAGATTCCCTGTGGCAATCCGAATCCGCTTAAAGATCTGTACACGAAAACTCGCAAAAATATGTAAAAAAGAAGAAAGGCTTCTACGTGCAATTCATGATTGAAGAGTACGTCGAATTTATTTTTATGAGTTATTCTTCGCTTGATGCGAAAATCAGCGTATTTTATTTATCGCGTTTATTTATTTACTTTTTTCCAAAATTTATGTGCACTGGAGTTAAATATGCTACCGAATATCGAATCATATTTTTTATAAATATTCTTTTATAAAATGTGATTTTTATAAATATTGTTTCGTTAAATGTACTTGAATTTATAAATAAAGTAAATATCTCAGCTTGTTGTACAATATGGCAATATCGTGTAATACGTGTACACCTATACAGTAATTTGTATGAGCACGTACATTTTTACATTTATACACAAATGGACGCGTACATGAAATATTAAAATATCTTATAAAAACAATGATAAAAAAAATTAGTAGAGATAAAAAATACAGAACGAAAAAATTTTAAATAAAAATTTGAATTTATAAAAAACAATTATAAAGAAATTGGATGTGATTAAACTACTATTTATCTTATGTTTCTACATAGAGTATATTACGTGTTCGGTTTAATTGTTTTCAATAGCGTTTACATATTATATGAGTAAATTGCGCTTTTACGAATAATATTGTTGCATTGATTTACCATTAAGCTCAATTCAATCAATTAACAAGTTTATATCGAAGATATAGACAATGATAATTCACATTTTTAGTAATGTAAAATTTTAAAAGTATATATATGTATATCTATCATTAAATTAAATTTACAAGTTAATTTATAAGCTTAAATTTTAGTAATTATAAAGTATTTTAAATAGTTCGGTAGAACATCAGCATATTTGATAATTGACTCTTTTAATGTTGTCACGAGTATTAAATCAAGAGTACGAAATTTCTGGAATATGATGAAAATGAAATTTACAAATAACTGGATCATTATTTGTTCAAAAAAATCAAATGAAATAGAATATAATTAAAAATACTTTTCAACATAAATAAAATAGGATGAAACGATATTCTATGAAATAGTAGATATAATACAAGTATTCATCAAATTTTAATGAGTATGGATAAATATTCTAACAACTAAAATTTTATTTGTATTAAAAATTCAATGAAGATATTTTTTATTAATAGTTGAGTCCATTCACATATTTCTTAAGGAATTAATAGAGATATTTTATTATAAATATTTAGTTTTTATTATTAGTGTAAAATTTTATTTATGTAATGAAATTCCTTCGAGTTTTATGTTCAATAACGGGTTAAGTTTTAAGTCTTTGTTACAGTGAAATATGAATTTAAAATATTTTATTTAACTTTAATGAACTGAATTCCACAAGGTTATTAATTATAATTATGAAATAAAATTTTCTAAATTATAAATTCTAAATTTAATTATACGTTAAGAATTGAGAGCTGTAATATTATAGTTAAAATTTAATTAATATAAATAAAAACAGAATATCGCCTATTGTGATAAAGCTGTAAAATTCAATTTTCGAATACGTATAGCTTTATTGCATCATTTTATTTACAAATGATATGCTTTGAGTACAATTTAAATATCACAATAATTTATCGTTAATAAATTCAAAATTTCATCAAAATATATTTTAAAAATTTTTCTTTTTAAATACAAAACAGAAAAATAAAAACATAAAAATTTTAATTTGAGTATAGAATTAATGTACAAAATTACATTTACAATTTTTTATTAGAGGTAAACATATTTCATGCATTTTATTATTTTACAGCAAACTATAATTCTACAAAAAAAAATTAAAGAAATATAAAGCAATGTTGTTAAAAGTTAGAAACAAAGCCTCTTTATAAGTTTGGAATGAAATACTATCGGTAATATTTTTAACCATTTTTTTTGCTAAAGGTAAAAATGTAATGGTTTGAAAATTTCTACGACTCATATTCGCTGATACTTAAAAATTATTAAAGATGATGCGTAAGAAATAAACTACCTTTATACGATTACAAAATCACCTATTTTTCAAGGATAACGCCACATACCAACAAATTTTCTCCCTTATAATAAACGATAATTCTCCTCTCAACGCATTAAAAATGCAGTAAGCGAATTATCTCGATTAAAAAATAATCAGAGTACGGACACGTTCGTAGTGCAGACCAGCGAATTGGTCATTTAGCTTACCCAGCGAATCCCAGAAAAAACGAAGCGGATTTATCTCGGCGTAGAGAAAAAGCCTAAGGAGCGTCGTAAACACTATAAATTATGGATTCCGAGTCGAGGGCTCGTAATTCCAGCCACATGTGTAAACCCGTCATCGGTTGCCGCGGGCTTTTCTAAGTCCTTCCGAGAAAGAACGACGTAGGGTCGAATTAAAGCAAACACACCTCGAGTTATGCGGGTCATGCTTATAAAAAGTGTTTGCGGGGGTGTAAAGGGCGATAAATGAATGTACGTGTCGCGGGGGTGCGATCGACAGATTTGAGGGATTATCGAAGTACGTCGCTGCCCGTGAGCCAAATGCGAAGCCGGATGTGAAAATGTAATTCTTTTGTTTAGACCTGTGGATATAAATTCGATTTTTCAAGCGATTCGTTGCGATAGTTTCAACGAAGTTTGATTTAAAGTAGTATTCGTATAATACGTCGGATGATTCCCTACTTTTTTGATCTTGCGTAAAGCGCTATGGAAAAATAGACTTCGAGATTCGTCGTTTAAACGTTAGTTTGATTAGCTTTTAGTGGATAATCATCTATTCGAATGGAATCTTTCTCTAATCATTTTCAACAGATATCGATTAAATGTAGTCTCGTGCATTTTTAACTGAGAGTCTTGATTTGAAATCGGATTTTCCGCTTGAAAAAACTTTTAATTACATCTACCGAATCGTTGATATGTTTTTTATAATATTCGTTTGTTCAGTATTTAAATGATATTTATCTTAGAATATATGATACATTCGATTAATTATAATCAGATGTAAACCTTAGGATCTATTATAGATACGAAAGGGTTATGCTTCTAGAATCTCATGTAAATCCAAGTTCCAGGCTATTAATTTTATTCTTAAATATAACACAATATAATTTATGATGTAGTACAAGATGTGTAATATATAATTAAAAAATAAATCCAAATAAGAAAATATTAACAAATCGTGAATTTATCAAATTTTTTATTTGAGTCATAAATATTGTCTGCGTATTAAAAAGTCAGTATTACATGGTCGGATATAATTTTCAATGAAAATTTGAATATAGTAATATAGGAAAGTTACATTAAAGTTTGTAATAAAATTTTGATTTACGATATAAAAAAAATTTTAAATTAAATGAAAATAGTGTTATCGATAAATGAGATGCCGTTGAAAAAAATTAATTGAAATTAATTCAGTAGAGTACAAAAATATATTTGTGTACTGAATTTAAATTTTATAAAACGGGATAAATCAGTCACTCGTTATATTTTATTTTGGGTATGAATATTTTAGTATTAAAATATCTAAGCGTAACAAACCGTCGCTAATTAAATGTATGCTTATGCTTTTTAAAATAAATTAATAGTATATTTTTAAAGGCGATTCAATAAAATAATTATACGATAATCTTAATTAATAACAAGTGTTAACGAATATGCGGACACTACCCAAATATTTTTGTGATAATTATATATTTATATAAAATAGACCCGTTTCTCATTTTTTGAAGCATAAGTAACGTCTATACATACATATGAGTTCCACGCGAAACGCGTATAAAGATAATCCGTACGTAAAACTTTTTACGTGTTCAAACGCTCTGTGAGAGCAAAGAGACGAAATTTTATTATAAATTTATATACGAAGAAGTTTATATAGAAAGAAACTGGAGCAATTTGATTTCTTTTTTCGCATACGTTATTTATACTATCGAAAATAAGAGCAACTCTAATTTTTTATTTGAAAATGAAATATATTTAAATAAATGCTCTATTAAATTAATATATTACGTTTTGTAATTTAGAAATAAAAGTATATAATGTTCTCTATTAAAAAGCCTAATTAAAAAAAATTAATTACGAAAGGATCGGGGAATTAATTACAAAATTAAACTTGCCATAGTTAATTTATGATAAATTTAAATAAACGCAACGTCTGATGCTTCATTTATTACTATTACTTTTAGTAGAAAAAATCAGACGGTGCAAATAAGGCGAAAACTGTTTTTTTTTAAAATAGGAAATAAATATTCCATTAAGGTTGGATGTTATTTACAAAATAAATGGCCACGTTAATCTCACTGGACTTTATCTATTCGACTGTTAGATTCGAGATCCATTAAAGATCGACTGCCGCATTGGCATTATTTTAAAAAACATTTGTTGATTGTTAGAAACGTTTTACAATTAGTTACTGTGAATAATTTTGCATCGAGTCGACTATCGAGTTTCCCTAAATTTACAAAACTCATGAAAATTAAAACATTTTTATTTCGTTACATTCCCACGTTCTCCCCTCGATTCTTCATTTCGTTTACCCCATCTATCGTTTTAAGCAAGAAATAGAATCAAATGGACTCGGAATAAAAGATTGCACTGAAATAATTACAGATTTTTTAGCTCTATTTTATGTTTGATAATCTCGCATTTAGTTTTCCTTAGACCCAGACAATAACAATTCTGTTGTACAATAAAAAATTGCTCGTTCCATTATTTTACCTTGAAACAAAGTGAAGGAATTGCTCGATTAATTTCTATTTAATGCAACTGCAATTACCTGTTTTATAATCTCGATTTATAATTAAGGAAGTTTTACTCGTTTATTAAGTTACAATGATATCTGTAACACGTTTCAAAGTTTTTTCCTTTAAATAAACAGAAGAAGAAGAAGAAAATGAAAAAGTTAATATTCCAGGAACATGATTATTCGAATGTCTTATCCGAGAATACGTGATCAGAATTTCGAATAAAACGAAACTTTGGCAGTCGCACAGGCGAGTAATTTGTTACATTATGCAGTAACCATCTATCAAAGGCATAATTTATTGGCTACTTTAATTAAAAATTATTAATGGCTTCGTATTCTTTAGCATTATTCGGATGTTTTGCGTTTCTCGCTTACTCTTAGCGATAAAATCTGCCCTGCAACTTTTTACCTATTCTATTAATTTGGCTGTTTTCTAAAAACCCTTTAAAGGTAGTCATTTATTTTACGTCCAATAAAAAGCTTACTTTACTCTATACTATCTGCAATAACTTTTATAAAAGTTCTTCATTAAAGCCTTATGTTATCTTAGACGCATAAGTATTACAAGAATTTTCGGTAATTTTTCTCGAATGGACAATGAATCAAATCCGAGTGTTAATAAGCCTTTATGAAATAAAAGTTAACGCAAGAAATATAGACAATGTTAAAAGTTCATTGAAAACTGTGAATTTTAAATTTTATTCCGTAATAATTTATGTAATACGAACAAATATATGAATTTTTCATTCCGTTGAATCTATTAAATTTTAAAACTTTTCTGTGTAAAAATAAATAATAAGAAAATGTGTGTTTGGTATATGCACTCGGTATTTCGAAAAATAAGAAAAAATTTCCAATTATACGTAATTCTACAATTATAGAAAATAAATTTTGTTTACTTCTCTTCTCTGGGTTAATGAGTATATATGCGAAATAAAAAGTTATTCGAAGATACGTTAGCGCATCTCATCCACGTTATCAACCTTGTAAGAAAACAATAAAAATATTATCCATTTTCATTTACATCGTTAATAATGATAAATACTACAACAAAAATACTGCATTTATATTTATTTAAATTGCATATTTCTTGCACTTTCTTTACAATTAAAACAGAAAGAAAAGTCATCGTACTTTTTTCCTCGCCCAACTATGGAAATTCAAACAACTATAATGCATTTTCAGCAATCGCATTCGCATCAAGTTCATTATGCGTACGAAGACACAACAAGCGACACTAAAGAAACTTAACGAGGAAACGAGATAGAGGCGAATGAATGTCAATAACGCCAAGTCTGGTAACACGCGTTTATCGGGTGCAAACTATCGTTTGGCAAACACAACCGCGGACTTTGCCTACTCCCTCAAGTTTCGCACACATCTTCTCGTAGTTTTGACTTCCTGCCTCGGTTTCGATACAGAACCTCCGGCAAATTGATACACCTGTCTTCGAATTTCCACGTAACCACTGGAGTGTATTGTGGTTACATGTGTGCGAAACGTTTTTAATCAGACTTGAAAATTTAGCGCGTGTACTGAATTTGTAGCGATATGCAAATTATTGAAAGTCTCTTTATGGAAGCTTTATTTTGTACCCTCTTTGAACGAATTTAGGTACTTCATTTATTTTATATTCGTTATTACCGTACTTATCGATAATAAAAATAATTAATTAAATCGGAAACACTTTTGTATTATTATTGGGCGATATTTCTCTTTCATCGTAAATGCAATTATTTTTATGCTACTGCCGCATTCATGGACTAAAAGAATTATTATTCAGGAAATACGAAATATCCGTTTTCTAGATAATTTAATAACGTGAATATTTGGCATATGGTTACAAACGCTGGATATACTTTTATCGTATTTAACGTTAACCTCGTATCGATGCTATTTCATAATAGAATATTTCCAGAATTAACACAATCGTCGAATGCTTCTCTTCGATGCAGTTTTGAGCTTGAAAGTCTGGCACCGGATGACTAATTATGCTGCACATCTGTGTTTACGATCGAGAGGCCCCAGTTAGTCGAGTCTTTTCAATTTGGTTTTGTAAAATAGGTTGTTCGAAGACTAGACTAGGCTGCACTGAATATTGCAATAAAATAACTGTGCGGACGGTCTGAATGGTTTTTAATAAAGGATTTGGTTAACAGGAGCTAAAACGATGCATTAAATACGTTTTAATGAATGTAAGAGTTTTAGATAACGTATGAAAATTCATATAATATATTAATTAAAACACATGAGTTAGTTTTTAAATATCTTTATTACTGTATTAAATTGTTTTTAATTTAATACTCTAAATCTGTAATTTTTTTTTTGACAATTTTGAACAAATTACACTTATTATATACATTTTAATTTACTTTCATAAATTAGAAATCAAATGATTTTCAAATAAAGAAATTATTATATGTGTATTATATTTTCTTGTGTCCAATTTCTAATTGTACTTTTAGCGTTTATAATTTCAATTTGACAAAACATATACATATATATATAAAATTTTTAATTGTACTAACGTCAATGGATGATTAAAACCGTATAACATATTTTCTAGATATTTAATATATATTTCAATAAATGTATAAAATTAAAGTATCTTCTAATAATCCATTATTATTTTTCTTATATATTCGTAATAATCTTTAATTTTTTTTTCTTCTCTTATACAATGAAAACCAAATAAGTATGATAAAAATTAAAACTTCTACATGTTTCAATTATTTTAATTATTTTGTATAATGTGTATAATAACAATTATATATTTTTATTATAGCTTGCGAAATTACGACTCTCGTAAAATAAGATTTGTTGAAATTAATTATATACATGAATAAATTAAATCAATGATTTTTCGGACGATACGATCTGTGGATTTTGGAAAATCCAGTATTGAAAATTGCAATTTATGCTTTACTAAATTAACCGAAGGATAAGTCCAAGTCGTTTCTTATCTTTAAGATACTTAATTCGCTATCGCGATACTTTTCTTACCTTTTAAAGGAAAAGTAGTACGATAATCGACCCACAGACTATTTGAGTCTATAATTGCTTCGTAAAAAGTTCGCGAGTCCAAACAAACGTTTCAAGGATAATAAAAGAACGATCGTCTTATGGAAGAAAATAAACATGCTTTGTCGATGTAAAAGAACGATGCAATCGGTAAGAATGACTATCGTTAAACAGAAATTGAATCGAGATTTTAGATATTCAATCAAGATTCATAGGCAGATCAGTAAAATGGTAAAAGACGTGATTTATTTAACCGTGGGTGTAATGTACGCGATCAGTAAGTAATAAAATATAATTATGTATTAATAATATTGTGGACATTCAATATGAATTATTTATGAAACTAAGTGAAAATCTATAATTAATACGGCGATAACGATAATGAATAAAAAACATATTTATACTGGTTACATTTGCATGCAAATTTTTAATTTCGAAGCTGAATTATTTCGGTATTCGCAAACTATTTCATCGCGTACGTTTCTATAAGCATAAAAAACTTTTAAAATTTTTTTATTTAGGGTATGAAAACTTTGAAACAATTAAAGCTCGAAAGTTCTGAAATTTAAAATTGAAATTTATAGAAAAACAAAAACCATGAAATGTCGATGGCGTGTCTTCCATCCAAAATAAAATATTTGTATTTCATATAATTCGTGTAGAACTGTAAATACGAATAAAATTTCTGGCTTTTCTTCAAATATTTAATACTTTTTTTTATATAATATCATAAGAAGTACCCGAGGTTCATTTTAATTCTCAATAAATTTTGTTAGTACCAAAACTTAAAACCCTTAATAGTAAATTACCAGCAAACTTTTACAAAAATTTTTTTATTTTCTCGTACTTTTCCAACCACTATTTTCGAATGTACGTCGAAACGAATTTTCGGGCGATTTACCATAGTAAAAGCGACTTCGAACTTTCTTTCTATTCCTCTTTCTTTGACGTACTCACTCGGTGAAAAGTTGGCACGAACGTACGTCGTTGAGTTTTTTAACCATTGGAAGTTTTTCGTACACACCGAATCGTCGCCTGTAAGCACGTATCAACTCCCCATGTTATCGGTCGCGGAAAACGAAAACTCTCTCATTTATTTTCTTTTCTATCGTTTAAATATTGGTTTCGAGGTCAGATACGGTTACCCAAAGGATCTTTTTTACATTCGAAATCGTTGTTCTTTTCTTGCTTTTTTCTCGTTGACCCGTCGATTTATCTGTTCACCTTCGTACTTTCTTTGGATATAGTTTTGATATTTGACACAATTGATCGGTTTTCTTGCTATTCAATTGCTTAGCTTATATTTTTTTCAGTATTCACCTTTTTTATCCAGTTCAGAGCTTTACATTTCTATCAAAACGATTTTGTATAAAGATCATTCGAAGAAATGTTTTTTAATTTACTTCTGTATTTTTCTTCCCTTTTTTTCTTTTTCTTTTCCGATCTACATTATCTTTTTCTATCTTCTTTTTTTAATACTATTACAGTTAATAATCAATAAGTAATATTCGATCTTACAATCGATTTCGATCCAACAAATTATTCTTTATTTCTAATGTGCTTGAAAATTTAAATTTGAGTTTTAGACTTTTTCCTTCTTCTTCATCTATGCCAAGCTTTATCTTTTCACTAAAGTTGTAAATGACGTATTATAAAGGTTAGTTCCGATACTTTTTGTCATGAACCCAACATTAGTTTTACCAGAGCGAAGAAACTTTGTATATACTATTCTTATTTTACCTATGTCATCTTATTACTAGTAATCGTTTAATCATTTAATCAAGGTTTTGTCATATTTTTAATTAAGTAGCTTTAATTGTATCCGCAGTGATTTCAATATAAATAAAATTACATATATGTTCTTTGAATTGAAACTTCGCTAGAATAATAGTTACGTAAATATACAAAAAGATGTAGTTCAATTTAAACTAAATTTGGTTGATCATATATAGTTCGTTAAATTTATCACTCAATCTATAATAGAAATAAATATCAAAAGAAAGTCTATTTTTTCAATCTTTAATTTTTTCAGTAATAAATAAATAAATGTTTTATAAAATGGTGCAATATATTAGGGATTTTATGAAACTACAGATAATTTAGAATCATTTACTATTGTAACTTAAAATTAAAATATTTTTATCAATAGATAAAATAATAGAACTAGAATTCAAATTAAAAAATCACGTATTTTTTATATATATATATATATATGTATATGTACATCATATTTGTCTTCGTTCTAGCTTTTACATAACCGAATTACAGAAGTTACGTATTCGAATTATCTCTTAAATAAACTTATATTTCTCGAAAATATGTATTTTAGCATATAAATAAAATACCCAAAAAAAATAATAAAAAACTGTATATTTGTCTCTCGAATAAAAATTTTTTTCCTACTATTTCATTCTATCCTATTTATCAAATTTTTTCTAATATTTTTTCTTGCCTTATACTTATTTATATCAATACGGTATATTATTTGGACATTATCGATTTCTCGAACACCGATTTATTTTAACTTTATGTACTCGAGTCTTTTACATTCTCTTTCATCACGTGTCTCACCGGCAATTTCTTCATTTCAGCCGTACAATTTTACTTCGACTTGTATCCTTATTTTTCGAACTCCGATATACTCGGTGGTTGGCTCGAGTGCGAAAGCTGCTCTGGAGAGGTTCCTTCAAGGGTCGTCCGGAGAATGAACAAACGTGTGCCACGCGAGAAACTCTTACAAATTTTCCCTGACCCGCGAACCGCAACGGGGATGTATAAATACGAGAAATTGCACGAGTCCCGGTTTCGTAAATTTCAACTGGCACGTACGCGATTGATGTTAAGTTGCGAAGTAAAAAATATTCCCGCTGTTCTCCGCAGCTGTTTAGAAGGGCTGTCCGAGCCTCTCGTCCGTCTTTCGTCGAGTAAGGGATGCCGACGATTCCCTCATCCGCCATGGCTTCATTTTCCTTCTCTTTCCCTCAACAATTCGCTTGAAAATTCTCTCAAGAAATACTTGAAAGAAACTCTCTTGAAAACTCTCAATAACTCTCTCTCTCTCTCTCTCTCTCTCTTATTCGGCAGTAAATCCTTCTGCAACTTAGTACTCTCAAGCGGTTTGCTCCAGGGAGCTTTATCACCTTCTAGTTTTTCTCATGGCCGTACTTCAGCAGTAACAACTGAAAATCCGTCACCAGTCTCGATCATGCACCAGATATCCTGTGAGAAGAGTCTTTTCTATTCAAACTGATCTTTCCGTTGGAACTAT
Organism: Dolichoris vasculosae; assembly: GCA_018907195.1. Lineage (NCBI taxonomy): Eukaryota > Metazoa > Arthropoda > Insecta > Hymenoptera > Agaonidae > Dolichoris > Dolichoris vasculosae. Next base: position 24,189,898 of record JACCHY010000002.1, read on the forward strand.
CTCTTCACTTTAGTATGAGCAATCTCTTATACACTTACTCACTTACTCTATAACTCTTTCGTCTACTTGCTATTTAATATCGCAACCGACCGGAGTAAACATCTTTTACAAGGCTACCAAAACTAGTTAGTATTATTTATACCACTCTTAGGGCTCATTTTTTCCAGCTATTTTTTTTCAGCAACACTGATCCTATCGGTACAGACGTGGTCTCTTCTCCCATCAGACTTGTCACTGTCGTAGGAGTAAAATCGACTTGGCTTGTCTCTCGAGCACGTTTCTTTCCCCAGAGCGGACAACCGTCGGTTTCATTCTCACTTACGTAGGAGACGAACGTTTTGCTTTAAACATCGCTTGGCAAGATTCCTTGGAGTCTCGTCATTTTCCGAGACGGAGTTGTCGTTATTTGATTCTCTTTGCAACGCGGTAAATCACTAACTCGGAGTCACGTTTCTTTTTTGACGCGCATACCGGTATTATTCTTAGTGAAAATATGAAAACAATCGGGGTATTAGGTTAGATTTCCCAGGAGCGCTATTGTTCGACCCAAAGCGTCGGCCTTTGTGTCTTCGTTTATTGCGTACGAATTGGCTTTATCGCCAATTGTGTCTTTTTTAACTGTTTCGATCGTTTTTTTTCCTACGTTTATTCTATATGACTCATAATTTATCGCTACTTTCATTAGCATTCAAGTTATGATGTACTTCGAATGTAAATGATTTATTTGACATGTAGATTCTTTCTATATTTTATGTCTACATTTTAGGTTTGAATTCTATTGTTTATATTTCAATTTTAAATATTATTAAAAAATCGAAATTAGAATCATGATTTATAAAATATGCAAAAACTAAAATACGTGTATTTTATATTATTCCATTAATTCGTATTCCATTAAATTACAAAGTATTTTGTCTTTTTATGAATTTATATTTAATTTTTATGCATCTTTTGATTTCCATATGTATATTTTTTAACATTCAAAATAAAAATTTAAAATAATAAATTTCATTGAAACAATACAGATTGTTACTTGTTTATTGACTATAAAAGATACCATAAACTCTTTGTTATTCTATTGTTTATCGAGTCCGCAAATATACAAAAAACCTAGTCAGGAAGCTTATAAAAAATTTTTGATATTTTCCCTACAAATTGTATTTAATACTTTCTTCTTTTCAAAGTATGAAAATACGTAGAAAATTACTGTACACATACTATTTATTGTACATAACAATGATTAATTCGTACAAAGTATTTTCTTAGTAATCAAAATTTCTGAGTCACGTATGTTTCTATAAAAAAAATACTATTAAACGAAACTAATTAATTCTTTGTGATTACTTAATTTTAATTTGTTCTTTTCGTCTTTGCTATCTTTGTTTTATAATATATAACATATAATGATTAATTTATTATTCAGGTAAATAAAAAAATTTGATATACGAAACATTAAGAATCCTTAAAACAATTACTCTTCTAATGTGTATATAAAGAAGTCTGAAATATTAATTATAAATTATTATAATTATTTTCAATCTTTAAGATTTTTAAACAGCTACATTTTTCTACATTTATTTCAATATAAATTTGACAAATATAAATGAGTCAATGTTGATATACCCCATCGCTTAAATCAAATAAAATAAATAGTAAGATAAATCTATAATTCATGAAGTTGATAAAGTAAAATCCATCATTTAGATAAAGTCGCGTGATTAACAATTAATATAAGTTTGTTCGAGCTGTCAGTTTACTTCTGCAGTGTAGAATGTTACTAAGTGCACATAAGGGACTCCAACGTTCACTTTTCCAATCTCCTCTGGCAACAAGAGACTCCGGCTCTTCTTGGCTTGGCTGCGGTTGTGTGTACTCAAGCCGCTTTTTCGACTAACGTAATTATCCATGTTGCGTTCTTCTCGTATTTTTAATGATCTAACAGACTTGGACTACTTTTACTATATTATTAATAAAAATAAATATACCTTGTTCAAATTTAGATTCTTATTTAATATGTAACCTTAAATTTAGATTTTTGCTAAGTTTGTTTAAGGTTCTGAAATTATTTCATTATTATATTGGTCTTTTCTTGGATGGCTTATAATTTAAAATTTATAAAGTGTATATTGACAGGCAATTAAATTAAGAAAATTTTATATATTACATTGATTATATTATGTCTAAAATAGTAGTTAAATAATATAATAAAAGTGCATGAAAATAAAAGATTATTTTTTACAAAAATATATTTAGACTATTTTATAATATCTATTTTATGTTAAATTAGATTTTTTAGTTTATAAAAAAAATAAAAAAATATATTTTAAAACTCATAAAAAATTTAATGATTTTATAACAAGTAATATTGTTCAATTTATAATTTAAAAAACTGAGATACAATAACAAATATTTTTGCTTAAAAATTGAAATGAATCATTTTAGAATTTCTTTTATGTTTGTTCTTCAATTTTTATTCATAAAATTGAAAGGCCTATAGTAATATCCACCGTTTCCGACTTAATACTAGTGTAATTCATGTTATGAAGTTATGGAATCGAACGGCATAGAGTTTCACCTTTGTACATTAAAATTGATATGTCAAGCCTTTAGAATTTCCAAACATTTACTAAAATATAGGTAATAGTTGTTAATTTACGAAACATGAAATTGGAATATTTCCCATTTGAATGTGCAAATTTCCGGAATGATACGAATAGATTCATTACATTGTCCAAAAAATTTGATACTATCTAGATCTAGATTTAAAAATAGATCTGAAAAACACTGCGAAATTTTATTATAAATGATTATTTTCAATTGAAGGATACTAAGAATTTGGAATTGAATTCCACTACACATTTTATTAGTTCAAAAGATCAATGAAGAATGATGATATATTATAAATATTCGAGCTTTTATATAAATTGTTTAAACTGTTATAAATAAAATTTTTTAAATGTTATTTATTGGAAATTAAAAGAGCATAATTTATTACATTTTTTTAATTCATAAAATTTCAAATTCAAAATAGGAATTTTATTTGAAAAATGAATATGAAAAAATGAAGAAAATTAAGTATCAAGTAATAGACCAATTTAAAAGTTAAAATATACTTATTAATTTGAGAGATATTATATTGACAAAAAGGAGAAAAAAATTTATTATTTTTCTGTATATTTTACTGATAAGATAAACTTGGAAATTCAGATAATGCCGCTTGAAAGTCTTGAATATTGAGTTATTCGAATATTAATTTACATAATATTATAATTTTTAAGAATGTTTTAAAATTGATGATCATGTTCAATAGAATTTTTGTATGAATAGAATAACGTAAGAAATATCTTAAAATTTTTTCATTTCATAATCAACTACGCGAAAACTCTTATATTTTTATACTACTATTATTAATTAGTATTACTACTGTATATAAAAAAATACTATATCATAATCGTAATTTAAATTTGAAATATGTTAATTTACCATTTGTATAAAATAATTCAATACATTTATATCAATTATGAAATCTTAAAATTTTATATAAATTGCCTTCATTTTTATGAAATAATACAAGTATAAATTTACAGCATTTATGAAAATGTATATAAATTTGAAAAAAGATTATTCAAAGATTATATAAATTATAATAAGGAAACGTGTAATGTAAATTGGGAATTTTTGTATGAAAAGAAAATAATCGTTTTTACGTCAATAAATTTAATAAAGTATTCAGGTAAAATTTATAACCAATAAAACTTTAATTTTAATGATATATATATATATAATTTATTTTAATTTTATGTTAGCCTGAACAGAATTAATTAATTTTTTCATTATATCAATTTTTAAACTATTCTGTAAGTACAATTACTGAATCTTGTTAGCTATTTTTAACTTTGATTAAACATTCGTAATACATAATAGTTCATAAACTCTTTTATTTAACTTCTAATTTTTCACGCGCTGTATAGAAATAATTAAGCTTCAAATAATGTAACGTAAATATACGAAAAAACTTGAAAAAATATAAAAACAATTTATAGAATGTTAGAGTTGATTTCTCTATCTAGATCTTAGTTAACTACATCGTTCTTAGATAAAATTCAAACCAGTGAATAGTTGGACGAATATTTCATTCATTGCAATCAGCGTTAAAAGAACGCACCTCTTTCCCTTTTTTGGGCCTTCTTTCTCGTCCTCTTCAACTTCACTCTTCGCATAAATAAAGTAACGTTAATCAAGGTAACGAAGAGCAAACACTCGGTCGATATCTGCTGGAACATCACGCGGCCGTACGAGATAGTTGCTTCGGTCGTCTTACCCTTATTTTCTGCTTTTGTTAGATGACGCAGGAGCCACGGAATGAGGAATATACAAAGTGTGAGGACAGATAAATAGAGAGAAAGTGAATGATAGAGTGAAGATAGAGAGAAAGAGACGGAGAAAAAGTGAAAGATAGAGACCGAGTGAAGATAGGAAGATAAGACGTAATGGGCTGAGACTTTTGATGCTGAGAGCTCATGTATAGAGAGAAGAAATTTTACGGGTGGTTCGCACGATTCAACTTTACGATCTTACGTCTTTACTATCATTTTCTATGCGTTTTCGTGTGGCTTCAGAGGCTTAAATTCCTCTTCAAGAATATAATAGAAACGATGTCTTCCTTCTTCGTACATCTTTCTTTGCTAGTATCGATAAAATGAATTACATGTTTGAAGAATAAAATATTAATTACAAAATTGTTTATGAACATATTTTATTTTGATATCGAGGAGAATTTTTTCCATCCGTATAAATTTTTAATACATTTTTTATTCTTTTGAATGAATGTATGTAATATAATTTTATATACAAAGTACCGTATGAAATTAATTTATTTAAATCTATATTTTGTTATTTATATTATTGAAAAAGTTGGAAAACTATTAAACAAAAATAGAATTGCCTCATTTTGAAGTTTGTATCATGTTTCTGAACTTACGTTTACAAAGTTTTTAGTAATTAAAAAATGAACTTCTTGTGCCTTGAAGTAAAACAATATCATGATAATATAATAAGTCCTAAAAAAAGCTTGCAATATTAAATAAGAAAAGTAGAGAAAGTAATTATAAGTATTTATGTATAGGATAAAAAAAAATCACGCGATAAGTTGAAATTTCTTGTGAAAACGAGTTTGAAAATTGTAAATTTTAATTTCAACCATGTACTTGTAAGGACAAGATTTTATACAAGTTCAGTGATATGACAAGTAAGATAGAAAAATCCTTAACTACTAAGGTAAAGAAATGTAGTTTTATTCATTTACCTGCATATAAAGTCGACTACGCGAGTTCTTTCTTCACAAAATGAACATAGTGATTTTACTTTTGAACACTTCAGTAGTGATACCATGGCTGTGGTCAGGCGCGCAAAATAATATGATTCCTCGTAATATTCTTTTTTACATTATTATATAAACAACAGTCTAATAAACAATCATATCATATATTTAAATACTATTTACTATGATTTTATTTTTATTTATTCTCGAGTATTAACAAATTTAACTCATATTTGACCAATATAACAAGTTTAATCGTTGTAACTTATAAAATATTAATGTGAACTTTTAATTAAACGCTAAGAGACTGCTTTATTGAAATGTATCTCATGTTTCACTTTAATATTTTTTTTAATAGAAGACACGTTTGATGTAATTTAATAGAAATTTAGCTTTTATATAGAGCGAATTTAACTTTTTAAATATACTTTATAAATATATTACGGTTAAATTACTTATTCTGCAAGAGTATAGTTTTACATATCAAGTATATTTTTGAAATATGATTCGTTTAAGCGAAATACTTTATTTAATACTCGTATTTTTATTTTTTTTTAAATGTAAAATAACCCTTAGTATATTTTGAATATTAATTTTTTTTTATTTACTACTAATAAATTTTATTATTACGCTCGATTTCATATGCATGTAAACTTAACTCTTTAATTTTTATTCCAAATATTTATGTTAGAATTTAAAAGGTTTTTATTCGAACGATAACTTATTCAAAGATCTACCATTGTTAAATTTAGTTATAAATTTAATTAGCTTACATAGTAATAATGGATAATAATATGATATGACCTTTTTAAATTTATTTCCTAAAATAGAAGATACCATATTAATAAAAATATATACTTCAGCTTAAAACTAACAAAAGTTTCGTGATGAATTTTTAGAATATAATTTTACATATAATATTTTATAATATAAAAAACGATTTCTATTTGCGAAGCATATATTACTAATAATTTTCATTATGCATACAAAAGTAAAGCGAATAAAATATAAAAAATTATTAAGTAAACTAAATGCTTTAAAATATTAAGTGATAATTATAGAATGCTTAAAAGCGTGCATTTAAAATTATATTATTATTATACAGTTTTGTTGGCACTTCATTAATAAAGTATGATTGTTCATTTTCTACTTGATCAAGATTAAAATATGAATATTATTTGAATATATTATCAATGATATATAAATGAAATTATTGAGTCAAGTAGTCAAAGATATGCTTTATATCTATTCGATTTAATTCAAAATGCAAGAGTACAATTCAGTGATAGTCGATGCTTGTATTACTACTATAAAAAAGTTTTTTCTATCTTCTTTTAAACAAGCGTATAAGAACATCTTACAATTTCGCGCGAACTTCGATGATACAAATCTCGTTTAGTATTCTTGATTTATGATTGTATAACTTTCATATTTTATGTATTTTTACTGTATGTATAAATAAAATCATACTTTATATACATATTTCAATTATATAGCTTTTGAATCTTCGACTTACTACTGTGTATTGCACAGGTCAATAGGTAAGACTAAAACTTGAAAGATGATTTGATAGATGTAATTTAATAAACGTGTATATACACCAGAAGGAGTTACAGTCCAATAAATAAATTCGATAGGTCGTTAGAACTATTGAATACAGTTTCAGAAAAGCTTTACTTAATCAAATAGTATTTTATAGTAGTGTTGATAAATAGATTTATTTTAATTTCAGTTAAAGAAATTATATGGTTTAAATTTTAATTTTGAGTAAAATACCTTTATAGTAATTTAAAATTAAAATTAAATTATATTATAATATTAGATAATAAAAATCATAAATAAACTGTAAATTAGCGTTATTTTAATGCAAATGGATCTGACACATATTTAAGTTGAAATATATTACTTTCAGAAGCAAAATTGTAAGGATTCAAATTTTCAACATTCAGTTTATATTAGTAATAATCAATTATCATTGAAATAATTTCAACAATTATATTTATATTATATAGTCAATTTTTTTATACAACTTTAATAAAGAATATTGAATAATTTTAATTTTATTCGATTTCAAAATGTCTCAAAAATATTATAAAGCAATAATTAAAATATCTTTATTTTTTATTCAGCTAAATTAAAAGAATGTTATACATGTTTTTAAGGATATATTCGCGAAAATATAGTGTCAAATAAAATAAAATATTTTATACTTTGAACATTGATGATATCGGATAACTTTCTTTAAGCAGATAATAAATTAAAGACTTTCATATGATTCTCTTACAGTTATTAAATGTGAAACTTTACTATCTTGTCACATCATTGATATTAATAGCTTATACTTTATCAAACATAAATTTATACTATCAATACCATAGTGACGAATAAATTTATGCTAACGTTGCATATCACTAAACACGATATTATTTATAACGTTATATAATCACTTTATTGTGAAAGCTTATCATCATTATTTTCAGTTCATACAAATATTCTATATTAAACCTATTATGAGCTTATGAAAGATATATTTTATAATGGTCTATTCAAATATATATATATATATATATTATTTTTATACTAACTACTTTTGTGAAACAGAAAAGATATAAAAAATAAGAAAATTGTTGTATATATTTTTAATTAAGTAGTATTTTAATTTTTAAATGAGCTTATTCTATATAATTTTATAATAACTAATATGAATTATATTATAAATTAAGAAACTATAAAATTATAGAAATTCTTAAAATTTGTTTAATATTATGAAAATAAAATAAAAATTTTAATACACACTGATTTAATTCAGAATATTTTTTTTATATTTAATAGTAGCTTCAAAATTGAAATTATATAAATTAATTTATTAGAAACTTTTAAGATATATGATAAATTAAAATAAAATAATGTTAAAAAATGATGCATTTTAATTTATTTCTATTATAATTTTATTTTATTTTTATAAAAAAAGTAAAATAAATTTGTTTTCAAATTATAATTCCAGTACTAATTCAGATAAATTTTTTAATTTTTTAATTTTTTAGCTACACATTAGAAAAATTTAAACTATATAAAATCTGTCGAAATTAGAAAAATTTGAAATTAAAATAAGCATATTTACATATATTTGCAATTATATTAGAAATATAAAGATATACAGTAAATAAATGCGATAAACACGCAATAAAATGTTAAATTTTTATTGAAATATTTAAATAAAAGAAATAAAAAAATAAAATAAATAACTAAAAAGTTTTTGTTATAATAATACTCTTAATTAATAAATTATTGATATCTGATATTAGAAACGCGATCAAATGAAATCGTACAAAATAAAATAATTAGAAGCTTATTAATGCAGTAAAAATTATCCGTAACTTCAAGAAGAAATTTTCTAGACGAATTAAGAAAAAAAGATAACATCTGATTAGATGAAAAAAAGTAGTTGTATAGAATCATTCAGATTTGATACACAATTAAGATAACTGACTTTCTTTTAATGAAGATAACTTTGAATTCTAATTTCAAGAAAGAAATAAAAATCCAGTTGATTTATCAGTTTTTCTAACATTTCGTTCAAAGAAAATACTTACTTTTATCATGAATATTTAAATATTGCACTGGGAATTACGTTTAATATTTTTGTAAAAAATTTTATATATATATTATTTATGTTAGTATACGTCTTTCGATTATGCAGTAAAACTAATTAAATTATCACAAAACTTTAAATGAATGTACAAAAACTATGAAAACGAAAGTTTTAAAAAGAGATGGAAATTCTGTGAACATATACAGTTCGAGATACTGTTTTAAAAGTTCCTTCGTATTTTTGTACTATTCTGTTTTAGGTCATCAAAATAAACATAGATATATTACTTGAAGAAAATATTATTCTTATTTCTAGGAAACATTATTTTTAAAATGATAAAAGTTTTATTTGACGAATCGAAAAATGCAATAATATATGCGCTAAGTATGTATGTTTAAAGGCGAAAATGATAAACTTAATTTAAATGAATCGTGCATACTCAGTTTTTCCTTTACGAAATAAAGTTATGCAAAACGAAGTCAGTGAAAGATTCGCTTCTCGTTACGAGTTTGGCGTAAGAAATAAAGGCGATTTATATCAGCGGCAGAAATCTCTGCCTTTACTTTTTTACTGAAGCTCTGAAAAGGCGCGCTGGTGTCATTGTACGTCGAACAATACCGATTCTCATTTTAGTATAAGAGTAGCAAAGTGTGCGATTACGTATGTGTGAAAGAAGAAGGTGCTTACATGCGAACAAGCGAAAAGGAAAAAGAAGGAATAAGAACGATAACACCGATAAGCATATATGTCTGTACATCAAAAAAACTATTATATTTTTTTCTTCCGATTTTCAAGTTCTTCTTCAATACAGATGAATTAAATGTATAGTGAAATTATTTTGAGTTTAAATTTCAGGACACGCGGTTAATTGTTCAAGAAGCGTATTTATACGTCCAATGATTAAATGAGCGTAAAAACTATGTCAGATCTTCTATAAAACTGTAATTAGAAAATAAAAATAATAATAATATTGGTCATATAATTTTATTTTTTAAGTTCCGTTATTATATAATATTTATCAGACAAGGTGCATATAATTAACATTAATTATCTCCTGAGAAGTTTGTATATTATTAAATTATATACTTGCATACTAAATAAAATAGAATTCAATGGAAAATATATATATATATAAATTTACTTCACGTTAAGCTTTATTTTCATTTGTTATAAATGAAAATTTTAAATGCTTTTCATCCTACAATAAAATGATTCTAGATATTAAATCAAAGTTGTATAGTGCACTTTTTATTAAATTATAGAAAATAAATAACTAATAACTTAGATTAATGAATAGATAAAATATTCTAACATGAGCTAAGTGATTTCATAAATTCTATAGTGAAATATATTCTATAATGAAGAAAAATACATGAGAATATACATTTTTAATCGGCAATCGATAAAAAAGATAAATACTTAGTTATAAATAACAAAACCTTATTATCATCTTTATAAGCATTAATAAAATAGTTATGAAATAAAATATTGAATTCATAAGATTTTAAATAAACATTATTTATTAATAATTTATAAGATATTTATTTTATATTCAAAAACATTAAAAATTTAGATACACGATAAACTGATTATATACGATACATAAATAAAACAAAATATTGTATTTGTATTATTACTATAACTTAATTTTTATTATTTTTTATAATATTATTTTTCATACTTATGATTTATTCAGTATCTCGATCGTTAATGTTAACAAGATAAAGAAAGATCGAATAGTAAACAAAAAGAATCGTATCCTTACTTCGTTCTGAAATACCTCGCAAAAAAAGTCCTACGAAGTTTAAAGTCGAGTAGTTTTCGATGTCCGAGAAACGAAGTTCACCGACTCTAAGAAAATGGCAGATTCTACTCGTTCGACCATACCTCACGATTTTGGCTGACAATGCCTTTCCATACTATCTCTTTCCTTATCTTTCGCGAACTCATATTCCCATCGACGCGGCAACTACGTCCACCGTCGGTTGAAAATCCTAAATCGGCTTTTCTTCTTTTCAATCATTTTCTCTCTCCGCATTTCTCTATTTAGTACACCAATCGTCTTTCTCAGGGAAACCAGCCGATCCGATCTCATCGGACGAAGGTGATGGGAATGTCTTCTCTAGGAAAGCCACGTATCCATGAAAACTAATCTTTTTTGCATATGTACCCCTTGAAAGTTTTTGAAAATTGAATTCGAAAATATATGAAGCTTAGAAACATACAACGTAGTTAATAAATAATAGATCTTGTATTTCAGCATTGAATGTTTTGTTGGAATAAATGTCAATCGTTAATTTTAATGTATACAATTCAACGTTTTTAAATGTACGACTAAATAGGTCTACTTCTGTATAGCTTTTATCATTTTTTCATATAAGTACACTTTTTGCATGTAAGCTTCTGTAAGATGCGAGCTTTTATTATGGTTGTTATTGTAGAATGTACTATTTAGTACTGTTGTTGAGACCAAAGCTCCTCATCATTGTTCTGTACCTTTTATTTTTCGTCAATTATTGAAATGGAACTGTCAGGAATAGAGAGAAATTTTCTTGAAACTTTAACATTATTTTAAGAAATAATACAGATATGTATTTTAAAAAAATATTAAAATATTTCGATTTATATTCTTGTATTATACGAGAATAATATTCATTCCGTGATTTTATTAGTAAAATCTTGAAAAATTTACAGATGATGTCTATAGAGCTTAAAACTAGTTATTTATTACATTGTAAATGTGAAATCCCATAATAAGGGAAAAAGTTTTATTTTTATTGAAATTTATCTTTAATTGTTTAACAGTATTTATCCAACAAACGTGCTTTCAATTTTAAATTTAATTTTAATTCATACATTATATAATATTAAGAATTCAAATGTTTTGATCTTATTTTAAATTAATTAAAATATTAAACGATTATATATTTTTTAATATATTGTATTATAACGTAGAATTATATTTTTGTATGCTTATGTATTTATAATATTAATAATTAACATATAATTATTAAAATTTGCAATTTTTTGTTGTATGAATATATTATTTATCTAATAAAGCAACACAATATATTACTTTATAAAGAAATTTTTATAAGAGATGCATAATATTTTGTTTATAAAATAAAATTTTACATTATTTAGAAAACATCTTATTTTACTTTAGAGAAATACATTACTTTATCTTAAAAATACTTTTATTTATGTGAATGAGAGTAAAGGAGACATTAATTGTAATAAAAGAAGTTATTACTCATTTGTGGTAATTTAAAATAAAAACAAAAATTGTAACTATTAATCTAATTTAAAAATGTAATAGATAAAGTTTCGAATCCGTATATATATATTTAATAGCTTTTACAAGGGAAAATGTTAGAAAAGACTGATATATTAGACCGTACTGAAATTCCTCAACAAGATAAAGAAAATGAATAAAAATTGTTATCGATTCCAAAATCCAAAAATATAATTATACAATTTAATAAAAAAAATTAGATTTCTTATAATAGAAATAGAATGTGATATAGATAGAAAGTCAAATAAAAATCAAAGATTAAAGGGGAAGGACAGGAATCATTGATTGTACAAGTTTATAAAACCGCTTTGAGTATTCGATGTTGTATTCGGACGTTGCATATTTTAATGTTCATGCTTTATGATTTAGATCGTTGCACATAGAATTTAAATTATATTGCAGTTTTCAATTATTAAAAAGAATACGTGATATTTAGCTATAGAATTTAGTTAGCTTCGTCGATTCGAATTTATTTCGAATTATAGGATTTCAATGCTTGGTGATAAAATTATAAGAATAACGATTATAAATTGTATTTTAAATTTGCTACACTGGTGCTTACGTTTTTATTATAAATATATAGATATATCCGGTTCTTTCGATATAAAGTTTACTTCAACAGACCTTTATTTTTCCATCAGATTTTATGATTTCGTACATGCATTTCCTTTTTCCCACGCATTACCACTTGTTAAGTTTTTTATTTCTCATGCCTGCGTCCCTTTAATACCATTTTCAATATAATATGTTTAATTCATGATTTTATGGTCGTGAATTTCGTTGTATTTATAAAAAAATCCAAGATATATTAATTAGTTATATTTTTTAAATGATATTTCTAAGATAATACGTATTTTATAACAGAACAATATGGTCTAATATTTAAAAAACAATACTGTTGATATTTTAAAAATATGAAAATTACAAATATGTAAGAAAAATAAACGACAAATTTTTATTGTACAAGAGGAGAAATTTTCCTTTTTAATATAAAATAAATAGAAACACCGTTTTTTATAAATACGAGTGTAAATTTAAATCTACATATGCCACTTTTCAATTTTTAAAAATGTTGATACTATTGACGAACCTAACAGAATATAAATAACTCTCATATTTTTCTTTCTGTTTTCGAATATTTATTTTAGAAATAATAGAAGAATCGTGATACTAGTGTCACTGAAGATTTGAATATTGAAAAAGTAAATACTAAAATTGAAAATATTGTTAACGTTAACGTATAACGGAGATTGCGATTAAACATAATCTTATATTTCAAACTACAGATATTTAAAAAAAGTAAGATATTTATATATAATCAAAATAACACCTTTATTCTCAGAATACGAAGGAATTACTATCCTATCGAATACAGATGAAAAAAGAGAATTGAAAAAGGCGAGAAACAATTACTCAAAACAATTACAGTCCACCATTGTAACTTAAGGTGACGATTTCTCGACCATACTTCTAGAAATCCTTCGATTAATGGCAGCTGGTATACCGAGATTGTCAGCAACGTAAAACCTGGAGGACAATAGAATCGTAGGAACACTTGATATCTAGAAATAGTGGGTATATCGAAAAAACGGAAATCTTTTCAAAAAATAAAATGCTCGTTCAGTTGACCGATTAGTCGGAAATTCTTTATCACCTGGCGTTAACAATTAGCGTCGCGTCGATTCTTATTTTTTAGTTTAGTTTTTTCTCTCATTTTATCTTTAGAGGCCTGGTGATATCAGTAATTCTGGTCTAAGAAACTCAAACAAGTAAAATTAAAGAAAATTGAGTAACTATTCACATAATCGTGTGCAAGATAAATCCAATGGATAATGTATTCAGCTAAGAATGATAAATTTTTACTCATCAGTAATGAACAATAAATCTAAATAATGAACAAAACTTATTTAAAATATATAAAATAAGTAAAAAAATTTAATTGAAAGTTGTATTCTCATATAAATCGATAAAATTTTAAATGAAATAAGTAATTATCCGAAGATAGAAAATCCATTATTAAAATAATCTTCCAGCCGCTTTAGTATAATTATTATGATTACTTTAAATAAAATATCTAAATTTTCCGAGTAATTATTATGTAATATTATGATATTATTCTATGCTCTTCTTTATATACGTGGTTATATAGTTATTACGCTTTTAGTATTAATTATTTCTAATTATTAAACAGTTATGTACTTTGCAAAATTAAACACACCCTAAAATATATGTCGATTTCAAAAATTGAAGATTGGTATATGTTAATAAACTCGAAAAGAGAACATAAAATAATAATTCCCTTTTTATACTATATTTTATAACTTCAAAACTTGTAATAACCTTAATAATTATTTTAAGTGTAAATTTAATATTATTGTTTAATGTACAAAAACAATTTTAATTTACTTGAATTCAATAATGAATGGTTATATAGTAATTTAAAAAGATATATTATAAAATAAGATATGTAATCGACTTATTAATAATAATATATTATATCATTAACGTTAAAAAATTAAGAAAAATAATTATTATTGTTTAAACATTATCTTAAATATTGACTATAATATTTTTTACAATATTAATTATAGTATTTATACAAGTATTTGTGTTTTTCAAGAAGCATAATAATAAATAATTTATTATGAATATAAAACAACTAATATTATATGATTTATATAATAATAAACATAATAAAAAATTATATTCGGCATTAAAAATATTAATCAATGTAAGTTATAAACGAAGAGAACAAATATATATAATCAATGTATATTTCAGGCAACAGAATTGATATAACTTATTATTTACGGAATTCAGAACTGATTTAGTTTATTGTTACTACTTATCACGAATATTGATTTTTATAGTCCTATTTACGACAATATTTAAGCATATAAATTATAAAAAAATGAAACGATCGATACTGTTCAGCAAAAAGAAAACATACAAAAATATTTACCGTGTATAGAAATATTATAAGGACGTATACGAATGAGAATCGTTTAAGAAGACAAATGGAAGTAGGGGATTTAATAGTAGGGCTGATGTGGTAGAAAGAAAAGAAAACTATGGAGGGCTCTTGAGATGATAATGCAAAGTAAAAGCTGAAATGATATAGGTGAAGATGCTGGAAAACAGTCGTAAGTATAAAGAGCGAATAATACCGAAGAAAAAAGGAGCATCAACGCTTTTGATGATTCAAATAATTTTGGTGCTCTATTAAGTCCATTTTCATTTACTTAACACTTGTGATTTTTCTTTGTTCTTACTTTTAAAATAATATTTACATAACTTTTATATATTCACTATATCATTGGAATCCATAAAGCAATATATTTTTAGTTAATATTAAAATATTAACTAAAATAATCATATAATCACAAACGAAGAAAAATTATAGCTCTTTATTCAATCATGTGACTATAATACTTGATTATTATGTAAAACCTTTTTGTATGCGTTTGTACATGTTATTTATTTCTTAATTAATAATGATTTATAAATTTCAAGTAATATATAATAATTCATTATTTAAAATGTATATTTCCTTATTATATATAACATTATTCAAAAATTTATTAAAAAAAAAATTGCGTTAAGTACATTTTTCAATTATCAGTCGTCGAAAAATTAACATATTATCTTTAAGATTGACACAAAACTTTTTAATAAAATCTATTCTTAATTTTTCTAATTTAGAAAAATGTATTAAATAGAAATTTATAAATTTATCAATTGAGAAAAATTTAGTGTAGCATATTTATAATTCAACTTCATAGGTTATATAAAAAGGAATTGAAATTGTGTCATTGATAAAATGGAATACAACGATAAAAATGATTTATGATATTTCCAAATATATAACTACTAATACTACAAAGTGAATGCACTATAAAAATTTGTTACTGGAAAAACTAAACCGTTTTTTATTTTCTTAAGTAGAGTGATAGAAGAAAATAATGTGTAAAATAATTGCAATTAGTATTTAGTATTCTCTTTTTGCCATTTCAAACTAACAAAGCATCTTAGTGTAATTACATTTATTAATATAAATTATCTTTCTTACTTTATCCACGACTTTATTATTTTTACGGCAATCATTTCATCAACTTCGAAATAAGATTATTTTTAAGATCTTATCTATTACTTCGAGAAAAATAAGTTCACTCACGATCTACCGAATTCTGAAGCTCTCTTCCTCAACTTCATGACTTTTGTACTAAATTAGCAAGATTTCACTCCGAAATTAATGAGCTGTGAGCTGTAATTACAGGAAGCTACACAGCATCTCTTTCGTCTTATTCGAGCATCCGAAGGCTTATAGCGAGTAGTTTAATTTATAGGAAACAAGGAGAGAGGTTTTGTTGACTAATGGCTTCAATTCTAGTCTAATGCTAAATTCTAATACAGGCTGGAAATAAATAAACAAGTTGACAGACATATTTTTTTCGTCTTTTCTTTGCATCTTACCTTACATCTACAAGTACAAGCATAATTTTTAGCAATATTCGGAGATTATTCTCGAAAATATGAATAATGTATCAAAAATGGGGAAGAAGAAAAATATTTTCGAAACTGTTTATTTTGTGTTTTATGCACCGCGTTTGCATGATTTAAGTTCGATCGAATTTTTTAAGTATTTATCGTAATCTCTTTTGCACGAGTAAAATACGTATGTGATTATCCGTATATTTATTTGAAAAGTGAAAAAACTAACGCGCTCTTCAATTTTAAGTATTAAAAGCGAAGATACTTACATAAGATTCTTATATTTTCAGTTTGAAAGTGTAGATATTGTTTAAAAAGTATATATTATCTAAAGATATGAATTCTTAAATATACCGTATTTTCCCACTAAATTATGCCCAAGACACTTTTGGTACATTTTAATATAAAACTTTACACATTTATGCAGGTCACGTATATCGTTGCTTATAATATTTGACTACGAAAGTGCAATGTAAGCGGCATAAATGAATAAAAAGAAAAAAGTTTTAAGATACTTGTAATTCATATTATTTTCGAAATTCCCTTAAATCCGAATTCGAAATTGAATATTTTCCACGTCTCTACATCATAATGAAAGTTCACACTGACGAGTACAGTTGAAGAGGTATTATTTTTCAAAGCAACTGAAAAGTCTTGGTATAATCTACAATGATTTAGAAATTTACCGAGCTGAAAACTTACCATCTATATCAATTTCATCTAACATGGTACTGAGTTCCTCGGCTCTGGCAAATTGTCCGAGGGAGCGCATAACCCTCCCGAGCTCGTCCTTCGTGATAGTTCCATCACCATCGTTGTCAAACAGTCGGAAGGCCTCCCGAAATTCTGAAAATATATAATAATATATTTTGAAATTGTACGATAGCGATAGATTTAGTAATGGAATACAGAGAAGAAACGAAAGGAAAAAAGTAGTGCATTTTAAACAACTATAAAAATATTCTGGCGTGTGTAGTACAATGTAAGAAATTTGGAATCTGTAACAACTAGATATTATATTTATACACGAGGTTAGAAAAGGAATTCTACAATAAATAAAACCTACCTTTTATATTTCTACGTATATGTGTGTAACGAGCTTTACGTAGTTTTAAGGGAAGCTAATTTAAATACTTCTTGCATGTATCAACTTTCCATACTACAATTATTGTTATTTATTTATGATGTTTTATAAATTACAACTTATAAAATTTTAATAATGTAAAAATTAAGCTTAGATCATAGATATTTATTCTTTGATTCCTACTTTATGCGAAGTACAAAGTCTTGTAGTAAACATTACCGGTAAAAAAAGGTGTTGGTAATACAATTATTGATATTTTATCAAATTTTAAAGTATTTTTTTATACAACTTTTCTCGAAAATTGGGCTTAATATTTTAATGAAAAAATTCACTCGAATAATAATTTAAGCTTTATCGGAAAATATTAATTAAATATTAATAATAAAGTTAAGGGCATTTAAGCGCAGTTAATATAATTTTCTGATGCGATAATTTTATTATTTTACATTTAACCTCTACAATTTAAAAATTTTTGTATGCATTCTATTTAATAATAATTATTGAAATTATTTATAGAAATAAAATAGCTAATTTTAAGACGTAATTTTAGAATTTTTAAAAATAAATTTTGTTACGGTAAAAAATTATTTGCATTTGATAAGCCAAGTACAACTGTAATTCTTTTACAGCATAAATTTACCAGTCGCTATAATTTTTTGATGTTTCAATAAGTTACAAAGTCATACATCCCTGTATCGAAATACCTTTATTTGTATAATAAATGTTCAAAACATTAATTGTCAACTTTAAGAGAAATCTTATGATTCACAGTACTTACCGAGATACGATGAGTCGTAAAGTGATTTTACGCGTATTCGCATAAAATCAGTTTAATAAAAAATCTGTTTCTATTATCCAATTCCAAGGAAAATTAAAAAAATGACAAAAAACCGAAAATATCAATCACTGATAATAATTTGTCTCTATATATTGTACAATGATCGAATTCAAGTCTATTCGTGAATTCTAATTATTCAAACTATAGCGAGTCGAACGAACGAAAATTTTTATCGCTAATTATTTTATTTTTGCAGTAAAACGCACCAAAAGCCGTAATGAAATGGGTATAATTTGATATCATAATTTTATACCAGACCAATAAAACTTGACGAATTCAAGAACGATTAAAGTAAGAATGCAAATTCAAAATAGCCCGTAAACATTGCACTATTACTCAGCAATAAAAATGTTTCTCCGATTCAATTCATTTCTATGATTTACATCGTCCGAAGCCGTTCTTAGCGATCATCATGTTTTACCACTTCAACATCCGGTGGCCTCGAGAAGCATCAACCAATACCTACGCGACCGATTTCACAGCGAACGCAAGGATCAACCGCAGTAGGTCAGCATTTAATGGCTTCGTTTCACGGACCATTGCGATGGTACCGCTGCCGACGTTGCAACGTTGTATCCGCTTCGCATATTGACAGTCTTTACAGTCCGTCCCTCCCGCGGTCACTCAATATTACACGCAAGTGCGCCCATTGAAGGCAAAGGGAAGCCGCGTATAAAGGATGTCCTTCGATCGTACGCGGTTTTACGAGCGCTGCTTGCTCTTGTGGACGGAGGAAAAATCTCTTGCGCTATGAAACGTCCAGGGGTTCCTCGACATCGGGAGGCGATGCCGTACGCTTTGATTGGGTCGACGTAAGTTATGGGTTCTTGGCTATGGTGGAAAGGAAGATCGTTGAATTACCGAGCGCTTTATCAATAGACGGGATAATAATACATTTTGCAAGGTTTCATCCGGGATATTTACCGGTCGAATACGCTGTTATTGTACACATTTTTCTTATCGGGAGAATTTCAGAGCGGCAGCGAAAATTTTATGCATATTTTAAAAAGCTTTTCCATATACAGTTTTTACCGATAGAGAAAAAAGAGCCGACGTCTTGCGAGAGGATCAAACTGGCGCTTTTTCCGTTCTTTATCGACACTTGCATTAACTCGCGACCATCGGGTGACTGATAACTTACACTACTTAGAACTTGATTTTTTCTTCTTGCGAATATATATATATATATATATATATATAATCAACTCCTACAGTTGGCTGCCGAGTTTTATAGCTGTAATATATATCTATATATTTTATACCGAGGCGTCGATAAGTTCAACGTAAAGCTTTATTGACGTATTTATGACCGTAAGATATTCTTGTATATTTTTTTTCCGTTCGTCACCCTCGAAAGTATCTAAAAAAATTTTATGCATATCCTCCGTTGGAGCACTTGAATTTGAGAGATGAGATGAAATATGCAGATGTACCGGCTTAACTTTGTAAATACCACCGATTAAACCTTACATGAAATTTATCGATTAAGGGTTAAAATCTATATATATATGTTAATAAAACAAATTATAATTTATTATTATAACGATTTATTATTCTTTTTTAATAGTTTATTCAGTCATGATATGTATTTTATATAAAAAAGATTATATTTGGATAAATATTCGATTAAAACGGTCTATTATACAAAAATTTTTCTTGAAGTAAAGACAAATTCTTTGGTATTATAAATTAAATCTAAATTATCATCGTTTGAAATTATTTCAAATAAAGGAATATTTTTCTACAGTTTTATACAAATATACAAACTGTTTAATTATTTTTTACAATTCTAATATTACAAAATATATATTACCTAATTTTTATTTTTATTTCAAATTTAATGTATGTATATCTACAAGTATATTAGAATATTAAACAGACTATCTTAAAGCATTAAATTTGTCTTGTTCTGCTTTAATCACTAAAATTGAGCTAAGTAACTTTATACATTTAGTCAACCAAAAAGATGATAAGCCGAATATCCAATTCGTTATTCAAAATTGACATTAAAATATATTTATAATGCCTAAAATAGTCTTAATATAGAAGAATTGCACTTTTTTCAGCTTTATACATTTACTGGATGTTTCGTTCGGATAGGATTGTTTTAATTCCAAGTCAGTAAATTTGTATAAGTAGAAACGCGGCTTTCGGTGTATTAATTTGCGTGGATGAATCATAGCTTATTTTGTTGACGAAAATTAATGAAGCCATTTGTAGGTTTATCCGTCCTTTAAAATATCTTATTTTAAAGTAAAAATTTTCATCTTTTTTTTGATAAAAAAAATATATTAATCGTAAAATTAGAAATGTAACTTTATATATTAACAAATAAGTATATTATATCTAAAATATTTATTTCGAAAGAGGCGCTTTTTGAAAGAGAAAATTTCTTTACAAATGTATCAGACTCTGAAGTTGTTTAGATTTTAAATAATGCCTTTGACTTTATTCGTCCGGAAATTAATTCAACTGATAATTGAGCTTTGATCATTAACAACCACTAATAGTACGTTTTACTCATTGAATCAAGGTCTACTTCAGCGCATTAGCAATAGTAGATTAATTAATCGAGAAAAATACCTATAAAATTAAAAATCAATATTTTCATTGAAACGATAATTGTGAGAAAAAATATTTATTGATAGATTTATGTCTCGACAAAAATTTAATTTCCGTATGTTGATAAATGATCAGATGGAAAGCTAATATTAAACTTAGGTGTTTCCGTTAATTTAGAAATCAGAATGCCATTATTAAAATAAATGTGTAAATATTCTTGATGCTTCGATTTATTTAGTTAGAATTTTCAGCGATAGTAAGAAAAGTTTCGTCGCAATTTTAACGAGGGTGTATATCGACTATATATATAAAAATATATATTTCCATTAAAGTTTAATATGATTCGAAAAATTATATACTTATTTTGAAAAATTTATTTCAATAATTCTAAAATCGTTTAGAATTCTAATTTTATTAAATTAAAATAAGAACTTTTTGGTAATCAGATTTTTTAAGTTTAAAACTTGTATATCGAGTTCAATAAATAAAAAGTATTTTATTATTCTTTCTTTTAAAGTCTTCGAAATTTAAAAATTTTTGATACGATGAAGATCTAAAAGTTCGGAAAGTTTAAGGTAAACTTATTGTATTGAAATTGTCAACGAATCTAACTCACATTACTGTCAGTAATCTTTAGGACTGAATAATTTTCAGAGAATCGAGTTTAAGATAAAAAGTATTTTCGATAGATATTTTTTATCTAAAAAACTTTATACCTAAGATAACTGAAGTTAAAGAAAAGATGTATTGCCAAGAATACGTACTTCGATATTTATACAAGTATTTAGTATTATTTATTCAATATTTATTGTATTTCTATTAAATTCTGATATTACGTAAAACGATTGAATTTTGAACAATGAACGGTATTACATACGTTTTCAAAAAAGAGATTTGTTTTTCTTACAAACATTTTTTTGCGTTACAATATCAATATCGTTAAGATAAGAACAAAGCCGATAAATTTTTCAATGTCTAACTACATTCGTTTTATTTATATTTATTTACGATTTTAAAAAGTAATTTTATATTTATTCCAAGCATGTCTCAAAAAGCATTTATTTCCGTGGAATATTTTCCAAGGCTGAAAACAGTATTTTATCCAATGAATATCGTTTCCCAAAAATTCGTAAATTATATGATATTTGACGGTAGCGGAAAGCTATTCACACGGGGATCCGTTGAAAAAGCTACGCAACTAACGCTCGAAAATTTCTTTGAAAGTTGGGCTCGACTCTTGACACGCTCTACCTGCTGTCGAATAAAAAGTAAGACATTGTAGAAAAGCCAAAAATTTCCAGAAATCTATTCGCGTATACGTAGTGGGAAGTATTTCTTTCAATTCGACGATTGCCTCTTCAAACACGTATGAATTCAATTCCCGTTCAACATTGACGTACGCCACTTGCGTGTATTCCTCGAAATAGAAACAAGGCGTTACATTGCATCCTAGATCAAATAGACCGGAAAAATCAATTTCGAATAATATTCGGTTCGGATCTTCTACACACGCAGAATTCCAAATCCAACGAATCTCACTCGATGTCACCCGACTAATCTCAGAATCATTTGACCAATCAATCGGGGATCGATCCTGGAGTCTTATTCGAAGTCTACACGACCACCGGATAAATACGTTAAGGAATCCCTAGAGTATCGAATGGTATCGTGGTATAGAAACGAGCTTTGCAAATTACATTGTCGTAGTATAGAATCCGTAGAGAGAGAATTAGCTATCACTTAAGCAGAGAAATGCAAATCTGTACTCAATCGAATGTACTCGCGTATTCAGAGTAAATACTTCGCATGTGATACGCGCTACTGTGGTTGTAAATTATTTTACGAATATGCGAGAGAGCGAATGAAAACAAATTTATCGATTTCATTATTAATTGGATCACTGTGCAATTATTATTATTATTACCGCTGAATTATTCTTGTTAACGGAACATATTTTTTCAGTACGTTCGAATCGAAAAACGTTACGTACCATTTTTAGAAACATAACTTTAAATTTATTACACTAAAATATTTTTTCGTTCCATATTCTCAATAATTAATTAAAATTATCGAATTTACAAAAACGAAATACATGTATGACTTTCCGATGTTACCGATATCCGCGAACGTATTCCAGTGTAAGTAAAAAATTTACAAGAGCATTTTTAAGGAAAAAATCAATGAAATAGCTTACGTGTACCTTTCATCTGCGCTTTGCTGATATTAGGTTTTTTGACGGCGAGGCTGGACACAAGGTTATCCGACCTCACTGGAAGGTCTTCGATTCTCCTGGAAGTACCCGGGACGGAGGAAGTCAGCGATGCACCGCTCGTACTAGGAAGAGGAAACTCGTACGAACAGGATGCGTTATCCTGACACCAGAATTGCTGTTTGATACAAAATTATATTCATTTTAAATTGAATGATTTTTGTAAATTTAGCATGTAAATAACAAAAGTTACGAGCTTTGAAGATTGCTTTAAAAAATTGTACTTACAAAGTAATATTGTAAATTTTCAATATACATTAATAAATACAATCTTCGTTCAAAAAAGTAATAGTATTATTAAAAAACAATTGATTTATTAATTAAATAACTAAGTAAATTATTAGATTTAATCGTAAAATTGATATTACTTAACGAAATAAATACATTTTAGTTATTTGTGTCAACAAACTTTTACATTGATTAAAAACAACTATCTACATGTTAGTATTTTTTTTCCTGTTGAAAATAGCTGTAAGTTTCCGATTGAAACAGAGCAGATTGACTGTTACATATATTGCGCGTATCTGCATAATAAGTAACCGGTAAAACTGTTACAATGGATCCGAATGTAAAACTTTTTTTTATCGATCCTTGTTCAGAAAATTTAACTAAAATTTAATTAAAGTTTCAGACATAAATCAATTCACAATTACTATCCAATGATTGCATTATTATTATCCGATAGTTAACTTTTCTCAAGTACAATAATCTTTCCGATTTTATTTCGACTAAGGTACGATTAAAATCATTCGATATAAATTTAAATATAACGAAATTCGATATTCTTCGAAGCTCGTACATCATCTCCTTTTATGTCCGCGTTAAAATCACGCTTAGACTATAAACGAATCTATCCTTCACCCGCTCGTAAAAATAACGAACCAGTGTTTCCCTACCCTCGGCAAAACTTTACCCCTAGTTTAATAAAACATCGATAATTACTGCGTTTTGTTGCTCCTGTTCTTCTTGTTGTTGTTCTTGTTGCTGTTTCTGTTGCTGTTGTTTCTTGGGTGACGACGTCTCGATACTGCGGTGCTGTGGCAAGTCGGTACTCGAATGCAACGGCAACTCCAACTGTTGGTCGCGTATGTGATTACTACAGGCGCCTCCGTCTTCGGCCTCGGCGGTATCGATGTTGCTTTTGGTTGGAAAAAGGTGCGAACAGTGGCGGCTAGCGAAAACGGACTTGAGCGTACCGACGAGATGCGATCGCGATCCCGAGGGATCCGCCACTGCCGGTTCTTCATCTTCATTGGATACTGGGCTGCTTTGACGCGTCTGAAACGAGGTAAAATTATTACGTCGATGCACGTTTCAAAATGTCTGTCGAGTGGTTATTACGAGCGCGTTATTCCGTGGGATTTGAATTTCGTGGTAGACTGGTATAGTACTTTTATGAGTTTGCTTATAGTTGAAGCATTTCAAGCGTTTGTTCAATTAGTAAAGGAAGTATTATTATATATATCTGTGCGTGTGTATGCGTGTATAATTTGTGACTAGTCTAATGAAAGGAAAGTTAAAATAGTTTCTTGTTTATCTTTGTCAACTACTTTTAACGTATATTAACGTATGTGTATACATTACAGCAATTGATACACTCAAGTCTTTATTAATCGTATACTTATTGATTATAGTTAACAAGTTTGAAAAATTATTTGAATTATTTTCTACTGCAAAATAGAGTATAATTACCTAAAGCTCGAATGATACGTTATCACCCTATTTTTCAAATTATACTTAGATAAAAATAAGCGCATGTATTTTGCGAAAATTCGCGGAATTCACTAAATTTAAATATATTTGAAAAAACGGTAATTTTAATTTGTTTCGATATCGAAGATTTTATCGAACGATACTATTACAAATTTATAATTATACCTTTATTTTCATCTAAAGTTTTCGATTTTATTTGGATTCTTTAAATCTAATTATAATCAATATTCGTCATCCTTTATATAAAAATTCGGATCGATTTTTCCAATATAAAAAAGACAAGACAAGTAATAAATTAAAATCGTATATTTTGAATAATAGTTCTAAAAATACTAAAATGATATATCGATTTAAAATAGATACTTATAGATAATTAGTGTAATAAAATATTATATTGTGGATACGAATAATTATCAAAAATAAAAAAATTATTTTAGTATTCCAACCACGGATTTCATTCGTTTAAAAATAAAATATTGATAATTTTTTTAATTTATAGTGTCCTTCGGTTAAATTAATAAAATAAAAAATGTAAGAGAAAATATATTTTAATTTAAATTTTAGGTGTAAAATAAGTATCTAAATAAGTATTAATATAAATTAAATTTAATATAAAAGTAAAAGTAATATTATTTTGTGTTTGTGAATATTTATTTAAAAAATTAAAAATATTGTAATGAGTCTTCTTATCATTACTTATTTTGTTATGTGTCGTTTATTATAAGAAAAATAATTTATATCATTTTTAATAGTAAGATATTCGACGTTTTGACAATATTAAACAATTATTTTATAAAAAAAAATCTTATTTTGTTTATAAACGATAAATTATAATAAATTTAAATAATTGAGAATAGAAATTGTACTATTATTTTAATTTCATTATTACTATAATTATAGAATGCAAATACGTATATAAAAAGAAATTATCAAATTGTTTTCATATTTTATCTAATATTTTACAAAATTATCTTGATATTAAAAAAAAATTAGTCAAGATATTTATTAATATTATAATATTAAACACATAATTATTTATTTAATCGTTACGACTTATTAATATTATATTACAACGCTTGTTTATGTTGATTATACTAAAACATACCACCAATAGTATTGAATTTTGATTCAAAGGTTCTTGAATTTTACGGCTGAAGCTTCGCAAAGAAAACAGATCAGTTTCCAGCATAGTAAATGAATATTGCAGCTAAAAATTGCCCTCGGAAATAGCTGATAACGAATAGATTTTATCGTCATTTTTGTCCTAAAAATACCGAATCGCTTTCTCTCGGAATAATCCTGCACTCGTCGTTATTCGATCCCGACTTGCTCGATTCGTCGACGAAGGTGTGCCTCTGATACTAGATAGACACGGAATCGCGTTACACGTCGGTCTGCTTTCATAGGAATCTACCGTCCATGAAGAACTGTGAGTAGCAATGTTAATGGAGCTGATTTTTTATTTTGCCTAGTAACCGATTCACTTTTCAACACGCGTATCCTTGCAAACGAGTGGATGAAACGTCGATATTAAATACGATAATAAACAATCGAAATAGTTTTTTCATAATTATTAATCTTAATAATTTATTATAGTTTGATAAAAGACCGTTGAAAAGTATTTTAGTCGGTACAGTATCGATATCCGTTTCAAGCTACGTTCGAATCACCTCCATTTTTTAACATGGAATCTACCCTTCGCTGAGCAAGATTATAAGACTTTTCTTGACCTGCTTTTGAAACAAGAAGCTGACAAAATGATCCGGAATCTTAGTCCAAGTGTACATTGCTCATCCGTCTGATTAAGTCTGCAGTCGTGTGTCAGCACTGCACCGAACAACGACTCGAACAGTACCAGTGACTTGTTAAGGGCGTGGAGAATCTTACAGAAGATGGTGAACTTTCCCTTTGTTGGGAATTTTCTTGGAGATTACAAGGGTAGTTTTGGGCTGAAGCCGACCGAGGCTTATTTAATTAGAGAAACTGTAGCGTTACAATTATGTTTCATTCTTTAAATGTAATTGTAAGACTTATATTATTCAAGTACAACACTTATTCTTATATTCAGAGTGAAATAATACGTATGAAATACGTTTTATACGTGACTTTCTTGTCGGGTATGATTAAATGTTTATATAAGTTGAAAATTAGAAATTATAACAACAAAAATTTTTTTATAAAATTAGCGGATATTTCCTTTTAACTTTTATTTTCTTTAGTCTCATTTAAAAACTTCTGATTTTCTGCGATCAAATTGAAATTTCTAGAAATTATTGTGCAAACTTATAAAATAAAATTTTACTTTTTATTAATTATGAGTTTGAAAGAGATTGAAAAATTTTATTTTTGTTAAAATATTTTATAAAGTTACTTAAAAGTTCAACATAATTTCACAGATTCTTCAGTTGTTAATGATAGTTTTTATATTTTTATGATAATACAAAATTGATATAAGAATGTTTGATAATTATTTAAATATTATTAGTATTATTATGAATATAAATTATCTGAATACTTATTCAGCTGTTAAATATTTTTGAATGTATAAAAAAGCATGTAGTTTAAAAATTATGAAGTTTCTACGAAAAATATTAAATTTTAATAATTTTAATTACAATTTTCAAGAATATTTATATTTTTTTTATAATATTTTCAAACTGTGATAAATTGGATTTAAAAAATTTACACTAAATCATAAAAAGTTTTTACATGTGTGAAACATTCCATCACTTTTAAACGAATTTTTCGAAAATTATCTACTTATAAATTACTTGAATTTAGTTTTATTTTATTTATTATGAACACGCAGAAGTTTTAAAATCAAAAAATGTTTTTTACGCTTTAAAAATCGAGATAAAAATTTTCAAATTATTAGTTTTTACTTATTTTATTAAAAAATGAAATTATTTATTATCAGTATTATAACAAAAAATTTATATTTTTAAATGATGAAAAATTTCTCCGAAGTATTTAAAATTTATTACTTTAAATTCTATTATCTTAAATTACTATTATTTTACAAGTATCATCTTTTTGAAACTTAACTTACGTGAAGTACACTTGAAATATACAAAATTGTGTGAATCAGCATTTATCTATTTCATTGAAATATTCTTATTTTAACTATCGGTCAAACGATTTAATTACCTACATATCTATATATCAGTCATTGTTTGTAGGATGGAGTCGTATTTACAGAAGTAACATATGCTAAATATGAATGCAAAGTGAAATGCTTCAAAGTTAAATAGAAGTTGAACAGGTATGTACTTAAAACTTGAACTGCATACTAGAATAAGTTGAAGCTTTCGTTATTGACACCCTCTGATATATTTTATTATCGATTGATATTGGATTTTTATACTTGACCTGAGAATTTATTTGGAAGTATTATAATAGAAATTTCATTGTAATATTTTTTTATTTGTCACTCGATAGTACATAGCAGACTTGTTTTATATTTGATTGATGTATTTTAAAAATATCTGTAAAAGGATCGAGATTCGTGATTACAAATTTTGTGTATTTGTAATTAAAGATTATTTTTAATTCAGTACTCATTATTGCGACAATAATATTTTATTCAACTTCAATATTAATTTTCCGCTATTTTTAATAAAGTATTGAAAATAAAATGAAGTGTAGATATAAATTATTCATGTAATTAATATTAATATATACGATTATTAAAACAATGATGATTTAGTTGTAATTTTGATTTAGTAAATAATAAATTTATATCAAATTCATACATCTTTTTAATTAATAAATGATTTTTGTAACAAATACATGGATATTTTTAGATTTTTATAAAATTTTATTTTTCTGTTAAATTATTGTAATATTTGTCGTCGCGTGATTGCAATCTTTTTGATTTTTTGCTTTTTATCTTTAGTCCTTCACTGACACGAAGTAAGCTTAATTTCATATAAAATTATTCCTCTGCTATCAGAATATAATAAATTGCGTACAAAGGGATTAAAAGATGCAATATTTATAAAGTAAATTTTACGTTCCTTTAATGTAAAGGTAAATTATTGATATTGTATAAAGTGTAAATATTATTCACATTGAATATATTAAACATAAAATTTATTATTAACATATTCAAGTTTTATTTACCTGTATAATATGAATAAATAATTTTTCATAAATACGTTTCATGTTAGATAATCATATGACTCAGATTGATTTTAATGTTACGCTTGGCTCGTTACTTATTTTACAATTAATTTCTTGTAAGCAGAAACACGAAAAATAATAAAATCAATTGCATAATTGTTCTAACCTATTCAATACGATTTAAAAATTTATCGAAATAAAAACTTGGTTTGCTAGTTTATATAAACCGCGTCCACGAATAAAAGTAACTCTGTATCTCTTAATAATAAATTTTAGTATTCTTCAGAACTTTTGTGCTCGATATCAGTGTCTCGACTTCGTTTCAAGAAGATTTTATTTTAATGACTTCAAACACGCAGAAGGTAGTAGTAGCCTCTTGGGTATGATCGGAAGTGCTAATAATAGAAAGAAAGAAAAAGCGCGAGAAAGACAGACGGGAAGAAAAACAAGAAAGAGACGATCGTAGTGAGACAAAGAGGAAGACCGATTTAATTGTAAAGCTGGCTGATTGGTCGAAGACGACGTGGTGTCCCGGTTCACAGCTTCCGCGTGCCACCGATGTTGGCAAGCCGTTTCCAATGGAATTTTCGAAACTTTCCCCAAACTTCCGTCATTAGAGCACCGTGAATTGTAGCTTACTCCGTTCGAGTTACAAACAGAATAACCTCCGAGGAAGAGGGAAAAAAGGGAGGGAAAAAAAGAGGAGAAGAGATGCGGAGAGACGTGGAAAATCTTTTCCCTTCTTACCTTCGAGATCGGTCGTGGGATTTAGTTTACAGGGGAAGTAACGTAGAAAGATGAATTGGGTTGCTACGAGTGTCCGCTGCAAGGATGTGACGCGAGCGCAGATGTGAAAACAATGAAATTAATGCATTCACGAAAGAAAAGGGAATTACGCGTCAAACTTTCCTTAAAACACGTTACGTCGAGGGATTTTTCCTAAAAGCGTAAACTACATTTTTACTTATTGTTTTCGTTTAACGTTGTCTCGGTTTTTTTCAACTTTTGTTCGTAGTAACATCGCGGAAAAATATTACGAATACGCGTCTCTAAAAATAACCACCTTCTCTTTAAAAATCATATTTTGTGTACGTATAAACGTAGTTAAATAATTTCTTATTTATAATTTTCGAGTGAATCATTAGTTAATTTTATGCAAAGAACTTTTTTTTGAATTTTTTGTCATCTCTTTCTCTGCAAATATTTAAGAAAAAGCACGAAATTGAAAAAACTTGAGTTTATAAACGAGGGAGCCGAAACGTTGACTTTTTAAAGAAAGTTGAAAGAAAACTTTTCTTCAAAACACGTACACTTCAACAAAATTAAAAATATTTTTTTACGATGTTTACGTAAGAATAATTTCGGTAAATAGCTTTTCAATTAATTAATTATAAATCTTGTTCATACTTAAGGAAATATATTATACATTGGTTGTATCGTTAAAAATATCGTATCTAAGATAAAAATATTCAAAAACCATTTAAAAATACACAATTGGCTGTTTCATTTTTCCATAAATCAATCGAATAAATTATTGTTACGAGTCGCATCGATATTTATCATATAAATAAAGCGTTTTAAGCTACTTATTGCTCCAACTAAATTTGAAACGAACAGAATTCAAAAAACAGGAAGGACGTATATAAAATCTGAAGCTATCCTGAAATGGATGGTATCCAAACGTTGAATGTACCATAGTTTGGCCACCGATGCCTGCAGTTCTCGGTAAATCATAACCGGACAAAGCTCGGCTCGTTTTATATTTCGCGTTTTTTTTTTCTCGTAAACATCCGCTCGGGATCCTCTTCTTCCGAGATTTTTCATGCAGTTTTCGATGCCGTTAGAGACTTTCTAATTTTGTAAAAAGCCCATTATCGAGATTACGGGTGTTGGGAGCCGCAATTGCAAGCTTGAAATACCAAGTTCACTCTAACGCGTGAAACGAAGCCAATGCTTACTGCCCTTAATTAACAAAGCGCCACCAATGAAAATCTCTACACTATTTGCATAGCTTTTTCACTTTTTCCTATCTTTTTTCATCCTCTCGCCGACTTTTTCTCTGCGTATTATTACGTTTTACGGTTTTTAATTGCACCGGTATCCTTTCAACTGAAACTAACACTGAATCTTTATTATATGTTCGGAATAATTCGAACTTCTTTTTATACGTTCGACTATGATTTAATATATCGAAATATTAAATATCAATATAAATTAGCAATCCATTATTAAAACTAAACGATCGATGTTAAAATATTTAAAAATTGATTTTTAAGATTAATATTATATGAGTTTATGAAATACGGAGAAGAGAAATAATCGATATTTAATTAACGCCTCAACCTGTTGCATATAATCATTCCAACTAACCATTTTTCATGGTTTAAATACTTTTACAGTTTAGAAATTTAAAAAGATGTTATAATTATTAACTAATATTTACATATGAGCTTAGCGTATCAAATTTTTTAGTACTTTAATCGATGAAATTATTTATCGAATAAATATTATTTTCGTTACTATTCACAAATAAAAAGTTTTCATTTTTCTTTTCGATAATAATAAATTAATTAAATAATTAATTATAAGAAAATTATAAAAATTAACTTTTCTTTTAACGTTAGAGAAATTAGAAAATTTATTTCTAATTATAATTCAATTCTATTATAATTTAATCTAATTCTAAGTCTTATATAACTAACAATTGATTCGTACATTAAAAATTAATTAGCAATTAATATTATGTTTCACTTCAAAAAAGTCATGTGTACGCGCAAAGTAGTTGTTACCCATTTTGCGCCATCAGCGTATCAGCAGAACGGAACATACGTCTTTCAGTGTATCATAGTTTCTAAGGCATTGGGAAATGGGTTTCATGTACTAAATTAGTACATAATATTGTAATGTACGCTAGCATTAATTCGTTATATTGAAACTAATTGTGAAATGTAATACTCGCTATATATTCGGATCTTCAGTTACGTTAACATAAACATACGTAACAGTAAATGAAGGTACATTAAGTTTAATATTATCTTAAAGGTGTAATAATGATATATAATAGTAAAATAAACTTGTATATAGCAAAAAAAAATGATAATGTTTTTCAGGATTAATTTATTAAGCATATCTGGTATTTATGTTCGCTATTTGCTTTATCGATAGGAACTACATTAATTGACACGATGTTGAATAGAACGATATATTTATGCATACCGAAATTTGTAAAGTGGCTGTTTGTAATTCTATACCGAATTAATTATCTCTAATTCAGCGTAAAGCGTTGCAGTAAAAAATGTTAAGTGATCCATATTACAACCGTAAAGGCATCATAATGGCTGTGGATCAGTATACGGATTCTATTCGCGAAATGGCTAATGCATTTGTGTTCTATCGTTTTTCTTTAATGACGTCTGTTATCGCAGACTCATGAGCTTCCGAGGAGCTATTTTTCTTTTTAGAAATTTTCTTCGAACTTCGGAACAGACTGAAAGGTTCACTTCACCGACTTAACTTTCAACCGGGAATTCGTAATCTGCACTAATCGTAAATACTTATGCGGCGT
The DNA here is from genome assembly GCA_018907195.1 of Dolichoris vasculosae. Lineage (NCBI taxonomy): Eukaryota > Metazoa > Arthropoda > Insecta > Hymenoptera > Agaonidae > Dolichoris > Dolichoris vasculosae. The sequence continues at coordinate 24,222,749 of JACCHY010000002.1, forward strand.
TATCTTCACGGTATTTTGGGAATTTCGCACGAAATCTAAAACTATTGCCGTGATATATAATGTTGATTGATCCTTTTACGTAATTACAATAGTTTATTGTTAAAAATGAATTGAAAATTTAATCGTCTTGAAAACAATACGATTAAAACGAATGTCTTCATTTGTTTAAATTTATATAATGGTAATATATAATTTTCAATTTTAATAATGATTGTTTTCAAATTTAACATTTGAAAATTCATAAACTTCGGTAACATTACAAGATATTAAATCTACAAATAAATGTTACTTAGTATAATAAATTAAATAAAAAATAATCAAGCATCTTAATGTAAATGAAATCGAAGAAAAAATTCTACTTGGAAAATAAAATTTTAGTAGAAAAATATAAATTATAGTCTATAATATATAATATTATAAAAAAATCTTAAAAAATCGTGGAATCCATCAAATAAAAAAATTTTTTATAATAACAATATAGAATAATTCTAAAGATAAATGAATGCTATGTGAATAAATAAATCAGATCAATGAAAATAGAGAAACTATTACATGGAACGAAAAGTAAAAAGTAGTCTAAATTTTGCTACGAAAGTTAAAAAGTAAAAGACCTACATAGATTAAGATGAAGATGAAAAATAATGTTACACTGGGTTTGAAATAAAGAGCGATACGATACTCTAGAAAATTTTGCCAAAAAATAGAAGTAAATTGTTTTTTATTTTGAGAAAGTACGGATTTTTCTAATTTATTACTCGAGTAGAAAACATATCTTTTTAAATTTTCTAGTTTTAAGTGAAATAGATTATACATCTTCCAAAACTAATAAAATTTATACAAATTAATTAATTATAAAAGATAGTGAGCAAAATAATCATATAATGCAAATAAAAGCCTTACAAGTCATGTCATATTAGTTTATTTTGAGTATTTCAAAAGAAAAAACTCAAAAAATTATAACTAAGATAAATAGAATTCTAGTAAAGAAAATTTATGAAGTTTACACTTAAATTTTTCTTATTTTAAGTAAATTACATACACTCGAATACTTATTAGAAAACAGAAACTGAATTAAAAAACAATGAAATTTTTAGTCGTCTTAAATGTGTAAATAAATGCAAAATGAGTTCAGTTAAATCTATTTGCTGTAAAAGACATTTACACTTTACGATTTATTTCCGTGGAAAATAAATTGTACGTCGTAGCTTTCTCATATAAATGACATCTATTACACGTTATAAAGTTTTGTTTTTACTGTTGATTACCTAAAGATAAGAGAAACTAGTTACTTCGAAAATAATATTGGTTATGAATCTTCTTATAAAGTCAGTTCACTATGAACTAGTATTATTTTTTTTTAATGCAAAATCGCTTGATATATTTTTCAAATATTTGGCATTATCGGTTAAAAATTTCAATACTAACTTTGAAATATTTTTTTAATTAAATTCTTGCAATAATATTCTACAAATTCAATTCAAACAAATTTTTCGATTGATAAGAAAGACAGTTAATAATCCGGGCACTAGCAAATTGCAATTGTTTGAAATATTTCTTTGATGTAAACGGGGGTTTATGTATATATAAAATAGAGTATCTAGGATAGAAATTGTCTATCGTCCAGAAAAACATTGATATTTAATTTTCTCGTGTCAGCAGGAAGAATAAACTATAAATATTTTTCCTGTTTTTCGCTTCAAATAAAGTTAATAATTTATTGATTGATTGCAAACTTTCATTTATTCATGATTCGTAAGAATGTGTAATTTACAGTAGAATTAACGCGAGTAAATAAATGACTTAATTTCAATAGTTCAGTGTTTAATTTTAATTCAAATATATAGTTATTTCTAAATTTTTAATTAATTATATATACATATATTGTATTAATTAAAATATTATTCATAGTCAGTATAAATAAATTATTAAATATTATTACATATTTGTAAAAAAAATACCAAAAGAACAAAAAATATTTATCTTTTTAATAAAAAATGATAAATTTAATAAAAAAAATTACAAAATAACCCAAATTTGATTTAATATACGAATTTTAGCACAACTCGTGATACAAAGTGAAGAATCAGAACAGCTACAGGTGGCCGATCCAACGTTGAAAAAGAGAGGTTTAAATCAAGCATACAGTTATAAAAATAGCAGAAAAAAGAGGGTGACGCGAAAATTACAAAAATAATTAACAGTGCACATTGAGGACTCGGAATATTCGTTATCGGAATATGTATAAACCGATTTATCATTTAGAATTCTGTATTATTTAGCCTGTGGATACATTTCGATAATAATATCAACAAAATACAATATAGATTGTCTTGTTGAATATAGAGATAAGATACTATTTGAAATTTCAAAATATACATTGAACATATTACTATGCAAGTGAAATGCAAAGAACTTGAAAATTCTTGTAAGATATGGACAAGATAAAAGCTTTCAACTTTTTTGAAAATAGTTACATTTCTTTTATATTAAGATTAGAGTTCAACTATTTATTAATATTTCATTGGAAATTTTAGTTTCTAATCTTGGAGAATTTTTATTATGATGAAAAGAAATATAATTATAATCTGTGACTTGCGCTCAATAAACTAATATTATAACTTATCTAAATTGTTTATAATGTAAATTTTGAAAAAATATATCTTGAAATATTATATGTTTAAATAATATCAATTTCTTCTGAATTTTTTCGAATACTTTAAGTTACTATAGATTTTCAAAATTCAAAACATAAAAAACTGTTCAATTATTCTTATAAAAGATAATCTTAGTATATTTTTTATTATAAACCCATTTTATGATATTTTTATTTTATAATTTAAATTACTTTATATGAAATTTTTCATTTGCCAATGCATATTTTTAATGTTGAAAAATTTTTTTTTTATTTAGTGTCGATTAATATAATATTAGTATATGACTGATTGCATTGAAAATAACTTGAAAAGTTTCAGTTTCAACTGTTAAAATTCTAAAAAAATAAAAAAATAATTATAATTCAAGTAAGTTTACAGTTAAAATGAAGTTTATAAAATCACGATTACAGGAAAATAGAAACATCGAGACAAATGTCTTATCATCGTACGATCGAATCAAAAGTTTATTTGTAATTTTCTGTATTTCTATTTTTCTCTTTCAATCTTCCGCATTTTTATCCTTTTCTAATCTTAAAGTCAAATTGTATTGGAATACAGTTATTATATATTTTCAGTTTGATCATGAGTATGACATTATTAAAAAATATCTATAATGTTTAACTTAATTTGACTTAATAAAGTTTTATAAATACAGTTTTAAAATTATTTATTTATTTATTTAATTGTAATTTCTTGATATTTTGTCTAAATATGAAAATATATTATAAAATACATAAATATTATTTCATTTATTTAAATTCATATTTCAATCAATTTTATTAAATCACTGCATTTCCATTATTCAATTTAGTTTAAAATTAACTGTTTTATTTAATTAATTTTTTTTCTTTTTTAATAAATATAATTTACTTATTATCAAAGAAAATATTATAAAGTAAGGGTAAATCTAACCAACAGGCAGTTTTACGCTACTAAGAATTTATTCTGGAACTTATGTTTTACGCCTTTTTTGTTGAGTTATCGATGTCTACAGCTTTTTTAGCAATTTGTTCTACCCTTACGATTAGGGTATGAAATTTAAAAATTTATACTAGCACATATAAATCATAAACATTTTATTCTATTATAAAATTAGTTGAAAACGAAAATTTTTATATCAGCAGTATTCATTTTTGTTATTTTAATAATTTAATAGTCTGATATATTCTGCTTTATAAAAGTAATTTATAGTATTAGAATAAAAAATATATGGCAGTTTTTAGAAAAATTCTTTGAAAGAAAAAAATTAGACGTATATTATTAGAAATTTATCTTTATATATTTTTATTGACTAACTATTTCTTGGTTATTTTGTAACGATTTCTCAAATAATTATGCTCCAAGAAATCTTTATGAATATCTATTATGAAAATAAGTGAGAAAATGATCGAACACAATTCTAAATTAAATCTCAGAAGTATAAGTATTGCTTATATTATAATAAATGAAAATAATATAAAATATTAATTTAAGTTAAATTGAATATACAAAATAGAATCCAAAATTATCATCCAATACATATATTATATTTTATCTCAACGATATTCATTATACATGTATTTTGTAATTCGAAAATCCTCGAGTCTTATTTATTATCGTAGGATTACAAGATCAAGTAAAAGAAAGAGGAAGGGGTTAATTAACTCAAGATGGCTTAGGTAGTCATAGAATAATGGATGCAGGAACCGATTACAAGGAAAATCGTTGTATGGGTGAATAACGTCGGATGTTGCAATACCATATGACAGAAACACGTAAAACAAAGTAGCAGTCGTATGCTATTATTAGTGAGAAGAGTATAAAGAGTGTCGGAGAATATCGCCACCAAACTGCAAGACACTGATACGAGCGAAAATTGGATTAACAACACATTGTTTCTCTTTATAAGATTTATTTCAATAAAATTGCAGACGTACAGTATATGAGAATTGATTTAAACGTGTGTTGATAGAAGAAGAGATTAGAAGTCATTTAATTTAGTTTTTGATGTAATTAGGTACTTTAAAATATAGGTAAAGAATGCAATTAATTTAAAAGTCAGCTAAATCAAAGATAAAGAAATTTTAAAGATGAATTTTTAAATGCGAATGGAAAGCGTAAATCAGATACTTAATAATAAATAGAATAAAGTAAATTCATTATAAAGAGAAGTGAAATGTGTTTGTATAAATTTAAAGGTAGAACTTTACCATAGAAATCGATGTAAATGATTTCAAGAATTGATCATTAGTGATTATTAGAAAAGATTTCTTTCCTCATTTTCAATGAACGAATAATAATCGGAAGATATTTAAATATTATATCTCATAATTCTTTTATAAAAATCAAGTATAAAAGTATCTAATGATATATATATTAAAAATACTATTTAAAGTTGAGTAGCAAATAATTAAGTTTATGAAGTAGATAAACAATATTTATAAATATATATTAAATAACTTATGAAAGCATTTCATTCGATAAATTCTCCATAAATATTTCCTTGGTTTTTTATTATTTTTTTTCTGTAATTTATTTCCGTTTTTTTCTCTATATCAAAAGTTTGACAGAATGGATCGGAAGTAAATAATAGGACTGGCAAAGCAAATCCATAATCGCTGCATTACACGTTAAGCCTCAAGTGACACATTTCTAGAAGGAGAGTTTTTTGAGAGGAGTGTAAGATATAGTATGAAAAGAGTTTTCTGATAAAAGAAACGAAGAATTCCTGTGCAAAAAAAGAAACGAAAATTGAACAAATTATATAATATATCTAAAATTTATCTAAAAGAACCTTTTTTAAAGTATGAATATAAAATAAAACGTAAATACATACAAAAGAATTTTAATTTTTTAAAAATTATAATTTATGTAAAGTTTAACTACATGTTTTCATATTTACAATGATAAAATTGATTTTTTAATTTCTATATTTTATATTTATATATTTATACATTGTTTTAAATTATATACCTTTTTTAATGTTTTGAAATTAATAAATTTACATATAATATTTTTAAAAAGTTTAAAATTTTTTGGTATTTTTTAATAATATGGATAAGTTAAATTATTTGTAATAAACCTTCAATTTATTGAATATTATTTTACCGAAATTAAATTAATTTAACATTCCATAGATATCAATATGAACAAACTGAGATACTTAAATAATATTATAAATTTAAAACCAAACCAAATGGATCAGAATATAAAAAAATTTAGAGATAATTTATTCTAAATGTAACAATTTTAAAAGTATTTTATACATATATATATAGAAAATTAATTGTAATATTTTAAATTTTAGTTTTTCATATATTTAATTACTTAAGTAGTTGTCAAATAAAGATTTAAATTATACGAACAACTCTTTCAATAAAATCATCTTTTTTTAAACTAATTTTATTTTGACATAAATATGTAGTAAAAGAGTGCGATGAAAAAAAAATAAGAAATGCAGCTTTATTTAACTGAATAGTTGATAGCGACAAGTGCAATTTCGAGCGGCGTTGATTTCCTGTCGGCTCGCATTTGTAGGATCAAATAAACGTTATGTTATGTGACATTTGATTTAATTAGCTTCCTAAAGCACGATTCACACTAATTTCCGAATGTTGTTTCCACATTTCAGGTCTCAAATGACAAAATATATCAAATAAACTTGATTGCGCATTGATGGTAAATTCTATAAGCTCTGCTAATTTATCAACATATATATATATACGTACTTAAATGGTTTAAATTTATTTCATACTATCCTTATTTTAATTCCACATGATACAAATGATACCTATCAAATAACGCAACACTATAATATAAAATTAATCTTTAGTGACAATTATAAGTTTCATATATATATATATATTGACATATATATTTTATATAATTATTACTATATTCACAAAAATTTTTCAAAATCTCTTTATTTTTTTTTATATTAGCTTTTTTAATAAAAAAAATTGGGTCGAAAATATTTTTTTTTAAATCATATTTTTATTCTGTGTATAATTATAAAAATAATTTATCATATTATTCAATATACTCATTTAGATATTAACGGTTATAATAGTCATTATTTTATTTTATATACATACAATATTCATATCACTCATATTCTAAGACAATTTCGTATTAAATTTCTATTTTAAATTTACACATATTTTATTAATTCAATTATATTCTATGTAATTCAGAAACATTATTAACAGCATTATTTGTAATTTCATCTTTTACGTTTACTTGTTTCTGTTTTTGAAACAGTGATTATAATAGTTATAAAATATCTCAAAAGATATCTTTAACCTCTAGGGTATTATATACACTTAGAAAATATGTAATGTAACTTTCAAGTATGTTCCTTGAAAATATGTTACAAATTCTGTCTAAACCAGTATTAGAATTTTGTATTTTAGAGCTAAATTTCAATATTTATCTACTAACTATTAATGTACTATAAATAAATATGTGCATTAATAAAAGTTTTTATAAGTAACTAAAAATATGAATTAAATTGAAATATTATAGATAAATTAGAAAGAAAGGTAAATAAAACCTGTATTTTAGTATTATTTAAAGTAATTTTTCAAATATTTTTATTCATAATAAAAGAAAATCTAAAGATAAAAAAAAATTTTTTTGAGTAAAAACTAATTTTAAATATAATTAAAAAGGTATCCTTTAAAATTTACTAAAATATGTAATATTTCATTACACATTTCATTACTTACGCTAATACAGTTTTCTTAGTTATGTGGAGTGTAGAAAAGTATGATATTAAAAAAGTTGTAAAATGTACATGAAAATTAAATACAAAGCATGAAATTTTATGAAAATAAATAAATATTTTTATATTGATTTACAAATACATCAATGCGTATTATAATATACGTATGAAAATTATGAAATATTGTTTATAAAAGAATAAACCAATAAATTATTGTCTAAATTTAATTAACTTTTAATCCGTATGTGTCTGTCTATTTATAATACTAAAAAATACAGAGTAAAATAATCTTTCGTTTATTTTTTTAGACCTAAATAAGTTATTAAATTTAAAGAGATCAAAAATTAAAATAAAATTTCAGAAAACTAATAAAAATACAATTAAAACTCTATTGATATCAACAATCGTTCGATCTACAAATCAATGTACCAAAAGTTTTCTTTACAACTCCCCAGTTTATCATATCTAATAAAATATTCATCGCCTCCAACGTGTGAAAGATAAAAAGGTAATGTATGCACCTGTGCAATTGGCCACATATGTCTAGCGATAGGCGTGTGCGTGTGCGTGTGCGCATCTCATTTTCTACCTATATTGGTAACATCGGTGGTTCCCTCCTCGAATCTAATAATAAGCCATACCGCGTTGTTGGCGCTTCGTTCAAGTTAGTCGCCAGCTTTTTTTACTCTTCATCGAAAGCACTGCCCTCGGCCATTGAATTCCCCTGGCAGTCACTCGTCGACAAGGGACCACAGGACAATCGGATTTCCGCTTAAAATCGACACGTGGCTGTTCCTCTCTCTCTCTCTCTCGCTCTCTCTCCCTCTCCCTCTCTCTTTTATGACTAGATACCTATCGACTATTTGTCTCTGCTTTCAAATCAAAAGCAGTCCATTGCTGTTCACACTTCTTTTTTTCTCTTTGTTACAACCGTATTTTCTATTGCCGCGTGTCTTTTTATTCATCACAAGGTCTATTTCAAAAATATTAATTGCTTTAGTATATAACATTCCGCGTAAATACTTATCAATAATTTATCGAAGAAGTGTTCGTTAATACTTAGATCTATATATTTTTATCGCAATTATCAAATGATTCTTTCATTATTTTATGAATTGTGTAAAATATATTATCAGTACTAAAAAGAAGTCCTTATAATTTAAGAATGTAATTAAAACTTTATTAAAGATATGACATCGTAGCCTCTAGCGTTCTTTAAATAAGCATTTTAATATTTGACAAAGCTGTTATTATGCACCAAAATATTTACAGGTAAACATTTATTCGAAGCTTTTTTCGTACTACTTCTTTTATCTTAAGATTTTAAAACCACATATTTTTAAAATTCGCAATTCTTTATTATAATAATATATTGCTGTTTTCATATTTAATAAAAAATTTTATACCGAAACAAGATTCTCTTTTCAAAATTATAATACGTAATAATAATAATTACTCAATGTGATAAAAGAAATCAGTGATGTAATTTATGAAGAGAACTACTTTTAAACAATTTTTAATTATTTTTAATTTATACTTATAATTAATAAACAAATCTCATATCATAGGATATCATGGATAATTAATGACGGATCCACTTGATATAAATTCCTGCATCACTCGTTACATGCGTCAACTGCTTTGATTTTTAAAAACATTTATTTGATTAAAATTAAAGGGAATAGACGAAGGCTCACGAAAATTAACGCGCTTGTAAATTTTTACATTTATTATCCTTTTGTCGCGTTGAGTCTATATTGAATATATTATTTTAAATTTTAAATATTTAGAAACACACCTTAAAGATGAATATAAATAATAATAAAAATATTAGTTGTAAGAGAATTCTAAACTAAAAATGTATTTCCTCGTATGAAATTGGTAAACTTTGATACACTGTCTTCATTTACACTATTCCCGGGAGTATTCGTTGCATAAAGGATACATCTTACATGAGCTTTACATACGGTATTGGTACCTACAAAAGTTTGTCCTGATATACGGATCACAGAGTCATATATTATTTATCATCTTTAAGCAGAAGTTTGATTTATTGGATTAGATATTAATTTTTGTTTGATGTATACCTTTTAATTATTTTACGTACGTATCTATTGATATCTAAAAGGATTAATATATTAAAGTTATATAATTATTATTTCTTAATTAAATATAAAATTATATAAATAATACACGTGGGCCTATAGTTTTAAGTAACTTTAAATCTGTCTTTTTCTTAAAATACAGAGTTTTTCCATTTTATTTTAAATTACAACACTTTCAGAGTTCTTTACTATTGAACCATCTAGAATTTGTCTAGAATTATTGCCTCAAGAGATAAAGTAACTTTTAATGGTAAGGTGAAGGTCAGAAAGAAATTTTTAGTACATTTATGTAGCTTTTCGCTTTCTACAAAGGTACCAAAACTAAATTTACCAATTTACATAGCTTTTAAATAATTTCATTATCAAGGTATCGTAACATCAAAAATGTTTGAGAATATAATTAAAAAAGAAACAAAGTTGATCAAAACTGTTAATACTTTAATAACAAAGTCAAATAATGATTATCATTTTTTAAATAGATGGATATTCAAGTAGCATCGTACAAAAAGCTTATGTACGAGCTAAAATATGGGAGGAACATACAAAAATCGGATATAAGCATAGAATTATATTCAAAGAAACAAAAGAAAAGGAAATTTAATTAATGCAGATTCGTGTGGTCGTTTGAAAAATCTTTATAGTTATTGTTTTAGTCACTTAAATAAATAAAAGATAAAATTCACCGTCTTTAAATGTCTTAAGATAAACGACAAGTATTATAAAACGGTTACTTCTAATTTTGACTTTAACGTGAAATTCTTCTTTTGCAATCTTCAGGATGAAAATGTAATTTTATTTGTAATAAGAAAATTTGTATTTTCTTGAAATAACTTTCCTTTGCTTCTTAACTAAATTGGATTTCAGGAAATATTTTTGGTATATTGTACATATTATAAGTAATCGCTAAACAGTTTCTATCGTAATACATCTTACATCGTAAGAAATTGAATTCGTACATAAAAATTAATGTATTGTATTACATCAACAGAAAGATAAAAGTGAATTGCTTTTAAGCTTGAAAAATAAAAAATGGTCGGCTTCATAAATTTAACCACGATTCTCTTATATACACATTATATTCAATGCAGTTATTAAAATAATCATAATAATTAAAAAGGCAGTATTATGATATCTTTGTATTATCATGATAACGTTAAATCTGTATTAAAAAAAAATTAATTTCGAAGCTTATAAAAAAAATCAATAGATATCATATCGAAACTAGAATAATACTTAGTTTACGATATTCTAGTTTATAAACTATTTTCCAAAAATTCCAGAATTCTACTTTATTTTTAATATACAGATTAACGATCGTATCGGGCACCAATATCGCATATTAGTTTGCAAGTCTTTGAAAACAAAGCACATGTAACGCAGTGCTTACAACATATCTCATCGCTATCCATCCCAACATTATGGACTCGGTTAGCGAGACAAACGTGAACCGAACAATGTCGGGAATATCTTGGTGAGCACGTGCTTTAGATCTGTCACATATATTGCATAAATTTAACAAAGTTTGCGAGTCTGCGCGAGGAACAAAATCTGTTGCGTAACGTACAATGTTTGGACCGCGTAGAGTTAAGAGAACGAAACGGGCAGGGAAAAAGCAAAGTTATAAACGAGGTAATTATAAATTGCGTATTGAATCTAAGAGAGGAAAGTCGGGTTTTCTTAACGTTTTAAAGATGGAATTATAAACGGAATGCAAATGGTTGCACTTCGTTACTTTGATGGTTGCTTTCAGTTTTTCTTTAGGTATACGTCTCAGTGTGATATAACCCTTCGCAATTTTCATAGTCCGCTCGTTTTGCAAGCGAGGAAAGCAGGCGAAAGAGTTCCTTATCGAACGCTGCAATTAGTGTCAACTTGAGTTTAAGCGACGTTAATGGAATCAACGTTTTTGCGGTAAAGGCACACTATTTCAGAAGTCAGGGAATTGAGAAACGCGGAGACGTTTTAATTACTCGTAATCGATTTATCAATCTTTATCCTCGTGGAGGTGCTCGTGCATGAATACGGTTTATAGCTTTTTTAAAATATTCGGGTCGACGCAATACGAGAGTTAGATGCTTGTAACTAGAATATTCATAAGCTCGACTAAGCTTTGTTAATACGGAACTTTTTGTTCCGCGATGACGATTCATTTACATTAACGACAATTAGAGTACGTATATACTATAATACGTAAAGATTACTCTGAGCTTGAAAATTCAGTTATCATAGTATTTTAATATACAACGTTCCTTAGTCAATAAATAAAATACTAATTTAAAAGTGACGCGACAATAAAAATTTTAATTTCTAAAATATTTTATCCAAGACATTAATTCCATTTCGTGTTGCTTCTAGTTATTTCAAATACCAGCAATCGAATTAAGTGGATTACGTGAACCAATATACTTTGAAACGTATCTTGAATTCCAAACCTGAACGACGATGAAGAGACGAAGTCTGACTTTCACTGCGCTTCGTCAAAGAGTCTTTACTAAAGCTCTTGGCGATGTGCGTCTCACAAAGACTCGTACCGAGAATAGAGAAGTTGATTCTTCGACTTTTCACAACGATTAGAAGCTCAAGATTTGCTTCAGCCTTCATTAGATTGTATGCGTTAATTAATTCATTTACATGTATTTAATATACGACTAATATTATAATTTACGATTATCTAACAGATTTAATGTGAATTGTTGATATATTAGATAAGCTAAAATTCATTTTCTACTGAAATTTTTTATTCTTTCTACTTTGAAGAATTCGTATACTATGGAAAGTCTTCTAAGAAAATACTACTTTTGCTCACTAAACTTTATTTGATTCTTAAGTTTAAGTTTTTTAAGCAAAACGATAAATCACGTGTGATTATATAATAATAAAGTACAATGTGAAAAATATATACCAACGAATTAATTGTATAAAAATACTTTATTCGATTTAAATTATCGATCAATATTTAATTAAAGAATATTTAATTTACTTTGTTAAGAATATTTTTATCCAATTTCCACGATCATTAATTATTGATTACGTTAAACTTTACAAAGTAAAATGATATTTGTTATTTTCAAAAACAATTGTACTATGAAAATTTCGTATTGTTTTTATAAAAACTATTTTTCAATCGAGTTATTCTTGTTAACAACAAAAAAATCCTACAAGTAAAATATCGATAGAAGAAAATAAAAAATGTGTAATACAGTATTTTTTCTTTCCGACACACTTTCGCTTATTATTTCACCTCATCAAAGCTTTCAATTTTACAGAAGCAGAGGAAGCGCGACGATAATAGTATAACTTTCTTATCTCGTTCTAACAGATTCTAAGAAGACCGCCTTGAAATCCGATTCCAACAGCGGTTACAGTAGAAATGCCGGTGTTTGCTGCGCCCAAGGAAACACAAGAAGCGAAGAAAGCAACAATACGATATCGAATCGTAATTTTCTTTCGTACTTTGTGTCTCTCAAGTTTGAAGTTTGCCGACATCTCAACCGTTAAATTTTCTCGATCTAATTGTTAGCATCGGCTCTGCTTAAGAAAATGAGAGTCACTGTCTTCTAGTGTGTAATGTGCTCACTAGCCTCAAATGAATTCGATTGTTCATTCGACCCTTAAAAACTCATACCTTCAAGATTTTTCCAATTATATATTTGAGAATTCTTTTTAATGAGTTTCTAAAGTTGAAACAATAGAAATTAAAATATTCATTGCTGCATAAAATTAAAACTAAATCTTAAAAATTTTGTCTTTATACATTTGTATCCGTAACAAGGGGAGCATAAAATTATTTTTATCGGTAATTTATTTATTAAAGTATTCGTTTGATTTATATAAAAAGCAATTACGTATTTTTATGATTTACTTATTTTTAAAATATACAATTTAAATATACTTTTAATAATAATTAAAAAAATTCATTTTAATCGATTCTTCCACTTTTCTCTTAATCAGAATTAAATTATCAGGTTTTGTTTAATAGAAAATAAATTGATATAAAAAATAGATTAAATAATAAAAAAAGTATTCGATATTTGGTCTATTTTGATAATAATTCTGTCTATCACTGAACGAGTTATCTTTTAACTTTCTTTTCAACATTTTTAAAACGAATTATACATTTAACGATTTAATGCCAACTTTCCACAATTTAACTTGACTGTTCAGGAGTTCAAATACTTAGGGTACAATAGGTTGAAAAGTTTAAATCTCAACTTGACATAAAACTACATAGTACGTTCTAAACTAAATTGATTTTAATATAAACTCGAGGTTATAGATTTTACATTATAACGAATACATGTTTTGGATGTCTTCTTAAGCAATATTAAAAATGATTTTAATTAATTAATTACTTATTACAGACATTATTGAAGAATTATTTACAAATTATTTTAGATTATAAATCTATGTAAGATTTTATAATTTTAAAGTTTCGAATTTGAAAACGTTAGTAATCAATATAAAAATGGATTTTCGTAAATAAAATATACTTAGAAATTTTATTTTACCTTATATTAATATTATCATAAAATTTATAATAATATAAATATATAAATATATCTTGTATTGAAATTCCATTTTTGTGCAATATAAATTAGAATTTTAGAATTAAACATTTCTTAATTTGCAATTTTCTATTTAATAAGTAGTAAAAATTTGATAAAGAATCCGAAAAATATTCCTTTTTGAATTTTAAAATAATTAAAGATAAGTGCAATTAACAATATTAGCAAAAACCCTTTTTCAGAAAACCATAAAAGGCCATTAAGTTTCTTGTGGTACGATTTTTTTTATGAAGCACTCGATTTAACTTATTGCTCAATGAAAATATTATCGGCAGTATCAAAGATTAAAAAGAATAATATTTCCATTTTCTCTTTTGTATTAAATTGAAGAATCAAAGTAAATTGAGTAAAAGTTTTTAAATTTTTTAATGAATTTAAAATGAGAAAAAATAGTATTTTTGTATCGAATATTCATTCGTTCATAATTGGTTGTATTATCTTTAAATCATTGAATAATTGTAGATTTATAAAATCAAAATCCTGGTTTAATATTTTAATTAAATTTTACTATAATAAATATATTAAATTACTACCAAAAATAAATAAATAAAAATAATAAATAAGCATTAATAAAATAAAAAAGACATCAAAAATAGTAATTTCACAAAAATAATTAACAATATCAAACAAAAAGAATAAAACTAAGTTAAAATTGAACAGGTGTGACAATATTAAATTACTTTTTCGTTGTGCAACTAGAAAAATCTAAAGTATTTAATAAAATTCACCGAAAAAATTTCTTAAAAATTATTTTGTACAAACGTTTAATATTATCATCAATTTATTACCTTATTTATTCAATTTTTAACAAATAATATAGAATATTATCGTATTAACATTAAAAAAATTAAAGTAAGCTACCGATTTAAATTAAAAAATCTATTTTCAGGTTTTTATAAAAATTAGACATAGAAGAAATTTCGCACTTGCAGATGTATTTACTTGGTTATAAATTTTTATGTATTGAAAAGAAAATATCTTCAACACATGTAATATTTCTACCAAAACTGATATCGTATATATATAATTAATTTAAAGAGAATGTAATTATTTTTTAAATAATCTGTACTATATACTAATAGTAATGAACAATTATATTCGTAAAAAAGTAGTTATTTCACTCTTATTTTAATGACAAAGTTAATATTAATTTTCCTTTCTTTCTCTCTAACATTAAAAAAATATGTACCAGAAATCATTTAATAATCTTTTAAAAATTATAGATTTAATCATTATAGAATTTTCAATGAAGTTATATAAATTTGTCTAAATAATGGTATAATAAATAACTAATAATGAATTTTTAATTAAATTTTTTTATTTTACAAATATAAACCTTATAATGCAATTATAATAAGAAAGTAGGAAATAAAATTATATATTATTACAGATAATTAAATTTAAACATTGACTTATAATTAAAAAATTTTTCACCATTTAGATACATAATAAAATCTTCTAAATTTATTAAAATTCTAGTCGTTAAAACGTTCGTTTATATACGTTACAATAGACCAAATGTGTATATTTCCATAATTTTTTTATCGCATACAAGATACGGAAGCACCTGGGAATAGAAATACGAAAAATATGAAATAATTTAAAAAACAAATAAATACATAAAGTTGCAATATTCGGTATCCCTTTATTATTTCAAATATACAACGTTTTTCACGAACGGTAATGAAAGCATCTGTGCGCGGAAGCCAAACGTGCCAGATCGTTATAAACGTACGTATTAGTGCCGCACATGGTCGTAACAAACTTTGATGTACTGCTCACGTTTTACGATATACGTTTTTGCACTTGCGATGTAAGTATTATAATTTATGGTTTTAAAATAATGATTGAACTGACTTCTATAATTATGACACGAATTTCGGTTGGGTAATGAAACTTGGTATTTTAATTCCTTTGTTCGCGTAGAAACGTAATCGTATTATCTACATTAGTAAATTATTGGTATTTGAAACGAGTAAAAAAGTAAGGAGATTTGTAATAGTACTAATTAATTCAGTGGTCGATGAGCTTACAACATTGTCGTACTTTAATCTTTTGCATATTTTATTAATTTAAAGAGTTATTGCTTATTGTGTATTAATGAAAAGGCTATTAAAGAACACTGAAATTTTAATAAATAAACCTAATATCATATTGTTATTTAATAAAGAACAAAAATATAAATTATGTACTTTCTCAAGAATATAGAATAAATGTGGAAGCACGATTCTAATAATACATAAACATGTTTTCAAATAAATCCTGTTGCCAAGAATATACAGTATATGTAAAGTTGAGTGATTCTAAATTTCTTCCGCTAAAAATTATCGTTTGCATTGATTGATTAGTTTTGAGTAAAGAAGTGTATAAATTTATATATATATTTTATTATATAATGAAAATAGTACAGATATCATAGTAGTTATATAAAAAAGAAACTCTGCGCGAATTATAAACTTATATTATAAAATCAGGAAAAAAATTATAATATACGGTTTTAAAATTAAATGATTACTAGTATCAGATAATAGTATATCACTAAATTAATAGTTAAATAAATATAAATATATGTTTATATATATTATTATTCTAGACAGGGCAGAAATAAATTTTATCGCGATTGGTATAATTGGCAGACTTCGTATTTTAATATCTACTATTTCGGCAAAATTTTGTCCGTTATTACAATGAGTTTGTACAATAAATTTTAAATTTGAAGAAAAAATCAATAATATTTTCTAATTTATCTACTCTTTAGTTTTTGTCTCAAAAAAGTAAATAAATTATTCTTTTAAAGCCAATTACTCGTCTAGAAAAAAGTAAGCAAATTTCAAAATAATTCAGGCATATAAAAGTATACAACTTTCCATTAAGATACAACGTATATATATTTACTCAATCTCTATCTATTTTCATTTTAACAGTTCCTGGGGAGAAAAGAAAGCTCCGAGTTCATATTTTTATACACTCCGCATGAGTTTTGGCAACATGGATTTTCACAGGGCGAAGCAGCTGTTCTACCACCGCCTGCACTTGTCGTTAATAAAAACCTTTCTCGGCAGCAGCACTGAGAAGTGTCGAAAAATTTCTGCTATTTCACGGTCGTATGTGGATATGTATGCGATAATGTGAGAATTTAGTTTATCTTGGTATGCTTTACGCCCTTCGTGAAAATGGTATATCGTAAGGTTAGACATAAACGAGGCAAAAAATCATAGGCGCAATTTGATTAGAAACAAAAACTTACCGACATTTTGTAACTTTCTTCTTAAATTAAACTTGAAAATATTGTGAATTCTTTAAATAATCTGATCTTGTGAATAATTACTTACTTAATTAAGTTTTAATCTCGATTATAATAGATCCAAGTTACACGATAAACGCAAATGTTTATATATATTTTTACGAATATCTTCCAAATGAAATTTAAAATTTAAAAATCATTTTAAAATTTTTTTTTATTATAATATTGTTTAAAATATAATTTTATTTCAATTTTAACTATCGATAATAAATTTATATAACACTAAAAAATTAATAAAAAAAATTGTATACGTTTAAATAAATTAAAAATAATGTAGAGAAAACTATATATTAATACATATTTAGAAATTAAAATTTTTAAAAATACTAAAAATTAGTTATTTTGTTATAAATGATTAGAGACTAAATATAAACATTTTATGTTTATAAACAATATTATGCTATTAAAATAATTGCATATTTAAAGAATAAAATATTTTCAAATATAAAACAACCTTAAAGAAAATAGAATTAAATAAATAATTAAAAAATAAAAACGCCAGTACTAAAAAAAAAATTATTAATTGAACAACACAAAATGTGCCAAAAATACATACAATTACTTATTTTTTCAATAAAATTTTTTCATACGTATAAATTTACTTGACCACTGAGGTTATAAAAAAGGAACTCAACCATGTGCTATTAAACCCGAAAGACACTATATCAAGAAAAAGCGGTACATAAATCCTTGTCCAGTTATAAAAATGATTGTAAGCTGTAATTATTCATTTAATATGCAATTCCTTTCAATATTATTCCTGTGTTAAAACAGATCTTGATTTATATCTGCGAGTTTGACCAATTGAAATCACCTTGAATTTTGTGTCTACATTCGGTAAGGTTCTAAATAAATCTCAAAAATCCTTGAAATACTTTAATTTATATGCCTCGTTAAATTAATAAAATTATTATATATTCAGATAAATTGATCTATTTTTTTTATAAAATATTATCGAAACTATATTTGAGATAAAAACTATTATTTGAGATAATCACATATTTTTTGTATAACAAAAATCATAGATGCAAATTGCAATTTTTTTAATAATAACAATTTATAATATTATACAATACTAAAGACTTAATAATCTGAAACAAGAATTAAGGCTAAGTATAAGTGAATTTGATTAGGATAAAATTACTTTTTCGAAATATTTATATTATACTGTTAAAATAAAAAAAATTTAAATAATGTAATCGATAAATGAAATTAATCTCAATGAAGATTCAATTTATAGTATCACAATATTTTTATAAACTATCACAATATTTTTATTTAATATATTAATTTAAAATTTTTATTAAAATTTATTTCCTTATTTTATAATTTATATATTTAATAATTTTAATATTTTCTGAAAATTATCTAAAGATTGTCGTGATTTTTATACATCAAAAAACATAAATTATAAAAAAGTTTTTTTTGTAGTATATCGAGTAGACTTTTTCATTTTTAAATTTAAAATAGATTAACTATTTGGAAAATTTTGTAAATACCCCAAGTATTGATATTTTAAAAAAAAATTCTTGAAAAAAGTTTTAGATATATTTAAAAAATTTAATTTACTTTTTAATTTAAAACTAAAAATAGTATTTTAACAATATTAATATTCTTATTGAAATTAATTAAAAAATATTTAATACTATTATATTAGAAAACTATACATTTATATTTACCAAACCTTCATAATTTATTACAGATAATAGTCCTGTATATTTTATATTAAATAAGTAAATAATGTGAAAAGTAAATAAGATTTACAAAATTGATTTTTTGATGATCGAATCATTAAAATTTAATACACTGCATATAAAATAAAAAGATTAAAAAATATTTTCAGTTTTATATTTTAATAATTGACAATTCCTTATACTACATAAAAAAAAATTATTAAAGCCTATGAGTGTTACTTTAAAAATAAATATTTTATATTAATTTATTACAAATTTGTATTTTATCAAATTATCATAAACTTGTAGAGGTGTTTTTCAGATGCACGTAATAGTTCCAATTCTGTCTTATATTATGTAAGCGATTCTAAAATGACGCATCATTTTACGCCGCTAACCATATACAAACGTTATTTTCTGCTCCTTTGCCAAACATGTGCGCTGCTTTTATTTTCGCGAGTTATTGCTCCTGATGGTGTTTGCATTTTCGCATGGAAAGAGAAGCAACTTTTTTGCATTTTACAAGCTTGAGAAAACCACTTTATTCGTTTCTTTTTTTCGTGGAAAAAATTTGTCATAAGGCTAAATAAACGATCTTTTTCTTGAACAAAATATGATAAAATAAGTTTAATAATAATATTAAAATTGCAATGTACAACAAAAGCTACACAAAAGTATGATAACGAAAAGAAAATGCTTTTCGTTTTCAAAAGACAAACTTTCAAACTTTCAATAATCCATATAAGCGGAACTTGTGACAAATTTACTATCGTAAAATATACCTGACTATAATTTTCTCGCAAGCATAAATAAATAGAAGTTTAAAGATGAAAATTATTCAACCAATAAAGAAGGTAGTTTATATTCTTATACAGAAAGAAGTTTTAACATTATAATTTATAGCGTCAATTATTTTAATTAATATATATTTGTTTACATTGAATAAAAAAATAATATATTTATTTGACGAGTAACACGAATAAAAAAAGAAATGAATTAGTCTAATAAATTTATATTTATTTATACATAAAATTCTTATAATTTAGAAAAAATGATTGTTATAAATATTTACTTTATTCTATATATAAAATTATTAATATTGCAAATATATATATTCGTAGATTCTATACGAAAATTAAGAAATTTCATACTTTTCATATAAAAATATCGTTTAAGATAGATACATTAAAGTCTTGTCAATTTAATAGCTAAACTTTACGTTAGGAAAACTTTATATTGAGAATACAGAAGAGTCGAATGTGCAAAAATTTCTATTTATTTTTTCGTTCGCCTCAATAATTCGATAACATAAATGCACATATCACTTTTAAGAAACGAACTCACGAGCAGATGAGCAAACGTAATTTGAGTAATGGCTATTAAAATTGCTCACACGTTCTTGACCAAATACTTCTCTTTCGGCACGTATATCCTGTGTACATCGAGTATAAAAAGACAGCCTGAAAAAAAACACAAGGAGACAGCTCTAAAATTAAGAAAAAGAAAAACACAAAGAACAAAAAGCCGCGGATGAATAAGATACGATTCCGACGGAAATTCCAGTTCCCCATCGAGAAATATGTATCAGACGTGTTTCCTTATCCTCCCGCTTCCAAATTGATCGCTCACCAACTCGCCCAACTCGCGACTCCACACACACACATACACACACGAGGCCTGACGCGTGTGCGGAGTGCGGTAGAACCTAAGTACTCGCACCTTGGAAAACACGTATGCGCGCGGTGATTTGCAGTGGCAGCCGAGTGGAATAGCCGGTCCGGGAAATCCTCCCCCTTGGAATTCCTTTTCCACTCGGAAGCGAGAGCAGTTTGCCCGCGATGTAAAGAGCTGGAAAGCTTCTCTCGTCCTCCTCTTCTCCTTGCCGTTGCGGTCGTGGGACTACCGACGTGATACGCTGTGCTTTTGCGCCTTTGGGGAAGCCGAAGAGGAGACGAGATCTTCGAGAACCCTTGTGTTTTTAAATTTCGCTCGTCCTCTTATGTATTTACTTCGATTGAGCACGAGTGTATTTCGTCGCGAGGAATTTTTGAAAGGGATTTCGCGTCTTGTTAACATCAATTTCTCGCGTTGCTTCTCAGAGATTTCATTTCCGTCCTTCAAAACAAACGTTAATTTGTGTACATTATTTTTAATTAACGTAATTTGCAGGGAAGTACGATTCATTACGCTGTTACTTCACTGTAAACATTAAGTCTCGCTCCACTCGAGTCGGAAGTAGCCTTATTAATTAGGAAAGGAAATAAAAAATTTTTGACTTCGTTTCGTCTTTTTTTCGTGCTTCATATTCTCGAGATTGTAATTTTAACCATTTCACTTTACTTTATTTTTAATTTTGATCGATATTACTTTTTTTTAATTAAACGATATCTTTTGTATAATTTAAGTTTGACATAATGTTGGTAAAAATTTGGCATTGAACTAATCGATATAATTGAATAAAATGTTTAAGTTAATAGAACTTTTTTTAATTAATTAGTGATAATTGTTTTTATTTAAGAAATCATACGTATGTATGAAATTTAAAATAATTCAATTCTGCATATAGAATAAATTTGATTAGTGATATTATAATTCAATGACTTGCGTGCAAACATTCATTTATCAATTCGATTCCTTGTTCCTTAATCTACTAATATGAAAGTTCATTATAAGGTTGAATCGTTCGTATAGGAAATCCATTCAATAAAATATGAGTTATTGCAACTAATAAAATCTAATAACGTTTACTTTGATTTATAAATTATTGTAAATTAGAAGAGATTTCATTTCATGGTAATAATTTCACTGTTTAATTATTCCAACTCGATCAACATATTACTTAAATTAAACTTTACATATAATCTGCGGTTTTTTTATGCTTTTAACTGAATTTTAGAAAACATATAAAATGAAAAAGTTATTAATTAAATTTAAATAATTTTTCACATACATGTAAATAAATGTAGAGTTCGTATATTCATTACATGTCAGCAGTAACTGTTTTTAAAGTCATAATATTACATATTCATTTTATATTCAATTATATCTGTTCAAATAGAAGTTTAAAGATCTTTTTCCTATGTAACATTATATTTACTAATTTCTATTTTGTAATTTGAAATAATTTTATCTTATTCGAATAAGATACAAATATAATTCTATTATTTGGTGTACACATTCTGAATATTCTGAAACGATTTTCGTTATAAAATTCTTAATTTATAGTTATACAGAAACCTCGGAAATTGATATACTAGAAGAAAATATTTTCGAGATTTTATTGAATATTTATAGTAAAAATTATTTGAATGAACTGTAAGAAAAATGAACCGAATTAAAAATTTATCGATTTTAGTAATTTAATTCGATATGTAACTCACGTAAAAAATGTAGTGTCGACGTACTTCGATTTTGCCTACATGTAAGAAAAAGAGGATTGTAAAATCGAAAGGAAACATAACATTGAAACACTTTATACGACTGCTCTTTACTACGTGGAAAATCGAGTACAACTTGTAAAAGAATTTTGTGCAGCATATTTTCATAGATATGCATTTTCTCTTGAGCAGTCGAAAGTTATTTGATTGAAACCTTTGCCAAGAAATCATTCTCATCTCTTCTTCTACACGCACATATCTCTTTTATGTATTTCGAAATTCCTCGATATTTTTCTTTCTCCGCACACTTCGATGTGGGTTTGCTCGTTCTAGTCTTTATCGATGAAACGAAATTGGAAGGAAGTCGATAAAAAATGCAACGGAAAATCGCACAGACTTCAATGAAGGTGTACAATGAGAGAAGATAAGCGAAAGGAATAAGAAAAAGGAGAAACAGCAAAGAAGATATAATTCAAGAAGAGTATACGAAAGACGTACGCGTATAAATTCAAGATGACGTATAGTACAAGATCACTAGTTCACTGTAGCAACATTTAAAAAAATATGCATCGGCTTTGCATGCAAAGATTATATGAAGTCATATGTATGTGTTGAAAGATTTTAAATGCAAAGAATAAGAAATTTTTCAGAAATTGAATAAGAATATGTCTATAGCTTTGTGGGAAGGAAATATATCTACTAAATAAGGATGAAACGATTATTGTATGTTACGTCTTGAAGTCAAAAATACTTTTGAGTGTTGAAAAATTTGAATCTACGATTTATTTATATTGAAAATTTAATCTTTTTACGAAACACAATGCTGACTCGAGTTTTTGAATATTTCAACTGAAAGTAAGTCGTGTATATAAGTTTTTGAAATGTTAAATAATAAAATTTGTGATAAGGATATGGTTGCAAAATTTTATAAAAAACATGATATATATTGAAATATGTAAATAAATTCAAACTGTACAAAATAGCTTATAGAAACATTTAAAAAACATATTAAAAATGAAAATACAAAATTTATTTTAAATAAACAATTTTACAGAATTTAAGCAATTATTTATATATATTAAATAATTCAGAAATTTTTATGAAAATGAATTAAAAGAAACCTCTTATAGAATATTATGTTTTAATTCTAAAAAAAATATAAACAGTATTTTTGGCAAAGATGTTCATGATACAAGGAACTGAAATTTTGATACTTCTATTTTTATACAGTAGAATATTTAAAAAAATAGAGAAAGAATCTAAATAATAAAATAATTAAATAATTAGAATATATGTATTATTCTGAAATAAATTTGAGTATAATTAATTTTTGTATAACATAATATAATACAATTTTTATTTAACGTCATGATCGACATGTAATTTAACATTCGGATTCATTATAATTTCATAGATCCTTAAATTTCTGAAAATTATTTTAACTGTATTATTTCTATTATATTATCCTTACGGAAAAAGTTAAAAGAAATGATTAGAATTTTAAAAAATATAAGAAATCATTTCATATCAAATAGTTATTCACATTTTTATTTCAATACTTATAACAATTACATTATTTTAAAAAACGAATTTTTAAAAATGAAAAAAATGATCATTGAAATTAATTTAATCAGGTTTAATATTTCTTTGAAGCTTTTAAATAAATGATATTAATAGATTTCCGATAACAATACTACTTTTAAGCTGCAAAAAACTTCAATAGAAATTTTCACTTATTGTATTTTTGCACTATATTATATTTTCAATTTGGAATTATTATTCAATATTTTAATCTGCATAGTTCAATTGTCTTATATTTATATACTTTGCACATGAAAGCTTCAAAGTAATAACTTACTATTACATTTATTCTCCATAAACTACAATTTCTAACTCGGATAAATGGAGGCGTGTGCACTTAGTTAAATTAATGTAGAAATAAATTTTATTAAATATTTTTTTATTTGTAATTGTTTTATTTACTCATATTTATTTACCTCTTAAGTATAGTATTATACCAACGAACCTTTCTGTTTTTGTTGTTATCGTAGAAAAAAGATAAATGTATCCATATATTTCAGACATACCTGCAAGTCTAAAAGAATATTCGATGTGCTCAATCTTCAGATTGTGAGATTGATGTACAGATACCAGTTTTTCATACGGAAAGGATCCAACACTTCAGAAATGTACATTACAAAAGTACGAGGAAAAATTCAAATGTAAATAAAAGGACTATATTATTTCGGATACATTTTGTTTTTTTCATTCATACTTATAATAAATAATAAATGAGTATTGAAATATGTAGTGATAAAATTTATTTATTTTTAATATATTATTAATTAACTTATATGTATTCGATTTTTCCTTTATTCTAAGACGGTATTAAATTATGTCATAATATTTTACATACCAAATGGAAATTATCTAAATGTAAGTAAACTTTGTCGAAGAGAAATAAATGGAATTAGAAATTACCTAAAGGTATTAGCAATACGTTTATCTGCGGAGTTACTTAATCATGGTTCTAAAGATATTTAAGTCGATATCCGTGACAAATACTTGAACAAATGGTTTTCTTGTATAATATATTTCATATTCCGGTACAAAATCGGTATTGTCGAAATAAAAGAAATTTATTACTATATTCAAAAATTAATTATATATTTAAAGTTATAACAAAAATATATAACTACATAAGTTTATCAGAGAAGGTAATATAGTTTTCATATACACTGTGTTTCACACGCGACTGAATACCGAAAAGTGTAGTATATATACAAAACAAGATATGCGAAAACATCCTGGACAAGAGTTATCAAGTACAAAGGAAAAGTCCCTTGCAGAGTAGTAAAACTCAGTCGTGATCAAAATTACTTCTATGTATATCACAAGCATGTGTGTAACTTTCAGTCCCCGTTAGTCGACACCTTAGATTTGCACAACGAATGTTCCAAAGCGAGGGATAAAGAAGTAGTTCGTTATGAAGGAAAATGAGTAGGTGTTCAAGTATCTCAATTTAACTACTCGACGTTACCAGTGTCGACCTTATCTCACTCTTGCGAAAACTCAAGTTGAAGGATTTAAAGGTCAAAATTTGTCCGGTACTCTAGCTTCTTCTACAAGTAGGCACTCGCTTATCATAATACCCGCATAAACTACCGGTGAGAGCTCTTTCAGTTAAGAATCATATACGTTGTTGTATTTAATTTTTTTAAAAGACTGAAGAATTATTTTCAAGTTACATACGAGTTAATTTATTCAGTGATACTTCGTTGCGAGCAGATGTATATTTCTTAAATCTACTTTAAATATTTATCGCATATATAGTTTTTATTTAAAAGAAAAAAGTAGAAAGAAATCAGACAATTTGTATGTGTAGAAGAAAAACTTTATAATTTCGAATCAGTTATAAGATATTTTAGAACTGATTCTCTGCTTCGTTTACTTTTAGATCTTTTTTTATCTAAAAAAGTTTTCGTACCTAACGTATATCATGCGATTAATCGGAAACTTTTTTAGATTGTCTAAAATATATTATTTTATTTATTCTTCTACTTCAAATGAAATATTTATTTTTAATACGTATAAGTAAATAACAATTGGAGAAATAAATTTCTTCGTTGATTTTTTAAAATGTAACGTGTAATATATTTCTAACAACTCGTGTCATTCTTTGGTAAAAAAACTAAAATACTCTAGATATATTTTTCTCAAATCTGCGTATATCATTCATAATACTAAAGATACTAAAGATATTTTCTTATTTTTAAAGTGAGAAGAGGTAGACACATTGTCTTCCCTTCTTATCTTATTCTGTTTAATAAATGTATCAAGAAACTTTATATAATTTTTCGAGTATGTGAGAAACTGAAAGCCATTCGCATATCGAATTTAAATGAATATATTTATAATATAAAAGCTCTATTATAACTGATTTTATTAATTAAATAAATATATTTATTTAGAAGATTCAGCATTACAAACAATATTAAAATTAAATCTAATATTTACATTAAATCGAATATATTCATGATATTAAAGCTCTTATTTACAAGTGTATCGATATAAAATAGACCAGGTCAAAATTCATTAAAAATTATAATTCATCGCTAAAGGATTGTAATTTATTTATATACACCTGTAAAATATTATATAGAAACTAAAATAGTAAAAAAGTAGTATATACTGAAAGTATTTATTACGATTTAAAAACTTGATCTGTCAATAAAATTTGCATTGGACTCGAAGTCTTTGAAACTAATAAATGAATGTACTATGTCACAATAAATAATAAGTCAAATAAAATATTTTATACAAAAATATAAATTTTATAAAAAAACGATTTTTTTAGAATTCATAATTTACTGAGAATAAAATATGATGTCTTTTGTCTTCGCATCAAGTAAAAAGTAAAAAAATAAATTTTAAAAATAATTAAATTTAGAAAAACAAATTTTAAATATTTTTATAAGATATAAAATTTTAGTTGATTATTAAAAAAAAAATAAAAAAACTTATATGTATATTAAGTATTTAAAAAAATATTATCAATCCTTTAATGTTTTTATATAATTTAAAGTTTACTTTAAAATACTGTTTCATTGCGTAGGATTAACTTTTAATTTTAACATTATAGAGAAAGTTATATTTATTTTAATATTAGTTATTTAAGTTTAATGTTAATTATTTTCCAGACAATACATTTTATTTTGAAACTTATGCATTGTTATCATTTCAGTAATGATTCAGTCATTATCCTGAAATATACTTCGTAAAAAATTAATTACTTTTCATAAGCTCAGTAACTGTAAATATTTTTGCAAAAAAAGATATTTAAATGAAGACTAAATTATTTATTTTATATATAAAAATCAAACAACATTAAAGTAGCTCAATATGAAAACGACGTTTTTTGTCTTACTTTGTAGATAGATCGTAACCCGAGTACTCATTACAAAAGTTCAACCGATCATAGCAAAAGATGTTACTTATGAAGTGCCCGTACTGAATAATGACGTTTCTAACCACTTTATCGAATGTCTTATACATTTTCTCGAATTCTTGCTATTCAGATTCAATGTAACATAAGTTTTGACAGAGTTTCGAGCATGTTAAGTTCCATACGTCTATATAGATTTTGCATTCAAGTCTATGTACGTATATGTAAAAGGTACGTTATCTATTTTTAAAATTCATTAATATGTATTACAGTATAAAAGAATTTTTTTACATTGAGTACTTAAGTACCAACTAAGCAATTATTAGATAAATTATAACTCGATTTAATATATAGAATTATTTATTTTCATTAAATATGAAAAATCTTTTTATTCGATTTGTAAAATAAATGTAAATTTTTATTTTAATAAAACGAATAGAATAGATTTTTTAAGATATACATATAGATAAAAAAAATTTATTTAACTACGTTAATAGATACGTATTAAATGAACAAATTATGAATACACGCTTTGTTAAATTATATCACTTATTACTAAATACAGCCACCAAAATATAACAAGAATTTAGTGTCACGTATTATAAAATAGCAATACTTCATTTCATATCGAAGAGGATTATCTAGCTTAGCACTTAAGACGAGAATTTTGGTTCGAATATAATGTTAATATTAGCGTGTCATTGCTATTTTATTGCTTGTATTCTTCTAAAGAGTTATTAATAACTTTATATTCCATAGAATATAAATCAAACTATTTTTAAATATATATATATGATTAATTTATGAAACTATTTATATGTAATTAAAAAAGTACATTATGATTGTGTAAAGATTAAATCTATACTATAATAATATTGATATTTGAATAAGTGTTAAATTATTAATCAATTAATATCTAAGAGAAACTATATTACATAAGTAAATTATATCTAATAAATACTATATTTATTTCCATTATCAGAATAATAAATATAAGCATCAAACTTGGTAAACACATTTAAAAGATATGGTATTAGAATATCGTTCCAGTTAACGATTTATGTATAAATTGAGTAAAAAAAAAATCTTACTTTTAAAGAAAAGTACGAAATGGAAATATTTTATTTCTATTTTATATTTTATCACTTTATTACTTAATTTTTTATATTTTCAAAATTGTTTAATATATTAATTCGTTTCAATACTTGAATTTCATAAATTAAAAAAAAATAAACGCATGTATATGTCAATATTAAATTTTTTGTAATTTATTATTTTTATTGCACTTTTTAATAAAAAAAAAATAGTATACTTTTAAGTTTTATTATTTAAAATAATCGAAATTAAAAATTTTAAAGATAATAAAGTATGATTAAGCGATTTAATGTCGATTTAAATATTTTATAATATGTAAAGTATTCAGTGAAACGATAAAACTACACATTGAAAAGAATTATCAACGAAAAAAGTACAACTTGTTTTCATAAATAATGCTCAATCTTCAAGTTATACACTAATTTTAGTTGTTATCTACTTTGAACATTTTTTTCTAAAGACAAATGTCGCTCGTATTCACTTCTTCTCACTCACACATCACATTTTCTACGGAGGAAAAGCTCAGAAAGAAGCAAATCTCTAAGATGAAAAGAACAAGTAAAAGTTAAAACTTTTTAAGAGAGATGGATTGGAATTTTATAAAGAAAATAAAACAGTATTTGACAACGATCATGTACATATACATAAAATTTAGGTATTAGTATAAATACTTTGAACGAAAATTGCATAAAATGAGAAATAAAAAAGACCAGATAAAACGTATAGTACGAGAGACATTCTACGCTATTTGAAGTGATTTATGAGTATCTCATTTTCATAAAATGTATAATTAGTAATTTTTAGCGTAAAAAACTATACGATTTTTTATAATATATCTATTAAAATTGACAATAAATATTTGATAGCTTATACAAATTAATTACTTAATAATTGTGGAAGCTATCAATCAATTATTAAATAATTATAAATAATAGATTAAAATAGAATAAAATAGAATTTACAATACTAAACCCTATTCAGAAAACCTAGTTAAAAATACTATTTACATCTACAGAATATGAACCAAAAAATCTAGAAGTATTAAGAAATTAATAAATAAATATAATATTTATACCTAAACCTTGAATTAATAATAGAAATTAACAACACGCTTATATTAGTTAAGTATACTTATTTATAATTCATTAAGTATACTTAATTTATAATTCATGAATTAAGATTAAAATGTAAAATTACGTTTACAGTGATTCACCCGTTGAGTTCAATCATCCTTAAGAATACGTATATATACCCTTGATAACACTAATACAGATTTATATTGGTACACATCGTATGATCGGAAAAGCTTAAACGTAGCACTGACTATTTGGGTAATACTTTGATGATCGACAAATCTATCTGAGTGTGAACTAATAATTATCTATAATCTTTTTGAACTACGCGAATCCTTATACTTATGAAATATATTCTATAAAATAAATTATATATTTTAACCTTACACAATTATCATAAAAAGAGATTCTTTATAAATTTGTTAATAAAATGAAAATGTCTTAAACTAATATACACTTTTTATACTGTCAATCGTAACATTGTTTAATCTCGTATGAGTATTATCAAACTTTGTTTAATATTTTCTTGATATACAATATTATTTATACAAAAAATAGTATTAAAATATAAATACCAATTTCAAAAAGAAAGATCTTCTAGTAATTATATGATTGTTACTAAAAAAATTGGATTCATGAAAACACTCAACAACTTTTACTAAAATACGTAAATATTAAGAACCAATCAATCTAACTTTAAATTAATATAAAAATAGTAAAAAGCAATATTTATATTTTATAAAAAAGAAAAAGAAAATTGTTTTCATATATTTTATAATTTACATGATATAAAGTATTAATCAATGCGTAGTTTATAGAAAAAAAAATTTTGAAAATAATGATTCAAATTGTATAATCAAGATATTTATGCTAGATTTACCGATGTGACTTTTTTAAAAAAATTAGATTTGAAACTATTATAATTTGTGATTACAACAATCAAATTAAATTGTAATTAAATACAGTAAACCTTTATTATAATCAAAATATTCAAATATATGATTACTTTTAGTTTAGAATCATTAGATATTTTTTTCAAATAAATTAATATTTGTAAACACCATCGATGCAGTATAATTTTTTCGGACATATGAAGAAACAAAATTTATTATCTTCGGAAATAAGTTGCTTAGAAAAGTCTTGTGAATAAGAGAATAACAAACTTGAAATATAATATATTATATAATAACAAATAAAAATATATAGAAATTCCGTAATTATTATATATTGTAAAAGTAATCAAGTCGCACGGATGGTTCGAATATGTAGATAAAACTAAAAATAAAAAAGCAGAATACGTCATTTCATATGTATGTAGAAAATTAAAGACTATTGCATAGACTAAGATGAAGGTGAGAAGATAATATTAAATTGAACTAAAGAGAAGTAGGTTAAGAGTAAGTATCCTAGACGGATTTATGATAGCTTTGAGAAAATTGGCGTTCCTGTGTTTATAAGGTAATGAACTTCTAATATCAGAAAACCAAGTAAATAAGTAATAACATCTAATAAATCTTTTCAAAATTGTAAATACTTTATTTTGTCATTAATTAAAATAAGTTAGATTTTAAAATGTAAAAATCATTACAAAAAATTATGTTATTATTATGAATTTTGTATCATAATTTTTTATAAATCCGTATATTATAATATTAATATTAATATTTAATTTTTGTGCATTAATAAGTAAAATCATCCAATTAATTTTCTTTTAATTATTATATTTTTATAGATTTTCTTTGAATAATTTCTACACTTTTAAAAACATTGATTTGATTCACGTTCTTTGGATTTAATTTATAAAAAATCAATCTTTTTACTTCGCTGATAAAATAAGCTACTCAAAAGTATATTACTAACTTTATGAAAACCAATCCGTATTATTTTTAAATACAAAATTAAAAACAGAAAAAATAAATATGGAATGGCTTAACCAGAGCAAACAATTTTATCATCCTCGTTTATTATAAAAATTTTAAATAATATAGCTTTGTTAATATTCTTTAGAACTTCTATAAAAATAATATGGTTATTAAATTTATTAAATAAAATGTATTTTTTATGATAAATGCTTAAAATTTTCATTTAAGAATAATATATTTTAATTTTTTTATAAATTAATAATATTTTTATTGTACTTTAAAATTTTTTTTTATTCAATAAATTTAATAGCCAAGTCAATAGATTTATCATTTTGTGTATATTTTACTAAAAAAAACTTTTTCATACTTAATGAATATTTTTTGAAATAACCAAAGATTTTGAAAAACTTTTATCTTTTATCTTTTATTCAAAAACATCGCATAAAATTTTCCGAACACTTTATAAAAGATTAACTCGTTAATTGAAAAGTAAATCATAGGCAAATATCTTCTCAATAAAAAAATTAAAAAATGTATTCATAGTAATTTCTTTTCTTTTCATATTTATATATTTTAAAAATTTTTAATTATCTAAAGAAATAAAATATATTTTATTAAAAATTTACAATCGTATAATAATCATACAAAAATATAAATAAAAAATTAGTCTTTATAATTTTTTTATTTATAAAATATCCATAAAAAATAATTTTAATAATTTCAAATGAAACATAAAATTTAATACAGATACTACATATATATCATTAACAAGAAATAATATCTCAAAATCAAATATATACCAGAGTATTTCTCGTCGCATTAATAACAGCGAGAGCAAATTAATGGTATTTAATCGTATTTAATCTGGATTTAAATGCCGTCGACAAATAAATTATATATTCCAGATCTTTATGAATTCAGCTGGCAAAAAATTTAACTCGTGCTTATTCGAACCTTTTCTGCGTTGAAATTTACACCTCTGTATGCTAAAGTTATCAAACAACGGAGAATAGTTAAACCTTAAGTATACCAAGGGATACTAATACAGGATTTAAAAAAGTAAATAAACCCTTATTAATTATTACTTTACACTAAAGCAGACAAATTATCAGTGTAAAGAACATCTGGTAATTCAACAAGGATTATCGCTGTTATTTATGAAATTTAATCGTTTAACATCTAAAGTAATCCCTCAGATTGAAAGTAATTATTTCATCCTGTTTAAAGTTTACATGTATCTATACTTGAATGTATGTGTGTGGAATAATAAAAATTGAGAGTTGTATTAAAAAAGGTGGTTGACATCAATAATCCATAGCTTTATTTTTTTTTATTGTACTTGAATGAATCACTTTGTTAAATGATTATGGAAAAAGCGAAACTATCCATATAAAATTTTCGAAGCATCGGTGGAAGATTTTACGTATTGGAAGATTTTTCCTTGATTTTTTAGTCATTTAATAAATCTAGCCTCTAACAACAAAATATGAAAACATTTTGTAAAAAATTAAGAGGATATAAGACTAAATTTTTAAATTTAAAATAAGTCATATAATAACATTATATTTATATTTATATAATGATATCATATAGTAAATTCTTAATTCATAAAAATGAGAAAATATTTAATTTCTATTCCAAGTATTCGTAATACCATTTTTATTCGTGCATTAAAAGCTTTTCATACGTTGATCTTATTAATACTTAAATACATAGTATTACTATTAAATATAAAATATTTTACAAATAAAATACATTATTTACGGACAGAATTTAATCTTATAATACAAATAATAATTTTCAAATTAATTTTTATTATAAGTTTGTATGTTATAGTTTTGCGATAAATACTTGGAGAATCCGTTATTCGAATTCAAAGATTAGATATTAATTTTACTGCAAATAAGCATTTAAATAAGTTGTAAACTTTTCTTGAAATTAATAAATAAAGAATCAGAATTACTTTTAAGACAATAATTTACGTATAAAATATATCAAAGTTTCCAAAATTAGATGTTATTATATTTTAATATTAAGTAATATATATTATATTATACTTATATGCTAGATATAAAATAAATGTTAAAGTTTTATTTATACTCATATTTAATATTCATTACTATATTATATATAATTTTATAACTAAAAATCAAATTTTATCTCATAATATTTCTTGGAAAATAATTAATTACATTTTGAATATTCAGAAAATTCACTATTAAATGTAACGTCAAATAAACATTTTAAAGCGCAAATTATTTATATTTTATTTAATAAAAATCAATTCTAATATGTAAATAACTTCTAATTTTTTTACTTTTATTAAAATTTATTATGAATAAACTTACATTCGGTATAATTTATACATTTCTGATGAATATTCGTCCAGATTAAATCAAATATACATATAAAATCCATAATATATTTGAATAGATTAATAGGTTAAATATTACATTCATTTTCATAATCAAGCCGAAGAATAAAAAAAAATATTCATTTTTATACATCTGTACATAATATTTATTGTATAATATTTTATAAATAAAGGTAAAACTATTTTAACTATATTTGATCAATAATTTAACATTTCGAAAATATATGATAAAAACTGCGTTCGATTTTCTTTAAACATTTACTAGCTTGGCTTTTATACAAAATCTATAGGGAACGAAATGTACTAACGTCCAAAAGTCTATTTGAGTAATGCTCAAATAAAAATGAAGCTCCACTTTTCACTTCTTTTTGACCGCCGCCCTTTTTTCATATATACCAACTTTCTAGGGAATACCATCTTGTTCGAGTTCAGTACATCTTACAACTCATACCAGAATAACTGCTGAAAAGAACAGTTAAGTAAAAGAAAAAAGACAAAAAATTATCAAGGTTATTACAGATCATTTATTATTCATAATGAATTTATTATAAAGTCAGCGATAAATAATTTAAGAAAAGTTTCAAACTAATTGCAGATTTTTTATCTATCGACTAATGTAAATAGCAATTTAGATGAAACAATCATTTTCCCTGAGAATTCAATTTAAACTATTTATAAACTATGTAAAATTCTAGAACTTTAAGTATTAAAGCGATACAACTTTATTCTGAATAGATATCTTTTTATTACAATTGTAAAGACAAGTTAATAATATTAAACGTTAAATTTCTTATTAAAAACTTCTCGATCACATTATCAAAGTAAATTGATTTATTATCTTTACTTAAACTCTACTTGAAAATCTCAAATCAGAAAGAAAAGAAAAAGAGAAATAGTATTGGAAAGACTTGTTTAAATGATATTGGTGATAATAAAGTGATTCCGTTATAAAGATTGATCTTTTCTAAAATGATGCTGATAATTTAAACGTTAATATTTATTTCACTTATTCATAATATGCAAATATCCTGTAATATTTTTAAAATAAATACTTTTTAACTTAAAAATAAACAGTTATTAATGTATTTCAGTCTTCGTGTAAACCTGCATTTATCTAACGAGTACATTGTTTTGTTATTATTCATTGTAAGATAAGTTTAGAATTCCCGCATTATTACGCTTTACTAATGTATTTTATTTTTCTACATTTTTACTTCATCCCTTTATAAATGAGGGTAAAGTCATATATGTACCAAAGAGAATTAAGGAATTTCTATAATAAGGGTACGATGATATACTGGTATAATTGAAAACTTAGAACCAGTAAAAAATTCGCTTGTGATATTCCTAAAAGGATCCAGTGTCTTTAAACAATAATTAAAAGGTATTAGTTAACTGTAAGAAACAGAGAACACATGCAAGATTCTTATTCCTAATTATGCTACAATTTAGAATGTAAAATAACTATGTAAATTTATACGACGACCTACATTGAACTTTCAGGTAAAATTAGTATTGCATAAACATATCAAAAAAATATAAATTACATGCTTTAAAACCAAAGAAAGTAATATTCTAGATAACAATAGAGTTGTTTCCGAATCTTTGTTACATATTTTTTTGATTTTAAAAAGTTATAAATTTGTAAAAGTATTCATATCGACTCGTAATAATATTCAAGTATTTCGTATTACGTTCTTTACGAGACTTTACAGCACTCAAAGAATATAAGAAACAAATACAAATTTTCTTTCTCCGTATTACTACGTATCCGCTTCTATTGAATGTTATAACAAATTACATATGACTCGTAATATAAATTCGATTATAAGCAGAGGAGTTTTATTCATGATTCTTACTTATTTTCTCTTCTGGTTGAGTCGCTTCGGAAATTTATTTTAGCAATATGTTCGTTCCTTGTTTATATACAATCGCACAGACGCATTATTTCTGCATTCACTTACATACGCAGTGATACTCACCAAATGAAACAAGTATTTTTCTCTAGTATCCATGCAAATATAAACTTCACTTTGTTCTCCTTCGTTTTTTATATGCTACTTCTCAGTTTTAAGCGATCGATAAAATTGAATGTATATGTGGCAATTGAAACTGGTGAACGAATATCTGTGTCTAATTAATGAAACAATTAGCCATGGAAATACAAGAAAAAAGATAATAACAAAACTATTTATTCCACGTATCGTATACATGTGATCGACACAATAATTTAACGACAGGTATTTTCGAATGTAACTTATCTCTACTCCTTTTAAACATTTATTTCATTCATTTATTCTGAAGTTTTATTTTCTATCAATATGAAATTCGTTCATTCTGATTCTCGGCTACAAAAATACAGATATTCGTGAGATTGAAAAATAAATTACAATAATGTAATCAGCAATTCAAATATTATTACGCACAACGTAAGGAAATTTAAAAAGTCGCGATTAAGTTCAAGTGGACTACATGAAACTTGACTGTCAGTCAAAGAGTACAACAGGAGATCGACAAACTGTCCATCTCTGATGGCTTTAGGATCTTGCAGTAAATTAAAGAGGATGTATATATTAGTGTCGACAAGAACATTGATTTAACGCGGTACAAAGAGCGCCTAACTTGTGATGTAGACCGACGTAACGAGTGCGTTAATTCTGCTTGTGCTACTCGTTGAAACGTCCGATTATTTATTAATGAATCGCTTGAAAAATACTTGTGCCGCTGTTTATTTTCTTTTTACTGAATTACAGTTTTATCTTAAGTTAATGTCAGATATAAAATGATGCGATTAATTCCAGGTACGAATGTTTTCTGTTCTTTCCTTTCAGTTTTTTTTAGAAATACATTACTGGATCTAATATTCTTCGAGTTTCTAAAATTTTTTTATTATTTAGAAGATATAATTTTTTCCATATGTAATAACGGTTTTTATTACACATCGAAAAACTATATTTCACAGTGGTAAATGTATTTTCAAAATGTATTTCGGATTGGGTAGTATACACTGTTATTTAAAAAGTACTTATTGTAAGGAACGATTCAACCGACATCATATTTATTGTATTTTAGTGAACATGAGTAGAAGAAGCTGTTATAGATGTTCGATACAATATCGATATTTGGCACAAAAATGCAGTCAAATACAAAATTAAAGACTCAATTATAGGTAACTTAAAATTTTAAACTGCATAAATATCAATTAAATTCGAAAAGAAAGTGTATTAAAAGTTTTTTTATTTTGTATAAGTTATAAATAAATATTATATATAAAACTAATTAAACATCCACTTTTTAATAAATACGATATAACTTATTTTTAACCGACGATTCATACCGGATTAAAAAGTTTAGGTATCTTACTAAAAAAAAATTCGTTCATATAAATAATTGCTTGTTTTAAAAGATGATAAAATGTAAAAAATTTCTTTCTATCGGATACTTACGGGGAGTTCGACGCACGGTGAGCTCTCACAGAGATTTGAAATTAAGCTTACTTGATTCTAGCTTTCAAAGGATTTGTCGGATCCTTTAAGAATGTATTCAGCTACAGTTGATTCATGAAATGACTTTTGTAATATTCTTTAGCAAACTATTATATATTAAAATTCTTCGCGACTTCAGACTTTTCTGAGAGATATTAAAGGTAAAAGTTACGATTACTTCACCAAAAAAGAAAATAATTTTTGTTTATTCTCTTATTCTACGATATTTAATATATGAAAATAATATACTTACATATAGAAATTGATATAAATGTGAAGTAATATAAAAAGTAAAATAAGGGTCGATGATATATTTAAAAACGTGTAAAAAATTTATTAATTTCCTTCTATAATATATAATTATTAAAAATTAATTTTATAATTTTATGAAAATCTCGTTCGGATCAAATTGATTGCTTTATATTAATATTGAAATTAATAAACTCATCATTTTTAAATTATTCATTCGCATGTTTTAATAAAAATGTACGTGATGTTTTTGAATATTACAAAGTATATTTCAATTTTAACAATTTTTAACAACTATTATTGATAGATGATATTAAAATTTTTAAATTGAACCAGAAAATTATTTCATATATCTTTATTCAATTAAAAATTCAAACAGTGAAAAATTATTTTAAAATAACGTGATTGAATTGCGATAAATTTATGTATTTGAACAAATTGTTATCTCTTTTAACAAAATCAATTTCAATTTTTTCAAAATTACTTTATAATATATTCAAACAATTAAAAATAAATTTGCATCTACTTTTAAATGAACTATGATAGGTAAATATTAAATATTATATATATTATAAATCATGTTTTTATTTTAATAAAAAATATTAAATATTCACTTGTTTAGATAATTCAAAAAAGATAAAATATCAAGTTTCCTATGCTATTCCAAATACTTATTATCTTATATTAACAATTAAATAAAATTTATCTTAATATATAATTTTTATTATTTAATATGAAATCCATACTTAGCAGAAATCATTAGAGAACAAAATTTAATACAAATTAATTTTATTTTAATTATTAATCTTTATTGATGATACTTTTAATTACTAAAGTTATGCAATCGCATCTATTAAAATACAAATTTAAACTAAAATCCTTAATACATCTGAAAATCTCTATGAAGATATTCAAAAAGATATGGATAACTAGATCCAAAGGTAGATAAAAACTTATTGGTCCAAGGAATGAAAGTTATCCTTGTCATTGAAAGACAAATATAAAAAAAACCAAAATCTTTTAATCACGTACATAACGAAGGAAAGTTAACCAAACATGACGAATAGTTGTAACATGTGCAAATCTGCATCTAAGTTTAAAGTATCATAGACTATAACGAAATTATACGGTAATCAGCAGAACGATATGCACTTTCTAGGGAATCAAGAAAATCCGAGTATTAGAAATTACGTGACAAGGGAAAACAGCATATACATTTCATTTATACTTAAGTTATTGAATCAAAGTTAAATTTGCACTCATGTAACATGTATAAGTAATTTATGGAATAATTCTTGAAAATGATAAATATTAAAAACATCTTAAGAAAATTATTGTTTTATTCGAACGTCTGAATTAACAAAATTTAATATATATATTATATTTGATGTATATAAATAAAATTTGTAATTTAAAAATAATAATTTGAAATAATTTCAACCAATTTAGATTAAATAAATTTTGAACTCTCTTTTATCTATTTTTATGTAGTGTATAAAATAATATGAATTATAAAAATTTCATATAATTATTATGAAATCAAATGCCGATTGGAGTAAATTAAAAAAAAAAATTTTTATATTTATTAAAAAATAATTTTTCATGTATAAATAAATTTTATGTTGAAATACTGGTAAAAAGTATGGAATATCAGAAATAAAACTGATACCTTCTATAAGCCGAAATATTCCATTACTTAGTCAATGATGAAAATATAGATGTACGTGAATAATATTCTGGAATAGTATCAAAAAATTATCTAAATTATTGAATGAGGTACAAATGAATACTAAAAACAAAAAAAATCATAATTTTTACAAATAAATGAGATTGCAATAAAAAGAATATGATATAAAAAAAAATTATCAAACATGTATATATACATATATTTGTTTAAACGTGGAATATGTGTAAATTAAAACAACAAACTTCTACGTAAAAATAATATTGATAAAATATATATATTACAATGTAAAAGATATTTAATTTCGTCATTAAAAATACGAAACTGGAATGGTAACTTCATATTAAATGCTTAACAAATGATCTAACTTTAAATATAAATGGTCTTCTACTTTAGAGATGAAGATATTATTTTGGTTGCTAATTAAATCTTCATAAACGTAAGACTGAAACACATTAAATACACTTTTAATTGTTAAACATTAATTTAAAACTCCTAATTTTATGATTTTATGACATAAATATTTTATTCTTTATATGTGGTAGTACAAAATAATTTTATTTAATGATATTGCTCATAACTAATGTATTTCGTTGATCTAGTGAAGTTTATCTAGTGAAGTTGATTTAGTGAAAGATACTAATGAAATTACGATAATAAATGCAACAGTTTCTTTAGGAGTAATAAAATGTATCATGTTTCAGATATATAACTAAATTAGTCGTAATATTTTCACAAAAAAAATACATTTAAATATTATAATATAAAAAAAAATTTGATTTAAAATATTTTTTTTGGTATTGAAAATAAAATTGAATTATATGTTTTATATTTATTTTATAGTCACGGTGATTAAAAAATTTAACTCATCTTCGTTAAAACACTTACATGAAATGAAAAAAATTGCATCTATAAAAAGTAATGCTTTATAGTATTAACATCAGATTTAAAAGCTAATTATAAATTCTGACTTTTATAAGTATATATATAATTGAAAAATTGTATTTAAATAAATGATTTGAAGTAATATTCGTTAAAAGAGAGTCATTAAGTTATACAGCATAAATTTTCGGTAGTAGTTAAAATTCTCATCTTTTTAAATACATTAAACTTTATGAATACTTACTAATTATCTTTACCTAAAATAAAATTATAAAATTGATTAATAATAACGCACTAAACGAGTGACTAGTTTAAAGTTAAATTACTAGTTAAAAGTTAATATTTCACGCTGATGTTTTAATTAATTTAAACAAATAATATTGCTTAAAAATTTTAACTTTCAGTTTTCTTGAAGAAAGTTCTGAAGAAAGTTCTGAAAAAAGAATTCATCAAAATGTTAGTACTTTATATTAAGACAAGTGTATGAAAAAAAAAGTGTTCGAAATAAAAAAATTGCTAAAACATTACGAATAATATAGAATGTATAAATATATACAATTCAAAAATTAATAGATTAAATTATGCATTAAAAAAGTTTAAAATGCAAAAGTTTATAAACTATTATTAATTTTAGGAAATATTTATATTCACAAATTAATAATCTATAATTTATTTACTATAATTGAAATTGTTTTTTAACTTTACTTTAATTGCATTAAAATGCGTTTATACTTAATTCGAAATTTATGTTATTAATCATAAATCTTTATATAATTAAACGTTTTTATTTATTTATTTTAGAAAGATTTAAGATTATTATGATATGTGTTTATATAAATCTAAATATACTATAAAAATAATATATTACAAACATTTAAATTAAAGATGATCGATACAATTTTAAATGAATTATTCGTAATAAATTAAATAATTTATTACTATTAGAATTATCAATAAAGAAAACAATTTACACTATACAATATTACAATCATATTCTATTTAAAAAAAAAGTAAAGTGTAATTTAATCCTAAATAATTTAATTCAAGATTAATTAATTTTATTAATATAATTAAGCAAAAATGGTTTATATCTTTGCATTCAAATCATCCAGATTAAGTACAGACTGTAATTTATCCTCTTGTGTCAAGTATACCATTGCCATCTAATCCTTAGATTTAATTATTTTTAATAGAAATAACAAACTTTATAATCAATTACAAGAACTTTTGTATCTTTGGTATAATAATGATTATATCTTATCCTGTCATCATATATTTTATAATCATAATTTTTAATTAAGTAATTTAATGATAAAAATAATTTTCCAAATTATTTTGAAAGTAGTCTGTTTTATTGTTGCAAATATCTTTAATCCATTCCAATTTTTCATATATTTCTTTCATTCTTGACATATTTTTCAAAAGATAGCAATTATAAATGACTATAAATTTGCATTTAAAGTATAATTTTAGAAATGTTATAGTTTGTTTATATCATATTATTTGATACGTGTAATTATAAAATTAGTTTTTTAAAATATAACTTTTTTACCTATTTCTATCACTTTGCGCGTAATATAATTAAACTTCAATAAAACGTGATCCTGAATCATATTAATTCAGAAAGCTACTATTTTTATTCTTTTCAAACTGCGGTATTTTAATTTTTATGCTTTGATATATAAAGCTATTGAACATCGAAACGATAATTTTTCATCAAAGGTAATCATTTTCGTAATTATTTATTCTATTTTATTATGCTTCATTTGGATCCTTTATTTTTATGCGGATTATAGTAGGTTGTACACAGTTTCGGTGCGACTCTCCGTGGGCTATTCTCCTTAATAACCACAATCACCGAGCACATAATGGAGTGCAAACACTTGCATGAACAGATAATTGCTTGCAATTATTCTCTGGACTACGGAGTATAACTGTGAAATAAAGAGGATTCATGACAAGTGTAATAGCGTCAAACAAAGATGAACCCAGATTTACGCCAATGTGTTTTATGAGAGCTAAATTTTCGAAAGAAAATCTAAGCGAGTCTCTTTCTGTTGCTATTGTATATTTCATCAAATTAATTTAATAATCGTATGTTATATTCTGCTTTTTCAATCTAAACAATAGACTAAATACTAATAATAATTAGAAGAAGCATTTATGATAATTTATACTATCTTCTTTACTGTCTCATCATGTATAGATGCTTTTGTGCTATTTGAAATTAAAAATATTATATATAACTTAATTTATAGATAGTAATTTTCTTGTGAATTTTTGAAAATTAATGACTGCATATTTTAAATATTTCTAAAATATATTATTATGTAAATGAAAATTTTGATACATAACTTCAAGTTAATAAAATATTCTTGAAAATTGATATTAATCTGTAAGTACAAAAATTGTATTATGGATGTATTTATTCTCAGTAATTTAATTCCCAAAAAGAAATAATGTACAGATGTAAACTAAAATTTTTAATTTAGAAATTCCATTACTTTATCTCAAAAAATGATTGTTTTAATTTAATAGAGTAAAATATTATTTAAGAAAAATTTAATTTAATTAAGTTAATTAGGATAAATGTCATGAAGTAAATTTATTTATTAAAATAATTTGTGTAAATTTTATATAAATACTGTTATTAAAGAAAAGATTCAAGCTTTTTTTAAAATTGCTAAAAACGAATAAAATATTTTACTAGAAAAATAAATAAATCTATATTTTCCAATCATTAAAAAAGATTTTATTTTTATATAATAGCCAATAATAATACAAATAATATATAAATAAACGGATATTGAAAAAGTAATATAATTAAAGACGAGTAAGTAAATTAAAAATTTATCCAATTGCGATGAATTTAACGTTATTACAAAAAATAATGTAGTTGATTAATTTCTTTTATAAATTCAATATATAAATATATTATGTGTATATAATTATTTAATTATTTTATATTTATCGTTGAATACATTATTTAAATTTAAATTACATTAATATACTATATTTTGTAAATATATTTATGTTTATATTACGAATTTGATTAAAAATAATTTAATATCGATAAGTTTACACTTTTCAATTAAAAATATATACAGCGTTTATTTATATAATTAAATATATACATAATAAGATTTTAAATCTAATATAAGAATACAATCATTTACAAATTTAATAAAAATTCGATCATTTCCATTAATAATTGATTACACTCGTGAACTAAACTGACTTAAAACCTGCAAAGTGTTTTTGGTTATCGAATTTCATAATACCCGTATTTGCTTAATAAAATTTATTCACTATGCATATTCACCCGGATTATAATGAGAAGTAATGGTTTCTTTTAGGTAGATAAAAAAGTATGGGTAAAGAAAAAACAGAGGGAAGGACCAAGACGAAGATGCGAAAAAGAATTTTCTGGTTTTCCGTATACCATTAATATAAAAGCGAAGTTGCAAGCGCAGAAAAACTAAAGGGTTTCATAGAATTGGCTTCAAATGCATTTTTGTACTTTTTCTTCGTACTTAATCTATTCAACTGTTAATAATAACAGTATTGCTTTAAACTTTATGGAGTAGAAAAGGATAATCGAACTAAATTCAAAGAAAAAATTGAGGTAGTACTGTTGAAGATTCAATTATTTTAATGCACATTTCTCTGGCAATCTTATGAATTTTTCCTTTTTTTTTTAAAGCAATATTTGAATAAGAATTATAAAAAAGAAAAACACTTCTAATATTTTTCTATTATACATGATTTAATAGAATAATCAAACGTCGATATCGAACAGAAAATTTCGATTTAAATTATCATTGTACTACTAATTGTCTTTTTAATTTTTCCTGATTTAAATTCTGTTTTCAACATCATATTTTACACACATTATATCGTATTATTTTAACGATATATTCATTTTTATTCACATTCAAAGTAATTATAGTCGATAATTGATATACTAATTTATTATTAAACGTTATGCAAAATATGATTGTTTTTCATTAAAATGATGTTTTAATTCATTTGCGATGCTTAAATTATGTCAAAATCATTTTAATAC
Source organism: Dolichoris vasculosae (assembly GCA_018907195.1). Lineage (NCBI taxonomy): Eukaryota > Metazoa > Arthropoda > Insecta > Hymenoptera > Agaonidae > Dolichoris > Dolichoris vasculosae. Next base: position 24,266,844 of record JACCHY010000002.1, read on the forward strand.
AATTTTCATTGAATTCGTGTCAGCTATTCGTTTTCGTAACTAGATTTTTATATTATTCAACAATTCTTTTATGTTTTGATACGTTCAACATACGAAGCATCATTACCCCATTATTTCGCAAATTATTAAAATTTTATTTCATTCCACTACTCTTCTGTTATTTCTATCTAATTTTTCTATGAATTGAACCGCGTTAAAAGTTATTCGCTTCAATAAACGCAATCATTCAAATTCACGCGTTAAGAAAATTCTGTCACATCTAACCACTTTCGCGTGACTTGTTCCAGCATTAGTTTCTGAATGCAATATTGCGGGAATCGAGTGCGCGAAATAAAAAACACCGCTGACAGCGAACGGCATACTCGATCATGTATTAGAGTTTCACATTTGGTATTTTTCGTTTAGTTTATCCTCGGTAAGACTTTCTCGTAGCTTTGAATTTTTACAGTGAACCACCGATAGTTATAGGCTTTATCGATAATTATCTGAACTTCCATATCTTATTATTTCATCTTCGTCCTATTTTTTTATCAGATATACGGTTTAATAATGCAATTCGCATTGTAATACAATATATTTTTTAGTAAAGCTATAAAAATTTGCTTATAATATTATTATATATGCAGTTCCATATCGGTTTTCGTGTAATTAAATTTTATACATAATATTTTTAAGTAACTGTTAAATTAAATCATTTATATTTTAGTTTTTTCAGTCGAACTATAATTTTTTAGCATTCCTAAAATTATCTGTAATATAATCATTTTCTTTTAGAAACGTAGTGAAATTTTATAGTTTGCGATTTTCTTGCATTGTGTTCCTAATAGTACGTGTTTTACGTAGTATGTGTTACGAATACTACCTAATAGTAGTAACTATCTAATTATGAATAAATTATGTACAACTGAAATCCTGAATAGTTATAAAAATCATAAAGATTATTTATCCTTCGCTTTTTCTTACCTTCTTACTTCGTAGGAACTTAACATCGCGATTAGTTATTAATTTCCACGGAGTCACATATCTAATCGGAAGATAATCGTGTACGGCAGGTTAATTTTGTCTAAGATGATCAGTTATATGATTCTCTTCTCGAGTAATGACACGATTTGAGGAGTTTCGCAGTTAATTCTCTTAGTCACCGAACTAATGGCTTAAGTTTTATCCTATGTGTAAAAACTATTATTTACCTAATCGCGTGTAGATCACCCTGGAAAAATAACTATGATCATCTTAATACGGGGCTTAGGGCTTTCTTCATCCCTAACGTATATTTCCGCCTCTCCCGCTGTAATACTAGTAACGTTTCGTGTGTAGCTTCCCTCACTTATTTCTTTATAACACTACGACGCTGCCATAATATACGTGTGATATCACATATAAGTAAGAAAATAGTCCGGATTCTCATCACAAAATCATTTCATAAAATTACTTAGAACTTGAATTATGTTTTCTAAATATTAGATCATATGAGTAAAAAATGAAGATATAATTATAAATAATACTATTAAAACTAGTAAATTTAGAATATATAATTATCTAATAATAAATTTAAATATAGTATTGAGCAGTTTTTAAATAATAGAGAAAACATTTAAATCTTGTAAAGCAAACTATTTTTAAAATTTTACGCTTTTCAAATAACTAACAAAGTATATTTTATAGGAATACATGAAACTCTGTATAACATTTTCTGTAAAATTAAAGGAAAATAGCTTTCGGCTAATTTACAATTCTTTTTTGATAAAGCGATGATAATTTTTTTTAACTAACTGTTTATCAAAGAACAATACAGTTATATTGTATCTCATAAAAAAATTTAACAAATATTTGTCAAATTGAAATTATTTAGTTTATATTAATTTTAAATCGATTTATATCTTTAGATGTTAAATTTTTATAATCGTAGGTTTATTATTTTTATTTTATAATAATTTATTTTATAATAATAACATTTTTGTATCAAATTGAAATTTTCTGAAATTAATTAAGCTTTAACTTAATAATAAAGTAGTACTTCGTATCATATTAACTTAAACAATCTATATTTATATATACTAAAAGTCTCACATAATTATTTGCTTAATAGAGTAAAGTAAATTACTGGAATGAAAAATAAAAAAGTAATATATTCTGTTTTGTTACGAAAGCAAAAAAGTAAAAAACTTTTGAGTTGTCTAAAACAAACGTAAAAAGATAATTAAGATTATACTTGAAAAAAACTATCTTAGTTAAAATTACAAAAAATAAAGAAAAAACATAATGATCAGAAATAATATGATTAACATTATTAATTTAAAATATCATAATTTAAGAGACAAAATTATGAATATGATAAAGTGTTTAATTGTTAATTATTCATGAAACTCATATTGTAATACTTAAAGAAATTTGTATGTAACACCCTTATAATTTCGTATTATATCATTTCATAATAATTTATAGAACGTTTGTTTTACTAGCATTTTAATGTTTATGAGTATATTATTTTAAAAAATTAGCAGTAAATATTAAAATCGATAATCAAAATCAGTAATCAAATCTAATTGTATAACTAGATATTTGATAATCTATTCAAATTAAAAATAATACTATTTATTTTTTAAATAAAAAACTTGTTATGAAAATATTATTAATATTTAAATAATTTTCATAATAGACTACTCGTTTGTACATTCAACTTATAAAAACTATAGACAAACACAAATAAATTTCAATTTAAAGAAATTTAAACTTTAATATACTTCTCGTAATCCTGAATATATATTTTAATCAAATAATATGATTATATTCAGAAATTCATATTAATTTCACCTTAGACTTATCGAATATAAAGTATTTTTATATTTTTTCTAAAAATATTATTTATAAATAAATATAACGATTATACTATGAGACAGTGTTTATGATTTTTATTTAATATCGTACAATTGGTTATTATATTATTAAATTTCATTATTTATGATCAAAACTTGAAATTAAATTGTTTGTTTTATTTTTAATTAAAAATTTCAATCAGCAGTTTTTATGATTTCGAATCGTGTTTATAAATCCACCGTGTTAAATATGTATAATACAAGTAGTATAGATACAATTACAAATATCAATATACATGTACTTTATTATTTTTATATTTGTAATTTGTACATCGTAATTTTATAAGAAAATAAATCATTTAAAATAAAATTGTTTAATCATATTTAATTATAAATAATTCATACGATATAATGCATGATATTTTTATAAAATAAATAATGCTTTCAATCTAATGAATGTTTTACACTAAAATGATTTTTATAGTAAACGAACATGTAACGTAAAATAAAATTTAAAACATTGAATTTATTTTGGCAATATGTATTCTATTAATATGATGAAAAAATTAATTTAGAAAAAGTATCAAAGAAATGTTGCTTGATGTTGTGAAAGGATTCAATGACGAGGAATTAATCGAAAGCGAAATATCTGATTTCCGACAACTGTGTAAATGCAAGAGGATATTGAAAAATTATTAATTTTATATTTACATGAAAGTAGAAAATTTCAAAGAAATATATTAGCAATTATAGCTATAAATCCGAGGCACACTGGAAAAATCATATATAAGCTTATACTTATAACAATTACGATATCCAATCAACAGCAATATTAAAGGATTTTATTGCAAGAAAGGCAAAATAAAAAAGAAGAATACATTATCGATATTTCCTTTATAATATGAAATTTATGATAATTGAATTTAAGTAGTTCGCAAGATTATGTAAAAAAATATAAATAGATTTATTTTTAACTTCTCTTGTATCAATAAATATTTCGAACGAAATAATGTTAATCTCTCGGCTAAATTTACTTTGATGTATTTTAAACTTGATCGAAATATATTCTGGGTAAAGTTTAGCGATGTATAAATTGTTAATATATAAGCAAACCTAATAAAAAAATTTCAAACTTATTCTACGTTTAGAAAGAATGAATTTATATTTAGCTAAGTTTTATATTTTTTAAACTTCATAATAATTATTTGTAACGCAAAATATTAACAGTGTTAGTAGCGGTATTTTATTTCAAATTATGTAAATGTTTCAATGAAACACTTAAACGATTGTGCGCTCGCATATAAATGAGTTTTTAAGTACTTTCGAAAAACATATGTTGTAATTAAAAATTTTTAATAATATAGGCTACAAAATCAATATTTTTAAACGAATGCTCATATTTATATCGATAAATTTCATAAAAAAATATTTCGTATTAAATTTGTAATTATCGATACATAATTTTGTCGAATCTTTATTAAATAGTATTTCTTAAGCGTGCAAAAGTATAATTTTAAACGCTGATAAAAGAAAAAAAATCAAAAGACCGAATTCGATACGAATACGTGTCATTTCACGCAAACTTCATAATCGAGATTTCAGAAACCTATAACATTCTAACATAAAATATCTGTTAGTTTACGATTACTTTTTATCTTTATTAATAAAATCGAACTAATATTTATACGGGCGAATATTGATTTAGATATATATCGAAAAATTTTAATCTCCAAAAGTTAATAAGTAAATTACCGAACTTTTGTACAATCATTAAGCGACATCATTTACTTTTTATATTTAATTAAAAAATGAAACATTTTATAAGTAAATAAATCGATGTTTTTTTAATGTATCTTTTAGTTAAAAATCATTGCCAAGAAATTTCGATCGATTTGGTAAATTTTTATACGAAAGCTTTGTTTGAAAAATCGAATCGAAAGATCGATGTATTATTACGAATATAAAAAATGACAGGATAAATCGGTTCGCGAAAAAACAAGAAAAAATCGAAAGCACTCGCTCTTGAAATTCCCCACCGATTTAACAGCCGGCGTCCACGTCCCGTAATTTCCTTATCAACCACTCGAGCAAAGGCCCTTTGATTTCGCGTACAAAAGCCAACTTCTCGCCCAACTCAACTCACCATAAGCAGCTTGAGTTTGTTAATCAGCGGGGATGTCGTCAGAAACTTGTTGACGGCCGTGAATATGTTCCCTTCCAACGTGGCAGCGTCTCGTTCTTGCGAGCATCCGAGCCTGATGTCCCCTCCTCCCTTCCTCGACCACAACACTCGATCACGTTCCCGCCGGTAGGCTCTCCTCCGCCTTCGCCAGCGCCTTTTCCCGCGTATCTTCGGAGCTTGTCGCCCTTTCCCTGGAAGATCCCTCTAGATCCTCGCGACCGGTCACCTCGCGCGCGATCTATAAATTTGGTAGCGAAAGTAGCCTCGAAGCCGATCGGTTCAAGTCGCGGATTCAGCGGCGACTGAACCGCCCCGCATGGATTCTGGATGCTGCTCGCGCGAATCTTCCGTCCTCTCGGAGGGAGTGGGGAAAGGTGGAGGCTGGGCGCCGCCGAGAGGGAGAGCGAAAACACTTGGCTCGGGGTGGGAGAAAGAAAAGCCAGGTATTCGGTGGAGTTACGCACCGCGGACATCGGGGCTAATGCCTATCGTAAACAGCGATATTTTCAGCCGAGTTCCCGAGGATTGTGGCTGCGCTGGTCGTCCGTCATCGTTTCGGCAACGAAAACGTCGCGATGGTTATTGGCTAAGCGGATGCAGATCGTCGCTCCGATGTTTCACCCCGACGCGAGTCTGATTCCGTTCTCATGGTTTTTCCGTTTTGTTTCGATCGACCCTCGTCGCGAGCAGAGGATTATTAACGACGTTGATAATCTCGAACGGGGACTTTCTATTAGGTTTCATCATTCGAACGCTAATTTTTATTTAGAATTCACAACTATTCGAAGCTTGGAAATTTTCTATAAAGCTTATCGTAAATACGTCTAATTACGAGAAATACTGTAACGAGGAATATACATAAAGCCGATACTTTGATAATTTTACGCGATTTGATCGACCGATTTTCGTTATTATTCGCGTGTTTATTCGATACATTTCAAAGATATGTATTTTAAAATGCAAATATTAAATAAATAGAAGTTAAAATAATGTTAATGTAATGATATATTAACATTAATGATATTTTAAACAAAATATTCTATTATGATACATTTTATATTTGCATACGAAATGTAATATTAAAATCCAAAATGTTGTCAAATAACTTAAACATTAATTACGTACTCGAACAAACGTTAAGGAAGTTACTCTTAAAAATATATTTTCACAATAAGACTAAAAATAATAAACCCGTTATTCTTCTATATCGGTATAATAATGCTGAATCGTTAAATACAGTGACGGTTAAATATACAAGCTGTAACGATAATTTCAACTCATTTTTTGAAAAAGATGTTAACTCGAAGTACTTTTATTAAGTATAACTACGTCTTTTCTTTAGCTTTATACTCGTACTATCACTACCACTAGTTGCATACGTTATTTCGCCTCCTACTATATATGTCGCGCACGATGTTCGTGTTCTCTCTTTATTTGTGAATATAGCTCTTCCATGTATATAAGTATTAGAGACGTGAGCAGAAAAATAATACCACGAACGATAGGATAGTTTCTCTATAAACGTATTCTTCGTAAAAATATATTTGTAATTGATACTTGCCTGGTAAATTAGAAACTAATTGATCGCTCTTTCTTAAAGTGTTGGTATAATTTAGCTAAATCTCATGGAAATGAAAATTTTGTTATATATTTTTAAAAATTTGTGGGATGTTTATAAATACAATAATAAAAATAAGAGTATATTAATTATTATTAGATTTAAGATATGAATATATAGTAAATTTTAAAGACGTTAATTTATTCGATAAAGTTAATTTGTTAATTGTAAAAATTTTTTGTATCCATGAATCTATTTAATGCTTGCTATTTTATGATTATATCTATAAAGTATCACGATTTAGTTTTAATTTTTATATTTATATAGTCTACAATTAATTATTATACGATACATTTATAAAACGATTTACATTATTACATATAAAATCTAAATAAAAGAAAATGTTTACACTGGAATTAATATTCAAAATATAAACTTTCATGTATTTAATTTTTTATAAATACTAATAAATATCGATTACATAAAATATTTACATCGTTATAATATTATTTATTTTCATAAATGAAGTACTATTAAAATCTAATTTAACATATACTTAGCATAATTATAAAGTATACTGAAAACAGTAATATATTAGTGTATTAAAAAAAAGAAATAAATACTTATTTCGATACTTAATCTAAACTTCAGTTATGTACAAACTTTGGACTCTTTTTCTGAAGAACCATGAAGTTATTATTATACATATACAGTGTAGTTATGTGATGCAGTTTCTTTCGTAGTAATACTTTCTTGGTTTTCTTTACATGAAACTATTTCAGAAAAATTTTTCGTTCTATCTACTTGTTTTTATACTTCATGAATACTAAACTTTATTTTTATCCACAGCTTTAAAATACATAAATTTTTGTTAATAATAATTTTTATACATATATTCAGAACACCGCATAAATTTAACATTTACGTAATAGAGTTTGAATGAATATAAAGGGATTTAAAAAATGTTATAGTACTCCGTTGTCTCAATTAATTTTTCTAAGACTTGTAATACATTTATATTAAATCAGAACCTCGTATTTCATATATTTAAAATCTTCTTACAATATTGAGAAAATTTTTCAGAAATATCTACACTACTTTTCTTGTAATAACAACTTACATCCAAAGCCCAGATTTGAAATATTACTTCAATTTTCGTATAATGTGGACTGCATTGTCTTTTATACCAATACGATATATTATTATGAAAATATTGGTTTGAAATCTTCCAAATTGATAAATTACAAATATTTAAAAATCGAAGATATCTATATTTTCGATTCACCAAATTCTTTTTCGATTAAAAGTATTTCTTCTTACATGATTTGTATGACGCATCGGAAGCAAATACATATTTCATCGAATACAAGGATTCGATATAAAAAATGTACTGTTAAAATTTCTTCTATTTTTTTGTAGAAAGATATTAATGTAAGATATGTACAGATGATGTATTATTATGAAAATACATGCACCGATTTATTCGCTGTAATAAAATGGTGCAGTCAAAACTTTTCTAACTGTGATAAACATTTTACACTATATTTATAATTTAAGAAGTTTCTAATTCTACTTCATTTTTAATTATTTTTAATTTAGAATGTTACATTTATGTTTCTTAAAATTTCGTTATTAAATTTTTTTTATTTGAAAATTTAATAATAAAAATTAATTTTTTATTTTACTACCTTCTATAAATTATAAAGTAAAAAGTTGAAATAATAGTCCATTTTTTCAAATTTTATCCACTAGACTATTTTACTAATATAAATGAGTTTTACAACAATAATATTAATATTTAATAGTTTATTGTAATTTTTATCTTTTAAAAATTACAATTTTAATTATTTTGATACGCATTATTAATATTTTATCTGAAATCAAAATATTTATAGGTCTTTTGAGAACTATGAAATAAAATAATACTAAAAATAATGAAAAATCTCTAATAGAAAATCGTAATATTACTTAAAGTATATTTAAAGTCTATGGTAGAAAATGTGTGTTTTACACAAGTTACAACAATGTCTTTTAAATATTCCGCCTTTTAATTTTGATTACAGTAATAGTTAGGAGCGACATTTTAATTAACCAAACAAATGAATCAAAGTTTCTTGTCTGTAAACTTGATCTAAATTTCTACGCTTTAAAGCAAACGTATATTTAATGCGAGGAATATTGAATCAATCTCTTTCAAACTACAAAATTTTCATTAAACATATTTCTGATTGCAAAGATCCATATATCATATTAAATTATTATTTTGTACGTATAATGTTCGCTTCAGTTAATTATATATTAGAAATTTATCTTTACCAGATGTAACGTAGGAAAATACTTTTATTTTTTCTACTTCTAAACAGTACTTTTCTATCGTACAGAAAATAAGGCTTGATAAAGTACAGAACTCATCAGCGAGATGGACAAGAAAGAAAGAACCTATTCGTGCGTTGAGAATTTTTTTTTATTGTACACTCGGGTCGCATATATGTTTTTAGCTTAAATATGGTCGCAGCTGAAAGTCATAAAAATCTTTGATTCGAGTACTATTCAATGTCTTACAACAACTGCGCATCTAGTGATCCAGGAAAAGTAGACGGAAACCGGCAAGTATATGTGAGCGTTCTTTGAAAATGAAAAACGCATACTTGCACTCGAGATCAGTGACAGAAAAGATTTTCAACAAGCTTTAACTTATAATAAGGTAAATATATTTTATTTTTTCTTTAAAAAATGAAGTCTGATGTAATTATTTTCAAAAATGCTATTACAGTAAATTTGTTATTATGTTATATCAGTTAATATATTGTAATATTAACTGAAGTTTATTATTAATAGTGCATATATTTTGCAAATAATAGTAATTTTAATTAAATGTAATTGATTCTAATTAATTTTAAACAGCTTACATGAATTAAAATTTTTTTAAATTGATGCATATTATAGACCAAATTCTAATTTGATAAACGAATAGTTTTTACATAAGTATAAAAGCAATATTTTTTAAATATGAATATTAGTAGATTAAAATATAAACATATTTTTTTAAATTATAGAATTCGTCGTTAGCGTATATTAGATTAGAATCCAAGATTGATAAATGTAAAGTGTTGAAAGAACTCAATCGTCGAGCGCAACTGATTTAAGCAAAAATAAATAATTAATCATAAAAATTTAGAAACATTTTAAAATCGTTTAGTATTCATTTATTAAACTTAGAGATCAATTCTGTATTTTTTTATGCTATTCTAATTTATATTCCGAATTTCCAGTTATTTTTCCTTCTTAACTAATTTAAAACCTTCGTTCCAATAATTGTAGTTTATTATAAAGAAATTTAGTTTCTTCTAAATAGAAATAAAAATAAATTCATACTTTTTTCAATAAATTTTTCTTTAGTTTTATAAAACTTTAGTTTATAGTTTTTAGTACATTATTTTTACAACAGAATATAAAGAAATAAAAGTTCTACTTTCTAATTACATAAATTTGATTTTATAGCAGAGACTGATGAGATATTTCAACTTAAATGTTATTCATGATTTGTTAAAATAATTTTTGTTGATAAAAATCTGTAAATTATTTTTCTGATAATCATTTTAATATTGTATCTTTTCATAAATTGATCAAAGCTCTTATAGATGTCAAAATTGACATTTTATTGATTTTGAATAAAACTTGATGCTGTAATCATTGAAGGTATAAAATTAGTGGTTTTTTTCAAAAAAAGAAATTGAATTTAAATGTACAAAAACTTTTCAAAAGAAAAAAAGTAACTTAAATGAAAATTGATTAAGTAATAACTATAATTTACTTATTATTATTTCTGAATGGAAAAAGCTTCTTATGTCAAGTATCTATATATTTATTAATTATTGTAAAATACAATTTTTATTACTATATGCTAAAATTCAAGATTAAAATTCGTCTTTAATAAAAGAAAATTAAAGTACAACAGTAAAATATTTTTATGAATGAAGTTTTTTAAATTAAAAGAAAAATGATTATTCGGTTTTATGAACTATCTTTCTTTAATTTTGTAAACAGTAAAGTTATAAGTAATTTATAAGAGTAATTTTTTCCTGTTAATGTATGACATTTAATAAAAATTCTGATTTTTATGCAAAATATTTTTTTTATGTAAAATATTTTTTTATGTGCAATATTTTTTATATCAATTATTTTTTAAAAGTTTTATTAATTTAAGTAAGCCTTTTATAATAAATTTTATTCCGAATTTTATACATTTTATTACAATTTTCAATTAAAACTATTAAATTTTGTTTTTACACATCTTATAGGTCAACCGATACTTGAATATTAATGTATTTTTATACGATTTATAAAATGTAAAATATACATTCGATATTTACATCATTTTTTATATAAAAATTATAAATATTATCTATATTGTATTACATTTCCATAAGTTGATTTAGGTTTGTAAACATTCATTTATACTGTCTTTGTTTAAGATACATTTGTAACTTGGAATTAATATTTAGTTAGGATTTATCGGTATCAGCGTAGCTTGAACATGTAATTCATAATAATTGAATATATTATTTTCTCTAAAATATTTACTATTCGGTAGTGTAATTAAATAAATACATACATACATATTTAAACTTTATACATAACTTTAACTTACGATAACAATGATCAATAATGTATCACAAAATATTACACGTAACAAAAAGAGAAAAATCAAACAAGTCAATTAATGACTAATCGAATATCCGAACAGTCGACTAACCCCAAGTTCCTCGATGACTTCTCCTTTTTAGTCATTCCTTCCTAATTCCTCTTAATTCCGATGTTTCTTAACCCTCGACTTACTCATGACTAATGATTTCACACTCGATTTCCTTGCTTCAAAAATTTTTCCTCCTCCAAGCCTAACTTACGGTTACTTAAACGAGCCGCTAATTATATTGGTTTATATTGAACCCTCTTTTAAGGTTCTAGTCCTCACTTTGCCCCCCTTTATTACGTTATCTACTTTATGTAGTGTGACGTCCGCGTTCATTCTTACTTCCGTGTGGCTTGATGTAAATGTCAGGACTTCATACGTTAGACATATTTCATCTTTATGTATGATATTTTCAAGAATACTTCGTAACTTAATATCAATGTGAAGTATATAAATAACATAAATTATTTAAATCAATATTTTTAAAAGAAACGAAGCATAGAAAATGTAAGCTTCATTGTAAGCTATTGACAATCGATACTTTCATTATACTAACTTTACGAATTACTAAACCTGACCTAATATTGAACTTTAAGCGAAAAAATGTAATAATAAATTTTAATATTATATAAATTTTTTAATTATAATATGAATTGATCGAAATTAAATTAAATTAAATTACTTGAAATTTTAGTTTATAATAAGAAATAAGCGAAATTGTTATTATTTCTTTATATTTTTATTGTTAAATTATGTTGCATTATTAAGAAAAAGTCTTACAAAAATAAAATATGTAACATTAATTATAATTTCTTATCAATTTTAATCTATTAGTTTCAGATATTTTCGATTCAAAATTATCATTTCCATATATATTAATGTAATTTTAATGTTGTGATTTTAATTAATTTATATACGTAAATAAAAAAATTACTGAAAAAATAGTACGTATTTATCGTAATATTTATTTTGAACATCAATAAAATACAATAAAAATATTTCATATAGATACACTATACGATAAATAAATATTGCCAATCGCTTAGAGTATTACAAATTAATAAATAACGCACGGAATATCTTAGCAATATTTGTTAATTATTAATAACGTATGTAACGATACAAAGACGAAATGATCTTAAATGCAGAGAAGGAGTTGATTACATATTGTCACCTCGTCATCGTTCCTCTTCAAGGCAATACTGTTTAAGATGTTTCTCTCTTGAATTTCCGATTATGGCTGGAACAATCGGCTCGCATGCCTCGGTGACTAACGCTTTAGGGCGAATGTAATATGGTGTGAAAGCAAAGAATCCAGAAGTTGGAACCTCCACCACATATTTCAGTCCTTATAAACGCGTATGCATACGAGAATAATGCAGAAAACTTGAAAGCGGAAGCTCAGGCGTTTGACCTGGCCAGTGATAACAACGAACAAAAGTTCTAGGTACACTAAAATATCTCTCTCACTCTCACTCTCGTTCTCTCTTATTTATCGAAGCTTCCCCGTTTCTCGCGACACATATTTGCGGACACCGCGGCACTAAACTGCGATTAAGTATACACCGAGTGTCTGCCTTAATGTATGTTTTATTAATAGCGATAACGTCAATAATTATACTAAAATTATAATGAATTGATAATACTATTAAATTTAAAGGTTTAATTTGCGATATTTATTTTTTTTTAAATAATTCAAAATTTCTAAAATTTAGAGATGAACTTTATTTGTTGATAGATTGAAAAGATTATTATAAATAATACTGATATAATTATTAAAAAATTAAAATATTAATTTATTTTAAAGTAACGTTCTTTTTCTGAAAATATAAAAAAATATTTGGTTTTTGCTTTTAAAAATCTAGCATAACATTATTTAACATTAATATACTTGAATTTATACATTCAAAATATTGATCTACAAAGGCAATGACTGAATAAATATTCAAATAATATAACAATAATTTTACAACGAATCAACATAAAACACTTTCGGAAAATACATCTAACTTATACTATAGTAAAAAAAAATATAATAGCAACATTTAAAAATTTAAAAATTTTTTTCTTTTTATAAATTTGAAAGAATCCAAAACTGTACCTTTGACATTTTTGAGTTTAGAAAAAAATTGTCAAAATATAAAAAATTATGGTGGACGATGTATTGGAAAATAATTCAACTGAACATTAAACGTATAATTGAAGAATGTCTATAAGAATTTTCAATTCCCAATTTAATGGCATGAAAAATTCTATTTCGATTGTTACAGATGTTATAGATCTCGATACGATTTCATACGCAATAATTCTCTTGCATTTAAAATGTAATTGATTAAGCGAATATGCTAATATTCTATATCTAAATCTTCTCTATGCGAATATACAGTTTCTCAGTTTCCACGATAAACCGAACCAGATAGTTAATTTTCAAAGTTAGCTAAGATAGTTCGCTTAGTTGATGATTAGGTATTTTATAAAATTAACTACAGTTTGTTTTACATTCCAATTTAATTTTAAATATAGGATCGCAAAAACTTTAATTTAAGTTCAATAATTGCAAACTTTATACACTAATCTTTTTTGCATATAAATATTTAAATTTTTCTGTAAGAAACATTATTTTTTATTTTATATTAAAATTTGTAGATAAAATATAATGAAAATAAAATTTGAAAATAGTTAATCTATTAAGTTATTATTTCTATGGTTTCAAACAATATGAAAAGAAGAAATGAGAAAAAAATTATTATACTTAATTCGTAATCAGTAGCTTAACTATAACTTTGACGATGATAAGTCCATTAGGCTACATGACCTTGATATAATCATTTCTATCCTATTTACGAATTAAGTTTAAAATTGCATACAGTACGTACGAATTAGCAGGTAATGTATTAGCAAAGTAAAATTAGTAACGCGAAACTTGTGCTAGAGAGGCAGAAAGTTGTGGTAAGTTGGCAACCTAGAGAAGAGACATGACGGGCAAATTAAGGAGTACACAATCTTAAACTCGAATATAAGACATTGTTCGCGATAAAGCTTCTATCTTGATGTTTTTGAAGGTAAGTACTTACAACAAAATTATAACTTGTAAATATAATCGAATTGTACTTCCGATGTTGAAACTTTGAAATAATATTAGGATTTTAATGTTAAATGTACCTTTGTAGAGTAATAGCTCAGAAAAATTATTTGTAGTCTTTCGTTAAAGCTTTACCAATGATATTATATTCTACTACGCAAATAAGGTAACATATGAGAATTTTTACGCATATGGATTAAATTCAGTGCTTGAATAATGAGAAGATAATAAATTTGTACATAAATAATAAGTATGCGATTTCTTCGGAACAAAAAATCTAATAAAATATTTTCATTATATATAATAGTTTATTAATATAATAACTTATATTTTAAATTATGTAAATATTATTTTACAAAATGTTTATATAAATAAAGAAAAAAACTTTCATGCATGCTTAAATGTTATTTTAGTATTAATAGTCTTCTAAAAAAGAACAGTTATTTAAGTTTTATTCAATAAGAAAATAAAAAATATAAATATTACATGAATTAAAAAATTACATTTTATATTTATATAATAATAAATTTTAATCGAACAAAGTACAAAAATAACTTCATAAAACGAAAAATATTACTATTTCCTAACACTACTTAGTTCTTAAATAGATTTAACAAAGTTTAAATTCATAACCATTGACATATTCAAAACAAGTTTTATTTTTAATATTAAAATTTAATAAATCATGATCGAACTTTCTTATTATTATTAAATTTTGAAAGATTCAATCTCATATTTTCCAAATATTGTATATACGATTTGAAATTACCTTTCCCATTTATTTCTTCAAATTTTTATTTCTTTTATATGATCAATGCAACTTCTATGAAAACTAAACCGATATTTCAATACATATAAACGTTTTTTATTGATATTGGGTAAAATATTAATAAAATATAGATAACTGTCGTATAATATCGAGGTGTGTATCCATGACCATTATATTTTTGTCAACGATTTCATACACAATAAAACTATTGTACGAGTCAGGAATTTGTATTGTTATAGAAAGAACATTGATATAATGAAAAACATGCATGAAATGTAACAGGAAACTACTGTTGAGTTCACTCTAAACTTCTTTTAACGTTTTACGCCTAGTCAATACTTCAAAACTACAATATACAAAAACTTATCACCGATTATAACTAATAGTTTTTAAAAAATTAGCATTATCATTTTATTGTTGTAAATGTACCATCAAAGGGTTTTTTAATCTAATTTCATTCTTGAAAAAATATGCGTACTTATTTTTAAATATACAAATTCGTTTCGAATTATAATTAATTTAACATTTGAAGAAATAGAATTATTACGAGAGGATTCAAGTAATATGTTAAATTTGTAAGTTCAAACACATAGAAATATAAAATATTTAACATTGTTGTCACCATGTAATTAATTCAAGTAGAAAAATTAAAATATTATTGTTCAAAAATTCATATTTTTTTAAAAGAAAATAAATCATCGAATTTCTCTATTTTATAACAGTATAACTTAATATTTTAAAGTACATATCACATTGATGATGTAAAAATATGTATTTCTTATTGAATATCTAATAATATTTTAATCTAATTAAGACACAAACGTATGTCTCTTTTAAGCTAAATTTTTTTTAAAAACAATTTCTTGTATTTTAGTTTATTAAAAAAAATTTTTTATATTAAGCGACGAAATAGATATTATTTTCATTAATACCATTTTTATCTTACTTCTTAAGCTTTGTTAATTAACGTAAATTCAATAAAAATTTTTACTACAAAATTATTTCAACGTTTAAAAATATAGATATACTTGGATATCTTAAAATTTATGAACTAAAAAAAGGGACTTCATAACTTAACAATGTTTCAAATTGAATGTTATGCATTTTAAACTTAAAAAGCGGATAATGGATTTTTGCATATTACTACTTATTTCTGATCTGATGAACACTGACGTGATATATGTAATAAATAATTATTTCATGTAATGCGAATCCATCTATACGCTCATATTTTATTCCGGATAACGTCTATGTATTTTTGTTATGAAGACATATAAATAAAAATAATACCCGTAGATTTATCGATATAAAAATGTGTGAAATATAATATAAGTTTTATCTTTTGTCTACGACATAAATTTTATAATTTTCATATATTTCTGCATAAGATTTTGAATTAATACTATATAATTCAATTTCTCATAAAAACTTGAATTATTATAAATAGTAAATTTTATTTATCGGATACCAAAATATAAAACTAAATATGAGTATAAAAGATTTATTATAAAACATATTTATATTTCGTTTTAAGTATAATAATTGTCAGTCTTAAATTAAACTTAAACAAAATTTCATATATTATATCAGTTATTTTAAACTATGCGATTACAATTTTCAATTATAAGAAAATATAATATCTAAAGATATTTAATTTAAGTATTAAATTTATTAATATAAAAATTAGTAATTAATTTCAAATTTATATGCACGAAACTTTTACATGAAATTTTGTCTTGCATTATTAGAAACCTTGTTAAAATTATTCGGATACAAATGTAAATATATAAATTATAATTTTTAATTTGGAAAGGAAAATATATAATATATTAAATATTAGTATGTAACTTTTGTAGCAAATAAAAGAATTTTGTCAATTTTTTCTTTTGACAAAATATTTCAATGAAAATACTTATTATAAAATAAACTTAAATTATTTAATCAAAGTATTTGATTATTACTATATAAGATGAATACATTAACTACAATTTCATGCATATAAATTACAAAATTATGGTTTTATTTGATTTTTATATCGTTATCATAAATAAAAATAAAATAATAATCAGCTAGTTTAAGAGCAACAAGAATCTCGTAAAAAATGATAGTCGATAAAAATAGAAATGATACATAAATTTAATAATCTATATATTATATTCTATTATATTATATTATATACTAGTAATTTAAAATTATATACTATTATACGTTATTATTATTATTTATACAGTATTTAATAAAAAGTATTTTAAAAAAAATTAAAAGTATAAGTAAGAATGTGTCAAATATTTAACATACATATAATTATATGTATAATATAAACATTAAACAATATAATAGTATAATATATAGATTCGAAAAACATTTACTAAATCCATATTTTAGACAGTAGTATTAATACTTCTGTATTCACGTATAATTTCTATTTAGGAATGTTTTATATAAATGAATACTCCAGTCGTTTTAAGTATAAGAGTTGTACCGACATCTACTGGAATTTTACCGATACATAATCATGAAATGAAATACTTTCCGACTGACAGTAATATCAAAATTAACTACGTTTAGTAACACCTACATTATCTTATTATTGTTTAATATAAATTGCTTTAAATAAAAGAAATTAGAATTATACAGTAATATTGATGTATATAAATCGATAACTATTAATTGTTAATAATAGTTGTATTAAATGTTTCTTTTACATTATTTCATATTATTATCGAAAAAAATTACATAAATATTAAATAATTTTTAATATGCCTCTATTATACTTTTATTTAACATAATATAAATATAATATTTTATTTTGATTAAATACATTTCCAATAATTTTCTTTAAATAAATTTGCTATTTACACTTGTAAGACATTTTTATTGCAGGACCTTCGAAAAAGATTAGTTAAAATTAATTAAATATAAATATAAATAGAATAAAACTGATTAATTTTAAAAGTATTCATTAATAAATAAATTATAGTTCCATACATTTAGTTAGTAAGTAATTTCTATGAATAAAGTTAAAATTGTTGAATTAACCTAAATTTAAGTTAAAGAGACAAAGTTATAGAATTTCAAGATAATAGATACAAATAAATTAAAATAATATTAATAAAAACCATTAGTACATATTTAAAAAAATTTTCCTAGGATTTTTGGTGATGAAAAAAGTTATAATGTATCAACGGATATGCAAATTAATGAACCGTATAATTGAATTAGTTTTACATGCTTTAATATTTTTTTACTTTGCGTAAATATTTTAGAATTATTTCATAAATAATAAAGAATTTTTATAAATTTATTTAAAATATTAAGAATTTTTTAATTTTAACCAAATCAAATTTTTCATTTACATTTTTTATTGAAATTCAATTATAACTATAATCTGAAGATAGAAATTTTACTGATGGAATAAAAAATATCTAAAAATTTTTTTAATCATTGTTAAAAATAGATGTTTGATTAAATAGCATTTATAATATAAATAAAACGTAAAAAATATTTATCTTAAGTATTAATTTTATATATTCCAATAGTTTATTATCGTTGCGTTCAAAATGTGTTTTTATTATTTTATTGTCCTTTTCATGAAATCAGCATAATTTATTTTTCTTAAGGACTACAAGATGTTCTTAACTTCACCTGTCGATACAATACGAAAAAATTCTTCGGATATATAGAAACTTTTTTTAAATCCTCGCTTGTACAATTTATAATACATCAAAACCATCACCAGTCAACAAAACCTCAGTTCCGGTTCTTTACGAGCAGTTTCACTAAAACTTCGTGCAAAGCAAAAAGTGGCAGCTTTTGTGATTGAAGAAGGATTTTACCTTGAATAATATGAGCTACAAGTCAGAACAGCCTATATTTAGTCCGTTCACGTGACTCTGAACAGCACTAACATTTTTTTAATCAAAGGTATACGATACAAAACAAGCAAAAATTTTTAAAATTTTATATACGTTCTGAATTTTTCTAATAGAGCTTTTTCGTTATTAATAATATAAGATAGTTTTATATAGAATATATTACTAAGATATTTATATTGTTTTCAAAGTTAATGTTTGGCCAATCATTTAATATATTATATAGAACTCTAGTTTCTAATAATGAAGATAATAATGAACATATTATTAAATCATATTTCTGAAATACAAAATTATGAAATTTAAGTAAAGCTTTTAACGAATAAATTTAATGTACTCTATCTAATACCGTTTTTTTTTATAAAAAAGCGAACTTTAAATTTTATTCTTTATACTTCAAAATCATTATTGATCGTGAAAAAACCATCGCAATTTTACGAATTTGATTGTACGTAAATCTTGTAGATCTTGAAAAACATAAGTTTCGATACATTTAAATCAAAATATAATAAATATAATAATCTGTACATATATCATATTTATCTGTTAAACCATAATTTTACATTCATTTTAATCATCGTTCGTTTAATTTCCTTTTGAAGCTTCCTCTTCAAGTTATTAAAAGTCACTCGTGTATTTCTTCAATTTATTATAATAAAACGTATTTTATACGATAAACATATACTTTTGATACAAGAACGTATATTTCAGATTTACTTAACAAATAAATTTAATACAGAATACAATATAATATGTCTACTGTATTTTTGTAAAAAGAAGAACATCTGTGAAAGCAATCAACGACTTAATTATACAAATAGAACGATGAGTTTATTATAAATTAAAAATAAAACTAATTAAAGGACTATAAAGTATTATTATTTTGATATTATTATAATCACAATAAGATAAATATTCGTTTGAGTAAATTACTCGAACATATCGTACATAAATCTGTAAGACACTGTAATTTATCTCTGCTTAATAATAATTGTCGTAGCTCGCAGTAATTATTATAAAATAATAGCCGTTTTAAAAATAATGTTGCTAGTCTAGTTTATACGTACATAAAGATATAGCGAAGTATCTAAAGCATCTGACGTATCTGATGTAAAGGTATCGCGTGCTAGTCGTCACAGCCTGTGATTTATTTCAGCTGTTCTAGCTTTTCGCTTGGTATAATCCGGAGACTAGAATTATGGCTAGCTAGAATTTCCAAATGCTTACGATAGCTGTGTTCACAATTTCATTTCCTATTACTTTTCCGCGAAGAGCTTTGCAGTCATATATTTCATTCAATTTTTATAGTAAAAGCTTTTTGAATGTACTGAGTTGACAGAATTCTTATTTAATTTGCAGCGATGTTCGCTAATACTTATACACGTATATTTATTTTTTTTTCAAGAGGTAGAAGTAAGTTTGAATATTTACGTTTAAATATTTTCCTTCTTTGTCAAGAATGAAGGTCCTTTTTTCATTTTTCATTTTTATCACGTAGGTCTCGAAATGTTCAACTGGTACTTGTGTAAAATGAAGTATTTACTCTTAATTTGACATTTATTTGTAAAACAACAACAAAATATAAAATTTTATTACTTGTGAGCTTTCATAAGACAGAACTTACGAGAAATTTATTTCGATTTATTTTGCTTTTTATCTATAATATAGATTTATCGAAGATATAAAACTTATAAAATAGATAAAAATTTATCTAGTTTTGTCAAATAAACGTCATAGAATAATTGGCACTATTTCTTTGCAGACTTTCAAGTCAATATATCAATTTGACATAACTATGATGAAAATATATTTCTCTCTAATATCTTCTTCTAAACCTCCGCTTTAAAATGTTTTTATAATCGTAAGATGCTTTAAATAATATTATAATTAAAGAAACAAATAATGTAAAACTTATTTCAAATTTCCTACGATACTGAAAACATTGAAGTGAAAAATAATCTTTTAGTATATCTATGCATATATAATTCTGTACTATATATTATGAATTTGAATACTACATGAATGAAGAACTTGATAAATGTTACAATTACATGTAATTAAATTTTAAATAAACTAAATAAGTTTGAAACTAAAACTGAAATCCTTAATTTCTATATAATTTCATAGAAATATGTGATTGTATGTAATGTTCTTCGCGGAATAGTATTTATAATTTAAAGTATTTAAATATTTCCATGAAAAGTTTTAATAGTTTCGTCAAAGTCATTTTAATTTATTTCAGAACAATTATTATCTTCGTTAAAAATCAACAGGTTTTTAATATTTTTTAAATTAAATTTCTATTTTTATTGGCATTCACACCATATTTAAATCATTAAAATAAAAATTTATAAATACATTGAGTAAAGTTTACGTCTAAGAAGCCATACATTATTTACTCACAAATATGCATTCAATTTAGTAATAAGTTGATCTTAGGGGTCATGATATATTACGTTTATCAATAAATTGTTTATGTAACAAAAATATTTCATATTAAATAATGATACGATATTTATCATATTCCAAAACATTTTACATGCAGAATTATATTCGTGAAAACAAACTATATCAAATCAATTCCATCTTATTCAACATAATCTTAATCTTTAGCTCATATACTTTTACAAAAAATCAACTATTGATATAATAAATTTATCGATATCAGTGATGGATAAATAATGTAGTCAAAATAAAAGATAATTTAAAAACTGTGACTATATTATAATATTTGTAAAAAAATATCTTTATCATTAAATAGTCACTTATTTAATATTCAAAATAAAAATATAATCAATTTTTGAGAAAGATCAAACACGTGCGTGAATTTAAACACACAAAAATAATAAAATACGTTTATTTTATAAATATATATTTTGTATACGTAATTCCAAAGATAATACCTACGAAATAAAAAATTTATCAAAACGGTTATAATTATACACGGTAATTAATTGTATAAATTTTGAGAAATATATACCAATTCTTAAATTTTATATTAGAAATAATACAATGTATCTTACATAAGCAGTTATCATTTACGTCATTATGCTGTAACTATTTTTAACCTTATGATCTTTCAATAAACAAAGATTTTGAATTATTACCACAAAAAAATTAGATTAGCATTACAGATAATGTCATTGTTTAAAAATCATCAAAATTGAAAAAAAATCTTGATTATTAATCATCAAAAAGTTATAACATAAAACAAATTGTACAAATAATTTTAAAATTATGACTTACTTCATTCGAATTATCATTACACGTGTTACATGAATATACATATATTTTCTGTTATATTTGAATTATTTAAAAAGAAGCGAGTTCATATAATTTTTTTAAGACTATAAACATATTAATTCATATATTTATTTATAATGAAATATTTAAATTAAAATAAATTTTTTTTTGAAAAAATTTTTATTTTCCCTTTAGAAATTATTCTTATGTATAACGAGGGTTCAAGATAATATAAATAACATCATAGCCAAATTTGATGAAGTTTTATTTATTTATTTATAAAATAAATAAAATTTATAAATACCCTTATATTTAAATGTTAGAAAAAAAATACTTGATTTTAAAATAATAATGGTAGGATACATTATAAATATATTCATTCACAAAAACTTAATATCATATTAAAGTAAATACTGTGAGAAATGTAACTATATGTTTTAAATTGAGTAATAATATAAAAAAAATCATAAAAGCAAACTTCTGAATAATGTATAAATAAATAAAGAATACAAGAAAAAATTAGTAAATAAAATTTTAAAAAATGTAAATATTTTTTTCTATTCAAACTTATAATTAAATATCTTTAAATAATAAGCCATAATAACATGATAAAAAAATTTTCAGAAAAAAATGCCGATGATACTCAAATAAAATAGATAATTTTAATTGTAAAAAAACTAAATAATTATAAAATTTGTATTTTTAAAATGTTGATAAATAACTTATAAGGATGAAATTAAAATAGATAGTTATACATATTGAATCGATATTTATATAATTTCTAATATAAATGTTCTGAAATATATAATATCGACGAAAGAATATTATTGGGAATCATTGAACCGAAAAAAAATAATTCTACTCATAGGCAGCTTCATAAATTTTTCAATACTATTGGCAAAGTTGATAGTGAAAACTTATTAAAAATTTATTAGAATTTTGAATAAAACATATTTAAATTTTTATTTTTATTTTTAAATATTATTGAGATTCATTATTATTGCAAAAGGTTCTCTTAACTGACAATCATTGATTCTTCAATTATCTATAATCATTGATATAATTATAAAAAATATTTCATAAGGATATTTTGGATTAATAACAAATGCGATTATGATATATATTAAAATTTTATGTATTTACGTCGGAATTTTATGTAAATTTCTGTATCCTTTTCATTGTTAAAAGTGGAAAAATCCCATTTTTTGCATTTATTCTGTTAAATATATTATGAATAAACTATAATTATTTACATATCAACTTATTTAAATATTAATCTTATTACCAATTAGCCGTGTACTAAACAAATAAAAGGTTTTGTCGTACAAAAGTTTTCTGGACGAACTTGGAAACATCATAAGGAAAAAAGACAAGTATAACATATAATAATAACTACTATATTTTCCTTGATCTATTAAAGGACGAAAACAATCTTCCGTATACTTTCTCGAATATTTTTGTATATCTATTATTATCCGAATGGTCTTGAAGTCGTTCATTGAAAATTTCTCTATGCCTTTAATAAGTCTATAATTAGCAATCGATTTCCTAAAATTATGTACGAGACGTCACAGATCGTATGGCTGCTGCAAGAACTTGTTGAATTTGTATCCTCGCATCCACTTTATGATCTTCAGGTATCCTTCGCATAATCGGAAGCAGCGATAATAAGAACATCCGATCGTAGTCATCGTCGTCATATTTACATTTTTGATTGCTGCTATTTGTTGACAATACATCTGGAAAGTCTTCGGTACTCGTGGGCATCGTCGTCTCACACATAGATTTCGGAAAATCTGACACCGACACGTACTTAAATTCGCCTTCGTTACACGATTGGTTCGGGTAATCCAACGACATTTCTTCATGAGCCAATGGAATACCGTACACTTCGGTCATACAATCAGTTTGCAACCGTGCGTGTCTTTCTACTTCGCACTTAACAGGGTAATCTTCAGTCCTTGGGTTATCATCCCTCGGGTTTTTATCCCTCGGGTTATTATCTTTCCGGTTATCATCCCTCGGGTTATTATACCTCAAGTTATCATTGCTCGAATCATTTTCCCTGTGCAAAAAGAAATTATACATTAGTTTACGTTTTGTATCTATTTTTATCTTTTTTCTTAACTGAACCTTTTTTAAGTATATTTGTGACTACTTTTGTTTATTTATTTGTATAGAATCCTTGTGTGACAAATCGACATTATAATAGTGTACTAAAATTAGGCTTACATAATTTAACATAAACTGACAACACAATTGTAGTAAAGAAAAACATATTAAATTGATTTAATTAACAACTTATGCAAGCAATATAAAATTAGCTAACATCGATCTTTATACTGTGTTTAAAAAATTTTTAATGATTTATGGATCGTATCATAAAATATATTATACAAATCAAATATAATATAATAAAGTGATTACTGTTCTTACGAATTTCAAATACATTTAAAATATAAATATAAAAATTATACAGATTTTATTACATTTAGTTTATAAAAGATAATTAATATTTCAACTGCATATAATAATAGTTTTGAAATTTACTCAATATGGAATTTACTAAGATAATTTTATTTTTAAAATTATTAGCATCACAATATTTATTGTTGCAATTAATATATATATATAAACTCAATATTTGCATTAAATATAAGTTCGTATAATTTTATTATATATTATTAGTATTGAAAATAAAAATAAATACCTAAATTTTATAAATAAATACAAACATATGGTTTAATGACGAATGATTTTTAACACGACAATCATCGTAATATAATTTTAATGAAAATAGTTCATTTTTGAAATTCTTGGAAAATTGTGATCGACAACTACATTTTATTTAAAATTCGTTTGTCTAAATAAATTTAAACTGGCTGATAAGATTTTTACAACATTGTAGTAAATTTTATTTTAAAAATTCATCAAAGAGTAGTCGTACTTTGAAATAAATAGAAAAATAATAAGTAATAAAAATAGCATTATATTTATGGATTTTATAATAAATAATAAGGTAACTTAATACAATTTTTTTAACGATTATAGTAATAATATTTTATTTGTTAATATTGTGGAAATATAAAAATTAAAAAAACTAAAAATAGATAAGATTGCTATTATTTATTTTTAAATTTATAAAAGCATGTTTTATTAAAAAATATTAGAAAATTGATCTATAATAAATTTTATTTATGCAACGAATCTAATATAAATAATTAGTTTTTAAATAATCCGATTGAGAAAAATATATTTTTAGCATTAGATATTGTAAAATGGATTCAAAATGTCTTCGATAAATAAATAAAAATTATATTTTTCCGTATTTTTTCTTTTTCTATTGCTTAAAATACAATATGAAAAAGAAAATATCGTTATATAATCATTCTCTAATTATAAAATTAAACGTTAATAATATTGAAAATAGTTTTTATTAAAATGCATAAATTAACCGATACAAGTGATTTTGAGATCATCGTTCATCAGTCGGAGATAATAATAAAATGGTAATTCGAAAATCAAAAAATTAAATCGTCAAAAACCTATAAAAATTATGTAAAATTAGAATTTATACTCGAATAAAAAATATTTATAAAATATTGTTTAAAAATATTTTTGATAAAAAGTTAAATGTTGGATAACTTCTTTTAAAATTTTAAAAATATGATAAAAATATTGAATTTAAAAAATTTACTGAAAAACAAGGATTTATATATGTTTCAATGTCATTGTAATGCATTTTAAATAGTGATAAATCATAGTTATCTATTTTTAATATGGAAATAAAGATACAATAGTTTTTATCATTATCTTTTATTAGCGTGATATTAAATTCTATAAAAACTTTTATAGAATCAATATTTTTAATAAGATAATTAATAAAAAAGAATCTCAATTTATAAAAAATAAATTAAAGATAACTGACATTATTTATGTAAAGTTGATTGGGTTACGTAAAAAAAATTCATTTAAATAGTCTCTACTTATTCACTAACATAGATTGAAATTTACGTCAAAACTAATATTCTTGATATATTAAATAAAATATATTCTTTATATATCGTATCATATATATTTATTTATAATTTCAAAATAAAAAAATGCTTTAATAAATTGGTATTATAATGAATATCTGGAATTGATATCAAACTTGGTATGTATACATATAATTACAGCTACAATTTATTTTACGAAAATTACTCATTACTAATCATGATATGACAGTAAAGAACTAAAACTCGAACTTTTATGAATTTTTAATAATCTACTTTGTATTTTTAAATTTTAATTAATATATTATTGCACTTTTTAATAAAAAAAATAAACACTTTGCAATATAATACAATTATAGATAATGAAGTTAAGCAAAAATTAGTTATAAACATGTATTACATACAAGGAAAAAAAGTTTTATCAAACTTGAAATCTTTATTAGCTTTAAATTAGTATACAAATAAACACCTGAGACGTGACAAAATAGTATTTGTAATTTTTTTACTTTTCATCTAATATAAATATCAATGGATGAAAAACTGTGTTAGATATTTTGTAAATATTACTTTTGTTCTGTATAAACATTTTGTTCGATCTATGCGCATGTGCACAACTGCATAGTTGCGGAATTCCGTACTTGCGAAACTGCGTAGTTGTAGTAATGTGTAAGTAATTTCTTAATCGTGTTATCGCGGAACTACGTATTTATGCAGCAACATAGTTACGTAATTATAGAATTATGTAGTTACATAATTGGATCATTGCGGAAATGCGTAATTCCGTAAATGCGTTACTGCGGAAATACATCTCGCAAACGGAACGTATGTTTAACATTGCATGTGTGTAATCCCAGTCACGTAACTGTGTAACCGCATGCAGGTGAGTAAACATGTGTATGACCAACTAAGTAATTCTATATGTTTGTAATTAAATATCTGCGGAATTGCGATTGAAATTAATAGTGTATGTCCCTAGCAAAATATACTTGTAACTGCATAAATGCTTTTATGCGTGACTGCGTTATTGCCTAACCATGTATGTGTTTAGCTAAGTAGCTACATAATTGCGTAAGTGTATATACAAATAATTGCCTAGCTACGAAATTAATTATCTACGTGGCTTCCTAAATTCATATGTGCATCATTGCGCAAATGCGTTTATGCGTCTTTAAATAATTTTAAGTAATTAATAAATTTTCTTATAAGAACAGCGTTAAATTTAAATTTCATAGTATGTAGTTGTATACGAATAACTTGTTTTTTGTGTAATTATCATTTGCTAAGTCACAGTGTCCGTTTACAATTGTTGAAATAAATTCTTCAGTGTTTGAGAATTTCCAATATACTTTAATAAAATTTTATTGTTTTCACAATTTATCAATATTATTTATGAAAAAATATTTAAATACATAGTTCTGAAATATTTTTAAGTTTGTCATTTATTTTTATCTATAAAACAAATTTGTTTCTTTAATTCATTATTAATCAAAAGTATGATTCCATAAAAATAAGGAAAAAATACACATATATGTATATAACTCTTTATATTTATTTTATATATTTAAAATATTTTTTATTTTACTTATTATTTTTATTTTAGGTATTAACAGTCTACTAAAAAATCTTTAAAACTGAAATTCAATCATTTAATACTTTTACCCAAATATACAAACATCTAAATAAATAATTAAATGCAGTTTCATTGTATGCAAAATTAATTATATTACTTAAAGTTTATATAAAACAGTGTAATACCGATAAATTTGTATATTGTGTATCAGTCAATACTAAAAACCATATTAATGCACTTTCATGAGATATGTACCGAACGAATAAATAAAGTTAAAATTATTAATTTCTTAACAGTTATTTTAAGAATTAATGTTTTATCGTTAAGACGATTCGATTTTGTTAGAACTTATCTTATATCATACGTAACATTTTATTAATTCAATAATAATTATTTTAACGTATTTAAAAAGAGAAAAATACTGGTAAAAATTTTTTTAGTCAACCCAGAAGGTGCAATAATCGTATATGATATAAACCAAAAAGTTTTTGATTCTATCAATATTTGAATAATAATATTAATTGTTTTTATGAGGAAGATCGTTATCGAATCAATATTGTGTGTTTTTTAAATGTAGAAAAAAACTTTAAATAAACTTCAAGCAATTATATATTTATATAAATATTTGTGTAGCACATTGAATTATTTATGAAAAAAAATTATTAATTTCAAAACGAATTTACAAAAATCTTGTTATATTTTTAGCAGAAATAAAAATAAGTTTCGAAACATAATTATACTTAAAATCTGAATCAATTAGTTATGCTATATTGATTATGAAAAGATAACGCGTTTTAAAAAATAATGTACGTTTACATATCACTATTTTTTCATGCGTGTTATATTACTAATTAAATAAAATCGCTACTGTCACAATCTGTTAATATTTTTACGTATGTTTATATATGCATGTTAACTTAATAATATAATCTTAAAAAACATGAATTTTCATGCGTATTTATCTATTTTTTTTCTTTTCTATAGTCATTTTAAGATATGTTTTTACTCGATATAAAAAAAATACAATAATTCAGATTGATTATAATTTATTTATAGTGTATATGTTATGTTTAAATTATTTATAAATAAGTTTAATAAATAAATTTTTATCATTTATAAAATATTAAAATCTCCATAAAAATGTATTTATTTTGTACTTCTCGTATTCATCTATAGACTTACAAACAGCTTATAAAAAAGTTATTTCGAATGCATCGTGTATTATACAAATGTATAAATTGAGTTTTCATAGGTATGCAACGATATGTTAAAGATGCAATGCATAATGTAAAATTCAAAAATTCGATTGTGATTTAAATGAACGTTTGTAAATTGTAATATTCCAATGATTAAAATATCATTTAGCTTGAATTCTCCAACAGCATCAAAGAAATCAATAAGCGAATAAACTAGCAATCCATAAATAACAATATTTGTATCGCGAAGCGTTGGTCTTTCGATTTTTAAAAACACAGAACAAAAATGAATTAAAGAACGGTCTTTGTCATTTGGAACGATCGCGTATATATAATAAGAAAAAAACGCTATCTTACGCTTCTTTATCGTCCTCCTTCGGTATGAGAAACAGCAGCTGATCAAAGTACATATATCTTTTCATTTTCGCTCGCGAGCTCGCACTCTTCGACCTCTGTACCTTTAAATCCTTGTTAAAATAATCCCTGATGTTCCTCCATTTGCCTCTCAACATTTTTTCTGAAAAATAAGAAGGAAAAATCCCAGCCTTCGAATCAGAGTCGCTCTCGTATTCGCGCATACAAACGCAGGCATTCGCACACAACGATGGACATGCGCACACGTCATCGATCACAACAGGATCTACGATTCGAAAACAAAACAATCCGCTGTCAAAGTACGCGCGTACCTTTGAGATTCTTTTCCTCGTCGGAGAGCAGAGACCATTTCGGAATAATGACCTCGCAAACCTGATGCCATGCGTTCATCTTCGCGCTTCGATCACCGTACGCCTCGGAATTAAAATCGTAGATGACCGGACGCTTCTCCACCTCGGCGATGAACTTCTCGGTGTCGAACATACTTATCCCGGTGCCCCTCGGGCCGCAGCGACGAGCTCGCGGCGGTCCCGAAGGGCGTTTGCACGACCTCCTCGCTCCCGTCGTGGTGGAATCCAAAGTCGACCTTTGGAGGTTAGGTTTGCTCTCGGTGGTCGGGAACTACGCAGGAACCGTCTGCGCGTCACTGCGGAGAAACGCATATTGCCGCGCTCGGGAGACGCTCGGGAGACGCTCGGACGTCGCGACGCAGTAGACAAAGACGGAAGTCCGAGGCACGACGTCGGCGGTGGCGGCACCGCTGCGGAATCGTCGACTCCCGAGTCTGGTCCGAGACCTCGTTCTCTTTGTGTCCCGGTGCCTGGCGTCGACGAGACTCTGCACGATGTTGCCAAATCGGGTGGGGAAGACGCGACTGAGATAAAGGCTAGGGTATTCGTGCCTTTTCGGCAAAACAATAGTCTCCGATGATAACGCGATATCGCAGGTCTATGTAACGTTTCTATATAACGGATGGGATGGCAAGTTTCATTCTTTTTTTATGTAATTTAACGCGTTATCGTTTTATTATTTGGAACGATGCTCGATAAAAAGTCTGCGATTTATCTTCGTTATTACATTCGTTTCGTTATCTATACTTTGCCGTGTCACGTCGAATCGATTCCAACGATAAAATTCTTCCGTCTATCGTTCGACTAAGTTGGTTTGCGATAGATATTTCTACGTTTTCAAATATTTTATTTGTTAATAAAGGTGTGTACGAATCGAAATTCATAAGAATACATGAATAATTTAAGTTTCTAAGATCGAGTATTTTTACGTTTTTGCGTAATACGTTTGCTTTGAAAAAAAAATATGGCTAAATCACGAAAGTAAAATACGTTTTTAACGAGTTAGAAAATTATTTCTAATTATAGATTATTTTGTCGTGACCTTAGATAATTCGCGTTAACGTCTTCGCTTATTTCAAATAATTTTCCATATTAAGCGACAACGATCGATGCACGTAAGGTTTTCCAAGATCTTTTAAAATAACGTTCGAATCGTATTAATCCATTTTACAGATTCCTGTAAATTAAAAATCCTTGAGGCATACATAACCAATATTAACTTGTGCTACATTTTCAAACGATTCCTCGATCAACGAGATTTTTGTAATAACTTCCCACGTGGCGATTTATCCTTAAAAATCGATTGATCGTGTGGATTTAAAATACGATACGGAGATAAAATCGTGTTGAATTTTTTCTAATTATTTATTATTCTTCGCGTAATTGAAATATTCCGTTCCTATCGTGCTAAATATATTAGAATATCCAGACGTTAAAGAATCGTCTATGCGTTGTTTCATTGCCTTCGAGGGGATTAATGCAGTCCATAAAGAATGTTTAAAAAAGAACGAGTCGACCAAGAAGATGGGGACGTTTTAAGTGCGCTCTCTTTAATCGCAATAATGTCCATCGTACGGACGAAATTTTCTTTTATAATTTCATTGAGGGACAATCTAATTTTTGTACACCACATGTGTACGATATGTGAATACGTATTATCAGCGTCGGTGTCTGATTCAGCTTCGACGCAAAGACCAAAAAGCATATCGTACTTTGGTCTGTATACGCTTAATCGCTATCGTTTAAAATTCAATTGTGGATGGTCCTATTATTTGCTATTCAAAACGACATTCGTTACACTGGGAAAAAGATTTGCTATCTTATCGTAAAATTTGAACGCGTTGAACGTTCCAACGTATCGTTAAATCGAAGAATGGCGACCGAAGGAGAAGAGGCAGGAAAAACGATTTTCCACGAGACAATCTTCGTTGGTGTTCGAGTTAAAGAAGTCGCGGTTAGTATCGGGAGGTAAGAAAAATTGCGAGCTCGTAACTAACGTTACTCGTAAGAAATATACGACGATGGTTATTCAGCGATAATAATATATTCGTAATTATTCAAGCTCTGTCTCATAGGTGTAAACATAACGAAGAAAAACTCTTTGAATAACAAAGAAATTATCTATAATTATAGCTCTTTAATATGTATAAAAATCGCAACGAATATCGATACGCGTTCGGTAAGTTCGGTATCGATAAGCGTAGACATTTTCTCATTTCGACGAGTATTCTCGTAAAAATACATTATACAATTGTTACATAATTTTAAACAACGTTCGCACGGTTACCGTCACGTTGAAAAAAGTCGATTCGAATCGCCCATAACCCATACATCATTCCTTACAACGAACCGCAACTCTCGAAAACAAAAACAACGCAAGTGCACCCAACGATCGTTCGATATTCGAATCGGAAAGATTGACGAAACGCCGGTTCGTTTTTTAATTGGTCCATGACGAATTGCGCGGGAATGCAACGGCCAATCGGACGACCCTTCGGAGGATCGTACGATGCGCTCGCGCGTTTCACCGGCTGTCGAGTATCTTTCGGCAAACCGTAAGCTGTTCACGTACCAATGTTGGAGCTCCTAAGCGAATGAAAATTCTTCGGATTGCACTTACACGAACGCGAATGTGCATGCGCATACCGAAGCAACGAGGATGCACATGGCTTCGAGCGTGGGTCAAAGAAAAAAACGAGAGGGGAACGAACAGTGGTAGTAATATTATTCCCAGAAATTCCATATTTCCTTTTTTTCTCTTTCTCTTTTTATCAGCGACGTACGCGAACACTCGATCGTGGTACCAGCGATCTTCGAACGAGTTTACGAGTAAGGAATGACGAACGACCGAAGCAGCGTGAATTAAATGATGCATCGGACGTAATAAAAATAAATTAAATAAATACACAGTCGCAGCTTCTTCGCGGAGTAGTCGCACCGAAAGGAGAACGACGATGTCGAGTTTGTTTAACATAGAGATTCGCAGGATCGTTCACCGGGGTTGGATCAACGATATCCGCGTGTTCACGCGTTCACGGTTTATTCAATCTGGACATTTGCATCGTAAACAAGGGGCCGGCTTCGGACGTAAAAACATAGAGAGAGAGAGAGAAAGGGCGAGGGTTCCGGAAAGAAACCACGTGGTTAACACTCAAGACCACGTGGCAAAGTACACCGGTTGTTCGGAGGTTGCCTTTCGAGCTGGAGGTTAAATTCGCCGATCCGAGTTTCGCTGGTTCCTGAGAATCGAGAAAATCGATGATATTCGCAAAGTCATAAAATATCCTCGGTAACGATCGTTCCTTCCATCTCGAACCCGACCACCGATGCACCTTCCCACTCCAATGGCAGTGGAACGGTCGTGTTCCCATTGGCTCCCCGTATCCGATGCGCAAACAGTCAAGTGCGCATCTTGGGAATGGCAAGCTTTTGGACCGTAGCCAGGAACTCGAGAGCCGTACGGAGTTCAGTCGGTAGCCGGTTTTGTCAAACGCAACAACTTTGTCCTTTTTTTTTTTGTATAAATCGGTTGCCGTCCGTTGGCCGGTCTCCAATCTAATATCAAATCAAAGTTTCACTCGATCACCTTACACCCGAGCCGACGAAGCCTTCCACGCATCGCCATGACTGACTTCCTAGGCAAAAAGTACAAGCTCAACACCAGCGAGAATTTCGACGAGTTTATGAAGACACTGGGTACGCAATTGCACAGATACTACCTTTGGCTTCGTTATCTCTTTCGCGAACGGTCGCTACCTGCGCTCCTTGCAACGAGCGGACGAACCCGAATGGCTTCCGATTATCGCGGATGAATATGCACGTCCGGTTATTTTGGAAGGACGATACTCGCGCCGATCCAAAGATTATCGTACGTGCATTAGCGATCGCGTTCGCTAATTCGTTAAATACAGGTTTGCTAAGTAAGATAACCGGTTCTCGCGTGTCCGCCAGGGACTCGGAATATCGCACGCGACTCGAGACAAGTGTAAATATCCGCGATTACGAAGCAATTTTAGGATGAGTAACGCGTTAATTACGTTTTTAATGTATTCGCGAGATAAGGTAGCAGGTACTTAATTAGATAATAAAATATTCTGGAACGTTCGGTAAGTAAGTAGCGTAAGAGTTTCCCCTCAAATTTCATTTTGAGATCGGGCGAACGAATCCTCCCACGTATTATAATTACGATTAATCGAATCAATTTTAATATATTAATAATGCGCTTGGGCAGGCCAATGACCCGTTCGAGTCGTCCCCGGCACCACTGGATCGGACATTCGGACCAATTGTCGGCCAATTTAATCCCTGAACTCATCGTGAAGCGAGACTCGGAAATCGTATTCATTCTCACGACCGTGGCGGCGTTGTCCGCTCTTACCTTGACCGCAACGTTCAAATATTTTTCCCCGCCGATTCGGACGAATCTCTAGTAATCGCGTTTCGTCGCGTTTCGTCGCTCGAGTTACGCGATTCGCCTCATTTTCCAAGAACAGCTTTGAGCGTTCACCGATGATTAACAACTTGTTAAGCGACAGGTTGCGGTTACGCCTTGACGCGCCTCGCCCCTTTGATCATTCAATTTGATACGGCTCGTAATGTAATTTCTTCTTCCGAGTGACATTGGCCGGCGTAGATTCGTAGCTCGTGCTTTTTTCGAGGCTTCGTATCGTACGAGACTCTTCGCACGTACTTGTGTAAGCTCGAGTATAGCTTTGTGTACGTCATGCGTAAGATGCGGGTTGCGCACTAAATTGCCTCTGCGTTTCGCTCATTGGAATTTTAATGGATGGCGAATTCAATATTTTCTTTTGTTCTCTACGGCTTGTTTTCTATGTGAGACTCTATTAAAGCGCTTAAGTAGCTGAAGCTGCATGCGAAATCTTCGCTAAAGATTCTTCGAGAAATTGCTTATTTAAATGAATGTAGCAATAGTAGTTGTAAAAAAAATTTAATGAAAAAAATCTTGCTACGTACGAATGATCTATAGACAGTTGGAATAATCTTTTAAAACATTATAAGACTTTGTAATGAATATTAAATATTTAGATAATGTGATTTTTTGTTACAGAAAATTCTTATCGTTTTTATCGACCTTTGCACATCTTCAATATATTGCGATAATGACTGACTTTGAACTTAAACTCGTGTGAAACGCTTACGATATTTTTGAATATTATGTAGGATTCAAAATATAGAAAAAAATAGTCATATATATGTATGTGTGCAAAATCTTGCTACAATTTAAATATTTACGTAATATTTATCTAATAACGATCGAACAACTCATTACGCTTGCAATTTTTTTTTATCGAAACTAGATTTTATTTCTAACTCTTGCTTTCCAGCTTTTCATGCATCGCGTAAAGCCTTAAAAAAAGGAAGAAAAAAAATATTATAAGCGAATATGTATTGATGAATACCATAATTATTTCCATTATATGTTAAATCTATAACTTATAAATCGATGATAATATAAAAATTTATCTTCCCGGTAAAGTAAACATTTAATAGTCAATATTATAGATTCTCTAATCGACTATATTTGTTTTCATATTCCAAGGTTATAAAAGTTGCTGTTGAATTTTGAATTTTGAATATAAATTAAATGCTGCTTATTAAACTTTCTTTTATATATAATAATTAATTGCCTTTCACTTAATGTCGCGATAATATTTGACAAGAGACATTTAATCCTATTGGTCTTAATCTTAATGCAGTGTTTTTGTTATTAAATATTGTATAATCAAAATTGCTGAAAATGTAAAATAACATAAATTTATGACACAGGAAACGGATGAAAAATAGCATTGATTTTCTGACCTTCCACGTACACGATAATTTTACGAACACATTCATTATATCATTGTATTCATGAGTTGGCATTTTTTTTAGTAACGCTGCAAACCAAACTTTACTTTCTTCTCAATATTTTTTCTCTTTCTCTGTACTATTTTTTATCGTCTTATCATATTTCTTTTTTGCTGCCACGACAAACATTTGTTCTTAAAAATTTCGTAGCGGCGATTCGTCAGTTCAGTGTCATTGACATAAAAGATCGAAGGAAACGATTACATGCTCTTATAAATTGTTCGACTGCTTGGTAACATCTTTCAGTTCTCGCTAAAACGTCAGTCTAGATACATCGTGGAAAGTTGATTTCTATATTCGCAAGATTTTCTTTCAAACTTCATAAAAATGGCCTCCTTTCTCAATAAAAGATATAAGTTAACAACCAGTGATAAATTTGATGAATACATGAAAGCCCTTGGTGAGAGAATGGAATAATTTATTTTTTATTTTTTAATTCGGCAAAACCCATAAAACTAAATTTTTTTATTTAAAAATTGCCAAAAATTATATATTCGCATTCCAAATACACGGAGGAATCTTATTTTTCTTATATTTACCTTGTTTTTGTATCTTATAAAGTAACGATATAAGTTATAATATATGATTTTGTTCAAAACAAAAATTTCTCGATAATTAATTACCCTACTTAAAAATGTTTGATCTTCGCACGAAATTTAAAATATGATAAATACTAACTCCGAATCATTCTATTTATACTTTTTATCATATTATGAGCCGCTGGTGTATTTTCTTAAATGCTAAAACGTGTTCGATAAGCTTTTTTTTTCTACAATCATAATAAACTGGTTTATAAGGTTTCGGATACAATATAAAAAAGAAACACAAAGATTAATGTCTAGTCAACACAAATATTTCAAATTCTTAATATTTAGTTGCATTTTTACGCACATTGAAACTAACGAGCGAATATTTTGTTACATTTAGGTGTTGGAATGATCGTCCGTAAAATGGGAGCTACCGTAAGTCCTGTCGTTCAAGTGACGGAAAATAACGGCGAGTACACTATGAAAACGGAGAGCACATTCAAGAACTCCGAAATCAAATTTAAACTCGGCGAGGAGTTCGAGGAGGAAACGCCCGACGGCCGCAAAGTTAAGAGTGTTATCACGCTGGACGGGAACAAAATGACTCACGTACAGAAGGGTGAGAAGGAAACCGTTATCGAGCGAGAATTCACCCCCACAGAAATGAAAGCCGTGAGTAAATTTTTTTTCAGGCATTTTTTCGGAGGATGTTTGTAACGAACGTTTCGTTTAACGCTTCGCGGAATTAACAAATACGATTATATAATTGCAAAAAAATACTTTCCTGTTGTGTAATAAAAGATATCGTTATTACTCTTATTATTTTTACGATAAACATTATTCATTTGTTTGATATAAAAGCCTAATGTTCGTTGATGATTCGTATTTTCGTGTTAAATACTTATCTTTACATTTTACACCAAGAAATAAAATATTTATTTCAGATTTAATAAATGTGATATTTTTGACGAATACTTTTGTAAAATTTATAATAAATATTTTATGTTACATTTTCACCAAAATGCTAAAATAAACATTTATAAGAAAAACATTTTTTTTTGATAATAATACGATTTATTTATTTTCTTATCCGATTCCTGATACAAATTTTATTGCTAAATAACGAATTTTATTTGAATTACAGATTATGAAAGTGGATGATGTCGTTTGCACCAGGGTCTACAAGACTGAAAACTAATTCGAATAAGAAATTATTGTACTATTTTTATACAATTTTAATTGAAAATGCCTATAGAGCAAAGGCAATGCTATGAAAAATTTGATGTAATAAAATTTCATCAAATCGGCCAACAATTAGTATAAACATTTTTTATTTTATAACTATTTATCATTCTTTTGAAAAGGAAAAAATTCCATATTTTATGATTTTAAACGTTTACTATATTATATTAATAAAGTTTCTTAAATAAATTTAATCATAATATTATTTCTACCCTGTTAAATCCTTACCATTCTTCCATAAATATGTATACAACTGTGTATAATTTTTACAGCTTTATCGATGATCGTGTAATCTACTTATTAAATATAATCGTCGACGAATTCACGATACCCGCCAAGTTGATCACGAGTATTGTAATTTCGAATTTGCCGCTCTAAAGTATGAATCGCTTGATACGCGATTAACTTCAGGTGATGAACCGGTCGATCTAACCCTTTCGAATCAAGAATCAGCTGGTGGATAGTTTTGGAACATGTAGTCTATTAATAAGTCTAGCCGTTAGCGACGTATTCATTCTAAGTTTGCCATCAGCAGTGCTGAATTAATCGGTTTTTGTTAGAATGAATAATGAGTTGAACGATTTGTGGTTAACGTTGCAGAAAGAAGTTTAAGCCGACGACATGAATATATTGTTGAGTTTAGTGATTATTTGTAAATTATTTAAAAACTAAATAGATTTTTGCAATGGTACGTCAAATGTATTTTTTAAGTATATTATAAATTGATAGTACATATTATTTTGAAATAAATGTATTTGACAACGAATGCTTTTATATAATTTCAAGAAATTATTTAATAAACGCGACTTGAGTCTTAAATTAATATTAGTCTAAATTAATCCTATTTTTGGTTACTTTTCAGGCTCTATTAGGAGCGCAATTGGTTATTACACTGATAATGGTCAGTGTAATTCAAAAATTAGGCTCACATTTTTCTATAGCTAAATGGCTTTTATGCTCGACTGGGTAAATATTTTATTCGTTTAAATTTAACAAATTCGTTTAAAATTTCTTTTATTATCTTCAGATTAACGCGTTATCTTTATCCAACAGACCAGGAATTGAAAAACCTGGTTGGCATTCCCAAAGAAAAACACAAAAAAGGAAAATACTTTGAAAATGGAAAAGGCCCTGAAACTTTTCAAATACCAAGAAATTTGGATATTACTTTGGAGACGACACCCGTAACATCTCTCGACGTTGTACATTTAAAATTTTACTCTGATTTTCAATGGTTATTTGATTTTTCTATATACGGTATAATCGTATATATTATGACCGAGGTACGCTATTTTAAGAATACAAAGTATTTATGAGAATTATCGGATTAAAAAATTAAAGCTATTATAGATATATATATTTTTTAATTTTAAGCGGTAGATTAATTAAAGTTTATCATTTGTGAAATCATTTTTCCTTTAGTTAGATGTAAATATATATATATATATATAAATACCTACGAAATAATAATTTTATAAATTTCTTAATAGGTGTATAATAATTGGTATCCAATTAAAGATGAAATCAACCTGAGTATTCTGTGGTGTTGTTTGATTATAGGATTCGCATTGTATCCTTTTATAATAATTTTGTTACGATCCACTAATATAAAATTGTCTACAATTTCGTAATTTCTTAACATTTATTAGTAAAATTTTAATTACCCTTTGGGTGCAATATTTCAAAGGCGAAGAAAGTATTGGCGAAAGATCAACTTGCATAGTAACAGGATTTTCTTACTTGTTAATAGCCATGATGATTTTAATAGTAGATGAAAATACTCTGGAATTAGGTTTAGATAATGCTTATACAAGTTTTAATCACACTGCCTCAATATTTTTACAAAGTCAAGGTCTTTTATCAAGGTATATTTTTATGTAATGCTGCAAGCGATTATTTAAATATAGAATACATAATTATTAATTTTATAATTATTAATTTTTTACAGTGGACCAGCATCTAAAATCATTATTAAATTTATAATGGCTGTTTCCTGTGGATTTCTTGGTTCATTGTTCACGTTTCCAGGATTGCGTGTGTCTAAAATGCATTGGGATACTTTAAGGTAAAATTTTTGTGGAAAAATAAAATTTTAAAATAATATTCTTAAAATAAATTATAATATTTAAAAAGGTACCACAAGGACAATAAACTTCTGCTTATTTTTGCTAATCTTAGTTACGTTTCCCCACTTATATTAGCAAGTTTATGGATTAAACCAATCAGCCGAGATTATCTTACCGAAAGAATTTTTGCTGGTATGACCAAACCAATGTAAGTTAACTGTTTCTAAATAAATTTTAATTTCTCAATTTTTCAAAAATAAAAGCATATTATTTTTACAGAATGGCACCAACCGTTTTTGAAAGTTTAAGATTAATTGTTATCATTATTGCTATATTGTTAAAAATGATATTGATGCCTGTATATTTACAATCTTACTTAAATCTGGCGAATCAGAGGATAGAAATACAGAAAAAGGAAGCAGGTAGAATTTCAAATATAGAATTTCAAAAAAAGGTGTGTTTATTTTATTATAATTTTATTGTATATTATGTAAATTTTTAAAAATTTTCTAATACATTTTTTATAGATAGCAGCCGTATTTTATTATCTTTGTGTTGTTGCTTTGCAGTACATAGCTCCATTAATTATTTGTTTGTACTGTACGCTAATGTATAAAACTTTAGGTAAAAAAACATATTACAGTAATAAATTTACTACAATTCTTTTTTATAATACTTGTAAATTTTTAGGTGGTTACAGCTGGGAGGGAATATACAAAACTCTAGATATGGAAGCATGTAAAGCACCGAAACCATTTTCTGGACCAAATATATTTTCTGAAGACAGAGATAAAACAGTAGCGCAAACAGCTCAAGAATTTCAATTAGCTCTGAGTTCAATAAAACAGGTACATTTAGTTTTCTAATAAATATTATAAATAATTACTGTTATTAACAACAATAATGAAACCAACAAATATGTTAATATTGCAATGTTAGATTTTATTTTTGCG
Organism: Dolichoris vasculosae; assembly: GCA_018907195.1. Taxonomy (NCBI): domain Eukaryota; kingdom Metazoa; phylum Arthropoda; class Insecta; order Hymenoptera; family Agaonidae; genus Dolichoris; species Dolichoris vasculosae. Next base: position 24,307,201 of record JACCHY010000002.1, read on the forward strand.
AAAATTTATTATCATGAATAATGTGAAGAAAAAATTGTATTTGAGCACAACTTGCATTTATATACTTGCAACATATTTGAAGAATTTTTTAATTTGATTTTAAATTATTTATGATCGTCAAATTGTATTTTTCAGATATTCACAACCGAAGTATACAGAGGAATATTTGGACTAGCAACTTGGTGGACTTGTTTTATATTATTTGCTACTACAGCAATGGGAATGCTTTATCAAAGTTATTTTACAAATATGTAATTTAGTTATGAAATTGCGAATTAGTTTTGGATACGTGTACAAAATTTTAACAGTAATTGAATCATTAATTATTAAGAAAGAAACAGATATAATAATGTATCCAAAAAGAAAATCAGCAATAGCTAATATTTCCTTCTATGCAACAAAAGTGAAACAAATAAAACGAGAAACTTGAAGAAAAGCAATGCCAATTTTAGTGAAGTAACTTAAAGTACAAATCTTAACTCGAGAAATTAATTGTTTTAAAAGAGTTTTTATTTCACGAGTGTTTGTTATTTAGGGCTTACTATAAATAGTATTATTCTTATTAGTAATTTAAGAGTTCAAATGAGTTATTAAGATATAGCATTATTTCGAAGAAATAAATATCATGTACAGAGTATAGTAAATGAAACGAATACTTTTATTATTCTGGTTGAAAATCAAATCAATAAGAATAAATTTTTTTAAACTTGAAATTATAAAAAAAAAAATCGAAGAATGGTTTTGCAGCTTTATAAAAAATTCCCATCATTCCTATAAAATTTTAAAATAAAACAAAGATATTGCCTGGGACTGTAGACAAAAACGGTATGTTAGATTCGAAAACAAGGCGAAAATTGATGCTGAGTTAAAATTAGATGATACAGGGCGTTATTCCAGTATTTTTGACTTACTAACGTTTGCGCATTTTCTTGCTTCTTCTCTCTACCACAGTAGTGGCGTTTGATTCGCAAACGATATGGCCAATAGCTTAATTTTGTAAAGAGTCATCGAGCGTCACGATTGGATTGAAGCTGCGAAGCTTCTCGAAAACACGTTGCAATATTAAAAGACGACGCGGGAAGTATGCACCTCAGAACTTGAACAGACTTTGAAAAGATCGAATCTCACGAGACAACTATATATATATACGTATAGGAACCAACTGCGGGAAAGTGGAATTTTGTAACTGAGAAAAAGAAAGAGGTGAGTAAGCTTATTATTTTTAACTGGCTTAAGATGCGAAATACCATTGAAGATATTTTAATTTTACGAAGATCTTTAATTTTGGAATTTTTTATATTAACGCTATTGATTTGAATGTAAATTTATGATTTGTATTACAATGTAAATTAAATAAAAATGTAATTAGGTGTAATATTATGTAATATATAAAAAATGTAAAAATAAAACTAAAAATAAATATTTAAAATGTGTATTTTGTATAAAATTATTTAAACGAATAAAAGGCTTGATTATATATCTATAAAGGTTACGGAAAATTAACGCGTTCTAAATATTTTTACTTGGTTACTATACGCTTATTTCTAAATTTTTTGAGTGGGCGTTCAATACCGCGATTTAATTAAGTATGACGAATTCAACTTATTAAAAGAAAAGGCTACAATTTTTTTAACAAAAGTTTAAAAATTTCTTCTCGCATTATATCACAAAATAACTTATTTATAAAAAATATAAAATTACGCAAAGAATTTTTATTAAACAAAAAATATGTATTTTATATTTACGAAACTAATGTGTAGTTTTATTTTTAGATAAAAATGTCTAAAGTTCCGGCAATTGGAATTGATCTTGGTACCACATATTCTTGCGTTGGTGTATTTCAACACGGAAAGGTAGAAATTATTGCAAATGATCAAGGAAATAGAACAACACCAAGTTATGTTGCTTTTACCGATACCGAAAGATTAGTCGGTGATGCTGCCAAAAATCAAGTTGCAATGAACCCCAGTAACACTATTTTTGGTAAGATTGAAAATTATTTAATATTGTAAACTCATAAAGATAAATCAGTATTAGAAAAATGTAAAAATAGAAGTTCTTGTATTATTTACGTTTTTTAATTAAAAAAATATGCTATTTTCTAAAATAAATATCAAACTATAAAAATACAATCCAAAAAATTAAAAAATATTATTCTAAAAATAAAATTTTTCTAAATCTTTAAGATTTATTTTATTCGAAGTTAATAATAACTTTGTAAATAAGTTGTTATATTCAATATAAATCAAATGAAAAGATTATTTATATAATATTTTTCTGTATTTTTCGACTCGATGAAAAAAATATTTTTCAAAATATTTTTAGATATTTATGACATTTATTTCGCATTAATATTTATTCACAGCTTTTGAAAATTCTCCAAATAATCAAAACTCCTTTATACGATTGTATATAACTATAAAGATTTATTATTATTGAGTATTGTTTTCATAAAGTATTTTCTAAATACAAATGTAAAAACAGCGATGAATTATTTTAATGGATAAATAAGTTTAAAAATAATCTAGTATATCTTTTTGAATTTTTAAAAAATCTTTTTCAAATTAGTAAATCCGTATTTACTCGATTCGCGCAAATAAGTTTCACAGTTTGATGTTAAATACTTATTAAATATGTTTGGCTATTAAATAACATAAATTTTTTAAATTAATTAAACTCTTATATTTTTAGATGCGAAACGTTTGATCGGTCGTCGTTTCGATGATCCAACCGTTCAAAGCGACATGAAACTTTGGCCTTTCACCGTAATAAACGACAGTACTAAACCCAAGATCCAAGTTTCTTACAAAGGCGAAGTTAAGACCTTCTTTCCGGAAGAAGTGTCTTCAATGGTTTTGGTAAAAATGAAGGAGATCGCCGAAGCTTATCTCGGTAAAACCGTTACAAATGCGGTTATTACCGTTCCAGCTTATTTTAACGACTCCCAACGTCAAGCTACTAAGGACGCTGGAACTATTTCCGGTTTGAATGTGCTGCGTATAATCAATGAACCAACAGCAGCTGCCATTGCATACGGCTTGGATAAGAAATCAGCCGGAGAAAAGAATGTCTTGATTTTCGATCTTGGTGGTGGCACCTTCGACGTTTCTATCCTAACGATCGACGACGGCATTTTCGAGGTGAAGTCCACCGCCGGTGATACTCACCTGGGAGGTGAAGACTTTGACAATCGTATGGTCAACCACTTCATCCAAGAATTTACTCGTAAGTACAAAAAAGATATGTCGAGCAACAAACGAGCGGTGAGGCGTCTTCGAACCGCTTGCGAACGAGCGAAGCGAACTCTCAGCTCATCGACTCAGGCAAGTATCGAGATCGACTCGCTTTTCGAAGGCATAGACTTTTACACGTCGATAACGCGAGCTAGATTCGAGGAACTCTGCTCGGATCTCTTTAGAGGTACACTAGACCCCGTTGAAAAATCGCTGCGCGATGCCAAAATGGATAAAAGCCAAATTCATAGTATCGTTCTTGTTGGTGGATCCACTAGAATTCCCAAGATTCAGAAACTGCTCCAAGATTTCTTTAACGGCAAGGAATTGAACAAGTCTATCAATCCGGACGAGGCTGTAGCTTACGGAGCTTCGGTACAGGCTGCGATTCTCAACGGAGATAAATCAGAAGAGGTTCAGGATTTGCTTCTCCTCGACGTCACTCCGTTGTCTCTGGGTATCGAAACCGCCGGTGGAGTCATGACCACGTTGATCAAGAGAAACACTACTATCCCGACGAAGCAGACTCAGACCTTCACTACGTATTGCGATAATCAGCCTGGAGTATTAATTCAAGTTTACGAAGGGGAAAGAGCCATGACCAAGGATAACAATCTTTTAGGAAAGTTCGAGTTGACTGGAATTCCTCCAGCACCTCGCGGAGTACCTCAGATCGAGGTCACGTTCGACATCGATGCCAATGGAATATTAAATGTATCGGCTGCCGATAAATCTACGGGTAAAGAGAACAAAATAACTATAACTAACGACAAGGGACGTCTTTCGAAGGAAGACATCGAGCGAATGGTAAACGAGGCAGAAAAGTACAAAACCGAAGACAATCAGCAACGCGAGAAGATAAGTGCCAAAAATTCATTGGAATCTTATTGCTTTAATATGAAAAGTACTGTTGAGGATGAGAAAATGAAGAGCAAAATGACCGATTCCGATCGTACGACGGTCATAACAAAATGCAACGAAGTTATCGCGTGGTTGGATGCTAATCAATTGGCTGAAAAGGAAGAATTTATCGACAAACAGAAAAGTTTGGAAGCTGTCTGTAATCCTATAGTCTCGAAGCTTTATCAGAGCGGAGATATGCCGCAAGGAAAACCAGCTGGAGAACCGACTATCGAAGAAGTCGACTAGATCGATTATAACACGAATAAAAATTTTAGCATCGTACACGTTTGCTTTTATTGAAAAGGATTTATCACGAATATGATTCGACTGATTGTATACGTTATAAGAAGAGCTTGTAGTCGACTGTTTCGAATTCTTAATTAATGCGTTTTGTATTAACCGTTATTTTATTAAAGGAAAAAAAAAAGAAGAAGCTGGAAATAAAAAATAAAATATATAAATTAACTTTTCAACTAAATGTCCTCCCCACAAAGTATCTGTACCTTTTGTATATCCAAATACTTATAAATATTCGAATAAAGTATTTCGTTTACGCAAAGTAAACGCTATGTAAATTTTATTTTAATAGAATAAAAATGCTGGAAATTTCATTGCTGATCACGTAGGAAAATGAGCTTTATTTGCCCAACGTCTATATTACAATGTATCGTACAGTAAACATTCAAAATTGGCTAAAACGATAACGTTGTTTATGTTTACATTGATTTTTATAAACATCATGCACATCAATCTTTATTCTCGTCTTTCAATCGATCATTACCATTTTTGTTTTTATATATCTTAAAATACAGAACTTACGCTCGATAATTTTGCATTCAAACAATAGAATGCTCGCTGATAACAATTTTTTTTTACCAATTATTTTCAATGCAGTTTTCTTCGCTTATACATTATCGTATACTACAATAATAAACCGAAAAATTCAATTATCTAACACGAATAGATGATTCTCGAAATCGAGTCGCTTGTTAAATCATTTTTATGCTTATTTTGACGTAATAAGTAGTGCTAAAATATTTTTAAGTTAACAAACACTAGAGTTTTTCTCATTTGAAAAAGGCAGCGTATGTTATATTTGAACGATATCGTTAATTGTTATACGACGGGAATTCGGTTTGTATTGAATATGTTCATAAATGCTTGATTTAATAGTTGTACAATTGCAAGTGCGAAAATATTAAAACTTCATTGATATGTTAAAATTGATTAATTTTTATATGGTACGTATAAAATTAACAATAGCAAAATATATAAAAACTTTTCACTTTTCATTTTTCTAATAATTTTGTTAATTCGTGAAAAATTATAAACGTATCGATATATCTAATATGCTAAATTAATACTAATACTTGTATAAATTCAAATCTAAAGTATATTTCATTTTTATTCATAGGCACAGTTCGTAACAACAGCATTTTCGTTTCGGTATTTTTGAAGTTAAGAGAAGATATTTTTAGACATGTTTGTCTCACGTTAAACCGAACTTAAATAGATTTTTACAATTTATGAACTATATTTCATGAATTAAAAATTTGTTTCGCACTTGCAGAGTCTCACTAGGCATTTGCGTATATACTTTATTGTTAAAAACACTATATAAACATTGTTATTCAATATGGTAAAGATAAAATAATGCAAACGAAAAAATGACCTCGTGCATATTTATTCGATCGGTGTATCAAAGTTCCAAAAATTAATTTTCGTGTTCAAAATTATTAAAGTATTAAAGTATAAAAAACTTGATGAATATTTATATCGTTTAACCATCGACAAATTAGGCTCTCGAACATCGTATATACTCACGATGCCACTGCGTAAATAATGTAAATTACACTGCATCGACTTTGTGTTGCTTTTTATGCATTATAAAATATCCTAGCGCAAATATTTATATTTTTTAAATAATTTTTCCTTCACCTGCACGTGTTTTAGGTGTAATAATACCACATAACATCGCTTGCGATACGATACCTATGATATCGTTAACTTTTTTACGGGAAAAAAAAATGGGTTCATGGTAACAAATGAGCTTGATTCGTTATTTTCGGATGAATAGAACTAGTGTATATATATGTACACGAGTATATGTACGAAATCCACTTGCTTTTCTTCTGTACGTATTTGCGGCGCGCGACGTTAAATGTGTTTGGGCTATGGACGATAGATATCAGAGGATGTACAAGGTTTCACGTCATTTTCGAACAATGGACTGATCGGTTCATTACTCGTGATGATCGCCGTTGTTACGGTTTCGATTTTGTTACCACCAGTTGTATTACTCATCGTTCCAGATGTCGTCGGTATTTGCTGAAATCCATTTAAACTGATTAATACGATTTTATTCAATTTATAATACGAGATTGTTAAAAATATCGATCCAAATAATATATATATATATATATATGTTGTAGAAAATATAGTATGAAAATCGACACTTTTATTTTTAGAAATACAATTTTGACACATATTTCACTCGAGAGCTAGTTTCAAAAAATTTATAACTAATAAATAAATCGTAAGTTTTTATGAAGAAAGATGTAAGTATATTCATTTAAATTAAATATAAATGCAACTCGCTTTAATAAAATAAATGCTATAATATAAGAAAGTATAAATAAATTGTTTAAAATATATATGTTATGAACCTTTTCGGATCCAAATTTAAATTGTTTCTTATTGTTATTATTTTTCAATATCTTATATTATCTATTTTATTTACATTTTTATATAGTCTAAAAAAATCTGAACTTTAAAATAATATACTGTACTACTTACAAAAATATATTTCTTTTTAAATAAAATAAAAAAATATCGAACAATTCCTTTATCGTTTAGTTTTTTAGCAAAATAATAGGACATAGTCTTCAAAATTATACTTGATTTTTTAAATGGTAATGTAAAATAAAATTAATATATCATATTAAAATGTACTATAATTAGAATTAAATGTAAAATTGAATTAAATTGGTCTTGTATGAAAATTTCTAAATTAATTTATCTGTTTAAAATAATCGTAGGAGTATTAACTGACATATTTCTTACGTATATTTTATACTTACGCTTACGTTTTTTATCTTTATATATAAAAGTTTTTCGTGAACTCTAGTAAATTTCGCTATTTAAATTACTTTCAACGTGTAAAAATAGACTAGAAACTATCTTATTTGTCTTTTTATTGCATTTTTTTTAAAATGCTTACACAATACCATAGCTCGGGCTTTTTATATCATAAATTTCATTCATCTGTCAAAAGTGTAGATTAAGGAATAAAAATGGACATATCGAGACACTTAAATCGTTTACAAGACTACGTAGGCTTTAAACACTGTCAATTTTGTCGTTGCGTAGATATTGTCTACATCATTTGTAGACATGATATTTTACAACAAGATGTTATCTTGTAAAGTCTTTGATACACGCATCATAATTGACAGATGATTACGTGACCTACATTATATAATAATATACCAAATATATTTTCTTTTGTCTATATACATGTTTAATTTCTAAAATTAATTCAACCGTTCAAACATATTTTCAACGAAGCTAGAAATTTACGTATTTCCTTCGTATCGTGTTAAAAATAAATTTTTGTGCAATTACTTTATATAAAATTGTTTATTGTATTTATTCATATAACAATAATTTTATATTTTATTTGTTTACTGAGATATTTAGCGAATCAATACACCGATAAACAATAGCAAATTATTACTCCAGTTTATTCGTTTTATTTATAGAATAAACGTACAATATATTTATAAACTGTATGTACTCAACGAGTTAAGAATTAACAAACAATATTTTATATCGAAAAATAATAAAATTTGTGTATTTTCTCTCAGTTTAAAATTACCAACTGGTTGGCTAAACGAAATTTCATGATTTATAATCGAATATTTTACACGTGTCTCAACTAAGCCAATAGATTATCACTATTTGTCCGACTAAAAGGTATCGTTAATTTTAGTAAAAAATTTAATAAATTGTTGGACACTGGATATTGCAATACAGTAAAATTAATTTAAGTCATGATTTATTAAATTTTGTTCGTTCACTCTCAGAATAAAGGCATCGATCTTCGAGCCTCGCTAAAAAATATCGTCCCCTATATTGATTAAAAATCAATGCCGTAATTATTCGATAAAAAATGTCCTACTTTCATTTATTAAATATTTTCATTCTTAATATTTTTTTCAAGCAGTGGCATTCTCAAAGTAAACTGAACGAAATTCACCTCGTTGTAGAAAATTTCCGTAGCTTCCTCAACCGAGGGCAGAAGTTCGTCGGTCGAGTGCGGAGTCCTTGGGCTTGGTGTTGGTACGACCGGTTGTTGTTGTTGTTGTATCTGTTGTTCTCTATGCTTAAGTTTTAACTCAACAAGCGCGTGGCGTTGTTCTTTCTCGTTTCTCTCGCGTTCGAGGCGTCGAGCGCTGTAACTCTTGGCTGACGACGTCGAGCTGTGGATCGACGCTAAACTGGGTCGGCGCGATCCTGTTGAATTAAATGCTATTGTTAGTCTATTGATTTTCTTCGAAAATTCTGTATTCTTATGTGCTTTCCTTTCTAAATTTATTTAATCGAATTATACTTTTAGAATCTCTATCATTTAGAGCTAACTTCCTTATATTTTTGTTGTTATTTTTTCAGAGTTATAAATGTAATCCGAAGAAATAATTTTTTTATTATATAACTTCAAATATTATTTCAACGCGTTTTAAATTCATGGTATTGATTAGATATTATACGAGTATTAAAAAAACGTAAAGTATAATGTAAAATAACTTTTACGAACGACATTGCATAATCAACTTTTATTAAAAAATGTGTTGCTTCAAATATTTATTTGATAACCTTCGGAAATCGTACAGTGCCTAACTTTTTAAGAAATCTCGATAGAATTAATGAATTAAAGAATAATAAATATTTAATAAATTTATATCTGCATATATTATTATGATAATTATGTGATAGTTTGATTCATTGTCATTAAAATTAATTTTTTAAGTATCTTTAAAAATTCATGTTTATATAACGTTTGTTCAAACACTTCGTATGAAATCGATATATAGAATTCAAATTTTATTATTTGTAGTTTTTAAAAAAATACCTGCGATCACAATATTTATGGAAGAAAAGATATTCGATCGATATAATTATTCGTATCGTCAAAAGATTTCTTATTTTTAAAAGACATTATTAAGTTGAAAATATTTTGATAAAGATCTATTCAAGTTTTTAATATTCTAAACATTTTATAGAAATTTGTATAAAAACGACAAGACTTTTTTTATTATTTATTTTTCCGTAGAAAAATTATTTGTATGCATTAAAAAATATACCGTGAGATTTGTTTTATATTATTTTCTTTATACATTCTTCATTAAAAAGATATACATAATCCACATCGCGAAATTAACGTATAAAATACTACTTTAAATTATTGAAAAATTTTAAGAAATGTGATTTAAATAATTGAAATTTATTTATATTAAATAAATATTGCTCCGCAAGTATACAATGTTTATCGAATATTGTACTAGAAGATAAAAATATAAGAAAGCCAGGCGTATACTTTTCTATAATTTAAACATTCCAAAAAATATGTCTGTATCATGCGATTGTTAAGATCAAGGATCTAATGTTGGAACATTTGTATTTTATCTATTAAAAAAAAAGTTTTATAAATACAACATTTTTCTGATTCAAAACAAAAATTATAAATAAACATTAATTAATATTAGTAATATTTATTGTTTCATTACAAAATATTCAGATTTTCGTATTTAAATGAAAAAATTATTTTAACGAATCAAAAATTGTACGAAATAAGAAATTTATATTCAACATTATCGTCTCACGATTAAATTTCTTTAGATATATAATCAAGTGAAATATCCAACTTAGTTAAAAAATTTATTTAGTATTTATATAAGAGTTTGTAATACAAATTAAATATTTATATGGTAATAATTGTAAAATATTTTTAAAAAGATATTAATTTAGCATTAATTATTCAGAAACAATTTGCTTAATTTAGTCTTATACAAATGAATTTTGTAAACGATGCTTTCAATCGCATTCGATTACGAATCATCGCTAAATGGACAATGTGATATATACAATTTGCATGCCCGTTTTTCCTAAAATAGATTATATATATTCATATTATTATATTATGAATTGAAATTATTTTTCTCCGAGTTTTTTTCATCATTCGAACATCAGATCTTTTATCTTATACGTTTAGAAAAAGTGACTTCAAAAAACATTGTTTTGCTTTTAAATAAATACATATTAACTAACTATTCTAAAATTAACGAATACTTTTTATTGTACGTTCAAAATAAGTACTTTGTTTCTTTTTTATCGTTCTCTATAAGTTATTGTGATGAGGCCAATGCAGAAAAGCAGATAATTATGAAGGACATGCAATAATTTTTTTACTATTTTGAATTTGAGTGCAGCGATTTGCTAGTGTCATTGTAAGTACATAATATGATAATTTGTTTAATATAATTAACACGCGTGGTTGTATCTTACCACAAAATCGGTGAATTCACAATACGTGTGTTTGTGTAGTAAAATTAAAATAGTACAATAGTGTACCGCTGCCATCTTGCTGTCTCGTAAAAGCAGCCTTTCAACAATTTGTATTAAAATTATATTCGTAACGAATATATAAAACATCTTGATCTCTTCTCTTAAATATTATAAGCTATCCCAAACGAGAAAATATTCTCAAAAAATGTCGAAAGTTTTACATTTTGTAGTTAGCCAATATCCCGGGATTAAAAATAATAGTTTATGTAATTATAAATCATCGTAAATTCAATGTGATTATGTATTTATATGCATTATTGATAACTTCATCGGATAACGAACGTTGATTTATAATCTGATATTGCATTTGTAAATAAAGAATTTCGTTTACTATTTTAACGATCTTGAAAAATCTATAATGCTATTTTTTAGAAATTGAAACGGTAAATATTAAAAAAATTATTTAAATGTTTGTCAAACTGGATATAAGCGACGGTTTTTAATAAAAGTAGAAAGAAATCATTTTTTATAGTGTTATATAAAAATATTAAAACTGAATAAATAATATCGAGTAATATATTAAGCTAAAAAATAAATTGAATAATTATAAAAAACATTTAAAGCAGTTATTATATCGTAATAGGCTTTAAGTATATAATTGACTCAACGTTTTCAATCATAAAATTTTTAAAATAAAAGGTATTTATAAGCGAGTAATATTTACATGTTTAGGAATTATCATATAATATTAATGTATAATGTTATAAGGTTAACATTATTTCAATCTCTCATTTCATATTACAATTACGAATTGAAAAAAAAGATTGAATTCGATAAATATACGTATCCGATCGAAATACTCGTAAGTACGTATCCGATCGAAAGGAAAAATATTTAACTAAGGACGATTGAAGAAGAAATTACTACTTGATACGTATTTAAGAGTACACTCGAAACGAATATTTATTCGAATAAATTCAAAATTTCGTTTTCTCAGTCCACTTGACTCCTTTTCATTCCCGGGATATAAACGTAACGCAAGAGACGACTCAAATAACCAATGCACTGTAAAATGTTTATCGCATCTACCAAGAGTGTATAAATAATTATATACACGAAATAGATAACAGAGACACGCAACATGAAACTGTGACATCAACATGGAAAACCCGAGGCGTATCTGTGCGACCGCCAGACGTTTGACACAGCGAGAGAAACAGAGTGACAGAGAAAGGCAGGAAGTAAATAAGTAAGTAAGTAAGTAAATGAGCGAACAAGAGAAAGAGGGAAAAGGGCGAGGACGGATGAAACGCTTGCGCAGTTTTAAGGTTGATTGGTGCGTCTACCGAGGCCATCGGATGATCCCTCAGCGACGTCGCTGAGGGCCCGTCGATGTTTCCCGCCGTTGCTCCCCGGATGGCACGAGATCAGCAAGATGGCCGCGGCCCGGGCCGCACCTGCACGTGAGGCCGGAACCATAGGGCCGCGGGTGCCGACGACATCCCCGCAACTCTCCTTGCGCGCCAGCACGCAATTTATAGTCCCGCCACTGCTGCGTTGCGAGGATCGCGAGGACGGCCTACCGCCGTGCAGAGCCAAGGGAATACCTGCGCAAGAGGAGGAATTACTCGGAGGGTTGTTCCAGGCGAGGCTCTTGACAGCTGCGTTTCGGATGCGCGAGTCGTGCGATGGAACTTTCCCGGGAGATTCCGTAAAGAGAAACACGCGTAAGAGCATTTATGTTGTCAGCGATCTTTCGAAGCTAAGAGTACAAAGTACCGATTGCTTTATGGGGACGTTCGTTCAATCAATCGTTCAATGGTCATTCGTAAAATGATAATTGGAAAATTGAGAAATAGATAAGTAATTCGTGTCGTGTTGTTGCTTTGGTCGTAATGTCCATTGCAGGTATGAAATGAGAGAAGATCTTTTGTGAATTAGATCTTTGAACGGAACTAATTTAGCCTTTATCCTTCATATTTATATATCGACTATGCTGATCGAAAATACATTCCGATAGTAATAAATTAATTGTGAAAATTAATCGAGTGACAAAAAGATATTTCCGTCAATTGTAATTATATATAACATGTTATCTAAGTTTCATCCATAATTAATTTCTCCATCGCTTTGTATCAAAAACTTAAAACTGTAAATCGTATTTATTCAAATTTGTTTATCGATTGATAAATTATTTTATTTTAGCCTGTAAATTATTAACAAATTATTCAACGATTAAATATTCTACTATATTTTGATAATTTTTAAAATATTTTATCGTATTTACATATTATTAAATCATAAAATTTATTAATACAAACTATTAATTTATAAATATTATTAATAAAAATAAATATTTGAATATATTTCTAATTTCTTTTAACGTGGCAAAGAAGTAAATAACAATTTTTTCAGTAATTCGCGAAAAATATAACTATAAAACTCGCTTAAAATTTATAAACGTTGAACGAGACTGAAAAAAAGATGTGGTTAAGAACTCTTTTGAACCTAAAAGGATTTTATTTTTTTAGTGAAATAATTGCTGCTTTACCTTTCAAAAAAGTTGTTTTAGTAATATATAATCTATTTAAACGTACAAGAATATATTTTTTGTTTATTTAAAACCAAAATTTTTCATCCTTATTTAATAGTTTTTTAAAATTTTAAAGTGCAATTTTAGTTCTCTAATTGTATATAAATATTACTCTTTTGCAACTTTATAGTATATCTCTTATTTATCTCTGATATATAAATTTGTATTTAAAAATAAATCTTTCATGTGTTATTAATTTATGAATTATAAAGTTTTTTAATAAATTATTATAAAATTATAATACATAAATCATCTTTTTGCAAATATATGATTCGTAGACTATCGATTATCATTCTATATATTCACAAAAATAACTTTGTAAAATTTGAATGATTAGAAAAGAATATTTAAGCGCTAATAATTTGTAATCTAATAATTTTGTATAGCGATTTGTGGCTCATTGATAAATAAATTTGATATATCTTTTATAATTTCGATACATATGATTTAAAAAACATCGCATATTCTATTATTATAAATTTAATTCAATTTTAATTTTCATGGATTAGTATAAAAAAAAATATGTAAAATAAATTAATTTTATTATATTATCAAATTTTTAATAGTCAAATATATTTTTTATCGTGATAAAATATTATAAAATTTTTTATATCACTTACAACGTGTAATAATTTTCGATAAAAATCCAAATTGTATCATAAATTATTTTAAAACCCAATTAATTATTATTGAAATATAATATTCTTGATAATTAAAGTTGCCTAATATTATGTTTATATAAAAAATGCAATTAATTTTTTGTTATTCCGAGGATAAAATTTAGGTGAAAATTGAAATTTTGTATCAATAGAATAACTGAAATAAATTACTGCAGTATTTATCAAAATGTGTACATTAAATGATAAAATAGCGCCACATTACTAAATCAATATAAAGATGAGTCGAGCTCTTCGTAACTCAGAATCAAGTATCCCCTCATAGCGAAGAGGTTCTCAATTCATCTTTGAGTCTATTTTTTTTTCATCAATTTCTTCAAAATTTTGATTAACGAGCTTTTTAAAAACTTTAAAAAAACAACCAATCAATTGCATTATTTTATTACAAAATATAAACTTCCATACTTAAAAAACACATCCGCACTTAAAATTATCGCTCGGATCGATGTCGATGTATCCAAGTATTTATTTATCTTACATCACCCGACATAAATCTTAAAATGAACGCAAAAACTTGAAAAAAAAAAAATTGAAGATTGATTAACGAGTAATTTGAATTTATTTCGTACCTGTGTCACTTGAGAAAAGCATTGGAGGGGCGTGACCAGCATTGGCATAATGTCTTGGCCTCGTGTATCGAGCCCTACTGAAGAGTTTCAGGACGAAGCAGATCAGGCCTGTAAGTATTGCTATGCCAGAGGCAACGCCGAGCAAAGTCGGCAGGTCTGTTGCTATCAGCACCAAATCTGAGGATGGGTTTAATAGAATAATTGTAAAATACTTATTTTTTAATTTTCGCTTTTACGTGTTCGCGTAAACGAAGTTTACGTTGGCGTATTGCAATGAGTGTTTCAATGAGAAGCTAAGACACCAATTGCATGCAAATTTCACCCTTTTACTCTCGAGGAAACTGGAAGAAACTGGATTAAACGGTATTTCAAGAAGTGTCATATACCCTACGTTTACTCTGCAGTACTTGCAAATGCACGTATATATTCAAGCGTATAAACTCTGGCACGTATTTTATTCAACTATTCCTTTAATTAAGAACATATTTTCTGTTAATTATGCATTTGAAGTGTGTCGAAAATTTTCATATATTTCTCGAGTTTCTTTAAAAAACTAAAATTTTCTTCGTTGCGATAATTCTCATTTAATAATATAATTTACTAATTTTATAGTTTAAATATAAAATCTGTTTTATTATGGAAATATAGAAGAATATTATTTCAATGGTATGCATAATGAACGTTAAACGAGAGAAATTTATATTGACATAAATTATTATAATATTCATATTCTAAATAGAGTATATGACTGCATTTCAGAATCGTATTGACAAGCAACGGGTCGTAAATAAAATATCTTTATTAACATTTTATCTTGATTTACTTCAAATTTATCGTATTGCTTAATTTCGTTAATTTTAACATCAATTTGTACGTCGGTTAGTACAATTGAAATATAGAATATATATATATATATATTTTTTTTTTTAATTTTGAACGATCGTTTTATTTCTTGATACGTTACATTTTGCGTTGTTGAAAAGAAATATTTCACGGATAAAAATTTTATCGTAAAAATAAATAATAATGAATGCAATGTTTTAAAAATAATTATAAATTCAATAAAATATTTCGTCTTCTATTTTTACTCCGGAGTATTTGTTTCCACGTTAATATTTGAATGTAACGTATAAATTTAATACAACCGTGATTTTCCAGTTGTCAGAAGAACCTTGATTTTTTTCATTACAAAAGATTCGATTAAAGAAATATAAAAATATTTAACGAATCGAATGATGCGAAAAAATGAAAATAAAGAAAAGCATGAAATGAGCGTCCGGTAAATTTAAGATCGGTTGAAACGAGATTATCGACTCTGCAGTAGAATCGGTCATTTTTAATCAGACGCGCCATAGAACTTTCAATAGATGCGTCGCGAGTCTCGACAATAGCACAAACTCGTCGGTAGTGGTATGCAATTGTACCGAGTTGTACGGTGATGTTTCAATTGTACGTATTCCATGCAAGAATTGCCCTGGACACAAGTCGATACAATAATCGCTCGTAGGCAGGATCAACTTGCTTCGACGGACGAAAAGATTTCTTTCATTCTACGAGTATAAAGCTTTACGAAGCTGATTTACCATGAAAATAATTTTGGTGACTGTTTATTGAACTTATAAAATGCTATTGATATATTGTTAAATATATAAATGGCACGTGTAAGGTATCAATTTTTATTGTTCGAATAATTCCAAATTTAACGGCTGTAAAAACCGATTTAACAAGATTTTTTCAATATCATACGTATTTCGTATTACTTTTCTATATTTTCAATTAAATTTATATATATATTTGAAATATTTGTAAGATAATTGCGAGTAAAAATTCATACATTGTTAATCAATAATTATATTATCGCATAAAACATTACATAAAAATGACAAAAAAACCGAATTTATTTTTTAGCTCAAGGTAGTATTTGTCATCGCGTTTCGATATTTATCAAGTTTTTTAATTCCTCGAATATGAATAGAAGCAACTTAAATTTATTTTATTAGTTTTGTAGCTTCGTAAAAAATATTCGCGTAAATGGTTATTGTTATTTTTCAACGAATCGAGAATAGATATCCTTTCTCAATAAGGATTTACTCCAACAATGAAGAGCAATTTTTCATTCAAACTCGATTCACAAAAGAAAATATCTTGAAATTTTTTATCACACGGACAAAGACGTAATTCGCGTTTCCATTTCCCTAGGGACTAATTTTTTCACAAGCTTTTAACAACAGAGTTCCTCTTACACTTCTACCCGAAGAATAGCCTCTAAATCATACCTGCGGCGCAAAAGAGCTTTTTATTTGGTCTGGACAGGACGACGCGATGGTATCCAGCCTCGCATTCGCACACGGCGTTGTGTTGAACTTGCGTGCATGTTGAGTGTTGATCCGTGTAAACGCAGGTCGCTCGGTAGAGGCACTGCTCGCCGAGTTTCTTGGCTGCGTGTAAATAACAAAGTTTCTTAAGAAATATGTGATGGGCTCGAAAGTCAAGGAATTAAAAAGAAACGACAAAAAATATATCCTCGAGCGAAACATAATTCTTGTTCAACACGTACGTTTGGCACATCCTTTGGTTGGCCCAAGTTTGACGGGGTATAGTTTCTCGCACTCGCAAAACTTTGTCTGGGGATCGCAGAATACGTGTTGTAGCATCGGATTGCACGTAAAGTCACATGGGGAGCCCAAATATTTTGACTTTTCTAAAATTAGAATTTAAACGTGTTTGTTTAAGTATCGCGCTTTTTTAGCATTCGATTATCTGTAAATATTAAATATAAATATAAACCAATTAATAAATTATCATAATTAAATTTAAAGAATTATGGATTGATTAATAAGTTTGATCGATGATACGGAGAATTATAATTATAAAATAGACGTTAGATTAAGAGATCGATAAAATATAAGACAACCGGGTTTACTAAAACAATAAAATTTATTTTTAAAAAAGTATATATATAATGTATTTTTAAAAAAAACAAGATCCATTAAATTTTTCAAAAAAGATTTTATTAAAAAAATGTCAAGCTATAAAATAGATCTATGCAGATGGTGGAATATAATTTTTTCTTTATTTATCGATCTATTTAATTTTTTAACAATGAAGAAGCGTTGATAGCTCTGTGAACAAAAGTAAAAATATGTGGAAGATGGATGTATTAAAATGTATATTTTACTATATTCGACGTTTATTTATCGATTTAGTTTAGAATGAATATTTTTCCCTTAAATAGAGAGATTTAATTTTAAAAGCTTTTAAAACTATGCTCTAAATCGCAAATGTTTACGTTACTCTAAAAATAAAAACATGTAATATCTATATTTATCTCAAAGAGTATCGATATTATTCGTTATCCGCTAACTAATACTTGATTATATTTATTATTCAGTAAATTAATGAAAAAAATCAATGTTAACTAAGTTTCCGTGGTTAAAGTTTAGGAGAGAAATTATAGTGTGTTAAAACCAGGGTAATAAAATAAATGTCTCTATGAAACGAAGGTTGACGAGTAAACAGTTATAAAGTTGGCAAACAAACCTAATCTCTGCATAATACACGTTAAAGAAAATCATAATTTTAGGGATCAAATATATATTATGTATCACAACATAATCATAACAAGCGATGTAATATATTATAATATACGGTTTAATATATTAACCGTAATTCGTTAAATGTAAAGTCTAAAGCATAAAGGATAAGACTAATTTGTTATTATCCTTAAGAATTATCCGATATATGTATTAAACAACTATTTAGGGACGCAAGATCGACTTGATATGCGTAGTTTGTATAAATTATCCAAAAGGTACACGAGAAAATTTTAAAACACTAAGTTCTTAGTATATAAATGATAATTTATATTAAGTTATATTAATTTTGAGCCACATATACATATTTAATAAAAAGAAGATAAAATTATAAATCACTAATTTAATGAAAAACGTAGCTTTGAATTTTAAAATATTTTTAAAAATATTTTATACATTTTTTTTTAGATCAATATTATAAACTAATTTTTATAATGAAGCAAATTAAATTTAAAAATAAATTTATATAATTTTATTAAGTTATTATTACAAAATTTGCATTAAAATTGCAATATACTTTCATTATACAGAAAATTCATTTCTGTTAAGAAAATATAAATAGAATTGTAAAAGGTATGATTTTTTTATGAAAGTTTTCTTCGTGAAATCACCTGGTGTAATTATTATCTTCGTTAAATAATATAATATACAAAAATAAAAAAATAACGTATTTCAAGTGTTTTAAAAATATTTTCTATTAAAAATTATAAGTAAATAAAAATTATATTTCAAAAAATTTTAATTAATTTTAATTGATTTAATATGTACTTGTGATGCTCTAAATTTTTTTATATAAAGTTAATATAAATTCTATGTATCATAAATTAACATTCAAAGTAAATGAGATAAAATATAATATTATTTTATTTTTTTACACAAGTATTTAATCTGATATATTACAATTTTGATTAAAAAATTATTTATATAATCATTTGAGAATTATGTATTATAATTATATACTTACTATTAAATAATACCAGAAATATAAATTATATTTATAATAACTTATTTATTACTAAAGTTTTTATAAAAAATATGATATAATTAAGTATAACTAACTTTTCAGATAAAAATAAATAATATTTTTTCATAAAAAAAATATTTTAAATAAAGAAATGTAATCAACAACTGATAAAAATGAAATGACATTTAGAAATTTTTATCGATTTGTGCTAAATACTGGCAGAATAAAATTTAATTTCAAACTGGTTATTTATAATATTAACTCATGAGAACATTTAAGAAAATAATAATCAATATTTTTGTAATTACTTGTAAAATTTTCATTTTAATTTACGTCGGCTTTTACAAAGTTGATAAAAATGATAAATTATCGTATATATAATTTTATACTTATTTTCTATTAAGTAAAGATTAATACCGTCCTTTGGCTAATATGTATACTGATAGTATCTTGTTATTTAATGATATGAATTTTAAAATAATGTAAGGCTTTAAGTAAAACAATAAATTAAATAAAAAAATTTTTAAAAATGTATTAAAGGTTATATAAAATGAAAAGATGCTGAATATTAATATTTGCGTACTAAATTTTAGATAAGTATCTTAGATCTGAATAGTATATTAAAATTACGAATTAAATTGAGAATTAGTATAAATATTCTATTCCATAGTAAAACTCGAAATAATACAAAATATATTATACATTTTTTTTTTACAATTACTTTGGATGAAAATTTGTGAAATACATTTATAATATAAAACCAGAATTTAAGTATTTTTTAAATTCTTGCGATTTATTTTTGAGTATTTTATTTTTTAGTTTTCCAGTAATAATTTAAAAACAATCCCTAGTTTTATCTACTTTTTATATTTTTATTTCTATTTATTTGATCGAACAACGTGAAAAGTTAGAAAATATTGGATACATATGCAAAGGGATTTAGTTTAATAATTTGGAATTATAATATCGAATAAATTTGTAGCTTGACAAAATCTCTATATTCAATTTAAGCTTTACCAAGAATTTGCTATTGAAATATTAGAATACAGATTTAAAAAATAAATATCGAGTAATTGCAGCTTATACTAATATATTACAAATACCATTTTATTAATTTAAAACATTTTTTAGAAATAATTCTTAAAAAATTCATTAGAAATATTTTTGTAGAAAATATGCACAACAATTTTTTTAATTATATACATACATATTTTTACGGTATTAAAATTGTTTCCAAACTTATATTTCATATTTTTTCAGTTTAATTAAAATTTAATGAAAAAATTCTTGCATAAAATATTTTGCACTTAATTTTCTAAATATTTATATTGTACAAAAATACATTCGTTAACAATATAATTTCACTTATTAAAAGTAGACTTGAGTTATTTCTTTTCGATAAATTTCAAAAGTTAATTTTCATACCACGTACAAAATATATCATACTATCCGTATTTCAGATTAATTTAAAAATAATACCTTCTTTACATAAAATTTCTCTCTCATCGGATAATATTTTTACCAAACACTAGACTGACATTATTTGCGTGTAAAGTACTAATCCATTCTTATACAATAGACAATGTCCTTATCCTAAAACTCCAATAAAACAGTCGTAAGGGCGATAAAAAAAGTTTCAGTGCCCTACAAAACTAAGCCGAGTACACGATACATCTATAATTATCGTTTCTCCCTATGCCAACCATACAATCGTCGTTTTTTTCTCTCAAACGTAAAAAGACATATTATCATCGTTTAATTAGTACCAAAACTGAATGGGTGCATATGTCGAAGTACCTCCTCTTGTTCGAAGCGAAAGCACTCGTGTAATATCGATTTGTCAGACCGCCCGATGTACGAACCCTCGACAGAAGAACCTCGCCATAAAGAAAGACACCATTCCCAAGTTAAACGCGAGCTGCTGAGTACCGCTGTCATCCCCCTCGTTCGTTCACCCTCTCCGCGTTCGCGACCCCGGCCTCGATTCTTGGGTCAGTTTAACCCTTAGACTCTCGCGCTATTCGTCTTCGCCTCGACGGTGTACTCGGAACCTCGGACTTTCACGCGGAAAGAAAGTGCAAATGCGGGTCGTCCGCTTGAACCGTCTGGTCCATGGTTTTAACAACCCCCTACTCTCGGTTTTCTTCCTCTGGCACACGCAAACACACGCATGCACACGCACGCAAACATACACGAGCTATTCATTAAAATCAATACTACGGAGCTGCTGCTGCTGCTACCGCTGCCGCTGCTTCCCAGTACCCTGGCGTTCCTACTTACCAATTCGACATCGGCAGGTCAAGTCCACACGTGCTTCCGTCTCTCCACGAACGTAACACCCGCTTTAGCTTTTCCGTCGATGGGATTTCTACGCGAACGCTTAGGTACCTATCGAATGAGATGGACGGACAGATAGACAGAGAGAGAGAGAGAGAGAGAGAGAGTACGAAAAGTGGGTTATAGCATCGATGTAGCGATAATACGTATTTGTGTCCGTAGGTGCAAGCTCGGATGTGTGTGCACGTGCCTACGTACATGTGTACGCGTACCCGAATATGAACGCGCCTCGATTGTAAACCGTTTAAACCGAACGCGCGTTATCGAATTTCACACGGATTAATTTGTTTTCCTCTCGTCGATGAAATTATGCGCGCCTTTATTAATTTTCATCGCCGTGAAATTCAAATTTGGGAAATTACGGGAACGCCATTTATTTTAATGATGGGTAGCTATACGTATTCGAAATAGATAGTTAAAGGATGAATTATCAACTAGGCGAAAAATCGATACCGAATTATGTTTGCATGAGAAAAAGTTTCATTGGAATAATATAGGTAGATTGATGAAGAGGGAAAAAGACACAGAGATAGAGGGAAAAGTAGACGGAGAAGAAAATATAAACCTATCGTAATTTTTTAATAACGAGTTATATTTATTTCAATGTCTTATAATATTGACATTGAGAAATGAAAAGAAATATCGGGTTGCCACGATCTAGAGATATAAATTATTTAAGACGATACGACCAAGTTTCCTGTATCGATTGGCCCTTCGCGTATCCGCTCTTTCGTATCAAAAGAAAAAAAGATAAATAGAAACCCTTCAGTGACATAAACAAGCACTTAATATTTTTTTACCGACGACTGATCGTTTTTAATGAAAATCCTTGGGCTCAATATTACGTAACTGTAGACAAGAGCTAATTAAAAGTGCAACGGAAAATATACTCGTTTTAAAATTTCAAACTCTTCTAAATTCGATATTTCGAACGCTTCGCTCTCTTACGTACAAAGATCTACTAAAAAGATCGCGAAAGCGGATCTAAAAAATCCCGGACGAGCGAAATTCCCTTCGGCTCAGCCACGCGATCGACGAATCCCGATGATCGCTTCCACCGGCTCACGCGTAACGCGCGAATCTCCCTCGCGTTTAATCGGTCCTAGTTACGATCGTACCTGCGGTGACGTTGAGCTCGGTGTAGTCGTCGCTGAGGTCGTCGTCGTTGAGCTCGTCGTAAGCGTCGAGTTCGATGTTGGGCCGCGAAGACGCGGGCGTCCCGTCGTCATCTCCGGGAAGAGCCCGCCTAGTCCGCTCCACCCTGGGCGGGGGTGGGCCCGCGCTGCAAGACGAGGCTCGCAGGGGAGCTACGACGAGGCAGGTGGACAGGAGCAACCAACAGAAAAACCAGCAGATCAGTCTCAGAGCCAAGGGAAGTGCGCTCATCGCCCCCACGGCGCGAGTCAACCCCCGAAACCGGCCACCGCCGGCGCATCGACATTTTCCGCCACCGAGGTGGGAATACTCCCCCTCCTGCGACTCCGAGACCGACGCCACCGTCGTCCTCGAGCCGCCGAACAACGCAACCCCACTCGAGAGTTATCTGCGCGGTGAACCCGGCGCACTGGTTCTCGACTTCCGTTATCTCTTCGCCGCTTCCAACTTACGATGGTTTTCGCTTTCGTTTGGAGAATTGTAGAGAAGAATTGTACGCCGAATCTCTCTTACCTACTTATTCGCTTCTATTTCGTTAAAACTCCTGTCTCGTAGTCGATTAGCTGTGGTTTGGGATTGTATAGTTACGAGGGCTTCCCTTATTCGAATTCAAAGGTGTTAATTGGCCAGCGTTTTGTACTATACCCAAGGCGACAAAACTATCGACCATGGTTTCGATATCGAAACGTAACGATAAACGTTCAATAGAAAAAAAGAGTAACTGATTCGATACTTTACGTTAGGATTAAAGATTGTAAAATAGCTTTTTATAATTTCATAATTTTATTATTTCCCTTCGTACCTTTTTTCGTTTTATGGATTCGTATAGTTGGTGATATATTTCTTGCGATAAAAAAAAGGCGTTAAATTTATTATTGATAACGTTATAGATCGTAAAAGATCGAATGTTATGTTTTTTTAGGAAGAGATTTTTGAATATTAGCTACGTTGATTTCAAAATATTGGGACGAAACAAATATCAACATAATAAATATTTAAAAGGTATGGGTGCTAAAATATTTATTATATTCAAAAGAGTGTAGAATAAAAATTTTTAAAAATGTAATTTTCCTTAACTTTACAAGTAAGTTCATTAAAAATTAGAAAAATATCTTTAAACATTTACAATTTACCGAAAAATATACTTTCCAAATTTTAAATAATCGGTAACTATTTATGTATAATTTATTTAAATTTATAAAATGAGGGCAATAAAACACTCAAACTTCTAAACTAACTATTTTTATTTAAATATAGTTGAGAACAAAATTTATTTATATATATATGTATAATATTTTTATAGGGATAAATCTAATGCAAATTAGCTAATTAACTTAATTGTAAATAATTTATAAAAAATTAATCTCATTAGCTTTATATTTATTTATTAGATTCTGTTAAATTCCACGATATTTAAATGAAAACCATATATTTACGAATTTGAGTATTTCAATAACCCTCCTTTATACATTTAATTAAATATAGTACAAATATATATATATATTTGTATAGTTATAAGCTTATGTACACGGACATGTGTGCGGGTATGGATGAGTATTTATACGCATGCATGTGCGAATGAAAGTATGTGTAAGCAAACGAGCGCGTAAACGTGTTCATGTGTGCAAACATGCGCATATGAATGTGGGTATGTACGAACGTATGTTGATAGGCATAATAGAGATAAGAAAATAATAAAGAAAAAAGATCAGAAATTTTATTTATTAATAAATATATGATTATATAACTTTCCCACTTTCAGAACGGTAAAATTGATTATGCCTTGATAACACGTTTTCTTTCGCGTTTATAGGCGGTGTCGCAACTACGGCAAAACTCTTACTCCCCAACGGATATTTTATATTATCAACGATTATATATATGGTTAATTGCAGTCACTGACGCCCTCCTTGACAAACTTTCCTCAATTGACGGGTTTCCCCGCTTTCTTTTAGTCGCTGACTAATCAGAGAAATCCCTTCGATCCGTTGACACTAATATTTCTTGCTTCATTGCATATAAATGCCTACAATATATGTAAATTTACGTTTAATATAAAAAATAAACAATTATTAATACATTCATGAAAATTCAACTATAATTAAAAATAAAACACTACAAGATAGAAAGTATTTTACTTTTTTTCTGTTTCAATAATTGTTTTAGTATTGTCGTGATTTTAAATTGTACATATATACTGTAAAAATCAGAAATAATTATAATTTATATAATTTTCAATTTTCTATTTAATTATTATTGCTTCTTATTTTATATTTTTTAAAAAATCTACCAATTTTTTACTGAAAGTAAAAGCCTTAAATCTATTTATTTATTTATTTTATATATCTTTAATATTTAAGTTAATAATATATTAAATGATATGATAATAACATAATATTTTAGTTTTTTTAATGTATTTAAAATAAATTTTTTATTTATATCGTATAGTTTATAAAAAATTTCATTCATTCGTAGTAATTAATTGCAATAAAAAACATATTTTTGATTTATCAGTATCGCTTATTTTTTATTTGTGCATTAAATAATCATATTAATAAAATATAGGGATTTAAATATAAACAGTTATTAAAAATATATCATACAAATATTACATATTTTATAAAAGATTAAGTCGATTTAAAAACATATAATCTTACATTTAATTCCTATTTTACAAATTAATGCTAGAGGTTTCATTTTCGATCAATGAATTATCATCATAATCGTGTATTCCTCGAACGGAGTCGATTGATTCTAGAAAAATGAAAAGCTAAATTTTGAGGAATGTATAAAATATATTCTATTCAATTATCTTACCCGTGTATAATTTATTACTTTTCCTAACAAAGAAAATTCCATAAATTGACATTATTAAAACGAATAACGTTATTATGCAAGCAATTGCAACTATAACAATATTAACTCCAGCGTTTTGCACATCGGTGTGAAAGTGACTGAACATGTTGCACTGCAAATCTGAAAATTTGTTCGTAAATAGATTTATGTTGTTTCAAATTAGAATCTTTTGAAATCGCTTACTAAAATTCATTAAACAGGTAATGTTAGACGATTCTTCATCCAATTCCTTTACACATTTTGTTGTGTTATTTATTTCCTTTGAGCATCGATTATTACAAATTGGCCAAGATTTTTCAGTAATTGTCATATTTTCTAGTTCATCATAGCCAATAGATCTATAGATTTTTAAATAAAAATATTATTCACTTATCGTATAAATCTATCTTTATTTTTTAATAATATAAGTTTTATTTTTTCTTACTCGTTTAACTGCAGATACATCGGTTCATTTTCCAAAACAGTAATAGAACATAACAATGGCTCATCGCAATATTTTCCAGACCATCCGTACGCACAACTGCAAATACCACTTTCTTTTAAGCAAATACCGTGAACACATTCCATACCACATGCATGAGTACACGTAGGATTTCCTTGGGAATCGTTATTAAAATCATAAGATTCATTGCACAGACATGTCTGAGGTCCGATGCATCGTCCATTCGTACAATCACCTTCGCAATGTGGAGTACAGATCGTTGAAGTATTCGTACTTATAAGGTCATAGCCATCCTAAAAATAAATGTACATTAAAAATGTTATCACTACATTTCGCTCCGTTGCATTAACTTACAACGCAAGTAGCACAAATAGAACTGGTTTCATTACAATATCCGTTTTCACATTTGCATACAGCGATGCACTCGAAATTATCGTCTGTAAAATTTTTTTTCTCGTATCCATCGTTACACGTACATTCGTTTGGTCCTGTGCACCGACCATTTATACATTCGTTGTTACAGAACGGTTCGCACACAAATTTACTACCTTCTCGAAATCTGTGATTTTCTAAACAAGTGCAGGTGTTTGGAAATGTGCAATTCTATAATCGAATAAATCTGTTTGGTAAGAAATTCATAAATTTTTAAACAATCGTTGTCTCAATATTTACCCCCATAATACAAGATTCGGTACATATCGGTTCGCACGAACTTGCATTACTTCGAAGCTCGTAACCATCGTCGCAAGTGCATTTTTCTGGACTCAAACATCGCCCATGTGTACAGGAATTACTGCAATATGGCTGACAAATATTAGTTTTTTCTTCTCCTTGCGGAACGTATCCATCAAAACACGAACAAATTTCCGGTGCAATACACTTCTACAGATAAAAATATGAAATATTACATGAGATTAAAAGAAAATAAATAAATTTAGAAACTACCAACTCCGTTAACACATTCCGAAGTACAAATAGGTTCACAGATATGAGAATTATTAGTCTCGAGTTTATATCCTGTTAAACACGTGCAAGTATTTGGACGGGTACATTGACCATTTTTGCAACCGCGATTACACTTAGGCTCGCATGTAAAGAGGTCGTCATCCAAATGTTCGTAGCCATTGTAACATTGGCAAGTATTTGGTTTTACGCAATCACTGTTAATACACTCTCTATCACAAATTGGCTCGCATGGGGACGATCCTTCAACTGTGGGAGGTCCTTTTTTGTAACCATGAATACATTGACACACTCCAGGCTTCGCACAATATTCTAGATCGGATTTACAGTTTTCAAGACAAATCGGTTCACAAATACCATTGGCATCGCGATGATAACCATTTTTGCAAACGCAAAAATTTGGCAATATGCAATCTCCATTTTCACAGCCATTTTCACAAACAGGTCTGCAATCGCTTAACTCGTCGTCCAGTCTATAACCTGCGAAGCATTTGCAAGTCTCTGGTTTCGAACAAACTCCATTTACACCACACCGTTTGCTACAAATCGGGATGCACTGGGTAAAACTAAATTCTTTGTATCCTTCGCAACAAACTGTTTTTTCATGATAAGTTGTATGATTCTATGTAACAAAATATCGTAAATTAATGACTAAATAATATCATTGCATTTTAAGTAAAATTTAAAGTTAAAATTCATACCGATAATTTATAATTAGTACGAACTTTTTGTTTCCAAAAGTATAACAAATACCTTGATGAGTATACTTCTGTATAAGGAACGTATGTAGGAACCACTGTACTAATAATGATAAATAATTACAATTAATAATAATATATATGTGCCAATAAAAAGTATTATACCTATAAACTTCGGTACAGTTTGGTAATATGGCATAATCTAATATATTGTATTGAGCTGTTATTTGAGTAAATAGACCTGAAATTATCGCAATAAATCCGTTCAATTTTATATTCATAATTAAAATATTGAATGTGTGAAGAGAAGAGAGTTCAGAGAAGACTAAACGATGATATCAAGGAATTCTCGCGTCGGTGGCAAAAAGTTTTTTATCATCTTTAGCACTGACTGTACTTATCAGCAGGATGTTTTCTATTATTCCTGGTACTAAACTTCGTAAAATTATAATTCGATAATATTAATATATTAATCATAAATTAATTAAGCTCATTCGTCAAATTGTATTGTTCAATTCGATACGACTAATGTTCTAATTAAAATTTTATATGAACTGTAAATTATGCAAACATACGCATATGCATACATATATACATACATATATACATAAATAAATATATGCGTAAACTGAATATTTAAATTAACAATTTTTCAGCAAAAATTAATAAAAAAAATATTTCAAGTATCTTTTAATTTATAAGTCGATCTTAAAGAAAAATATATATCATGGGAAGAAATAAAAAGAAATGCAACTTAGGAAGGAGATTAAAATTACATTTTTGCTTATTTGTATATTTTCAATTTATTCGAATGAGAGATAAACAGTACGTAATATATATGCGTGTGTGTTTGTATTTGCATTTACGTGGGTATATATATTTAGTGTAATCACGTGAGAGCGATGTAATCATTAGCGTGAATGTGTGAAAGATGTCTTATCGTGATTTTAGATTTATTTGTTTATAATGAAGGATCTTTTTTGTTACCATGTGTTAATTAAATTTAAGAGAGAATTACTCTAATTTTTTTAATTAAACTTTATAACGAGTGATTTTTATTAAAATGCAATCGCTAATTAACATTTAAATCAATATTACATGAACATCATATTTTAAAATAATTTATTTAAAAAACTTATAGGAAAATATATTTTATAAATAATAAATTATTATTTGATATTAATTTGTATTTACACCATTTTATGTATAAGAAATATTTTATCTAATTATTGACACTGGTTGTTTATAATTTAAAAATCCCCACAATAAATGTACACGCAGTAGAAGTAAATTAAAAATATATATAATAAAATATAATATTTACTAGTTTTATTCTTATTCAGATCTGTATAACTATAAATAATTTCTTTTACATAAATTATTTTATTAAATGAAAAATTAGAATTTAAAAACATACAAATTGAGAATATTATTTTTGTTTTATTTACATCGTATAATTTTTATAAAGTAATGAAAATAAATAATTTCTTTTTAATAATTTTACATTGTAAATTTTTATTTTGATGACATTCGTATTAATCAATCGGAGCACATATATTAGAATCTTTACGACCATATTGTTTAGAAAATCCGGCCTTACAAATACATAATCCTGGTGCGGTACATACACCATTAAGACAATCTTTCTGACAATATGGTAAACATACGTGACCAAGTGGAGACTTTGGATCTACTCTATATCCAGATTTACATTGACATTGATTTTTTCCTACGCATATACCATTTATACAAGGTAATTGACAGGATACCTGTTGTGTGTGATAAGAATTCGGATCATACAAATCCGATTCATCGTCCTCGTCGCTCTCCGAATCGCACGGTTCATTATTATTATTATTATGAGTATTTTCGTGTAAGTTCGTATTACCACGAGGTGGATTATACGATGCGTATACTTCCTGTGTGGTATTCATATTAAACCGACGTATTTCAGGATTAATGTGCATTTGGTTATTATTAGGTCTCGCGTTCGAATTCTTCATAATGTTTCTTTGATTGTAATCAATGGTTCTAGCTGTACTTTCATCGAGCGCAGATTGACAATTATTTGTACAACGAATGGGAGAAACGGAAGGAGTAATAATTATAATTGCATCTGGTGTTGGATTTATTTGATGCATATTTTGTTGCGATTCGTGCGTTTGACTAGTCTCAGAATGTCTGTATGAATCATGAATTATCTGTAAATTTTGTTGTTGATTTTGCGTAACTCGATAACTTTCAGTACCATATTCGGGTCTTCGATTCACTTCGTGTATATTTACTGTTCTTTGCGGTTCATAGTTACGACTATCGGAATCTCTATAAGAATCTCGAGTTTCGTGCAAATTTTGTCGTTGATTTTGCATTACTCGATAATCTTCAGTAGTATGTTCTGGTCTTCGATTAACTTCTTGCGTATTTAGTGTTCTTTGCGGTTCATAGTTACGACTATTGGAATCTCTATAAGAATCTCGAGTTTCGTGCAAATTTTGTCGTTGATTTTGCGTAACTCGATAATCTTCAGTAGTATGTTCTGGTCTTCGATTAACTTCTTGCGTATTTAGTGTTCTTTGCGGTTCGTAAATTTGATGCCTGTAAGGATCTGAAATTTCATGTAGATTATCTCTTGGATTTTGCGTAGTTTCTGAATTGTCAGGAAGAGCGTGTTCTGGTTGACTTATTTCATGTATAGTTATTGTTCTTTGCGGTTCGTAGGCTTGATGAATGCCGGATTGTCTGTAAGGATCGCGAATTTCGTGCATATTTTGCCTTGAATTTTGTGTAATGTGATAATTTCCAACGGAAACGTGTTCCTGCTGATAGTTTTCTCCATAATTTCTATAAGAATCTCTACTTCCATGAGCGTCTTCTATTTGATCGGAACTATGAGTACCGTATGAAGTTTGCGTTGGATGTCTTTGCGGTGTAGAAGATCCTTGTGATTCGTGAGTTTGAGCAATTCGATAATTCGTTTCCGATTCATTTCTTCTATGCGCGTTTTGCGTTTGGCTCTGCGTTTCATTTAAGCCAATTACTCTTTGAGGAGCTTGAGTCTGCATCGGTCTATAAATTTCGCGTTGACCAGCTTTTATATGTACATTTGGCTCGAAGTTTGCTCTACTGCTC
Organism: Dolichoris vasculosae; assembly: GCA_018907195.1. Taxonomy (NCBI): domain Eukaryota; kingdom Metazoa; phylum Arthropoda; class Insecta; order Hymenoptera; family Agaonidae; genus Dolichoris; species Dolichoris vasculosae. The sequence goes on from JACCHY010000002.1 coordinate 24,337,877, forward strand.
GATGTAAAGTTTTGAGATAAAACGGCGCTGTTATATTCAACGCACTTTTGTGACTCATGATTCATGACAAATCCTAAATCACATCGGCATTGCTCCGGAGCTATGCATTTACCGTTATCGCATCCATTTTTACACTCAGGTACGCAGAAGCCACTGGAATTACGAGAGTATCCCTCGTTGCAGGTACATATACCTGGGGAATGGCACATTCCATTTTTACAGGTTTCGGGGCAATATGGTACACAAGATTCTTGAGTGCCCGGAGGATGAATGAATCTGCATTAAAAAGTAAAACAAAGGTATTTTAAAATACAAGTTTGTATTCTGTTTTTATTATATAATTATAATATATATTTCAAATTAATAACGTAATAAAAATTATTTACACGTGTACAATATTTTGCTCATAGTTATGAAAAACCATTGTTTAAATAGACAGAACTTGAAATTAAAAATTAAAATCCTATTTGAAATAGTATAAACAATTCATTTCTTACTTTATATTATCAAATTATATTCTCTATATTCTATTTATTATTAATAATCGTTACAATTCTAAAAAAAATAAAAATATTTTTTATCGTTGTTATAGTTTTTTCAGTATTACATGGAAAAGGAAAATGTGTAAAAAAATTCTTAGGAACGAATTTTGAATATTTTAAAGTTATGATTATTAACTCTTAAAATTTTACGCAATTGTATAATTTTGTTTTAATAATTAAGAATTTCTTTGCAATAAGTTAATGAATTATAATAATCACCAAATTACTTTATTTTCTTTTTCTACTCTTAATAATTTTTTATAACCGTATGTTATCATTTTAAAATAAAATATTTCAAAAAATGTCTATTATATTTTAATATATAATTTAATATATAAATCCACAATAGATGTATCAATTTTCATATAAAACACTCATTAAAAATAAAAAGTTATTGAATTTATACTTTATTTTCAAAACGGTAAAGTAATATATAACTCATTAAATAAAATTTTTAAGTATTGATTTTTAACTTTTTAAAAAATCAACGTTTATACAAATGCATTTATTTAAATGAATTTTTACGTTAAATATTTTCTAATCAAATTTTTTTTTTAGTTAAGTCTAATAATTAAAAAAATATATTATATGTTTATTGAAATAAACAGTAAAATGAATGAACAATAATTGAGATTTATAAAATTTCAAAGTGAATTAGTTACAAAATTGTCGATTTACTCATTTTTATAACTTGCAAAAATGTATGAATAATATGAAAATACGATAAATATGAATAATACGAATGAATTATTTAAGTTTACATACTTATGGAAATTGAATATTCATAAAAAAGCTTACATTATGTAGTTTTTTTACAAATTTTATTGTATATAAATAAAAAATAAATTAATATAGAAACTGTTTTTTTATATTAATATAATATATTTTTAATTATGTTTTGATTGAAAATTAAGAAGGAACCACTAAATATATAACATAATTTTCAATTTTGAAAAAAGTGTAATAGTATTTTATCACGTAAAAATTTTTTATAAAAAACTTGAATTACATTTTTTCTATAAAATTTGACAAAATATCTTTATATAATTTGTTTACTTATATCAGAAATAAATAAGTATTCCAATAAAAAATGCATATGTTTGCATACTAATTGAGATTATTGAAAAATAAAAAAAATTGCATTGCTCATTTCCTAGTAAACTAATATTAAAAGATAATAACATCGAGATAATACTATAATACATTCAAGAATATAAAGTTGCTCAATATCATTTTTAAAAATAAAAATGGCCTGACATTTAAATGTTATATTCTAATAAATAGAAATAGATTTAAGAAGCACATACGTATATAATTAGAAACTTTACCATGAAAGAAACGAACAAAAACTATAAATATATTTTTTACCAATCGTTATTATATGAATATTAAAAATAAAATTAAATTTGTAAGAATATGTAAACTTATAAAAGTATAATTACGTAACTGCAAAATAAAATTATTATAGCTGTTCTAGTACATGAAAGCTCTTTTAAAGAATACACTACACGTACTACTATTTATTTTAACCACTTTAATATGTATAAACGTAATTTAGATTTTAGTGAAAGTTTAAAGAATTTATGTAGCACACGTTTTAAATTTTTTTTTAAAAAAATTTAGAATTTAAGGCAAAAAATAATATTTCTCATAAATTTTATAATAATGCTCATTCCATTTAATTATTCAAATGATTTTTAGTTGAAAAGTACATTTCTTTTATGAATTACTTTTTTAAAATTCTTTATTCTCTTTTATTAGTAATAAAATTTGAATTTAAATCGTATTTTAAAAGAATGTTTATAGTTTAAATTAAACGTGCATAGTCTTATTATGTTTCAGTATGGCAGTTTTTAAATTTATAAGATATTGGTCTATTAAAATTAAATTTACATTTTTAAAGATAAAATATGTTAAAAAATGTTATATATAATATTTTAAGTGAAAGAGTTTTTCTACAGTTTTATAGAAGAATCGACATAAAATTAAAAGTAATTTTCCTTTACTCGAGTATAACCGGATTTCTAATAATCATGAGAAAAATTTTTATTCAATTCTTCTAATTAATTTTTGAAAAGAACTTTTTTGATTCATGCGTCTAGAAAAATAATTTAAATAATTCTATTTCAGTCTAATCAATTTTCTTTGTACGTTTTCCCACTGAAAAATATTACGTTGCAGATTTTTCAAAAATGCGTTAATTCTTCGTAATATTCAATCGTGTAAATTATTTTAAATTTAAAATTATTATTCTTTACTCTAAAATAGACCTATACAACAAAATTTATGACCGCAAACTCATTATCTATTAGGTAAGCGAATCCATAGCGAATAAAATAGAATTTGAAAATCTACTATTCAGAAACCTTTTTTATTTCTTCCGTGCTTCGAACTTTAATATAAAATAAAAAAAAAACAGTACAAAAGCTGATACGGAAGTAGATGAATCGGTTAGTATCGAAGCGCTGATGAATCACTCATTTTGGTAAGATGGCGGACAGGAAAATATTATTATCTCGTAAATTTATCGTTCCAGTCTCTTCCATGTCCTGTTTTGTTTATTCAAACAATACCGTCTCTGCACTTTAAGCCATATCTGGACCAGCTCATCCACTTCCGCAACAGATACTCGCCCTTATTCCAACCTACCCGTAATTACACGCGCAGATTCCAGGCTTCTCGCAGTTCCCGTGTGGACAGCCACCCTCGCACGATGGTTCGCACATCTTCGTCTCGTTCAAGAAGTACCCGTGGTGACAGCGACATTCTCTAGGTGCCACGCAGTCGCCGTTGAGGCAGTCGTTGAGGCAAACCGGCTGACACTCGCCGTTCACCTCTTGGTAACCGAATTCGCAGCTGCAGACATCCGGGGAGAAACAATAGGCGTGTTCGTGACATCCCCGTCTGCACATTGGCTTACACTCCCCGTACTCGTAGCGCCAGCCATCCTCGCAGGTGCAGATGTTCGGTCCGGTGCAGGTACCACCGACACATCCGTTGTCGCAGTGAGTCTCGCACTCACGGGTGATGTTGTTGCGTTTGAATCCGTCGCAGCATTCGATTATCGACAGCCATCCACGGACGTTGCCCTGAGAGACGAAGCGAATAATTGTATTTCGGCTTTTTTGAGTATTTTTTTAAGACGCGATAAACCGGATTAGAGACTAGCATTTGAGCCTAGCGGGAATTTTAAATGCATAAATCAGTCATAAATACCGTTTTTACACCAGCTTGTTCCGAACCGGGTAAAACTTCGACGAGACCTCTAGCAAGTTTTGAAATTAATGCATCATCGTATCTGAAAAAATAAGACCTTGTTTATAACGTAGTCTATCTTTTACACGTATGAACTTGAACCGTAACTTTATTAGTATGTATATTAGCGATTATTATGTACTATTTATCGCTTGAATTAAAAAAAAAAAAAACGTGACGTCGGTCGATGAAAATTTTCAATGTATGCATTTAATCGATATTTTTATGGAAATTATACGTTGTCTGAAACATATCAATAATAAGATGCTTCGTTTTATCATCGTATAAAATCAATATGTCAGACACGATAAATAAGAAAATAATTTATGTATTCTCGGTATTATGAAGTATTCGAGGCAAGTTCCAATTTTATAAGTATGCGGCGAAAATATCGAACTTATAACGTGAAAGGTAAATCACGATTAATTGGTCTTTATAAAACTTATTTCGATAAAAGTTATTATCCAACTTCCAGAAATATCTTAAAAGGCATGCAAAGGTTAAATTATTCCTTATATATTATATACTCACGGAACCCTTTTGTAACATGTGCCATTTTCTCTACCTGGAAAAGTGGCGTAATTTGAATCCGAATTAGCTTCCGAACTTAAAATAAATCCCGCTATGGTCAAGTAGTAAAATAGCAAAAATAATTTATTATCCGACATCGTGTCTCGCCTAATGTTTTCAAATGACTGCGCCTAATAACAATTTTAAATGTTGTTTATGAAAATGCGATAGTCAGTAACGGGGTTAAATAGGTCGATGTAAGTTTAATTCTGGAAATCATATTCAAGTGAGATAGCGAACAAACTTGACTAATAAATATCGTTATTGCTCAAATCTTTAAGTCTTAATCTTTTACACTATTTTAATAATCTGTATCTGCGATTATCAGTTATTCGATGTAGAATCGTATCGCTATATTCAAATCTATAGAGCATATTCATATCGGTAAAGAAAAATATAAACACTGGATTTTGTAGTATAAAATTTTTTATTTTCTTAAATATTAACAGTAATGTTTTTACAAATTATTGTTACATATAATATAATTACAATTACTATATATAAGTGACAATTAAATGCAGCATAATCACATTATAATTTAACGTGACTATCGGAATCCAAGTTCCTATAAATCGTTAAATAATAGTAATCAAACGATACATATACCTTATAACGCTAAAACCTTATTAAAAAAAAGTATAATAAAATTAGAAACGATTCATTGAGAAAATGCCGTCATTCAAGTACGATAAAATAAGCTTTCGAAATTTTCCTTTTGAAAAAATGGCTATTATGACCTACATCTTTACGTACCTTCACCTACTTTACTGCTTACAAAATTACAAAATAAAAATTGTCTGTTATACTCTACGCATACGAAATATATAAAGTATTCGATTATTACATATCAAAAGTAGACAATACGATATTGCGTTGCTTCCGAATCTAAATCCATCGTACGTATCCGAAGTAGCTTTTCACTACACGTACGTACACATCGTAATACTTTAGCGAGACGCAATTCCCTCTAAGATTATAAGCTGAGCCTCTATGCGGCAGTTTAATAAATAATGGAATTCTAATACACCAAGATATAAGCGGCAAAGATCATGTGTGAAAAGTATAGATCACCGAAAACTTTTTCACGATCGCGCGTCGATCGTCCATCCATCCACCCATCGAACACAAACAAACGCCCATCCACGTTTAATCGCACACGTACGCAGACGCGATACGCACTCGCTCGCTTTCCTTCTCCCGCTTACGCACGTGTATGTGTGCAGCACGTGTGCATCGGGGAAGTAGACGATTGACGTATGATGCAATACTACGGGTAAACTGTGCGAGCGAGATACGAGATAGGTGCTTTTTCCATCCTACATTAACCAGGATGCGCTAGGCTATTTAAAGTTGTACGAAAGACCTGTTATTTGACCTGGAACGGAAAAAGTCCAACCCTTATCGCTATCAGCTTTCGATACTTCCATCGTCCTTTCCCTTGGCGTTCTTACATAACGGAGATGATTTTGCTTGGCGCACAAGCGCGAGAAATCGTGAAATGCGTGTATCGCTTGGCAGTTCTTATCACAGGCCCAATTCGCTTCCGAAATTACGTGTCTTTCTCGAAGTGAAATGGCGGCGCGAAGGGAATCTCGTCGTATACGTGCTCCACATCCGTTTCCAGGGGAGTTGCGCTCCTGTGGGAACAAGATGCTGGTCTATCGTACTGGCTTTCCAATAAATCTATAAAAATTCAAAAGTTGTTTCTTATGTAGCGTAAGAGCTATTTCGAAGCGAGAGTCGATAGATAACGTGAGAGTATTATTCTACGGTTGCGCATTGTTTCCTCGGATCTCAAGACTCTAATGAAAATTTGATATATTTTGCACATTCCAAAGATCGATGTAACGTATTTATTTACTTTATATAAATTAAATGGGTGCTCGAATATAAATTATTTTTAAATGCCGATCGAGATAAAATTATGTTTTTTAATAAGTATTTGATGCGACTATTTAACGAAAAACTTTGAATCGAAGTCGCAACTTACGTAATAATCGTTACACGAAAAATAAAATAATTATTTTAAGTATTTCAAAATATTTTGAATTATACGAATTACGTGATATAACGCGGATAATTATATCATAAAGCTTTCGAAAGTAACGTTGATTCACAAAGTATTCAGCGTATTAAAACCAATAAAGTTTTCTGAAAAGCCATAAAAGTATCTTTTAACAAAGAATTTTAAGTATTACATTTTACTATAATGTACGTTTTTATTTTACCTTTTACTTTTAATTGTTTTTATATTTTGTAAATATGTAATATTCGCAACGGTTGTACAAATTGCGATTTATTTGAACGTACTTCCTTTTTCAACTTCTTTCGACGGAAATAGCAATCGTTGGAAGCTTTGTCAGAGATTAAAGGGTGTAATTTTACTCACCGCGAAGGTTACTCGATAAACGGATACCAATGGTTACAGTCCCATTAGCGTATTCGGCTGGTCTGTCGTCGAACCTCAAAATAGCAGAACTCGTGTCCGAACTTGCATTATACACTGGATTGACTCTTGTCATTGTACCTAAAAGCGCGGTAAAAAGAAATAAGCAGCGATTCAAAATACGAAGTTGGCTTTTACAAAAAAAAATTTGAAATTTAAATGAATCAAGCAACGGATCAACGATATACCTAAAAAATTTTTAAAAGCATAATTTGATCGACCCAAAAATCAAAGCAACTACGTACGAGGAAGTGTCCCAATCGTTATATCCAAATCTTTTACGGAAGCGTTATCCTTTTCCGTGAACTGTCTTTCAACCTTCCCTTGGTTGTAGATCGATAGTGCAGTCTTGAGTAATCGCGAGCGCATGTGAAATATCATGAGAGCCGCAACGGAAGTTAAGCCAATGGAAACTATCGCACCAACGACTATCATAGCGGCAACGTCGATTGGAATCGCCGACATCGATGTGCCCGTTCCGACTTTCGTTCAAAGCAAAAGGGAATTTCGTTTGTTATTTATCAATTGTATAGAATTGATATTCGTTAAATTATTTGTCTTGTAATTATTGTTTGAAAAAAATTCAAGAGAGTGTACCAGTTTTATTAGTATTAGGTAAAGCAATAATCTGTGAAAAGCGTTAGTTTCTTGAAATGTTTTACGATCCAATATAAACACATACCTCGCATTATCAATGAATTAAAAGTTTTCAAAAATTGGAGGTCTTTTTTTACCGATGCTGTTGTTGACGTAAATCGCAATTGCAGATGAATATGGCGAAGGTCGGCGTTGCACATATTATTAACTCATATACGTAATATAAGAAAATGCATTTGTAAATTTTTATATTTCTGTTTAGAAATTTTAATTAACTTTAATTTTATAATTTTTATTAGTAGTTCTTCTTTTATTTCAGTTTAGTTAAAATTTATTACCAGTAGTTTTTTGTTTCTTGCGAACAAAGTGTAATCAATTATATATTTTAAATCGTAAATTAAAATTTACAAAAATTATATATATTTTTAAATAATTAATTTTTGTATTTAAATTTTGTAACAAATTATTCTGTATCTGTTTCGTGAAGTTGTAAGGCATTTATCGATATTTTATATCTCATTTAAAATCAGACATTTTTATTAAAGCGTTAAGACTATCATTTATCTCTATTTTTATTTGAAAATATTAAATGTGCATTCTGAATATTGAATCACGCATTATGAATTTCATAATTTTATCTACGGATTAAAAGTCATTGATGTAAATGACGTTTAAACTTAATAATCGATTTTTGACCTAATATCAAACAATTATTGTTTACAGCAAATATTTTAAACGCAATAACGGTACAACATTCAATCTTCGAATATATTTTAGAAAGTTTAAAATTATTATGTATTTTGTAGCAACGAATATTTATGCATTATTTAAACTCCGCGATAATTTTTCGCTTACTTTATACCTATGTACTCGATAGGATGGACATATTTTTCTTTTTCAATAGCACCAATCAAAGCGTCGAATATAAAATAACTTGTAATTTCATAGAAAGAAAATGCAGAATATAGAATTACAGAACAATAATAATAAATAAACAAAATTTACTATCATAGGAATTTCATTTTATCAGACGGAAAAATGTGCAGGGGATATTGCGATGGCGCTGTTACTAGATGGACGTGGCTTTATCACTCAAGGTTATCTCGCAATAAACAGCCTCTCACATTGTAAATGCTAACACATCCGCCTTTGTTTCTTTATCAAATTTTTTATTTTATTAATCATGAGAACATTATTTTATTCATCATTCATAAATAGAGATTAATGAGTCTGGCTAAAATATGACTCAATTTAATACGAAATATATTCGTATTTAAAAATATGCGATACAATTGTTTTTGAATATTTGAAAAGCAAAAAGTATTTACATATTATATTTTAATTTTTAAAATATTAACCTACATAATACATCAAATAAAAAGCGGTATATGTGCGAATCTGATAAGTATTTATCTTTCGATTCAACAAATGAAATTGTTATAAATAATTATGTCAATAGATAATATTTGTATATACAATAACAAACAGTTAAATAATGAAATAGAAGATTTTAATGCATTTTAAATGAGTTTAGTATATTTATAAATACATATTATTACTTTAATAGACACGAGTAAAGAGGCATGTAAGATCGAACTATGTTATTTACCGTATCAATCTTAAACGAATCGATTTTCAATTAATGATATTTAGTTTTTCTTTTATTATATACTTATGTGTTCAGATATAGTTAGACATTTTATTATAGATTTTCTATGAATATTGAGAATGTTTGAGATGTTGATATAACTATTGTTCACATTACGATAAAAAAATTAATTTACTGTAATTTACTAAATTATTAAAAATTAAAATTAATTCTAAATAATAAAGAAATACTTTTAAAGCTAGTATTTTACTAATATAAATAAAGTTTTTGTTATAAAAGTTGTTTAGTTAAAAAACAATTCGATATTTATAAAAGAAAAACATTTAATTTATTTGCAATTTAAAAAAACGTGATAGAAGTTCTTAATTGTATAAAAATTGTATTTTTACTGAATTTTATATCCTCCAAGTACGAAGGAATTCACACGATAATATTTTCAAATTGTGACGAGTACTTTTAAACGATAACGTATTGGTGCGTTTAAATTTTATTCAGCTATCCGCTAAAAACTGTTTCGATCGGTGATTGAGACCGACTCTTTCGTGCATGCAAAAGGAAAGAAAGGCAGGACAGGATAAATCAAGATCGATGCGCTTTAAAAATCCGCGTAGTACGTGAACAAAATAAAACCTTTGTGAGTAGTTTTAACGTAGTCAGTCTTGGGGGAGACAATGACGCGAAAGTTGGATTGACGGTCGTCAAAGTCAAAATTGGACTTCTTGGCGGTATCCGGCTGTGAAAGTTGATTTCCTTCGATTGAGGTGGACTTGGGTGGCAAGGGGCTCGTCTTAAGGTGCGTGATTGGCTTCTCCTCGATCGTCTTGGTCGAAAGTTCTTCCGTGGTCGGGCCGTTTTGCACGAGGATCATCTCCTCCGGGAGGCTGGGGATCGTCTCTGAATCATTTAAATACAGAGAACATTGTTTCGAATAACAACTACGCTCATCGTTATTATCGTATCGCTCAACTTCACGCCTTTAATTTACGCTAATTGTTACGATGAACTTTAATTGTTTTTATCGTTTAACTTGCTAACATTTTTTGTAAATTTTAAATTCTATTAGCAAAAGTCTCGTAACGATAAAATTAATACTTTGTTGAGAGTAAAAGCTCGTTGGTACATTTATCGCAAATCATTTTATTTATACGAATGTTTATTTGATGTATGTATTTTACTTTTCTTTAACATGTAAGCAACAATGATTGTATAGGTTCGATATATTATACTTCGTGAAATTACTTTGGAATGTGACGTTTAAACCAAATAAATACAACCTTCACAGGACCTTCGAACGTGTTGTAAAATATTATTTTCACGTTTATATTATATATGCATACCTTAGGTATTTTACTATATTATTATTTTATAAATTTTACAGTTTCCAACTTTCTGAAACATTTGCTTTTTCAAAGCGATCTTAAAGTTACCTACAAAAAACTACCTACGATAAACTCAAGGTTATTTTACTAAATATGTGAAATATATTTTCAAATTTTATAAATCTACATCAATTGTGTAAATAATATTATCACGAGTGAATTACACAAACTTTTTGTAACTTTTATATTGAAAAAGTTTTCTTTAATAAAATCGGATTATAAAAAGAAATCTTGAAAGTTATAAAGAATTCAACAGTTTTATAAAGACTTTTTGCAATACTTAAACATGGTATATGAAAAGTTTCAAACAAAGAGAGAAGAAAAACTGGAAATCCGGGTTGAAGTACCAACCAAGGTGAATCACTTTTACGAATTCTAAATACTACAAATAATTATTTAATTTTTTTATCTATTTATCATAAAATTCCATATTAGGTATATGTAAGATACTTGCAGTTAGGGAACTTATTTTATTCTGAAGAAAATACTTTGTATCTTTTTTAAATGCGTCGATACATTTTTTAAAAAATATATGTAGCATTTATGAACGCTTTTCTTGTATTTTCTTTTCTTTTCTCGAAAAAAGAATATAATTATAATTTCTCATACACTACGTAGTTTATACCTTATAATAATCACTAATATAAGGTCATTTTAATAGTCACGAACGTTCTACAAACACAAAAGTAAAAAATTAATAATTTGGATGTTTAAAAGAAATATGTAAATATTAATTCTTATGTTTTACTAATGCAAATTTTAAGAATAATATTCAATTTGTAATGAATTTATAGACGCTAAAAATAGTTAAACATAGCTAATTTGTATTTCTTAAAACTGAATTATAATGATATTTTGAACTAAATTATAAAGCAATTTGAAAATATAATACATTTTTTAAACAATAACCATTTTTTATATTTTATGACGGTAATTTTTTATATAAAGTTTATCATTTTACATTTTGTGTACATAAAACTATAAAAAATATTTTGATTAAAAAGAAAAGTTAGCTCAGGTATTAGAAATTTTAAGATATTCCGGGTTGATACATATCATAAATAAATTTTGTGTACGAATTGCCTATCATGTTTTATTCTTATAAAAGTGGAGAAAATTAATTGCACATTACTAATTGCATATTACATTTATCTTTATGATTAGTCATCAAACTCGCTTAATTCGCAATAAAATTATTTAGGGTTCGTTAATAGAATATTTTGTTGCTAATGAAAATTAAATTGATAATCAATTTATAAACTTATTCGATTAAAGAAATTCAATTTGTTACTAAACAGTGAATATTTTTTATCGTATATTTTAATATTTAAATGTTCTATCATTATAATAATCGAATTTCCGTAAAATAATTTGGTTATGGACAACAAATTTTAGTAGAATTTATTAGCTTTTCATAATCTCTACGAATTTAATTTTGATTTTGTTACCATTTACTCATTACCGAGATAAAAATTCGAATAGTATAAAACCTTTGTTTTAAAAGTTATGAAACATTTTATAATTGTATTGTATTCATTGTTTGAATGAAAATACGTAATAAATTTCAAAAAGTCTCGGCTCTTATCTCTCAGCATCCTTTCATCGGTCAAATATTAATTAAGTTTTAAGATTTCAGAGTTCTTCGAGTCTTCGAAGCGAAGACGATTCAACTCTCGTGCAACTATCGTGTACATACGGTCTGTAACCCTTGATAATATAGCCTCCTTATCGTAGTCAATGACGTCGAAGTAATCAGTATTAGCTATTTTCGACGTAGTTGGACCAAGGACTAGATTAATGGATATGCCGGATGCCTCGAATTGATCGATAAGCGAGTTGTTATCCGGCTCGATGCATTCGCCGGTCTCATGGTGACACCGAGTCAACGGATTCTCGCACAGACAAATGGAGTTACACGCATCTCCCCACTGACCTCTGGGACACTTGTCCTCGCACCTGAAAAATTCAATGTTAACGTAGAGCTCGAGGCTATAAATAGGAGAGTATTACTGTCGTGCAGACTTTCATTAAGTTTTGAATTTTACAATAAGTAATTCGTACTCGAGCGTATAATTTTCGATGCAATCTAGGGCAATTAGAGATGCGTAATTACTTTGGTATCTCATGATTGTATTTCCTCTTCGCTGAGTTTTAATATTGAACTATTTACTCACGAGAATTAATAGTAGCAATAATAAAATGTATTTAATAAAAGTGATATTTTTTTGTTAAAATTATTTGATCGAAACGTTCGTATTATTTTCTCTCGAATCGTGATTTTATATTATTTTTCATTGATATGAAAATATATTTATATTCACAAATGTATTTAATACATCGATCAAGATTTTTAATTCTCTTATCCGCATAAATTTTTAACATAAAAATTCATTTTTATTTTAATCGACTACATAATATTCTACATAATTCTTACGTAATTGAAACTTTGCCAATTTAGACTGTGAATTTTATACTAAAATATCTCTTTATGCAGTAATTGAAAGAAAACCAGGAATTATATATTAGCGTATCTTTTCTTTAAAATTATTCGAATAGATATACGTATTAATTTATTAATTATTCGTTATACTTTAAAAGATAAGTTAGAGTTAAAATGACAAAGAACAAATTATTCAAAAAATGGAAAGTTAAGAATATAATTATAAAATATGAGTAACGCAATTAGTCGGTTAATATTAAAATAGTTCTTTTCCAATTATAAATTATTAATTTTGACAGCTTCTCAAACTTTCACATTGAAATTTGGTTATCTAATAATTGCATCTAATTACCGAGAACCCATCCATCCAGCAGGACACTTGCATTTACCGGAAACAGGATTACAGGTAACCTCTCGTAGACAGTTGCATTCGTTCTCACAGTTTTGACCCCAAGTTCCCTGTGGACACTCTGTGCGAAAATTTGAATTTTTCATGTCATTTGAAGAAGTGCAAAATTTGTTTTACTAGAGCTACTAAGCAGAAAAATAAGATAACGTATTTTCTTATTATACGTAACAAAAGTAGTTTATTGCCGGTAACTGTAAGTTCATCCAAAAGTTTATTTGCCTTGTACGGGCACAAAATATCGCAGTTTCGTATACTTATAATACGCTTAACGCGAATAAAAGTTTGTGTAGATGTAAGCGCTTAACGTTTGCAACGTAATGTACCAAAGTCTATAACTTCTTTTTTATTTCTGCGTGACATAAAGACAAGATAGAAATTGTCGTTGCAAGCGTTGCTTTATCGCATTGTGTAGGTAATCAATATCGAATTAACAAAAATAAAAAATAGTCTTCATTTTATTTGTAAAAAAAATTAGAGTAAAAAATAGCGTGTGAAATTTTTGTTTTTTTATTTATATGTTACACCAAAATAAACCGAATTACCAGAGATTTTATCTGGAAATTTTGTATATTTATAAGGAGTGATGTTGATTAATATAATTTACGATACGTCGTAAAATACTTGAAGCGACATAGAGCGATATTTTATATTTCTATATCTGATTGTTAAATTACCACTTATGGTGCGTACTTAAAAAGAAAAAGGTACGTTTTAATATCGTTTGACGCAGATACGAAATAGTTTCTATCATTTATCAGGATAAACAGAAATAAAGTCGGTAGCAAATGTTAGTCTTTATGGATCATAATTAGGTTTTAATATTTGGAAAAAATAATTTTATACTACCGGTGAACGAGATTCAACGCTTGCTTTTAAATATTATCGAGTAATCGAACAAAATGGCAAGACGATAAACTATTATTACGCAACACGAATCGCATTATTTATTTACGAATATTTTTAAAAAATGAAATTCCGTTAAACATAAAATAAGCTTCAAAGAAATGATTTTATGCGTATTAAAATTTAATTATTTCTTTCGCTTCCAGTAACCGCGTAAATTCGATATCAAACAAAGAGCCAATTTCATCCCGTCACGTCAGCTTACAGCCGAGCAAAAACGGCTTCTGCCACTCGTCAATAATTACTCACGAGCGTGAAAAGTCACTCACCGTAAGCGCAATCCTGTCCTTGGAATCCTGGATCGCAAGTACACTCGTTCGGAGCCGTACAGACGCCGCTGCGGCACTTTTTGCAGTAGGGCACGCACTTGGAATCGGCACCTCCATTTCCAACCAACTCTTGCACCGCGTAACCTTCGCAACATGCCGGTACGCTCTTAAACTTCACTTCCGTCTGTGGGGCGTGAAACGAAAGAGTTTCAATCGAGCGTAGTGCACGTTCTCTTTTCTGCGGACCATCTTTGGCCATGACTATATAATTGCGATTGAAACTAGACGGTAAATACGAGCGCAACGAGTTTCTTTTCTTCTTGGAATCCGCGGGTAGTTTTGGCAAGCCGAGAATTTGTAATCGCGAACAGCGAAGTCTACGTACGCGTAATTAACAAGGCGGATTTAATCGCGTTTCAATTGCGTTTAATGCTACCAATCAAATGCGCGATATATTAAAAAGGGAATTCGATCACGGGATAAACTTAACCAAGTTATTTGAAGGAGATACATCTGAATGGTTAGCAACGTACTTGCCGGTGATTGTATACTTAAAGAAAGAATGAAGAGAAAAAATGCGAGAAATTTGTATGAAACTACGATTTCAAAATGTTGTGAAATTTTTCTATTAAAAATCTGCATAAAAATGTCCCGTATATCAAGTGCTGAAAGTGACGTCGTAAATTCAATTCTGTTCTCTAAGCTATCGGTTACTCGTCTGACGTTCTATGCAAAAAAATGCACGAACCATGTAAAAAAAAGTCCCTATTCCTTCAAATAAAATAACTATAAAGAAAAATATGATAAATCTACTGAGTCAAATCATTGTTTAAGTACCAAATAAGTGATCAATTACATCATTGCCTTATTTGCAGGTACGGATAAATTATATGCTTGTACTCTTTATGTCCGTGCGCTTAAGTTTTTTTCATCGAGAACGTATGTGTTATCGTAATAAATATTTTATATCGTGCAATTTTTATAACGCAATGTAACTGATACATGCCGATTAAATATGTGGAATAAATATGTTAGGTAAATGATCTAATTATAGAGAATGAACAATAAGAAAAGGCTAAACGTGTTGCTTGAAATAACAGGTAAAATAGTTATTAGATTGCCATAATTTTCACGTAATAAGAAAGTGACATGTGAAATTAATTAATTCATAAATAACTTATATGTATATAAAGGATTTTTACAAATTCAAATATAAGATAAAAGAATAAAAACTTTGAAAGATACTTGTCTTTGCGTTACGAGAAATGTTTGTCGTAATTAAAATAAAAGCCTAGTTCATAAAATTAATGAATTTAATATGTATTAAAATTTTGTATAAAAAATTGAATTTAATATTAAAACATCGTTTCAATTACCAATGAAATTTATACATAAACTTTATAATTGATTTTCTACTAATTTTTTAATTTTTCCTGAAATTTTTTTCTGTAAGTATAATCTTTCAGAGATTGAAAGTACAAAATTTTAAGATTGAAATTAATTAATATAAACTTTTGCAATTTAATAAATATTCATATCAACTCTACTAAATTTTCAAAAATTTCATCGAAATATATTGAAAAAAATAAAATAAAATAAATGCAGCAAAATTTTCACCTTAAATGTATGAATATTATTAAAAATATATTATATAAAAATGATAATAGTAAAACATTGCAAATATATAGATATTTTAAACTGAAAATTTCTTTTTACGGAATATTTCTCGAGTACTTTTATAAAAAGCTCTTAAGCCAAACGGTTTTCTAGTTTCTTCACGTATAGTAATATCGATTTCAATTCAAAACTTTACAAGTTAACACTATTTTTACATGTATATTTCTATTATATGTCTAATTTTAAATAAAAATAACTTAGTTATTGCCTTGACATTGTTACATTAAAAATTTTAAAAAAGAAACGTTTATATTTTTTACGATACAAAATTTTTCAATTAAAAGTTTTAGAGTTGTAGTGCCAAATGAAGATTTATAAGAAATATTATCTTTTTAAATTAAAAATCCTCCTTTTATTAAACTACATTTTTTAATTAACGTTAGAAGTTAAACTTTCAATATTTACATACATAACTGATTATAATTGTATCTATAAAAGTATTGATATCTGTAACATTCGAGCAATTATTTATAATATTCAATACGTAGATCAGTATATAAATCATTTTAGACATTTATAATAAGAAATAAAGTGTTCAGTTTTAATAATTTCAAACCTAAGTAATTAAATTCATGACTTAATTTTTATCTTGAAAGCTAAAGACATTAATATTTTATTTTTAAACGAGTATCATTAATATTAAAATTCTTGTAGAAAACAGTTTTGTTTATATAAATGTTCTTCAAACTTAAATTTAAATATTTTAAAATCCAAGTGATTAAAATTTATAATAAATGTTTTAATTATTTAGCCATTTATAATCCCCATATATATAAATTCATGAGAAATATTTTAGTTCTATAAATAGAACGACAATTTTGTGATTTGTGTGTCTATTGTAATTATTAAAAAAATTGTTATGTATTTGAAAGTCAGAACGCGAATAAATGTCACATTTTAAATTATTATTTCTAACAATTTATTGAAATGAATATATAAAAAAATTAGTTACAATACGATTGTTTAAGTTTGCAAAATATTCCCATTTTTAAAATAGAATAAACAAATTAGTTTAATTATTAGAATTATTATCACTAAAACCATTTACCAGTGATATAATATTTTTAAATAATATATAAAATCTGAACTTTTCTTTCTTTAATCATAGATTTTTTTAATTTATTTTATTTTTGAACAAAGTATTAACAGATTTTTTCAGAAAAATGGATATATTTAAATCAAAGCTATTTGATAAAAGTACTTGTTTTTATAAACTATTAAACTTAACAATAATCAGACTTACGTACGTGTGAACTACAAAATTCATTCCTCTATTCGGTCTGTATAATCAGATTACGTTTCTGAAATCCCTTTGTCTTTTGTAATACAATATACATCTACATATTTACACATGGTCATATCTTGCGCAAATATGAAAGTCGCATAAAATATTCCATATATACTCGTTCACAAATTAAGGGACGATTGTAAAATTTTAAAATATAAAAAAATATTTCTCGTTAAGTTGGCTATTTTAAAATTCTTAAAGTTAAAAATTGATCAGTAATAAAATTTTTTGAATTCGTACAATCGTTAATAACTTCACGTTTACGAACTCGTTTGTTTTTAATTTTATGAGTTTACTGAATTTCATTAAATCGAGTAATATTTTTATGGTTGCATTTAAAATTTTATTATTTCTATTAACAATTCATACTCGCATTTTTCTTTGCAATAAAAAATAAAAAATATAAAAAAAATAACTTTTGATATTCGGTACAATAATATAAAAAATTAATGTTATATAATTTCATCTTTTACTAAATATATCAAACATTTTTTTAAATTTATTCTTGTATATTTATTTTATAATTAAATTTATAAACAACCTAATTTTTTCAAACAAATATGAATTTGAAACATTGAATTTTACTCGTAATAACGAATTGATACTACTCGATTGGATTCAATTTTGGATTCCAAGAGCAGACTTATGTAAATCTGCTTTGTCGAAATAAGCTATTAGTAAAATGCGGTCGATGATACAAATATATCATATAAATACTACATTTCAAATAATCGTTTTTTAATTATTTAGTATTGATATTGTTTGAGATATAAACAGTATATATTACGAAAAAAATTATGTAAATTTAGACGATGGTGGTGGTATTCTTCATTGAAATAATTATTAGGTTTCACGAAAAAAATTAGCTCAAAAAGTTAAAAATAATTATTAATAGTGATACGATTTAAAGTAAAATATTACAGATCGCTACTTTATCGCGATCTAACTTGAGTTCGAATGGTTTACACGTGTACGTGTGACACATCATATATTACTCACGACTTCAGAATAGTAACTCTCTCACGGGAAAGATAATTTAATGCTGAGTTCTAAAATTCTCACAGGAAAAGGGACGCGTATACAAGTACTTCCGGCAGGATAATTCAATAATGGATTAATAATTTTTGATTATTTTTAATAGATCAGAAAACGCACGAGTTACGTTCTAACGACTCCCATTAAAATGCACGTCGAGATCACGATTCAATACACTACTCGATATCTTTTGTTTGATATCGTCTATTTTTTTTATCGATCGTTATAATTATTCCTCAATTGTATAACGTAATCTTATGCGCGTGATTCAAAGTAATGCATAGTAAGACGTTCGTTCGATATATACTATGAACGTAGTTCCCAAGTTTTGTAACGATAGAAATTTGAGGTGTATACAACGTTATAAAATATTATAGATATCTAAATTTGAATATAACGCTTTTCTCATAAATTGAAAAATTTCATAAATTATGGAGAGATTTATGCGAAACATTGTTATCGTGTAATTGATCGAGTTATTTTCATCGGCAAGAATAGTAGTTTCTCCTCGTTGTACATAAGTACTATAATGAGGAGTAAAGAAAAAAATATTTCATAAACTTCACTCATCCATATATTTTAAAAGTGTTGTAAATGACTAAATGTTCTATTTAGTAACGTAGGCTAATAATGCAATCATATTGTAATTTTGAACAAGTTCATTTATTACATTTTAACCGAATGAAAGCTACTTCAAATTTTTTAATGAGTGCAATAATATAACAATAGATTTACATGTATTCCAAGTATGCGAAATCCGGCAGTAGTTTGCATTTTGTACAAAGTGTACGTATTTCGTTTAAAAAAAAACGAGCTAAAGAATAAACAAGTGGGTCACGTATTTGATCGAGCTCTTTTTTCGTTTATTTTTGTTACCGAAAAACGAAGCAACGTATTTTTTATACTCAAGCTTGATGATTCTCGCAATAAAATATATTAAAAATAAGACGATTAATATCACGTTAAAATTTTGTTTTGAAAAGAATGATTAAATCGAGCTAATTTTCTAAACTTTCATTTATGGAATCATAAATTAAAATGAAAAAAAGCTATAATTATTATGAATCGAGTATTACTAGACGTAGAATACAATTTAAAAATTGTATCCGTTTTATAAAATTTGATACATTTAGCAATAATGATGTATCTAAATCATATATCTTGGAGATTATCTACAGAAATAAATATCATAAGCTTATAACGATATCACAAAAGCGAATATCGTTGAACCATCTAAATTATATGAGAAATTATAAAGTTTGCAATTACTCGGGTTTTGTAATCTATCATCTATTTTTTGTCATGATTTATATCTTTATAACCTTAGAAATTATCTGCTCGTTGCTGACTATCCATATAGACGTGTTATTTTTGCTGATGCAACGTATAATTTTGATATTAAGGACACGATTTAGAATCTGGTGCGTAAAGTATCGTACGTATAAAACTGAGCATTCGGTCTAAACATTCTCGAAGGCTTACATGTTTTATATTTTTCTAATTATTTACACACGATTTTCGAGATGTTTCGGATCACGAAAGCAAGTTTTTGTAAATTAAAATAGTCTACATTTTGAATAACGAAATAAAAAAACCGAGTAACTGACATTGTGCAAAGATGATTAACTATTCGAGAGGTTCGGCAAACGTAATTAATGGCGAGATTCACGAGTAGCCGAGTACATAAATCCAGAGCCAAAGTGTAGAGAGTATAAACGCGAAAATGATGAAAAGGAAGAAAAGGTCGTCCGGCGATCTCGAGCTCGAACGAACACGATCCTCCATTTTCGAGCTCCGAGTATTGCGCGCGCAGACTCTGAGAAATATTCCCTCGTTACGACGACTTTTTACGCGTCTCGGCTACACGCGAGCCAAGTTTCGAGCGGAGCGGTTGGCTCGTATAACGAGTGCCGCGCTTGTTTTTCCAGAAGATTGGCCAACCTGGCTATACATGTCGAAGTGCGCGTATTATTTCAGCTCCTCTTCGCACACTCACCTTCATTCGCCAACGTTCTCGTAACTCCGTACGAGTCTGGGGGCAGCGCGGCGGGATCTGGAGGCACCAGGCGAGTGTGTGAATTTCCACCGGCTCCACGTATTGTTCCCGCGACGTCACCGTGTAGCTATTAATTTTCCCAAGTGTTTATAAATAATATGCAGGGCGACGGGTATAGTAGTATAGTAATTACATGCAAAATTATTTCGTCGGAGGGTTGTTCGTGTTTTGTCTCTTATGCTTTTGATACGCTTTCCATTTCGTTTAACCTTCGACCGGGGCTTCGTAACAACAGATTTTTCTCCGTTACGGTTACTTGCCCCTATATTTTTGCTCGGCAGCCGAATTAAATATTTTAAATGGCTTACATGGAAATTGTTTTACGCGGGCGTACACCGATTGGTATAGTAGGTGTGCGCACCAATGAATATGCAATCAATGTAAGAAAGTGGTAATATTATTCAAAGTTGATAGAAATACTAAATTATTCATTGTTCATTAAGGAACATGCACCGATAGTTAACCAGTAATTAGTTTAAGAATGTACTTAAAATTTATTATAGTTCTAAAACCAAGTACGCTGATTTCGAGTTGTACAAAAATGATCCAGTTATTAAATAACTCGTTTAAATTGACTTGCGCTATTTATCAATTATTTATATTCTTCGAATTTTACTATATAAAGTTTCATTGTGCACTATTTTATTATCATTCTAAATTTTATATTTTTTCACACTCGTTGTTGATTTTATCGTACGTTTACAACTTTTTTATTGCCTCTTTTATTCCAATTTTATTTTAGTCAAATGAGTAATTTTAAAAAATACCACGCCCAAAATGTTAAACTGTAAGAGTGCGTATATTAATTTTGTCAGCATTTAAAGATCCGTAGGTGTACGATTGCGATTATTACATGAAAATTAGTTAGAGGTGAACAGTTTTAATATAAATTATAAATATAGTTTTTAACCTGAAAATTTTGCATTTTTATTGCAATAACTTCTCTAAGTAATATAATATTTAACCAAGAAATGATTATACTGTCGTTAACGTGATAAAATACCTTTTTTGAATTCTTTTTCTATATTAATAATAATTTAAAATTTTTATTAAATATTTTATCTTTTTAATATACTTTACTAGAATTATGTACTATGTAACAGAATCTCATGAATTTCTAATGCAGTCGTATAAAAAAGAATGTTGTTACGATAATTTCAAATATAATATTTTATTTTTATGGCATAGTAAAATTTTTAACGATTTTTCATGAAAAAATAATATTTTAAATCAATATTAGAATATTTCAAAGCTTCTTAGGTGAAGAATTTTAGTTTCGAATTATTTTATTAGCTGTTTGCGTCGATAAAAAATTAACTAGTTTTACGTAAAATCGCCGATCGAGTAAAATTAATTCAAACATCGCTTAAGATAAATGCAAAAATTAAATATCGATCGAGTACATTAAATATGAGTTTTATAAGATTACTAATTATTATCTATTACACTGAACTTTTTGTAAGGGTTGAATTGTTACAAAATTCTTGCATTTTAAGAACTTTACGTCGTAACTCAGTGTTACATAGAAATTAATTAAGCGTAATATTTTCTCATAAAATTTTGCATACTCGCCGTTGCGCTTACCTCTTGCATTGTGCAATAATTGTATAGAAAACTTTGTGAAAAAATTGTAATATCTCTATTTATATCGATAATATAACACTTTAATGCATCGTAATAAATTGTTACAACAACGAAAAATTAAGTTTCTACATATACAATCTTAATAATCGGTATTCCCACAGGTATATGAAAACATAAATTCAACATAAAATGATCGATCGTACCTTAAGAGGCCGAGAAACAAATAGATCTGGATAGCAGATTCGATTAATACATCCTTATCAAACTTACTTTTCCACGTGATGGCACACGTGTTCTCCACTCAGAGCGAGCGAAAACGGCAGTAACACCATAATCGCCGCCGTCGAAGCGACGAACCAATCGCATAATCGAGATCCACGCATGTTTCGCGCAAAGTGTAGCCGTGCTTTACGTACGTGCTATAACCTGGAAGGGAGATGGAGTAAAATTTATACAATGTTTCTTTACAAAGTGACCTTTTCCGATGGTTTTTTCCCGACCGCGATTTCCATGTTTGGGTTGAAAAGTTAAGTTTCATGCGTCGACGCTAAGTTTCGCGGTATTTTCACACGTTTCATTAACTATGGTGTTTTCACCTTGATACTGTATTAACTATTCACCGAAGGCTCATTAGCAGTTTCTTTTTCTTCTAGATTAGAGCTGCTAATATTCTGTAATGTTTTGAAATATTTACCAACTAACGTTCGTTGAAAATCGAGATCAAGGTGTTATGGATATAATAACTTTTTTAACGCATTTACGCATTAGTCTGTTTTATTTAAAGCAAGAAAAAAAAAATGATGTGTAAAGTATCTATCATTAACATTTACAAACATTTTCTTCGTATGATTTATTTATCTTACATGAAATTCAAGTAAATAAGTAATTTATTATTCATCAAAAGTATATTTACTAGCGATTTCTTATTTAATAGTGTTAAAGTGCCGACCGCTTCTAATCACATATATCGTTACGACCGAGTACTAATTCTAAAATTCATTCGCAGAAATTTATCACTTGCTTGAATTAAATTAATAATATTTTAAATTAAGATAAAACGTTTCTGAAAAGTAAATGTTTGCAAAGCAAGTATATTTATTCGAATTTGAGTAATATCTAAAATGAATGTAGATTTTTAATTTTACGAATTTAATTCAAATATAAATTCTATTATTATTTAATTTTAAATTGACAATAAAAATTACTATTTTAATATTTCTTACCAAACGAGTATTAAAAATAACTAATGAGAAAATGCAAATAAAATCGATAAAAAAGAAAATTTGTAATATTTTAAGGGTTGAAAAGATATGCTTCCATATACATATATTGCATAAAGTACCTGCGTGCCTTAAGATTTACTAAAGCAAGCGCCTTAAGATCAGTCGTAGTTGTCGAAGGCTTTGTAGCCATCATTTTCTTGAGTGGCAATCGTCGTAAAGTGACAATGGACACCGTCGAGTCGCTCGTCCGACATCAACGATCACAGAAATGCTAAGAGTTTCCTTTCACACAAATCCGCTTCGTCTTCTCTCTGTGTATAGTGAAAATAAAAGCAGCCCTTTATTCACCGAATAAGTAGATGTATAGAGAAAGATACGTGTATGTTAATTTGTAAGGCTTTTAAACCATGTTAATGAAAGATACTTGATTTAAATTGTATGCTCAAGTTTTCGATTAGATTTATTATTATAATCAAAAATTAATACTCGTTAAATTAATTCAATTTGCCAAAAAATATAAGTGTTTTATATCCGTATAATTATCTTAGATAAAATTTTAAAAAGAATTCGGTGAAAGTTAAATTCAAATAATTCAAACGTAATTAAAATATATTATTTGAATATCTAAATAATTATTTTAATACGAAATTTCACAAGATACTTTATATAATGAAAAATTTTTTCATATAATTACATTTCATCGCTTCAACATATCTTACTAACGAAATATAATATATTAAGCGATACCTTACAGAGTATTATATATCTAACGTGGAATAAATTACAGATTATCAAGTGTATAAAACAAATCATATTTTAATTTTTAATATACATGCAAAAATATAAAGAATGAAAATCTCTTATTGCTTATAATCAGGAAATATGATATAACTTTCAAAATAAAAAAGTTCTTGCCTTAAAGCAGTAAATGTATATATGTATATGTTTAAAATGTATCTTATATCATTAAAATTTTGATTAAAAATATTTTATTATTTATTCGAAATAGTTTCTTTACTTCTTATTTACATTTAATAATTTATTCTTTCAAACTGGATAAAGCTGTATTTACAGCCATAAATATTTTTAAATATAAACTTGATTTAAATGTATTGGTATGATCTTTGTAAATTATTATTAAATAAATTAATATACCAAATTTTTAAATATGCATATATAAACTCTTATAAATAAATCTTATATATGTACATATAAAAAATAACTAAATAAAAAATAAAATAAATTCAATGTTTATATTCTTATACGTTTTTATTATCATTAAATTTTCTATTCTTATCTCTCAATTCAAATCTTCGTTTCTACGCGCCGAAACATAATAAAATCAAATTGGTTCCAAATAATTCAAAAGACCAAAGATTTCGATGAAAATAAAAACATACATCTCTTTTAGGACTTTCCGACTAATCTTTTACGAATAATTTGCATATACACGTTCCACTTTTAAAACTACTTATTTTATCGACTGTTTCTCTTCCCTCCTCTCTTCCCCCACTACTTTTTTTTTCTCACTTTCTTACACGGATACTCGTTAATTTCTTTCTTTTAATAAAGAAATAAAAATAATTTATCTAAATTTATCAAAAATATTCAAGAAAAAATATTTTTACATAAATAATTAATGTACGAAAATATGTAATGATATGTATGTAAACAAACATTGAAATAAGTCAAAAATTATTTCAATTCCATTATTTTTTAAATAAATAATAATAATTTAAATATATAAAAATACCGAAATAAGTTCAAAATTATTGCAGTCACAAAATCTACTTCGCTTTCCTTTTATCGTATACTTTCTTAGTCTTTAAAATGACAAACAAAAAAGGTAATCACCAAAAAATAAAATTGAATTTTTTTAAACGAGTCAATACATCGAATAAACAATTTATCTTTAAAATTATAAAGCGATACATTTTGAACCGTATTTGATAGATTTGTCATTGCAGAAATCTTTAGCAAGATAAATCCACTAAAGCACTTGCCATTCTGTTCACGCATGACTATAACTAATTTGCCATCTTGTACAGGTGTTCTCGAGAACAATTTATGCGAGGACTATATAATTCTTGTTGTTTTATTCTGTATGCACATAAGATCGTATTGGAATATTTCGATTACAGCAAAATTCCCTTTCTTACTTTCTTCTCTTCACCCCCTCGTGCATACGTAGGACACTTGCATATGATTCAGAATAATATCACTTTCATTGGCCTCATTAAAGGCGGATTCACTTTATCAAATACAAATATTGTCACGATGGATAAATATTGTAGTTAAGTTTCTTTAAGGAAACTTGTATTGATAATAAGATTTCAATTATAAATTTTTATTTCGTGATAACGAGTGAATGTTTTTTTTAATTATATTATTTTATTCAGTTATTTCAGTTATTTTTCTACTTTGAAAGTATATTTTCTCAATTAATTAAAAATAATGTATTGATACTATATTATATAGTAAGCCTTAAATATATATTAAGTTTCATTTTTACTATTACAAATTTTTATGTAGTACAAGAAAAAAGTTTCTTTTTTCATTCTAAATATTTTAAGCTAAATTTAAAAAAATAAAGTAATACCGTTATATAAACTTTAATTATCGTTCGATAAAAATAAGCTTATAAGAATAAAAAATTCATAAAATGATTACCATTTTTATTAATTGCTGATTGTTAATTTTAACTTAAGTTCAAATAAGATTATAAATCAATATTAATATGAAAAATAAATAAATAGAATGAACGTATTATGATCTTTATAAAAAAGTAATTGTATATTGAAATATTTTATTAACTTGGTTAATCATTGAAAAATCAGTAAAACAGTAATTATATTATCAATATCTATAATTACTTAATACTATCTTGATCGAAACAGTTTCAAATAAGCACAGTCTAGATAGCCATATTAATCAATCTTAGAAACATTTTTCTACTAGTCATGCCTATACACAAATCTATATATACATTAGATCCGGCAATCGCGATCGTTATCGTATAGAACAAAATGATACAGACCGGTAGTGAGATAGATCGACGATGATGGGACTGTCACCGACTGTAGACTTTTATTTTGATTATTTTTAAGTACGCTGTTATCCCATTACGATAATGTAATGTGTTTAAGAGAAATAGTTGACTTATCAAATATAGTGAGTGTATTGAATTTTGCATAAAATAAATAACTGTTTTAAATGTTGTTTTGAATATACATATACATTATTAAACGCATTTTTATTAAGCGAGTATTCCGTTAAATGCTTCAGTCCTTGAAAGCGTATTATCTCGAGTAGTAAATACAATACACGCATTGGGATATTCTTTCATTAGGAGAAATGAGCTTAAATATCTTTTATATTGAACGAGTTCATGGAGTAATGTTGGAATGATTAGATCTATTTTCTTGTTCTGCGAATCGTTTTGATCTATTACAGTTTTTACGGATGTTAATTAAAAAAATATATATATTTTTTGCCAGAGATATTTTATTTATTAATATAATAATATTTTATCGATATTTAATTCACTCCTAAAGTTTCAAATAATTACTCGTGTTTTTTAAGGATATTTTTTTTATTTTAAATACGTCTTATTTAATTTTTCATAAACCGTATTTTATTCACTTACGTAATTGATTACCGTATAAAATTTGTTTGCATATTTATGCTCATATTATTTCTTTAAAGATTTTTTTAAATAACATTGATTATTCCGATAATTAAATGATAAATCTTATTTTATGAGTATCAGATACAACGATATTAAAAACGAATAATAATTTATTGAAAAATACTCACGTAAATAAATATCTTAAACGCAAAAAAGGTATGACTTACTTACGAAGTGTAACGAATTACGGGAAAAAATTATAAACTTAAGAAATTGGTTAAAAGAATTTAAACGCCACTTTAGTGCTAGTTGTTGTTTTTACCTTACATAAACGGAGAATGCACGAGTGAAATTATATAGTGAAATTATATGTTAACGACTTTTTATATTTGGGCGAGTTACAGCAACGGATGTCACCTTATAATTCCTTCTATATTTCCACATAGCAGAATACACTGTGAACACACAGCAATTTTATACGAAGTTGCCAAACAAAGTTTGTAATGATAGGGTAAATCTTTAATTAGGCAAGACTCCACGCATGGTTTCAATGAAAGTTTTTCAATTTTATTAAAAGAAACGATTTCATGTATTCTCATAAAATTAATTTTATTATCGCCATTGATGTTTCATTATTCAAAATAACTTTAACGTATTTTCGAAATTTCAACGTTTTTACATAGAAGTGTATAATTTTATAAAAATAATTTGATGAAATATTTCTGAATCTAATCGATGCTTTAAGTTGTCTTATTTTCCACGTTTTTTTTTAATTTTAAATAAATAATCATCCTTTTAAAGCATTATTTTCGTTTTAATTTTTATATAAGATTAAATTTTTTTTACGTAAACAAGATACACATAAATTACTAAAATTATAAGATAAATGTAATATTGATTATTCGTGTAAGAAATTATTTACCGAATAATAATATTTAATAATTTATTTGAAAAAAGTATTAAATAATATTGTACATTAAGTAATGAACTAAAAACATTATTATCTTTATTTAAAAATTTTTTCTATATTATTATATGATTAAACAACATAATAAAATTAACTGAATTGGAGCTTAAGATAAAATATTGATAGAATATTTAAATAAACTTTTAACAATATTTTACTAACGAGATAAACAAAATTCCATTTTATTAATACCAGATATTTTTTCAACAAACAATTAACTTTGAAATACGTAAATCAAGACATTTCGATTTCTCTAGTCATTTTTAATCTTTTTTTATTTTAATCGAACAAAAAATCAAAGTTTAGTCTTATTAATTGTAATTTTACTTATTATTTCCGTATATTATTATATCTATTTTATGTTCCTCAAATTATTAACGTAAAGGAATAAATTATCGACTAAAAATTATTTGATATTTTCTTGAATAAATACATTCATTTAATAAAAAAATGGTTTTTTGCATCTAGAACTTTAGTTCATAATAAAATCTAATGTAGTTATTCATTTACAGTCATTCATAAAAGAGCGGAAAATATTCTTTGTTTTGTATTCGTAAAATTAAATTATCCAATTCAACTAGAGCGAATGACCTTTAGAATTTATTATTTAGTGCAAAATTATACTTATTTTATGTACAGTCTTAATTAAGTTACTGGTTTTGAAACGATACTAAAAGAAATGCTATTCTTAAAACGTCTACGAACTCTACAAATTCATTTAAATGATTTCAAACGGTAAAGTATTTTGCACAACACCTTAAAATAGACGTATTACAATATTTCGTGCTCTTTGAATTAAATTGAGTAATTAGTTAACGATGGATCCACGTACATAGTTAAAAGAAAATCTTATACTTCTCTAGATTCTTCGGCAGCGCTATTACAAATTTAACGATATAATTTTTACTTGTAAGTCGATTTAATCTTCGATCCATAAGATCCTCGACCTCGTCTTTACATCATTATTAACATAATAAAAACCGTATTAAAAAAGTTCCGTTCCATAAATTGCTTAACGTTTGCGAATCTCGTCCGTAGTTCTGCTTATAATTTAAATCATTATAAATTCAAGTAGACAAAAACAAACGCTAAAACGCGGCGCAGGTAAAAGGACAAAGATAAAAAGAAAGCTTTTAATCCGCACCAATCAGTTGTCGCCTAAAACCCAGAGTACACGACGTATTTATGACATTTCATCGACTCTCCGCATAGCTACTGCGGTGATTACGTCACGTACGTAGATCGTCTCCATCCACGAAACATGTCTGCGTGTTCGTCCATGTCGATTGTTACCTCGTGTGGCTAATTGCCGGCAATCACGAGGCATGAATTTCACGGCAATCGCTTTTTGTCTTGGGTCGTTGTGGTCGCCATCGATTTCAACTATTATCGAGGTCGCTAAGATATTTGCGCATATTTAATGTGTTAAAGTAAATTAATAAATTTGGCGTTGGTATTACTGGATTTGAAAAAAAATCTTACTCATCCTATCGTCAAAGTTTTAATTTTAATTTATGTTAAATTTATTGTAGTATGTATATTTAATAGATATCTCGGTAAATTATTTGTTTATAATCTAATTCACGATAAAATAAAAACTTTTTTATGGAAGTTAAAAACTAATATTTTGCTGTTAAACCAGATATTTAACCATTATAGTTGTAATTTATCTAATTGTTAAAAACTCCGTGAATTAAAATATACGTTAAAATTTTGGGCTAAGTACATATACGATTAAAAGATATCCTGAAATTTTTTGTAAAAACCTAATTTAACTTCGGCTCCTAGATAACTTTAATTTAAAGAGAAAGTTACTTACATAATTAGCTTTAATTTATGTTAGAATGTTATTGTTTTCATGAAACAAATTGACTCCTAAAATTATCATTTTAGAGATGTTTTAAATAAATTAAATTGTCTTAAAAACAAAAATTCACATTTAGAATATCTTTATCGTTTTTGTAATCTTTTAAAAAAATCATAAAATTCGTAAGTTTTACACATTGTAAGTAGAAATACGTGTCATTCTGACAAATAATTACAATTTATATCGTACGCGAATAAAATGAAAAAGTATCGTGAAAAATAAGAAAATCTTTCAAAAAATCTCTCGATCGTAATGCATACATCGATTTAGAATACTCGGTACGTAAGTTACGAATAACCCTAAATATCGTTAATATAATAATATAATAATAATATTAATTTTCAGAACTCGAAAACGTTTTAAAATGTCGACAGCTCGAACGAGAATTCGATATAATATTCATAATATATTTATTGGACTGATTAGTCACACTTTCTCATGATTGAAGTATATATTATCCTTAATTAGACTAAATACGTTATTTATATTGATTTTTATAATAAAAGGAGACAACTTTCGAAACTACTTTCGTACAATCTCGAGTATAAAAAAAGAAGAAAAAATGATAAATACATCCTGTAGTGTAACCAATAAACGTAAGTGATAATCTCACTGTTATTATACACAAAAATTTATAATAACTTTCATTAAGATGTGCATAATAAGTCATGGAATTTTAATTATTTTCGTATATATAGAAAAAAGATTCATCTTACATATATTCGCCCAAATTATGAAAAAGTTTGAATAAAGGTACGATATCAAATTTCAGGGGAAATTCAACCTGAAAAAAGCACCGTTCAATCATCTCGTGACTTTAGCCGAACTTGCAAAAGTTTTTAAACGTATTCTTACCAACTTACACGGCACCAATTTCCTGTCCAATCGATCGGATCCAACGCGAAGACCATCAATTTGCAGATCTTACGTACGCTTATACACGATTTTCGATATTTCGTGTCGCAGACATACATAACAAACGAAACAGACGACAGCTTCCGTCGCGGATGGGCCTCACATCTTTCCTCTCGCAGGCGTCGACACTTCCTCCCGCGGACTTCTCTCTCTCTCTCTCTCTCTCTCTCAGGCCCGTTGTTTTTTCACGCTCGGAACGAGAGGCTCCCGGTTTTTACGGCACTCATTAGCTCGCCCGCCGAAGGAAAAGGAGCGCGCGGCAAGAAAGAAGGTAAAAAAACAACGCGATGGAGTTACGGCGCGAGACGGAGCGCACCGTTGCGCAAAGGCGATAAGGATCTCATATTCTCCTATATCTTTATTTCTCTCTCTTGCTCGTTCGCTCGCTCTCCTCTCCTCTGCCGGTGCGCGGCGGTATGCAACGGCCGCGTTACGTAAAAGTCGCTCGGGGATTATGCGTTCGCTCGTTAAAGGGAGGGAGAACTAAGTGCGTGTTTTGTCGTGCCATCGGTAGCGGCGACTGGCCGTTATTTCACGACCGAGTTCGTGTCTGCCTCGCGAAAAAGGGCCGCGCGTCTGTCAATTGACGCCGGCCTGACACTCACGCACTCACACGCGGGGCGCTCGATGAACTCCGACCCGTGACGGGGATGAGGACGAGCTTCGTTTATTTACCGGGGGAATCGTTTATGAAATTTTTGTAATCCAGCTTTTTACGAAAGAGAATACGTTTCAGCGTTTGTTGCGCAACGAAAATTATGTATTTTATAGTAGGTATCCTACTATATACGGATTACATAAATAAAAATAGGGTTTTGTCCATGTATAAATATCGATTTGCTCTTACTCGGCGAAGCGAAGAGCGGATAAATAATTGGCTACCTAATTTACTTAATATGATCTTGAGTTACGTAACTGCTTTATATCGATGATGCATAATAAGCGGTAATAATACGTTTTAAGATTAATTAGATTCGTTAAACGGTTTTCTAACCTATCCAATAATTCTCTTGTGTACTAAGTAAATAAGTTGTAATCACGGTAATCTCGAGTGTTTGGATTTCCTTCCTTCGAACGTGTTACAATTCACCGCTTCAAAAGTACGCAAAGTTTTTATGGGCCATATTGTTGGAATATGCGCGTATACGCAAGTGCGTTATAAACTCGGGTATTATCTTTTATTGTAATTGTCCATACGCGCGAATTAAAAGCCAATAAAGAGGTCTCCTCCGTTTATCTCATTTTCTCTTTCGTTTCTTACCGGCCTCCGCAGAAATCATACTTTACATACGGTCGGTTGTTGTACACACTTCCTGAAAAACTTTCACCGCGCGCCAAATCTATAGGCGCCTATACGCGCATGCGTGCACGTGTGCCTGTGTGGGTTACTTGCGATAAATGAAAAAAATATCGTCTCCTCGCGGATAGAGAGCTACGAGGCGCATAAAGACGCATCGAGAATTTTAATTAAAAATTAAAACGATCGCGTGGCCAAGATCGCATAAAGCGAGAAAAACGAAACACGTGAGGTTCCGTATGCTTTCGGTGTACTGCAGTGTGAAAAAGACGAAAGAGGTCGAGGCAAGGGTCACACCTTGGTCGAAACCGAACCACGAATTTCCTCGAGCTATGAAACTTGGAGATATTTTATCTATTTTTATTCGACGAAAGGAAAAGATATATTTGAACATGAATTTAGGTACGTGCCAAGAAATATTTTCTACTCCGTTAGAGTTTCTGTAAAAATTTTATAAACGAATTGAATATTATCTCCAGTTATTTTCTTCAAACTCGAATAATGATTTTATGATCTCGTAAATAAATCTTATCGTCGAATAAGACTTGCGTTTGTTTAAAATACAATTATATATTTATATACATATATATATATATATATAAACACGAAACTTTATTTTCAATCCATTCTATTATTACGTAGTTCTAAGGTGTAACTTACGTACGTTACTCGTTTCTAATATTCAACGGAAATTAGGAAATTAAAAAATTTAAATTAATATGTATAAATCGTACGCGAGGTAAATGTTGTATATATATCGATGAGTATCTTGTATGTTTACATCGAACGTATAACGTTTCACAGAAGCACTAATTTGAATAACATAGAATGAAATTATTAGATTAAAGCAACACTTTTTAATTAAATGCTTAAATGATGTAAAATTGTTGAGTTAACTTGGGTATTGGTCAATTTAAATAAACTATACTATCTACTGTAATGAATCGTTGTCGAGTGAAAGTATCGAAAAATTTAAATTTTGAAATATTAACTTACATCCTTCGGTCGTATAAAAACGTCAATTTTAATTATTTTTTACATACAAAAAATCGGTAACAAAATCTTATCGGATGTAGAACATGCGATTCCATTCGTTTAAATTTTGTTCGTCAAAGTTACATTATCCATGTCTTGTTTTAGATTTAACGTGATTTCTTTCCGACCATTCTATATTGTATTATAATCTTATTGGATAGTTTCGACTGTTATAAGTGAAGAGAAAGTAGAGAAAAAAACAAGGAAAAAAGTTTAATTTTCATTTATAAAAAATTTAAATATCGTATTTATTAATGCACATTTTAACATTCACTTATCTTATCTTTTGAATATAAAAACAATATTAAATTCTAATCTTAAATATGAATATTTTTAATAATTATAGATAAAATATATAATCCGCTTCTTAAATTAAAAACGTATATAAATTATTACAGAACGTAGTTCGAATTCTATTATTATTTTCTTTATTACCATGAAACTAATCGATATCTTTTAACCAATGCCATACATTAAAATCTACCATCAAACTGGCTATTACAAAAAGCCAAAACGGTAATAATTATCTTAAATTCGGTCTAATTCCAACTTTACCGTGCATTTAACGTCCGATTATTCAAACGAGTAACACATCGTATTAATTAGATAAAAGTTTGCACGCTCACGATCAAAGTGCTACCCTCCGTAGTATTTTTTCAGCTTTTTTTCCTCACGTTCGGTTAACACCATCGTCTATTATAACTTGCACGTATCCCCGCGAACTCTTTCTTCTTCCACTCGGACGAGGGCTGATGTACTTAGCTGGTAAGAGACGTTTTGAAAAGG
This sequence comes from Dolichoris vasculosae, assembly GCA_018907195.1. Classification (NCBI taxonomy): domain Eukaryota; kingdom Metazoa; phylum Arthropoda; class Insecta; order Hymenoptera; family Agaonidae; genus Dolichoris; species Dolichoris vasculosae. The sequence continues at coordinate 24,371,654 of JACCHY010000002.1, forward strand.
GATCGAACGACAGTGGAAGCGACTCTTAAGCAACGAATCTTAATGGCACTCGAGAGAAGACTCGCGAAGCGGTTGTGGAATCTGTTTTTCTGCTGCATCGTTCGTTTCTACCGCGTTTTAGACAATTTGTAGTGGCTTTGTGCGAACCGACAATTCGAGTGCGATATCGTTTATTGAAAATAAAGTGGTTATTCTTGTTCTAATAATTGTATTTTCGTCGCCAATGATACGCTTATAAATACATTGCGCCATTAGACGTTGCTATTTTAACCAAAATCTGTGCTCGAACTTAAAACAGAAGTGATTTTTATCGCGTATTGCCCTTTATTTACCAACGAGTCGTTAAATTATAATCGTAATCTGCATTTTATCGAATCTAACGTTTGTATATTCGCACAGATGTATAAACACAATATTACGGGATAAACTTTAAAGAACTTTCGATTTTACTATTTCTTTTTGTTCGAGTCTAGCAACTTGTAATATAGATTCATAGATCGAGTACAAGGTTGAATATGAGGATCTTAAGTTTAAAAGAATATTAATTCGATTCTCATTGTCTAACTTATCTGACTTTCTAATAACTAAAAATACTTAAAATATGTTTCGTATTTTTCGCGTACAAAAGTTGTACGTTCTTAAAGTGCCGAAATTATTAATTTGATTCTCAGACAAAAAATTTACACTTGATTACAGTGTATTATTTCATGTAAAAGTCGCTTAATACCCTCAATTACAGTATTTCCGTTATAATCCAGTAAGTATCTTACTGGCATGCATGTAACTGTGTGCACGTGTGTAGATGTGTCGGGTACGAGGCCCGCATAAAATATTATGATTAAGTAGTTGAAGAGGTGATGATTAGCTCGAAAGGGTCTGCCCTCTGTTTCTCGATCCTCGACTATGACCTTCAATTAATCAGGGTCCAGGCTTCGCGTTATAAACTACCCTCGACCTCCCATGTGTTATCACAGCGTAGTAATGTGCATCGCATACTTGATAATGATACTTTAAACGTTCTTCTTCTTCTTCTTCTTCTTCCTCTTTTTCTTCTTCTTCCTCTTCTTTTTGTTTTTGTCGTTGGACAAGTATGTAAATGAAAATGGCAGTTTACTTAATCATGGTGGTGTAAAATTGTGATCGAGCCGCTTATGGATGATCATCGTAAATGTGCACGCGATAATAGAAAGGTAAGGTCGGTATTAGAATTATAACTCTCTTGTATAAGAGAATTTTCACTCGATTGATATGTAGAACGTATCAGGTAATATATAAATTTAGATCCGATGTTATACACGGTGAATTATAAGTTCGATTACAAACCTATCCCAATTATTTTCACCGACTTTTTAATATTTATGTGGATCGAATGAAGCGTCACGTATAATTATTCGTACAAAAGAAATTTATTTTATAATAAAAGAAATGCAAATTGATTTTTCCCGTGAGTTTCTAAAATTATGGTCAATACTGCAATACGGATAATTAATGTCAAATGTATTACAAAAGTGAAAACGCGATACTCCCAAACGTTAAATTCTGACGACTTGTCGAGGTACAAATTAGTTTTCGTAATCGATCAGAAATAAAATACCGAGATGTCGATAATTACAGAGGACTGATAATAAGCGCAAGGCACGAATCCTTTGGCTTGCACATTAATTGAGAAACGTATCGCAAGAAAAAATATACAACATTTTTAATTTTATTACACCCTCTTCGATTTTTCTGTACTTTGAAAAAATTAATGCTCAAACTATTCGCGTTCGCAATAAACCATCGCAAACTTAATTCTGCGTTATTACAAAATCCAGCTATTTGAAACGAGAATGAAGAAAGACGATTCGAATTGTAAATTACTTTCGTAGGTGTGACAGCCTCGTCATTTCCTTTCCAGAACTCAGTTTACGGTGAACCATTCACCTCTTTATTCTCACCGCGAGATATTCAGAAGCGCGTTCGATCGACGCAAGCCTGCGAATCACGACGATCCATCGAAAGCCTCCGACAGTTGGAAGGACGCAGTTCCGCTGTGCGGATTCGCCGACGGCGGTTGCAAAGCTTTGGCTTGGGCCTTCCCGCACCCTAATAGAATGATTAGACCGGCCAATCAGCTTCATTGCCCCCCCAATGAGACGACAGAGCTGAATGCCGATGCACTCGTTTGCGATTTCAAAAGCACCGGATACTCCTGTCATTTTGCTTCTGGATCTTTATTTCCCGGCCGCCGCCGCAGCCAACTTTAATTTCGCGACAAATATGCAGGACGTTCGATGCTAAAACCTCCGACTCCTTGTCGCGGGATTACGTTGCTGTCGTTCGAGTGGATACGTGTCGTAGGAACGAGTGGATTGGAGTCAATTTTCGTTCCGTCGGGCGAAAGATCGAAGGATCGCTCGCGTTTCTTTCAGCCGATTGAACTTTTACATTTCGCTACTTTTGCATCGCGTAAAGAAACGACGGATCGTTCACTCGAGACAAACAAAGTACATTAAGACTTCGATCCGCGCAACCGCTTATCGTCGAAATTGTACTTAATCGATTGTTTACTATCCCAAGAGTTAAAGTTACGCGTCAGTTTCGATCTCCGACTACGAAATAAAAATCTGTCGTTATGATCGACGGAGAGAGAGAGAGAGAGAGAGAGGGAGGTTATTATTATTTTAGTTGGAGTATAAATTATCCCTAAGTATGTCAAAACGTACTTAAATTTTTTCAAACTAAACGCCGAACAAATTACATCGCTAATATAGAACATCGAGACTAACGCCGACAGCGAGCGGCAGTGAAAGGCTCGTCGTCGGTAGCTCGATGGAAGCTCCGATTCGCGGTAAAAATGACCGTAATAAAAATTCATAGCTGCATCTCATCAGATAGCCGACCGGACGTAATACGCTAGATCAACGAAAGTCGATCGCATGCGGGCAAAGAAAGCGATCGGATCGCGCTTATATTCGGGTAGTCGCGATCGAACGTAACACCGCAGCCTTCGAAAGTCGAGGGACTCGCGCCTAGACTTTGCGAAATCGGTAAACGAACGGCGCGCTTTTCTCACGACGCGAGTACCACCTTTGCTCTCGCCTCTTCGTTACCCTTGATCCAAGCGCGAGCAGCCAACGATTATTACGAACGTTAGGGTACTGGTATTCCGAGTTTCGAGGCCGAGCGTCATTACTTCGTCGGGGCCGTTTGTGTTCTCGGACGTACCGGTGGCGACGGCTTCGTAATTTTCTACTGCTCGCTCTCTTTTTTTCTTTCTCCAGCATCTTGAAAGATTGCTTTTGAAAGATCGACCGTCGTAACCGAGGCGCAACGCGGGGATCCGGTACGCGAGGCAACTTGTGAATACAAATGTTTGTTCGATAGGGGGTTTCACTTGGTGAGTGGTCCTTGGAAAAATCGGCTTTTGACCCCTTTCTCTCACAGTATGCATCAATGTTTTTAACAAATTCGAGCATCCGGCTAAACTTGTATTTAAGGATTTACGCGTGCGGACATTTATCAACGTGTCTTATTTCGCATAACTTAAGATACGCGTGTTGCATGAATTTGTGATTTATAAGTCGGATGAATGTTTTTAATGAAGAATGTTTTTTACTTTTAGCGAAAGGTGTATTTATACCTTTCATCAAATTTCAAATTCGTTTTAGCGAATTTGAGTATTCGATATTTATATCGGTGCTCTATTTTAATAATATAATTTTTCAATTTTATATATTTAATGTATTTAATATATTTAATGTGTTTGTCCACAAATTTATATAAATATATATATATATATATATATATATATAGACCAGTAACGAAGCAAAAATTGGTTCAAATATTATTCCTTAAAATAGAATTGGAATTGGGTTGAAAAAATTAGTTAGATTTATTATATCGTATATTGATTACGTGTATGAACACGTAATAACGCTTATCTCGTACTTTAAATATAAAAGTAGAGAATAAAATTTTGTTTATTAAACATATCAAATTGACGAAATATACAATATTATTAATTAAATTTGTATTTATTGAAAAAATGATAAAACAAATTACATAAATTTAATTTTCAAGTAAAAAAAATAATTTAGATTAAAAAGTATCGGAGATAAAGTCAAACAAAGTGATTTGAAAATTCAATAAAATCAGATCGTTGATCAAAATAAATTTCAACGTAACGTTCCAATACAAATATTTTAATACAAAGCTTCTCGATTAAATATTCGATGAATATTTTAAAAGTTTTTATTTATTATTTTATTTATTACATATCATTAAAAATAATCTGCATAAAATTTTACGTATACAAAAGTAATTTTTAATTATTTCATAGTGAAATATCGAAAAAATTATAAAAATCAAATATTCAAAGAGAATATTTTAGAATTATTATATTTATTTTTAAAAGAACGAAATCAACTTTTGCAATAAATGAATATTTTTTCTTAAATTATATTTAATATTATATAACTTACACAAATTAATTGCCTCCTCTATTTCCATATCCTTGGCAAAAATATTCAGAGTAGTACAGCTTACTTTTATATAAAAGAAAATTGAAGTAAAAGAAAATGTTATAGTCATTCGATAAATATTGTATTAAGAAAAATTTATTTACTATGTTTACAAACGTACGATGAAACGATACACAACATACATGTTCCAAATATAATCTTTATACAATAAAGTAGTCTAACACATAAACAACGCTTATATTTACAATAATTTCTTCCGACCGATAATGAAAATCTATTGGTTTCTCACCTGCATCTAATTAATTTTTACGTATATCCGCGTCGAATAATAATATCGATGTTACCATTAACGGAAAAATAAAAAAGAACAATCGTTGGCTAAAAAAACGTTATAAAAACGTTACAAGTTCCCCCGAGAATTCAAATCTATCATTACCCGCGTACGTCTAGCGGTAAATTTCTTTATTTTTTTTTTATTTCGCGTTACATACGTACGGACATTCGTACGTACATGCGTATATATAATTACATAAGTACATATGTGTATATATCATCATTTTTATATACCTGACAGATATATATTATCAATTAAAGACCGAACGGTGAAAGATGGATCTTTTGAGATAAAGCGAGAAAGTCTTGTACAATGTAGGGTAGTACGCACGAAGAGTTTCAATACATTTGAGTGTCGAAATAATCCCAGAAGTCTAAATCCTGATATGCTTTAAGTGGTCCTCAACCGATATCAGTGGAGCATTTATTATGTATAAAAGGTAGACGTAACTATTCACCTGTTTATTAGGTTGTACGTATAATTTATTTTCATGCTTCGATTAAAAGTAAACGTAATGAAACATGAAAATGTTTTGCAACGGGCTTTTTTGTATTTTCAAAAACCAAAACTTTTTCTTTATGTAACAGTACTTATATTCGATCTTGTCGAATTAAAATTAATATTTCTATTCATCAATGAAAATGCGCGAAGAAGTAATTAAAACTGTTTCGTGAACTTTTTTTTTCAACATAAATTCACCTACTTCGAAATATATAACGACTCTCGAGAAATAGTTGCCGTAATTTAACAAATTTCAACATTAAAGAAAATTTATGAATCTATAATAATTAGAGTAGTAAAAATTTTATTTCCATGATCAATCAAATTTATTAAAAATTAAAACGAAAAAAATTTTTAAAAATATCGGTCGAATATTTTCAGTGCTATGATGTTACGTTCGTTATGTATGAAACGAATAACGAAACTAGTAGTAATATCATCCCACGGTGTTTGCAATCGATATAGAAAATCGTCGCCAGCTATTACTCCGTTGATAAATTCTAACGATCCAACCATCGACTTCATTGCCGTTAGTAGGCTACGAAATGAAAATCAATAATTTATGTATGCATACGGGGATGTAGCTATTTTAGCACTAGCATCTTTTGCGAGCTACGTATATATTTGCATTCGCGAATATTGGATATGACCGTGCACAAGAATTGCACAACTCGAGAGCACTTTGAATTCAGAACTACGGTTATAGCGATTTCGATGCCAAGTTTGGGCTTTTGTGAGAATCAATCGAACTCTACTTTTATGTCTCATTATCCGCACTGCAAAGTATTTTAAAAGTTTTGAATTTACCGTTAAACACTAGCGGTAATAGACCGAGTTCCATAATTTAAAGAGAAAAAGTTCGCTATAAAAGAAAAATTCGATCGGAATTTTAAAATTCGAACGATTCGCTATTCGTAAATCAAGATTTTAACGAAATAATTTAGATATAAATTTTCGAGAATCCCGTGAGAATTTCCGTGTAATTTTTTTTTTCGCTAACATAAAGATATAAATAAATTGTTATTATAAAATATGTAAGTATTCGTTAGATCCTTGTGTCGTAAGGAGCATTTATTTATATTTAGATATTTAACGTCTTATAGCTATAACGTAATGAATTTTTAAGTCATGTAAGAAGTTATCGCACTTTTTTTTAATCAAAATTTGTTAAGGTTTTCCCGTAAGTTTTAAAAATATGTACAAAATCGTATAGTTAGGATAATAGTTAAAAAAAAAAAAAAGTGATCCTTTACAAAGAGCACAAATTATAAAAATAACGCGAGACGCAAATTATTTGATTTCATCAAGCACAGAATTATTTAATCTTGGGGGAGAAACCCGTTGGTATTCTTCTATTTATCATCCGACAGAAACATTATCTTCCGAACGCGAGAACGAGGAGAAGAAATACTAATAACAGCACAAGTAATGGTAAACAGATACAAATAATTCTTCCACGACTGGGATCACGAATTTACAGGATCGGGTTAACTCGAAAGAGTCATTGCTCAACGTCCTCGCTACCTATGGATCTTTTTTCGTACGAAACAAGTCGAAACGTTAGTCACCCGAGCGAAGGATCCTCGCAATAAAATCGAAGCGATCGAACGGCGCCGCAGAACAATAACGACGAGCCACTCGTTCTTCATTGTTCTCACCGAAGGACTGTCCTTGGCAACTAGAAAGAGAGAAACGGCTTCTTCCGCGCGGCAACGGCTTCGCTCGCTCGGAGTTCGCGTTATATCGTCAGTTGGGTGAAAGTCGAGGGGCTCCGCTGCATATGCGCGATACGCGCGGACCGAGTCATTGTTCACGTGTCCCTTTCCGCGCTCCGTGTGACTCGACGCTTTTCCAATTGCACAAGCGCGAGTGGCTAGTTTTCGGACACTTGCTCGGCTCTCGATGGGAAGGAGCCAAGAGAGAAAGGAAGCGCGATCAAGTGGTTTTCAAAACGGGAGCGATTCGGCAAACGAGAGTCGCGAGCGTTTGCGGAAAGTGTTAGCGACGACGTTCCGGAGGTTTAATGACGCGATACACGATACACTTTTTTTTCTTGCTTTTGTACTTTCCGCCGAGTCGAAGGAATGCCTTTGCTTCCTTTTTTTTTTTAAATTGCGAAGCAATCGGAGCGTGACTAGTAAAATATTCAATGAAGATATAAAAAGAAATGGGCTATTCCCGGGTGTAGTTATCGTTGAGCGATTACACATTTATGTAATTGACGTATCTATCGATGCTAAATAAATGAAACTCGAGCTTTGACTGAAAAAAAAAATCGAAATTCGGATGATAATCTCTTACTTTTAGAAACGTATATTCCTCCGCGGTTTTTCCCCCTCGAAGACTATGAAACGCGTTGCGGTTTGCATTGATAAACGTAGGATAAACGATTGAATAAAATTGCTCCATTTTCGCTTAATGTCAAATCGAGTGCTCGTTCCATTCGCATTGAAACACGGTTTTCTCCGATACCGACGTATACGCTCGCTTACCTTTTATCGAAGACGTTTAATTAACGACAGGTAAACCTGCCGGTGATACAATACACTTTGAGGCGCGCAATTGTCTCACAATTAAAGAAGTGGAGAAAAAATCGTGTTTCAATCGTATGTTAGATTTACGGCAAATCTAATGACACACTTGTACGTTGATACGTTTCGCTTGCGACAAAAGTACCGTCTAATGTCACGATCCGCATCGCGTTGTTGTTCCGCATTCCGCTGTTCTGTCTGAGAAATTCCCTTGTTTAGCCACGTAACTCCCAAGCATAATATGCGACACAGATTAGTAATAAGAAAAACAGAAGAAAAAGAAACTTGTGGAATCTCTGATGCGTTTAATCACTCGTTCGCCTTCATTTTTCAGGTTTGACAGACTCCGAACGAACTTCATAATTCACGCGAGTCTTTATCTGGACGGAGAAGATCCTTTTGTACGTATCTTCATTCTTTGACGTGGGAGACTCCCGCTTACGGGGGAAAATAATAAGAACGGAGAAGAAAAAAAAGGAGGAGAACGAGAGAAAAACATTACTTTCTTCTTTGCAATAGTCGGCTTTTGTACAGTGTCTCTTATCAACGATTCAACTCGTTATAGCGCAAATAAGACGATACTCAAGAGGCTTAACATTAGCGACGCTTCGAAGGAGACGGCGTTATTGTAAAATCCACTTCCATACACTTGTAAGCCCACCGTCTCGATGCTACGTTTGCAATAGTCACCATCTGAAACAGTTGATATTTTTTGTTAGATTTTTTTGACGATTTTGCGAGAAATATGTTTATTTTTACGCTTCTTTTAATTAGAATTCTTAAAGTATCGATACGGATCTTGTGATTTTCATTTCGTGGACGAATACATAATAAAATAATTATTTCCTATCTTTTCGTATAATCCAATAATCCAGTAAAATTACTTTCATCGGATGGAAAACGGTTTTGCTCTACTTTATCCATTTATTTATTTTTTATTTTAGAGAAGGAAATATTTTGCATTGAATATACGATGGAATAGTAGCACTAAAATTTTTTATGCTTCACGTAACTAATGCAAGTGAAGCTATACGCCAACCAATAACGCATAATTGAGAATGACGTAATTTATGTACACTTATCGATAGTATAGGGTATTTATTTAGCACTGTAACAATTCATATATTCTTAAATGACTGTGACTCGATGTAATCTCAATTTGGTATTATTAATGAATCTTACGTGAACGTAAAGAGCGAAAAATTAATTTAGAACGAATCTCTCATAATACTTATAAGCGTTTTTGTCAATAAAGCTATTTTACTTTATTGTATATATTATTAAATTACTTAAGAAATACTGTATTCTGTAATAAGCTCATCGTAATCATTAGCTTATGCAAAATTATGAAAATATTTCTTAACGTATATAAATTTTAATATTTATATGAGAAAATTGTAATCAAGAATGTCGAGATATAAATAAATATATCAATTTTAATAGTATTAAAATTATTACATTTTGTAACAACATAAAAAATGAAACTGATTTCTTTACGACTTGATTTCTTAGATAACGGTAATTATTTATTGTAGGTTTTTACAATCATTTTTATTGAGATTAATACTTATTTTTTAGTTATAATTATTTTTTATACCGTTGATTGGTTATATTTAAAAAATGTTATAGTCTATTTCTTCACCAAAGATTCCAAAATAAATTACTGTTATTCAATTAATATAATGCGGTAATATTCATCGATGATTAGTAGCTTTTTTTTTATAAAACTGATATATCATTTCATAAAAAAGAATAAATTGAAAATTTTATGAAGTCGATTATTTTTATGAATATTTTTAGTATTATGATTATTAGTACAAGATAATATTTCTTTCAAAATAATGTATTAAATTTGAAAAAATTATAATTTTATCAAAAAGTGTTTTATGAAGTATCAATATTTCATAAATATTTGTTATACGAACTCTGATATTTTTCTTTTATCTTCATTACGTTTACTAATTACATTCTTCTACATTCTTTTATACTAATTTACAAAGATTTATTTCTTTTACGTCGATGTTTAATGTATCAAGTGAGTAATGTATATATTGAATTTAATTTAAACATATTATCAGGCTAAATATATGTAATGGTAATAAAAACTATTCTATCTTTACCGTTTTTTGTTTGTACGACGAGTTTTTTTGTTATTTCTACACACGTTAGTGGTAATATTAACTTTGAGAAGATTATTTATACTATTTTTTCATAAAAATATTTTATAGCTTATTATTCTTATTGTAAATCTAATCGTCTGAAAAAAGAACGATTGATGAAACATTTAAATATTTGCTGGATCATTGTACGATGATTACGCGTGTTATCATTTGTTATAGACTCGTAAGATCAAGGTAATATTTTTATAAATAATGGTATCTATAAAAAACAGTTTCAATCTTGATAAACTATAACAATAATTTTGCTTCACTTTTTAAAAATTTGTTCTTAAAAATAACGAAAAATACGTTTTGAACAATTACTCGTACAGAATCGTTTATAACGAGATGTAAAGTTTATCGGTGTATTTGTTTTAATCAAAATCATGAATAATAAGATCGTCATCAACAATAAATCTAACGACTTCGATCGAACATTTCAATTGTCTGTTCTCCTAGGTTAAATTTCCAATCAAATTCATCATCTGTAATTTAAAGGTAAAACTGATTGGCTAATAACAGCATCGTTATCTAGTATTTATTTGTGACAACACAGCATAAAATTTTCAGTTCATGTTTGCTTTGAAAAAGTGAATTGCGATGTTTACGAAACTTGGCAATCAACATACCGTGTACATAATCGAAACTATTGAAAAACTGTGTCTTAATTATTCTTATTGACTGCATGCATTGAATCAAATTAAAAAATTTACTCCCGTTCTATACCGAAATAAAGAATATTCTCAGAAGATTGAAACCTGTACACTTCTTAAATTAAAACGTTAAACCATGGAAATCGTGTCTATTCAATGTTATATAAACACGTGTATCGAGATCGTTTAAAGCAAGCATACAAATACTATATTTTTCATCTGCAAAGGTAAATAAAATCGTTCGAATTTCAGGCATAATTAAGCGAAGGTGCGTATAAATTCGATTAGAATTGGTCCTACGTTCATCTATTTCAAGTAAAAAATCTCGATTTCGAATAATAATAGCAACAATGCCGAGAGGGTTAATTCGAAAAACACAAGCATTAAAAAAGCAGATTTAACCTTTGAGACGTTACATACACCGTGTAAAATCAGTAACGCTGTGTCTTCATTCGTGCTGGAAAAGAAAACAAAAAAAGCGAGAATTCGGAGTAAGAGCAGCCTTTCTTGCGCACTCCTTCCTTCTTACACATCGCCGCTCGTCTTGTACCTGTGCTCGTGCATTTCTGGTCTTGATACAAGACGCATGGCACGGGCCGTGTATCCAAGCTTGTGTAATACCTCTGCTTCTCACACGAGTCACAATGGATATATTAAGAGTTTTCATAATCTATCTTTTTCCATACGCATCAAGATCACTTCGCCCGAGCGTTAATTCGCTATTCCCCATTATTTATAACTACGTCATGCTGTCTTTTGAAACTAGGGACGACGGTGCCTTCTATGATATTATTACTCTTTAAATTTCTTGTTATTGCAAGCATAATTAGCATCGTAAGAATTAAAGTAGGACTCCGGGTTTCTTCAGGACAGAACATTCCATTCTGTTACAGCAGTGATTTAATATACTAGGCTTGCTCATAAATAGAATCGGAATTGACTTTCACGAGAGTGAGAATCGAGTTGATTCGAGCTGTAATTCGGTTATTTACAGGTAACCCTGAATGAACTCTTTTACGTGAAAAAATAACATCCATTTTACTTTAAAATTATTGTTCTTTTTTTTTGCCTAGTTTCGTACATCGAGGCATTTAAAACAAAGAACGCGCACAAACTTTATTTAACTTTAGAAATAACGTTCGTTCTAAATTCTTTACAACTGTAATATGTAAAGTACGAAGTTAAAAAAATAAGTACGTTTATCATATTTAAAAAACACCGATAAAAGTAAGTTTATTAACGAATAAATTCGAAGCTACCGTTGCATACAATTTTGAAAAAAGTAGATATTTTTATGCAAGATCTTGCAAAAATCATTTTAAAGCAATTTTAGCATACAAATCGAAAATTTGTGAAATCATTTTCAGAAATTTAATATTAAAAATAGGATTGCTCCCGTACAAAAAATATCCCGAGATATAAAAAAGCGAATATTTCACGCGAAGTTAAAAATGAAACGTATCGAATTCACGGAAATATCGCGTATTTTAAAAAATGATAGCGTACTTAATATTTATTAAAAAGGAAGCGCAGAATTTTCCTTAAAACGGAAAAAAATTTCTCGCGTACGCTTTCGGTGTAACGAATGGCAGGACGTGTTCCGCGAGGATGAGGAAGGAAGAAAAGAGAAACGGCAAACGTACATGCCAAATCTCGATTATATCAAACCTGGCAAATGTCCAATCGCGCAATTTTCAGAAGCGCGCGTATCGTCTCGCGAAATGATTAGTAGTGCGCGTTCGCCCGTTAAAAAGTCGGGCACAACCGTGCACGTAATTAGATAACGAGGCATCGCGCTCGCACACATAGCACACACACAAATTCACAGCCGTAGCAACCCACATCGTACATATAAATTTCGTTAGGTAAGAGAGCGATATCGTTAAGATTCGCGACCCTTGAGAAAAGTTGGCAGCCATCGCGTTCCCATCCGCGGACTCGCTCCGCTCGATTATGTCACGTGAGGAATTCGGCGCAGCGAGCGCAAGCGTTATACACACACGTACACGTACAACAGAAGCGAAATAAATGACTTCGTTACAGAGCGATCGCTGCACTCGCGGATCAGTTTAGTCGATAATTAGAAAGGCACGCGGGCGCTTACATCTAAGAGATTGCCGAGATGCATACGCTTGTACGCGATGTTGTAGTGTAGGCCAAATGGGTGTCTTTCGAGGGAGGATTCCGATATAAGTTACTCGGTTATCCGGAGTACACGTCTATAAGCGAGGCTGATCGTTAATTATGTTTATTTTTTTAAGTGCTCGAAATAAAATATTTTTATGCTTCTATAAAAAATTATGATATCGTTCGATATAAGTGATGCAATGCCAATCGAAGGTATATCCGTTCTGTATGAAAATTCTGCGAGTATGTAAAAAAATTGGATTTTTACACGTAATTACTAAATTATCCCCGTTGGTTATGTATTATTTATCGTGTATAATATTTCAGAATTTAGTAATTCGAATTTTTCATATTTTATTTTAATTCGTTACATATTATTTATGATCTTCGCGTCTTTTTATCGGATATATTATTTTTGCTGTGTGTGCAAATCTAGATAATACTCATGACTATAATTCTATAAAAACGATTGCAAAACTCACCTGCTGGACACATATAACATTTTCTTTCAAAGCTACTGATCTTTCCTATGCATTATACTATATCCCTGTGACCTGTCTTATGTTCACATATTTTCTTATTTTCCGAAGATATATGTTTATGCGAATAGTATCGGATTTTGGTTTTGTCAGCGCGCAAAGTCCTAAGATTCTTCTTTAGCAACTGCTGGGACTGTAATGGCTCCCAAAAGTAAGTAAGAATTTATCTCGATATCTCGGAGCGATGGATTAAAGTGGATAGTCATTTTTATTTTGAAATTTATTTGTATTTGTGGAATTTTTTTCATTTTCTATTTAACAACTATAAATACACCAACTATTCTTTAAATAAGTTGTATTTCTTTTATTTAAAAAAACGCGTAATGTTCAATTTTAATATTGATCTTCATTTACTTGTTTATTTAAAGATCTTATAAGCATTCGTCCAAATTTTAATCGAAAATAATTAACGAATGAATTATAATCGTATTCAAATACTAATAAAGACGATAAATTTTAAATGTTACTTATCTAATTGAACTTTACCTTTGCAATTTCTATTACCGCTTGTTACCTATTAACGACCGTTACAATTATTTTTTTGATAAAAGATTTAATAATTAAAATAATTATGCGATTATAATATTTATAAATGCAATAAGCATCTAGATAAAACTGTCCAGAAACTCACTAAGTCTTTAATACGCTTACGTACTTTCTCTTTATTAAATCAATTTTAATCACGATATTTCCATATAATTACTTATGTTGACTCCTTAGACATTCAATTTGCTACTAATTCTACTTGTAAATATAAAGTAATCCTTGATATAAAAAAAAACGTTATATCATTATCGTTAAAAATATATATTAAATTTAGGTTTAGTAGTTTAAATTAATGTAACTTAGTTATATAATAACTTTTTATTTCGTACACCTTTAATATTTGACATTAGAAATAGAAAAAATGACAGTTATTAATGAAGCAAAATTATTATTATTACGATTTCAGTTTTCAACTCGTAATTATTCATAATCACCGATTCAATTTATTAGAATGTTCACAAAATAAACATAAGGTATTGATTTTTCTCGCAAGAAAATTATTTATGTAAATTTTAACGAAGATAAATGTACCGCTAAAATAAAATAAAGATTTTTTAACATCGAAAAATACTCGCGAAAAAACAATATTAAAATATACCAAGTTAAAATTTGTAATATGTAATGGGTACTTAAAATATTATGAATTACAATTCGTTTAAAATAATGCATATATTCGATAAATCACGATTAATAACAGTTCATAACTCGATTGTATTTAATTGGTAATGATTTCAATTGGTGTCATAGCGCAAGTTTCCTTTTCGCAACACCGTTCCAGAACAATGTAAGCAGTTCACAGAAAATTTGTTTCTCAGTTTGAGTCACGTCCCATTCTCGTATATCAAACTAGTCCCGAGGGAATATCAAGCACGCGAATTCCTCCAATAAAGAACGGCGTTAATTTCCCGTAAAAGGCACCGCAACGCGAATGTTCAGAAAACACGCGATACGACTACCCGAAGAAAGTGAGAGTCCTGTCACCATTACCCATTAATTGAACAACCTGCCGGCAATTACGAAAACCGACCGCATTTCGCGTCGATTGTCCATTTGTTACTGGCTGGATTCTTTGAGTGGATAATAGCTCGAGCGAAGCTTTTCGACGAAACACGAAGATCGCGCATAACTTACCGTAAGTCCATCCGACGAGTTCGTTCGTTCTCAGATTTTCAGTTCTAAGCCAGTCTTCGAGGGGTCTGAAGTATTCCCTGAGGGCTGATGGATCTAGTCTTGATTCGCCAGTCGCCTGTTGCAGCACATCTTGCCAAGGAATCGAGGCACCTTTTTCCATCAACCTCCTGAAAACGAAGACACGTTACGTTTTTCTTTTTATTTTGCGTCACATCTCCGATGCAAATAGTTATGTCTGTGGCAATAGCGATCGATAATTCGCAATTCAATTTTTGGGCATCTAATCAGCCTTTGTTACGGAATGAGAAATTTATAATTCAATACTTATTGAATTCGCAACGTAACTTTAGAATTAAATTTTACTTTGAATGCTAATGTTTTTTTGTATCCGGGAAAAAATCGATATAAAAAGAATTCCTTTATATTTTTCAGATATGAAAATTTATGTCCATTCTGTGCAAAATTTAATTAAATCCTAATGTATGCGGTTCATGATATTATGAAAGAGTTACCGTTTCATCGTAAATTAATTTTTTAAGTTAAACCATCTATTGAAATGATAATAATGAACAATCGGAGTTAAATAATTTTACGGTCACTCGTATATTAAATGAAAAATGAGTTGGACATTTATTAAAATACTTAATTCTTTTCTAGTGAAAATAAAATGGCGAATTTTAAGGAAATTTCGTTTTTTAACTTTTAAATAAGCAAAAAATATATAGTTTGATGTTTAAAAAAAATAACTAAAATTCCATCTATGTACAAAGAAAAGTTAAAAATATGTACAATTTGTTTACTTTATTACTTGAATTTTAAAAGTAAATAAATAAACGATATAAATATATTATTTTTCATAAAATCAGAAACGTATATGTATAAAAAAATGTAATATATAAAATAAATGATGATTGCAAAATTTCGAACGCTTTACAATTAGAAAACCGTTAATTAATTTTATTAAAAATAAATCAATTTTTTGAAAAAAATCTTATGTAAAAATTAATTTATTTTTAAAAAACAGTTTTAACTTAAATTTTAGAGAACCTATACTATATAAACAACTACAAAAATTTAAAAGATTTCTCACTATATTATATAAGAATCAATCGAATTATCGATGTTCATTTTTATTTCTTTTTTATGCTCTACCGAGTTGATGAAGATAATATTTTTCTGAACTTTATGTTTCCGATGGAATTGCCTTAACCGTTTCTTCGATTCAAATATGTTGTATAATAAATTTAAATAAATTAGTTAACATACATAAATTTTTCCCACGATATATTTTTATAACCATTATTTACAAAACCACGAATTATACTTTTTCAAAAGATGTTTAAATAAAATAAAAGCGCTTTTACGTTTTCACATTAAATATACAATTAAACATTACAAAATTTCCATTAATAATTTTTATTTTGAAACAAAAAAAAAGAGAAAAAAACAAAATAAAACACTGGAGAAAAGCGAATCAAATCCAAGAATACGCAAAATGAAAAAATTCTGTTGGACAAATAAAATTCCTTTCTCCTGCATCCTTTTCTTTTATTTCCCCGCACGGAAATAGCAACGGTAACCGTACGTTTTCGGCTCGGCTCTTGCATTTCAATTTCAACGGCTCGCACAGACGAAGACAGACCGAGCGATAAACGCAGTTTACATTCGTGTCCTAGACTTACGCGTACTCGCGCCCGAATCAAAAGGTGGGCGGACACCACGATAACAAAAAGGATTATACACTCTCGCGCCGACTTGGAAAAAGTGGGTCTTGCATAATAAATGTCCATTCTTCCGAGGCGTTCTAATGTCGCGGGCCAGACGTAGTTCGAATGTCGGTAGCACACGTAGTATTTAGATTAACTAACCTCCCGGCTTTTACCATTCCAATTCGCGTGCGTGACGTATAGCAGGTAGCCTCGGAGAAATTTCTTACGTGTACGAGCGTACGGTGCAGTTTTTTATCCGTCGGACGCATTCGACCAATCCGGGTGGACTCGCGGGACATTGAATTTGCCGACAACGTAGCTCGTTAATTCGAGATTATCGCTGGGCACGAGGAAGTGGCCGAACTGGAACATCTAACGCTACTAACGCTATGCGTAAGGTTACATGATCGGCATTTCAGGTGACTTCGAGGAAACGATATGCCTTCTCGCGTTATCGGCTTTACGAGGCAGATATTATTATATTATTTAACTGGTCGCGGAACTCGAAACTCAGCTGCTTTTTCTGCTCCTATCGAGTGAATGATATACGCGAGTCGCTTACTTTCCAAAAAATTCACTTACGTATTAATAAAAGCGCGTTCAAAAATTTATTTCCTACAAATTTATCGTAAATAATAATATACGACTAAAACACATAAAGTGTACAAAATTTCAATCACCGTTTCCGGCTTTTATGCGCGAGACGAAAGTTATAGTTTCGCGTTTGTTTCTTAAAATAGAATATTCGATTTCAATTTGTATATATGTAAATAATAGCGTATTCAGCGATCAATTTTTACGCGATAGAAGAATAATTGTTTCTAAATGCGGAATTGTATCGTTTATAAAAAAGGATTATTTAACGTCGAATCCGGATTATATCGTTATCTAGAAAAACGATCTTTTTCACGATTCGCGACTCGATTCACACGAAGGAACCACGCGCGTAAAGGAATTTAAAAAGCCGAAAACTTCTCGCAACGTTAAACAATATCGGCGCGACCCTCGCGATCTATACGTACGTTAGATTTTGCAACAGCTTCGGCAGCGCTCACGAATATAAAAGGTTGGTGCGCGCGCTCGTGAGAACCGGACGTTGATCGAGAAAAACTCAACGGAATGTCCGTCGTTTAATTTATCAGACTCATAATTTCCGGCGCGCGTACACCAGAGAGGCGAAGCCGACCTCTCGTACGTTTCTTGCGCGCGTGCGTGGCGTAATACTCGGGATGCTGGACCGGAGGTTTACCTCTCTGCCAAGTGTATAATGCGCCTCGGTTAAAGAGCTCGCGATTACTCACTTGGGGCCAGATCGAATGTTTTGCGAAGGGACGTATCCATTGAACCGAGTACCTTGTTAACCTGAGACATACGGTGTACACCGGTACGATTTCGGCGGAGAAGGTTCGAGTGGATATGTAATTATTCCTAGGCTCTAAGAATTGTCTGGGCTCGATGTAATTTCCAGTCGAAGGTGTATTATAGGTCGTATGCACGGGGAAAAGGAACACGGCGCTTTTCTCGACTCCTAATCCGAGCGAAGACAATAAATTCTAATTTAAATATTGTTCTTGCATAAACTGGCTACCATATTTGTATTCTATAAACCGAATAATAGTTGTTCACTCGTCATATCGCTCGCGTCGTTTTTTTTCGTTTGCATCGATTCTTTATATCGCTAAGGAGTTGGTCTAGATACGCGGTTCAAGAATTTTTTTTTTTTATTGGAAACGTGCGGCGGAAATGGCTCATATTTTTCTGTATTCGACAACAATCCGTATTGATAAAAAATTGTTTAAAATATTATTACGCAAACTTTGAGACATTGATATATTTCTAATGGCTGGCCCGATTTCGTGAGCCCTTGTTTTGTATATCAGCAATTGCAAATTTCATAACTACAAATTCATAAGTGCATATATCATTATACATAACCAACCGAGTACAACAGTTTGAAGGAAGTGCAATAAATATTGTATAAACAGATAAAACGATTATTTTTTTTTAATACACAAGGATGTATTTTAATATTTTTTAATAGAATATTTTTTATGGATTTTTATACAAGACTGTTCTTTTATCGAAAAATGTCTAATTTTCATCTTTGCGTATTTCAAATACAATTTATTATTATTTATAGAAATGTGTAATAAAATATATATTTTGTAATCTAATCGTTAATTCCAAATCGATTAAATATGTTTCGAATATGCCTATAATAGTTATTTATAATTAATTACGTTGATTCGAAATTGATCTTTGTATACCATAATTTTTCCAATAGGAAAACCGATAAAAACTATATAAATAAATATAAAAAACAATCAGTTTAAAAATTAATTGGTTAACCTGAATATAAATTGTAATACTGAATAATTACAAAGATAATAGCGATTTAAAAAATATATTGAATTCACAACCGCATTCATTTTCCTGCTCTTTAGATCGATAAAAGAAATTCCATAAACTAAGTAATATCTTTTCCAAACTATCTACAAATAAAGGTAATTAGGTGTTATTTATTTTACGAAATAATCTGAATTATAAGATAATTTCGAACTCTATAATTTTTAATTACTACAAATTCACTACAATAACTAATAATTTATGCAAGTATTCGATTATCTTAGCAGAAACGATCAGCAATAAATTTTTGCCCATACTAAGAAAAATGAAATTATGCTACGATATCGTTTAATCAAAATTTTTAGTTTAATTAAATTTTTTACTCGAACGCAATTTATTTAATTACGTAATCTAATATAATTAATCACGTTCTTTAAATAATATTATAAAATTAAAAAATGATAAAAATTTAATAATAAATGAAGCACGTTCATTTTGATATTCCCGGTAGTTTATATTCATGCGGAAAAATAATTTATGGCGTTGGCTTAGCTCTTATAATGAAAACGGAAGTATCCGCTACACAAATCCGTCGACGTAACAGGAGCTTAAGGTATGTCAAAAATTCTCTTTTATCTCTCTGACTCTTCTCTTTATCTCTTTCTCTCTATCTGTCTTCCTCTTTCTCGGATCAAAACACGTAAATTCCTAGTCTCTCGCTCACTCGTGCGCGTGTGCGCAATGCAGCCAAGTAAACCGCACTTTCATAACACTTTCGGAGTGTAATGTGAACATTGTTGCCTTATCTACTGCACTATAATTAATTGGCGGCACGCTTATATTCTAATAACAGTGTGAAGTGGTTAAGAAATTACCAATGGTAAACAATTGGTGGGAATTTATTTTTCGCGCATAATTAAGAGTACGTTCAGGCTAATCCATTGATTTTCATATTGACAGCGGTTGTTATTAAAGTTTCGTGCTCGGAAAAAAAAATTTACCACCAAGAAAACGATACTGTAATTAAGATTGGTACACTTGTAAATCTTAGGCACAGTGTATTATTCTTCCTCTTGGAAAGGATAGTTCAATACTTGTGTAACTAGCAATGGCACTGATATTGATTAGTTTCAGTGGCTTAAATATTGGTTGTGAGAATAAATTTCAAACTTCGGAAAATAGTAAACATTATGGAACGTTGTTTCCAGAATATTTGTAAAAGATGTGTAAAAAGAGGGGAATAAAAATTTCAATGTAAAATTATTTTTATAACTATAATATAATATTAGAAATAATGGTAATAATTGATATGTCTATTTAATAATTTTATTTTATTTTGCAAAATATTGAATAATATTAAAACATTTTTTGTAGTATTTGTATCAAACTGCAACTTTAATCCACGTATACGAATTTTAAACTATTGTACAACTCTACCTCTATATTTATTAAAAAAATATTTCGAAAATAATATAATTACTCTTTTATTCTCTTATTGCATTCAAATAAATAAAATATGAAAAGGATCAAATATCGATAAACGTTATCTATAATATTTCGCGTTTAAATTAAGATTTTGTATTCGATATCCACAAATTTAATTTATATATTTGTTTACTTAATGAACGATAAAGCCCTAATAATGCGAATAAAAAATATATTTATTTCATGTAGAGACTAAAAATAGCATAAGTGGGTTCGAGATAATGTATATTACAAAACTAATGAATCAGAATTGTAAAAAAGTCAAAAGTGTGATTACATCAAGTTGCGGCTGCCCTCGTACTTGAGCATTTTATGAATGTATTATCAATTCAATCGTAAATTCAAAGTTATGTATCGCAATAGAATCAAGAGTATAGAAAAGTGTAAGATTTCATTCATACTTATTAAATTTAATAATACGTGCATTGGTATCCTTAGGAAATAATATTTCTAACGATACGCACTATTTAAATACTAACTTGTCTTAACTTTATTATCACATACTATTGTCTAGAATATTATTTACGTTTATAATTTTTAGATTTTCTACTTTTTTTCTAATTAATATTTATATCATAGCTTTTGAAAAGATACTTTAATTTCTAAGTTTTTTAACATAAAAATTATCCATTAAATTAACAAGGGTAATTCGTTTTTCAAATTAACATTCATAAATTTATAAATTCTAAAGGCAACAAAAACCGTGCTAGACGTTAAAAAAAGCATATAAATCGAAGATTAGACGAACCATCGATTTTATAATTCTGTACCAAAATCTTCTTAATTATTCTACGATTAAAATATACACAATAATATAAATATAATTCTTTTTACATCGAAATATCTTGGTTTAGAAATTCAGAGAGTTTATTTTTATAATTTAAGATTAGCTTTCTATTTAGAAAATACAATTAGATATTATTCATTGATCCATAGAAATAAATAGCTCCTTGATACGCTAAGAAAACTATAAAATTAAGGAATTTAATTACTTTATAAACTATTATATAAATACGAAGCATAAACGAATTATCCGTAGCGTTGACTAATTTCGAATTTAGATCCAAGTTTTCATAACCGAAAAAGAGTTAAATTCGAACGTACGGATGAATATTCAAGAAAAGGTTACAAAGATCGCAATAGCCTTGATAACCTATTACACCTAAACACTTGTCGAGATTGTTTAAACTTTAATCGACGATAGCATAGATGTAGATTTCTACTTAGTTGGCGGTCTACGTAATTTGAAAAGAACGCCATAGATTTCGTATGAAAAAAATAGATATGTCCGTTTCTTTTCTTTTTTTCATAACGCCTACTTTCACATCGTAGACTTTTGTATCGTAATCTGGCCAAGGCTAACGCTGCAGCGGCATCGATATCTCGCAAGGTTATATTATTCCTCGTCGCAGTGGAATAACGGCTGCGTCTGTTGTAATGCTTAGAAAATCCCGTGCAGCGTCTACATCCGCGCGATATTATAAATACAAGTACGATACTTGTGCAGACGTATGCGCGCGTCACGAAATCAGTACAATAGAATGGCTTGGCATTATCTTCTAAAATCAATGTGATGTAGTTTCATTAGCTGCTTGCTATATGATACGTGAGGCGGAACTGTAGAGAAAACGTTGCTCTACGAAACTTGATTTACCGTTCGCTCGCTGCGTACGACTCGTACGCTTATAAATGTATGTGTACGATATTCGTCAAATTTCAATGGTCAAAGCTGATTTACGGGTATATAATATTTCCCTGGACTAAAATATGCGGTACAAAGGGGAATATTCATATCGCTAATTGTTACGCGTCACAGTAAAGTTAAACGTAATTATACACCATCGTCCATTTTTTTAAATAGAATACGAGCAACGTATCAATATTACGTAAATATATTTTTATTGTCGTATCGGTATCGCCCGTTTCGACTTAATAGTAGTAATCGGACTTGTAGGCGCTTTACCGTAATTGCCTTAAAAATGTATTACACGTTTTTACGTTATATCCATGCGTCATATCGTTTAAACGTTATACGATAGATTTTATAAAGTTGTAAATGCTAAGACGTAATTTATATTTTTTAGATACTTTTCAGAAAAGATAAAATACAATTTACCTTTTCCAATGTTCCCTTTTAATTTATAATATTTATTATCGAACTTTCATAACGAAACAGAATTCATTTTACTCTTCGACAAACGCAACTAGATTTTGTAAGATACTTTTAGTTATCTATATTATACGTTTCGCCGGATTACAGAAAAACTTTAATTTTCTGTTAACCGCTCCCAGACGGGCTTTCTTTGCTACATATTTCGCACTCATTTCCAAGCAGCGTCACATACAAGTAAGCACATTACGTACTCTTATCGGTGAGTCGATCATTAATCGTGTCACTGTATATATGCGCTTCGAGTCGTGTGCCATATTTTCTTCGAAATATCAAAGGAATCTTAGCCGGGAATGCGATCTTTGGCTCTCATCGGCAAAATTCTCTGTGTCTACAGGCAGCTTTTTCTCCAACCACGTAAAAACAAACGTCTCTCATTGAGAAATGAGAGGCGCGAATTTCCCACCGCTTTTCAGTTGGGACTTACACTCATAGATTCTGATATACATCGCTGACGATTCCCACAATACGGATGAAATAACGCATAGTTTTTTCGATGTCCGTTCGGCAGTAGTTTTACCCGATTTCAGAAATCTCAATTTTTATTATATTAGGAATATGCAATATTCGCTCATATTGTACTCGGCTATCGTTTTTATTTCGGATCGATAAACTGTTCGAATTTCTAAAAAATTTCGCGTTACGTACGAATTCGCTAAAACACGAACATACTTATTACTATTGTACTGTATTATCAAAATCAACGATACAATATAAAAATTAACGAAAAGTAAGATAATTTTCACTTTTCCGTAATTAATGCGTTATTGAATTTTAATTTGCACGTTAACGATTCTTCGAATTCTAAAAAGTTACATTCCCATTACAATTTTCAAAGAATCGCTATGAAATTCAAAATACTTTTTACGGTAGAGAGCAGTTATCGTAAATGCAGATTCTTAAAGAAAAAAGTAAGATTCAGGGAACGCACGCGGCATATGTAAAGCTGATTCTTACTGTTATTTTTCACTACCGCCTTACGTAAAAATGTAAGTAGTCAACGCGTATGATTCGACGCCGAGTTAAGTATTGCGCAAAGCGAAGAAATGACGTTGCACACAAATGCACGAATTTCTCTGAGCGATCCTCTTGCGTCGGACTCGCCATGACTGTAAATATATTCTCGAATCGCGGAGTAAAAAACGGCGCCTTCCGACTTTTATAAAATATTGTCTCGCTTCGTTCGCATTTGGGTCAATCTTCCCTCGGACGCGGTCATCGTGTACAATACGATCCTCGCGAAACGGAAATTAGTCGCGGCGTTGGTCTTTTTTTTGCACCATCTCGCTCACCCGCGCATACCAGTGATTTAACGTGAAGAAATACAATCCGTCGCTCGGTTGCCACCGGTCCTACGGACTCGAGGTATTAAAAACTAATTGAAAATCAAACTTTGGGAAGGGCGTGTGCATCCATCCGTGACACTCGCTCGAACTGAA
The DNA here is from genome assembly GCA_018907195.1 of Dolichoris vasculosae. Lineage (NCBI taxonomy): Eukaryota > Metazoa > Arthropoda > Insecta > Hymenoptera > Agaonidae > Dolichoris > Dolichoris vasculosae. The sequence goes on from JACCHY010000002.1 coordinate 24,395,787, forward strand.
ACGACGTGTCCCTTGAGTCGGAGAAGGCAAATATTGCCCCATTCTTTTTCGAAACCTATCGTCAAAGGAGTGTGTCAAAGGTGGTAAAACAAACAATATCCAATCTGTTGTTATTATTATCGCGATTTCTTTGATCTTCGATCAAAAACGATCTTTTCGATCTTTCTTCGATCGAGTAAGAAATTGCCTTTACCCAATGAATCACGGAATTTATATCGATGACGGCGTCAGAAGTGAAAAAGGTTTCATTGTATCGATACGTCTGTTAAAGACATTAAATACCAAAGCTCGAAGCGTTACAATCGCCGCGTAAAAATATTTCATTCGCGATGCGCGCTATCGATTATCTCGATCGATTTAATTTAAATTTGAAAAACAAATATTAAAAGCGAATACGAGTTTCGATATCTTTCGTACAAGGCTGCACCCGAATTTAAGTTTGGGTGGAATATCTTTATTTTGCGGTGCCCCGAGTAGAAAAACTTTGTAAGTTTACGTAAGAGCTGCACAATCTACATCAGCGTGATACAACAATTTTATAAGGAACGAAAAAATAACGTTCGCGCGACGCTCATTGGGCCGAATTAACGATATAAAATTTCTCGCGGTATCGCCTCTCACCGCGGTTCCGTCGTTGCTGCTCTCGATCTCGTTGAACACACTTGGCCCGAAAGCTTGCTCGAGAAAAGGATACATAGAAGCCGAGCAACTGACTCCGAGCGATTCGATGTCCGTACGGCTTTGATATTTTTTTTCGTACGAACAAAAGCCGGCAGCGAATTTGCATGGCAAGTCGAGCCAAACGATAAAAATCGACGGTATTCGGCGGGGCGCGAACGTGCACTTGGCACTCTCCCACCGATTGCAATGTACGGTCTTGATGCAACGCGCAAAGAAAGATAGATTGAGATAGAGACGGACGGACGGAGAGAGAAGGAGAGCTTTCCAACGTGACGTACGTAAGAGCAGACGCGTGCTTTCCTTTTCTCCTTCGTGCAGTCCGATGTTGAAGCAAGGACTTATTTGGTTGTGTCCGCTTAACCAATTTTTGCAAAACTGACAGACTGAATTTATGGTAGCGGTGATTTGAAGTACTTTGCGGGGCGGAGACTTCCTGATCATTTTTATAATCAGTTGGCGATGTATTTTGTAATAATCAAGGTCTTGTTTATTTTTAATTGCTGTTTCCACGAGAATAAATGCAAATGTAAGCTTTGATTTGAGTCGAATAATATAAAAGTGGATTATTCGATTGTAAAACCCAATTAAACGAAAGGAAAAAAATTTGCGCAAAATATTATCGTTACGTGGATACTATAAAATGTACTTGAAGATTTTTATTTTTCTGGATTTTCAGAAATGAAAGTGGTACGAAACACGTGTTTTTATAAATATTCTACGTTTCAACATTGTTTTATTGTTTGACAGTGCCTTTAATTAAAAGATTGACTTAAATGATATTACTACCGATTTGAGTATTTCGAAAGGTGATTAGCGAAAGGTACTTTATACCGTTGATATAGACTTTTTATCGACTTTGAAGACGTAATGTTTAGTACGTATTATCTCAGAAGCGTAACGCTAATAACGACCGACATCAAAATTCGATAAATCACGAACGTACTTGGCTGTTTAAAACAATATCGCGAGATTATTTCTTATGCGTTTATCCACGGATTATTCAATTTGCTCCTACGTAAATGACATTACTCGAAGATCAAAGAATTTTTTGGTATATTTTTTTTAAAATATGTACTTCGCTTAAAAGTTACGACAATAACTCGAGTGCAATAAGTTTAAAATGGAAATTTTTTTCGAAACGTAACCTTGGCTGAGATTATCTATGGCTTTGATTATTATTTATGAAATTACGCGTAGGTACCATTCGTTTCGTAACAACTAAACCATCGATCATTTAAGTAACAAAAAAGGATTACACGCGATACTTTGTACCGTACAATTTCGAATTCATCGTCAATTGCTTCATGTAATTATTGTATCGGACGAAAGCTTATCAAATGTCTTAAATACCGCTGTACGTATCGAAACGCGGAGACGGATAAAAAGAAATTGGTACGTCTTTCAAAATATGATCATTAGTTTAAGTTTTTATAAAACTAAGTATTTTATCCATTACGAAAATTGGCTATTTTTTAAAATATAATTTACGACAAACACCCGTAAAAATAAACTTCCCAAGGTTCTTCGCATGAAAACGCACAACGGCATAAATCAAGAAACCTTTTTCATCCGATCAAAATAAATGCATAATACCACTCAACGCTTCCTATCTACGAGTACTTTACGATCCAAACAATACAACGAAAAAAGAAAAAATATGTACCGCCACGAGAGAATTAAGCGATTACTTTCGCACGCAGTTGCATCTCGTTCTTCTCTCCGTCCTTCTCTCTATCTTATCAAGCCGAAAAGAAAAATTCGTTCCTGTTGCGTCACAGGCACACGACGCTCAATTTTCTGCTGATCCCGGCTCGAGATTATATTCATTTCCTTGGATAGCGCGTACACCTATGCGGCCCCGTTTCTTCGGCCTTTAAACAGTGCCGTGGCTGACAGAAGATGAGCTAAAGATAAACGGACCTTCCACTGCTTTCTAGCACACAAAACTTGGGACAATATCGATGCCAACACATGTACCTGTGAGTAGGTGCACAAGTGTCTCAGCGAAATATTAAGAGCGAAGAAAGTCAATTTGAATTTTTCACGCCGATATTCATGCGTCGCGTACAAATTACTTGTCTCTATTGTGCTGAGTAACAACTTTAGTATTTTCGATGGAATTTTATGTGAATTTTTTCTTTCTTTGGTATAAATTTCTACCTGTCTGGATTTTATGTTTATTGTTTACATGTGATCCGTTTTAAACGCGTATTCGTAATTGGTATTTTTTTTTCGATTTTAGCAACAAAGTATATCGAATAAATATAAGTCGATCATCGAGATAAATATAATTGCGATAGAATAATTTTGAATTCACGATTCGAAACAAAATCGACGTATCGGTTGATTATCGTTGATAATCTATTCATCGTACGTTTGTATAATTTAAAAACATTTTACGTGTATTATATTTTCTGATTTGAACGATAGCGGATATTGGAAACATAACGTACGTCGGCAGTGATAATTTTCATTTTCGAAATCTTTACGTTCGGTTTTATCGTAAAAAAAATAAAAAAATAAAAAATAAAAAAAAATCGTACATTGCAAAGACTATATTGATCAATAGTAAATAAATAAACCGATTTTATCTATTATACATTTCTGTTTTCGCTTTCGTTTAAGTAATAAAAAAATCACGAGCTAAATTACGGTTTTAGGAAACAAATTTTTCGAGAAATTAACGGCCTTTACATTGTTTACGATGATCGTCCGAATTATACCACCAGACGTACATTTACACATTTACATCAATGTTTACGTTTTCACCGATCTTTGATGAGTCAATTTATAAGACAGCAAAGTGTTTGGTTTATCTCATTAACAAGCGATATTTCCCATACTTTCTAGTAATACTTGTCGTATCTCAAGAAACTGATAGATATTTGGAAACGTTATTCGCATACGCAAGAACAACTAAGCGTCTACGCAAAAAGCTACTAAAAGACATTACGCATATGGAAGAAGTTTTCGTTATATGAGTTTTTATAATAACCAGGCCTCGGATTTTTTTTTCCTCGTTCAAGTATATACACGTAGGTACATTGCCGGCGTGTGCGTATACTTTTACGCAATGTACTTTTCGTAACGATTACGACGCTTCGTTTGCGCACATACATTTTATGCGACGGTATCTCGCGTTTCCTTTTTTCGCTAAAATCTAAAGTTCAGTGGCAATCTTTTTTTGCGTACGCGCAATAAAAAGAAATTATCGAGCTCGACTCCCCGTTTCGTTCGTATTATCTAATGTTATATTCATTTGATGGAACGAGAATCGCCGGCTACTCAACTGTTAAATTTTATTATTAACTGCATCAGTATAGCGCGACGGCGCGGCAACACAATAATAATTGTGAGAATATATAATAGAGAAAGACCGGACATTTATTACTGCACAATGCAGTCCGAGTATGGAGGGAGAGAGAATGAATTCGAGAGAGAAAGAGAGAGAGAGGATATCAGCGAGAACGACTGATTCGTCTTGTCCACTAATCTGTCAATTCAGAACATCCGATAGCAGATAGTTAACTGACAAACATTTTAAATCGCGTAGAGAATTATACACGCGTGCGATACAAACGTAAATACGTACACATATGTATATATAGATTCTCGACGTTGAATCAAACACGTATAAGCAACGAGTGCTTTGGAAAGACAGTGGTGCAATTCGATATAAATATGAGAGAGCGTCGGTAAAGTTCATTGATAAGATCGGTAAGAAACTTACAAGGCTAAGTGTATTTGAAAATAAAAAACGGTAATGAATTTGAATAATGAAAATGCGTTAATGGAGTAATTTACAATTTTACGCGCAATAATCGGTATTACGTTAGATAATGAAATAAATGTCGACTTAAACGGTTGGATATTAGGAAAAATTTTAGATGGAAAAGAAGTTACATCGAACAAATACGAACAGACTGTAAATACATTAAATAAATATTGTTAAATTAAAATCAAGTTTGAAATGCTTGAATATATATATATATATATATATATATATATTCTTATTTAGATCTGCATTATCGATTATCTAATAAGATCGAGATTCGGTAGCTTCGCATGAATAAGTAAAAACCTTTTCTTCGTAATAAGTTATAAAATACTTGGAACTTGTAAAGCAAGTTATCTAATTATGTTTCTAATGGATCAAAATTAACTACCATGGTCTTAGAATTTTACCGTTCGGTTGGCCTTCAAACGAGCGGCCTTTAGGAAAAAACTTATTGCCAAGATAAAAAGAACTTTCTCAACCCGATCAATTGTATAATTAAGTATAAACTTGACACTTTGCCTTATTTTTCCTAGCACTCGAAGCGGTCGGAGATGTATTCTCGATAAAAAAGCGCCGAGTCACGTTGGGAAAGCAATAAAAAGTGCGCGCGTGTAAGTTTTTCGCCTCGAACCCGCGAACTCCTACGAAATTTCACTTTCCTAGCAAAGGCCGTGGAGCGCGAGGCCGCGGAAAGGTGCTTTGACCAAAAGCAACTCCAGGATCAGCTCCGAGTCCAATTGCGCAATACTTGGTAGGATAATGTGTTTCCATTGCGCAATCGCTCGATCTAACATGCGCATAAAACAACGAGGCGGGAGCGTTCAACACGACGATTGATTGAAGGATTGACCAGGATCGACTCGTCCTCGATCACCGGGATATTACAATCGATCGGTTTTCGATCGGTGATAATTAGTCTCGCGCGACAGATGCACGAGAAAATCTAGGATCTCCTCGGTGCATCGATCCGTTCGTGTTTCCGACGGATTCGTCAGTCTCTATCGTCGCTTTTTATTATCGTGGAACATCAAAATTAAATAATGTAATTCTTTTTCCACTAGATTCTCGTAAATACTTACTTTACAATAGACATTACGAAACGGTAATTAACAATTCATTATAATTTTTCTTTTTCTAAGCATTAAATCCGAGTATTAATGTTCACCGTTGGTAAAAGCTGTCCACTATAAACATGATAAACTTATTCTATTAAAATACCGCCGTAAAAAACTAGAGCACAAAAGCGTAAGCGTACAACCTTCGCGTAAATCGAGTTTTCTTGAAAGGGGAAGTAATGGAGAGCATTCGATATCGTGCAACTATGATGTCGTATAGCTTTGGGTATAATGATTCGATTGTACGTTTCGAACCTGAATGTAAGTCGATCCACAAAAGCTGTATGACGTAATTTCACGATTGGCGGAAAATTGATTCGAAATGCTCCTTACGATAATAATATCAATCGTACGGGAATCTGCATTTAAAGCTTAGCAAATAATTGATTTACTTTACAGTCTCGAACAATTTTTATAAATGTTTTTATAAACATGGCACGTATATTCTGCTCCATCATTTTTATAAGGAATAAATGTGATTTAGTACAAGCTTATAATTTATAATTAAATCCGAGTTGATAAATTAATGCACAGCTCGGAAATTCATAAAGACTTAATACAGTATGTCTAACGTTTGTATAATCAAGGTAAATTACAACACAGTAATTTGGATGCTTAGAAACCGTTTCATTAAGTAGGATGTAAGAAAATGTCACACTATCTTGAACAATCGCTACTTAACGTAAAACAATTTTATTTGAGTTTTTAAAAATTTTTAAAATATTCCTTTCAAGGTATAATATTCTTTCTCGTATTAAATACTTAATGTCTCATTGATCTATTTCAATATTAAAGACACTTTACTTCAATTATTCATTAAATTAGTATTTTCAATCAGCGTATTTACATAGAATATTTTCTTTCATTGAATATGATGCTAATGAAAATAAGTTATAATTAATCATTTGTTGCTTTTTTTTACGAAAGCTTTTCACAATGAAATTTATAAGCTTATTTATAAACTTGTTCTAATGCCTTGCGACATGTCTTTTACATTTGTATTTAATTCATAAAGAATGAATATGTAAGTAATAAACTTAATTATATAAATATTAATTTCATTATTTCGATTGTTTTTTTATACTTTTAATAGTTATGTAACGAAATGTTTCTTTAATATGTAATTTATTATTCAATAATATTACTTGCGTTAATTTATCGTAATTATAACTAATAAATCGTTTCATTAAAATTATGACGCAAAGTCTTTACTTTTTATAAGATAATACTATTATAGTAATGAAAACTTATCGTGGATAAATATTTGGTATTTGCAAAGAAAAGAAAGTATGATAGGTAGACCTATAGATAAGTGATTTATCATTCCAAAATAACTTAAGTAACCAATTAGAATACTAATGTCCGATTTCTCTCGAATTTTTGCACGAACACCATAAATACAAAATTTACGGTTTTTTCGTTATTTTCGTTTTTCTTAAATTTTTGAAAATCATGATTCTCTCAATGATAATGATGTTGTAAAATAAGAGTCATGTAAATTTGTAAGTACAAGTAAGTCTTACGAGCAACATTTAATCAATTTTATGCAATGAAATTAAATGACTAATATCGCCAACAACTTTGACAAGCACTCGTTCTCGTTTTAAAAAGAATCGGTATATCAGCATTAATTAAAAAGATATTTTACACCCGTCGTTCAACCAATTACACATATATCAAGAACACGTTGGACATAATACGTCGAATTTACGAGTCGCAAGTTGCATCAAGGACGACGAGAACTTACCCCAGTATTCGACCGGCCTCAGGGCTCCTGTAAAAATCACATCTGTGGAGCGGTTTTCGATGATCATCCAACGACCGCTGACCCGAGGCTTCGCACAATGATCTATATAACTGGAACTGCAACACACCGGCCACGAAATTCCTGTAACAAAAGGATAAACGGGAAACTTTAGTCAGCATGTGTAACGCGTACGTTTGAACATCGATATACCGATAAATACTAGATCGCGTACACGGTAATCTATATCCGCGGAACGCTAATCACTGATCTCTGCATCATTGGATATATCGTATCCGCGAGATCTCACGTATCGGTTACGTATACATGCTTCGTTTTTCACTCTTACTCTCACTCGCGTTGTCTTTCTCTTAATCTGGTCTTAGGTTCGCATGGAAACGTGAATAATCAAACTGGCTAGAAAAATAACGAGTAAAAAATATTTTAAGAGTTCCTTGAATTTGAGAAAAATTACTTTATTTTAATAATGAAAATAATTTGTAGGAAAAAATTATTATTTTGATTACTATATCTTTAATCTTTTTCAATAGAAACGACGATTTATAATTATATAAAATGCGCGCGACAAATTTTAATATTATTCAACTATTGTTGATAATATATCTCAACATTTATTTTCAAACATATTTACATTTTTTTAGAAATATATTTTTATTATTAATATTTTAATTTTAGTTTATATTTTTCATCGTTGAATAATTGATTCGTTTACTTAAGAAAATATATAAATCTGAAGATCGGAAGTGCAATTATATTTTTTAATTAGAAATTCATTATCTAGATTTCTAATATAATTAAAATATACTTTATTGCACTTTTAAAAATGTATTATGATAATATTGACTTTGTTTTCAATTAAATTTATTTGATACAAACGAATCGTTCCTTAAATGGCATAACGAAGTTTTTATTTTTCTTGCATCGAAGTAAATTAAGCGATTAAGCATTGATTTATTCGTTAAATCGATACCATAATAATATATCAATTTGTTTAACTTAAGTAAAATTGAATAAAACAGGATTGCTCAAAGAAAAAAGATATTACATCGTAAAAAGATCATTTTTCTTTTTACTACATAAATTCAACTTAATTTCTACATACATTTTTCTAATTATAAACTTTTTGTAAATTGTATATAATCGTATCATAGATTACTATTGCTTGTTAATTATCCACGAAAGTAAATGAAATTCCATTCCTTTACGCCTTACATACATACGTGTACCATCGCGCCATTCCTCGATTGACTCACGTTGCACCTTCATACATTTAATACGATTTTACATGTGTGTCTGTAAGAGCACTTCCAACTCGCCTCTGGAACGTTTTACAAGACGTTCTTTACGTAATTGCTCTTACCATCTTTTACGATCAAATAATGCACTTTCCTTATCTCTCGATACGAGTTCACGTACGAACGAGAGAGGAAGAGAGAGAGGGAGAGACATTTTGGACTGTTATCCGTAAACGCGCTTTCAGGACACTTATTTACTGTCCCGCGAATCTACCTGGACCGCCTACTTCGTGCGCGTTGATAATACACTCTAATTATTGTAATATGCGGATGTTTACGTTTCGAGGATGCTGGATGTACATGATCGATGTGTAATTGCCGGCTATACGCGGTAACCGCAATGTTTATTATACGTTCATTGATATGAATTTTATTGCGGCGTTTACGTTTTCCTTGTTTTTTAATTTATGATTTCATTTATCGTTGGATGAAAGCGATTGCGAGATCGTTTAATTAAAAACGAGGATTTTTTTCTTCATTTTTCATGCCGAAACTAAAATTAAAAATCCACGATTTTAAGTGGATAATATACGCGTAAAATATTACACAAACCAAAATTGTATTAACAATTACGAATATATTTGAAGTAAAACTGTTTTCACTTTTGTAATTGAACATTTTTTCATAATATATGTATTTTGCAAGTGAACGATAAATCAAATTTTAACATTTTGAAGCTTGCTTTTTTTAAATTATAATTTTCGCATGATTTATTTACTTTATGATGCGTTTCGAAAAAAATGCAAATTTGTAGTTGCATTCGCTCAAATTGTAGCTTCGGTGGTAGCAATTTGTCTAGAGTTCGTGACTCGCGGGTTAATATCGTTGCTTTTATATCTACAATTGGGAAGTATAAGCTACCAATTGTACTTACGGTAGCGGTAAATATCAAGTTTTCGCTTCCTCGAACGATGATGTTTTCTCTATCACGTGATCGATCTAACTCATTGCTCAAAAAAAAAAAAAACGAAGACGATGAAAAATAATTTCGAAATGGTTTACCAATAAAGTTATAAATTCTACCTCTAATAATCTTGCGGCATGAAAGAAGTTTCTAAATCTTCGTCTCTTTGACATACATACAACTCGTACATCGAGGTCGCCAAAAAGAATTTGTCGATACTAAAAACAAGCTCACCAATATCCTGATCCCCGCAAACTTCGTCGCTCCAACTACCGATAAATTAAGCGCCGTGTTTCGCCGAATCGTAGATTTCTCTGTGATTTCCCGTGGTTTTGTACCTGGGCCACAAGCCGATCCGATTTCCTCGAAATATGTTAAAAAGCGCATCATTCAATGGTATATTCAAACGAGGGAAAACGAGAGAACAATGCCATACTGAGGTCGAACTCGCGAAATAATTATTCGCGACTTTACATACGCCCGATTCTAATTAAAACTTTACTTCGACGATGCAAGAAGTTGTCGAGCCAGGATTTCTTATTGTACGAATTCAACAAAGGCTCAAACGTATAAAAACATCCCGTTGTTGTACAAAGGGAGATTTCTTGTAAATTAATCGAATTCGAGCTTTTAAACTCTGTTTTGATTATTTTCATGCATTTTCTCGACGCATGAATACGCGTAGGAATTTCTTTCGCAAAAAACCACTTGACTCGTCGTAAACCTTAAAAAGAACGATCGTTTCAACTTTGGTATAAAAACTGGTAATAATATTCTTATTTTTTAATGCCAAATGAGACTGAAAAATTTATATTTCTCTTTTTGAAGTGTGGATTATACCGAATGTTTAATTTTTCATTGTATTTCAGGGAAATTCGTATTTTTATGTAAACGCTGCAAAAAACAAGCTTAACGATTTTTTTTTTAAAAAAATAGCGCTTTTAACTTCTACCGTTTATTCGATACATCACATTTCGTAGGAAAGATCCGTAAAATTCTAATATTTTTGCAACGATACGAGAATAAAAAATCAACATTTGTAAAAACTAGACATAATATTCTCGTAGAAATATGTTAAGTAAATATAACTTCTATTTTAAAAAAAAGTTTTACTAAAAAGTTACCGCTATATTTTCAATCTCGGATCAATTATTGCTTATTCATCGATATATTTGTAATGCATCAACGCAAAAAAGCATTGCTTTACATTATTAAAAAAATGTACGTATTTTACTTACACCGAGAATAATTTTCAATATAATATACATATTTCATCTTTTTTCCTAAGTTACGTAAAACGCAAAAAAGTAAACGTAAAATAATATAATACTATTCTTAAATATGAAGAACGTTATATTATTTTTTGTTTAACCCGATAATGTAATTTATAGCGTAATAGTCCGCGTTTAATTAACGTTAACCAAGACTTTTCGGAAAACCAAATTGTAACTGCCGAATACTAATAAAAAGGTAAAATAGGTTTAAAAGAAGAATACAATATTAAAATAATTTTCATTTAATTATAATTATACGTTCTCGTTCTAAAATTTCGAATGAAACGTGCATTAAATTAATTAGCCGCGTAGTTAAAGAAAAAATGCATAAAAATTATAGAACAAATTCAGATAATAAATTATAATTTGAAAGTAGTTTTATAATCGTATTGCTTAATAAATGTCCTCTCGATGTAACAGTACAAACTATTCAAATAAACTCTTACACGCGAAACGCAATTAAAAATGATTCCGATACAATCGATTCACAATACCATAACGTCTAAAAGCCCATTCGCACATATGGTAATGGAAAATCAAACGCTAACCAGTATGAATAATTTAGCCGTATTTTCATTTGCTCTTTACATGGCCTAAAGAAACGCGTAACCCATTATTACGTTTATTACCTCACACCATCGGTCGCACCTGCTTCTCCCGTCTCCCCCCGACATTTCCAACCTACGAATCCCGATCGCTCCTCCGGGAACCTTCCGGACGTCCTCGCACCCACGGCCCTTCCGTAATTAGGAAGATGATCGCCATCTCGTTCGCCATCGCCAATCTGGGCCAGACGCCAGCGCGTATAATCGATCGGTCGCAGACCGTAGGCGGATTACGCATCGTCGCGAGGAAAAGTCCGCGCTCGAAGCATCGTCGAAAAGGCGGTGAGGAAGGTGGTGAGGAAGGTGGTGAGGAAGGTGGTGAGGAAGGCGGCGAGGAAGGCGGCGAGGAAGGAGGCGAGGAAGGTGGCGAGGAAGGAGGCGAGGAAGGAGACCCAGAACGAAAGCGAGAGGACGCGGAATAACGAGGGAAAAGGAAATCGAAATCGAGCGAGAGAGCGCGTGACGCCGATCGCTCGCGTGTCCCGGGGGAGTGGTGGTCGCGTTCTCGCTCTCTCGCGCGAACAAAGGACGCGGGGGGTAGGGACGACCGCGGGCCGCTCTACGGGGGCCCGACGTCGTTGCGAAGGCGAAAGTGCCAAGCGTATATAAGGCCCTGGACGCCCGGCAATCAGCATCCAGTTCACTTCTGGACGCACCCGGAACATCGCGAAAGCAAAAATGAGGAGCCTGGTACGTGAACGCTTTATTGAGGAGTGCGCGATACGTTAACCAAGTGCAACCGCTGAGTGTCCGCCCGCGATAATAGTATCTCCGATGAGTGCTGTCGGCAAATCCTCGCGCAAGTGTTGCCTGGCTACCGAAGCTACCCTCGACGCTTTCCTAGTGCTTTCGGTCCTTTGGCCTTAGCTCGCGAGCTTTTCACGGTTGCTGCCACGATCAACGGGATCTCGAACACTCATGGATATTTCGTCTTCGCGACGGAAATATACACTATCTATTCATCAATTTTTTCAATATATGATTCAACTAACTATTATTATACATATACGTAACGAGTACGAGCTGCAAAGAACTTTGCACTCGTCGCAAACTTCGTTGGTACCGAGTCCTAGATATTTCGTTCGAGCCTAAGACTCGATACCCGTTGTTTTAACTTTATTATCTTTATCGAATTATTGCAAGCTCTTTCCACCAGTAATTTCAAATGATCGGTACTTTATTTTTCTACACCCCCAGTCACCGATACTCGTAAAAGCACGATCCCAAAATTGGTTACCCCATTGTCTCTAGCAAGAGAAAACTAACAAGAGAAAAAAAAAATCAAACAAACAAAAAATTCATTCGCTTCGGGTAGTTTTCTAAGTCGATGGTAAATGTTACAGATGCACGTGGCCCTAATTGCCCTTCTCGTGGCAACAGCGTGGGCTGAAGCCGAGAAGGTCGCTTCTCAAGACACGGCTAAGAGCGCGGATGATAATTCCGCTTCGGAATCGAAGAAGCACGAGAAGCGCGGACTTCTCGGTCTGGGATACGGTTATGCCTACGACGGTGGATACGATATCGGGGCCGCTGGTCATCTCCAGGGTCTTGACTACGGCCATGGTTACAGCAACGGCTACGACGACGGACACCACGGACACGAGAAAATCGTTACCGTTGTAAAGAACGTCCCGGTTCCCTACCCAGTCGAAAAGCACGTGCCGTATCCGGTGGAGAAACACATCCACGTCCCCGTTAAGGTAAGTATCTTTTATTTCGTCGCGAATGAAAAAATGTACCCCATCGATCGAAATACCAAGCGATCAATGTACCAAGGAACAAACGTCCAGGTATCGAATAAAAATCGATGTTCTCTTAGGTTCCAGTGCCACAGCCCTACCCCGTCGAGAAGGAGGTTCCAGTACCGTACAAAGTCTACGTCAAGGTTCCCGTCCACATTCCCCAACCCTATCCCGTAGAGAAAAAAATTCATGTGCCAGTGCACGTTCCCGTTGATCGGCCGTACCCCGTCAAGGTGTTCGTGCCCCAGCCGTATCCCGTGGAAAAACACGTACCTTACCCGGTGAAGGTTCCAGTGCCGCAACCCTATCCCGTCGAAAAGAAGATTCACGTTCCAGTCAAGGTTCCAGTCCACGTACCGGCACCTTATCCAGTTGAGAAGCTGGTTCCTTACCCAGTGAAGGTACACGTCGACCGTCCTTACCCAGTGCCGGTACCCAAGCCTTACCCCGTCGAGGTCGAGAAACACGTGCCCTACCCGGTAGAGAAGCACGTCCCGTACCCGGTTCAAGTACCGGTGGACAGGCCGTATCCGGTCCACGTAGATCGTCCAGTCCCCGTGGCGGTTAAGGTACCGGTACCCCAGCCGTATCCAGTCGAGAAGCCAATTCCGTACCCGGTTGAGAAACACGTGCCCTACCCGGTGAAGGTACCAGTGGACAGGCCCTACCCCGTCCACGTCGAGAAACACGTCCCCGTACCAGTGGAGAAACCAGTACCGTATCCAGTGAAGGTACCGGTAGCCGTACCCTATCATCACGAGCACTACGGACACGAGGGTGGCGCCTACAACGACTACGGCGGCTACGGCGGCTACGGCGGCTACACTCACTGAGTTTCATTATCGTCGGTCTTCGTTCAGATTAGTGACGCGGATACTAACAAGCGCCTCTAACTATGCAGTACGCGAAATTTTTTGTAAATTGTAATTTATAACGATCGAAAATGCGAGGAAGCAAAAGGCCACGTTGTATGTAAGCGATCTTTTTGATCGCGGTATTGGCGTTGTACAAATGTGCGCTCGATTTATCGAGACTCCAAATACACGAAGAAAAAATAAAGTAGCGTTGGAACGATTGTTCAAACGCGAAATGATGATGACGAGGACGCGAACCTCGATGTAGATTATTGTTTTGTACCGAACTTAGGAGATTAATGTATTTTTTATACTGAAAACATATAAAGAACACTCTAAAATAATCGATTGCTCGTTTTTTCTACCTTCCGTTATCATACCCTCGACAATTCTCCACATTTTATTTGAATTCTCCAAATTTATTCGAACTTTACGAAAGAGAGTACAAAATAATTTGAAAGCGAATCTGAAAAAACTGTTTTCGAGAGAAATAATTATACTCCTTGAAATGATAATAATAAACAGAAACTAATTCCAATTAACGTAAATTGATAATTTCAAATGATGAAATTGAATACTATTTACACGAAAGACGTATAATTAACAATTAGATATTTAACGTCGAATATTACATCGTTGAGGATAATTTGTGTAAGACTTTTTATGGAATATCGATTAATGGGAATCGAATTAAAGCGATAATACGTTAAACTCTCTTTAAACGTTATTTAAATGTCGATAGTAAACGATTAAACTCGAAACATTATGATTACACCGCCAGCACGGACGAAAAGTAAAAGCCAGAAATTCTCCATCGATTTCGACATCCCCGATTGGAAAACACCAGGGAAGCGAGCAATGATGAAAATCGATACACAGTCGGTAATCCGTGGAGATGGCGCATCTTGTTGCGCAAAGTGTCGATCGTCGGAAATCGCGCGCAGCCCATATAAATTACACGTTTGGCTCGGAACATACACAGACGTAGACAAACTACGTTTTCCAATGAAAATTTGAAACGCGCGATCGTTCTAGCGATTTTAACGATCGATCGTTATTATCCGAACAAATACAACTCAAACACCGAAATTGCCGGATTAAAATACGTGGGAGCTCGAGTTCGGGAGCTTGCGAAAGCTTCATCGGTTCGATCATCATCGTTGATCGCTAATCACAAGAATTATTAGCGGAGATCGGAAAAACGTGCCTCTCGAACGACCATTTTCCTTCCAATGAAATTGATATGCAGGAGAAAAACGAGACGTTTTACACTTCTAGATCGTAAAATATTATTATTTTAAGCGTAATATTCGCACGGATATATCGCGGATCGCGAATCGCGTATTTTCAAAGATGACGATTTAACGAAAGCATAAACGTTTTTAACGTCCGTTCACACGGATTAATCGAACAAAGAATAAAAAAAAGAAGAAAAAAAAAAGGTAATGAAAAGTCGTATATAAATTTTTCATTAAATTTTCTTAGGCCTTATATACCCGTATATCGAGTTCAGATTATGCTCGATTCGTATTGCGGGAGGAAAAAAACTTGAGAAAAATGGGTGAGAAAGGTCTCGAGATCTGCTCGGGTATTTGCAGCTGTTAATTATACGCACGTATATATTAGTTATAGTCAACGGCAGTCGCTACATACTCAGGTGGAGCTCCTCCAATGAGCTCTTGTTTTCGCAATTTTCCCGCCATTCACTTCGTCTACCAAATGCATTTAATACAATAACAAATAATCGTTAAAGAAACCTGGTCACTTGGATAGAATTTTTCATTCGTTTAACAATGAAGCATATTAAGCTTTCTCAAAAATAAATACCGTGGTTTTATATGGTTTTTTTTTTACTCCTTTTAAGAGCATTAGGCATTAGGAAGGTATTGCGTAACGATACTAAAAATTGTTTTGAAGATGCGAAACCACTTTCGACAACGTTTCCTTCGTTAATTAATTTTTTAACACGCTTTTTAACGAATTTGCGGTAAATGCAAAATCAGGGAAGCATCGATCCTAATCCTACCCTACACCCAAATACGCAACGGTTGAAATTTAGTTAAAATATAAAAGCGTTTATCGCTATTTATTTTAAATTTTCTTAATTTCACGGGACGTTTAAGAAAGATTCCGAAACTCCTCGCTAATTTCAAAATAGGTAACACTTGATCCGCGATGGAGCTTACGTGTGTTTATTCTCTTAGGAAAGTATTGTGCAATTCATTATTGGTGTAAACGCGACGCCGGAACTGAAAGTAAGAATCTTCTTTAGACCATCTCGTGCAGATTCCTTAGGAAGGTTATTTTTGCCATCGCTGACGAATACCGTGACCGAATAAACGAATTATTTCCATAGATAAATACGGTAGTTTATTTATCCGACTATCAATTACAATCATCGCAATTTATTCGGAATTTACGAAAACTTGCTAATATGGAATTAGAGACAAAAGATTTTCGAATGTAACAACACGATTTATTTGTTGCAACGATGTTTTCTTGCTGATAATTTTAAACCAGCGATGCCATTCGTTAGTGCTTTTTTAGTGTAACGGCGATCGTTAGAACTATGTTGCGTTACCACGGTTGATAAGGTAGGTATCGTATGGTACAGTACTTTTAGGTATTTGAAAATTATTTTAATTCCTGGATGAGTCTACGTAAAATATATATATATATATAAATGAAATTTTTATTAAATAATTAAATAAGTAAAAATAATTTTTTTTATTGTTTTTAAAATAAATATCGATCATTCGTTTAATAATATATGTAATTATATTTTAATCATTGTTTAGTTAATAATAATCTCTTGGAAAATCTATTCGCATCGATCGATATATTTATTACCGTAAACAAAATTACCATTACTAATAAATATTTCTCACGTTCTGTAAAGAAAATAGGAAAGATATTTTAGTTGAGAAAGAACAAAAATAAAAGTATTTTATCGTACGAATAAAATCGGGAAAATTTATTCGTTTGAAAATACGTATTCCTAAATATCACTGTGAATGACATTTTTTACCAAGAAAATTAACAAGGACAAGATAAAACAAGATTATCGATAACATCTGTATTCACTGCGAAGTTTGAAAATGTATTAAAAAATTGAAGAATGAATTAAAGAATTATATCGCGGAACGACTTTTACGATCAAATAATATCGCAGTACTTATACTCGAAACAATTAAAATTTTTAGAACCTAATCAAATAGTTGTTTTATAAACGACGGCAAAAATTATTTTATAACTAAAATAATTGTTTTTTAACTGATTATAAAGACAATATCCATTTAAATGCCGACAAGTAAGGATCAGAAACGTGTGCAGTAGTTGCAAAACCACAACGACGTATTTAAAATTTACTCTCACTCTTAAACGAATCGCGCCAGCCCGTCATTATAGCACATGCAGGATCGTGGGAGCCCATGAAACAAGACTCACTATCAACCTGTTTATGGGCGCAGTTAAAGTCGGCTTCGTAATCTAAACTGCACGAAGGGAGACATGAAAATAAACAATACATCAGGAAAGAAAAGTCTCGATAGAAAGGTGAAGATAAATATTATTAAAAGCCGAACAATTGTTGAAAAGGGACATAATATACAAGTTCATTTATGAAATGTAGTAGAACAGTGACAAAGATGAGTTCAAATATGTATTGTTTCTTTTTTTTTTGACAAATCTTTTCATGGTTATTTCATTGTACCATTGTTTGCGATAAAAATGAGGCATTTTTAATCTAATAATTGATAAGATATTACACATTAATAAAAGTATTTTTAATGCATAATTTATAATATTATTTGGGAATGAATAAATATAAAATATTGTGGAAATATATAATAACTATTAGTTAGTCTTGATACATCATCGTAAAGTGCTAATCGTACATTTAATATCAATTATAGTAATTAAAAGTCAATTTAAGTAAACTTTTGCACAACAAAATAATTTCTAAAACCCTTATTATATTTAATTATAAAACTATTTTAAACTATTTATTAAAAAAATTTTTTTGAACAATAATTTAATATCTACTTTATCTTCTGAAAAATAAAATTAAAAAATTGAAGAAGATCGGAAATTACGAATTTTTAAAAGTATCAAATTTATTTTAGACTTACTTTTTATGATAATTGTGTATTAAATACGCAAAACAATATAAAAATAATTGTTCAATATAAAAATTTATGTACATCTAAGTAACATCGTGATATAATTTTTATGTCATCGAACATAATTATTTTTTATACATATTTGTTAATATAATTTTCCATAAAATAATAATTCTTTTTATCGAATTTTCATAATGTTTGCATCGCATCAATATTTATATAAAAAGACTATGTGCATTTACTCCATATTAATTATTTCCACACAATTATCATCGTTTAAAGTCTAATTCCGTTCACGATATAATTTTATTGCTGAGTTTAAATATCAATAAACATTTTATTAGACACCTAAAAATTTAAATGCTCATATCGAATAAAAAATTATAGATAGAGTGAATATTAAATCATAAACGATAAATCATTGATTTTATTTTCAACAAATTAGTCTGATTTTACACAAACATATAACTATCGAATACAATTATTGAAAAATTTTACTCTAATTTCTCTAACTAACGATCAGATAGCAAACAATAATTGAAGCGTTATTCATTCTAATTAGATTGATATCTCAATTTAAAAGAATTAGAAAGTAAAAAAAGAATTATTATTTTGAATTTTATACATACAGGAAAACATATATTAAAACACTTCGTATATTATCTTATTTTGTCAGCACGTATACAATGCAATATCTATGATAACAACTAAGTATTTCAAAACTCGTGAAACTCTTATTAAATATATCTTCTTTTGATTGTGCAATAATAAGTATCAGCTACAAATATTTAAAGGATTAATATTAAATAAAATAAAATAATAAACAGGATATTTAGAAAACTATAATGATATCTTTAACCAATCAAAGAAAAAATCTCCCTCGAATCTCGTATTGAAGAGAAATATAATATCTTCAACTCATCTTTACTTGTATCGTACATTTTTACATGATTAAGAAAAATTAGTTATGTATCGTTTTATTAAAGAATCGTTTTAAATATAATCTCTTCCCTTTCACTCTCCTTCTCGCCAAACTTATAAATTTATATCCATGTTTCTGTCGAACGTTGTAAGCGATAGGTAGATACGTAGATAGGCAGAAAAGAGAACAAAATTAGTCGTGTGCAGAAGCCGTAAATAATGATATACAGGTACCTTTTACAAATGTTAAATACTTAGCGTGATGAGAGCTAACTAACTACTAGATTCATCGTTTAACTTTGAAGAGATTTTATTACACCTGTGAGATATCGCGTGACGGTCGCATTCTTTGTATTTTCCTACTGCATTTTTTTTCGCTTGCATAAATTTATTGAAATTAGCTGGTTTTTTTCTTCAAAATTTAAATATTAGTTAAGACGTGTATATTAAGGAGCTTATTAATTAAAATACTTTTCTATTTAAATTGCAATGTAATACTATGTGTTTATAACGAACAATTTTTAAAATAGCTTGATGATTATATTAATAGTTGGCTACGTATTTACAAAAATTTTCAACAATTATAGGTATTTAAGTTTATTATAGAAAAGTTCATTTATCTTATTTTTTTCATCAAATTAATTTGTTTTAATGCATACTACAATTATAAAATTTAATAAATTTATACAAATCAGTTTAGTTTGAAGAATTATCATATAATTAAAAACATATAATCAAATTCAAATAAAATAATTACGAAAATACCAAAAACAACAATAATCTTCGATAAAACAAGAATAATAATTTGTTTTTATTTTTTCATAAAATTTTAATTTTAAAAATGATACATCGAGTCAATAAGTTTTGAACCATTAATATAATCATAAAGATTTGATATGAATATTTATTGCTTATTTGATCTATTTTGCATATTTATAAAATTCAAACGTTCTTTCTTTTTAAAGCAATTAGATTCACGATATTATAATAGCATTAACATTTCCGCACTGCGGTTATTGTACTTTGGAAGTAAAAGCAAATGTAATCACATCATGCGTTTCAGGAGATTGGAAAAGCATTTCGCTACTCGCTTTTTCATAAATACCAGCGTGTTAATCGTTTTTATATCGTGTCTGGCCAATATTAGCAAAGACATTGTGTTCGCGTGATACGCTTCTTTGCGGCGATGCTCTTATTGAAGAGATGAAGTTTCACTTTCGGTATTCGCGATCCAAAGTCTATACGTTCGAAAGCGAAAATTCCTCACTGAAAACTCTTCCGATGCGCTGGACCGACGCATTATAAAGAGCGAAAACTTGCATGCCAAGATATTCAGTTGTGTGGAAACCGTTCGACAAAACCGAAGTTTCAGTGGATTTCTCAGCATTTTCAACCTCCAATTTGCGCGCATTCTTCGACATGGGACATGGGGTACGTTTATATATTGTTAAATTCAAGGAATATTGGTTTTATCATTTATTTTTTGTATTATTTCAACGCGTAAGTGAGAACAGTTTAGATGTGGAAATAAGTGTTCTATCGAAACCTGAAACTCTATTCTGAAAATCAATTTTCATTGATCGGTATGTAATAATTAAATAATTATACTTGGAAATATTTTATTACAAAAAGTAACTTTTGTACTAACGATGAAATTAAATGTAATTTAAATTTTTTAATTTTCATTATTCTGATTAAACGGTTAAAATTACAAATCGATTATGAATTTTTTAGCAATAATATTTTAATATTAGTATTAAATTCATCTTTCGGAATCTGTATACTAATCAATTACATATAGTTAAATGCGGTAAATCAAATTACGATCTATCGCGTATTTCTATATTCATGAATAGTTTCGATTGAAATAAAATCTCACGATTCGATTCACATTCATATTTGTTTGCCAACAGTGCATAGCAATCATATTAGTGGTTTTTGCGGTAATCGTGTCAAATGAAGAAGTTCATGCAAAAATAAAAAAGATCGAGTTGATCATTGATCGTTCTTCAAACCGCAAGATCGGATACGTCGTTACGAAAGTTCATCCAATCGACCGCAAGGATGATATCAAAGAGAAGTCGCCTCTTAAGAATTTGAATACAATCGATAGAAACACTTTGAACGAAGACGAATTTGGTAAGAATATGAATAATACGTTAAATCTTGAATTATCTTTTTCGATGTTTCATACATTAATATAAATTCTATAAAATGTAGGTTAAGTTGATTATTATTTAAAGATAAAAATTATAATCATTATAACACACTTAAGAGTATTGAAAATCGATAAATAAAAATCTAATAAAGTAGAATCCATAATACAACTATACAATTGCGAAGTAAATTTTAGATAATGTTTTCATAATTTGACATGAAATTTTACTTAATGTTACTTATACAACTTTACTATTTTTAATTCAATATATAAAAATCTTTATATACGATCGCTTATATTATATTGGTTTTCTCAATTATTCTTAATTTCGTTTAAATAAAAATTTTATATTATAACTGTCCAAGTTAAATAAAATTTTGTTAAAATAAGATACGAATCTACTTTCATAATAAAATTTTAATAAATTATATTAAACGTTACTTTTTCATCAACACTCAATGATATTTTTCTCAAAAATACATAAACATTGAAATATTCTTTCTAAAGCGATTCCATATAAAGTTTATGAAATTAAAACTATAGCATATTTGAAAATATTAGTTTTTATTAAAAAAGAAATCATCTACAGAACACGCAGGTGAAATGCAGCTAGTTCAAGATCCAGATGCTCGAGCTGTTGAAACAATAGGCACGTCGCACTTTGATGAACTAAGTAGCCCAATATTATCCGAAGATCAAGCATTAGAATCACATTCGGACCATAGTTTCAAAACGGTGACAGTCGTGAAGAACGTTCCGGAACCTTATCCAGTGGAAAAAACTGTTCACTTTCCTATCTACAAAAATGTACCCTACCCAGTAGAAGTTCCGGTACCAGAACCTTATCCCGTTGAAAAAGAAGTTCCATTCCCAGTAAAAGTCATAGTCAAGGTACCGGTGAAGATACCAAAACCAATTGCCGTGATCAAAGAGTCGTATTATCCGGTACATGTACCGGTCGAACGTCGGATACCGCACAAGGTTTACGTTCCGGATCCTTATCCAGTCGAGAAAAAGGTCTACTACGAGGTGAAGGTTCCGGTACCCGAGCCCTTCCCCATCGAACGCAAAATACCGATCACCGTTAATGTTCCAGTTCACGTACCGAAGCCTTACCCTGTAGAAAAAGTCGTACCGTTCGCGGTGAATGTGGAGGAAGATAGACCAGTACCGGTACCGATATTTAAACCTTACCCGGTACCGGTCACCAAACATGTTCCATTCCCAGTGGAAAAGGTCATACCGTATCCGGTGAAAGTCAAGGTCGACAATCCGATACCCATACCGTACGATAAGCCGGTACCGGTCAAGGTCGAAGTACAGGAAGAGATACCTTATCCCGTTGAGAAAGAAGTTCACTACGCGGTAGAAAAAGAGGTTCCCTATCCAGTCGTCGTTCACGAGGAGAAAAAAGATGTAGGATTGATTAAACTGGATACGCACAAGTCGAATGATCTGCCAAGGGAAGATCCGAAAGTCTACGAAGAGGTGATAGAGTGAACAACGACTGCTATATTTTTTAATTTTATTTGAGAATCGGTAATTTATGTTATTTAGTTTATAATAGTATCTCGTTTAAATTATAAGTAGATACGAACGTTTGTATTACAAATATTTTGTGGATCAATCCTTACTTTATGAAGCGAATATAATCGCATGTCATTTATTTTCATTTATTTGTCGTTAAAAAGTGTAATTAAAATTTCTTATGTATAATCTTGTTAAAATTATAAGAATATTGAATGTGACGTTATAAAATATTAATTTTAATTAATTTTAATTATAATTAAAAATTAATTTACATAAATAATTTATTATTTACGTGAAATAACGATTAATAAAAATGAATTATTGGTTTATTTTTATATACCGTTAATACATATTTATCATAAACATTATTATAAGCACCTAATTTTACAATAATTTACATGCACTAAAAATAATGTCTGTTGAAAGAAATCCAGATGAAAGTTACAAAGGATAATTATATAGTCACGCCGTCTGCGTGTATTTGTAGTTCTTAATCGTTTGTTATGCCGCAGTAATCACGATCGACTATAACTTCAAGACGGCGCACCATAAATTTAATTTTTTTTCGTTTAATCATATCCTATTAACTTTACTAATTGTTTAAAGTACACGTTTTGTCAGAAATTACTCTGAAAATTTCAAAATGTCTACAAAAAAGCAAACCGATCGTTCGTAAAATATGATTTCGAGAAAAACCGACACATTTTGTCGTTTATTATAAATGTTCTTTCAAGAATATTTTAAACTATAACAAGGAAATGAAGTAAGACAGATATGACTGAATGATTTTATATCTTTTCGTGGAAGTTGAACAAACATTCAAAAGTCTCCAAAGTTTATACTACAAATTTCTAAAAGAAATAATAAGTTATAATTATCAGATATCCTTTAAACGCGATTCAAAAAAATTTATCGGAGTAATTTAAATATTCTTAATTTAATTTCGAAATAAATTAAATTAATGTTCGACAGATAAATAATCGAAGAAAAGAGTTTGTAAAACGAATAATAATATAATTTTAAAATGAAAAAAATTGTTTTTTATACAAACTCTTCGAAAAATATTATGTATTCTTAAAATAAAAAATGAATATTATGTATGTATTTAATTAAATATTACTCAAGAAATGATTTTTAATTAATTATGCAAAATATTATTTACAATACCCACCCTACAACTATTTCGCAATATAAAATAAAAAAATTTTAAATTCAACGACAAATTATCGTGTTCTTATTACAGTACATAGAAATACATTATACAGACAAATATCGGATAATTAACAATAGTCCCTGAAACTCCGCAACATTATAAAAAAATAATCCTAGCGCAATCTTATTATTCTTCGAAACAAAATTTTATACGAAATTTAAAAATGCCGAAAAATAAAGTCGTAAAGGTAATAAAGAAACGAATCGAAAGTTGTAAAAATAAATAATACATCGGAAAGCACTGAGCGCGTCAGAAACAGAACGTAATTGCTAGTTTTTGAAGATAAAATGGAGAGTCGTCGAGATAATAAAACTGAGTGAGTGTCGCCCGGTAGTTTCCGCAGGTACTCCAACGAGAAAGTGCTCAGTAGGTATAAATAATGCTTGGAGTTTCCATTTCGATATCCAGTTCTATCCCGTGTCTCGGTGAATCTACGATCGCATCGTTATGGGACGTTTGGTTCGTAATTGATATTTTCAGCGATATTTTTACAAGAATCTGTTTTCGTTACGTCGTATGGCGGATGCTTTTGATTTAATCATCGTGAAAAGTGAATTATCGATAACGATTTTTCCTACCAACCGACAGTTCTGTGGTGTTAATATTTTTAACGCGACGAAACCAACATTCGTTTAATCATGGTGTAGTTTCTGATCCGTTTCTTCGATGTACGCACATTTAATGGATATCGATAAAAAAATATTAGCACCACTGGAACGTGGTCTAGTTAAAATTAGAGATTTTTTTTTCAATTAATTCATCTCAAAAATACATTTTATCGACGTTTCTGTTACGAATGCATTTTATTTATAACTATCCACAATTAAAATCGAAGATCTAAAAAAATTAAATTAAATTACATTTAATTTCAATAGAATCGGTTTTCCTTTTCGAATCCACGTTGCTACCATCTCTGCATAACCGTCGTGTATTCGCATAAATTCACGTTGAATCGAACAAAAGCATCCGCCAGAAAAAGAAAGCCGACAACACAAAAGCTCTCCCTTGCAGCAGTTGCTCGGCATATCTACGCTTATACTGTGCACTTCGATCACCGCACAGGTGATATCAGCGAACAAAAAGGATTTAGAACGAGCAGCGGAGCTCGCGGTCGAACGAGCGGCTGAAAAAGCAGCCGAACGCGCGGTTGAAAAAGCCCTGAACTCGGGGAATTCGTCGACGATTACGGTGACCGTCAAGGAGTCGTACTCGAACGCTAAGAAAACCGCCGAGGAAGCTGCGGCTCCGGGTTCCGAATCCACCAGACCGTACGATCCCAGCCTCTACGATCGTCAATACTCTCACGATTCGATCATCCCGGACCGATTCAAAAACACCAGTTCGGAGGAGGAGGAGGACGAGGATGAGTTTGGTAGTGCCAGGTATCACGAGTTTGGTCGATCCATCGAGAGCGAAACATCCTCCGAGCTGAGCGTCGAAAGCGTCGAGCGCGTTAGAAGTCCGATCTCGATACCGATTAAAAGTTCGAACAAGGGTTTCGATAAAACTGAACCCGAACTCGATTTTACGGCTGACTTTGATAACTTAGACATCAATAGCGACGCGAATTTCCAGGGTAATTTTGGTTTGAAAAGCGAGAGTAAAGGTAGAACCAAGACGTTCTCCAGGTCGTATTCGGCACCCAGGACCGACTTCCCAGAGACTAAAGTAGAAGTCGACGATCACGAAGATGCCGAAATCTTTAAAATGTATGCCACTCGTTTGGGAAAGGATGGCTGGTCCAGTGCTAAGCAAAAAGGTTGGGTAAGGCATCGGCCGTTGTGGGACGATAGTAAGAGCCGAGTAGATCGAGATTTCTGGGATGGCTTCCGAGATATGTCGGCTAGTGAAACGAAGTATAAAAGAAATAGAGCGTTTCAGGCCAAGGAGCGAATTCATCGGAGCGATCAGTTCCCGCAACCTCTGACAACTTTGAGTCTCGATCCTAAAACTACCTTATCGCTTTATCAAATGTTGCAGAGACAAGCCGAATCACCCATGCAACGATCTTATAATTACAGAAATCAGGGTGACGGGACCAAAGGACCAATTAAAGTATATATTACCATTCCAGTCGCGTATTCGCCAAATCAAATGGCGCAAAAAGATCAAGATATGAAAATGGTTGCATCTTCGAAACATTTTAAAAAACAAGTGAGTAAATGCCTCGATTAGTCAATCTTTCTATGAAAAATTGTTTCTCTCCTGCTTCATATTCAAAATTTTATAATTTTTAAAGCTTCTCGACAAAGGACTGTTACCACCGAAAAAACTGCTCAAAAGATCTTATATAATGGAAAATGGAGGTTTGATTTTATTCGAAAATGAGAATTCGCATTTCACGCATAAACCACAAACTTTTATTAAGAATCCTGTTTATCGTTCAATAATTGAATTGCCTGATTCGCAATCTTATATTTAAAATCTTACCTTATCATTTGCATACTTAATTACTTAAATTACTTGTTTTATATCGAATGAAAAGTTAAGTGACAAAATCTTTAAGTAAGTCATAATTTATTACTATATATACGTGTATATTCGTTCGCGAAGTACATAATTATTATAAAAATTAATTATAACTATAATAAATATTTTTAATTTGCAAGTATAAAATATGTACGGTTAATTATTAATATATCTATATTATTTGAAATATAAAAAGCTAAAGTATTAACAAGTACCAAATAAAAAATGTTTCATATTTTTTTGTTAATTAATATAAGGTACGTAGCGACTTTGTTATTGTACTTCGGTAAGTTTTTTATCATTCGTATCTTATAAAAGTATAAACGTCATAATGTAAAATAAAACAAAAATTTATTATAATATTTTTTAATAAATATTTATAAACTACAAACTTTTATTTTTATATGCGCGTAAAGAAATGTTTCCTTTATCCAAGTACGTAAGATTTTCTTTAAAAATAATTTGCTTCTCTTTCACTTACCTGATATAAGGAATATTCGCTGGAATATGATACTTGGAGCCAGGATCGAAGTCGTCTTCGGATCTCAGGACTGGTGGTTTCGTGCCGGAATAAAGTTCCTTCAGTCGATGCCAATGACAATTATATTCTTCTCTATTAACGGCTCCTTTGAATATATCCCAACGCCATTTATCCAAAGCAATACTGTAAGGCAGAAGCACCAATTTTTCCATTGCAAGCGAAAACAGATAGTTTATGTCAGCTGCGCGTTCATCCACAAATTTATTTGTTAATCCTAAAGTTTGTAAATGTTTTGGCGTTGCTACACTCAAAGCGATTGCTTCTCCGATCGCTTCATGAAAACCTAAAAAACAAAATATCGTATATAATTATTTAAGCAACAAAATGCGTATAAATTTTTAATTGTTGTTTAATATTGTCTGACAATAATATTTACGAGTCTATATTATAATTTACGAGATTGTTTATACAAAGATTTAAGGTTTTATTAATTGTAAAAATGCAATTTGCTGTTCGTCATTTGACTGAATAATGATTATATTGCAAAATTTTTCTATGAAATTCTCAGGATAGAACTGCAGTCGGAGAAAGTTGGATTAGCAATAATAATAAAACTTATCATTTATCGCCCATTTCGTTCCTTGGGAATATTACACGTTAACGCGAATAGTTGATTTCTTCCGTTCCAGCGAAATAAAAAGGAAGCGAGAAAATTGTTTCTTCAAAAAGAGGTATAAGGACGTAAATTTAATGTTCCAATTATTCGAACTTGTCAGTTCGCTTAGCTTTATTAGTTTAAATGAAAGTGAATTTCATTTTCTTCTCATACCAGGATTAGCGCCATCACGGAATTCACGAGGTAGATGACTGTAGCGTAAAAAGTACTGTATATGAGCCATTTCGTGATGAACGGTTATCAAATCCTTCATGGTTATTTTTGTGCACATTTTTATTCTGCGAATAAAATTTCTTTTATAAAGATATGTTTTAAAAAATTCTTTGTGACATCAACTTTAATTCTCTTGAAAAATTAATGTACGATAATCGAGCTTTTAATACTATTCGTTAATATTTAATAAAATTCTTTATTTTTAAATTTATTTGGAAAAAGAGTAATTTAATAAATAGTAATGTTAAAAGTTATAATAAACAAATCTTGAAATCATTTTGAAAAATAAAGTATTCACCTGTAATCGATATGATTGCAAAAATCCCAAGCGGAAGCTTGACATATAAGTGATCTATCGCCTGGATCAACGATTAAACTTCCTGCCCAAAATTCGGGTGGAAGTGCGCTTAAATTCAAAGATAGGAAAAAGTCTTCACCCACTCGGAACATGTCTATCGGAGTGAAGCCCTAGACAATCATAATTATTACTAAAAGTTAGCTGACCAAATAATGTATTTATTTACCTGAGCCTGCATTTCATGCGTTACATCTAAGTAATTTTTTCCCGGGTACGGTAATGTTATGTCTAAAATATTTGTCCACGATTGTCCCCAAATATTTCCTGAAAACAAATAATGATAAGTCAAATAATTTACAAGTGAATAGTTTTGTAGAAAAATCAGTAATGTTTAACCAAGAATTAAATCAGTTACGTATCGTAACAAAGACTTCTAACTAATAAAAAATTAATTCTATAATAAGTTTATCAAACGAAAAATAATCATTCTCATTGAAAAAATATTTTAATTTAGAATATTATGTATAAATTAATGAAATATACGAAAAATATAAAAGCAAACTAAACCTAATACTAATATATATAAAATTCAATTATTATCGAGAACATCGTTAATTTCTTTATTTTTAAAAATATTTCGTTCAACGGTAATTACCAAGAATATGAGATGGAAGTGGAGCATGTCCACTAATTTTTTCTGGTCCATAAAGATCTCTAAGCTTCCTCCTAACATAAGCATGTAATTCTTCATACAAAGGCTTAATCCCCTCCCAAACTTCGTCGATTTCACGCTCAAAATTATAAGATTCGTAAGGAAATTGCCAATATTCCGCAGCGTCCGTGAAATCTATAAAGAATTATTTTTATTAGAAAGGACAATCGAAACATGTACCTTATAATCTAAGAATACACTTACTGTTCAAGTGAGCGGCTTCGTTATTGAGTTCGACTAATTGCTGATAAAGGGTTTTCATTTGAGAACCACTTCGTCGTCGCCACTCGAGCCAAACCCATTGTAATTCATCCCAATCACGACTACGAGCCATGATGTGGGATATTTCTATGAAATTGTAATAGATTGTTAGCATTATTAATTTCGTAAATTAAATAAGTGTATTCAATTAATATTCAAAAGTATTTTTTTTTCATGGTTCTTTCGTGTCTTTTATTTTAAGATTGTAAATACGATTTATTATATAAAATTCTTTTTTTATTTTTCAATTCGATTTTTGTATTAAAAATTATACCGACATTTCTTATAAACTATTTAAAATAATACACGAATTAAAAATAATAGATAAAATAGAAAATAGAAATGCATTAAATAGACTTGAATTCTATTAAAATTAAATATTCATTTATATATTTGTAATCTTATTTCATATATATTTCAGTTTTAAATCGATATGTATTAAAATTTTCTCTTTTTCTGTCCATCAAAACTGTATTTAATCAATTATTCTGAATAATTTTCTTATAATTTGAATCATAAATCTACAGAAATATAAAAGCATTCATTAAATTATTAGAAATTTATGAATTCAAAGGTATTAAAATAAATGTCTTTAATTATATTATAAAAAGTATGATTTTTTAAATGGTGTTTTTAATACAACTTTTTTATTACAAATTAAATTTTATCGTTGTTTTACTATACCAGGAAACAGGCGGAATCCACAATTCAGAGGATCTTTGTAAGCACAAATTGTTGCACTGTTGTATATGGATAGCATATCGTTGATAATGCGATTATACTAGAACAGAATTAATTCTGTAGATTAGAACATAAGATGAATAATAATTTTATATAATTTTAAATAGATGGCATAAATTTATATATATAAATTTAACAGAAATAGAAAAAAGAAATAAATTTTAAGAAGAAATCAAATTGTACTCGTAGCAAATGAGGTATAAATATTTATATTAAATTTTATTATATATTGAAAAAAATATTTGTTTACTATATATATATATTTGTGTATGTGTGAATTAAATCTAACAAAAAATTTGAAATTTTATATTAAAATATTAATCAACCTTAATTACATTAATATAAAATACAGAACTTATAGTTTTTAATTTCACTCAATATAAAAAAGAGATTCAAACTTAGAATTGCAAACCTTAGAAATTAAATTCAAATTAACTTACTCTATCAAGTTGATCGGGTGGAAGCGCCGCTGGACCAACAGCTGATAAATACCTCAGTCTTCTTCTAATCACAGGATCTCTTATAGAATGCTGATCGATCTGACTAATTTGTAGCCAAGCCCGATATTGAAAATCAGCATATATCCTTTGTGCTTGTAACTGTTACAATAATTAAATAATGTCATCAAAATATTTCTCTGTCGTAATTATAAGAAATTCATAAAAAAATATCATAATTATTTGACATTTAAACATGTATTACATAAGTTAATTACCGAGAAATTAAGCAATATCTATATGGGATATAATAACGTACACGATATGTCATTTCCTAGCATATACCGAGACTTTCCGCTGACTTTTCGCTAATGCCATCAACGTGTGCATATTTATGCAATTTTACCGTTAGAGATAAGGTTCGATACGACCGGACTTTCCCACCAAGAAAACTTATTGTTTTAGCGATCGTTTTTTTGCTTTCATTACAATATTTTACACTAGATTGTCTGGAAGTTTCTAAATATTCTTTTTAAAATATAAAGTTGTAGAAAATTTTTACCAAGAACTATCACTGGAGTTTAAAAAAATTATGGAGATCTGGTTTAAAATATATTTATATTTTGAAATATTTAAAACAATAAATAGAACAACGTTATAATTTGTGAAATAAACATTGAATGTAATAAATTCTATGATTTAAGACAAAAAAGTGGTTTTTTCTGTAATAATATTTTTCAATTTGAACTACTAAAAACACTTTTCATGCAATATTTTACCGAACAAATACTACGTATAAAATTAAACATAAATCATTTCACTGTTAATATTTTAAGAACTATATATTCGAACGTAGTTGTTAGCTCGTGATTTAAAGTTTTTATTCGTGTCGATCTTATCTTTTACATGATCTAAATACGAATACCTATGCAAACCTATCGTTACATTATAATTAAAATATTCAAAACGAAAATTGTAAATATTTTACTAAACTGTACCTTCTACAT
This sequence comes from Dolichoris vasculosae, assembly GCA_018907195.1. Lineage (NCBI taxonomy): Eukaryota > Metazoa > Arthropoda > Insecta > Hymenoptera > Agaonidae > Dolichoris > Dolichoris vasculosae. The sequence continues at coordinate 24,427,038 of JACCHY010000002.1, forward strand.
CTAAATTAAGAAATAGTAAATTTTGTAAATTATAACGTTGGAAATATTACTTTTTCACGAATAACTGTAGCATTTTCAGTTTAAATTAGAAATCTAGCGATACAGAAGGTAAGCTCGTAATCTTGTGGCTTTTGGAGCTACGATACCTTTTTCATATTTAATCCAAGGTCTATCGAATAGAAACGAACTGCAATGTTCTCTATTGAAACTAAAGCGGCATATAAACTAGATATTAATCATAATAGAAACGAATTATTGATAATTTAATAATCTAACAATCTGTCTGTCCATAAGCGATATTATTATGTAGTAATCTTACATCAGAGTTTACATTTGAAATAACTGCCCATAAAAGCTTTTTAATCCCAGGTATTACACGTATTCTAGAAACACACGTTCATTCTTCCTATTACTCGTTTAAAGAATTTTCCGATAATTATTTCCCAATGCAGCCGTGCCAAACGTACAATAAAACCTCCGCCCAGAGTCCTTAATTAAAAAACAGGCAGCGAAGAATAGCGGTAATGAAACTACGAGGGAGAGAACGAAGGAAAAACTACGAGCGAACCTTTCAAAGTCTCCTTGCGAAGACGACATCGTTCGCTCGCATAGACTGCATTTAAAAAAAAAAAAAAAGGCAACTGACCGCGTATCTTGTCGTGCCGCGGTGATACTCAATATACCTGTTGCTCAATTACCGAGGCGATAAACAATGGCACCGCCTGAGAACATTTCCCGCGAGAGACTTCGTCTCTAGTCTCACTTGACTCTCCCGTATCAGGGAAATTCGCGCGAGAAGGAGACGCTCATCCGTTAACGGACACAGAGAACACGAGAACACTGAAAGGCAGAGGAGCAAGCGAGATGGAACATCGGGTCGAGGTCTCGCAGTCGTACTTTTCCCCATTTCGAGATGGTTTCGTTTTGACTTTCCTTCTTCTGGCTGCTTCTTGTTTTCGCACAATTAATGTCGGATGCTTCGATAATCGCTTACGAGAACGACCGAAGAGGATGTATTTACGTATTTTTATGAATATAATGAAAGAGTTATTCTATCGGCTTTTTTCTTTTTAAGGTTTATCTCGCTTTGGTATATTGGGATAATGCGGTACCGAATACTCATGTTAAACTCTCGAGAACTGAACGGGTATTTAATTTTGTTTAAAATACTTTCAACATACTTACGCAATAAAAATGAAACAGTATTTTTACTTTCGTTTGATAAGAATCGTGAATAAAGGATTAATAAAAGATCGGATTATCTGTAGTGTACGTGCAATAAAGTAATTTATGCGTTTAAAAAATTTATGCTACCTCTTGCGTATTTAGGTGAGAACCGATCGAATTTTTTTTTTTATATTTCCAAATAGAACACTTTTTTACGAGTGAACAAATGTTACATATTTCTTATGATTTTGGTATTCATTTTTCATTCGTATCAAATGTCATAAATATGAAAATTATTTTACAATTTGAAGCAAATTTATAAAAACTCTTTTGTAATTCTTGTTCGTAATTTTTGTTATTGGCCATTTGGAAAACACAAACATATAAATGTGAAAGTGCTCGTAATAAACTAAAAAGATGAAAAATCCATATCCCAACGAATTATATAATTCGAGTATGTATTTATCACAAACACAGATCAACTATTCGCTACGTTTTACTTGATAATATTTGCATACATAATATTACAATCGTAAAAAATGCGTGCTAAGTTTTTTTTTTGCATAATCTAAAGAATTATTGTGTGACCATTGCGAAATAAGCACTTTACTTTCGCCATAAGTAAATGCCATGTTTCAAAAATATTTGTATATGTATATATTGTAGCAGTAGACTCGGAAGTAGCAGTGTAGATAATTTAGGTCAATCGATAAGAGGTCATCGTTTTCACGCCGTGCACGTGGATGTTTTCGTAAAATATTAAAGAGTAAAAGAGATGTGTCCAAACGATAAATATGAGGTAAAAATTATGAACTATCGAACGTCAATTACCTTTCGCGTTTCAAATTTACGAGTTTTTTTATTGCGCGAACGATCAAAAATCTTAATATTCTTTGCTCACCGATGCAGTTATTAATATTTCTAATCAAACACGATTACAATAATTAGGAAGAACTAAAGAATATTCATCGAACTTTAATTGTATCATAAATACACTTGTTAAGGTACCAATTACCACTTGAAACATAATAAAAAGAGTTTCAAAATCAATGACATCCTTACCGCCTGTAATTGCGTCACTTCGTTGACATTCGTCTCATAATTCCATTGAGAGGCAACGTTATGACTGCACGTCTTAGCACCTTCGAAATCAAGACTAGCGAGGAGTTTACTGAAGTCATAATTATTTAGTCGTCTACGACCGTTTTGATCGTATCTGTCGTCTCTCCCCGGAAAATCCTGAACCGGTCTTCTACCCTCGTTGGGATCGTACTCTGTTTCTTGAAATCTTCCTCCTTCGTTATAGTCGTATCTGGAATCTTGGTTTGGTCTTCTGCCGTTGTTGGAATCGTATCGATCATCCTGTAGTATTTTCCTATCATCGTCAAGATCGTATCTGCTATCCTGTAATAGTCTTCTGTCGTCGTTATAATCATATCTTCCGTCTTGTTGTGGTCTTCTACCGTCGTATCTATCGTCGCGTAACGGTGGTAGATCCAATTGACAGGATACGTTGCTTATCGTAAGTAGTAAGGATAGTGCCGCAATAATCTATAATGAAAAAAGTTTCTGTGATAATGTATATGGGTCGCTCGTTATATGATTTAATTTGAAATATTTTAGCTATTAAATTCATAAATTTCCTTTTAGTACGGGTTTAAGTTTTAGCTATTCTTTTTCTATTCGATAAGACTTTTTTGTATATTTCACTTTTTTATTCAAGGTTTAACTGATATTTTAAAGATTAATTTATAAAAAATTGGGCTAATTTTGTAACGGTTTAATATTATTATATAATAGCAGTTTTATAATCATGAAAAATTCAAGCGATAAAATGAGAAGATAAAAATTTTACGATTTTAAATTATGTATGGTTTAATGCAGGTATTGAAACTTTGAATTCAGATTCAGTGTAAAACCGAGCTCTAAATCATTAACGTAAGATATAAAATTAATAAAAATATATACGTATACATAATGAGATTGAACTTACAATAAAATTGCACAAAGTACTTTCTTATGTAAAATAACAGAATCTGTATATTTAATATATAATAATTAAATATTAAAAATAAAAAATATATCTTAGCTAGAAAAATTTAATTCAAAATGTAGTGTATAGATATTTTATTAAATAATTAAATTTAATATTAAAAGTAAGTATATTTTTTAATTATATATTTTAAATAATGAATATAAAACATGATTTTTAAATTTTATTATATTATATACAACTTTTTACACTAATTAACTGTAATATCTCAAAATAAAATTATTCATTAAATTATTTATTACGACACAAATAAATACTTACAGATTCTTTTTTTTAATTAAAATGTATTATAAATATATATATTTATAATATGTATAAAATGTTTAATGAATAATATACAATTTTAACTTTATTTTAAATTAACTGCTATTTCAAAACTAAAAAGAAATTCAGAAAAAGTAAAGTACAATTTTAATTAATTTTTTAATTTTTTAAATATTTTAAAAAATATTTTTGTAAATCTTGAGATAATTCTTAACCCCCATTTGTGATACTTATCTTATATTTTAATATCAAAGATTTTGATTTCAAATCATTTTTTTAAATTAATTTTGACCCAAATTTCATCTCTTTATTTAATTATATATTAGAGAGTAATTTTAATAATATTTTGAGCAAAGTTTTAATTAGAGAATGATATATATGAGTATAAATTCCTAACCACTATGTATTTATTTACATTTACATATATATTTCCATTTTTTGGTAAATCATGAAATATTCATAATAAATTAATTATATTATGTATAAGAATTTAAGTATCTTATTACATATATATAATTTTTTATAAATTTCCTTTTATACTAATCAATATCAGAATATTCTATATTAATCAATTTTAGAAATTTTTCACTTATATAAATTAATATTATATATTATAAAATCGATCTAATTAGTAAATATTTATTTTTACTTAATTGAATAAATGTATTGAATTTATCAGTTAAAATAGAAATTAATATCGAATATAGCTTTATTGAAATATTATTTTATATTATAAATTGATTTATTTATTAATTTATCAATTATTTATATATATATAGTGTGATTTAAATTTTTCAATAATCATATTAATTATTAATACGTTTCTTGTATAATACGCATCTGAATATATTAGAACTATTGTTTTATTCAAAAACGAAAATCTATTTGCAACTGTATATTATTCTTTTCTTTGTGATCAATTGAATTTAAAAGAATTGAATCAGAACAATATTTATACTTTCATCAAAATAAATATCACGTTATTTATATAGTAAAACCAAAAAAAAAATATATAATTTTTTTTGTAACAAAGATTTACTAATGCATTTATTAAGAACTGTAATAATAATAAAAGATTTATAAAACATACTCAAATTTAAATATAAGGATAATAAAAATATCATTATAAAAAATCAATTACCATTGTTAATATAAATTTGATAATTATCTATAAAATCATTTAGATATTATTTCGTAAATATATAAATATTAATATAATTACAAACTTTAACCTGACATTCAATAAAAATATGTGTCTTATATTTGAACTTAATTATTTTGTATATATATATATAGAATTACAATACTTCAAGAATTTAAAAAAAAAATGTAGTTGATACGCTATTAATGATTGATTCATAGTTAATTTCAATTAATTTTAATTAGATCACGTGTAAAAGATCACTGTAAAAACGATTGACTTAACGTCCGTTTAATATTCTTTTAAACTTTTTTTATATATTTATTTTAACTATTATTTCTACATGGAATTATTACTTCTGTTCTACTTTTAGTAAATTATAGCAAAGGAAAAAAATTTAACCTTTAATTATCTACGTATAGAACAAGGGTAGAAATTTTGGTGTCACAAAAAAATGTAATGGTTACAAATATTGATAAAAAATATTGACCAGAAAGAAATCAACGATTTTAAAATGATATGTCAAAAACATAATATAACATAATCGATATCTAAATGTCTTACGATAAAAGAGTTTAGCAATGATTGATGGAATATTACTGAAATACTATTTAAATTTATCACTTTGCATATAAATAAAAGACTCAATGATAGCAAAAAGAAAAATACAATACTTTCTATAGTTATTTTTTTTTTCAATTTTACATATTTTTCTGCGATTGTATCAGAAACTACTCTTATAAATTATTATATTGTATAAAAGAATTGATTAGTTAATATGTCTACACACGTATTACTTTAAAAAAAAATGAAAGGTTTTGTCAGCTTAGTAATTAGCATTTTAGAAAATGATAAATTTGAAATAAATAGCATTTTTATAAATAAACTGAATTTAATAACAATACGTGATTGTTACGTTTGTTTTATCTACCGAAAAATAATTTTCGTCTTTATTTCTAATTCTTAAATGTTTTTATTTTTTCGAATAGTCGAAAAATATTTAATAATAAAATTAATATAAATTTCTAAAATTCTCGTCGTTATATTTATTTAACGAACGTTTAATCGATTGTATAAATTATTCGCAAATTAATGCACAATACGGATTTTTTATCTAAATAAGTAAATGAATATTTTATCGAAAAAAATTATGTCATATTTTTTAATTTCTTATTTACGAACTCATAATTTTTTATAACAAATATCGTTCCATATATGCACTTTTGTTAATGACTAAGGAAATAATAGTATGTTAAATATCTATTTTGCATTTAACTCTTCGGACAAGAAAACTCAACGTAATATCTCTTCACACGAGTGAGATAATACATTCTTTTTAATTAATTTTTTAACGAATGACATTTGTTTACTGTATTCTTTATAACTCCAAAATAACCTTCATCTCGTGCATATTAAACGAGGCAAAAATTATTTGTGTTATACTATCGAGTACATACCACACGAATATACATTAAGGCTAGAAATAATCGCCATTATTTTACGAGATGGAGTGATTTCTTGACGCGGTGTCTAGTTTTCATATCCCGAAGGTACTTAATTTTCAAATTATACGGCAGTCATGTGAAATCAAATGCTCAACGACAAGCAAAACCATAACATCTCGTCATATTGCACATATACGTGCTTTATGCATCAACGACTCCGGAACGGTGGCACGTACTCTTGTGTATCCAATGCATTATCCTGACAACATTATAATCCGTCCTTTACATTATCCTCATAATCCGCGACAAGGTTAGGCGTTATTACATATGCGAGTTTCTATAGGATCTATTCTACTCTTCTTACATATGCATTAGCGTGAAGAATGATTTCGTTCGATGCTTTAAATTGATTTATGAAACTTTTATGTGTTTCATGCTCTTTGTGATATAACCGACACATTAATGCCATCCAACATGTGAGGTATGTCAAGGGAAATTATGTTTAGCACTGCTTTTCACTTCGATATATGATATATGATGAGTGTTCCTTTGCACACAGATACTTTTATGAAGCAAAAACTTATAATTACAGATGAATGATGGTTTTTATTTGTAATATTCATCGCGTAATAATAGATTCAATAATTATATAAGCAACGATGAAAATAAACTTCTTTAAATGCGTTAACATTTATAACTAATTTCGCGATATATTATATTTATTAAAATTATTATTTCTCCAAAATAAAGATATGTATATTCGTTTCTTGATTTTTTCCTATTCAATGTAAATAATATACAAATAGTATGAAACTTTGTGCACAAAAAACTACTATATGTTAAATAATCGAATTTCCGTAAAGAATTTTTAAAATTATAAAAAATTTGCAACGATTCATCCACTCGTGAATAATATAAAATTATTTTCGTACAAGTTTTGCATCACGTTCCATGCGGTAAATTAAAGTTCATTTAATATGCAAAATAAAGTCAAAGTTTTCTTTTAGCGTGAAATATAAATTTCAAGTATGATTTCTAAATTTCTACAAAAACTCGATTGAAAAGATAAAAAAAAAAGGTTAAAAATAGTTTTTAAACCAAATTTTAATATGCCTGAAGAATTTTATTATATAAAATCTTTTGTTTTACATTTTTTATTACTTTATAAGAAACAATAATTCAACTATGATAATTATAATCGATATCTTATAATAACGGGTAATTACGTAAATTAAAAATTCAAGACTTTATCAAATAGTTAAAAACTGTAGGTTTCGTATCAGAAAAGCAGTTTTACTGTAAATTTATTGAAAAATATTTTTTAGGATTCTTTACTTAAATACAGCGATAAAAAATTTTATGGGAAGATAAATAGATTTTTTAGAACAAATATGATCTTAGAAAGATAAATATGGAATCTATGTATGACAAAAGTAAAATCCATCTTATTTTATTATAACTTCAAAATTATTTGAAAAATGATATAATTGCTTTTTTAATTCAAAAAATTAATTGTAAAATTTGAACGAGAAGAATTAGTTATGCAATTACAATCATTGGAATTAGTTATTTAAAATTACTTTTCAACTCATTCATTCGATTAACACGATGATCATTTTTAGAAAAAATTTTTTCCTAAATATACGTTTAGTATAGTTTTAAAATATAAAAAAATTTATTTTTGAAAAATAAGCGAAAGCATAACTTTGAATTTTTAAAAACAATTTTTTAAAACTGAATTAAAGTATTATTCGTATATTCATCGAATGTTAAAAGTTATTTTGATTTATTTAAAAAACAAGTTAATATCGGAATTGTAATAAAATCTATGTATTAGTTATTCGTAAGTTTGTAACGATCAATTTAATTACTTAAAATCAGTTAAAATTAAGAGGTTAAATAAAAATATGGATACTTAAAACTGCATCGAAAAACATTATGTGACTCATTTTTTTAAGTTCGATAATGAATCATTGCAGTTGTTAATCTTTATACGCTTCTTTATATGCTAAAGAAACCAAAGGTTCATACGATATCTAGAAAAATGTTGACAAAATGTAAGACAGCGATTGTGTTTTACGTCTCCTAACCCATATCCTTTAAGTTGGAACCTCGATCGCGTATAAATCACGCCCTCGCAAACAATGTCACACACCGGCTAAGCCTGTAATCGCCATAATCCGCATAACATAATATCGCATCCGAAAGTGCACCAAGATCGGCGCGTAAATCACATTCGAGTCCAAATCGTCTCCCGAAGACTTACGAGCTGCAGCCTCCGATGATCGGCGACGACCATGAAGACCGGCTTTTGCACCACCTCCATGGAAGTCTTCCTCTAGCACACCAGCGATAGAACCTGGGACTAACGTACGTCCGCGAAAGCACAGCACCGATACCAACAGCAGGGATAAAAAAATGAAGGAAACGGAAGAAAAAGAGGAAACAAGTACGAGCCGCGAAAAACACTTCTTCTCGCACACACTAAGGTGCGGCTACTTGTTCCGTCCTACGTACAGAGCTGTAAACTAAAAGCTTCGTAGGCCCGTGCGTATACATTTATCCCTGCGCGCCTCTTGGCCGAGCCGTGTGTCGAACGACACGCGGGAGGTCATCCATAGAGTCGCACGCCCGTGAGAGAGTGGGAGGGATATACACCTGTTGTCATCGTAGTCGTCGTGTACTCGTCGCTGGTTGTCGTGTCGCGGGGGTTTACGCGCACGCGCGTAACTTACATCCGAGTAATCGTACCGAGAAGTAGAAACCATCGGTGATGTTCGTCGATGGGAAAACCGAAAATGCGCCACAAAGGCGTCTTTCTTTGCTTTTTTCTTTTCTTTTTGCTTATCTTTATTCGACGAATCCAACGATCCGATGCTCTTCCAGGACTCGCCGGTGTTTATGGATTCGTCAAGTTGACGCGATCGTTAGTTTCGAGAGAGGGTTTGCGAACGAATGATCTATAGCAAATATTGATTTACAGCTTCGAAGAATAGGTTTAATACACCAGGAGGATAAAAATCAGCTCTTTAAATGTATATAAATCAATATTTTTTAATACATTACTATTTTTCTTTTCAGGTAAAAATTATTTGCTATTTTTCCAAATTTGTTACGTAAATAGATTTTAATATTCAAAATTGCACATACTTATTTGAAATTGCGTTAAAATATTGGAAAAATACTCAGAAACTAGATGTAAAATTATTTGCAACGTAATTGTTTACGGATTTCTCTACGACAAAAAACATAGAAAGTATATCGGTGAATTATCGTTTGCGCTATGTTTAATATACAGAACTAGATAAAGGATGAATTTAATAAGACGTATATTTCGGTAAACCGGTCGATATTTCGAAATTCCCTCTCCCGGTATAAATTCGATTCGTGTAGTTGAATGGTATTATTAACCATAAAAATAAACAATCCGTTACTTCCTATGCATATGATTATTTTCTTAGCTTTAATGAAAGTACAAACATAATTAAAAAATAAACTCATAAATTATTATCAATATTTTTTATGATATTATAATATATTTATATCTACTTATGAATAAAAAATATATATGTGTGTTATTAAGAAATAATTAAATTATTTCAAATTATGATTAAAAAACGATATTACAAATTATATGAAAAATATTCTTCTCGTAAAAGATGTTGAATAAATTTTAATAAATTTAATAATATATATCGTTTTAACTGCTTATATACTATTTTAAAAGGTTAAAACTATACGTTTTCTAGATTTTTTGCACTTGTATTATTCTTTTTATAGTCTTGATTAACAAAAAAATTTTTATTTTTTAACATTGAAAACAAGATTTCAACATGATTCATAATTTTAATGAAAAAATGTATAAACACATAATTTTTCACATTACAGATTACGTTATATATTTTTCTGATGTAATTGAATTTGTTAGTTTTCACACGCATTATTTCAGATTTTCATGTCACTTAAATCTACTGAATAGAATATTCTCGTTAGAATATATTTTGAGATCATTGTCATATTAAATTATAGGTTACTTTTCAACTCTACAAAGTAATTTCATTATTAAATTAATAGCTACAGTTTATATTTTGATCTAAATCCTTCGGTAAAGTTTATTTTTATATACAAATAATAAAATATACGATAATAAGTATTGTCGTATAAGTTTCAGACATCATCCTTTGACAATAAAAATACAATTTTATGATAGAACAATTATTTTTTTACAATATTATTACGTTTCTTACACTAAGATATCTTTTTCTATCATCCATGAACTTTTACGATAAATTTTTGCTACCTTACAAACTTACAAGTGCTTTTTAGCCCTCCTAATTTACGTTTATAATCTTATTATAATAGCAATAATTTTATATATATTTATTTAAAACCATATAATGAAATTTCAAGCACATAATTTTCTATTGCATTTCGTTGAGGTATACAAAAAAGTGTCAAATACTTATATTAATATGACATTATTTTTATTTTCGTAAAGTTATTCATTCATAATGATGCGAAAAATGAAAAAAAAATTTCTCTAAGACTTATGAATAATATTGTTTTCATATTATTAAATTTTCAATTAAATAATTGAAATTTATTGTTTAACAATAAAAAAGAAATCATAATTTTTTTTAACAAGTTTCGAAAATATTTCATAAAGTAAAAAGGTAATAATAAAAAATATATTTTATGAATTATAAAAAGATGCCCACTGATTAGAATTAATTATATACAACCTTTATATCAATAGAATACTGTTTCATCAAAAAACATTATCTTACTAAGCCTAGTGATTTAATTTTTTTTTCATAAGATAGTTATTTCTCTATGCAATTTTTTTTTTATTGACTTAAAAAGTTTTTAAAATCCTTGTGGATTTATTAAATGGAAGGTTACTTAGAGGCAATTTGCATGTAAATACTAATTTGAAATACATTAATTGGCACTCAGTAAAGATTTTCTATACATAATAAAAGTGAATACACCCATACGTAAATTTTCTTACAATATAATAAGATACACTAAAAATAGTCATATTTGTACCTAAACACACCATAAAATTTTTAGATAAATTAAAAGAATCATAAATGACACTTTTTTCCTTGAATATTCATCCCACTTTTATTTTTAATAAATATACCGCAATACTCTGAATTGTAAAGCTAATAAGTGGCCTCCTATTAAAAACTCGTTTGTTTACGAGAAATATAAATAGTATTTGTATCGCGTGCACACCCAGAAGTAACCATTGCAAGTTTCGTTCATCATCGAATACAGGAAAAAGAGGATGCAAAAACTAATAATCTACGATAGTGGGTAATAATCCAATAGATCGAAGAGTGACTTCTCCAAGCGTAACAATGAAAACAAGCGTCAAGAGCGAGAGAGAAAATATTGCAGTTATGGCATGCACAAAAAATTGAAGCTACAAGGAGGCAAAACGGAAAATTGGAGCCTGCCTAGACAAGGAAAAAAAAGAAGAGCGTGTACGTGGTGAGGCCACGAGTTGGCCTCCGCTTGCAACACACCCGCGTCTTAGCTATGCCTCCACATTCCCACGTTGACAGAGAGGAACTCGTCGGCCTCTCCGCGATACGGTTGTCAGTGTGCAAGCGATCATAGCTGCCATTGTAAGACGCGACTTACGAGTAACCTTCGCGGACAGACTCAAAACTAGCCCAATGTATCTGGGTCTTACTTTTTCTAACAACTTTGGGGAATGGATCGATCGCAAGCTGCTTTTAAGCGTTGCTTCATTGCGATTTCAATTTATACTAAATACGATAAGGTTTGGGTGGAGAGCTTTAATCTTAAGAAAATTCGTTGGACCATTCCGTGGATAAACTTACTTTTAGAACGAAAAATATAGAAAATTGAAAACTTAATAAATATACGATATTTTTACTTGATGCAGAAAATATGGTATTTATACGTAATTTTTCGTTAAATTGCATAATTTAATAAAAATTGTTAAATTGATTGCGAAAACTGAATATACGGACTTCTTATAAACGTAAACAATATGTTTTTAATTTAAGGACGATTTAAAATTTAAATTTCTGCTTCCTTTTTTTTACTCCGACTTGAAGAAAGGATAACCGGTACGATTTTTGTTATAATATCGCATTTTAAGCTAAACACATAATCTTGAGAATAAATGTAAGGTCACAAAAATAAATATAGAATTTAATACCATGCATGACATCAGAAATGCGCAAACTTAAAAGTATCGTGTCTTCTTTCGACGATCGAAATAATGGATAATGGAAGATCTAACAATGAAACGAATTTATAAGGCATAAATTAAATCACCGGATCTATCACGTCAACTTTAACTCAACGCCTGTTTTGTAAGCACGCCAATGACATTTCGGGCAGCTTTACCGAGTTCTCGCGTTAAAATTGACCCGCGCCTCTTCCTTGGAAAAAAAATGAGACCTGGTTCTTCTGTCGCCACTAGACTATGACGCAAGTCCATGGCTTCTGAAAGAATATCACAGGTACTGGAGAATTACGAACAAGGTGTACGACCCTGACTCACTGAAATACATTTTAAGCTGAGTGTTTATTGTAGACGCCACTACTGATTTTAATGTTTACGGCTAGACGTGTTCGAGCATTTGCGAACGATTCAAAGGATTTTTCATCTTTTATTGTAAGTCGGTTATTAAGTGCTTTCGGCTAATGCAAATGGTAAACAGCCGACAAGCCTTCGTTGGTTCCGCTTACCCAATCCAAATTTAAGAGTAAATTTAAATGTGAATGACAGTGTAGTTCTATTACGGTTTTACAATTTAGATGCAGTCGCAATGATTCATACAAATTTCGCATGTAAGTGCCAGACAACCTCTAACGCGTGTATTATTTTAAATGCGTTGGTTTGAAAGTATTAGAAAATCTTAATTGTTAAAATTATATAGGAGATCGGTACTAATTTACGTAAGCTTTATAAAAGCACTTCGACGTATTTTTAAATAATTTTCCTTATAAACGTGAATTATACAAGAAAGATGTAATTTTGCATATTTTGTAAATTATAATTAGTGCATAATTTAAATAAGCTTTTTATAACAAAAACATCGATATTTTGTTGAAATGAGGTAATTTATGAATATAATAAACGAACAAAAAATCATTTCAGTAAATTTTTTATAAATTAATATTACTAAATATTATAATTATTTAAAGGGCAATTTTGTTAAAAAATTAAATTGGCATTTAGAAATAATTATTAAAATGTATTTATAATGTACATTTATTATTTTTAAAAGATAAAAAATTTTAGTACGCGTTAAAAGCGTTGATTTAAATCTTAAAATTATATTAAGAAAATCACTTATAAATATTTTTACAACAAATGATTTTTCTATTATAAGTTGGAATATATAATAATTATATGTATTTTACTTTTTTAAGTAAAAGTAAAAAGTAAAAAGTAAAAAGCATAAACAGTGAAATACATATTTTTTCATAGAATGTAAATTTATTTTTCTTTGTTATAATTATTTTAAGCAATAAATAATTTTCTGTTTTTAAATATATATGAAAATAGAACTGAAAATATATTATAATATTTATTCGAGTGATCATAAAAATAATATATATAATTTAGTCATCAATCTTTCACATAAAACTGTATTAAAATAAAGTTGTTTCAATCTAATCAGTTATTGCTTTTACATCATTTTCACAAATCCGTTTTCTCTTTTTACACACTTCTGACACGCGACTACACGCATACTAAAGTAATATGTAGAACGATGAGTCGTGACGGGCTCGGCTCATAAGTCAATAGTACCATCGCGTCTTGAGTGAACGAGCGCCTAAAAAAGACGAAAAGGAAAGTACCGAAGAAAAAGACAAACTCAACTACGCGTATCTCGAGCCGCTTTTCTCGGACCGATTGAATTACACGGGTGATTCATCGCTTACATGCTCTTACCTATCGCATAATCCTTCCGGAATAATTGCACTTAATTGCATCCTCCGATAGAGAGCAGAGAAAATCCCACAGACCAGTTTACGTGCACGTGTGTTAATTTTATTGGCTTGTTCGCGCGTACCGCGTGATTCGATAACAAATTTTCGCGCGTTAAGAGCCAATTGTTTCCAAACGAAACTTTAAGTGCAATATTTTGTATCAGCGGAAAAAGTGACAGAGACAAACTCCGAGAAAAGTTGACTTTCGGTGCGAGGATTGTGCAATGCGTCGATGCCGGGTACGAATTTATGTGAGATCGACACTTTGCGAATTGAATCTGCGCATGATTTTGATATTAAATCTGAGACTTTTGTAAAAATCTGAAGTTTGAATTTTTCGAATCTTTGACTGTTATTTATCGTGACGTTATGTCTTGGAAATGACATTTGTTTTATTTCATTTACTCTTTTAACTTTACCTGGAAGTTTCTTTTAGATATGAATTTAAGGAATTTTTTTTGAGTCAGTCGAGATACCGGATACAAATTCTATTTTTATTTGTATTAAATTCATAAAATACAATACCAAATTTATACGTATTTAGTTAAGTATATTCGTTTATAAAATACCGCGATTAGAATATTTTATTTATCTAAAAATTTATCTCAAATTCTATAAAAAAAGGTTGTTACTTTTGTTAATTTAAAAATTAAAATTAATGTTCCCAATATTCTTATCTATGTTAAAAAGATTATGCACGTTCGTTTGAAATTTGTATATAGTTTTAAATAAAAGAAACTGACGCACACGAAGACATTATATTCACATAATAATCTCCTTCCGCTTATTTTATTATTCCACTCTTTACATAAAAAACATATATTTACAATGTGTATCTTTCACCATTTTTTTCTCTTGTCAGAATCATTTGTGACGAGAATATCTTATTTCGTAAGGTGTGAAAAGATAGTGAAAGAAATTCTAGCAACTCTCAAAATGCATACATACATATATTTAAACGGAAATCCATGACATTTGTTATGGAAAATTTTATTTCTTCGTACAATACTATTATGTCTATCGGCAAGATTAATTGCTTTTCCTTAAAACCGTACCATGTATTAACTCTGATGTTTATGGTTTTATAATTTTCAATATTAGTTTAAAAATAAGTACAGATCAATTGTTTCTCCTAGTCATAAAATACGTATATTCCATTGTCAAATTTAATTTCGTTACACGGCGGATAAATTTTACGCGATACTATTAAACTACAAATATCTTTCTCGTATTATAACACGTAATATATTAATTTAGAAGTATGCAAAATCAACAGAGAATAAAGGCTTAAAACATCGTTAAAAATAAACAATATTACGATCATAAAATATTCAACATAACTACACATATAAAAAGTGTAATGCGTTAGTCACTATAATTAACTTTCGAAAACAAAGTTTCCAATCTTATAAATCTCTTATCCAAAACGTTATAAATTCGCACTTCCTATACAATAAATATATCCATTGGATCAATTTAGCCATAGTTAAGAAATCATAACATCAGCAGCCTCGAACGTAAAATCCAATCGGCCGCTGCGGTTTTCACTCTTTTTACGCTTCGTCCATAAGCGCGTACAGATCGTCCAGCGAGAAATGCGTATCGCTCTCGAGGAGAGACCGCACCCAGAGGACATCGACGAGGATAGTCCCACGATGATCTGGAACGGACTTTATGACTCGTCTACCCGTATGCGTATGCGTCGCGCCGACAGGAGACCTTGAGCTATTCTAATGTAACGACGTTCTTACGCGGTCGCGCCACCCATTACGTAACCCATGCAATGCCTTAAGTGCGTGTATTTTAATGCGTGTGTGTGGTTGCTCGCGACGCCACTTTCAGAGGTTCACGCTAAAATGTGAAAACATCGAAACTCGCTCCCCATTGTTTTTATGGTGATGAGTAGAGCGATTGGTAAATGAGGAGCTGTAAATAAGGAAGACCTGATTTGGATGTCTATATGTTACTGTATTTTCATGAGTTACCGACACGATTTTCTTATTTGTGTTAAGTGCTCGTCGATATATCTTGCGCGAGGAATGATTTTATTATGTGATGCATTTGTTTCATTCAGACATTCCATTACTTTACGTTATTCAAATGTGCTCGATGTATCATGTAATTTTGTTCGGAAAAATCGCTCGCTAGGAAAATCTTTCAAGTGTTGACGACAAGCTGAGCAAAATTCTGTATGAAAATAAGTGCATAACTAATGAGAATAAATAAATGTATTTGATATTTATTCAGTTATGACCTTGATGCTTCTAATTGAAAAGATTTTTTGAAAAATTTGTATTTAATTTGCAATCTTCGTAAGTCTTGATGGAGTTTGGAATTATATAGATACAAATTCTTACTTTGTTAATAAAAGTTCGAAATAGTAGTTACTTTTTTTACAATAATTTATCGTAAAATCGTAAATATGGTTGTTACTCATTATATTCCATGCAAATAACTGTTTTATTTTAAAAATCTAATAGTATAAATTTTGTTTAATACTCATGTTTAACTTTAATTCTTAAAATATTTAACTGTAAAAATTTGTTTATAATGTCTTATTTAAAAATTATAATTATAATAATAAGTATTAATAATAATTAATTTATTATTATTTTTTATCTTATCGTAATCAGTTCAATTTTTATTTGGATAAAATGTTTCGATCGATTTATTTCACTGTTAACTTAAAATCAGTAATGAAATTCAATTATAACGATAATAATTTGTTAAATACATTATTTTAACGTTTTAAAGTTACGTAAATGTAAAAGGTAAAAACCTTTTATTATATAATAATAATATCTTATTAAAAAACAATTGCTTAATAAGTAATAATGAAATTAACGAAAAAATATATTTTTATATTTGGAAAGTTAAAATATATAACTTTATAAGACTTACCTAAACGTAAATTATTCTATACACAGTTTGCTAATCCTAATACATAAAATTCATTATATATATTGGGTTTTTCCAAAAAAATCGTTGCTTCATAAAACTAACAATGAGATAATAATTTATGAATGACGCTTTTGACACACTCATTCAAGTTTTTTAAAAAATCCAGAAAGTTATTGAATACAAAATAAGATGAAAATAATAAAGATACAAATATTCTAAACGGAAAATTTTTTAAATGTTATCTTGTTAGTACAAATTAAATTAAATCTAAAAAGGAAATACTGGCCAAGCCCTGAAATCTAAGTAAAAGTTATTTTTCTGTACGTACCCATTGAAACATTTAGGGTTTCTATACCAAAGCACCACGAAAAAGGAGAAAATGTTTTAAAACCAGAATTCATCTATGATTCACACAGTCGCATTATTCAACATAATTTCAATGTTTATTTTCATTCATTAAACAGGTTCGTTATTTAATGTTAATGGCCATGATTTTCTTTGATAAATATTGAATTAGATTTATAATAGCTATAACAAACATAGAACTCGTTCAATCTACATATTTTTCCATTTCCGCATTATTCGTGTACCGCTTAAAAGAGCGTAGGTAGCAAAATTAAACTGATTAATACTTCATGCCAGAATTCTATAAATCAAGCGCTAAAACGTGCAATTACTTTTCAAAAAATATTTAAACGACAATAATTTTATTGTCTTTCATAAATACTCCTTCTTATAAATATTCAACTAAGAGAAACAAACGAATTCCTAGCGAGATAAATCGGCGAAAATGTTGCATCGCAGCTCATCGGGCTCTTAAATGTGAGCATACACTTTGGTTATGCAGCATACTTACCGCGACTAATTAATATTAAGTAAGCGTTTTCTTGGGTCGTTGCGGAGGGAAATAAATTTATGGCGTTCTGCTGCAACGTACCTAAAAACCAAGAGAATACGATAAATGCACGTAAAGGAAAAAGGGGAGAGAGTCCGAAGATGTGTGCACACATCATCAGTTGCAACATTCGTGAGCTCAGTTTTCAAATTGCGTTTTATCCCTCCCCTTCTATATTCGTAATTAATTTTTATTTATATACTCTTACGGCGTGTTTTTCTACGTCGTAGCACTTTTCGCGATTTTTTTTGTAAATTTACGATAGGTCGATTCTTTTCTTCCAACTATTTATGGACAAACATTGCTTTCATTACCATAATATTATGTGTGATTTTATTTGTATTCCATTAACAATTATCGATAATAATATATTATCTAGAAGTGATATTAACATTGTCTAGAAAAGAGACAAACCCATAAATAATATATAAATCGTTAAAATATTAGAATAAAAGTTATTTATCTGTATGAAAACATTGTATTTATTTATGGCTTTAGTGTCATAAATTACGTTACTCCCAAGCAGTTTATTTATAGAGATACAGTTTAAAAATATATTAAGATCATAAATTTCAAATTATGATTTTACGATGAGTTAGATAATAAATAGCTTTAAATAATTTAATAAAATATAATAATATTGTTCTTGATTTTTATTATTAATTCAATTATTTTTAAATTACTTGATAAAATTTCGAACGTTAATTACGAATTCATTAATTACTTGTTAAATAAATTTTTAATTTATCGTAGTCGATTTTAATAGTCGTAAATCGATTCTTTTATTTTTATATATAACCTACTTTATAAAAATTGTAATGTATATTCGGTGTAATTTTTAACTTTCAAATAACCTTGAGAAAGTCAAACTGTTGCTCAAAATATATGATATTTAGAGCAAATAATCTATAATTAAAATATTAAAAGTAACGACCATTGAAAGCGAATAAAGTAGGTGATGTTCGACAAAGGTTGGTTTATATCCATTTTTTTTAAATGATCAAAAGAATCAATAATAATGTTAATTACTAAATACTAACGAATACATATTAAGTTATAAAAAAAATTCACCAGTGCCTCTAGAATGCTAAAATCATCCATTAAATATATTTCATCAGATTTTCATTAAAATAGCAGCACAATTTTCATAGCGATAAAAATCAAACTTCAGGCTTAAAAGAAGCAAGGGTACAATTTGTCTCGACTACCCTACTTTATACTTTCTAACGCGAGCTGCCCACTTATTTACTCGTTTTCACATCCTAATTATAAAAGTAGCTTCCACGCTGTTTTTATAATCTTAAAACTTGTCAATTTTGTACGTGTGCCCATATACGATGAGTTACTGGCATACGGGTTTATTACGTAAATATAAAAAGTTGTACCCACGTGTAAACGCCTGTTCAAAGCGCAGGAATAAAAACACTTACAATTAGACAATACTCAAATAATTTCTCGCGGAGATAAGATGCCCCAGAAGTTCGTAGTACAATACTCATGACCGCAAATTGGAGTTCAAGTACGCGCAGACAGTGAATGTGAAATAAGCAAATAACAAAACTTCCAAATACGAGTTTATTATGAAGTCTTGATTTCCTTTTTCTTCATTTAAAGAAATAGAAGAAATAAAATATTTCGCTGTTAGTTGTGTTTCATCAGTTCGTGGAACAAATGGAAATAAATGTTCCCCAAGTGTGAAATTTTCAATTTCTTTATTTTCTCATCCAAATTAAATTCATAATTATTATAATTACTTAACTTTTATTATTAGTATTATCAAAGCGTAATTATAAAGAACAAAATTCACGTTAGTTTATAATAAAGTGATTTCATTCGAGTCTTTAAATTCTTTGAGTGAATTTACAACGTATTTCAACGTCACTCGGTGAATGATAGTATGTCACAAAGACAGAAAAACAAGAATCGAATCAAGTTTAATAAATCTCTTTCGGTATTCTCTTTGATGTATTATATGTTTACGATGAAAAATCAGTGCACAACTGAAAATTCTTTAAAAATTGATTTTAACACATAAATATAGTCGCGTAAAAATTTGGAAAACCAATCGATCCGCGATACTCGAATCACAAAAAAATATGTCAAAGATCGCTCGAAAACGAGCTCCGATGATCCAAATTAACAGTAAGAACTGAAAACGCGAACAGCACAGTTCGTTAGCAACGTCTTTGATTTCGCTTGAATTTTATCATCCGTATCTCGTAAATTCTTGAGCGGAATAATAGAATTATAGAGAGGTTCGGTCACAGGCGCGTGGGATGTTGGCGTCATGAATTTCCCCTGTTTACCCTCTTTTTACATTAAAATCTCGCTGCTCCTCGCGATCGCCGTATCCTCGAACGCACTCGTTAAATACCGTGAGAAACCGTTCGATCATTCATCGCGCGATGTTACGTGCGTGGAGCTCTTGTCACACTTGTCTCTCATTGCCGATCGATTAAGCGTTCGAGTACCTGAGCGTCCGTCTACTCACCTGCGCGTGCGACGTATGCATAAAATAAGCATACCCAAGCGCGAATACGGTAATCGTTCAACGCGTCGATCAGCTTGGCGCCTTCGCTAATTTAATCGCCTTCGATTTTATCGCTGATCAAAATGTTTTTAGAGCCCGAGGGTCCTTTGAGCGCTCGCATATTTTTCAATGACACGCTGGGAATTACGAAACTCGATATTATCGATGTATTCTTACGCGTTCCGTTTCTTACCTCAGCTTTGTTTCATTTTTTTTTTCTTCGTTGAAGAGACAACACCCGAGCTCGACTTTGCGAGGACGTGATTTTATTATTGTGCAAACAACAAAAGCAATATAAAATATAATTGAAGCTGCAATATCAGTCCCTCGAAATTGTAATTAAATGTTGTGTCTAACTAATTGTCCGGATGATATTGCTAGAATTATATGATTCACCGTATTTAATAGTACATCAATTTGCGGATAATAACCCAAGCGATCGTTCTAATTTTAAAGATCCGACTCACCGCGTCTCGATAATTCACCGAATGGAGCAAAAAGACGCGAATCTTTAGCGGTCGATACTCGAGGAAAAGTAAATTTAAGAGAACTGGTTTAGGGGTCCGAAATCGTACGCACCTTCGTCACGATCCTGATTTCAAACGAATGCGTTCCTCCCTGGCACGTGCCAAGCGCATATTTACGACAGTTGCTTTTTTGCAGTGATAAAAAAACGGATATTCGTTTTCTGCATTTCAAATAGCAGCGCCTCGATCGTAGAAAAGCGGTTGGAGTTAGTCAAAGGAAGACGAGCGATTACACAAGTTTGTACTATGTAAATACGTAGGAAAGTGATTCGTCCCGAACGTGTTTGAATTTAATTAACAAGGAATATCTATGCATTGTGTACACACCAACAGGCGAACACACGTGAAGCTGTCCACACATGTACACGCTTTGTAGGTTATATACTAAACCATTGGTAGGGAATCACTTTCGCTTGAATATACATTGCCATTAGAGAAACAGATCTTTTCAACTATGTTTCGTATCACACCGGTTATTTTGAAAGTTCGAAAATGTTTTGTCGACCGAGTTTAAGTGTTTTTGTTGTGAATTTTCAATTTATTGGTATTTTCAGTTACAAATACATTTTCCTACTTAAAACGTATTGAATAATACATTTTGGATAGAAAAGTTTAGAATGAAAGTAAATTAATTTATTTTACGAAAGAAAAGATAAAGAAACTACGTTATAAAGAAAATTTGGGTATATATTTCTTGCATCTTCGACTTTAATGTAAATTTTAGTTTTTCTTTATTTTTTTTAAATAAGAATATTCAACTATTTCGTATTCCAAATCTACGTATTCTAATTTTACACGTTTCTGAATACACAACAATAAATTTAAAATTGTTACTCTTGGTATTTTTATCGAAAATTTCATTTTATTTATAACTGTTGCATACAAAAAAAGAAATAAGTAAATTAATTTAAAAAAAAAACAAATTAATTAACGCATAATATATCACGGTTAATTTTCTAAAAAGAATCGTCGAGTACTACTTTTTAAAATAATTACTACATCTTTCAAATGTTATCTCGGAAACTTAAAATGCACTTGTTTTAGATGATAAACTTACGAGGTGAAATTTTTTGCTTTCGTTTTAAAATTTTCTTCTGTAAAAAAAATTATTTTCGTTAAATATCTTTTTATATTTCAAATACATACCGAATTGCGATTTAAGATCATTTATCGCATTTACTTTACTTTCATTACACTGTAGAAATTTATTCTAGTTTTTCACCTAATATAATTATATTTTGCAGAAACTATGTTAACAAAGTTGAAATTTACAAAAATTCGATTACTTTTCATTTATTTATGTTAATATTGTACGAATAGTATAAGTTAAAAATTTTAAATATCCAGATGTTTACATACAGAAAACGTTTAACAAAACGAAAACAACTTGAATTATGGCAAGAATTAAAAGATTTGACAGAAAACAAGAAATACGATATAAAATTCAAGGATAAACTATGCACGAACGACGCTTTTTTCGAACTTTACGGACTTTTTACAGGCCGATATCCAGCGACAAAATACCACAATTATAAGTCACGACAACGAGCGCAGAAAAAAGTGGCTTCACCGATGTCGCCGCTATGCTATATTTTTAGTAGTTACGCAGCTCGTCGAAGCTCTCATACGTCCTTAGCTAAACGCATAAACACAGGCGCAATCGCATAATTATTTGGTCAGAAAAGCACGAGTAAGCGTCGAGTCCGCTCAGGAATCACGGCCGAATCCTCCCAGCTTTCCTTCGCGGCTCTTCCATTACTCGGCTTTACGATCGACCGTTTAACGGAACGCACCGGCCACCGCCTCGCTCGAGGGCACACATACATACATACAGACACACAAACACACACGAGCACACGCACTCAGACACTTGCAAGGCGAAAAAAATAACACCGAACGGACGACTCGTGCGTGAAGGAGACGCTCGATCTCTCCTCCGGGAGGCCGCGATGTCGGACCGCGGTTATCGACCGCCGATGCCTTTATCCTCTAATCATCGCGATATAACGTCGAGGCTCTTATCGCTGATCTGGAAATGAGGATTCGGGCTACGAAAAGTCCGGTGTTTCGATGTTTTGCAACGATACCAGTTTTCGTCGTTTCTTCCTAGGATTCATCGTGCAAAGGAATAATTTTAATGCAGAAACTTACTTTCTCGAGTTTCGGTTTTTTCAGAAAAATATGCTTAGAATATTAAAATTACAGATATTACTCTCTATAGTAGATTCTCCCTGGCTCGATGTATATTTAAATATCAAAACTACGGTCTCGTAAATTCTATGTAAAACTCAATTCATGTAGCAATTTAAATAATTTGTAGTTTTTTAAAAAGCATGAAACGAAAGTAAATGAACGGTTAAAATGTAATACGTCATTTTATTTTCAAAGTTCACTATTTTATAATAAATGTATTATTTTTATTGCACGATTTTTAGTATTTGGTTTTAAAAATAACTCGATATTGTAATCGTTCGATAATTTTTGGTGCATATATTTGAGAAGTAATCTTAAATTAAAATTTGTAAAGACTTAGATTTTATAATTCGAAGGATTGTATTATCAAGCATTTTATTAACAAAATTAAAACTTCCGTAAGGATTATTTTGATAGATAGTAAAGTTTTTACGACGGTTCGTTTTGTTTTATTTCTCACACGCAACTTTATATATATCGATTGTGGAACTTATAACCGGAAATGAGATAACACTTTAATAAACAAAAAAGAACGACAATTTTCTTATTTATGGTTGTGACTCTATTACGATTATTTGAATCTCATCTATTGAGTAATTTTCCGGCTGAATATTTTCGAGAAATAAAATATTTGTTTTCCTCGGCTTTGATCAATTTATTTATGACCCAAGTATGATAAAAGAGGAGATCAATTTAAATACACTTGATATACAAATTTGTAAAATTAAAAGAAAAATAAAATCCAAATGAAAATGCCTATAAAATTCATTACATAAATCTTTTTTTAAATAGATTAATTCAAATTTCACAATACTGCTGAATATAGTTATATACATATAATAGATAATATAAATAATTTTTTTCTTCTTAAAAAACTTTCCTTTAGAATTTTTACAAATATCACAAAACTATTATATATTACAAAAGAAAAATAATTGATTACATTAAGAATTTAAAAATTATTTTTAAGTCGATCGTTCCAATTTTTTTATATAAACAATGGAGAAATAAGTACTGAAATCGCGAAAACCTTGAGCTTCGTGTAAAAAATTTCTTATGAAGAAACGTAACTCTAACGAAGGTCCGGATCAACAAAAATCAAACCATATAATTCATTATCCATTGAACCAAAAACAAAACAAATATAGATACATAACCATTTTATAAGAATACCTTTTTAAAATACCTAAACCTATAATAATATATTATGTACAAAATCAATAAAATTATATTAAAAAAAATATCGTTTACAAAATATATACAAGTTTAGATCGACTTCTCAACCTTTACTCGAATGTATTATTTTATTATGCAATACATTTTCAACGAAAACACATCTTCAATACGATTTCGCGTTCTCGATGCACAATTATTAAATTTGCATCCAAGAAACAATGTTAAAGTATGTAGTAAGGTTATTCTATTCATCGATGAATTTTAATATCACATAAATTATTCACAACTGAATAAGTGTTCTTGTAATTTTTAAATATTATTTAAATACTATTTATGTCTTTATAGGTATTTAGAAAAATGTATTTATTATTTTTAAAAATAATTTTATTATCTCATTATATAATTACTATTTCAATAAAATTAAAAAAAATTACTAAACCATGTAAAACATTTACTTACACTTTTAATTTACATAATTGGAAAATTATATAATCTTAATTTAATTTATGTGGCTCATATACTTGTAAATTAACAAAAAATACTAAATTTTCTTAGTTTAAATTAGAAAAACATTATCACTTTCGTAGATTAAAATAACATAAATGGATTAAAAAAATTTACGTTTAATTATTAATATCTCAAGATAACTATCTAAAATTTGAGCATAATTAAGAATAATAAATATTTTCTAAATAATTAATGCTTCAAGTTTTAAAATTATTCATATCATAAAAATGAATTTGAAATGTGGTACGTGTAATATATTTAGCATAATAAATATGCCCAAACAAGGTAATCGTCATAATCTACGAGATGACCACAGAAATAATTTATTTAATTTGTTAATTCTAGTAATGAAATTCTTTTATTTATAAAATAATCTCTGTATTAATTAAAAAAATTATAATCCTTCTCATATCTGTATCCGAAAAAAATACATTATTAAATCCACGCGTTAAATTCCAAATTTATTTTAAATATAAAATGCAAATTACGTAAATATTGTTCGTATACCTTGACATCCTTAAGTTTTAAGATAGAAACAGCAGCTAATCAACTTTTGATAGTTGGCAACCTTCGTAATAGCATAAAGTTATGTACGTACAGGATATATATTATCTAAATTGAATTTCAAAATATAGTATAAAGAAATTTCACTTGATATATTCGGTATTAAAACATAATAAACAAATAAATACTATTGATCTTTCGTAGTTTAATATAAAATATAAAAAGAATTATTTTCGACGTTATAAGGGTAGTACTAGAAAAACCCTTAGACATCAGGTTGAAAATAAATCTAAAGTGCTGCCATCTCATAACTATTGCGCGAAAGTTTGTAGCTTCAACTCTACTGACGGTAAGTTTATGAATATAACTCAACGATTTATCTGCTTAGAATATTTCATCGTTCGGTTACTACTTCTCAGATCGATTGATAGAATACGCTACTACATGTATTTAGGATTTTTTTTTTCATTTGCAATCAGCATGTTTAGCAATTGTTAACTCTCCTACTTACTAAATACTTTTCTTTATCTTATAATTCGTTTGAAATTCGTTTACGATTGCCAGGCGCTAACAGCTATGGCAAATTTGGAAATTTTGCGAAATTGAATACTTTGTAAGATCAAGTATCCCTTCATCTTTAAATTATGAGCTTTACTCCACTGTGAATTCCATGAGTGATAAGATCAGTGAAGCATTACACTTTCTGTGGCTATTCAAGTAGTCCCCCGATACTTTCAGATCTCATGATATCGCATTTAAGAAGAAAAATCTGAAACTTACCACGATCGTATTACGAGAACGATTATAGCTAGTATCTATAAAGGAAGTCAAGCGATCTATATTTTCTTGTAATTACCGATATAAAATTCTAATCCATATACATATCTCGCCTCTGATAAAGTGAAAATTATTGGATCACATTTAGACACTGATACGAGTTACCTATTTAGCTCCAAATTTTTGTTGTTATTATTTTCTATTTTCCACATAATTTTATCAAACAAAAAAAAACTATAAAACTTAATTTTTTACATTTTTATTAATAAGTATTAGGCATAATTAAGTTATTGAATAATTTATGTAAATAAATGATATGGTATCCTTAAAAGGAATGTGTTTTGTAATCGTATTTGCTAACGACTTATCATATTATATAAGATATTCAAATTTTAATCTATAAAGTAAATTAACGCATACGATATAAAAAGATTATTTGACAAGTTGCAATTGGTAATTGTATTGACAGAATGGATAGTTTAAGTTAAGACTATGGTGTCAAAAGAGATAAGAATGAAAAAAAGAATACGTTCATTTCGATAAAATGAGTTTTGCTAATTACGCATTCAAAATAGTGGCTTGATTCAATAATACACATGTAAAATCTGTAGATGAAAGAAAAACATTCGAAAATAAATATATTTTGGTAAAAAATTTATCGTTTTTACCCGATAAGATTTAATAACAAATTTTCTTTGTTGTCGGTTCTTTACTTTATTTACATATCGCTCTAATGAATGACATAATCATTGCATCAGTTTCCCTTAACAAAACACAAAATAAAAAGAGCCAAGTCAGCTTGTTCACTACATTGGTGAAATTAGGTTGTCACGGTAAATCGGTAGCCCTGCCGAGATTTCCGATGAAATCAGTTGATACAATTTTATGTTTGACGTCATTTATCGAAAACAATGATTACTAAAAACGTCTTTGCAAGTACTTAGCCATTAAATGTTTGGTTTTTGTCTACGTTACTGATTTCCATTTCAAATAATATTGTCAATTACTTTTTAATAGATATTTCTTTAAGTAGAACATTTATTACTTTAACTTTTAAAAAAAATTTAGAAAAAATATCGTTGTACATTTATTCTATAACATAATACTTTTTCAATTATTTTTGATTTTATCCTGTTTTATTACGAATTAAAATTCATTTATTTCAATTTATTCATTTTTATAAATGTAACACAATATAACTATTAAGATTTTTTAATACAATTTGTATGTAATCGTTATGCAAGCTTAAATTTAATGAAAATTTTTTAAAAATAAATACATAGTTAGATAAATTCTTGTATCTTTTTATCTAAGAAAAAAATAAGAATTCTAATTACAATATGTACAACTCGTAAGAAAACAGTTAATTGTATTAAATAATACTGAATTTCAATAAAAAAACTTGTCATGTAAATATTATTTCTTTGAAAATAGTCTTATTATTTCAATTAAAATACATAAAAAGTATTTATGTTTTTTTTTTATTAAAACTAGATCAGATAAGAAATCGTTATTATAGTTTCTATCGGCAAAATTATGTATTCGCTATATTTTACGTGTCAACGTAAAAAAGCTACTTTTTAACTTGTACAGAAATACTTGCTTTAAAAACATTTTTTCTCATAAACAGAACTGACATTCACTTAACTCAAAAGAACCATTTACAAGAAACATAATTTTTAAAATATTAAAGAATTTATCTCTCATTGTATAATTATAGTTACTATCGGTAAACCATAACTGTTCCGTCGTTTTACCCTCTAATGTTTGTCGCTCTCTCTCTCTCTCTCTCTCTCTCTCTCTCTCTCTCTCTTACGACATCGTCACTTTCCCTTCGCATCCCTTCGTTGTAGGCTTTACTCGATGCTTGAAGTCAAAGTTTCCCGTAGTTGATCTTATCATTTTGATATCATCATTATATTCACGTGTGCTTGACACTGAGCGACTTATCTATGAAATATAAGCGTCACAGTCATACTTACTATTCATCCAAACTTATTGAATATACGTTACCACTGTTTCTCTCGTCTATATTATTATCAGTCTTTTATTTTCAAAAAATATTAGAAATCTCCAAACGTTTAAAAGAGCTTTCTATGTATTTTATTTTTGTTTTCTACATATTCTATTTATTCTGACAGTCAGTACAGTTGCCGAGACTTTTTTGCTCTATTAAGAACAATTTGTAAAAACGGTAACAATGATTTACATAAAAAGATAAAATAAATTACTTTCAAGTGATTTGTAAGAAGTCAGTTAAATTTATAAATATAAGTCAATGCAAAGTATAGTAATAATTCCTAATATATTTCAAATAAATTTATACTTTATTGATTATAAAACTTATATTTTATATTTTTTACATTATTTATGTAAAATAATTGAAATTATTTAACGATTTATTATCACTGGATATACAGATAAATCAACTTATTATCTATAACGACTTTATTTCATTTAATAATTTCTATATATATAGAAATAAAAGAAACAATAAAAATCTAATAATTTGTTAATTTGTAATTTGAAAAAAATTAGTTTGAATTCACTTAAATATCTGGGTTAATTGCTTAATACCAAAATAAAATAAATTAAAGCTCATTTTAATTTAAAAGTTTTGGGGCGTACGAAATAAAATATATTTTATTGAGATAGCTTTATTCCACTCGATGTAGACTCGTAGTCACTGTACCATTACTTTTTCCACCCGCTGGCATCGACCGTTTTTCCCAATTTCTCCATTACCTAATCAAGTGAATTGGGCGGTTTATTCAATGATTGTACCCGGGATTTCCCCGCCATCGACAGGCTGGACGACCTTTCGCATTAAATTGCATCGTCAGTGGGTTTTACCCGGTCTCATCGTTCCTTATATATGCTACACTCTCTCCTGGCACCTACAAAATAAAGTAAAAGACGGGATAATATCTCCGTAAATTATACATTTATCGTATTAGATTTCTCTTATCTTCAATGAATTTCTCGACTCTGTAATTACTCTATTATCTGAATAATATATATATTATACTTATATATAATAGAGCTGTATTTTTCGGTCGTAATAAAAACTAAAAAAATCGTTTAATGTTTATTATTCTAAAATTTCAAGACCTTTCTAATCACATTATAGGTGAAACTTGAATTCAAATTCATTTCATTACGGCTCCAGAAAGTAATTTTAAAATACCCAAGAGGCATAATATTTAAGGTTAGACGATAGATAAGTCCAGCTTGTACCAAACGAGATGTTTGATGGATCGTTTGTCTGATTTATCGAAGACAGCGTCTCGCTTTAATTTACCGATGAATTCTGTCTTCGGAAAGTATCGATAATATGAAAGATATCGAACGATCTATCGAGACTTAAGATAATCTGTATATTTGCTTCGTCGAGAGTGGCTTTAACGTTAATAGTCAGCAGAATTGACAGCGATACATGCACCAATTGTCCATGGAGCAGATTGACTTCCTAAACTAGCTATATTAGAGGCAGTTTTGGAGAATCGATTAAGCGCTCAAAATGTATCCAATCTCGAGTTGAAATTATCTATTGATACCCTTCCTGTTACAGAATGTCATATTCGAGATCTAAGCCTTAGAGAGTTTCCTCTCCGAAATCCTTCAGAGGGATCTGCGATAATGCAGACTCTTTTTAACTACGAATAATCGAAGAAGTTTAATTATTTTAACTAATATCATATATACGCTAATACTTAACTAAGAGTAACAAAATATTTTCCCTTAAAACAATGAATGAAATTAAACTACCTTTAAAAATATTCAAAACTTTTCACGAAAATTTTAAAGATATAAAGTTTTATAAATGTACAAGACGGTTTATAAAAAAAATATTAACTGACTGAAACGTTATTTGAACTACAAAAAATTACGCGGACTAATAAATATTATATTGTGCAAATATTGATCTTATTCGTTCGAAACAGTCTTTTTAATTATTATATTACGACGACGTTATTTATATTTTATTTTTTACGTTAATTCGTTTTTGAATAAAACTTAAGCCAATATTATTTTGTGATTAATTTCACGATTTTTCTCCATGATTATGATACAAAAAAAGTACAAAGAAATACATGGACATAACAGTATTTCGTGACAAAACGATTTCAACGTGAAAACTAATAGCTGCATTTTTCGTGTCTTCCTCTAGAAACGGAAGATTAAGAATCTCGAACTTTGGGTATTAAACCGAGAGCTACAAACTACCCATCCAGACTAGTCTGGCATATATGGCGGTGGTGATATATAATTACTCCTCGTAATATCGAGAGTTAATACAGTACATCGACAATCGCGCGGGGAGAAACAGAAGGGTGCAGCTGTTACAGGGTGACATTGATGCACAGCAGTACAAGCAAGGGTGGGAGCCACCTGAAGGAATGAAGGAGATACGCCAGACAACGATAAATGATGATGTGGAGAAATTGGATGAACAAGGAATAACGTTATGTTGCGCTCGAAAAAAAGAGAGGAAAAAATACTAATAAGATTACGAATAAGTAGATAAATAAATAAAGATTATTTCTTACTCAATATAGGGAGATTAATATTAAATATTGATATTGATATAGAAGAATATATGTAAGCTGTGTACATCGAATAATAATAATAATAGTAATAATGTAAGAACATAATCGTATCGGTAAACTGTAATAAAACAGTTAGATTTTTATAGAAGCAACAAAATAATAAGGAGATAAATATTATAATTATGAAAAAAATAGATATGTTAAAATATATTTTATAAAAATATAATGATGTCATGAAATCATAATGCAATAATGCGACTATGGAAAAATTATAAAAGAAGTTGGTATGCATATAAGCGCGATCGGAAGTCATTGATATGTAATAATGCAATAGTGTGAGGGTTTAATAAAATAACTAAATAAAAATTTAATGGTAAAATGAAGTGTTGTAAAGAGAAGGGGAAAAAGACGAAAAAAATTATGATGAAACGATGAAATAATTTAAAACTAAAATGAATTATGCGAATATTGTCCAAAAGTATGATGTTATAACAAAGATAAACACGATTTTTACGGTAAGGATATAAAAAATAAAACTACAAGGATTATAAAATGGGGAAACGATGCAAAAGCAATATTTACCGAATATCACTAAGTAAATGAACAGTCATCTATAAGGACGCTGACGATGCAATTTTGGACATGTCGCTTATGACAGCGACGTATTCATAAGAGTTTCATCAAATATACCGAAGCATTTTGTTACAAAATGTAAATTTATCGAATATATAGGATAAGAGCAAAGTAAAAAATGTAAACTTACGACCGAAGAAGATATCCGATCTAAGACAATATATCCAAAGGGCTATAGAAGCAGATTAGGTCTGAAACAATGAAAAAACTGGAATAAATCAGGAATTCGAGGCAGATAATCGATAATAATTGAACAAGAAGAAAATCACGAGAAACAATGAAATCTAGAATACAATAAAATAGTTGATGAATAAGAAGTCGAGGGTCGTTTTAACCACCTTTTTAAGAAAATACGTTTGTCTGTTGGAATTAATTCGCGAGTTACACTTTTTATCGAGACGGTATCGATTTAATCAATCGTTCGATAAGTATATTGATAAAAAATATTCGCTAGAGTAGTAACTATGAATTAGTGATGTATAGCATAATAAAGTATGTAATATAATTATATGAGTGAAGTATAGTTATAATAGTCTATCTTGAGTTAATGATCAATAAATGACTTTCAAGGAATATTAGCAACTGTCGTACATTTCTCAAATGCTTTTTCTTACAGTAGAAATACTCGATATTTTCAGTAGTGCGTCCACGACATAAAATATTATGATTAAAAATAAATATCCGAGTTTTATGTCCATCGTTATAAATTATATTCCCACAATATTTGATTTTTAGTGGATTTAATTTGGTTAATGCATTCTTAAATTTCCATTTTTTTTACATTATGATGTTATAAAACATCGATTTCGGCTACAAGAAAGCGATAAAAATATCTATATTATCGTAATTAAATAATCTTAATTTTCTATATTGATCTTATTACATTTATTAGTATCAATATTATTATTCTTTTTATTTCTTTCGATATTTTTTTAATTTTAATACATCCGAATTTTTATCTTGTCAAATATTCAATAAACACACTTAAATTATTAACTTTATAATTAATTCTATAATATGAAATACTATGTTTTACAAAAAATAATAATAAAAGTATGGATAAATCAAAGCATGGTTTTATTATATTCGAGAAATTTTTTTTCTTTGCATTAAAAATAGAAAAAGTCGTTACATAAAATAACAATTTCTAAGCAGACAACAAATATATAAAAATTCTATGACAAGACTTAAATTAATTTATTAATTACAGTTTTCTTACACGACAGAAATCAAAGTATTATGTATCACCTACGGGAATGCATAGAAAATATTTATTAATATGCAGCTGCATTTAATAATACTTTAGTAATTTCAATCAGTATAATATAAAAGATAATTTAAATAATATATAACTTCACAAGATAGAGAATATTTTCATTGAATGAAATATTAATCGATATATTCGCGATATTAGGTTACATCAGACATCGAAACTCTTTTAACAAAACTATTTTTGTTAATAATTTAACGTTCGCTGTTTCAATAGTGCATTCACAGTTCAATCAAATTTGAGTTTATTAATTTAAAAATGATATTTCTTATAAAATAACCATGACCTCGTTTAGGAACAAATAATTAAACTATTTGCATTGTAAAAGATAATTTTATAAGATTCCCATTATAAAATAATGAAAAATCCGTGTACATTTATATTAGAGAAAATTATAAAAACGCAAATGCGCATAGAATGAATAATGAAATAGGATAAAAATCACGTAATCGTTAGATTACGCAATGGATTACACTTATTACAGAGACGTCCAAAGAGAAGTCCATTAGCACCATACCAACGAACAACGACTTTAATATTCCACAGCGAAATTCCCCTATAATTATCGCATACCCGCGCGAGAAAAGACAAGTTATCGGCGCTGCGTCGCCGGAAGTTAACATTTTTCTAACTTCCGCTTCGGATTCAGCTCACGGACAGCAATAGCATTCGACGTGACGCATCGACATTAGTTGCTGGTTTATTGCGGAAAACGACACGCGATACACCTTCATTCGGAGCACAATTAACGATACGAATGGTATGTCTCCTGCGAGGCTGCGGACTTGCCCTCGAATCTGCTCCTCTCTTCGTTCCCGGGAGAGAAATCGATGAAGCTGTGGCTTCCGATCGTCATGGGAGTGCAATTATGCGCCGTAAAACCATAATTAAACCAGCGTCGCGGCTTATGGCTTTCTCGACACAATCTGTGCTTCGTGTTTAAAATGCGCAATACGTTTACATTCCGGAGTTTGGTGGCGGGTGATTTCAATGAGATATTGAAAAATCACGGCTGAGTAACTTTTTCGATTTTAGTACCCCGGACTTACGCGTATCTGTACTATATCGCGTGAAAATGTCTTAGAATAAACGATGACTGTTACAAAATATTTTCAATAGCATAGTTATTTAAACCTTAAATTTAAAATATTTAACGGTCACAATTCAATTATTTATTCTATTGCAATTCGTTTGCTCTCTGAAATATTGAACTCTAACACCAAGGAACAATCGTGTTGTAAATCTAAAAGACAGATTAGAGTATATGAAAATAATTGCACGTAGCTAAACTTATTTCAAAGATATGATTTATACGCATTAATAAATTTCATAATACGTGTCTAAAAAATGTTTAAAACTACACGCCATCGACGAAATTCATAGTTTGAGTAAAAAAATTGTTTGATTACGATAAAATGTAATAAAATCGAATGTACCTTAAAAATTTGAAAAATGGTATCCTTTTCTATTCTATTTATTTGTAATTATTCTCTACAGGCTGAAAAAAACTTCGATAGTTGAATTAATTAATAAATATTTTGCTTATTATAGTTAATTTTATATAATCGAATATGAAATAAATATTAAACCGATTATGTAAATTCCATATACGGTTATTCTATAAAGCTATAAATTCTATTTCCTATACTTATTTCTCTAAATCTAGCTTCCTTGTAAATTATCAATTATCGGTAAGTACTTCAACTTGGCACGTGTTAATGATTCATCCCCGCATCGAGCAATTGAAGATTGTATTTTAATCGATACCTGTACTGCACATTATCAATAAATCAAAGTTTATTTTATAAATGCCTATTTTAGTAAATTAAGCCATTATTTTATAAAAAAGAAAAAATTAGAAATCTTGGCATTCAATTTTTATTAGTATAAGTAATCTATCAACGACTCTGACAATAATAATGTGTGTACAAACCTTGTGAATTCAAAGGTCTTGCTGTTAATACACAGATATTTATGATTATTCGTTACATTTTACACAAGATAATTTAAAAACGTTTAAATAACGAGTTATAAATTATTTTTCATAAGTTAAAAAAACTTCTTGCAGTATATTTCAAGTGCAATTTAATTAGAAGTAAAAATTATTTTTAAATACGTTTTTCAAAATAATGTATATCTTTATTCCTAGAAACATAAATAAACAATTTATTCGTATAATTTATCATAACTCATATTTATTTTATACCTTGAATTTTTTACTTGAAAACACCTAATTATATAGGAAACTATGAAATATCTTGTATCGATAAAATTCAAATTGAAAACGTTCCAACTATTTACCAACCTAATCGTATAAAATTTTATTTTATCAAAAAATGTACTTTAAAATTAGCATTTAGATATTTTTTCGACATACCGCGCATATAATTTTTATAAAAACGTTAATTTCATACCGATTGTAAATTATACCCATATAATTTTATGGTATATTAGGTAATATTTTTATTCTAAAAATTTCAAAAAATTCAGTCATTTCATTTATATATGTACATATTTAGAATGAGATTAAAAATTTCTTCCAATTAAAAAACTTTTTATTAGCCTAAAGATAGTAATAAATTGTATATAATATCTATCTTTATTAAGAAATTAGGATATATTAGATTTGTATAGCGTTTACATATAAAATAATACGCTGCTAATTTCCTGAATCATTTCTTAGATATAATTTCTTACCGATTACATAGTTTCATTAAGATTTCAAAACCATAGGCTTTAATTAAATAATTTATATAACAATTTAAATTTCTTTTCAAGTTACGTGACAAATTGAAAGCCTTGTATACATTGTAAAATACTAAACTCCTATAAATTTCTAAAAATAAAAAATTGTACTAGCAATAAGAAGCATAAAAAACAATACAAAATAATATTACATTCATATCGTGAGAAAATCTGGCGTTCTTTCTCAAGAGGACCGCAATTGTAATTTAACCTTAACAGGTGTCGACCTTCCCGCTGAATTTAGGAAATTAAGGCTAATCCATTTTTTATGCTTCCATAACCTTCCGCATTATTCGAAAGACGAACGGGCAAACAACAGCTGATATTGAAAAATGAGTATTACCTTGTGATGCAGGCAGTCAACTGAAAAACTGTAATTAGGAACCGTAAGGTTAAACGCGTCGTCAAACGTTTGCACCTCGATAAAAAAATTTAAAACTTTAACATCGAGTCGTCAACGATGTGAAAAAAGTTACGCGCCCATTTATAATACAGTTGTAATGTCGTTCATCGATGATTCCGAGAAGCTACATTGTCTGTTATGATAAAGAAAAAAAAAGAAAATAACGTTTTTTGTCAATGTCAACGCGTTCTTGCGTATACCTTGATTGCACGATTCTTTCAATTAGTGGAACATTTTTTTTTATAAATAATAGTAAATATATGGATTCGAAACACAGAAGAAAAAATAATCGTTTAATTAAGCTCGTTTTATTCGATTACAGATATATATTAAATTACACGTAAATAAAATTAGCTATGTGTCATAATGAAGTCGTAAATTTTATATTTTGTTTTCAAAATTTATAAATATTTAATAAGCTACGATTAAAATTTATATTAAATGATACATACTTTCAAAAATGAACGCCGCTAATAAAATGTCGATTAGGTATTATGCAAATATACGAATACGCGAGCTATTAAAATAATTAAGCATTACTTAATATTGCATATAACTATTTTTAAAAAATAGCAGTTTGTTTCCGATATACCAAACTTGGCTGAAAAATAATTAATTTAAATCTAACAGATATTTATCACGAGCAATTTTAATTACAAAAATTGATTAGAGCCGTATCAACGTAGGTAATATTGACCTGTTGTCTGGAGCTGTTTTTGCAGCATCCGGAGATTTTATCCATGCGCGACAGATGTCCATACATGGAAACAGAAAAGGAAAAAATCGCGTAGTTTTACAGATGTACGTGACATTTTCATGGACACCTTGCGTCGATCTTTATTAATATAATGCGCTCAGCTGCCGGAAAGAAAACGTATGACACGTCGAATTATATCGTATCGTGAAAAACTGCATTAAAATGCGTCATCCAGTTTATGGTGAATCTGAATTCATTCTAATGTTGCGATTAGAAATTTAAATGTCGCGGCACTCGGAATTGATCAGACGGTACATATGCACAGATAAAAGCGGCTAGATTAAAAGTTAGCGCATAATTGCTTTAGATGCGGCAATCGCAGCAAAATCGTGAATATAACCTTGTAAGAAATATAATCTTGGATGATTAAGTGATAATTAATTATCACTGTTTGTAAATACTCGAGCTATTATTGTGGCAAAATGAATAGTTTGTTAAGAAATACTTATTGCATACTTTCTTGCATCTGATTAATCGATCTTCTTATTTTAAAAGTAAGTCAAATACCATAAAATCTGATAAAGTTTTACATGAAAATAATGAAATTATGAAAAATTAATAATAATAAAAATAAGAAAACATCGAAACAACGTTATAGATTATCTTTTCAAAGTGAGTTTATTCGTGTTTTTTTCAAAAACAATGTAACAAGTTTGCTCACATTATTTTTTAGTATCGTAAGTATTTCTAATATTTTTGTGAGAATTAAAAAGTTAAATTTCAAAACTGCTATTGTTTCTAAAAACGTAAAAAATTAACGATACTATTATAACGAATAAGAATTTCCCATACTATTAAAACTTATTTTAAATTATCTTTAATTAATATAAATTACGGCAACAAAGATAGTTTTATCAAGAATCCTTTAAAAATAGACGATTACTCGCTTTACTATTCAAAAGAAAGCAATTAATCAATTATAATTGAAAAGTCTAATATCAACATAAATCATTCGAATAGTTACGAACAAAAACATTAACGAAATATTTGTAAATGATAACTCTTAGATCGACATCCTTGATTCCGCGCATAAAAATGACAAAAGCAAACGTTTAAAGATCGCAGCATCGATCTCACTAAGATCGCAATGTAGAATTAAAATCCCGCCGAATCATAAACGTGCGAGAAATGAACCGATGAATACGTTTCGCATCCCAACACCCATCGATAATATACATACATATATATATATATATATATATATATATATTCGTAGGAACAATAATTGCTCGCTTGCACGAAAGTTGATCGTTCGATCCATCGTCCGCATCGAATTTCAGCCGAGTTCTATAGTAATATAATTACATCCCTGTCGAGTTCTCGTTAACCGGTGAGCAAGTAAAACCAATCTCGTCAAAGGTGCGCCAACAATGGTCGATTGAAACGGCATCGATCGAACTTTGTGTATAGTGTCACTCCTTTCTTAAATCGAGATGGGATAATCGAACAAGCAACCCCTTTCGAACCAGATTAATTTTGAAATCTCAATCTGCGTCGTTACCGTTGGGCTACGCACTGATTATCTTAGTATCGCACGTGTATCGGAAGGAGTATTACATGATTTCACGGAAGAAGTATGACGTCATTGGAACAGTGAAATGAAAATCGCCAGCAACACTTCGAGTGACGAATCGCTTTGACGAGTTAATCTTTCATCGATCACCTTCGCTCTATTGAGTTCTGTATAAAAAAAAAATTTTGTAATCGAATCTTGATTTACGCGCGGAAAAGGTTTTCGATATTTGGCAATTGTTGAAAAGAATTTTCAGAGCTAGGAAAAAGAAACCTTCCAAATTTGTGAATAGCGATCACAATTTATATGTTTAATACGTTTAATAATAATCTAACGATTTTTATCGAATACGAAAAGTTTTATGGCGTAACAACTTTTCACCTATTCTTGGTTGAAGCCTACTTTTCATAAAAAATTACATCGTAAAACTCGCAACAGAAAAATACGACTTATCGGAATATTCATTCGGAGATTTTTATTACACCACGTAAAGTTTACTTTACGTTAAATATCATATTTAAAATTATTTGCATATATTTATAAATATATTAATATTATAACACGTATACTTGAAATCATAATCAAGTAAATGACAAGTTCGAACCTTGTTTTCTAATATCTGTTCGTAAACAGCCATAGAAGTTATGGGAATTTGTCATTTTGATGGCCTATTGTTTTCGTCCAACTCGCTCTATTATTATATGATTTATTGCACCATCTTTTCTTATTCGTATTCTTGAACACAGTTACACGAGACAATACACATTCGTGTACACGCGTACATTTTTTAAGTAGGATATGAATTTGCAACCGTGGATACACATTTTATTTTCCGATGTTTTCCTTCCATTAATATTATTCGCTGATCACGATTTAATTTATTTTTCAATAAATTGTTATAATCGACGAATTCCGTGTATATTTTAAATCTCATAAAATTACTATAAATTACAAAATCTAATTTATATTTTTAATATTTCAAATATAAGAATATTTTACGAATTTTTAAATATAATTAGCCAATAAACATTATTGAGGCTAAAAAATACATTTTTTTATTATTTTATATGCGCGTGTTAAGAATTATGGAAAATTTTTAAATTTAAATTATTTATTTTTGTAGAGATAAGTTACCAGACATGATTCTGAATTCTTAATTAAGAATTAAAATATAATTTCGACCTGACTTAGTCGGATAAAAATCTGTAATATATGCGCATGTAATGGACCTAATAATACTACCTAATACTATTTGTATCTATGTAAATAGTTAAAGATGAATGGAGCCTTGTTTGTTTCGTTGTTTAATTCAGCATCCAATTATTTTTCTTTTAGCAATCGTAATATATACAGAATATATAATACATAATTATCAATTATATTATATATAATCGTATATTATCAAATATAATACAATGTTCTAATATTACAAAATTATAATTATAAATCAATGTACTTTAAAGCTTTACATTTAATATAATTAACAAAGAATTTATCAGAATAATACGTTACAATTATACTTTATCAGAAGGATTATTGTTTTAACGCGTAATTGTACAATTTTTTATGAATTTTTAACCAAACTTTACTTTAGTTATTTCCTTATCTTCAAGAAACATTAAAGATTAATAAGACTTTTGTGAATAAATTATATTCAATTATAATAACTATGCTCGTGTTTATGTCTCATCTAAAATTTAAAAGATCATTAAAATGCAGTTATTAAAGCAAAACAATAGATTCGAAACTAAACTAACACATTTTTCTATTGTACTATAATTTAAATGATTAAAATATTTAAAATATCGATAAACTTTGTATTATTCAATTATATAATTTTGCTAATTATTTTAAACATTCGTAAAAATTATTATAATGATAATGAAATGAACTTGTAAAAGAATCTCGTGTAAGAAATGATTGCTCCAGATTTATTACTACCAGAGTTACAAATAATCCTTTTATCAGATATAATTATAGTTTAAGAAAATATCATGGTATTGTGGGTTAAGAATGAAAGTATATTTAAAAAGCAAATAATATTAGTAATAACAGAGTATTCGACGTATATAATATCCACTATTTACGAAGGCTTTTATTAGCTCTGAGAGACTTCCTTTTCCGAAACGTGCAACATTGTCATATCAGATATTTATTCTTGAATAAGTTATGAAAAATGCATACGTTTTTACTCTTAATATTTCTCTGTTTTTCAAAACTTGTTAAATACAAATGATAAAAATAATAAATTTCTCGACACAGTCAATTTGTATGTGCATGTGACCTCGTAATCTTGATGAATTATCGTAAATGGTATTTATTAATATGCTTTTGTAGTTTTCTTTTCTTTTATATCTTTTTAGATATATAGTGCAATTATATTGTAACATTCGTGCAAAGAATCAAATTTTTCAGAATATAAGTTGATGATATTTTTACTGAATTAGAGAACAAAAGAATGAGTAGTTTTTTACATTAAAAACTTACCTTAAAAAATAATTCTTGTTAATTCTAATATTATATTTTGATAATATAATATTGCAAACTAATGTTCGAAATAAATATAATAAATTATTAGATTCAATCTCGTTTTCCATTTATAAAATTCAATTAAGTGAATTACTAGAAAAATGCAAAACTTACAAATTTATTTCGAATTTTATTAATATTTAAAATACAGAAAGTCGTATTTGTATCATATGATTAAAACCTAAAATATTAGGTTACGGATAAATATTCATAATATTTGCATATACAGTTTATTAAGAATAATTACGATTGGTTCAAAACACGTTTAACTTATATTATGATTAAATTGTGTAATATATATTCGACTATGAAAATGCTAACGATCAGCTTAGTAACTTAAAGTACTTCTTTATTAACTAAGTTTTTCGACTTTAATAACACAAATAAATTGATGAATAATAAAAGTCAACCTTGGCTCTTTACAATTGAGAAAATATTTATTTGACGAAAAAATTGATAGAAAAAAACAAACACAACTTCTGGTAAGTAGAAGGCCGGAAGCTGGACCGATGCAAGGCTACACACTCTCACTCGTTCAAACGATTCTTTGGAATGAAATAAATGTGACGAAAGAGCTAAAAATAAGAAATTAATTCTCTGGTCATATTTAGGGAAGTTAGGATGAATTAATTTAATAGAACAAATTTTTCGTTTTTTCTATGAAAAGAAAATCTGAGGGTGAAAAAGTTTAAATTGTATATATTTATAAATATTTTGGAAATTTCTAGGATTGCAAATAACTGTTCTAACTTTACCCATAAAATATATTGACATTTTTAAAATCGGTATATGATAAAATATAATTTTTATAATACGAACGTGACTACGTCTTGTCAATGCCGAATCAATATCTCTTAATAAACGTTGAATTACTATGATAAGTTCATTCAACTGAGAAAAAAATGATCCTATTTGATATTTACATAATTAATTCATATCCTTTCAGCAAATACTATTCAAAATATAACTTTCGACATTGCTATAGAAAATTTTAATCAGTATAATTAAACTATAATAAATTAAGTATTTTTAAATATCAATTTTAACATGATATTTAAATATTTAATTTGAAATTAGTTCTTTCAACTTATTGATAACATAATTTAATTTTTTAAAGTATTACTACTTTGATTAAAAAAAAAGTTATAATTTTGTCTTAAAATAAATGTAAAAAACTAAAACTCAACTTTATTACACTAATATATAAAATTTCTATATTTTTTATTAAGTTAAAACGTAATAACAAAAACACGCAAGTCTTTTTCTTATTAATAAATTAAAAATAATTTTTATTTTAATATCGTTACACATAATTTCAACTTTTTTAATAAAAACTTTTCGACTGTACAAACTCGAATAATTAGACTGCAGGATAATAAGTAAGCGTATAATTTTTTATGAACGAAATGTCTACATTTGAAACAGATACATCCTTTGTAATTTTGAGCAATGAAAAGTCCGTTAGACCGTAGTATTCGTAAACAAAAAACGCTAATCGTTAGTAGAAAGCTAATATAAATATATTACTTAATTACAATTATTATAGTATAATTTTAATAAAATTATAAATAGCATATAGAAATTATTTATTCCCGTGTAATATATATCTATTACGAAAACCAGTTAAAGTAATAGTATAATTATTTCAAATAATTAAGAATTAAATAATTCGAAAAACGTTGAACTTTTTTCTAAATATAATGCAAATAAATAATAGCAATAAAAATATTATTAGTAATTACCTTAGCTCGAATACAATTATTGTGGTATAAAATAAAAGATCATCTTTTTTTTATTATATATGATTTTTTACTGTCAGTCGTCAAGTTTCATTTGATACGATCATAAATGCAATAGATGTTATATATTATATAAATGAAACGCATTTCGTGTACACAAATGAATTTCAGATATACTTCACACTACGTTTTACTTTGTTGTTCTCATTTTAAACAAGACAAGAAAGCTGTACTTTTTACATTATTTGGATATCTGTCTTTGCTGTACCACCGGAACTAATGCGTCAAGCGGCAATGCGTAACCGACGGAGGTACGATTTTATCTACACGAACTACAATTTTTGATGGTACAAAGTTAATAATCGTCCTTGCGTAAGTGGGACTCTCATAAAAGTACTTTCACAAATATATAAACGGTCCCACAGATAAAGCTTTAGTAAAAAGTGCGTTTCCTAGTAATTATGTCCTCACATTGTTCAGGCGAGGTTAAAAATCTAACAAACGTTCGGATAAAAATGAATACTTTGTAGAAAATTTGTTATTTTATTAAAATAAAGCAGTTAAATTTATTACTTTTTTTTAGTAGAGCCCTTGACTATTTATACTTTATTGCACTGTCTACGTACGTAGGAAGTAAATAATTGAAAAAACCATTGATAAAGCAAAATAGTCAAATCAACAAGGAGTTTCTAATAATTTACTTATTTACTAGCAGGAGCTCAAGGTGCACCGAAAGCTATTAACACTCTTGGTTTTCTTTATTAATAACATTAAAATGCCTAAGAATTTTTGATACTATATGCAAAACTAAATTAACGTACTTCAAATTTAAATAGTAGCGCGTACAATATAATTTATTAAGTTCATCGATGATTAAAATGCACATTTAGATTTACTTTAGTTAATGTTTTTTATAAAAGTTTGAAAATATATTATTTGATTTATAGCTACGGAGTAATAAATTAAATATTTAAATATACGCTAATTATTTTTCCGTGTACTAAAATTAATACTGTAATGAGATCCTGAAAGAAAAAATGAAAAAAAATATATATATATTTTGGAACTAATGCTTACCAATAAAATTTTAAGCTGTAAATCAATATCGAAAATCCAATAAATTAAAAATAAGAAAATAAAATTGTTATAAGAATATACTGGAAACTGATTATAAATATGTTTATAAAAATTTAAAAAATTTCAATATTACTCGTTTATGCATAACTAAGTAGAATAAAAATACTATGAAATAAAATAGTCGAAGGAATAATAATTAATATAATTATTAACTCGAACAGCATAATAATATTCATTATCAAAGCATAAATTTTATGATTCTATTTAATTAATTCCGTCTATTTATATATATATATTCGATATAATAAATTTTTTCAAATAAGATCTCTTTATATAATTTAACGCGTAACATCGATACTACGTTAAGGTATAAATCGCGATAAGCCTTTGGTACTCGTCTTCGATCTAAAAAGAGGAATTTTTTATCGTATATATTTAAAATATTACAGCGAAAGACCGAATATTTCAACAGTATTTTTTACGGACGATTAAAATTACGGAACAAATGAAACAATAAAGTACAGGACTGTAAGTAGTAAGTACATTCATCGACTGATAAGGTCGGGAAAAAAATTCCCGATATAAATCGCGAGGGTAAAAGTTAAACACTCCAACTCCCTTTCAAACTTTCAATTCGCCTCGTGCACCAACGCAAAACAAACACCCGAGCTAATCGACTTTCGAACGCTGTTCCCAAGCCAAAGGGAGAAAAAACAATCGGCCGCTTTGCATAACCAATCGCGCGAGAGATACGTATATCCAATCTCGTATCTCCAATGCATCCGGATACCCGAGCCGTCGTCGAAGCAACGTCCCCCGCCACCCACCGGGAAGCACCCGATGCCAAGGGTCACCTTGACCCTCGCGGATCTTCAACGACGACGCCCCGTGGTCGCAGGGGTCGGCCAACAGGTGGGGGGGAAGGTCCTCCTCGGGGCGACCTCCGCTGCCGCGGATATATAAGTCCCCGTCGTGGCCCCCACCTCGCCTCAATCGAGCGGATACCGCACACGCACGAGCATCTGCTTGGCTCGCCGAAAGGAAATCACCGCTGCCACCGCTTCCACCGCCGCCACTCTCGCCGCTACCCACCAGCCAACCCCTCCAGCAAACGCCAACCGCCGTCGCCATCGTGGCCAGCGATCGCGCCGATCCAAACAGTCCTGCGCTAAGCGGATAGCGCCGCGGTTACGAGCCGAGTCCACGGGCAAATCCACTAGGAGAGCCTGAGACAGGGAGAGGGAGAGACAGGGGGAGAGAAAGAGACCAGCGCACGAGTCTCTTTTGATCTTTGTGCGTGATTTTTTTTTTACTTGTGGACGGGGACAGCTCGGGACCACCACTTCAACATGAGACGCGTAAGTACGAATTTCGCCGATTGCGACGAGTGTTTCGAGTTTGATAACCGAGCGGGGCTTTTCGTTTTTACCCCGAATTGTTATCGGCGGGTGTATCGGCGGGTGTATCGGTGGGGATGAATCTCCGAGACGAAGGACCAAGGATACCATAGAGACCGTAAAGCATTACGATCCGCAACTTATTCAACGCTCCTATTTTACGACCGTGAAACGACGCTTACGTCCGAGTAGATTCGTAACATAAAAAGTAGGAACGCAATGTTGTGAAAAATGTAGAAAACTTGTTTCTTTTCCAAGACTCGAAGACACGTAGAAAACGAGGCTCCTTTTGCCGGTCGATAACTCGTCCGAGCAACGC
Source organism: Dolichoris vasculosae (assembly GCA_018907195.1). Lineage (NCBI taxonomy): Eukaryota > Metazoa > Arthropoda > Insecta > Hymenoptera > Agaonidae > Dolichoris > Dolichoris vasculosae. The sequence continues at coordinate 24,472,036 of JACCHY010000002.1, forward strand.
ATCTCGAGTACTTTTCACTTGGCGATCGCTCGGTGCTTCTCGGAAATGATAAACGACCTTTTAAGTTGCTCAACGTTTCTGTACACGCGCTTAATTTTCAATTTTATTATTGTACTTTCCCGGTTTTTAAGCACCGAGCGTCGCAAGATCCGTTAAGGAAAGAAAGAAGGAAAAATATTAACGGGAAAAGGATGAAAGCTATGCGTAACACAACCGACGCACATGTCCGGCGAAAGTGTGATAAAAGCCGCGCGATCGTTAAATCCGAAATATGTACACAGTCGCGAGGGTTCTTTATGCATCGCCGATTTCGAAAAAAGAAACGCGACGCATCCGTGGATTCGCGCGGGAAGCTTCTCGCTCCTTTTTTATTATGTCGCGTTCGATCGCCGTTCGCGTGGACTTTCACGCTTGTTTCTCTCGGAGCTTGGACGACGTACAATTACGTACGTAAGTTAAAGATCACCTGCTTTCCGCGTATCGAGAATTGCGTTGTTCCTTTTTTTTGTTATCCCGTTTTTCCGAATATCGAATCGAACGCGGGCCGCTGATGTTTGTAATTCGTATCCCCGAGTGCGCGGATAGCGTCGGATTAAAAGTGGATGCGAGACCCGCAATTAACTCGTCGACGCGACTACAATTAGTTACGAAGAAACGCATTCGAGTCGGGTGTCGAAACCCGGTTGAGCGGGTGCTATTTCCATAACGGGCGATAATCATCCGCATCCGAGGCAAATGCGCGTGGAGGAGAAACGAAGCTAGAAAAATGAAATTACCAAAATGTATCGCCTTTGTATTTCCTTACGTCACGATAAAACTCGCATGACACGTAATTTAGAACACTTGTACTTTCTCATCGCCTTTACACGTATTTCTTTGTAATTTTCAGAACTTCTCTATTACATCGAAAATATGTTTTCTTTTTAGTACGTACACTACTTTCTAAACCATTGTCTTATTGTCTCATAAGAATGTTAAATTAAGATTGCTTTAAGAAAACGTTTATTAGTAAATTTCGAACTGTACAATGAACGTCCGCCGCCGATATTTCAATCAAAATTCTACGTTTTCGAAAAAAAATATCTCAAAAAAAATTCCAATCCGTTGCGGTATATAATACCTAAGATCGATGTAAAAATAGTAATATAAAACGTTCGCGTAAATTGGATATTATGTTTTAAAATGTATAGGCTCCTGCAACGCATTGTGTACGCGATAAAACGAATCCTTGAACAAAGCGTTATCTCGCCTTCTCCTTTCTTTCCTGAATTTAAAGAAAACTTTTCGAATTAAATGCGAAAGTAAGGATCCGAGAATCGCTGCGATCGTTTAGGCTATCCTACGAAAGTTACGCAAGCTCTTAAATGCCTCTATTAATAAAGAGTGCGCTACATATAATCCGAACGGACTCGTTCGCGTTCGAATAAAAAAAAAAAAAGGAAATGAAATAATTCCGTTTTCGCCAAAGGCCCATTTCGCAGGTAATTATCGAGACCTGTCCCCCACTGTCGGTACTTTATTCCCGAGCAGCGACGTATTTTTTTCCAGAATGGACTCACGTAGCGAAGGATAGGACATTAAAACACGAGGTATTCGGAGTCCGCTCGGTGAACGGTACCACATATTCAGCGCCTGCACGAAACCTCGGAAGCAATCAAACGAATCAGAGCGTATTTTATGGCGCGTTGCAATTCCACTGATATATCCCGAGTATGTGCACGAGTTCGTCCCAAGATCTCCTCGGGGGAATCGTAGAGGTGCCAGCGATTCGGTACGTTTGCTTGCGACAAGGGTCCAAAACTACCGCCTCTGAATATTTTCGTGCTTCGGAGATATTGCAAGGACTCTTTCTTTTATCTCGAGTACACGCGAGCGATTGCGGGACATTGTATTCGCGCGGAGGTAATTTTTAGTGGTTGTCGTTTTCGAAGATTTCATCGGGATGAGAGGAAATATAACTCTCGAAAGTACATTGCGCAATTTGGCGAGTCGAGAGTTGGGTATGTCTGATAACGAAATATATTCTATATGCGTTTATATTAACAGACATAAATTTTCGTTTATTACCTACGAAAAAATAAGCAGAGAAGTATTGAAATTATTTGCGCTAAAATAAATTTCTTAACATATAAATTATTTTCTTTATATCGATCCGTTTCTAAATTATACTTAATGGAACTATTTAATTTTAGCACAGCTCTCCAATTTCATATCTTAAAATTGTTAACGCGTTGCGCGAAATTGTTCGAATCGAAACTCAAACGAATACGATTATCATTTTAAATTGTAGTCAAAATTGAACGCGAATTTAACTATAAACATATATAAATACATATAGTGAAAAGTAGAGCACATTTTTTCTGACGTAATTAAAATTGTGTTCTGTTTTCTTAAACGAAAACCCAGAACATAATTATAAATTCCTTTGTAACTTTTAAAACATTCACCTATACAATGAAATTCTTTGTAATTTTAAATTTATTATTCTCTTCTTAAACGTATTGCGTATAAATAATTTCTTGCGTATGATTTGCAGATTACCGAACGGAATAATCAAAAATATTTCAGTTTCAGGCACAAGATTAAGATAGAAATATGTTTCGATAAATTATTATCCGCACGTTACACTGTCGTAAAAAAAAAAACAAATAATAGCAAATAACTGCCATTGGAATTCTAAGTATATCGATTATTTTATTATGAAACAAAATATTCTTGCATATCACGAATAACTTTTTGTTCTCGCAAAAAACCGTAGCCATAAGTTATTTTAAAGTCAATATTAATATCGCTGATAATAATCGTTTCACTTGTCAAGAAATCATTAAACCTCGAGATAAAAAATTATTCTAACAATTTTTGCCGAAGTCTGTATTTTTTTGCTTACGAATCTTGCTTAAATCGAGCAAACAATTGATAAAAAGTGTGGCAATAGCGTTAAAACATTGTATCATTGTATTAATTTTACCACCACTTTTTCAACAACCTTTCGAGCACTCGAAAAAAATTCTTCCACGCGTCAACCTTAAACAATCCGAAGCATCTGCCCATCGATACGCTGTTCGGAAATCTTCGTTTCCAAAGCTCATTTCACCGTCCAGTGCAAACGCTCATTACGTAAAGAAGATTACAGAGTCTAGTCGAGTACGCGCAACTTTTCGGAAAACCCTGACACTTTCGATGAGCCCGAAACACGTAATTCCCAGCTCCCCTTCCCCTTGAAGGAACAAAAACGTTTCGAAGAACGATCCCAGGTAAACAGCAACTATCGATGCGTGAAAGGATGATGGGCAATCGAATCCTTCGTTGTTTCCGCGAGTCACGGCGATTCATTCACCACGAATGACGTCGCCAGCGGCAACAGCTGCAACCTCGTGGTCCACTGCGAAACAGGTATGAGAGCTTCGGCCTTGCCCTCGGCACTCGCGGAACAAGCGGGCACAAGTAGGCGCCACTCGTGCGTGTACAAAAAGTCAAAAGCTGTCGGAATCTGGGATAAGTCGCGTGTGAGTTTTTTTTTTTTAAAGCAGTTTTCATCGCGAGCGACGTTTTTCTTTTGTCGATAGTTGCATAAAATCCTCGCGACAATATCTAAGCTCGCTCGATCGTGTTACATGGGATTAGTCAACTCTCGTTGTTCACACGTAAAAATTGAATTTGCTGGAGTTTGTTATCATTTATTACTATAATAAACATTAAATTACCAAACTTGCGTCATCGAACTATGCTTATGGGAAGGAAATACTAATTTTCTGTAATATTGTCTTCAAAATAAAAAATACATAGAAAGCAATAATTGTTAGCTGGTTTTACATTGATAGAGCAATCTTAAACAATCTACTTACGTTTTATAATGATTTACTAATAACTTGACCTCGTTATTTCTTTAGTAATAAAAATTGTGACATTAAGGTAAAAAACTTTTCTTTTTTTTTTAGGGTAATAAGCCCAAATTTTATATATCCTTTTAACATTTACACTTTTTTACGCCTTCCGAAGGCTTCGATATAATTCATAATTATAATAATATACTTGAAGTTTTAATCATTTCGAATTTCCTATACTTTTCAAATTTCACTTATCGATAAAATTGTACGAATAAAATGAGAAACAGCTTCATCTTGTTTCACGATCGGCTTACTTTCGGATCACGAATTTTTAAAATACCTTGAAGGGTATTTTCAAGCGCATAAATTAGAAAAAATTTTAAAGCGTATAAATTGATGAAATTAGCTAGCCGTAATTAATTTCTATGTACATCGTTTTAGAAAGATACGAAATATTTTAATGGCGTTTTCAAAATATATATTATATATTGTTAACATTGACGCCGTGGGTACGTTAATAAATAAACTCCATAATTTATATTTACAATTAATGCCTGAAAATAATAATGAAACTAGAGTATTAATATTTTAATGTTTAATAGAAGTTAAAAAATAATAATTTTCTATCGAGTGAGGCATTAAAAATTTAACGACAAACTACGTTTCAAAAAATTAAATTAATAGTAATTTAGTCCCTTTTTTAAATGTCAAATTCTTTTTTAACGACGCATAATTTTAATTTTAATAACCTACGAATAAATAGTACCTATTTGTATTATATTATTTTTAATCTGTGCAATAATAGAAAGTTATCACGTCGTTAACATTTTTTAGAAATATTATTTTAAAAACATTTAAAATAACTGGTAAATCTTTGCGAGTGCATATGAAAATGAAGTATGACTGGCTCGTTTCATGATTAAGTATCGAAAACCAGCTCGTCAACTTTTAATCAAACCCCTGATTTAAAAATATTAAAATTAAGACACTTACTTAGAAAATAGTTTTATTTATCATAAATAAATAGTGCGATATGAAAAAATACGAAAAATCGGTTAAATATTAAATCAATATTTTTTATTTATCAACATATATATATAAGAGTAGGCGATGATTTTTTTAATCGATAGCTCAAATTGTATCGAACTCGATTATTAAAAAACCGATAAAACACACCTTTTTTTATTATTAGCATCGCTGCGAATATTTATAAACATAATTTATTTATACGACACTTTTTCAGTTTAACGATGTTTCTATATTAGTATCGTAATAAAAATATATAATTGAATAATATTATAAGTATTATTTATTTATGCAAATGTTATTTTATTAGTAATGAACCTTCGGCAAGTTTTTTCAATCGATTAGAAACTGTTGTTTTTAAAGCTAGCAAAACGTACAAGAACGAATAATATAATAATTAAGCTATTATCGTGTATTTTGCAGTATTAATTTTACGAAGTAGCCATTACGCTTTAAAAAAAAAATCACACGTAATCTACGCATTATCTTTACCTTGCATCCAATAACCGGTTTTTTTTCGACCGTATCACTTTCGTGTAAAAAAAAGAAATTTACCTCATCTTCCCCATTTTTCGCGCCACTGAACTTTAGGCGGAACTTTCGGATCGCGGAAATCACGGATCGTTGCTCATAGACGTACGCGTATGTATACTTTTGCCATTACTATGGACAGAGCGATAGATAATAGCGGTATTACCGGTTGGGAAAGCGTTCGATGTATACTGTAACCTTTATCACTTGGAAACTCAGCTCCACAGCTCCGGTGCGGCCAAACATTTTATACGGTGTACTATAGCGTGATTAATAAATTCAGTCATGCTATCGTGCTCGCGTTATTACGAAAATACAGGCACAAGTACATACGTGCCTAAGTACTTAGGAGTAGGATAGGTAAAAAAGACTTTAAAAACGTATCGGCTGTAGCTGAGAAATCAATCAAGCAGTAAACTATTATCAAATTTTCCGCCAAGTTGAAAAATATCACGCATACTTGAGAAATTCATAAACGTTATTACTGAAAATAATATGATATAAAAAATGTTTCTCGAATGTATTAAATCTTTAATGAACGGGAAATATGTTAAATATTTTATCATTAATAACTACCGAGATATTAAAATTCATACTTACTGCTAATGATTCTGAAAAAAATCTTTAATTGTAGGATGCTATATTTCATTTTAAATATTCTTGTAAAAAATCATGTATAAATTAAATATTATAACCTATAATTTTACACAGATTTCACTTTATTTGAGGAAAAAATTTACTTGAATTAGAAAATGCTTCAATTTGTCTGTAAATATGTATACAACGTGTAAAATAACCCTGTTACTTTAAATGTATTATATTTACGATTTTTTTTTATTTATTCGATAGTTTCTATTACTATTTAATTTATTATAATTGATAAAAAAAATGAGCGCATACGAAAACCATATTTTCACGTATAACATAATGCTTTTAATCAATTCAACTTAAAACATGCCATTGAATTATAATATTTGCATAAGTATATGCAAAAGATTTTTCTCCGTATTTGATTGTCAGCTGTAAATTTTCTAAAAATTTATGAAGATTAAATTAGCGTTTATTTTTCATGTAGTACTACTTAACCTTGAATGCATAAACTATCAATATTATTATGGCAAACAGTAGCCAGATGCGATTTTCCATACTTAATCATGGTTTTCATAATCTTTCTATTTCGTTTCATTACGCTAGACGAATTGCGAAGAGACTCCATAAATAAAATTTCACATTCGTTTCTTATTCTTGTATAATAAATCCTTAATATTAGTGATAAAGTTATAACATTTATTTATAGCTTGCCATACGAACTGGTTTATTCAAAGTGAACGTATATGCTTCGATGGTATTCGTCAGCGATATTCTCGGTTACTATAATGCATCGAGCATTGCGGTAAATTTTCGCTGCTCGAAAATATTCGTTTTCTAACCACATAATACATTCTTAGTCATATTATCCACAGTTCAATGTTATCATTTTTGATATACGTACACTCGGAATATTAAATTTCCTTAAAAACAACGGACAAGCTTTTACCTACAGCCTAATAAGATATACGTAACAAGTTACTAATTTCGAACACCATTTTCCATTTACTCGCATTAATAATCCTCTCGTGGGTATTTAAAGAGCGATAAATTCAAAGTAACGCGGAAAGTACGGACATACGAATCGTCTTAACGTCGTTATCCTTTGATTACGATACGAGTGCTCACCTTAGATCTGCGTTTTCCCTGATTTATAGCCGACTCACACCGCAAACCTCAGTCGCGTGCAAACGGTACGAATTTTGATGCATTTCTACAATTTCTAAGTTGCACTTGCAAAGGTGCCCCTTCACCTATTCACAGCGGTGATAAATCAATTTAAAAATCAATAAGCCACATTTTCCCTGGAGGTGGTGAGCACATAATCGTAATTCATTCAGCCGTTCCTTCCTTTTTACTTTTTTTCCATCGCTCCATTACGCGATCAGAGCTCGAAATACGAATTAATAAACGCGCGTTAATCTACGATCGGTACCTGATTCAAGCTATCATTCGGGTGAGGATCTAAACGATTGCGCGTGCGTTTAAGTGCTTTCGTGCTCGCGAATACTCGTCCAAGTTGTAAATTAAATGACCGCTAACCAAGCGATTCCAACATAAATCAAGACTCCGTAAATTACAGTAATCCGTTAATAGCACTTCGCGAATACTTCGATTCTGTCGCGTTCTATTCCTGTCTCTCCCTCTCGGTAAACTCTACCGTGTAAACTCTCGAGATACTTAAAAGTATTTGCCGCTGGGTTATGGTTATCTACGCGCGTTGCTGTCTCGCTCACTCTCTCCCCTTCTTTAGGGCCCTGTACCGACCGCACGTGTGCGTATATGAAATTTTGCATCACATGTCGCAGCAGTTGTAGCACAGTTGCGAAAAACGAAAGTCCTCGGTGCATATAATAAAGGCAACCATGTAGATAATCGCTGCGTTTGCTCATTCGCTGAATAGCTCCTGCATGCGATAATTAGCCGCCATAGCACACTATCATAATATTTTCTTTTGTTAACTCGCTGTTTAATTTTCCTTTTCCTTTACCGCCTCATTGTGCTAAGCGTTTCTTATCTCGAATTCGTAGCGCATAGCCTAAACCGTGACTTTTTTCACCCGATTATCGATTCAAATTATACGCTTTGGAAGGTTTCATTGTTTATTAAAATCAATAAATACTTAGCAATTAATCTTTGAATGGATACCGTTACTGAAAATTTATGAAACTAACGTCCATTTGGAATAACGAACGAACTTACGCGACTAACTGTAATTGTAACGAATTCGTATTTACATCCGAATATCATCGAATAACAATGAATCGTTATTCTTACATTTTGAACAAGAAAATTTATTGCTTTATCTGGAAATAAATGTCAAGTTTGAGATAATCGAAAAAAAAAATTATTTTCGAAGTAAACGAAACAAAATTTTGAATTAAACAATGGTACGAAATTAACGTGGCAAGCTTATTATTTCAAAGACATTTAACTCTCTAAAATAGAATTTTCTAAAATACAAAGTCCCTTCGTTCATCCGATTTTACGCAGCACAAAATACACAAATTTCCTCCATTATCCCGATCTCTATTTTCCTCGCGAGCCCGAACTCCGGCAAAAGACAATAATCTCGAATAGATGATAAGTCCCTTATTCTTTGGCTTTCGTGCGCGCCTCGGCATTGACTTTGTTCCGAAAGTACAAACGATACGAACGATAATCGCGTTCACCGTCGCCTTTTGGAGAACGAACGTAGGCCACCAGCGGAGCTCGTGACGAGCTTAATTTTAACGCTCTAAAGCACACCGACGCCTCCGGTTATCGCAGCATCGCGATCTAGCGATCTCTATCTTCCCGGAGTACCGACTAGTCTGTAATTACAATTTTCAGAACTCGCCACGTTGATCTCACTTTTCTCCGCGCCTATGTAGACTCGCGAAGCTTGAGATCGCGTTACTTTTCTTTTCTTCTGTCCGAGTGAATCGAGCAGCGCCTTCGATTTAACTCCGCTGATGCTGCGCTATTTTCTCATTTGCAAGGCTTCTTATAGCTTACTTTTAATTTAGCTTCAATGTGTTTCGTAAAGTACTTGTATTTGCTGATTATGAAGTCTCGTAGCTTACCGAGAGGTATTTCGAATTTTCAATTATCCCAACTATTAAAGTCGATAAAAAATTTAAAAACTTATGTCACAATGTAAAAATATTACTCTTGCAACAGCTTACACTAAAATCCCATTAGCTTTCTTAAATGTTGTTTACTTTATAGAAGGGAAAAATTATGATTAAAATTTATTTTATCCATGTAAAATTAATCGCTACGAAAGGTCAAACTTTCTATGTGTTATTCGTAATTTTATTTATTTTTATCTTATTATTTTATAAATTTATTATTTTAATTATGACTATATCAAAATCTCAGGCTAATTGTTTACCAGACTACGTTACATTCACTCTGTGACAGAAAAATTACCTTTGATCGGCTTATTTAACTATGCAAGTCAGAGAAAGAAATTTTTACGGATTTCAAAACTACTTATTTGTCAAAGTCAATTTTTTTTCATTTTATAAACATTATTTAAATATATCTTTTAATCTATTTCTATATAGTTTTGATATAAAAATTACGGTAAAAATTGTGTTTATTGTAACGTTTTTCTTAACGATCGATGTATTTTTTATACATACGCGTATAAATAAATAGAAATCTTTGTATTACTAGAATAACTTTATTAAAAATCATTTGAAAAAGTCCCATAGAACAAGTAAGATCGCAAGATTGAATATCGTACGATTACTTATGACAGGTGGTTTTGATTTTTTCGATAAGAAATCGAATGAGCGCGTATTACAAGATTTCAAAAAAGAGAATACGTGATAGAGAGTGAGAAAGTGATTTACATCGGGTTTCCGATATACAAATCAAAAATCACAGAAACGCTCGATCATAATTCGAAAGCAATGAATTACCCCGCAGTTATTAAAAATTTGACTCTCGTACGCAGCCACTCGTACTCTCAATCCTTTCACAGTTTCTCTACTTGGCGCACTTTAGCGTCGCTGTCGAACCGTGACAACTGCACGTTCGCTCTTTATATTACGGTAAGCCATTCTAAAATGACGAGCGCCACTTTTATTCGATCAGTTCTTCTCCCTTTTGTATATTACTTATGCTTCTCTTTTCGGGAAAAAAATCGATCTGAAAGCAAGATTTTGAGATATGAAAAAGCACTTTCATCGTAATTACTTTAAATAGATTCTTCGAATGATTAATTTAGGTTTTTATTATTTTAAATTAAATAAGTTTCATCGATATTTGCGTTGTTACAACCGTAGATTTATCAATACTGTAACGAATAAATGTAATTTTCATTTATGATTTAAAAGGAATAAGGCAACAGATAAATCATATCATTGACAGTTTAAATTAGTTTTAACGAAGTAAAAAATTCTTCCAAATTTCGTCAAATTTTTCCGCTCTAAATCTTAATTTATATGATCGCGCGATGCAAAATTAAGACGGATCTATTCGTTTTCGTTGTATGCGACAAAGGCTGAAAACTATTTAATTTGCCGGACTGGAAATTCACTCCCGTACAAAGTATTATAACTTGTCAAGATAAGTTAACGCTTTATTAATTAAATTATTTTATCGCGATCAATATAATACGTTTGGAGCTGCAAAATGAAAATGATATCTTTGATGTTTGATAATAACTAACAAAATATCAAATAACGCAAATACGGCGGCTTGATTAACTAATAATATTTAATCATTATTCATAAATCATTCTCGCTGTTTTTGTTCGCAGTAAATAATTTCACGGTAATTTTATATCAAAAATTTATTCTCAGAGTTAATAAAACTTTGAAACATAACGTTTTTCTTACAAAGCTGTGGTATACGATGTTATTTTTAATGCATAGACGGAAGCGAATCCGATCAATTCATTAGATATGAAATAAGGATGAACGTTTTACTTTCACCACGGGCCAATGAATTTTCTCGAATATATCAGCGTCAAACTACCGATTTATATAGAGAATTAAATCTCAGTTTATATTCTGAAACTTGAGGATATTGTAAATCAAATAGATGGAGCAAACTATAATTTTCGTTGTCTTATTCCAGCAGTGACTGATAAGACGATACCCGTTGAAAATCAAAGTAAAAAGTTTCTAATTAAAGTCTAACCTATTATTCAGATCTAAGATTTATATATAATTCGCGATGCTAAGTATAATCATAGTATTTCTAAGAACATCGTAAACCATAGTTACTTACAGAAGTACACCGACATACGATCTTAAAAATGTGGAAAAACTAAATTTCATATCGATAAAAACAGGAGATAAATATCATAAATTCATCTTCGTGTTTCTGATTTATTTTAACTCGTACGTATAATACTAAGCTTATTAAAAAAATTTATGTAAATTTTAGCGCAACTTCTTGAAACTTTCTCCGCAGATAAAATTATATATATTTTTATACATGATTTTTATAATACGGTTATATGAATTATATATTTAACAAATCATTTAGTTTTTACATTCCGATATTTCGTGAACATCGGACAAAGTTAAACCTATATTTACTTATAATTGCCTTTAAACTTTTCAAAGTACTTTTACACGCTTATTTATTATAACTGCGCATATAAGCGACATCACACGACCAACTTTTAACGAACAAAATAACACTGCAATAAAAACATGTGCATCGAAAATCAGAAAAGAAAAAGTGCATCCTTCGATAAGAGCTAATTGAGGTACCGAGAATTCTCTAAAACCAGTGTTTATAATATTTTTTTAAAAGAAAATCGTTCTTCTGATTCCCGCTGTTACAAGATTGTACTCGACACACACGAACTGTTGTATTTCTCGCCACGAGCCGTGTTAACACGACAAGGGTAACAGCCAAGTGGATTCGCGTACTGAGTAATGAGTTTCTTTATACTCGATGCGATTCCTTAACTATTAAGTCACGGGGATTGTATTACGGATAAGTGAATTTTCCTATACAGTGAGCAAATCTTAACTTTTACAAGTACGACCCAGATTTCGTAACGATTACAAAACCTTAATGCGAACAAATAAGATTTTCACTACTCTAAACACATCGATATTTTTATCATAAGAAAATTCCTAGCTCGGTTTGTCAACGTGTATCAAAGTTCGTTTCGATGCATTCGTAAACTAAAGCAAAGACTGAAATCGGCGTCGGTGCCGAGTAATCGCATCTTATACACGAGTATAACTGTACATAAATCTAATGGCAAACGATATCGATGCTATTTGGTACGATACGATGTGTTTAATTACATAAGAACACCCACTTCGAGTCCGACCCACTCTCGGTTCGTTTAAAAATATGACCGCAGAATTATTATGTGTAAAATGAATAAAATGTGGAAGCCGAATATATGGAGAATGGGTTAAGGCTGGCTATTTAAAGCCCACGCATTTCTTTCGAAACTATTAAACTCCGCTACTTGATTTCCAAATATTGAGTTATTTATTTCTGTAACAATTTAATGCATTAACTGGAATATGAACCACTTAATTTCCATACATATTAATTTAGCTTAAAATTACGATAACACGATATCATTTATGAATACAAATTTTATTTCAAATATTTCCTTGTTTTCTTGCTATTATATAAATTTATAAGTTTTTCTAGGTAGATTCGCAACATTTTTATAAAAAAAAAGATTAACGGTTCGTTAAAAATGGTTAACGAAATCTTCAATTTTTAAATAAAAATATTTAAACGTAGATTATTTATGATATAAATAACTTTATTCAGTGACGGTTCAAAATGCAGATTTTTCAACGTGAAATATTTCATGTACATCGAGTTCGATCTTATCTTTGAAAAAGTATGTAAGTTATACTTTGAAATATTTTAATCGAATTTTTATATTTTTATCTAGTAATTATTAAATATTACGATGTTTATATTGTATAAAACTCTTATAACATATAATTTAAATGTTTTGTATCGAATAAAATTCACGCTACGTTTTTAATAAAATTGACATAAATTCATTTGCAAATTCTTGCATTTCAATTCGGAAAATGACTTAATTTATATACAAATAAAAGTTTTTCGAGTTTTAATCTTGGTATGTAGAATATTAGCATATAACACGAACGTGATTCTTATTAGTGTAGCAATGTAGTTTTATTTTGTATTTGTATTTTTTAACGAAGTTATCGAATTTTAATTATCCAAATACATAATATTCGAGTTTAGAATAAATCTTAAAACCCGCGGTATTACCTCATCTTAAGCGATAAATAGATAATGAATATTGCTAATATAAATAACCTACATTTAACGATCCGAACTTGTACAGAAATTCTAATTCAAGAAATAAACAAGCCTGTCTTTTAACGAATCTAAACGATCGACGAATTAAGTATATCGACGCTTTCGAGGGGGAAAAAAAAATTTATAGTCGCGTAGTTTATTAAATTATGAGCGTAGCAAGGTTTAGTTGTAAAAATTATATATTTTTACACCTTAAGACAGAAGGAACAGAAGGTGAACTTTAAAAGGCTTTTCCTCGAGTTGACAAAGTAAAATGTTTAAAATATTAATGAGTCGTGCCATATAAATTTATTTTAATGACACCTTGTCACCAAAGGAAATCGAACCGCCAGATTACGAAGCAGACCTTTTGCGCAATGTACCTTAAAGACGTCGTCTCCATCAAGTATTTCTCAAGTACAAATAAACGGTATAAATTTGGCATTGTGCGAGCACGATAAATGGAATGTAAATAAATTCGTCGGAGTCGAGATCGTTATACAGTTCCAAGCGTACACGAGAGTCTACCGTTTTAAAAAGCCCTGAATCTCGCGGTGCGGAAAGTCACTACTACTCGAACGTTCGGGTTTAATATCGGACACGCGAGTATACACATTGGTATTCGATTCGCAGCTGTCCGTTAATAGACGCGTCGTAGACATTCGGATTTAACATGGATAAGTCCAGCGATGAATTGAATAACTCCCCGTAAATTCGTAAGACTCAATAGTCTCGGACTTGCCTTCGCCGCTCGCGATACGTAAAGATCGCGTTTCTCTTTTCCAGATACACGAACGCGATAAAGGTGCTCTCTCGACAATGCGCGGCTCGTACGCGCGAGAACGCATATAATTTCTTTAACCGCGCCGATTTATGTGCGGGCGCAGCGCCACACGGAAGCGTACGCTCGAGAAATATGGCTTAACCACGAGTCCGTATCGGATATAACGCACCTACGGTTCGATCTCGTAAAATCTAATTACCCCGGTGTAACAACCAACTTTTGAAATATGCGCGGTTATTACGTTAGCTTGTGTTTTTAAGTTACGACAAATCCGTTGGAACTTCGCATCCTTCTGTTCGGTCTTTATCAAACTGCATTTATCATTTATACGGTCTTTAATCGAATCAAAAAGGAAATTGTACGTTTTACGATTTCGTTCGCTGGTGTCGCCTTCGTACGAATAGTCGAGCGCGCGTGTCTGAGTTTGTGTAACTAATTACATAGATAGCCGAGGAATTGCTGTCTATTAACAGTCGTACACGCGATAACGTTTGAATTTACTATTACCGCCGGTATATTACGTCGCGAGGATATCGTACCGATAATTCCTGAATCAATATCTGCTCTCGAACGTACGTCGAATACATTTTTTCTAAACACCGCGGTAAAAGTACCCGTAATAACAATGGACTTGGGAAATATAGACAATCATCGTAAAGTATCCAATGCTCTTACGCCGACTTGTATCGCGCGCTGCTAGAATGCCAAAATATAAATGATAAATCAGAGACCAATTAAACAGTAAAATGGTAATTCGCAAAATAATTTTTATTCGTGGTGGTATCGACGCTAACAACGCGCGTTATTCAATCCCTTTTCTACGCCGAGTCCATTCCCCAAGGATAGCACAGCTCGACGTACCGAGAAAGAGAACGAAAAATAAGAGTTTTTCCGATCCCGCGATGCATCCGAGCCGAGACGCACGTCGATGACTATCGTAGTAATCTCAGGTCACGCTGTTCGCACATGTGTGTCGCGTACTTCGATACCCGAGTATTCCGGCCTCGGACCCTCTCGAGCAGAGTTCACTAGCGATATCGTCCAGGTACAAACTGATACAAGGCGAGAGTGCGCCTCCGTAATTAACATGTACTTGTAATGATCCCCTGCCGCTGAGAACTTGACACTGTTGACCAACGTGCGTACTTTGTTGAAAGGAGTTTTTTCTTCTTCTTCTTCTTCTTCTGTATAGATAATTATAAACGTGCTTCTGCGCGACAATCGACAAGATAGACAGGAGAAGAGAGAGGATCGGAAAGGTATGATTAATTCCTTTTTTAACGTCGGTTATTATTACGTGTAAGACCGCATAGTTCTGGATGAAACGCGCACGAGTCATCTCGAGGATAAAAACTTTTCATCCATGAGTCACGTAAATAATATGTCCCGTGGTATCGATTAGCGATCAATTTGGATAGCGTTATCGTCTAAATATCGATTAAAGCTATCATCCTGAAAATTTCTGCATAGGCCGAGAGACTTTATTGCTTCGCGAAAAAAATTAGAAGTTCAACTTCTGAACTATGATTTTCTCTTGGCATTATCCGATCAAATTTCAACGGTAATTTGCCTCGTTTCGAATAAAAAAAGTTCCTATTTTCTCGTTCGAAGTCACCGCGATATATCGTTACGTTCATTACATCGCATCGAGCTTTTATAAAATTAATAAACGTATTCCTCGATCGTGTGCACATAATAAAGGTTTTCAACGCGAGCTATTATAGACCGTAACATCTCGACACGGTCGCGTCGAGCCTTCGCGGGATACGGTAGGATCGAGAGTATCGATCGTGTACTGAAAACTCGCAATTATCCGCGGAATAAGGACGAATACGGTATTAAGAAAACGTCGACGATCCCACGCGGTTGGAAATCGCGGGAGGCCGAAAAATCGGCGGTGTAACAAAGTCGGGTGATCGGAATTTCACGTGTTAATAACGACGGTGGTCGAGTTTTATTCCTCCGTTCTATCCTCGGCGCTGTTGTTGCACCAATGCACCACACGCATTATTGCTTGTGTGTGCATTCCAACTCTCGCTTTTCTTTTTACTTACGAAGCGAATTTCTCAACGCGATTCGCGATCACGAGTTATGTGTTTGCGGACTCGGACGAACAACGTTAATGTATAAATCGTATTCGTGCGCTCGTTGGAGCTTTTTGCGTCGATAGCATTAATTTTTTATGTTTTCCAGCTGTTTTTGACAGGCTTCTTTGTATCGAACGCGCATTCGTATGCGTATATTGGCCAAAGGGCAAAAACGGCACCGACGTAAGATTCACGTTATTGCGCGGTTTATATCATTGTATCTCGTGCATTACAAAATCGGGCGGCAAAAACTTACGAAGGGATGTCCTTTTTTCATTACTCATACGTACATAAAAGATTTTGAAATATCTGCATTTTTATATAAAAATATCGTTATACGTGACCGCGTAAATTTCTTGATATAATATATTTTAATCATACGGTTGACTTGCGTGGAATCGTGTATTTCATGCGAAAAAAATGTAATTACATTTCTTGCAGGAAATATATGTATACAAAAATAAGTACCATATAAAGATCGATTGCATAAAAATATGACGAATACTTATGTAGGATATGCCACGCAGTATTATGCCTTTCTTTTCTTTTTTACATTTACATAAAATGTTCGCCACTTTTTAACAGCCTTAAAATTAAACGATTAAATAGCGTAACAACTTCATCATCAAAATATTCCTTGCATCATACGCATTCAACGTCAAAGCATTAACGAATAAAATGCAACCTGATAAATACTGGAATGAAAACTGGTGATATATCAAGAAAATCTTGTGTTTAAATACATTAAAGATTCGAAACGCCGAGTACAATAATGCATAACTTAAAAAATTCGTTATAGTGTACTTCCTCGTATTTACGTTAATTCTTTACTATCTTTCTCGGTTTATTAATATTATCACTTCATCGGTGCGCGAAACATCGTAAAATATATGGGTTATGTAAACTAAATATTTCTATAACAAGCTAACCCGAGTTGAAACTAAATTTCATGAAATGAGCTCTTCGTTAGCCAAATATTGACTGTAATCAAAGTTTGTCAACGTCAAAAAATGTTAACTTTCAAATGAGAATTAAATGCTCGATATTTATAGAAATTGTAAGATATAAATTTAATTACTTGCAGAATTGATATCATAATACTTTATAGCGTTAAAATTATCGCGAGTATAAATAATTTTAAAGTATCATAAATAGCGATATTAAATCAAAGATTGATATTAATTTTTATTTAATGGTAGTAAACGATTGATAAAATTGATAATTTGGGGACTCGTTTTTTTTTTAAATCGTTCGGCAAGCATTTAATATGTTACTTAAATTGTAAGTTAAATATTAAATCTTAAAATATGAAATAAATTACGGAATATCTGAGAATCAATCTGTTCAAAGATTTATGATAGATCTTAAATTACTCGCTGATATATCACTTACTTATAATTTTTAAAATAACATAAATTATAATTAAAAAGTATAAATCAGATATTAAATTTTGAAATAGATTTCAACAAATATAATCAGTTTTCTTCGAGGTCATTTATGAATAAAATAACTATTAGAAAGTGCATTACTGCCTGTATTAATTTATTTATTGTAAAATAAAGTCATCTTGAAACATCGATCAGAGTTCGAATGAACATAAATAGCAATTTTCAATTTCTTAACGTTTTTTAGTAACATTTTATAACATTTGAGTAAAGATCGACTTAAATTCCTTACGCTAATACTAAAATTAAATTATGTATATTAGTTTTTCGTAGCGTTAGTCTTGACGTGATTAGAATTTATTGTCCAATGCAAGTTATATTTAGCATGGGATCTTCATTAATCTTACTCTAGTGACATATTAAATATTTGCCTAAGCTTGTCAAAAGTTATATTCGAGTACGGACAACTTTTACATTTGATTTTAGATCATATCACGTATATTAATCAAATTTTTATTCGTATCCAATTTATAATTTTGTCTTAAAAATTATTGTACTTAATTACATTTCTACAATTAGATTTATTTTTTTGCATTTTTAAGAAAAATTCATTTTTCCTCACTTTATATATTACGTGCATCATTAAAAATAAATAATTACCTACAGTCAAAAATATACAGATCTCATTATATGACTCAAACATGTACCAAAACATACACACAACAAGTAATAATTAAATTTAGATTCTATTTATTTCACAAGTCAGTGCATTATAGGCGGGAACCAACTCAATACGTCAAATATATTGAACAACAATTCAGGACCATTAACTATTTTGCGGTTCCAGTCATATTTATTCTTCCGCCTTGATTTCTACTTTTAAATTCGTGTAATCGTCGAGTAGAATTATAGTACATTTATTGCCGTTGGCCATCTAATGGGAAAAGCGTTGGATAATCAATAAACCTGACTTTTCATTATATGCCATCCATAAAAATAATTAATTTTATGAGTGGATAATAACTTTTACAATTAGCTTGCAATTATAAGTTATATTTTTGTGATCTACGGATACATTATTTTTCCACGTCAGTAAAAAGTAAAAATATATGTGTTTTATAAGTTGATAAAATCTGTGAACTTGATATATTTAAATTTAATTTAACATAAATTATTAAAGCTTTCATTAAATTTGTAAATTAAATTCTACTTTGCATACATTTCACGAAGCTAAAAATTCTAATCTATATATGATATGTAGTTAAAAGTAATACCAAATTTTAAAACTCATCAATTACGTTTATAGATTTTAAATATTAAATAAGATTAGTAATATATTCGTGCGTAATTAATTTGCAATTTATAGGCTCTTACATTTATTTAATTAATAATTTATTCAAAAAATAATTAAGTGAACCTTCGAATTAATTAAAACTTTACCTTATTTGGTAAAAAAATATAAGTTGCTGATTAAATTTTATTGAATTATTTTTTTTACTTAAAAATAAAATTCATTAAATAAGCTTAAAAAAAACCCAATATAATTTTTCATGAATTCAAAAAAATGTTGTAAAATATCAAAAATAACTGTTTTATACACGTAAATTGAAAATATATACGGGACATATTAATTATGCATGTCCTAATAAGAATTTTGTTTGCAAGCATTCGTTTTAATGTTTTTATTACATTGGAAACAACTATATTCAATCTAATGAATTCACTTGCTGCATGAAAGGTTTCAGTCTTATATAAACACTTTTGAATAATATAAATCTAACAGTCATCTATTTTCTGCTCAAATTTTTAAAAACTCTCTTACAATCCTATTAATCAATAATGGACAGTTTCATTGACTCTGAGTTGCTGTATTTTGTTCGGTCCATTAACTATAAGACCCTTACCATAGTAGGCTTGTCAGAGATAAAGAGAGAAAGAGAGATTAGCATTTTACGATCACTCCCGTCTTCCTCTTCTAATCTCCATCTTCTAATTTACAACCACCATGAAGAGTATTTAACTAGCATTTAATTTGTGTATTCGTTACAATGCTGTGTGTACTTGAGACAATTTTTTACGTCGCTTTCTGTAGTTAATTAATTTATATTTGTAAACAATACGGTCCTAATGTTACTGTGACCTTGCTTAACATTTATCTATACATATATATACATATTTATACATAGATCGATCTTAACATGATTTGCAAAAACCCGATTTACCTTTAATTTGTATTAAGTTAGATCAATGTATACAAGAGCAATGGGCAATTAAAGATGAAAGAGCTATGAAAAAAAGTTTGGTTTATTGTAACATTATAGTCAGAACATAGTATTTAGTTGCAGAAAAAAGTTATTTACTTACGTAAAATATTTTACTAATTAAAGTCACTTGATTCAAAGTTAATTTCTGTCATTATTTCGTTATGTATCTTCCATTCTAATCGGTAGACAAGAAAATTTATACATTTTGCTGCTTTAATTACTGGATTTTTATTTTTTGATTTTTTTTATATCCTCTTTAATTATAGTATTTTAGAAAGAAAGTTCGTGTAAATTTTATTTTTACATTTTATATCCAAGAATACAAATTTCGGATAATTAATTTTTATTTATCTATAGTAAGACATAAAATTAATACCATATAATACTATACGTTTAAAAATAAAAATAAAAATAATCCTTATATGTTGATTAATATTCATATAAATATAGTGACAAAATTACAAAATTATGAAATATACTTTAATATTTTAATTTATAAATATTTAAAAAGTAATTCCTTCATTAATTTTTATATTAAATTATTACATTTTTATTTGATACTAAATTTACCATTGAAATAAAAGCCTTCTACTTAATTTAAAATTAATAAATTATTAAACTCCAACATATATTTTACAATTAAAGAAGTTAAGAATCAAATTTCAAAATAAATATTCCACGTACATTTCCAATTTTTCAAGTATATTCACTATTCATTAAACATTATATAATTGCATAAAAATAGAAATAATTCAATGATTGTAATTATATAATACTACTCTAAACTATAATTAATAATAATTACTATCTTACTCTTAAAATACTTTATAGAGTTACTAGTGAAACTAGTAATAATAAAAATTTTTAAATATATCTATAAAAATTAAGAAATTCTTTTAAATACAAATTCCCATTTTATATAGCCACTGCAAACAGTCCTTCAAATTATTTTTTATATTTTTATTAATTTTCTTTAAATCTATTTATATTATATGTCTGATAAATCTATATGTATATATACACGTACAGATTATATCATATATTTTAAAATATAAAATTAAGAGTGAATACACCAAAAAAATTGTATTCACTCAAAAAAAAAGAATGAATATTTTATTATGTATATGTAATATTATATAAATTTACATAATTCTTATCTCGTTTTAACTGTTCCAAGCACTACTTATCGATTATTTGAATGTGCATAAGTATATCATCAGTATTCATTGTAAAATTAAAATATTACACTTATTGGTGCGAATAAAGCGTGAAAAATAAAATATTTACATACTTTTCTTTCTTTCAAAGATAGAAATAAAATATAATTTCACCTATTTTGAAAAATGATTTCAAATAACATAATTGGAGTAAAAAAATTCAACTTTTCTAGTGAAAATTAAACTTACACTCTCCAACTTTCGCGGAAGTTATCTTACCTTTAGGCAAACCAAATCTTTTTACTTTCATTTTTTTTAAAGTATACCCGCATAAAATTATCTGTAATCACGTATTACTTAGCTATATAAAACTATCATTTAAAGTTTCTATTTAACAAGAGTTGTAATATTTTAATGCCTATATATTACAGTTTTTCAATTTCTTTAAAAACCTATTCTTCATAGGGGATTACAGAATCGTAGATTACGAATCTAAAGTAGAAATTAAATATTAAAAAAAATGGAATATATTGAATAATATCTATTCGTTTAAAATAATTATGTCAGTGAAACTAATACAAACACGAACAAAAAATACGTTTTAATATGCTTGCAAAACAACAAATAACTTAGCAACTATCGTCTAGTACTCAGCAAAAAATTTATTTCAATGTTTAATCTAATTATATTAACATTTTTATGAAAGCTTCTAAGATAATCTAAATAATATTACGATTGATCATTATTTTTTCAGATCGCTCTACTCGTCACAATTTTGGCTCTGGTTGCGTGTCTCGCGCAAGCGCAAAATTATAATCAGCTGTTCGCTGGTTTTGGACCATATGGACTCAGACAGTCTTCTGGAATGAGGGACCCACGATCTAACACTGGTAAGTGTATCTTAATTACATCTAACATAATCTTGTTTACTTGCATCCAGATCAAAAAAAAAAATCGAATCTACTTTCAAATCATGTACGTGTAATGTAGATTATAGAAACTAGATATATAGTTTCATTGGTTGTGACATTTAAGAATTTCTTTTTTCGTTAAAAATGGAACAGTGAATTTTAATATTGCTCTAAATTATAGTTCAACGTAAAGCAATCATGCTCGTAATTTATATACGGGTTGTTAATGTTCTTTTAAGTTTTTAAGTATACCTTTCAAAATATTTTTCAGTAGTTTTTAATTCTTTTATTAGTAATATTGAATAACTTTGTAAGCTTACAAATTGCAAGAATTTATAAACAGTGTGTTTTGTAACAAAAAAACTCGTAACATCTGTACTACGATTATCTAAATATATTACATTGAATGGATTTCTAATGAATTAAAAATACTAATCTGATAACACAATAAACGATACAAAATGATAATAGCGAAAATTAAATCAGGAAATATTTGTTCTTTGAAACTTACATTTTTTTAAAAATAAATTAATACAGTTAATGTATTGATATAAATTATTCTTAGATATGTATGTCTGATAATATTAATTGCATAGAAATCAGATATAATTAATTAAAATACGCTATTAATTAGGAACTGTTAAATTAAAATTTACGATAAAAATAAATGAAATTTTGGTTTCGTATTTCCGCTAAAATAATTATGATAAATAAGTTTTACTTAAAATATGATAACAATCTACATGATTAACAAAACTAAAACATTAACATAACACTATCCGTTTTACACATAATCTTTCTAATATAAAAACTTGTTAAAAATTTTTTCTAATCTGTTTTTGTCATTCGATACAAAAAGCAAAATTTTTCTTCAAGTTTTCCATAAAAAATTATGTAAAAATATTTAAAAAGTCATCGCAACATCATTAATTACTTTTGTCAGCTCGTTTTATAAATATTATGTTAAATAAATTATGAACTAGTTTCTTCTGCTATCTTATATTTTATATATATATATATATATATATATAACATCACTAATATACATCAGCTAACGCTTTCTTATGCATTAGTTTATACTTTTTCTAATAGCATAGTTATGAAACTAGAAATGTAACTTTGTTACTCCGAGTTTTATTGCCCATTTATTTTCTGTTACGAATAATAGGTGTCATATATGTCATATGACAATTTCTCAGTTTTATTTGAATATCCATGCAGTATACGTACAAAAATAAGATTTCGTAATATCGGTAAGCAGAAGTTTTCTTTTGTACTCAAAAAAAGAAAGTGGCTACGATCATATTCTTTTAAATGTTTTCATGACAATAAATCCGGAAGCAATAATTTATAAAATGCAAATAAATGTACGCTTTCTATTATATTTAATTTCTTGACTAAACAATTGTTAATTTTAGCAATTCGCATTCAAATATAATTTTATAATTATTTTAAAATTAAATAACTTAATCGTAAAAAGATTTAATGCAACCAATTTTTCAAAGAGATTTAAAAATAAAATTCATATAAAATTTTTATGATATTTTAGTGAATGTCTACTTAATTCCCGAATTAACAAATAAATTAACACTTGTCATGCAGTGAAAGGATTTTGATCAAAATATTAATAAAAAAACAATTGCTAAACTTTATTTTTCAAGAATATGGACCACGATACAAAAAATATGATCAATAAATAAAAAGCGATTATAATTAAATTAAATTTTTATGAATATAATAAAGTTAACTTTTATAAATTACATTGAAAGTTTTTAATTGAAACATGGTATTTCGTCATAAGAGAAAATTTTCATATGTAACAAATTTCGATAGATCAAGATTTGTCCGCGAGTTTTGTTAAATAAAAAATTCCTTCATTTAATAATAAAGAACAATTTTTTAATTGCTCACGCAACGTTATAGCATTAATAATTGGACGTTATTATTTAATATTATAAAAATAGAGCATTTATTTATCAATGTAAGAAAAAAAGAAATTTGTTTCTCGGTTCGATAAGTAATATTAATACCATCCATTATTATAAACGCGAGTATCCAATTATCGATACACGCAATTAACGAAAATAAACGAAACCCGGTGAATTCGCGGAATCGCGTGGCGCACTTTCATTCCACGGTTCGGAAATTACAGCTCCAGATCTAATTCCTTTCGGAATCCGATGCCGATCTACCGACGATCGCCTCGACGATATCGACCCTGGCACACGCGACCGTAGGTCATCCAGGAGCAACGACCGTGAAGGCCGCGCACGCGCTCGATCGACGCGCAACTCTACGCGAGAGTGAAATTCCGGCGCGGGGGAAGGGGCAAAACTCGATTGCGATAGCGCGCGAGATCATCGGCGGAGATCTATGGCACGCAAGTATCGCAAGTATCGCGTACGCAACGGCAAAGGAACACGCGTACGATAATGGACCGGGACCTTGCGGGTATGCAAAAATATGCGCGACGCCGAGTTATTACGCGGAGAAATGGAATTTAATTATTGGCCGGTTCGCCTCGCGGAATTTACCGTATCATTCTCACGCGGAGGGATATTATGTTGTTATCGATGATTGGAGTTTATTACGACAATTACGGTAAAGCCGATGGAGAATGCGTTTTATGGACTGCGTTCCTGCGTTTTTCAGATATTTTCGTGATACGCGGAATCTAATTATGATAATACATTGTTGTATTATTTCAAAAGGACGGCGTTCGATAAAACAGCCGTCGAATCGTAGAATTGCCAAAGCGGTAATATAGAGCTCTGCTTTCTAGTCTGCGTAAGCTGCTCTTGTACGTATCGCGTTCTTCTCTCGATCTGAAGAAATCTATAGAGCAATAAAAATTAATCGCGCTGAAAGTCATATATCGTTCATTGTTGGCGAAGCGAACGGAGTAAAAAGTCAAGCAAATAACTCGAATAGTTTCGACTGGATACAATATTATAACGGCAATAAGCTCCGAACCGTTAAAAAAAAAAGAGACAATTCGAAATCCCGGTACATCTAATTACCAGCCGACGATACCCAACGAGCGCTAATTGTAAGTCGTATAAATTTCGTTCGATCGGCGCGTCCTTGCCGTCTACACTCGTGCAGCCTGAATATTTTCCGCGCGCCAAACTTTCCAATGTGGACTCGCGTGCGTGTAGAAGCGCTCGCTTCAAAAGAGAAAATGTATTCACTGGCACTCGCTTTACGACCTGCATAAACAAACAGCTGATGTTTTAATCGAGATTCGGAGATTTATGCGCGCTCTCGCATCGGTGCTCGCCAAAACAGTGACTAATTACGACTTGGTTAACGTACGAAGCTCGTTGAATCTTTTTTCGCATCGCGGTGCAACGAATAAGTAATTAAAGGTCTCAAATATATATTTTATTTTATAAGCAACTGTCGTTATTTACGGCAATGCTGTTTCGTGTGTTCATGTGTTTCAGGATTTAAACGAACATCTACTTTTCCAACGTTGCGCTTACATCGATATCTTTAGCAGCAGCGTCGAAAAAAAGTGCAACGTAATTTTTTCATTCGATAATTCATCGAGTAAACGATCGCACATAAATCTGAATTAACATATTAAATCTTAGCTCCGCATCGACGCTCTTGCTAAACTTCGAATGCACGGATAAGTAAATTATGACTTTATTTTCAGGACCGGTACTCTTTCCACCTGGTCCACCTGGAAATCCCGCCGACACGAGCGGCGTCATCGTAGGTGCCAGTGGCTACGGATTCGTGCCACCCAACGCAGGTAAACCAATCGGACCGTCCTGAGATCCGTCAGCGGAGATCGTAGTGGATCGTTATAGTGCTTTAGATAACCGCGACAAATCAACGCTTTATTTATGGTATAATTAGGGAATGAAAAAGAAGAGGCGGTGGTGGATTGCCCGGACGGAAAGGGAATGAAAGAGGAAGTGAATAAAATTAACGCAATTATCCTCCATGTAAATAAACCGAATGCCCTGTGTATCAATGCTTGCCTCTGCAGATACTACGAATACTGCACTTTTAATCATCGCACGTGGGACCAGCACTTGTACATATATACATGTATATACAACTTATTGTCGATATCGACGCTCGATCTTTACCTTTCCTACCTAAACTTTTCCTTGTATTATATTAACGTTGGTAATAAATAAAAGCTGCGTATGTTTCACATCGATGAGAATAACTCCTTGATTCCTTGGTGATTGATATTGGTTTCCGGGTACACTATTAATATGCACTAGAAATTAAACACCCAATAAAACACTTTTAACGTTGCTCGTAATTACTTTGGTATAGCTTGATAAGGACTTTGATAATTTTTAAGTAAAACTTAACCAGAAATTAAATATGGCAATTTATTGCTTGAAATATTAATTTATAAATATATACACGTATTAAAATTCTATTTCATATCTGTAGTTAAATATTATATCTATGACTTTTACATACTACTAGTTATGTAAATAAATTTAAATGTAAAGTCTATTTTACCGCATTAATAAAATGAAGATCTGCCTATATAATTAATGATCGATATTTACATGTATTAGAAATTAACTTTTTAACGTATCTCCTAATGCTCATCGATTATAAATATCCAAAGTTGTAAAGTTATAAATCGTTTAAAATATCCAGACGGAAAATAAACAAGCTTGGGAGAAACGGCAACTATCGATTCTCGCTAAATTCAGCTTAGTGAAATTTAAAACTCTTCCGCTTCTTTACTTAATTTCTTTCTAGTATTATAGAATTGCTAAATCGGTTGGAGATAAGCACCGCAACGAATAGATTACTTTTTCACGTTATTACGCAACGAGAGTTTCTACACCTATGTAAAAATACCAATGGTAGGTACACATTTTTTAATTTCCGAGAGCCCTTTGGCTTTTTTCGTAAAAAAATCAACGCTCAAGACAATTTTTGGCATTGGATACGGAACAAAGGCAGGAATCGACGAAACTCTCGTGGTAACTTTTAAATAATGTAGACCTACGCTGTACCGAGTAATAATTATGTATAATTGTGGCGAGGAGTTTGAGAATATATCTGC
This sequence comes from Dolichoris vasculosae, assembly GCA_018907195.1. Taxonomy (NCBI): domain Eukaryota; kingdom Metazoa; phylum Arthropoda; class Insecta; order Hymenoptera; family Agaonidae; genus Dolichoris; species Dolichoris vasculosae. Next base: position 24,498,909 of record JACCHY010000002.1, read on the forward strand.
ACTTGTAATTTGTAATGTATATATAATAGAGCATGCGTATGAATTTATTGCACTTGAGAACAACAAAGAGATAAATCGTTGCATGGATAGTTGGAAGTAATTGGATAGTTTTTAAAAAAAGTTTACGTTCACGGATGTCGACCTCCCGAATCATGTAATATTATCTCCGTGTGTGTATACCGATGAATCCTTTAACATTTACCCTTGATGTATGAAACGGTAGTGGTAAACTTAGAAATAAGGAAGCTATTATTAACAAACCTATGTCTGCGAATACGAGTAATTGATCTATAAATCGTCGACTAACTACTAATCCCAAGCTGTTTCTCAGACGGACGGTAGATTACACCTTCTCTCTAGGTCACAGTTTAATCTCAGTTAAAAATACTAGTACTTAACGAGGAAGTAATAAAATAGACGCGTATACAACGTAAAAACTCCAGTAAGATAAACGAAAGAAAAAAATTTTGATTCGCATACGTTATAATTTAACTATCGAAGCATCCAAATAGAAACTAATTCGAACTTCTTTCTCTAAAATTCATACACGAGATAAGATTTTAATTACATGCTGATATCGCGTGTATTTACTTAAGAATCTTAAGTGTTAAGAAACCAAGAAAAGAGATAACCAAAGTAATACGGAAGTACAATTTTTATCTCGTTTAGTTACTTAGGTAACTATATCGGACACATTTTCATGGATAAAGTTCTCATACTAATGAGTTCCTTTATCCGACTACCGAAACCCCGTTTTTTTTACATCCTAATGACTCTGCTCTTTCTTTTCTCTCGTTATCGCTCTCGCGTTAGTTCTCTCCATCCCTCTCATCTCCGCCTCGCTTTCGTACCGACGAGTGAAAGTATAAGTCGGATCGAGCTTCCGATTAAACACATCTAAGCAAACGTCTACCCGTAAAGAACTCGTTTTCGCTTTTAACCTTCCGAGTGTGTATTCATCGCAGGCGCCTGCGCATGTTCGTGTCACGTAATACGAGTTACGAGGTCGAGAACACGCGGCAAGGTCGCGAGCGACTGTGATCGACTGTAGGACACTTCCGGTCTGCATGCCGCACTGCCCCAGAATCAATGATCCTCCTAGTTCAAGTTCGTCCGTTCAACGCCGCGTTGACGGACTTGAAAAAGATTAATGATTTTACGCCTCTGGCTATTCGGTCGGAGTCGAATACCGTCGTCAACTTACGTTTGTTTGCTGTTTTTTTTGTTCCTTCCATACTGTTTTTAGCCGTGATTTATTTCCTGGCAGATTTTTTGCTCTCTACTAAATTTTCTTCCTTATTTTAAAGAAGGATATGATTAATTGGTAAATTAAAGGATCGATTTAAAAAAAGATTTTTCTTACAAGACGAATAAATATTGTCATCCCTTATTAGTGACTAATATACCGTGTAACCGTATATAATATTAATACACTTGGTTATTTATTGGAAAATAAAATATTACATTCAGAATTAAATTATCATCGTAAATATCGAACATAAAATATCACGTAAGTATTGTGATATCGTAGTAAAATATATAAAAATGAAAAAAAAAATATCTAGTATGTTTAATTATTTATTTCATTATAAATACTTTTTTCATAAAGATGATGATTAATATATAGTGATGAAATAAGTAAAATAAGAATATAATTTTATGTACGTATCTTTTTGAATAAAATTATTTATAATTAGAAATAAATCGAGAAATAAATACAGAAGAAGATTTTTTCCGACAAGATTGAAAATAAATATAATCATTTCAATATTTTTATTACAATATTAATTTATATAATCTCGAATAGAATTTCAAATAAACTTTTGCGATCAAAACTTTAAAATGATAGCGAAGTTTCGAATACAAACTTTGCAAACTCAAGGTCTAAGCCCTTGCTGCTTTTATATCTGACAGTCAGTGTACTCTTGAGGTTAAAACTTTCCAAACTCTGATTGCTTCTGTTATACTAACTGTTAGTAACATAAAGTCTTTGAACTCCATTCCGGGCATGTAAATGACACATGGCTGTGACGTTTATATTCTTAATACGTGTAGCAGTTTCGTTATTTTTTTTTTATACACCAATTAATGAACGTAAATGGTACGAAATTTTATTGGTCAACAAGGACAAACATTTTAATTATACTTTTAATCAGCAGTAAATAAATCTGTAATAAATATAGAATATTTATGCTTGAAATTTTTTCGATGTAATAAATATTTTAATTTCTTTTACAAATATTCGATTTTCTTTCGGTGTAAACATTATAACACAATCGCGTACATAAAAAATTAATAAGTATTTGTACCGTACATACGCTTAATTTACTTGAAAGTCAAGCATCTTTTTTTTTTGTTTAATATAGAATAGCAAAACGAATAATTATCAACTAAAACAATAATTTGCATATTAAAAACTGGATACAGGCTAACTTTTTAATATCTGTTTATTGCAAATGGATATTTAATATATTTAAAATATAACCTGTCTATAAAATACATTCATCAAAAATCTGAATCGATAAATATTTAATAATCTCTCGTTAATTTTATTTAGAATATTAATTGTTCGTACAGCAAATGAGATATTTGTATTTCATCACACGACTTTTATCGCATTCCACGTACTTTACAAATGAAAAAAAAAATCCATCTCGTACATTTTATCATTTGCTCCAATGAATTTTGTAATTCTTAGAATTTCCCTTTCAAAAACAACCGACTACTCGTTTTCTTGTACCTTTGATCTTCACCTTCGTAATTTCTACTAAATGACTTTTCGATATATTTATGGGCATACATATATCGCGATAAAATAATCACAACATAGACCCATAAAGTCTTCGTTAACCGTTTTATAACCGATAATCATAACTTAAGATTGGCTACCATAAGAGTCACTCGTTCGGCTTTGATGACAGTTATTATATGCACGATTTCTTAATAATTTATATAATTACATTGACTGGAACTACCTATTTCTCAAATATTTAAAACTACCTTCTATGAACAACTATAATTATCGATCTATGTCAAAGTAACGCGTATAATTAATAAGAAATATGCAATTGGAGTGTCTGCATATAAGATTTAGCCTGTCGTTTAAATTTAATCGATAAATCCAACAAAAATCTATTTTTTGAAAAGTTTATTGGCACCCGAACGTATTAGGTTCCGTTTACACGGCTAAATCCGGAGTTTTTCATTGAAAAATTAAATTCGATATTTCTCGATCGGTGCGATAATTCCAGTTTGATACCCTTTCGTCATATTCAAAACGAAACGGAAAAAGTTCGCGAAACAAGAGTATTACATATCAAAGCTCGTTCACCTAGACTTTCGCAACGTAACGCACTTAAGCTAATGAAGTTACGATTGAATTTAAAGTATCGGGTTGCACTTGTGCAAAAGGTGCAAGCGACACGTCTAACGACTTTACGAGCACGGAGCATCACCGCTTTGAATACGTGTAATACCGCTCCCAACATATGCCAATTGACATTCCGAACACGACTATTACTCCTACTAAATCTCGCGTGTACAGGTTTACATTGCTAATCACGCAAGGTATTACCCGAGAGCAGAGGTAGAGTTGCGCGATGACTCGGTGGATAGATTTAATTGTTGGAAATGCTTTCTTTGTTCTCTCATTAATCGGAGGCTTGAGGTATGTTAAAGAAAATGGGTTGCATATAGGTTAATGGAGGAGATCTTAATTAAACGGTACGATTTAAATTCAATTTTATTCATGGCCTGTTAACTATGGTTATTATTAATGTTTCCGCTGTTAGTCTGGACTAAACATGAGATGACTAAATACATAAAATTTGCGCTAACGAATACGTAGTTAGTAAATTAACAGTACATTAAAATTCGATTTATTATTTAAGAAATTTGTAGTTTTAAATTATTGCACTTACATTTTTCACGATTTACGCATGAATAAATATACGAATTGTACGCTATCTTATTTTACTTTTAATCAAGTTTCGTTTTTTCTTTTGATGTTTCAGCTTTCTTCACGTACTTCTATTGAGTTATCGAGAAATTGGAAGCTACGCGGTAGTCGAGGATACCGAGCATAAGGTAGAAGAAGGAAGTCGTAACTGCAACATCGACAACGACCCTAAAACGATAGAAAAAGATGGAAAAAAAAAGAAAAATAACGAAAAAGAAAACTAGAGGAGAAATCGAATCTTACCGAGAAAAGATCGTGATCTCGCCATTAGATTATACCGGATATCGAGCTTGGGACAGAATTTCTATTTTTTCCCGAGTGTTCGCGTGTGCACCTAAAGCATTTTTGTGGTCGCTCGAGAATACCGTGAAAGAAAATCGCGTACTCGAAAAAATAAGACCCTTCGCTGCATCTGCTGATAAATTAGAGAGTTCGGGCGAAATCTGCGCACAACGAAGAATTAACCTAATTGAATTAAACGATTGGAGAAAGTTCGTTAGTTTTTAAATTACACTTTTATCTTTTATATCCTCTTCACCATAACTATCGTACAGTATTTAAACTTCGTAACTGCGATTGAAAATTGAGTAATTGAATGAAACGTGTGCGTTATAAGTGTGCAATCAGAGTCATTAAGTTAGAATTTATATTATATTTATTATTAATTAACGTTGAAATTAGTTAAGCATCACAACCACATTTTACAAGGAGAGAATCATTTGATAAAAATTATGGTACTGTTTATCGTAATCGAAGGATATTTATATAACTATTATCGTGCGATTACAATATGTAACGACACTTTATAGATATTCCTGAATTGCAATAATCGTTGCGATAATTTTTATAAAGAAATTTCTTTCCGTGTTCATAGTCGTGTAGATAGTATATAAAATTATGTATCGCCAGCCTCGCCGATTTGCATAGGCACATACATACATTTACCGTATAACAACTTGTAACGTTGACGAACAGCGCGCAGATTTGCACATATACAAACGGAAGAAAGGGAATAACAGAAATTATACTTTTTCCTCGCTTGTATTACGACGACGAACGCTTATATATATACATAAACACGCGGTTTACTGCCTCGAACTAAGTGCGAAAGTGTATTATAACCGTTGGCACTTGCACGCACGAAGTGCAAAATTCCGCGCATCGATGGCTCCCGCTTATAATTCGTACGCGTTTATTTTAGTGGGTTGTTCGAACTTAAATTGCCATCGGTATAGCAAAATATGTATGTGCATTCAATTTGGCGCGTGTTTAAAAGTGTGTTTAAAAATTACTCATGTTCCGTGTAATGCGATGCAAAATTATAAAGATGAAAAATTGTTACATTTTATTCCAACAGTAATTTTGGAGAAAATTTAATTCAAGAAGATGCTGAAGTGTTTAATTTTTTTTTTAATTATTGTAAAGTCACATCGGACTTTGCGAAGAAAAAAAAGACACGCCCTACGAGTAATTAATTTGCGTTAAGTACGCGAAGGTGGGCAATTCTACATATGCTATTCGCATCTAAAATTTAAATATCTCGAATGATCTTAATTATTTTATTATGTAAATGTTTTTACATAAAAACTCAATGTTTTATTACAATGGTAAAATGTTTTAATTGTTTTTCATCTTTAAAAATGAAAGCATCGTGGTCCAACTTCACTGAGCCATACTCAAGACTTGCGAGTAAAAAATTCCAAATTTTATTTAACTATTTACTTAGTACTTAAACATCAATGTAACCATTGATACAATAAATTGATGCAAATTAAATATCATAATGTAATAGATGAAATTCTATTTTAATTAATAAGGAAATACAGATTTTTTTTAGAAATTAATTTTTCAATATATTAAAAAAAATATCTAAACGAGAAAAAATGTATTATAATTTTACCTAATTTTATTTAAAGTACATTTATAATAATACGTATATTTACTGTGTAATTATATATTCGCATAACAAGTAAATATCTGGAAAATCATTTCGATTGCTATATTTTTTAATACGTTGAACGAGTTTGAATGAGCCAAAAAAATATTTCTAATATCTGTGCAAGTCATATTCATATATAATTTAACATATACTTCAATGAGCAAATAATTACAATTTTCCAACGATATCTGCAGAATATAGATCGTTAATTAAATCAAAATTGTGTTCATCGGAGGTAATAAGTATAATTGCCTATGTTATGATTTATCGAAATAAAAATTATTATTTTCCAAAAGAATTACAAGTTTTTTTATTCTTATTCCATCTCCTTGATATAAAAACGAACAATAATACGAAATGTACACTCTAGTAATGACTAATCTTAAATGAATAATAGAAAATAATTTGATAATGGTACTTGATCGTGAAATTTATTATACCCATTCTGAATTACAATCTATTTACCTTCCATGACAAGGAAAATAAATATCAACATAAATTCTATCAACCGGTACAAGAATATAACGGAGAGGAAGATTTTCTGTTCAAATGTTATTTATATTTCTATTCATTACAAATCCATGAGGTATTCAATTATTATTCAATACTTTTATTTTTATTTTCTATTTTCAATAATATATTACGATTTTATAATTAAACATTATTACAAAATAATTTGTTTATTAGATTATAAAAGCGTAAAGATTATCTAAATTTCTATGCGATTCGAAAGCGTATAAAAATGAAATTCACCGAGTTTCGTATTTGGAGGGCGATTCGAGTCATAAAACACAAATAAAAAAATTAAATCAGAACATTCGATATAATAATAAAATTATACATTAAAGTTACGAATTTTTATCAGTTTCAAAAAATTTTCTACCTATACGGCTTTTATTGGTACAACATAAAATTGATTGGAAACATACATAAATATAATAATTTTAAAACAGGATCATATAATATCCTTTCATGTACACATTGAAGAAAAAATCATAAGATAGTGGGTGTAATATATTTCAATTGCACAAGTAGTGACGTTAATAAAGGAATTCTGTTTCTATTTACTATTGTGATTTTTATTCATTATTATTACAGTTTCCATTCCTTTCATGAATATCTATTTATAGGCTAATGCAAAATCATTATTATTTAAGTTTTTATTTATTTTTTTTATGCATCGTAACATCAAAGATACATTTATTCAGAAAAATCTTTATAAAATTTACTAAAACTGTTATTAAATTACATTTAATTTTTTTTATACACCGACAACGCGTTATTTGATTTTTTTAAATGTATAAATTAATACTACTATTTAAGTTATTATCGATCGAGTGTTACTTTTAAAATAAAATTCCACTTACCTTTTAGAGCTATAATGAGTTATTTTAATAATATAAAAAAAATACGTGTTCTTAATACGTCAGTCAATGTCCTATAATACACATAACATGGAAATACATTGTATTTATATATTTTTTCGTTTTGTTTCATTTATCTTTCTTATTTATCTATAATTAGGTTACATTACGAAATAAAAAATGTACTCAATCATATTTGTAGTCATTATCTTCTATTGAATATCTTTATTAAACTAAGAGATGATGACAATTTATATCGCAATCTTATAAGATATGATGGTAACAAAACCATGTCATTACTGTTCACCGATTTGACCTCAAAACTAGTAGCATCATTACAACATCTAAACAGATGGTTATTTATTAACTAATTATTTATATTAGTATTAATAATTTATAGAGGTAAATCGTATTTCAAAAAAAAAAACTTTGAATTATTATTAGAAATGATATTCGTTTAAAAATTAAGCATATTACGAACAAAATTAAAATTATAAATATCACTTAATTTTGTTTTAATTAGTTAATAAAAAAGGCATAACTTGGATGATGCAAGTTAATACTTTAAATTAATTTATAAAGAATTATACGTTGATTCTTCATTAATCAACTTGTATTGATCCATAATTATAAATCAATAGAAGTTGATCGATGTAGAATCTACCGATGTAAAATATAAAAACAATTTTTCTTCGATTCAATGCACGTATTTAAAAAATAAAAATAAAAAATTACCGAAGAAAATCCACCAATAAAAATATTCCCGGTACTCTATACTTTTGACATACTTTTACGGAATATCGTTTTATTATTTTTCCCGGAATCCTCGGGAGTCCGGTAGGTAAACGAACTTAAAAATGTTTGTTTACCTTTCGTTTGCCGAGAGAAGGTCAACTAAAAACGGTAGCTGGAGGCGAGACCGTCGTCATCCGTGTGCTCATTAATATTATAATAAAAGGAGTCTGCACTCGAATTATCCTGCGTTTTATGCGCATACTTACAGCCAACACTTGCACAGCGAGTAAAAACGCAGGCTATAATCAGTATGCATTCAAGCACCTTTCGCGCTGTATTCGAAAGCGTGACCCTCGCGATCGTAAGCAGTAGCGACGTAATCTTCATCTCGAACGCGCCAATTTTTCGATAATTTTGCTGACGAAAGTTTAGACGACCGCTATAATTCTCGAGCCAAAATAATTCGCTGTTTTCGGACTATTAATCGTTTAACCGCTTCCCAACACGGTAAACAATGTTACGTTACAAACGAAATAATTGCGCCTCTCGAAGCTAAATATCTACAGTTTTCGGATAATTCCATGGATTCGAGAATCAAAGAATACGGTATTAGTACTAACGGCTTCGTAAGTTTACGAGTTTCGCACTTACGAAAAGAAAAAAAACACGCGTTGCGAAAAAAGGAACTCGAACGAGTCCGAGTCGCAGACAAATGCAACGAGAAAGGAGAAGCGTTAATAAAAATTTGAGGCAACGCAAAAGCAAGGAAAGGTCGTTCCTTGTATCGTAGATAGTAAAGTCTGCGGAAAGTAAAACGGATACACAATCGCGAAGGTAATAGCTCGATAATTTAGGAACGTACGATTGCTCCAACACATTCTCGCAGTCATTTGACAAAAATGACTTACTTTGCTTATTATCCGCGAAGCTTGGACTCCTTTCTAATATTCGGCTGGACATTTCAGCATCCCGTTCGGTTTCTAATTCCACCGACACTCGGAATGGCGCAAGCGCATTATCGTAGACGCCCGAAGCATTCTACATGTGGGCGAGCCAATTCTTGCGGGCCGCGAATCGCCACAAGAATCGCTATCGATTGCTTCGCCAATAATCAATTGGCCGATCGCCGAGTTGGCCGGTATATGTCAACGCTGGAAATCCGAAATGTCTTGTATAATGCGGCGCTCGGTGTGCGTTTTCTGCGGATAGCCTTGATAAATCAGCTGGGATAGGTGTTTACCTGTTCGGCTCGGAACGGCGTTGGAAGCCTTTAAGCTTTTCACTTGCTATTATTTTCACTCGGAGTTGTTGTATCGGCCAATCGTGCCAATTGAAATGTCGAAATCGATTTTTCGTGATATATTCGAGCGCCGTGTTCGACCTACTCTTGGCACTCTTAAAAATCCTTATGAAATCTTATGAAACGGGGGGAGTAATAAAATCATAAGTATTTTCAATTGAAATCCAACGAAAACGGTCGGGTAGATACGGATACGAGCCGTCTTTTGTACTTTCAGTAATTGGGTTCGTTATTAAAATATATCGAACGAACGTTTTCGAGTGACGTTTACAACGATTCCATTAGAGTCAACAGTTTCCTTTTCCGGCATTTTTATCCGTCCTTTACAACCCATTAAAAATTATGTTGAAACGCGTTGAGATCCTTCACCGAAATACCACGCAAAAAATGCATTTTTATTCGAGTTAATTTAAAGTTTGTCGAAAAATGGTATTCGCTCAACCGTAATTAGATAAAGTATTTTTTTATGAAGCTTCGATCGCTAAATTTTGTAAAAGTTCGATTCTCGTTTTTAAAATCGTAGGAAAATGAATTGATAATTAGTCGCATTTTACCTCAAAAATATCACTCGAAGATATATTGAATTTAGTTCTAGAAAATTATAGCTATGCAATAATTCCAGTATGGATAGATTATTTCAGTGCATCGTTAAAATTCGATTACATGTCTAATCGGAATGCACGCATTAATGGAACGAATGATATAAACGGCTTTTTCCTTCTGTGCAGTTTATCAAGATGATTGCAAGATTCTCTCTCTCTCTCTCTCTCTCTCTCTCCTTGTGCGTAAAGCAATTCATAAATACACGTTCGATGAATCTATCCGCTCCTCTTTATTTATTCCCTTCAACGCTCGAGTATGTTTCGCGAATATCGCCGAGCTGAACAGAAGGAGAAGCAAACAGTTACGCAGAATTACATACGAAGTACAAAGTAATGCTTATTATATAATAATTTTAATCATCGAGCAATGAGCATATTGATTAGGATTGTCTGCAGAGATAACCACGGGACCCACATGGCTACTAGAGCGTAAACCTGAGCGCGACTCCGTAGAAAATATCATTGTCCGTGAAAAAAACGCATCTCCGTGTGTGTCTGGTGCAAGTAAGTTCTCGCGTAACTCCCAGCCTTGCTTCTCGGGTACGCGCTAGTGTGTAAGTGTGTGTATCACGCACGTGGATAGACGAATGTGTAGCGTAGGTGAGCCTCTGCCACGTACATCGACTCGTATGCACTCGGAGAGCGAACAGGTTCGACTGACTTGTCGGCTTATCTATTTCTCTTTCTTGCTCCCGCGTTCTCGCCCCTTCCCCTCCGACAATATTGCGCTGGTCTATTCAATTCGCTTCGGGCCGTGACGTTTGATTTACGAGCAGATTTTTGCCAACTGCGTAAAAAAATACAACCCCTTCGAGAACGAAGGAACTCGCGACTTTCGTCAGCATTTATTGTTGTTCAATGATTAACGAGTCATTACACCACTTGATTTATGCGCTATTTTTAATGATATCGCTTATTTGGATCGATGGCGCTGAAATCTATATTCGCGTTGATATTTATATTTTAAACATCCCTGTGCGATAAAAGTGGCATTTCCCTGATTTTTAATAGATACGCGAGTAAAATACGCAAGATTCGTAGACCAGGCGATAAAACGGATTCGCGATATACGTAAAACGTTTACTTTATTTTAAGAGAATCATTGTAATTGCAAAGAAATTCTGTTTTTAATTGTATACTATAAATTTCCATTTTAATTGAATTACATTCTTAGCGATTTTTAGTTATTGATAAAGTCAATCAAATAAAAATATAGCGCCTAACCAATAACAAAATGCTCGTATGCCTTCGTAAAAAATCGTACCCGCAAAATGCTAAACCACTTACTCGAAAAGAAATAAAGTTATATAATGCGCGTTACTTTCTATATTATAAAATTTATAATTTTCTATGATTAAAGCGACTTTATGCGTCCGAGGAAAATAAGTAATCATGTACAATATTTGTATAGATTAATTTTACACCGCACCCAACATTTTTTCGATATTGTAAGTAAATATTCGTTTATTTTATTTAACAAAAAGTAACAAAATTTACGCTACTGAAATAAAGCAATATTTTACTTACGATATTATATACATAATCTAGTTATTCTTTGAGGTTAACCTTATTTTAAGAAAATATATATATTTATGAAGTATAGTCTTTCTTACTGTGGTCAACATTCTCTCGATAATAAATTAATATTATTCATTTTTTTTAAAGTTCCTTCTATCATTATTAATTAAATACCAAGTTATAGTTATGATGTAAGTACGTTTGATTTACTGAAATCTTTAATACGAATAAATCACAATTTTCGATTTTTATAAATTTTAACGCATTCGATTAAATACGATTCTGCTCATTAACCGCTTTCGTATCATACTTAACTTAAAATCTAAAGAAAAATATAAAAATTTATATAAGAAATATTTTATATTTTGTATTAATGTTTCTCATTATATATTTAGAAAATGTTCTCGTTATATAAATGTTAATTTATTGTGCTTATTTTGTAACGTATTTACATCCAGAATAAAAAATCAAGTATGAATTTTAATACAAACATAAATAAGCTTGTCTCAAAAGTGTGATTTTATTGTTAAAAGTTAATTTTGTATCCGTCAGCGGTAATTATGAGACCCTTACGATTTTTAATAAAAGTGTTATTGATTAATGTTTAACGAAAGAATGTAAATTTTTCAAATAACGCGAACATCGAGATTTGAATTCAAGGTGAGCTACTCGGATGTTCCTCGTTTAACTCGTTTGAAATATTTTTCTCGTTTTCTCAAAATTGCACAATACATATTTAGTAAGAGCCTTTACCAGATGTGACTTATCGTTTATAATTTTACCGGTTACCGTTAACCTATTCGATAAAATAATAATAGAAAATAAGACTGAAAGTTCGAAGACAAATTTTAAAGAGTTCGCGCCATAGAGTCGATCGACTACCCGTAATAAAAAATTAAAATTTATCAGTTTGCTACCCATTAAAGCGTACCCGAAAAAATTTAATTAAACGCTTCTTTCTTTATTGCTCGGCCCTTCTCGTTCCAGATAACGCAGTCTTATTAAAACTGGGGCTTTCTCTCATTTTGAAACGGATAAATAGTGTAAAATTAATTTCCGTTAAACGGTAAAACACAATTTCAAGCGACTCGACCTACGTTTCGAGTAATTCGTTCGAGCTTCGAGCCACGCTTCCGTTAAAATAAAAAAATGGCACCATCGTTCGCGTGTTCGCACATCAAACTTTCGAAAGGATCTCAGAGCGAGTCGATGGGAGCGGTTTTAACGCGAGTCGGGTTATGGCGAAGGCGCGTACACCGTCTCGGAGATAATGCTCTTATGGTGTCCAGGACACGCAATATCAAGGTGCGCGGGACAATGGCCTAATATATCTACTTATAAGTGTGTCATGCAGAAAAAATGCAAGGTGCACTTTCCGTCAATTGTCGTAAACGTATGCTCGGGTCCATACACGCGCGGACTTCTCGCGGTCATTCGTTGCTCGGTGTGTAAAACTGATTTCGCAGGCGCGCAACGAGTATGAGAAATTCGTAGAAGGCAAGCGAAAAATAACGCGGCAACGTGTTCTTTCTATTGTTCGAGGCATTTTTGTTAACCGAGCCCCTCCCTCTCACCTTATCCTCTGGAGGTGCTTTATTTTTACCGGCGATACGTTCGATACCTCGCGTTTATCGATCCCGTATCTATTATCTATTCAAGCGTCGTAATTAGACGACAGACTGCATTGCTTGGAATTATTTCGACGAATAAAAACGGAGTGGTTCGCTCCTTCATTGTACGAGGCTTTGTATAGCCATTGTAAATAAATTTCCGTGCGTGCGGAGTACATTTTTTCTTTCTTTCGAAATGCCGCGTCCTTCCAATCTAATTGACGCGCGGGAGATTTCGAAACGATGCGCCGACTCGCCGAGAGTTTTGAAAAGCGCGGGCTAAAACAATCTATGCGCGTCGACTGCATAACGAATCTCGCCGCTAAGGAAAAAGGATTATCTTTTACGATGGCAAGGACGTTACTACTCGAGAGGCGCTCGAGTGTGACATTTCGAATGCCGATACGTAAATTATCTCACGTACGCGAGAAGTCGGTGCGCTTTCAACTTGGAATCGTTTTTGTATCTCGAGGCTGAGACCGATGGTGTCGGTAAGGTAAATCGCTACTGGTAACTTACCGCTCGACAGTACGCGTTTTAACTATTTCTCGATCTATCGAGTTCGCTGTCTTTTCTCCAGATCGCTCTTTTGATTTTGACAGTTATTAATTATATATAAATGAAGTAATTAAACGAGAGTCGAGCGTAACGCTAAAATCGAAGCTGTGATTTATGACTAATTATTTCGGTAAACTGGAATGAATTTTTTTTACGGGTTAATTATATCGCGATGCTTTTTGAACTTTGGTAGCGTTCGATAAGAAATGATTTTAAATCGTTGTAAAAAGAAAAAAAAGAAAGGTATGCCGTTATTTCGTTCATCGCGTAATTTACCGGTTAAAATTCGATAAAATTATCCGCTCGAAATTAACGCTCCAGAACTAACCGCTTCATTAATTACATAAATTGATGAACTACTACCCTGTATTAAAAGAACCTACCGGCTTGAATAGAGAAAAAAAAAACTACGCGATACAAAAGCGTATTCTTAATACAGAAGAAAAACTATCGATTGCTGACAAAGTTTTATCGCGCAAATGCTTTTCATATTGTATTTTCTCGAGCGAAGGTCTTTGCTCACGTTGACAGAAAAGGAAGACCGACGTACACCCGCACATTCATGACGCACGTCTACAGGTCGACGACACGAAATCATGTTAGCGAAGAAAATGAAACGAAGCCAATACTGTGTTAGCCGATGTAGGGTTAAAAATTAACGGCAACTTGGCGGGAGTTATGGGTAAGGCCTTTATTATTCAGAAAATTATAGGATTTGTCGGTAACGTATAAATTATTGATTTTTTCAATCTTTGCAAGTACGTGTAAATATGAAAATTTATAAACGAAAGTATATTTTTCATTCGGTGAACCCGTACTTATTTATTTTTCGAGCGAAATTAGCTTTGAAAATGATAAAACGAATAATATCATTTTCTACTTGGTAAGAAACTAATAATTTAAATATTAGCGATACATTTGATCAAATTTATTCATTATTCGATATAAATGCAATTTCGCGTTTTTCCATTAGCAACTAATTTACTAAAATACAGTAGTTGCTTACTTATAATTAAAAACTTCCTCCACTCGATACTGATATTTCAACAATCTCTACTGTCTTTCTTACATAATTCTCTTCGTTTTTTCTCATGCGTAACGGCCTTCGTTCGATCTAAGATTTTTTTGCATTTTAATTTTGTTATTTTTCTTTTTTATTTTATAATTTTGTTTAAACCTCTATCGCCCATTACCATATCTAAAACTAATTCACGAGAGATTTATAAATATTATTAAAAGCTAAAGTCAGAATGTATTATTGAGTTATGCGATAAGAAAATATTTTAAAACGTTCGTTAAATATATTACCCAATTTACTGCAATAGAAAAAATAATAGTGGATATCAATGACTATAATTTTATTTATAATTTGGATATAAAGTTAAGTTATAGTTTTTTTAATTTATATCTTAAACGAATTGATTTTTCTAAATAATTTATGTGTCGCTATTATCCGAAAATTAGATATGTTTAATTAGTTTAATAAAGATTAGATAAAAAATTAATATAAATTCTAGGTTCTGAAAACTTATAATGATTTCTTTATATCGAAAATTAAATAATAAATACGTTTGAGTAAATCGTTTTATCGTTAAGCGATAAATATTCTCATATTTTGAATGATTGTAAAATATTTCAATTAAGATTATGAATGAAGCAAATTAAAAATTCAACCAATATTCGTAAAGTACGATCGAGCCGAGCCAATATATAATAAGTGATTATTTTTAGGATTGTGAAATTTTAAATGCTCTAACCTTTATCGACGGAGATGCAACGAGTAAACGAAAATCCGAACCAACGTAGAATAATTAATTGCATAATTCAGTATCTTCCTTCATAATATTGTTACTGGTAGCTAAGTACCAATTATAATTTTGTAGAGAATCGTAAAATAAAGTGAGATGGTGACAAAAAAAAGTAAACGCGAGCATGAAACTGCCACCGTGATTTAAAATATTTATTACACGCATGCGAGTATCGATATGCATGGGAAGGCTTTCAATAAATTACTCGAACGTGTTACCATCGGTACATGCAAGATAGAGAGAGAGAGAGAGAGAGAGAGGCTATCCCTTAGATAGGACTTCCATAATTTATTGACTGAATAAAATCCCTCCTCACCCTATCCTCCACCTCCGCCTTCATCGTTTTTTTTCTTACTTACCTCTCGGTTGTATGTATATATGCGGAAGAATCAAGTCGTATTCCACAATCCAGAAAGTAATAAATCGGTATCGTCTCGCTTCTTTTCGCGAACGTGGCTGTGATTGCAGATAAGGAAACTCTTGAATTGCCAAAGAGTTTTTTCGAGTCTAGACTCGAGGCGACCTTTATTTCTTGCGCGTGTTCCTATCCTTCTCTTCCTCTCGTTATTAGCGATGCCTTTTTACCTTCGTTTCGTAGGTACGTTCGAAACTTAATTTCTAAGTGGCTAATAACCGTATGCGTAATTAAAATGCCAAGAAGCTTACGGTTAAGCTCTTTCTTATTTTCCAACGAATCCACACCATTTTATTACTATATTACCCTCGAGCCACGGAAGAAGAGGATATTCCATTAAAAAAAAAAAAATCATTATTCATTCAATATTATCTTTTACGTTGAAAAAAACATCATCAGTGTCGATACACTTATTATCATCGATTTCAATTTCAGCCTAAAAAAGCACAGCGAAGAGTAAAAAAGTATCATCATTCTGGTTGAAAGAAACTAAGAAATGAACGGTAGACGCAGCGATATTGTGTAGCAGCTCATCAATATTCAAGGGACAACCTTAGTGTAGGGCACCTCGTATCGCGACAATGTGAGGTAGTTTACTTTATATTTCACAACAACGACATCCATCTCGTCGCAAACGCTGCCTTGCTTTTTTCATAAGATTCTTATCCGATCTATTCTGGAAGCTGTAGCCTGGAAAAGAAATCTATAAAAATAGAGAACTTATTTATCGAGTGGTTCGAAATTTTAATAGTCCTTTGAGGGATCTCGTTTAATTATTATCTGTAGGATCCGTTTTTTATAAATAATTGTATATAACTATTTTATAAAGCATGACTACTACAAAAATGTACACTTGTGTCAACAGAATCTCAGTACCGTTTTAAGAAATTAATTAAAATCGGTCCTTAAAGGTAAATATTTAAATTAATTTCTCTATGCGCAACAAAATAGTGTATCGATGAAAAAGAATTCATCGCTTAAACGCTGCGTACAAAATGGATATTAGATCGATTCTCCAAGTGCGTCTAACCGTACCCATCGATGATCTACTTGTACTATATTTTACCACGTTTGTTCCGAATGGATAAAACTTATCGATCGAGCAATTCAAAATCTCGAATAACTTTTGTAAGTTGTTACGCAGGAACGAAATTAAAATTGTATTCTATAAATAAATAAAATAATTAAGTAAAATCGAGCATTTCGTAATATTCTACGTGAAATAGACGCTAATTTGAATTTTGAAAAATATTTATAAACGAGGCTGAAAATATTTTCAAATATAACGTTAATGAAGACACAGTTTATCGTAAACGTATAGAACCAACGCTTAGACAATATTTGTCAAATCGGACAGCGCCGATCGTAGGCTGTACTTTAACGGCCAAATTAACGATCGTCACCTTGTAGACATTTAGCAATTTTTATTGGCTATTAGAAGTTTTTTCTGGTCGAGGGAGTAGCAAAAGGCTGTAGTTCTGGAGGTTTTCATCGCTTCGACAAACACCCCAATGCGTCTGCTAATAACGAGTCTCAATTTTACTGCGTGCGCGCGATGTTCGAGATAATTTGCTGCCTACTTAACGAGGCGATCTTGGAGCCGTAATGCTTATAGTTGTTACAGCTTTAACAAGTGAACTATTTAATTTACGGTCTTGAATCGAATTTTTCTATTTGGTTTAATATTATTTTTGTGCAGACTCTGCGAATAAGCCATATGTATATTCGACACGGCAATTTCATTACGTTTCTTCTCGGGTGTTTGTAATTTATAAATAAATCAGGTACGAATTTCTTGCTTTCGTATCTAATTAAAAAAACTTATAAAATATATCCCATTATTTTCGTTTGAAAAGACTTTTATAATCTAAACTATTCAATGCATATTTCAAATATAAACAGCGCCGTTGTTATATCGTAAAATTTCTTGGTTACTTTACTCGGCTATTTTCATAAGCTATTTTTTGAATCAAATCTTGGAGTTAAAGTAGATTAAAAGAATTAACAGCTTGTAAATTTTTGGGAACATCTTATCGGAAATGAGCTTCTTACGATAAATCGAAGGTAGTGGCAAGACAATTAAGCCACTTTCAGTTACAATTTTATTCG
Organism: Dolichoris vasculosae; assembly: GCA_018907195.1. Taxonomy (NCBI): domain Eukaryota; kingdom Metazoa; phylum Arthropoda; class Insecta; order Hymenoptera; family Agaonidae; genus Dolichoris; species Dolichoris vasculosae. The sequence goes on from JACCHY010000002.1 coordinate 24,516,825, forward strand.
TCGTCGTATTCGGCGGACGTGAAAGAACGCGCGGAAGGAAAAAGTAGAAGGAAGAAAGAGCAGTTCGCGAGCGGAGATCTCCGAACTTTTATGGGGCTCTCTTTTCGGCAAGAAAAAGATTAATGATTCGGAAAGATAATGGCTATAGGTGCCCCAGGGAGATTCAATGTAAGAGCCACTGAACATAGAAGGATAATCGAACGCAGACATCCGAATAGAAGTGTAGAGTAAAAAAAATTGAATTTGCAAGTAAAATATGTTAAATTATACACAAGAAAATCACGGTGACCGTTACGTGAAGATACTGGTAAAAATATAATGATATATTGCTGCAATCTTGTTTTATAGTATCTGTTATTTAAAAAAAAAAATATGGTAAACACAAGTTTCAGAAAGAACTAAGTCACTATGTTCTTAACTGAAGAGAACAAATAAATGTCATGTCTAAAATGTAAGTTGATATATGTAAGTAAAATGTCAATTTGAATATAATATTGACATTTGCTTTTTCATTATTTTTAATATTTTGTCTAAAAATATTATTTTATCAAACAATTTTATATAAGAGAAGTATAAATATTATTTTCACAAAATATCTAAAACCTTTATTTTTATATAAAAATTTTACTCAAATAAATAATTAAAATGTATATTTAAATAATTAAATGTATATTCAAAATTAAATCGATTTATATTTTTTTAATTCATTGAAATATTATTTTATTGATTATTATTATTTAAAAATTTTATTTTTTTAATGTATTTTATATATACTAGACGATAAATAAATATAAACTCTGGTATTATATTTATGATAGAAGTAGAGTTCCATTAAATGTAAATAAAATCATAACGTTACAATTGTAATTATTTTTACAACGCAAAGAGAACTTTTAAACTCAATGTAAACATTATTTATTTTTAAACGTATAGTACAAATGTTTAGCTATTTATAAACGAAAAAGCAGAAAAAATATTTTCGATAAATGGTATAAATAGTGTTAACTAAAACTTAATGTAACACGAATTTTTTTTTTTGGACTGGTAAATAAAACCGAATACTCTAATTAATGCTGAGTAAACCTTTAAAAAATTATACAAACAAATCAGGACAATATCAGTTAACATCATTAGCAATGATAAATATAAATCTTTTTTTTCTTTCGTGTACAAATAGTACTAAATGCTCGATAGATTTTCAATTCACTACTTTATTGTTTCTCTTGAATAAATGAAGAAAATAATTAGTCGTCTAATCTAAATTAGATTTTTTATTAATCTTTAGCAACTAAAGAAATATCACATTCGGTTTGTTAAACTTAAGATTTTTAGAATAAGTCAATATTAAACTGTTTGGTTATTTACTTACCATCTATTGAAAAATATTTGTAAAACTTGAATGAAATTAAAATGTATGCTTTACTAATTTTTTAACATTTTCTACAATATTCTTTAATATATCAAAAGAATGTAAAAATATATTTTCAATGATAAAATATTCTTTTCAACGTGAATAAATGCTTTCAGCCGAATGAGTAAAGCTTTCTAATCTTGTCGTCGCAAAGAAAAAATATTACAAAATACGAGGCGATAATATTTAATATGGCTTATAAACAACGAGCATGAAATTAATTTTTTCATGTATATGATAAATGAAATGTAAGAAGTTAAAAATTTATGTTTAAAATATGAGATATCTTGAAGTAATATAAAAAATAGTTGAAGAAAATAGTGAAATAATCTAATCAGTATATAAAAAGTATAAAAAGATATTGATGAAGAAATCATAATCGCTCTCATATATTCTTCCGATTAATTGAAAATAGTTTCGACGTTCGCTATATGAAACTCGAGATTTTGTGAGATCTCTGATCGCATATAATTATATCACTAAGGTATAACGTGAAATCGATGCGACAAAGCTTTGGGTTCAAAGAAAATAAGAGGGAAATCGTAACCGATGTTTCTTCGCACTATGGTTTGACGGTTTCATACGACTCAAGCGTATCGTGTTCTTGTTAGGGGGAAATTTTGGCTACCAATTGTTAAAAGTTGATGAAAGTTGCACGAGACAGATACGAGATGAGAAAGAGGGATAAAATAAAAGCATTAAAAGAAGGAACGAGGAGAAAATGATAGAAATAAAATAAGTAAGTAAACTTCCTTTCTCCGTCTGAAGAAAAATGAATAGCGGTGATATTAAAAAATTATATCGTTCTCTAAAATCTCCAAAAATTTATTATAATAAAGAAACATAATCCAAGTAATTATTTCATGCTGACATAGTATTATATTATCTAGAGAGGCTTATAGGTGGCGTGCGAATACACAAATTGAAAATTGTTTTCAAGAGATATTCGACGGACTTGAAAAATCTGATTGATGAAGTGCTTTTCGTTAATTAAATTGCTATTCGATGATTCATTCGATACTACAAATTATTAACAATAGAAGAAATCTTTAACTATATTTGTGAATTATTATTAATGATTCCTGATAAACAGTATAATTGGTATAATTGAAAAAAAGATGAATGTATGCTTTCTTTTTTTCTGTGGAAAAATGATCTATGAGTCGCTGATAATTCTAAATATCACTTGTTACTTCATGGTATTTCATACTTAGTCAAAAACTCATTAAAAACTGACTGTACTTTCACAATGCCTCTCATTTTACTAAATATGAAAATACGAACTTGTTTTATTTATTACGTTTTCTTTTTTTTCGTCCATAACGAGAATTTCTTTTTTTTTTCATATATAAAGCAAATATTGCATTAATTGATATCATCGTTACTTATCTATTAATGAAACACGCTCGAAAGTATTTTTATCGTTACGATACATCGGATCGATTTAACATTTTTTATGTGTAAATCTACAAATTACAATCTTTTTTATATAAAAGTGATGATACCATATTTAATATCGCAATAAAATTAATGTACACTTCGATTAATATTTTAAATTATAAATTTTTTAAATATAAGAATTATAAAACGAATTTTATTTATATTAATTACGATACATTTGTTTTTATATTACTATTTTTAACTTCGTACAATTATTTTTGTCCTTGCTATGTACCTTTTATTAATATGTATTTCAGGAAAAACCTTTATTACAGTATATACACGTTTTAACAAATATCATTATTTAGCAAATTTATTTTGTCATCGTTTTCATAAATTTTCATAAATATATATTATTCTTAAATTAATTCACTTACATAACTACAATAAAATACTTTTGATGTAAATAGTTTTTATTTATAAACATTATAAACAATTTTTATAATAAATTTTTGAAAGAAAATATTTCATTATCTATTTATATACGTCTATAAATGAATACAGAGACTCAAATGATTAACGATATTTGGTGAATGCAATTTTTTCTATATTCCCGGAATAATAGGAATAGTAGTTACCTGCGATCTGTGCCTTAGACTTGAATAATAGTTTCTAACCACCCCCTTCTTATGTAATAAAAACTATACAATAACAATAAAGAAAATCGAGAATTCCTCTCCCTGACATCATCACTTTTCCAAAGCCCGCTAAAGACAATAAAAACGATTATCTCCCCCTCAGCTATTTCGAAGTTGGCCCATAAAGTTTATCCATCTAGCAGTAAGAAATAAGAAGCTCCTCTATGTACAAAATACAGGGTGAACAACTGAGATTTTGGACATGCTACAAAAATGATGAAACTCCGAAAGGATATAAAAATGTGATTTGGACAACAGATATCGACCGGTTGTGCGTTGCATGAAACTTCCTAAAGCTGTAATTGAATTATTGCTGTAATTGCACTCGTAATCGGTATGTACGAAGAAATATCTATTCGGACTTTCCAATTATTACCGTTTGAAATGATGTTTTCAGTCCACTTTCATGTAACGTTATAAGAAATCGTACAGCTAAAATGTGAAATACTTTTATTTTGTATACACCTACAAATTAGCGCTATCGATCTTAAAAATAATGTTTATTATACGTCGACTGTGTTTATAGATTATACAGTACATCGCTTTAACGATCATTGCAATTACATACATTGTCAGGAAACAAGGATATTGATATTCAAAGAACACAAGGATAGGATTAAAGAGATATTAAAGCGAAGAGAACGCGTATCATCTCTCGAGTCACGTAAATTAAACGCGAATTAAAGCAAGTTTAGATGTTTGGGAAATATTTGCATTACCTTGTCTCGAATGAAAAATATATTTTTAATAAAAAAAAATCGCTAATGGAAGAAATTCTAATTCATATTCGTAAAAACTCACGTCCAAGTCTATTTTTCATTACACGGTTTTGCAATTTAACAAAATTGAAAGTAATCATTAAAAACAATTTAATTAATAAACAAAAATACAGCGAAAATATTTTGCAACGAGTAAAAAGTATTAAAAAAGTTTAATACATCGTTTAATAGAAAATTTTATTCCGAAATTTTAGCAACGAAATACAAAGATTATGAAAGTAATAAAATTATGCGCAAGTTATTCCGAAACGTTATATATCGAATTAGTTATGGATTTTCTTCCTTTGTGTATTCAACCAAATAATTCTATTCCAAATATTCGAATTGACCGGGGTTCGATAAAACTACTCGTATACTATAATAGTAGTAAATATCAAGAATAATTCTTTTACGACATATACACGTTCTCCCGCTCGAATTAACAAAGTTATATTTTTAAGCACGTAGAAATAATTTATTTTATACATTGTTTCCGTTGTAAGAGAAAGAAGCAAATTACACCCGAAAAAAGTAACGACCGCAAGGTTTAATCGCGCAATTCCATTTTCATAAATTACAAGATTCAACCTTGGATCGATCGCACCGAAGTTAAGGATCCACCGAAACTCTCGTCTCGATCGAAAAAAGAAAAAAGAAAAAAGGAAAAAACGGAAAGAAAAAAAGGAAGCCGGATAAAGAAGGGCTCTAAACTCACGGATGGCGAGGATGGCAAGGGCTATCGACTCCGCGGGCGCTCGGAGGCCACGGCCATGGTCAGCCGGGGTGACGGCGTCGCGTCGGGAGGAGCGGCCCGGGCGAGACATTGAACTCGTTGCAGCGGTGGCGCGCGCATCGATTCGTCTGCTCCAGAAACGCTCTAACCCCCGACGAACCGACCTCGCCCCCGACCTCCGTAGTCTCGCGCCGCCCGGAAAAGTCTTTGTCCTCCCGGGCGAGTGCGCCTACCCCTTTGGAACGCCGGTAGCTTGTATTAGCCCTCCGACTCACCCCCGCGGTCGATCGCTCTGATTTCGCTACTATTCCTCCTCCACCTCCTCCTCCACCTCCTCCTCCACCTCCTCCGCCCGTCCCTCGCCCTCGTCAAAAATGGATTTCTGCTTTTTCCAATATTCCCGACTGGAATCGCAGTGGTATCGCGTACTTCTTTCCCGGCGCGAAGTAATCGCGATTCGGATTATGATGGAATTCGTAATTGTTGGCTTAACTTTGCTTATCGTCGCTCTTCGGGTTTTTTTCGTTAATTTCACCTCAATTACGACGTATCGAATATGTATTCCTTAATATCGGGACAATAAATTTCTGTATACGGGAGGATTTCGAGATCATTTTTATGGCCTGTACATAAATCGATGCGTTCTTTGTTCCGAGGCGATCGTAAACTCCTCGTTCGTTATAAGTTATCTTTCGAATCCGATGAACCCTGATTATTCTCGATTTCTAATCTATAAATTAACCTTCCAAATAAGCTGCGAGTACATCGTTGGAATTCTTTTTCGCAAGGAAGACGATAAACACCGGTACGGTATGATTCTCCCGAATAAAAAGAAAAGTTGTTGCTACGTGTCTGCGAACAGCCTGACTTCATGGAAATCAATAGAGCATGTTAAATGATGCCTTTATTTACTTGGAGTCGGATAAGGAGGGGCGGGGGCAAAGACCGTCGAGCCCTCGCAGGGTGGATTGAACCCTATTATTTATGAGGAGGTGGAAACAAAGACGACTCTCGCGCTCGAGCTGAAATTTACAAACCTAATCCACGGATAACGTATCATCCTCGAGGATAAAATTCCGAGTATTGAAATCCTGGTATGCAAAGGTACCACCACCGGAAGACGAATGATCCGCCGTGTAGTAGCGGACAAACTCTCGGGTATATCCGCTCTAACGCGTTATATAAAAATATGTCGCAATGACCTGAGAAAATATGTGCCGGGAGGGGAGATGAAAAAGCATTTGCCATTCGGCATCGTATTATACTTTTCTTATCAGTTCACGAGGTGCGCGGCGCACGAGGGATCGAGATATCCGCGCCCTCGGGGAAAGTTCTTAAATCTGTTTATAGCCCGATCGTGCAGAGTTTGCGTGGAACTTGGCGCATTTCTCGAGGTTACGTTGCTCCCTTCAAATAGGCAGAGCGTCATATTTTGCCCTTTCGAACGACGCTCGTCGCTCTTATTTTTTTATTCCATTACTGACCCTCTATACGCCCACGAGATGGATTTGATGGTCGTTCGTTTCGCCAGGGAAATTTTGCTTTACTATTAAGGAAGACGACTATTCGGCTAACAGTTGCTACGTGGTCGCTCTTATTTCGATTCTAAGGCATGAAATTTTACCGCTTGCTTCTCGAGCCATTAACTAAACTCTTTTCCCGACATTTACGTTAAAGTGCTTTAAAAAAAATAAATATATATATATACATATATATGTGTTATTTGTACTATTATTTCAAATTTATGTACATATTCTACGAAAGCAGAGACTTTTTATCGATGTAATTTGATGATTCATCGATCGGAATTAAACGTTTGTAAATGAAACTTAAAAAAATTATTTTTATAAACGTTCGTAAACATGTGCAATCGTATTTCAAAATTAAAAGCATTTCGATGTTTTCACAGCTTTATTACGTCGTATAGAAAATCGAAAATAAAAAAAAGCTTTTACAATTTTATTTTATTTATTCTGTATCGTAGAACTTTTTGTTATTAAAAGAATATTCATTTTTTTATAAATATTCTGGTTTGATATTTCGTTGCTTCATTTACCGTTATAACAAATTTAGACCCCACCTAAATTAAACGAACAACTCTGATCTCAGCTGATAAGAATATTTACCGAAATAAACATAACACATTCATAAATTAAATAACGCAACAGAGTAAATATATAAAATCTTATTCAAATAATTAAAAATAACAAGGTTTTCTTACGCGTCAATTTGTTTGCTTCCCCGTAGTGTTTATCTCGGTTGAAAAAATTTGTTTTCCCCGAATGTAAGGCATCGGTTTCTCGAGGAAAAAAAACTCGATTTTCAACCCGAAATACAACGCGGAAGAAATATTCCGGTCAAACTCGTAACTTGGTCGAAATTTGCTCGAAGGATACGCCGCGGTCCGAGTGGTTTTTCCCACACAAAGGCCATTGTCTCAGAAAGGCGTGTCCCATTGACACAAAGCGAAATCACCGGATATCCGGGCAATATCGAGGCGCCTTCGCTCGAGAGGGAAAAACGAAGGGAAAATCCAAGGCGGTTTTCCACAGAGGGGTTGAGATGCAGCGAAATCAAGTCGCCCCAAAAACGCCAGCCGCGATTCTTCTAACGTACCCGCAGAAAACAAGCAACTGTCCCTCCTCTTTTCCCCCCTCGGTGATATATACGAAGCGTGCACGTGAAGGAACACGACCGCAATATCTTTATCAACTCTCCCGAGCTTTTCACACTTCCTTTCGCTTATCTGTCGACGGATTATTTGTAATGGTCCTTTTTACATTCGGGTGTTTTCGTGTATCGATTGTGCGGTCGAAAGATGGTATCTAGTGGTGTGAAATAAGCTTAAAAATTCAAATGAAACTCGAAGGAAAAAAGGAAAGTATCGATGTTGTTGGAACGATACTTTTTTTGTTTAATTAAAAATGTATTCGACTCGCGAAAGGAGCAAACGATTTTTCATATACGTTTCGCGCTCTTGGAATTTTTCTTTTATGACGTACATTGAAAAGCTGTAACCATAAGCTATTACCTTTCCTTCTTTCGGTTATAAATGCCAATATTCATAAATAAAAGATAAGTATTACTGATCTGTACCTGAAACTTCACCGCGTCAGTAAAAGAAGAAATATTGTTTTACGAGTCTCGAAAGTTTTTTAATTAAAAATGCTATTTCGCGATTATATCAGACGCGTCTTGTGCAAGTTATCGGGCGTTACGCTACGTCAACTGTGAAATTTATTTCTACGGTGGATGAAAAAAGACTTCTCAACCCCGCGTTGGCTTTCAAGACTAAAACTCGAAATTAAGGGTACAAAGGGAAAATAAGCTAAAATGAGAAAATTTCGATTATTTTTCGTTACTTACCATTTACATATTTCTCATTCGACTCTCAAACGGAACGCAAGTGTGACTCTCGAAGTAAGTAGAAAGGAGATAAAAACATTGATTACTCCTCCGAAACGTAAAATACATTGGTGTAGAAAAGTGTCTGCAAGTACACTCGTCTGATAAATAATGTACGATCGGTGTTGTTCGCTCGCTCATCGTTTGAAACATCATCAACGAGGGCATAAGTTGTATTCGTTTGATCTTCCGAACAATCTGGAGAACAGAAGCGAGTTTAATCGAGATATTCTATCGCGATGTTTTGTCTCGACTCTATATTTAAATTATTCCCATCCAACTACATAATCGTAGATCTAAAATATAAACATAAAAAATCGCAAGACTAAACATAAAGATAGAAGAGGGGAGCTAACGAAAAAAAAAATAAATCGAGGCGTTTTACACGTAAATGTTGCGTTATAAAAGTGCAACTCGCCTCTCGCTCGTGAACGAAATAGCGGCACATCCAGTCAAAATGCGGCGCACCCCTCGGTTACGATGGAGGTTCTCCTCTCTCCCTTCTCTCTTCCTCCTCTCTCTCTCTTTCTCCGTTTCTCCCACCCTCTCTTTCTCTCCTTTTTTTCGATCGTAAAGCTGGGGTATAACGGGTAGCTTTATCCGGATTGCGAGGAGCCAGCTCGCGGAATTCTGAGCGGTACCGTAATAAAAAGTGTAACATTAATGAGGTAGTAAAAGTAAATCCAACGCTATCGTCAACGCCCCACTCTCTTATTTCTCGTTCTTGTCCTACCCTCCAACGTCAGAGTCACTTTTCTCCCTTGCCTGCACTTTCGCTGTCGTCTTTCGTGCGCTCTTTTTATGCAATCTAAACCAACGTTGTTGTTGTTCTCTCTTTTATTATTTTCGTTTTCTTTCGCTTTATATTCCATTTGGTCGAGTGAGCTGAGTTTTTCATTTAACTTCTGAAAAGTAAAAGAATTATATGATCGCATCGTGCTACAAGAAAGTAAGCTAGACGCGCTTTGCTCAGAACTAATAAGCGAAATAAAATGATATTTGCTCTTTATAATTGAAACGCCGAGGAAAGATATTAATAAATATTTAATTATTTTGGTATATTTATCTCTTTTGTGCTTTTGACATGGCTTTTCAAATTAAATATTTATCTTGAAGGTAGTAAAATTCAATGATTTCGTTTGAAATTTCTATATTATTTTTCAGTACATTTATCGCAACGACATCCAAAGTTATTCGTTAATTAATTAATTTATTTATTTGTGTATTTATTTATATATTTATTTATTTATGTATTTATTTATTTATGTATTTATTTATGTATTTATTTGTTCATTTGTTTATCGACGGACGTGGAAGGAACGATATTTTAGAAACTAAGCAGATGATTTATCACGGAAAAAATAATATTCGAACCATAAAGAATCGTTATGGTAAACACTGTTATCGTTTAATCATATATTTCGTAATCTCTTTTTAAAGCGACGGCGCATTTAATTCGTTAATGTAGATAAGAGCTAAATATAATACAATAATAGACGAAAGTAAAGGGAGAAAAATACGCAGAAACATTACCAGCCTTAAAAAAAATTGATTTATATCAAAGGCCCATCATTCTCTATACCTGTCACGCGTTCGAGTTAAAGGGATGATTCCGAGGCGTCGGTTATAGGTAGCGAGGATATCTCGAGAGCGATTCCCGACCGACGGGCGACGAGGTCAGAGTCCGGGTGGGGGTGTAAGTCGTTTGTCGTAAGCCGTTGGCCCTACGCACTACGGATAATCCAAACGATCCCGGCACGAGAGGAAAAAAGGTACTTTCCCTCTCTCTCTCTCTCTCTCAGTTCCCCTCGGCCGTTGGCAGCGTTTCTTTTTTCTTTGTTCATCCACGTCTAAACGCGGCCCCCTTTTCGCCTCCCCCCCACCCCCGCTTTTCATCTCAGCAGCCATTGCTTTCCATTTCGCTCTCGCCTCCCTTCGCTCTCCTTCTTCCCCGAGCTTCTTTAGAGGGTTACAAGACTTTCGAGCGCGCCGGCCGTTATAGAGGGTCACGAGCTGCGCGATACCGCGGCGTTATATTAAAGCGAGCTGTCGAGAGAACAAAGAAAGCTCCGCGCGCCTACGCAATTCAGCTGCGAGATTAGGTTTACTGTTTAGCTCGTAGTATTACGTGGTATTCGTGAGAAAGTACGCACGAGACGCGTGGAGGAGTATATTTTCCGAGCGTGGTTTTGAGCGTGGTTTTGAGCGTGGTTCGAGCGTGGTTTAGAGCGTGGTTTAGAGCGCGAGAATTTGGGAACGCTTTCGCTTTTCTGGTTGATTCCGTTGGGTTAATTTTTGTTTCGTTATTAGCGCGTTATTTATCTCAACGCCGGGCGACTTCGACGAGGCGCTTTTGAATAAATATATGCGAATATTTTTATGATCGAGGAACCCCTGCGGAAAAAATGCTTATGGAATATCTAGTGATCCTTACCTTTTCTTAAAGTAGAAAACATTGAAATGGAAAACCCGATACTGTGTCTTTCGAAAACATGATTTCTGGAGTTGAATTTTTTTAAATTTCGTTAAACTGTAATATATATACGCTTGCGTATTCTTATATTTAATATCGAACCTTTTAAGTTCATAAATTACAACGATCTCGATAAAATACACGAAAAGGATATTATGTAAACGATACCTTCATAAATAAAAAAATAAAAACTGTGCATTTATACGGAATATATGTATGCAAAGTTACAAATCAAATTTTTATATCGAATATTGATACATAATTTATTTAATATTTATTGAAATATATTTAAAAGAAAAAAATTTTCCATTTTTTGCGCTGAATTTCAACGATTATAATATAATAGATACCAACAAATTTCAATATCATTTAAATGAATTCGGTATTCGTTATTGAGGTAGTAAATATATATATTTATTCTATCGACTATATTATAAGACATAACTTAGCATTTTAATGAACGAGAATTTAAGAAATTCGCTATTATTTAAAAAAAGAAATTTAATTTAAAGATTTTTTTAAATACCGACGAAAATATAAGACTTGGTAAAATGTCTGATCTATTTCTATATGTAAATTTATAAATTTATTTCATTGAGTTTATAAAAAAGTTTCTAAATATCTTAAATTATGTACATATTATAAGAAAACCTTGTCGCTTTTTGCTGAAAGTTGTTTAAATATTAGTGATATACAACGAAGGTGAATAAAAATTTTCTTATAAATTACTGCAACTTTTAAATTATTCTTGAAAGTCGAAGATATTAAAATAAACAAAAATGACATTTTCTACTATATTTCAATTATAATTGACGATAAATTAATTTTAATAGCACCAAAATCTATACGTCGTTAAATTCAGATAAACCTAAAATTTTGCATCGATTATAAATATAAATATGTAGATGTTTATCAAAATGTTGAAAGTAACAAAATTAAAAACGACTCGACGTTAAATTTACATCTCTATAAATTTGTGTTTTTAAGAAAACGCATATAAAATTATTGACGTTATCTAACATAAATCATAACATAAAACCTTTTTTTATTTCTTTTCGCAACAAGAGTTAGTAATCGTATTCGAGTGATCGTTTTTTTAATCCTCGAACATGAAATCTATCCTGTATAATTTTAAAGAAACCACTTTAAACAGACTGTGTACTATATATACAACAATAAACTCGAAGATAAACTTAATTTTGCAAAAGTCGATAAATTCCATTTATTCCTATTGTACTTAGATTAAGAGTATAAAAAAGTTTTTTAATTTTGAATAAAAATAAAGATTTATTTATCATTAGCTAGGTTTCTTTTCGAGGTAATAAAATCTTTAAGATGTCGAACAAAATTGAATGTAAAATCGACTGCGGACCCAACCATAAATTCTTTCCTGTACCTCTGCCGTTAGCGTGTTAGGAAACGGTAAAGGAGGAGGGGAGGAAAGAGTGAAACGGAACTCGGGAGATTGAAACTTTGAATAGGTAAAGTGCAAAATCCAATTCTGCTGCTTCTTTCCACAAAGCTTGAATTTGAATCCGATCGTCACGCCGTTACTTACAACCTAAAAAAATGTGTTTGCATAGTCGTGTACATATATTCGTATGATTTATCTTGGTCCATACTTTCGTTTCTATCATTTTTATACATTTATTCATAACCTATGAGCTTCTATTATTTTCGCGCATATTTTCGCAGTATCTTATTTCAACAAAAATTCAAGCTTTACGAGCGATTTCTCGCAAAAAAAGTTCCCCGTGTTTTTATTACATTCGTTATAAATAAAAGTAAAACTTTCGTTACTTCGGTTCGCAATTACAATAAAGTAACTATTTATTATTAAATCCAAATAGTTTTTCGCATCATCGTAGCGATATTTAAAATTAACTTTCGTTTCCAACCGTTCTTAACATTACCTGTAAAATATTTTCGTAATAAAAGTAGATTAATCGTCATAAGTAAGAAATTAATTAAGACGGGAAAAAATGCACGAGATACGAGATATTTTTCTTGGCTTTTAAGCGACTAATTTAAAAAAATTTCAGTTAAGAGTAACTTAATTTCTTCGTGAAAACCTAAACGACGCAAGACTCGAAGCGAGTGAAAAATATTCAAGCATTTTCGAAGGGAAAAAGATAGTTGGAAGCGAGCGGACGAGAGACTCGAAGACCACAGCCGAGAGTTGAGCGAGATTTTCAACGTAGAGTGGAACTGCGCAATCGCACGGAACCGCGAAAGGCGAAAGGCGAAAGGGAAAAAGGACGATATTTTCGCAGAGAGACGAACAGAGAAAGGACGAGCATCGGTGCGTTGCCCGACCGGACAAGACACAACCTCGACCGCCGCATTCTCTCTCGCCCTCGCTCGACCCCAACAGCCGCAGAATTAATTACGCCGCCTAATTACCTACCGCTCCGTTACCGCTGTATAATACCAGAATCCGTTATTGCCATACTGCGAGGCGGTGCAAAAGGGGATGGCAGCCCCGAGCTCGCGATGTCTAGGATGTACGAGAGGGAGTTGATCGTGCGCGTTATATTATCCGTAGGTTCGGATTGCGGGGTGAATTATTGATTTTACTTAGGTGGATTCGTCGCGAATTATCGAGGAGGTGTCAGCTGTACGCGCGAGTGCGGGTTTATAAATATTTATACCTGGGAGAGATATTAAGAGCGAGCTTGTACAGCGTTTACAGCGTTTTAGCACTTGGCGGTAGTTTCCGAGAACAATATTCGATGTAATCCGCGATATTTTATCGAGCGAAGCTCGTGCTTTATGCCGGTACGTCTGTTTATTGCATATTTAAAGAGCGATCTCATAATCAGCGGTTCGAATGCACGTTTCAGAGACCACAAAGTAATTTAAATCGTATCTCATTTCAAAGAGAAGCGAACGGCTCGCATTATTTTGAGACAAAAAGTAACTTCAATTAACTCGGAAAGAAGTAATAGCCATTACAAGACAACTACTCTGCTGGAATAAATGTTTCTTTATTTTTTTTGTTAAAATCTTGAGTCATAAAAACGTATACTCTCGAGATTTTATATTTACTTTAAAAAGTTTCTCGAGACTTTTTTTTTAAGACGCTTTTATTGTATAAATCTTTCCGTTATATAAACTAAATTTGAAGCTTTAATTAAGCCGAGCGTCAAAATTGTCTAAAATTTCATGAAAAATATCGTTTTATTCTTTAAACGTTAAAAATCAATCATCCGATACGATCGACGCTAGTGTTTTTGAAACTTAAATTTCGTGCAGAATTAGACAGAGGCATAATTGACAAGATAAATAAGAAGAGCGACGCTCGAAATACTATTCGATACGATTCGGCTTTTCTGTACCATTTGAAACACCCGACCGATCTCCATTACTTCGAATTAAAATTTGTCCTTTAGAACTGATTTCAATATAATTCTCCGATCCGGCGCTTTTATTCCAAATAATTTGTTTTAAAATACGATCTAGTTCAGTAGGGGAGAATCGGCTTGCGATACGCGAGGATAATAGGGAAATAGTTTCACTGCGCTTTACGATGAGCGTTTGCCCGCCTACTCGCGTTCTTTATTATAGGCAATGAAGCTGGATTTAATTACTAGCCGAAGAAACGAGAAAGTGGAAGCGAGCCAAGAAAACTCGCTGGAGAGTTTCGATAGGAAGACAAAGCAAATTCTGGGCCTCGTTTCGCAGACGAAAATTAAGACGCGTCGGCCAAACTCTCGAGGATTCCCCTGATACGTATAATAAGACCGGGAGTTCGTTTTAAAAAATAAATACGCGTATCGCGAAACGAGCGATTTCTCTCGGTTACGATATCTTTCTTCTTTTTAAAACAAGAAAAAAACAAAAAACACACGTTATTTTCCATTTTTACGAAGATACGAAATCTCGAAACTAGCGATATCGAAATTTAGCTTCTGATAATTGCAACGTTCGAATTTATTATAATTTATCAAATTATTTATCGAGAGCATTTATTATTAATAAATTTAATCTATTCTAAAGTAAGTATTTAATAATAATTTTAATTAATTATAATTGATTCGAAAACTACGCGATAAGAAATATCAAGAATATACAAATTGCCTTGTTACTTTAAAAGCGTACAAAAGTGTAAAGTGTAAAATCTATAATCGTTGAATTAATAATAACGAACCACCAAATTGGAATTTTTTAATTGAAATTTACATATGCATTACGTATTTAATATCGTGTATAAAATTATGAAATCGATTTTCAATAGAACAGCTGTAATTCAAGAGCTTATTATTCCCTGAATAATTAGACAGGATTATGCAAATTCGATTGTTAAACCCCTAAATAAATCATAGAGAAATTCACTTTCCCGACGGCTCGTCAGCGTGGATGAGAATGCGATAATGAGGTGCACCGAAGCGATAGTCGAGAAGAATCACAGGGCGTCGATACAAGTTTCGGACCTCCGTCCCCACCCTAACGTCAAATAACGGCTCGCACTGGTGCGACAACATTCGCAACCTTCCCCTGGTCTATTGTGTCATCCGCAATAACAGCCGCGCTGATAAATTCTTGTACTCGAGTGCGTATAGGCATTGGATGACCGCTCGGACATAATATAAGTCTGACCGTTCGCGAACTAACTTGCGGCAATTTATTCACGCTGGCGTTCGATTGTGAAAGTTGGATCTTTCGTTAGTGTTACCGATTCGAAAATAATTAGGTATATGATTTCGTTCTTGGATCTAGATGTGAAGGAAGGTGCGCTTTCCTTACCTTTCCAAAATCAAACAAGTAAGTAGATACGAAAAAGTGTTTGAAAGTTGTAAGGTATAAGACTGAATTCGAGATCGAGTGTAATTTGTGTTTAATCGTTATAGAAATATTTAATATTTCTACGTACATCGAAGATAGAAATTTTTAACGGTGAGTCTGGGAACGAGCTTTATTGTAAATTAGGTTCAATTGTGTTTTCAATTAAATTTTATTTAAATTAAAATTGTATATTTTTTATCATTATTTCCTAACTTTCACAAAATATTTAATCAAGATCGTGATCTATACGTTCATACTATAAAAATAATAAAATTGATTATTTCGTTTTATAATAAACGTAGGAAAATTAGGTTTTTTTAACTTTTTTAAAAAATAGAGATAATTAAAATACGTTACATTTTTAATAAAATATTCAACGAAATATTCCATAAAATATCGCGTGTATTTAAAAAAAATGAATAAATAAATTGATTTAAAAATAATGTAAAAATTTTCATTACAAATTAAATTGTAGTTTTTAAAAAATCTATTTAATCTCATTTCATTTTTAAAATTAATCATCTTTTAAAAAAAGACTTTTATTAAAATCGTTAATTTAATATTAATGCGACGATGTTACTCAACTATGAGTTACAACTCAATCGCAGAATACGACACGTATATTTCACCCGATAAAAAAGAAATCAAATTATACACTTCTTAAGGATAATAAACCAGTGCAAAAAAAATTCATTTGTAGAAAATATGTTTGTGAAAAGTAAGGCTGTTATGAAAAACAGATAAAAACCGTATGAAAACGACTCTAACAGTCATTTACATCGATATTTTAGAATTTCTGTAATGCTCGTAATTCGCAAATAATTTTGTAAAAATTCTTTTGTCTGCAGCATCCCCCTACAGACTTTCCAAATTTGCGTCTTGTACGTATTTGCCTAAAGGCAAGGTCTCTTAATCTTGCCCCGAGCGAGGGAGGAATTGAAAGGGAGAGGAAAGTACAGCGAGGACCTACACGATATTCCGTTAACAAGAAACCGATGTCACGTAGTAAATCTTAGGAAGGCCAGATAATCGGGGGGAGAGAAAATCAACCCCCGGCTTAGGCCTTCTTTTGCCCGCAACGCGAGCGTTGAAAAAGTAAATCGCGTCGAGCATTTATTCTTAGCGCGAGTGAGTCAGGCTAAAAAGTTTTCTCTCGCGATTTAGTGAAGTATCTTTTGTTCTAACTTTGCCCCCGTAGCTTTAAATTATCGTTATTTCTTTTTTATTGTTCTATTATTTGCTGTTCTTGTTATTAAGACACATTTTGGAAACACCGAAAGATCCCTGTTTATGTATTTCCTACTGCGTAGTTACGGTAATAAATATCCCTACTGACCGACTGATACACTCGATCTGCATGATTGCAACCGAAAATCAATGTTATACGTAATTTCCTTGCCTCAACGATTTCGGGGGAAAAGTACATAAAATACACGTGTTTTCTAAACAATCTCTTATGAAAAACGTGATACCTTATTCTATGTTATATATATCGAGTAATTTTAATACCGTCCACTTACATATAACGACGTTAGAAATTAAAATTAAAAGATTTACGATATGTGAAAAATTAATATTAAGATAATAAATTTATGAAAAATATCGATACCAATATTATCAATTACTTAATAAAATCTTTATTTCAAGAATTTGTTGAATGAAATATTTAACGACATTTTATTGGATATTTTCTTTAACAAAAAAATATTAACTCATGTTATTCGCAGATAATTTCATTATCGATGGTCATTAAGAATGTAAATTTCAACCTAAAAAATTTAGTATTCCGTAATGGAAAATACAGTTTTAGTTAATTTACAAAAATGAATTTTACAAGTTATTCTTTTTAAATGTTTAAGATATAACTTTTTAATTATGCATGCATATTATAAATGAATACAAAATTAACATACTTATACTTTAATAACAATAATTTGGAGATTCTATTTAATCTCGCTTCCGAAATTACTACAATAAAATTATATAAAAACTCTTTTAAACATATATATATATATATATATACATATATAATATTATAGCTAATATTTAGTTTCAAAAACGTTATAAAATTTACGATAAATTTGAATAAAAACGTTTTTTATAACCGGTGCTACTATAAATTTTAAGAAATTATCAATAAAATTTCTCATAAATATTCAAAAAAGTTTTTGCCTATACAGAAATTAGCGCTATATATTTAATATATTTCAAGAATAATAATATATACATTTAAAATTTTTGTATCTTAATTGCCTATATTAAAATGTATTTCCACTGTGAATTATTATTTGCTAAAATTACTTCATTTAATGCATTTTATTTAGTATACTAAATTTCTCCTAATTATAAAATATAACTATCGGGATGTCATTAAAATTAATTCTTATAGACACTTTATAGACAAATTTATTCATCGTTATAATCGAAAATTTTTTCATTTTTTTTCACGACTTTTTATTCGGATCAGGTTATATTCCTTCTCAATTTTAAATAATTATCGATCTTTCAAACAAGATTTATCACGATTATAATAAAATGAGAAGATCGTTTTCAAGTGGAAAAATTTATAATTAATACCGTATTCGAGTAATCTACAAAAGTAAAATTAAAACTGGATAAAGTTGAAAACTATTTCAACAAATGTGTACAATATACGTATTTGTAACACAATACGTAACGAAGATCGCTAAACTTAAAGTCAGGTAACATTTACCTGGGTAGCGTCTTAATGAGCCTAGAACAATGACTGGAATCTCGTAAAAATGTCATTGCCAAACCACCGAGACGATCGTAGGGACAATCTTCTTCTTTTACGGGCTCGTAAATTCACTCGAGAGAGCCATGGATCTTCTAGACCGTTTCTTTTTTTCTCCCGCTAGTTTCTCGTCTCGCATGAGCGAGAAGTTTACTTGCTTCTTTGTACAGTGTTACACACCACCCCTACACACCGTCGAACAAAGACGCGAGCATCCGACTCGTCGGGTACAAACGGAAAGTAAAATCGATAAAGTATTTCATGCGCTAATTCAATTACAACTAAGTAATATATCATATTGAAAAATCCTGCAAAAGAAAGTTGGTAAATTATTGATATTAGTTCGATTACAAGCAAAATGAAGCTGTAAAAATATTGGAAATATAATTGTTTGGGATTCAAACTAATGGCTATGGAGCTCTGAAAAATTTTTTCTTTTTTATATTCTGAATATGATGAAATGTTATGAATAAACTTGCAATATACGCGAAAGTTTATAGACGAACGAAAGTAATAAACCATTTTTGATAGTACGCTAAATATATTTATACGAACATTTCACACGTTCGATAATCAATTCTTACAAATATAGATTATTAAATTATGCATCGGTACGACACACCTATGACTTGTTTTCGATGTTAACTAAATTATAATTTTCCATGTAAAAACTACTTTTTATATTATAATCTAAGTTGAACTCTTATTCCAATTCAATAAACGTTCAAACTAAACCAACTTCATTTCTAAAATTACTTTATATATTCTGATAAAATAAAAAGTATATTCCGATATTATAAAATATTCTAAGTATGTACTTTCTAACGTTTTCAGAGCCTCCACTCGCAAGATAGAGGAAGGAACATCTGTGTCTACACGATCGTAAAAGACTTCGCTTTATTCCACACATTTTACATTCAAAACACGTGCGCTTTAAAAAACGAGCTCGCAAGAACAGAAACGTCTTGTTGACGTCGTTGTTTATTTTACAATTATATAAAAATGCAAAAGATTTGAATACAATGTTGTATGTTTGACCCGAGTAGAGTAGAAGGGACTTATATAGTCATATGAAACTAATCGGTTAGGAGAACAAATGATTGTTTGGTCGTATAACTGTCTTCTATAACGACGTTAAATACATAAGCGTCACGCAATCGAATGAAAACTGTTTGCGTGCATTATTCTTCTTTTGCTTTAATTTACTTTTTTTATGTTAACGTGTCTAAGTTTCCTATACGGGTGCTTTTTGATAACTTTTTCGGTACTAAATTGCCTTTACTATTTTGTATACTTTTCGGTATACGTATGTCTTAAATTTTTCACGGTCACGAAATTTGCCTATCGTTTAGTTATAGCGATTAATTTTCTAATAAAAAAAATGATGAGAACGTTATAAAATACATATTTTCAGTATCGCTTTATACAGACTTTTTATTGCAAATTATTGATTGCTGGTAACAAACAAGTATAGATATAGAAATTAGTAACGAAAAAAAACATAATAATAAATTATATTACTTTTACATTTGATTCTACACATGAATATCATAGAAATATAGTTTGCACCAAATGGATCAATACTTCATGGAAATAACATGCCGAGTCTCAATAATTAATACGTGATTGTAAGTCAAAAATTTTTACGTAAAATGAAAGTTTAATTATAAACTCGGTAGTGAAAGTAATTCTTTTTTCAATTTTAATTATAAGATTAATAAAAATCTATAATTTAAAATTTAGAATATTTTTTTCAATATAAATAAAAATGTAGTTATTCTTTGTAATTTCGTTCTAATAGTAATAATAATAATTTTATAAAACATATACTAAAAATTACTTGGTTAAAAGTAATAACAAACAAAGTCCGAAAATTCAATAATAGTTTTTATTAATTATCAATAATATTAATGTCACCAACATTTCAGCACATAATCAAAAAGTTTAAGTATTAGTTTGATTCCTATATCAATTAAAACACTCACTTGCGTAATAGATATAAGTAAATTAAGATACAAACACTGAACCGCTTTATTGAACCATATATCAAGACGATATTTTCGGCGAAATTAAATGTTAAATCTCTCTAAAACTTTAACAGTGATTTATATATTATTTTATTTCGAAAAAAGTTTTAGAGTTACAAAAACTTCGTACAAACGTGTTAAAATACTAAGTTGTTGACGCTTTATAAACAATGTAAGTTCTTCAACTCGTAATACTTCTTTGAAAGAAAAATGAGAATTAAATTTTATCAGCTAAGCAAAATAATCGTTACTTTTCGTATTTGAACAGTTATAATTTACAGAATTGCAGTACTTTCAAAATATAAACATAATTTCATATATATATATTTTTAACATAGATTAAGAAAATTCTATAAATAACTCGTTTTTTTTATTATATTTTAGGTATAACTCAAAGATAATTTAATGACCTAAAAATGAAAAAAATAGTCATTGTAATTAGACTCTTAATTTTTCCATTAACGTGTACAATATTATTAAAAATTTATTTTGAAATTGATACATTTTTAATTTTATATACTTCAAAAACATTAACATTTCGAGCTTAATTACTATATTAGAAATATTTAGTTTTCGAACTGAATATAAAAAAATTTGAGCAATTTCTTTTTAAAAAATATTTGGGTATATTTCGCAGCTGAATTACTGTTTCTGCAATTGATTGGTTTAAATTGTTTTAAATGAGCGTTCACGAAGCAAATTAATATCTATCAAAGTTAAGCTAATAAATATACATCATCCGAAAAATATTGATTACTTGTTCTGAAATATTATTAAACAAAAATATTTTATTACAGAACAAATGTAACTATTAATAATTCAATATTATATTAGATGTACTTAAAGCATATACAAAACTTTTAAGCAAATACAGTTTTATAATTTATGTATTAACTAA
The DNA here is from genome assembly GCA_018907195.1 of Dolichoris vasculosae. Classification (NCBI taxonomy): domain Eukaryota; kingdom Metazoa; phylum Arthropoda; class Insecta; order Hymenoptera; family Agaonidae; genus Dolichoris; species Dolichoris vasculosae. The sequence continues at coordinate 24,538,148 of JACCHY010000002.1, forward strand.
ATATATATTAACTTTTATTTAATAAATTTTTTTATTTACAACTATCTATTTTTAATAATAATTGAATTAAGTTAAATTAGATATAAACCAATTCTAATTTTTATTTTACTAAATTATACAAAATTCTCTTTCTAATTCCATGATATAGAACTGATATGTATTTATGGCTGTGTTAATAAGATGAGGATTATCTTTATTTAAAATAGATTTATTTTCATTGCTTTAAAATACCTTTTAGATTTAAAATTCATTGCAATTTGATTAATATCGCAAATTGAAAACAACGAAGACGCAGTCTTTATTTTATCTTTGAATGATTCAAGTGCAGCATTGGCTAATTAAAACACGACAAAAATAATCTCGAACTTTATACGTGATAATTAATTATTAAAAGTCAAAAGTTATCTACTATTCTTCATAGTTAATAAATAAAATTTAATAGATAAATATAACCTAATTATCTAATTCATATTTATTAGTTTTACTAATTCTTGTTTTGGTATATTTTATATTCTTCCATTTTTTCTAGAAACATCTTTAACAATTTTTATTTTTAATTTATTTTAAATATCTACATCATAAATAAAAAGATTATGAACAGTAAAAAATTAGTTTTTCAATTATATATCTAACCATAAATTTAATTTCTTAAATTCTATGTATAAAAGTAATTTTATAAAATCTATAAAAATAAAAATGTATTAATCTATAAATTTATAAATATAAAAATCTATAAATATAAAACAGAAAGTAAATTATGAAATCTATATCCAAAAATTTATAAATAGTTTTAATCATAACTTTAATATTTTTAATATTATAATCTGATATTATCAACGAATATTTTTTACATCTTGTTTTTTAATTATTATAAAAATTTAAACAACATTATAATTATTCAAATAATTTAAAATTTTATGATAAATGATTTTTTTACTCGATTTTATAATTTGTGTTCTCACAAAATGCATAGTTTAAAAAAAAGAAAAGATAAAAAAATTACTATTACAATATATCGTATTTTAGTAATTTACAGGATTAAATTAGAACATTTTAAATAATAAAATTTATAAAAATTTAACTTTATCTTTGTAGAGATAAAGAATCTATTTTCAAACATCAATGTAAATTAAATAAAATTTCATATTATAATTGAAATAATTTATTTGAAAATTATATTAATGATTTATTGCAATAAATTTTAATCCTGTAAAAAAAAGTAATTCATATAAATTAAAATTTATATTTTTTCTTTTTTCGTATTATTAAATTACTATTAATATATTAGTATATAGAGAATCGAATTATTATACTTAATCAATTGATATTTTTTTTTTAGATCTGTATAAAATTCTTCGATCCATCATGTTTCTACAACCTATAAAAAACCTGATCAATGCGCAATGCTGTACCGGAATTGGAAGTAAAGTCACATTACTTAAAATTACATTATTAAGATTCTATTTTAAAAATTTTTTTAACGAATTATTTTTTATATTTTTTTTTTAATTTAAACTTTATCAAATGAAAAGTTATATAGAACAATTTATTTCTATCTTACTAATGTATGTCACCGTTTTACTTTTCATATGTACATTCGTTCTTAGAGTAGATTAATTTTAATTAAATATTTATATACGCAAAAATTTAAGACAATAATATATTTAATCACCAAAAATGAAAATTGTTATTAATGCTTTTTAATTTATGAATAATAATATACGATAAAGTATTTTCAAACTTACATTACATTATTAATAAAAAATCTAAAATTAATTTGTAAACGTAGTGTTTGCAAATATTGAAACACTAGTTTCATATATCGTGTTATTTCAACATAATTTATATTGTACATTTATAAAAATTGAAACCATGTATTATTATTAGAATAATTACGTTTTGAATCAACCAAAATATTAATAATATTGTGAATTGTGAAGAACGAATATTTATTTTCACTGTTTTCGTAATATAAAATTTGTAGAGAAAAACAAAGTTTAATCATTAATCAAGATATTGAATCATAATTATGATACATTTTTTAACGCTCGATCTTATTATTTGATTAGCAACCTTACTCTTGATTCATTTGGGCTTCATGGGCGGCTGGACATCGCCGACTCTGATACGACTCATGAATGAAGACTCACACATACATCTAACTACCGAGCAATCTTCGTGGGTGGCATCTCTTTTGAATTTGAGCCGACTCCTCGGTTGCGTTCTGGGCCCCGTTTCAACGCACTACTTGGGCAGTAAACGCTCGATTTTCATTACTTTGATTCCCGTGGCTTTGGGTTGGGTGCTCATCGTTTTCGCGAATAGCCCTGAATGGTTGTATGCCTCGCGACTGTTCAGTGGTTTGGCCCTAGGTATGACCTTCAGTATATTTCCGCTGTACGTCAGTGAAGTCGCGTTGACTGAGATACGAGGTGCATTAATATCCCTGGCGACGGTTGGGGTTCCATTCGGTCAGCTTATATCAACCACATGCGGCACCTACTTACCCGTGGATGTAGCTTCTGGAATATATTTAGTACTCGCTTTAGCTCTTATGGTCCTATTTTACTGGTTGCCGGAATCGCCTCATCATCTACTCAAAATTGGACAACGAGATAAAGCCAAGGAGAGCATCGATTGGTACAGAGGCAGCAAAAACGTTGACGAGGAACTGGAAAGTATCAACAATTTACTGATATGTAATTCCTCCGAAAAGTTCAAAGATAAAGTACGAGAATTATTGGTACCACCGATGAGAAAATGCACGATGCATATAACTATCCTGTTCGCGTCTACGCAGTTGTCCGGTCTTAACATCATGTTATTCTACATGGAGCCAATCCTAGTACAAGCCAAATTCACGCTTATCAGTCCGGCCACGTTGGTAATTTATATTAACTTTTGCAGCACCATCGCAGCAGTTATTTCGATTTTTCTTATAGATCGTTTCGGACGAAAAATGTTGTTATTGATATCGGGCGTAGGAATATCTATATCTATGATCGCAATGACGTGTCACTTTTTCTTGCTAAATGCGAATATAGTGGACATCGAAACACTACAATTTATTCCCGTGTCCTCGATGCTTCTTTTTATGCTCGCATTTTTCTTTGGCACCTTTCCAGTGCCCAACGCGATTCTTGGTGAAATCTTTCCTTCGAATCTTAAATGCACCGCCGCTTGTCTCGCTATTTTACTATCAACTATTGTGTCATTTATATCGGTCAAAAGTTATCAACCATTAATCGATTGCATAGGACAAGCTTACGTGTTTTTGATCTATACGATATTTACGTTAGCGACGATACCATATATTGTGTTTGCGATACCTGAAACGAAGGGTAAAAGTTTACAACAAATACAAGATGAAATAAAAAATTCTTGAAATTAATTCTAAAAGAATAATTAGACGTTTTGATGAGATTTAAAGAAATTTTTAATTTTCGATATTTTAGTAAAATTAAAGAATATATTATTCGCGCATATTCGTGTTAATTACAATAAAAGAATCAAATATATTGATACAAAATTAAAATAGAATCAGTATTTCGATTATAATTATTTCGTTGCTTTTATTTTATTTTCCGTGTATTTTATTATACCAGTTCTAATGCTCTATAATATTTTAATATAAAACTCGACTAAAAATAAAAAGTAAGACTATAGATTAGATAATATTGACTTTAACTAATTTTTAGTTTCTGATTAAATATTCATTAGATGTAAACATTTGAACGATGAACAAAACTAATTCAAATATCAATTACGTTTGATATTTCAAAACAATTTCAATTAGCACCTCGGATATATTCTTTATAAAATAAACTTATTCAATGAACTTATAAAAATATTGCGCAATATATATATATATATATATATATATTTATACAAACAAGGACATGTATCCACGCACGTATGCTTATACATGTTCATTCATAAATAAAGGTATCAGAATAAAGTACGCAAAGATGTTTTCGTATGTCTCGTAATCTACTTTTATGTCAATTAGCTAATATTTGTTATAAACTCGTCTATTTATTATCGTATTATTCTAAAAATGGTTTTTATATACATGTGTGTATGTAATAGTTTCTAATAGTTGTAAAATGTACTAGAATAATAATAAATTTTCTCGAGTCATGAAAGTTTCTTAAAAAAAAGCGTAATTCTTATGTTTCAAATCGTATAATAGATTAAATGAGCTTTTCCTTGAAATTTAAATCTTTAGAACGATGCGACGAAAGTCTAATGTATTATGCTCAAATAGATAAAACAATGGACGCGATTACTAAAGAAGGCATATACTATTTCACACATACCCGAGCTGTAATTAAGATAACATTTTGCCTCATCTATCCACATTATAAAATAATGATATACCTATGTTTAAATAATAAGTCAGTCGCTATGTAACCTTTTACAAGGATAAAAGTTGTCTAATTGAAGATTGAAATAAAGTGTAAGAAAATAAATTCAACGATATTTTACTTTATCCTAAAATATATTATATATTTTTAAATAAAACCATCTATTGTTGAAGAAATTATTGCTGTACTAAATTAAATGAAAATTCTTATTGTACTTTGTATATGTATATATAGAGAAACAGTATCTTAACTTTGCAATAACAAAACAATAAAGATATTACATGTTTATGAAAATGATTATTTGATTGTAACCTTTGTTATTATTCGTTTTTCATGAATCTCTTTATAAATCACTCATTATATATTTTTTTATTCACATTGTATCGAGAGTATTCCGTATAAGTAATTCGATAAATAATTTTTACTACCAAACTAATATTCATAATAAAAACGAAACACACAATAGATTTAAAATGTATTTTTTATGAGTTAATCGTAAAACGTTAAGCTATTTAAATAGTAATATATATATACACATGTATCCGTAAACTCAATCTCTAATATTTTCTACTAAACAAATTCAATTAATATAACAATCTAAAAATAGTAATTCTTGTAATTATAGAGTTTTATGATCTGAAGATTTCATTACCGAATAATGAGTTGAAATAAGAAACAAGCAAAAGAAGAAATTGAAGAATCTAAACCTTCAATAATTCAAACTGTGTAAAAATTAATATTTCAAATAAATTAAATTTTGGGCAGATTTAATTTTAATTTTATAATATATATATATATATATTTTTTTTTAAAGAAATATTCTATAATTATAATTTTATTGTATTGAATTGACAATTTTATTGCCTTGTTTAATACCGTGTAATTCAATTTTTAATTATATGAAACTTTTGTGAAGCAATTTTAAAAATAAAAATTGATAAAGCATTCAATTATACTATTATATTAATACATGCTTTGAAATTTTTATCTTCTATTTGTATAATCATATTTCACACAAACACGTGAAAATAAGAAAAAAGTAAACATACTAATTTAATGTTTAAATAACGATAATCATTAATTCTGTTATCTTAAATTATACAAAAAAGGATTCTTAAATTCATGCACGATGGATTTTTTGTTTGCCTTAGCTTAAATAAATAAGGGAATCAGTATATTTGAATTTTTCTGAAAAACTAGATATGTCGAATTAATTTATACATTCATAAATTAACCGGTGCTATAAAAATTAATTTTCTTTTCTAAACGATTTAATTTGACAAAATAAATATAAGACACCATTAAAATCTTCTGTTGCACAAATTGATTATTCCTTTTTATAAATATCCATAGAAATTTATTATAACATTTATTTAAGAATTTAAAATTTTGTATACATAACTTTTCTAATATACGCAACAAAATCGTATACAATTATTAGGATCGGATTTGAAATATTTTCATGTTATAGAGCTTAATTTTAAAAAGTTTTATTTATATTAAAAATAAATATGTGTTATTTTTTGTTCTATTATTTAATATCAAAAATATTTCCAATATACGATAACTTATTTATCTTCAAATTTCCATTTATATTTGAAAATAATATTTCATTTTTAATTTTAAATCCTTTGAAAACATGTACGAGTATTATGTATTATTAAATACAATATTCATTGAAATATTTTAACATAAGTAAATCGATATAAAATTTGATATATGATAATCATATGAATAGAATAAATAATCCATTCAATTAAAGTAATACTGAAAATGATATTGCAAGTATTTACTTTTTCGTACATTGAAATTACACACTCCGAATTTCCTCTGATAAACAAATCCTTTGCAATAATAAAATAATAAATTTTAAAATTTCAAAGAATTTATTAAATTTTTTGATCGACTTACGATAATACTGTCAAAGGATCATGAAATTAAAAAAAATTATTTTACAAATTTAAATATAAAAATTTGATTAAGGCAATGTTTGAGCTTTGATATTTTAGTTTAAACTTTTTTTAATATAATCTTTCTTTGCTCTCTTTCTCTCTCTCTCTCTCTCTCTCTCTCTTTGGTTATTTATCCGCATGTACTCATATACGTACGCTTTTAATTATTTGCTAAAAGATATATTCAAATACTCTTTTTAGATACTTTACTTCTTACTTCTTTTTAATTAAATTCTTTTCGCCCAAAGTTAATATTTTTTTTAGATATTCCGATGCGACAGATCTTAAACTTATACAAACTAAGTTTACTAACAATCAAAATTATCTCATTCAGGCGAGTCGTGAACTACTTTTTTAAATAAATTTTCTATCTACGATAATATCGAATTATACTTTCACTACTTTATTCATTTGTGAATTCAATATTATATAACACATACACACGTTGAACTAATTAAATTAATCATTTGAAAATTTGTTATAAAATCTAAATACATATATCTGATTTTTATATTTTTTATATTTTCTAAAATACATCGATTCAGTTTTGCGGTCCTAATTTATAATATAATGATTTTAAGCCTGAAATTAAAAAATTAAAAATTCCTCTATTATTCACAGTAAAGTTAAAAAACTTAAATTTCTTATTAAGAATAAAATTCATATTACTTAAATTTGTGAAATACATTGGAATAATAGTCACGTCCGAAGCACGTAAGCGACGACATTCGAACACTAATATAAGTCTCTATCTAAGACAGGAGCACACATTTTCCTCTTTTTAGATATACCCACGTCAGCCAAAAGCCGAGAAAATGTATCGTATCAAGTACTCAATTTTTCCGTAGGAATCGAGCGTTAACATCTGGTCCTCCGGTCGTTTTTACGATCATTAATTATGTTCGAGGGGCTTTCATCCGAGTTGGAAACTTAAACAAATTCCTAGAGAAAGATGGTCGCCTCGATTTGTTCTCCTGAAAAGCATTTTCACGATAGCAAAAACTCCATCCACTTTCTTTCGGGCAAACCTCCTTGACTAGATACACGAGAACCCCAGTAACACAACTCGAAGAAGGCGACTTTCCCTTCCGAGTCCTTCTCGCAGACAAGATGAGCTCTAACCGCGTAAGACATCCATTCTCGCTGCACACGAACCTTTGTTCTTCTCGAGAGAAATGCGAGCGCGAGAAACTTAACGCACCGCTACTCGCCCGAAGGGGTAACTCCGATTTCTCGTCTACCAACCAGCGAACAACGAGGATCATTCATCGGTATGTTCAGTTCGAGGCGAGACTTTTTCACGCGTTCCCTTTTCATGTAAAACCAACGCACGGGCTTTCAATTTGTCTTGGATTAAAACAAAATCATGTGTGAATCATTTTCTATTTTGCTCCCTATCCTATCGACTCCCTTGACGTTGCTTACGAGTGTAATACACCGCGGGTATTGTACGAATACTTGCGCTAGATTACAAGAGGGTAAGTCCTTCGAGGCGCCCCAACTTTTCTCCCTACGTGCATCCGTAACACTTCGTTCCACTCTTTCTCTCATTTTTAAGCAAGAGTAAGCCTGAAAGGGTTCGTGTTCAACCATGGGTGTCTTTGTCTGATGGAGCCTTCTCGTGTTTTCTTTTCAACCATCCGGAACCAATCGAATACAAGTATTCCGGGTGTTTAGCAAAATGAAAATATAACCGTGATGATGAACGGAATGATTATATTATTGGTTATTTTATCGAGCTCGGATACGCTTTGCGGAACTTCCGTAATATCCTGACGAATCGGTGCTTAATTTCGATAATATTATGATGATATTTTTTCTGATCCTATTTTATCGTATATTATTATGAAGGGAGAAATTACGTAGTATTTCATCGTAATCTTGGTATGCTATTATATTATATTTATATAATTTACAAAGATGTGATAAATTATATTTATTCTCGAGATATGTAAAAGTTTAAATATATTCCATGTAATTCGTCTCGATTCGTTTCTAAAGAATTATACATAATATTTTAAATAATCTTTTTTAAATCTGAAATATTCATTGTTCCAATGTTCATGTAACTGTAATCGAAATTTTATTAATTTGGTTAACTTCTCTTCCTATTTTATAAAAATATTTGAACTACCTTTGTACTATTTATATTTGTGTAGCGTACGGATAAAAAACATTTACATTTTTAAGCATTTCTTATTTCAGTCCTTTCGAATCTAAATTTTACGAAAGATCTGTCTAAAACAAATAATCTTTAAAGCTTTAAAGAATAGAAAACTAAACCCTCGTTCAAACGCGCCCGATACGATTAAAAATCTATCAAATACAGTAAAGGTTGAAGAGTATTTTCGTACGCTTGTATTTCTTATTCTAAATATTTTCTTTACAAACTATAAACGATATTTTAATTAATAATTTTAATTACTATTTTTACAATTAGCATTAACGATGTAGACGCAAATTATATTAATTACTGCACCGCACATAAAGTAATCAGGGTAAAAGCGTTATTAAGCGAAATCGTGATCAACTTTGGTCGTTCTTGCAAGAAAATAAAATAGTGAGATCTGCATTAGGACAAATACCGCAAGAGCATAACCGCAGTCCAGAATATAGGGGTCCTTTGTGTAATCTTACCATGCGGCTTTTATGCTGGCAGTCTTGGTGGTCAAGGTGGTCATATCTATTGATTTCTTAGTCCAGGAACGATAAATGGTCCGCTAACAAAATCTTACGGATGAAAAAGGGAAAATCAAAGAAATAGAAAAACGTGCGGTGCCGCCGGAAATGATGAATATATGATAATACTGATTAACGTATTAGTAACATCCGCTAATAAACTGCTATAAATTATTAGCTTTTTTTTTCATTTTTACCGAGTATGAGTTTTCTACTCCTATATCAATAAAAAATGAAACGTGTTTAAACTTAAATATGTCCACTGAGTATATTTCATCCAAAATTATTATCTAGATTCTCTTTTACGACTCTCGTCTTATAATAGTATTACGTAGTAATGTCGTACATAAAGTTGCTATTGGGTAATCGATTTTTCAAACCAGTATTTTTATATGTATTATATTTTTCAAAAATTACGTTTAATAATATATAATACAAAATAGCGTTAAAAAATATCGAACCATAACTTACAAATCTAATAATTTCATCTAATAAATACGACCAATCAATTTATTTAGAATTCTTTTTCGTATATTTTCTTAATAAGACAATTGCCAAAGAAATATACGTAAAGTAAATTATGTTATGCAAAACCCCACTATTGATTCATAATGGATAATGTTTGATGAATACTTTACTTAATGAAATATCAACTAACTCGAGATAATACGAAATATTTTGTCTCAATTTGGAAGCTTGAGTACACTGTAATATTTTCGAAATTAATAATTTATAATTATCAAAGCTTCATTTTTTAATTATAAATAAATACATTATTTTAAATAAATCTTAATATTTCGTCAGTATTTTATTTATAAATTTATTAAGCATGCATTAAAATAAATAGATAATTGTGTACACACATACAAATATTATGATGAAATTTTATGTTTTTTCATAATCATACAAAAGCTAACTTAATGTATCCACATACATTAAAACACAGTTATTTTAAAATATTCGATTACATACGTACATACAAGTATACAAAAATGTATGTACAAGAATAATTGTACAAACAAAGCGTAAATCAATAAATTTAAGAATAAAAATTCAACTCACAATAACTCGTATTCAAAAAAATTACTTTATATTTTTCAAATTTAGTTCCACGAATTACATTAAATTATATGGTTAAAATTTATATCTATAATTTTAATAAATTAGAAATTATTTATTCGATAAATTATTTATTAAAATTATTTATACGGGTATTTTGTAATAAAAATATTTATTTCGTAATCGAATAGAGTAAAATCAAATTTAAAAAAAAAAAAACATGTAATAATATACTTCAATCGTAACAAAATATTTCTCAATATTGAACTAATAATTAAATTTTAAACAAACATAAAAAATACAAATCAGTTACCTCCACTGTAGATTTTTAATTGTGTCATGTGGCTCTTATTAATATGTACATGAATAAATACAATAGTAATGAATAAATGTTTGTTTTTAAAAACTCGTTCTTAGCAAATATTTGGTACTTTTTTTTTATTTATATCTAATAAACATTCAGGTGCCTCCGAAAGATTTCAAATATAGATTAATTAAGAAGCATAAAGATTAAGTGTCACCAGGTGACCTATTAATAATTAATCGAAAGAGTCATTTATTAATACTTATTTAAAGTTTCAAAGTTTTTTGAAAATTTATTCAAAAACAGAATCATATAACTTTATTTATTACTATTATGTAAGAATATTATAAACAATAAAAATTCCATCAACGTTTCTTATTGTTATATTTCATATAAATTAAGTAATCAATGATACAAATAATATAATTATCTTTAATTATACTATCAAATTTATTATGTTCTTTTTTTCTTCTTCCATTTTCACCCTAATTCGAATTCACATTCTGTCCAAGATTTTTATAACACTCGCGCACACTTTTCACCCACACATAAATATTCAATTTATCTATAAATTGTCTAAGTATTAGAGTTGGAATACGTTGGTATCGATCATATTTTTATTCTTCATAAAAATAATGATTATATTTTTTAGCCGATGAAGGTATCACTCGAAGCTTTTGTTTTTTATACTATATTTTTTATATAGTTAAAAAATTATGATATAAAAATATTTAGACTAACGTATAAAAGAAATTATTCAATAAGTTTATTCTCAACATATGCGGTTAATCGTTAAACTTCGGACACAAGAACGATGAACGATCACATGTGTTTTTTACAGTGTCAGAACATATTTTGATTTGCGAAAATCACAAATCTACTTAATAATCGTACCAAATTCATCATTTTAAATTCCGTGACTATTCCGACATTGTATTTTATAAATCTTTTGACTATTTATTCTTCGCCTGAATAAACGATTCAAAAGTCCTAAATCGCTTACGTAAGTATAATTAGTGTATAATTATAAAATAAATATAGACTACTAAAGACGTAATCTGATATTCTATTATTGAAAGAAAAGCAAATAAACTTTTATCAGATTTAATCGAATACAAATTTTATCGAAGAGTATAGACTACATAAAATATTATTTTATTATTTTTAATGACCAAATACATACACGTTTGTTATACTTCCTTATATTCTCTTATATTATAATTTAGGCTTGTTTGCGCACTTATTAAAGCAGCTTATTGTTTATATATATTTGATATATTTGTAGAAACCAGTCTTATCTATTTCCAACAGAATTGTTTTCCTTTAATAAATAGCACGTCACTACCATATGGATAAAAAAAAAACAGCACGTTACGCCTGATAGATATTATGTCAATAGATACGTAAACCAATTCGACAATATTTCTAAAATATCTCTAGATTATTTCAATTAATACTGTCACATACTCAAATGTATGAAATTATTAAAAAATATTTGGAATATTTACCTGTTCAGTAAAACTAATCTTACTTAGTATTTTAAGTTCCAAAAATAGAAGAACATTGTAATTTATTATAATTTATTGAATGTTGAAACACTCAACTAGAGACTAAAAAAATGATAAATTAATCTACATATAAAATTAATGGCATGATGTAATACTAGTTTGTCTTAAAAAAGGACTTAAGTAGATTGATTTATATTCTTTGAGGATCATATGACAAATATCATAAGATACTTATCTTATCAGCAGTTAACTTATAGTATATCTACGAAATTTGGAAAAAAATATATTCATTGTGTATGTTTAGTTGAAAATTGCTTGGCCATTTATCATGGTCCTACCAGTAGAAAGAAAGATCATCTTTCCACAATGGTATACAGGAATCGGAGGTAGGACATATTATTTTACTGTTTTAAATTTCAGTCTTAATGTCATTATTTCGAAAAGTTTGTCAAATTAGTGAATTTTATGGTTTTTATATCGCATATTTTTTAACCATAGAAATAATTGAGTATCCGTATATTGAAAGTGATTTAAAAAACCCAGAAAGACAGTTCAATCTTGGATGAAAAGTTTTCTATAATATTCAGTGAATATAACTACTCGATGAAATGTTGTAATGTGCAGTGATAATTTTATATATTATTTGTAATTTTATAAAAGTTTTATTATTATTTAAAGTTTTATAATATAAGTATATAATATTAAAAGTTATGTCATAATTTATCATTTTTTCATAATAAGTATTTATTGTTAATATAAACTATTGAATGATGGTACAACAATTAAATGTTGTTTTTTATTAATCATTATTGATTATTTATTATATTTTTATAAAAAGGCAACGTTACATATTAAATACTAAACTACAGATTCTTGATGATTCTGAGTTTCGTATCATTTTTTGAATATTGTGTAATACTTAAAATATCATTTTCAAAACGATTATAACATATTAATGTAAATTCATATAAATTTCAACTACTTGATTTTTAATTAAATTTTTATTCAATTAAAAAAATATTGTATCAGTTGCTTTTTATTGATTAATATAAAGTATGAATAACTTTATTGTTATATATTGCATATACATATTTTTATGACTTGTGAAAAAAAATTTCCTAGTATAAAAATTATTTCAAAAAGCTTCTGTGTTTCAAATTGTTATAAATTTAAAAAAAATTTTAAACGAAATACGAGTATTGAAGATGTCAAATGAAAGTACATTACTTAGTAAAATTTTTAAACAAAATATCTTTGAATTATACTTTTGTTTGACTTATTCTTAATTATGCGTTAAAAAGGTGTTATATATCACATAATTAATTTTAATTAATAGATGAATAAAAAGACTTTGATAAGCTAAATTTATTTAAATTTTAAAACATTATATATTATAATACGAAAATTTGAATATATAAGGTATATAATATAATTCTATTACATTGTTTGACGATAGATGATAGGATTTATATTATCATATATTACATTAATTATATTATCTTATGTAATGTGAATAATTTTACATATGGAAATCGATTGTAATCAAACTCTTTTTAATTACTCTAAGACACAATTATATAATTCAATTTAAATAAAATAAAAAAAATTTGTTATAAATCTCTTGAAACTTGAATATGAAATTATTTTAATTATAAATAATCTTAATTTTTAATAATTATTAGCAATAATAAAATATAGAAATTATCGTATTAAAAATCCAAGATAAAATTAATAAATTTGTACTTTTTAGTTTCTCAGAATCTTTTACAGTTCATTTGATTCCATAAATTTTAAAGTACTTAGAACTATCTAATATACAACGTAATTACATAAAAAACTATTAAAACTTAGAATACAATGTACATTACAACATACAATTTGAGTGTTTCTTGTTTTATACATTACTTATACTGCAATATTTAGTTAATACACTGATATTATTTTGTGCTTAATTTTTAACATTATAGAATTTTAATAATTTTGAAATAATTATTATAATTTTTATTAATATTTATAAATATTAATATACAACCAAAAAATTGCTAACAATTATAACAGCACTAAAATCTCGAAAAAGGTGTCTTTAATTAAGAAGTTATTTTTCTGTAAAATAATACTTATCGAAATACTTAATTAATAAAACTTTAAACGATAAAATCTTTTGAAATTATATATATAAAATAATATTATAAATTATTTATAACGTAAAATTGATAAATGAACATTCTCATATGCTTTTTCTTTGTACTCATTATCTAATGAATACTTAAGTACTGATTATATCATAAATCATATCGATTGCCAGAAATTTCACTAAAATTCAAATACTGCTCGAAAGTAAGCAGTAATAACTCTCTAAAGTAAAATAAACTAAAATAAACAAATTTCAATTTTGCAGTATATAAACAAAACAAAATTCTGTATTTTTAAAATGGATGGAATAAAATATTAAAGTAAATTGTTAAAATTAATATTTGAACTGCGAAAATAATTTGTTAACTTTTTATTAAAATGTATCTTAAAATTTTTAATTTTTTAAGAATTAATTAACATTGGCACTGAAAATTTTAGATAAAATATAACAATCGTTTTAACGCAAATTCTTAGTGAATTAATAAATCTTACGCTTATTCGAAAATATTTTTTTTACATAGATAGAAATAGATAGAAACACATAAATAAGAAATTGACAATAAGATCTTGAATACTTTATAAAGAATTTATATAAAACTTTTCATAATAAAATGCGTTTATAAGGAAACGGAATAAAGTAAAAACGAAATAAAATGTATTGATTTAATAGAATAAAATAAAACACACACATATATATATATATATGTGTATGAATGTATTAAACGCACGTCTCGATAAACTCGATATTTTTTTCAGTAACTATGCTGCTACTTCAGATGGGATTTCTGGGTGGCTGGGTTTCGCCAACATTAGCGAAACTCATGGCAGCGGATTCGCCGATGCCTTTAACTCCGGATGAAGCATCGTGGGTTGCATCTATATTAAATTTCTGTCGATTTTTCGGCAGTATTTTTGGCGCTGTAGCAGCTAATTACCTCGGAAGCAAAACCTCTATCTTTGTGAGTTTGTTCCCGATATCCGCTGGTTGGTTCATCATCTCCTTAGCAGACCAGGTCAAATGGCTGTACATCGCGCGAATTTCCAGTGGTCTCGGGATCGGTATGATCTACAGCACATTTCCACTGTACATCGGCGAAGTATCGACGCCTGAAATACGCGGAGCTCTAATATCATTGGCCACCTGCGGTACACCGATCGGACAAATGATAACGAGTATCGGTTCATCTTACCTCAATTTATCCACATCCGCGGTCATATATCTAGCGCTCACGCTTCCGCTCCTCGGGTTATTTTTCTGGCTTCCCGAATCACCTCACCATCTCATCAAAGTTGGCAAACGCGAAGATGCCAAAAAATCGATCAACTGGTACAGAGCGGGAACAGGAGTCGATAAAGAATTGGACGCGGTGCAAAAGTTCGTTGAATCCGTTAGCACCACGAGGTTCACGGATCAATTACGAGAATTTACGACGGCCCCGATGAGGAAGGCACTTTTCCAAGTCATAGCGCTCTTTACGTTCATGCAGATATGCGGTGTAAACAGCGTCTTATTCTACATGGAGACGATCTTAACACACGCCAAAGTTACGCTCATCAAACCATCGCTCATATTCATCTTCGTCAATGTTTCCGGCATTTTTGCCGCAGCCCTTTCGATATTACTGATCGACAGGTACGGGCGAAAATTTTTATTATTAGTATCCAGCACAGGTGTTTCCCTCTCTATGTTCGGTATGACAAGTCACTTTCTGCTAATGGATACGTATGCGAATATGGCAAGCCTTCAAATTGTTCCTATTGCTTCCATGTTCCTTTTCGTTACGTCATTTTACGCCGGAATGTTTCCAGTACCAAACGCTATTTTGAGCGAATTATTTCCTGCCAACGTAAAATTTGTGGCAGCCAGCATCGCCAGTCTCACCGGAGCAATGATGGCGTTTTTGTCAACGAAGACGTATCAGCCAATGATAGATGTGATGGGCGAAGCTTATGTTTTTATGATTTATGGGATTTGTGCAATCCTCGTGATACCGTTCAGTTTATTTTTAATGTCGGAAACCAAAGGCAAAAGTTTACAACAGATTCAAGATGAACTTATAAAAAAGTGATTTACGCGTAAAAAACTAATATTTTTTATTTATTTATGTATAGGAACATTTACGATATTATTAGTCATAATTAGTAATTTTATATAACGTCGAAGGTAATTTACACATTTTGTATCTTAATTGTATATCATTGATTGACAAATTTTCGTACTGCGTTATAAAAATTTATTTGAAATTCGTATAGATCTGTATAAAATGATGACTTAATTAATAAATGTAAATGTATATGGCTCTCTAAACACAATTGGATGTTATATTTAATAACCAAATTATCTTTTTCCTCCTTTAATTCCCGTTCAAATTTAATAAAAACGGTGTCGTATTGTTTCATATACGGTTTCTTGTATCTTTATACTTTTTGGTTTAGAAAACGATTCTTTATAATAATTATTTTAATTTTTACTATCGAATAATACTTTTGTAACGAAAAATTTTTATCAATTACAGAATATTTATATTTTTATATTTGTACGATATATAATCGGCATATCTTTACCCGAGATAAAAAAACGAAAATCGTTAATTACTTTGCCATTATGGCATTTACGGTCTTCTCATAATTTAGCAAATAATTAAAATATCTTTCTGTATAAGTTGAATAGTCAAAAGATCAAACTTTAATGTTAATTTTTAAAATATTTTTATTCATAATTCATAAATAAAATTTTTTCTTTCATATAATGTTAAATTATTACGTAATTTTATTTTATATATAAAATTGATGTACGGATATTTTTATAATTTATAACGGTATTATGCAATATATTTCATGAATATTTTCTCGTATATTTAAATTTTAATTTTTAATATACAAAGAAAGTAAAAGACTTAAGTTGGATTTAACTTTGCTATATTTTCTTAATAATATGAAAGTGCATACATAAATTGAAAGTTTTAATGTAAATATTATACTTATGTTATTAAATTTGATGGTTTACCAAATTAAATTAAAAACTTGAATCTAAATAATATATTCATTTATTATATTTTATAGTAAAATAATTTGTTGTTTTTGTTACAAATGTTTAAATTTTTATTTATCGTTAACTTCTTTAAATTCATATATAATAATTAATAATTCACTTATCTTTATACTAAATAATTATATATTGACTAATGTCTAAAAAATATACGTATGCTTATAGATTATTCTGTATTCCAAATAATTATAATAATTTGAGTGCGTATTAAATATAGTTCAGTATAAGCTCACAAAAAACCTTTGCCTTTTCTTTTCAAAGTTTAATCACTTCTTGTTTATCTTTCTTTTCACCTAAATGATATATACAATAATTTATAAAATAATATATAAATAATCTATATGCAAATAATCTGTGCACATATCTATGTGTATATATTCTAAGCGTTGATGTACAAATAATTCGTTTCATGTGTACATTCAAATAGACATCGTAAATCTCATCAAATATAGTATCCAACCAATGGTAAGCAAGAAGTTCTTGTTCAAATCATCGTTAGAACTGTTTAAGCTGACAAGCATATAATTCGTGTAAATTTGTTATGATGAAGTGACGTACAATATTCACAATTGTTATTATTTTTACAACATTGAATTTAATCAATATTGTACGTGAAGGGATTTAACAGTTCAGTTACATGTGTTAATTTATTCAATAATGTTTTGACTAAAATTCTACGGAATATCATTAATACGAATACACAAATATTTTTAATATTATTATTTATCGATAAATCACTAATAAATTGAAACTAAATAGAAAATAATTGAAATGTATTCTTTCAATTGTGAAATGATAATCGATATTCTTTTTTTGTTTATGTATATTACATATTATATATAATATATATAATATATAAATTAATTATTTTTAAAGATATAATCTTAAATTAACTTCAAGTAAATACTATATAAATTATGAAATCGCTTTTATAATAATATATAAATAAAATATATAAGAATAATTAAATTGTGATATAAAATATTCAAGCTTGCAATAAAAAAACGCAAAAGTAATATAATATTATTATATACTGTCTTATTATTTTAATTATACTCGAATACCTCTATATTTTTTACATTATTTATTCTCCTTTCTACTTAGCTGAGTTATAATACATTAAAAATTAAAAATCTATAACGTAGTAACATTGTAATATTAATACTAAAGGTTAAATAAATTTATAGCTTGAATTTTTTAAATAAATTCACTCTGAAAAATTTTTCTCTAGTTTTTTAAAAAGAAAAAATTAGTTCTAATAAAATGCATAAAATACCGCTTAATCATTCATTTAAATAACAAAAACGGGCAAGAAATGAAGGACGAACTTTCATAAAAACTAATTCACCCGTTTAATTTCTTTGCTTTATATCTGCTAAAACCGGATTCTTATTACGTTCTATACTACGTCTAGCTAAGCTATTACCATTTCTCTCTCTCTTTCTCTCGGGTAGTTACTATTATCACGTTATTTCTTCTGGCTCACTATTTCTCTCATCAAAATTAGAGGTTCCAAAATGTATAAAACCAAGACTGTTAATTAATGAAACTTTGAAGAAAAAAATTGAACTGTTTTTAAAAAAAAAATTTAATAAAATCTATCAATTAATTAAATTAATTGGAAAATTAAAAAAAGTGTTTACTAAAAAAATATAAAAAAAGAATTAAAATGAAATATATAAAACAAGGATAACCGTTATTTTCTTTAAAATATTAAAAATATTAACTTTAGTTTCAAGAAGATATAAATAACATTATACTTCGATGTTAATATAATTTTAGTATCTTAAAATAAGTAAATCTTAATTATCGAACATAATTCAAAGGAAAGAATTGTGTATATCAAAAGAAAAAAAAAGCAATAAAAATTAATGAAAAAAAAGTGTTTATTTCTGTATCCATTTAATTGATAGTAAGATTAAATTAGATGTATAATTTATTGTCATCTTATTGTGTACAGTATTAAAAATCCATACAAATCAATGAAGATAAAGAACTATTTCCAATATTGACATTTTTATTTGATTAATGTCCTGTATTATTTTGTTTAGTTATAATAAATACCTAATTTATGTTTATTTAAGATTAAAATAATATTATTTTATATCACTATACAATATAAAGAGGCATTATAAAATACTTTACGTTTATAAACTTGACTGAAAATTTTAATGATGAAAAATGTCTTTTAGAATAAAATATGATTTGAATTAGTATAAGATTTATTATTAGCAGTTTTATGTATAGTACAAAGTAATGCAGTATACTTTGTATATATACTTAACCCTCGAATATATTTACGTTGTTTATCCTTAATTTAGATCTAATTTTAGGTAATATACTAAGAAGCGTCAATATTATGTTTTTATGCTTACATTTGCTGTCTTGATTTTAAGTTCTCTTTTGTACAAACACGACCTTAAAGAAAGTTTGTTTTCTCTTATCATTTAAAAGTCCAAATTTCGGACATAAATTGTCTAGCTAATAATAATTTATACGATTTCATTTTTATTAAAATTTATTTGAAATGAAAAGTGCTTCATCACTTTATATATTTAATGCGTAGAATACTTTAAGTATTAATACTTGAATTATGAAAATTATTTAAATCATTAAAAGATACTTATATAATTAAAAAATATATATATGAATTTTTTTTTTCTTTAACATTTTTGTATGATTTTTATACATTTTTTCTTATTTTCAAAATACATAAGTCAGAAATTAATGATTTTATCATTTATTTTAATCTTATACATATAATAAATAATATTTCTAAATTATTATACATGTCTCACTTTAAATCATTTTTTACGTTTAAATCTATGTTTTTATTATAAAAATATAAATTTTATGGCAAAAAATAGAACAGATTGAATATATGACAATATTATGAAATATATTTTTATTATCTATTTCAGTATTAGCTTAAAAATTATCTTTTATATACTTGAGTTAAAATAAATATATTTGTTATTTTATCACATACACAAGCTTTAAATTTTATTATGTCATTTAGTGTTTTAATTTATTTCAAACCAATACCTAATTTAATGTGAAGTCATTGTTTTTAACTCGATTCCTTTCCAACTAAGTCAAGAAACTCAGCTATTCTAATGTAAGAAATAAATAGATTATAACTTCCAATGGCAAATAAAGTATTTTAAATATGATAATAAATTGAATTAATTATTTTATA
Organism: Dolichoris vasculosae; assembly: GCA_018907195.1. Classification (NCBI taxonomy): domain Eukaryota; kingdom Metazoa; phylum Arthropoda; class Insecta; order Hymenoptera; family Agaonidae; genus Dolichoris; species Dolichoris vasculosae. The sequence continues at coordinate 24,558,398 of JACCHY010000002.1, forward strand.
TCTCAGTATATTAATATTTATATTTTTATGTTAAGTTAAAATTAATTGCAATATTATATTTTGTGTAAAATTTTTGCCATGATTATAATTATTTTTTTGTTAATTGTTAACGTATTTAATTGTTTAAAACCTGTTTTTTTCATTACATATTCATTACATCGATAAAAAATATTGTCAATTTATATAAGATTAGTTCAATTATTTATTTTAAAAATTACACGTTTACTTATACCACTTAAGTTTAAATAAAATTGAGTAAGCATTTATTTATATATGTTTATTTCAACATAATTTAACCAATTTAAATAATTAATTATAATAATTTTCTAAGCTTAAATTAGTAATAATAAATTTTCATATTTAAATTTTTTTATTGGGAGTGAAAAGAATAATAAATAAATTCTAAAAATTTATATAAAATAATGAATCCAAAATTATATTCTTATAAAGTTGTCAATAATTACACTAGAACAAAAAATATTATGTCATTCGCATATTATCGTATTATTCTGATTATATAAGTATAATCATCATTAGCAAATACATATTAAAATGTTTCACCATTAGATAACTTTGTATATAACTACGAATACGAATATCATTTTTAATAGCCCGACAGAAAATACACACGTATACATACTATTTCATACGTAATTATTTAATTCAAGATTCCTCCGCATTTTACGTAAATACATCAACAAACGAGAAGCCTTACGAAACAAACTAGACAAAGGAAGAAAAGGATAAACATCCATATAAACACATCAGGTTGTCGAAACGCATGGTAGGCTTTCATGTTTGTAGTGTGTATGTGCGCGCGGCCGAGAGCGAGAGGAAGGGAACGGCAAAGTACGAACGAAAGAGTGAGACAAGCACACTGAAGGAGAGAGAGAGGCAAACGCCCCTGATATCAGACTCACCGTCGATCGATGCCGTTGGAGGTGCGGCGCATACTAAAGGCGCGTAATTGCCCCGTTGCTGGTCTGCGATGCAAAAGTCATTCGGTAGTTAAAGCATTCGCAGCATTGTCTATTTTACTTGGAAACAAAGTTGGAAATATTAAGTAGATTAATTTATCCGTTCACTCGTGTTAATTTTGTTCTTGCAATCGAATTATTCAACGTTTCTTTAAATATCAATAGTTTGTACTGCTGTTTATTAAACATTTCAAATTTAAGGATTTCAAGTGCAACGTTAAGTTATATTGATAATGAATTTCAGAAATTTTACTTCTATGATACGCATTATACATAATTAATTAATATACGGTTGAATAAATAGACAACTGTTATTACTTTATTTGCCGTTTTCTATTTCGATAAAAATAGTATTGAATATCGAACTGATAAAATAAACTTGAAATCATTCACGATTTATCAAAGTAATTACCAGTGACTACTCAACCAAATATTTATTCCTAATATTCTGATAAATGATGAAGTTGAATTTTCAGAATCACCTTAAATTTTTCACTAAAATATTTAATATCTTAAACATCGTATTCTTGTACCCGAACATTAATTGTCCGACCGGAGCCAGAACTTTACTACTCGTCTCATATTTAATGATGTAATATACTAAATTATTTTATAAACTCTAACGCAATATCATTTTTTTATTTCCACCGAAAGCATTATATTCTAATAGAATTAACGTTTCCCCTATATTCCACGATTTTATATGCTGGGGTATATAATATTCCATATGTATTTTAAAAATTCATTCGTACTTTAGATATTTTATAACTATACTCACACATTTTTTATCGCTTAACAGATGTATAAAATTTTATTCGTAACGCAAAAAGTATCGATCGGACTAATTTGTAAAAAAGTTTGATCGATCTTTCGAACGTATATTCAAGATTTTTTTTAAAAACTTGTGTGCTTTCGAATCACGCGAAATGTTTAAGTCACGGATAAACATAAAAATTTTTTGAATAAACATATCTATGATCGTAAGAACTAACTGACAAATGGTCGGGATTTAAGCGACACAGCTGCCGAAGGAGGCGAGAGCTTGCATTTTTCATCAATCCACAGGCAAGGGTATAATGCCTTCACTTACCGTAAGTAATTGGATCTTGGTAGCAGAGAAAAACTCAAGACTAAGAAAAGAAAAAACGTATCAGCTACGTAAATTCCATATCAAGTTTATAAATTATATAAAAATGGCTTTCGATATTTTAAACAACTTTACATCACGATATTTATTTACAAAAAGGTTTAGACAGTTTATCATTTTAATAAAATATTAATCAAATATTGCTAAAATAAAAATTATTTTAACGTATAAAAATATCATATAATTTTGAACAATATTTATAAAATAATGATAATTAGTGTTACGTTTTTTATAATTATTCGATTGTGTTGCTTTGTATTGAAAATGAATACATTCGTCGCTATTTAAGCTCAAGTATTCAACATTTTATAGAATAATGCTACTCGACAGGTTTTTAGTAGAATAAAGAAAATACTTAAAAATGATACGATAATCGGAGTTTAATTAGTTTGCTGTTCGCTTTAAAATAAAAATTTCAAATGAAATAATGCAGATTTATCTAAATGAATGATTCAAATATAATCTCCTTAGCGATAGAAAAAATAAAATTCATCGCAGTCTACATATTTTATCGTCGAATTAATTTTAAATCATTTTCAATTATTCGACAAAAGTAATTATCTTTTATTCAATATACATAAAATTTTAAAGTAGATAACGAAAGTAAAAAGTTTTCAGAAACTCGGAATTGTAAAACTAAAACGAATTTATATAATGAATCGGAAATCGAGAATCGAGAAACGAGAAACGTCACTCCATTCGAAACTCAAAATTTTCGTCTTGTTCGAGGAATGAAAATTTGTGTAAATAAGAAAAGAAGTTAGAGTGCCGCGTCTCTTTGGTAAAAAAGTAAAGTCGATAAACTGAAGTCCATTAGGTGCAGACGGGTAAAGTGTAGCCGATAGCAAGACCCGATCTCTAGTCGTTTTCCACGTAATAGCCGTGAACACGGGGTAAAAGTTCTCACGGTGTATAGATATTCTCCACCCACCAACCCTCCAAAACGAAACGACGTGCAAAGCCGAGGAGGAAAGCGAGAGAGGCCAAATAAATAAGAAGAGGCAAAAGGGCGAAGTGCCTTTAATTACCAAGTGCAAGCTTCGGTAAGGAAATGTATGTGTTCGTATAAGTATCCAAAGGGAAAGGCTTTCATAAATGTACGACCGAATAGCACTAAACCCTTTGCCGTGTAACATTCAATTTTTAACAGTGACGAGCCGACGTTGTAAAAGAAGATAAAACAAAAATAACGTTGAGATTTCAAAGTTTACATTTCATTAATGAAGTGGTCTGCAGTGGCGTTTATAGTCTACTTTAGCTGCAAACTTATAGAAATAAGAGAAAGATAAAGAGAAAAGGGTACAACCCTTTTATTTTTAACTGATATTGCGGAAGATTTCGATCTCGTAAAGTTATTCCTCGGTACGAACTAGTTAAAGTCGAATCAAATACGTTACATTTTTTTTGTAATATTTTTGATAATCAAAACACGTGAAGTAATTAAAGAAATTCTAGCGATTGCTAAAGTTTTAAAACTGTAACATATAATTAAACGAACCGTATATTTTTCGTTTATTTAAATATTCATGGATGATTCGTTAACTTTAACGAAGAAACTTTTAATCGAAATGATTTAATTACTCATTTATATTACATTCGACGACTAAAAATCAAATAAAAGTAAGATTACACGGGATTTCGTAAATTTTAAATTTTAATTTTCGAAATACGTTCCATGTATTTCGTGGGTATTTACAATAATCAAATAAAACGAAACAATTTTTGTAATATGATTTATATTTAATAACGTATATAATACATACATACTTTTCTTTTCCATATTGATTTCGAAGGCTAAGTGTACGCATCAGACTAGATTCCTTCAATAATTTCATTGCATTGACATTCGAATGGCGTAAAGCTCAAGGCCACGAAGCAATATCAAAAAGCTTTCTCGCAAGATCAAAGGACCCTTAAATTCCTGGTACTCTCGTCGAAAGGTAATACTTATAAGCTCGACCTTACAGCGAAAAGTTTGAGTCTCGCGAACTTTCAGCTACATTGATGTATTATACGTCTTTTTCTCGTAAGTACGCCTCAGATTACTGCCTTTTGTACATAAATGAGTATTCGCAATTTTGTCGAATCCAGCTTATAAACGAAGTGCGATAAAAGGTAAATTTTGAGAAATCCTCCGAGCGCTCGAATCAATTTAAATTTTACTCAATTTTATAGACGTTATCGAACGCGACTCGATAAAGAAAATAAAAATAATCGTTTATTTACGTATCAACAAATACGAAGCACGAAAAATATTTCCAAACTTTCAAACCAAAGTCTCGAGTTCGCACGCGAGTTTCGCACACGGATACAACGCCCAGAGAACAACAACTAATAGCCCAAACAGAGGTGACGAGAACGTCGAGGAGGAAGACGTTCTGTTGATAGGATTTACGCTAACAAAATTTTCCGTCAGATCCACGTATTGCTTAATCCAAGGCACGTAGAACTTCACGTCGGCGTAGAGTCCTGGCAACCGCGGCCAAGCGCACCCCTCGCCTCCGGAAACTACGCCCGTCAGAAATCCCTTGCATAGCATACCGCCGCCAGAGTCACCCTACGAAATTCAGAACACGCTAGAATGTAAATAAATTTCTAAGAGTTAATTAGAATTTGCGCGAGCAATTTTTCCTTTTTGCTCGCTCGTTTGCAACTTCTCCAAAATTTCTTTCGATCGCTTCATTACATTCGCTCCGTGAATTTATTTATTTATAGAATTTATTAAATTAGAGCGAAAGACACTTTAGACTTACGTACGCTAGTCGAAACTTCGTTATCGTTATCTAAAGTATGAAAATGGAGTACCTGGCAAGCGTCTCGACCACCTTCTATATAACCGGCACAGAACATACCGTCTGGTACCGTTGTGAAATTCACCATCAGCTTTCGACACAAAGATTTAGACATAAGTGGAATGTCGGCGTACATTAAATAATTACTGACAACGTGATCTTCCTAAACAATAGATAAATAAGTGTATTATCGATACGTTGGAAAAGATACTGCTCCGAGATAAGATAGAGTCGGAGGAAGCGAGGATGGAAAATAAGAAAAGCTGGAGCGTAGAGGAAATAAAAAATTAACTCACGAATTTTTCGTATCCCCATCCTGAGACTTGGCAAATGGTGCGAGGTTTCATTGACGTATGAGCCACAAGCGCGGGTTTTACGTACGCGTCAATCGTAAACGGCGACTTCAGCTGAAATAATTACATAGAAATTTTATACTCGTGTAGATAACGCGGACCTGATTTTTTACGTAACATTGCTTATATAAAAAAAACGCAATTTACATTTTTACACAGACCTGTAAAAGAGCCACGTCGTTTTGCAAGGTGTCGACATCGAACTCGGGATGTACGATAAGTCTTTTAACTGAGCTCCACTGACGGGCATTATTTATATTTTTCAGTGCGATTTCACCAGCAATCACTATTATCGTGTACGGCTTGATTTTATCCTTCGAATTGCTAGAAACATCGGTATTTTATAATTAATTTAATAATTCGCTTTCGTTTATCCGATGCTTTTGGATAGATTGGATAAATTAAATTTAATAAAGAGACGTTTCTGTGTTGGAAACTAAACGCAAGTTTGGTTATACAACTAAAATCTATCGCGATCGTAACAATTTTAAGTTGTAATTAATTTACCCCATCATGCAATGACCAGCCGTAAGAATCCATTGGGTTGATAAAATACTACCCCCGCAAAAATGCGACAACGTGTATCTTCTCCTCAGGGAAACCTTAAAATGCAAGAGTTCGATTACGAATCAAATAAAAATAAATGAAAGCTTTGTATAAATAATTCATTCGTATATTTTACTTGCTGTGGAAATTGTCCCAATATTGCTCTTGTTCCATTTACGATTCTATAAGGTAATTTTTTCAATGTTTCTTCCGTACTTGCTCCCAATATTTCAATACTATTATCGCTTACAATTTCAGTTTGATGAATAACTTGGCTCGTCTCTGTTACGTTTACCACCGGATCGAAAAAATCGTTCGTCGATTCTTGTGCAGTAAATCGATACGACCTGTCATTATTTTCACCTTTAAGCGCAAAAAGATATTTATTCAAAAATCGTTAACCTCTTTTGTAAGATCTTACATAATTGCGATACTTTGATTTAATTAAAACTGACGAGAAAAAAAACTCGATAATTCGTACACCTTAAATATAAAGGCGAATCGAATGCATTAAACAATCGATGTAGCGTAAAATAGAAATTTACGTGTATCCTTTACCGAAATGTATAATATTTAAATGATTTCTTTTGTGAAATAATAGATTATAAATTCTTAAGGCTACGTACTAACCTTGAATAAATGTAAAAAAAAGTGATGAAATGCAGAAAAGTAACAATTTGTGTTTCCACATTGTAAGTTAGAACAGGTTGATTCACTCGCGTGTAATGACTTTGTGAGTAACAATACCGATAAATAACGTTTTAGTGGTTATCTGGTAATGCTTATCAGCTATTTTATATAAATCGATAATCAAAGAAAAGAATACAAGTCATTATATCAGTTTCGTAAAGAATATTTTTATATTTTGTGCAAATTTTCTTATTTGACATCAAAATAATAATGTCGCGAACTTTCCCAGTAAGATAAATAAAAGTGTCGATAAAGTTAGAGAAAAAAATTTCAAATTGTCGATAGTAAATTACATCATCGCTTCGAAATAAACTCGCTATTAACGGTATCTGCTCGATAGTGAAAGATCGATATCTATCTGAAATTAATTAAATTCTTTTTGAATAAATTGATAAGGCTTACAAAATAAAAAAACATCGTGTAATCGTACCGATTATTAATATGTATACCAAAGATAAGACGTGTTCGGAGAAAGTAAACAAGCGTTACGAAACGAAAAATCAGTATCCGAACGTGCGTCTTCTTTGTCTGCATCTTGATTGTCCGCTAGAAGAAAAATTTCCCGCTTTCGGATGCACATCGCAAACTATGAGGAACGAAACGTTAAGGACGCGACGTTGAAAAGGCGTATTCGGAAAGATAACGGCTACTTTCGTATGTTCACACTGGTGTGTCGAATCGGTGATAGCACCGGTCACGTATCATCGTAATGATTCCCCGTGAACAAAGCTGATACAATGCCAGATACAGGATCAACGTAGCGGTGAGTCGTTCGATTTAGCACCGGATGCTTCGTCGTTTTCGTCCCTCGTTAATGCGGACGTACTCGTCGAGAATTTCTAAACGCGCGTTTTATTTCCTCGCGACTCCACTCGTGTCGGTAATTAAGATCGGCCAAGTTCGCCCTCGTGAACGAAAATAAAGCTTGGATTCGTCAAGGTCTTGGATTCGCAGATGCCCGACTACTTTGGCAACCGGAATTCGCGCGCCCTACGACCTCGAGAGCCGCGATGCCCAGAGCCATCTCGAACGCCATCTCGAACGCCATCTCGAACGCCATCTCCAGCATCCGCTTAGGAGGACGTTCGCCCTCGGTCACTCCCCCGTCCCTCGGACTCCTTTCAGCCGTCCGTTCCACTCGCCTATCTTTTTATTCCGGAATGCGGCGAAGGATCGACGGCTTCGACGGAAGAAGGCGCTTTCAATTTTCTTTGCGAGTTGGGTTACTCGGAAGGAAGCTCGTTAAGCGAGCGGCGTATGAGTGTGTTCGAATGTCGTTCTCTGTAATCGAAGCATGAGTCGGGTGAATTTTACACGCTGTAATTGCACGATGTTCCTTCGATTTAAATTTTAAATATAAAAGTACGTAACGAAGACTAAGTTCGAGCTGTAATTATGGAGATTTTCTTCCAGAGGATAGTAATATCGATGATTTTCAGGGTTTAATTTGATGCATTTGATTCATATGTTTAGTTTGTAAGGAAAAAGATAATTTGTCGGATTCAAAAAAATAGTTACATTCTTATTTTCTAAAAAAAAAAAAGAGGAATTACGCTTTAATTTTTAAAACAATACTTTACGCTGCAATTTTAAGCTTAATATTTACATTATCTTATATTCGATATATGGTGCTTATTTCCAATGGTGTAGCTTTTATAAATTAAACTACATTTTTATCATTCGAAAATTTCCAATAATTTTCAAACTTTGCGATACTTTCTATTGTATCATACGTATATGTATGCATATAAAATACATATAAGCTTTAATTAATTTTTTTAAATGGATTCTAACAATTTAATTTAAACGCTAATTTATAAATTTTAATAAAATTTCTAACGGATCGTTGGGATTTTTTAATTATTTTTTCCTTCGTTATTAAGTTAAAAAATTAATTAATTTAGTTTTACATAAAAAAATTTCATTAATTTTGCGGCAATAAAAATTTTTTAAATTTAACATTACGCAGACTAATTAAATGAGTATTCGGTACAAACGTGTAATTATCACTGGCGATATTCCCTTTTTTAATTTAAGCGTGTGCGTGGAGGACAGGTGCGATCAAATTTGGGCGTATTCGTGCGAGATCGTATCGGATCACAGAAATAAATATAACCATAAAAGTTCCACCAAAAGACCGCGGTAAATGCGACACTTTACGAGGTTAACGTATGCATTACGTTTCGGGTGATTGTGGCTTGGTTTTTTGTATTATCTCATTATTGCGTTTCGTTAAATAATCCAGTGCTCGTTTTTTATAAGGATTTCTCCAACGAGCGCCATCGTTTTTTTTTCTTTCTTTCTTGTCGTTTTTTTATTCTTTGAACTGAAAAGAAACGCGAATTTAGTTTTTTAAAAAGTACGAACATATTTAAGATATTATTTCTACTGAAAACTAATTAAAAATTTGAGTGAAATTCGTGACACGATTCGAATAAAATAAATTTAATTGATATCGTAAAGTGTCGTATCGATGTTCTTGTAAAAAATACTATTTATTCAAGCATATTTTATTAAATTCGACGCTGTTTTACATTTTAGAATATAGATGATTTGCTGTTACAAATAATAAATAATACTTTAAAATGTTGAAAATTAACAGGGAAAAAAAATATCGACGTAAAGTAATTGATAAAGCGACGAATGATTCGTACGCACATATTAATTACTTATCTACAAAGTTACATAATTAAAAAAATAAGCGGATTCGAACGATAATTAAATATATTTTTAATTTGCTAATCATTTAAAATCTAGACGTTGTAAAATTTAATCATTTAAACATTTTTTAGTTCAATAATCAAATTTATCTTTAATTTCAGTACTCGTTAGACCGTCAAAATCCCATTGTCTATTTACATTCGCGTAGTTATATCTCTCACGCGCGTATAGCTCACGCAGCGTCAGATAATTTTCACGGTTGATCGATTGAGCTCGTGTGCGTTAAATAACTGCAGGAAATCGTAGGCGTGGTCGGCTTTTAGCAATCAGTTTATTTGATCGTGTCAATATTGGGAGGTATTCGATTAAGATTACACGGGTCTAAAGATTGAGTACCGTTAAGGGAATACTTTTGTTCGTTGATTCAAATTTTTGTGTAAGCTCGTCTCGTATCGATACATACGTTATATTAATTTACATGTATAATGCATGCGATGCAGCTTCTAATCGAAACTCGCGATATCCGCTCGAAATCAAATTTCGGACATTGCGAGTTCAAAGACATCGAGAAACGTCATAGCGCGGAGAAATCCATGAGACGTTTGCATTTTAATACGAGAAATCTTATTTTCAGATTTTATCGTTCGAACCATTACACGAAAGAAGAGGAAAGAGACATAAAAGAATAATATATAATTTTATTTTATTCAGCTATCCCTGTACGATATTTATTTGTTTTAAAAAAAGATAAAAATACCGAATTAGTGGATGACTTTTTTCTCAACTAACATTCCAAATACTAAGATTAAGAATTAATTAATAATTATTGTTCGTTTAATTCTCTTAAACTTGTATCAAAATCACCGCGATTTAAAAAATATCGAACGTAATTATGGATAAACTTCTAGGAAATAATACTAATAATAATAATAATAATAATAATAATAACTAAGATGTTCTACTTCGTTAATAGTTAGGGTTTCGAAAAATACATAAATTATTCTTACATAAATACAAATAAAACGTAGAAAAACGTAACGATCCTACATCACGTAAAAAAGTCTTGAAATTTTGCAATATAAAAAAAAGTTAAATCGACTTTCGAATAAGAATTTCATAACCCGTCCAAAAAGGCAACATCTACAAATTTATAAAACGTATAAAAGATAAAAGTTCGCTAAGTATCCTTTTAAGCAGAGCACGAACCAAGTCCATTCGTATTCTCGACAAGACAGCTGATTTTCAGCGGGAGATTCAAAACGAGCTTTCGAGGATCAGAAAGTACGCGATGTGTATAAGTGCACTGCCAATGTACGCGAGTCTGCACACATTTCATGGTCCGAGTCTAGTCATGCGATTAACATCGACCGCACGTCGCTTCTCCTCTCGCTCGCTCTCTATCTTCCCCGATACCACGCAGACTCCTCGACACTGTACGAGTGCAACAACACGAGCTCCGTGCAACCGTTGTACAATATGCTCCAGTGTGCGGCAGTTTATTATATGACCTCTCGCACAGCCGTTGGTATAATTAAGTGGTCTGCGACTCGCCAACGGTTACAGAGCCGGTGATACCGGAGTCGATTTTTTTATGCTTTCCGGACTAGTGGCTCAGCGAAACATTATTTAGGAATGTAATTGCCGTGGCTAATAATTTAATTGCAGATAAATCCTGAGATTTGCCGCGAGTGAAATTACACGAAAGTACACGAAAGTACGCGAAAGTCTTGCAGCCGATAATTTCCGTGCAAAAAACACCTGCTTTTTTTTCTCAAAGTGACAATCGTTTGCACGAGCGCATAGAATATTTAACACTCGATTACTTTGCTACGGAGCTAGAAAATATATGGAATTTCAAGAATACGGAACAAGTTGCGCTGAAAATTGTGAGTCGAGAGAAAGTTCGTTCGTATTTCAAATTATTATATTTATTTATTTATTTATTTGAAAGGAGAAGTGGAAGAAGATGAATAAGATGAAGAAAAAGAAGAAGAAATAAAGCGGAAAGTCTAAACGCGTTTGTCGCTTCTACATTGTTCATCGCTAGTTTTAAAATCGTTTAGAAACCACAACAACGGAACGGTAAAACAGGACTTAAAAAAAATTATACTACACAAAAGATTATTTTCCGGTGTACACTTCGACGAGTCAAGCGCGTCAGCTGCAGCATAAAGTGCATAAGTCCCTGCCGTCGCGCCAAGAAGTAAATCATTCTATGCAGCCAACTGCAATTGCATCCTCGTTCAATGCCAACGGCTGTTTCGATGGCAAAGCTAAATTCCCTTTCCCGCTCGGTTCTATAAGCTCCGCTTTCTTTGTACTCTCTGACAGCTTATCGAAGCCGAGGTGGGAGTTAAGCCGTACTTTGGGAAGAGGTTCGACCAGGAGAGAGTCGAGACCAAAAATTCACGTTTCAAAGCGCAAATTTATCGGTCAATTTTCATCGAAAGTAAATAATTGACGAGCAAATTCGAGCTGCAAAAGTAGAAATTCAACGCGTGGTAAAGATACCTGACAGATCTACGCGACCGATCGAGAAAGGTTGAACGTTCACGAGCATCAAGAATCCGTGGTATTATCCATTTGAGATTCCTCCTCCCCAGATCTTAATTTAGATAGTAGGAATTCTAATATATTTCGTAATGCTTATCTTAACTTGATATCGGATTATGCATTCCCGAAAAGAAATTCAGCTTATTTGAGCGCTGGAAGTATCGTATCAATTTTATGTACGAATATTCTATTATTAATAGTTTCGACTGCCCTCGTAACAAACGACCTGAAAAATAATAAGAACGTTGGAGGAACGTCGAATTTTGGAAAATTATTAGATTTTTGTGCGATGATTACAGAAAATTCCGCTTATATTTTAATACGAATTAAATCACGTGTATTAATACTTTGTTGAATTAAGTTTTTTAATAAAAATATCAAAGAAGGCTTACAGAATTTTAATACTACTTCTACTTTTAACTTTAGAAAGAACTATAAATACGTGCCTTAGCGCGGCAATAGGATTACCGAGCAACGTACGTACGAAGCTGTCCGCTGAATTTATCGCTGAGAACTTAGTTACTATCATGCGCGAATCAAAACTTATATACACAGGGATTTAGTGAAACCAGATTCTAGGAATGAACTGCAAATATTATGCGTCGTCGATATTGACAAAGAAATCGTCGTTTAATACTTGCAGATTATCTTTCAAGGAAGGAACGGAAGAAAAGGCGATTATTCGGATAAATATATCGATTCTTATCCTTTAAATATCGTAAGTTCGTCTTTAATAAATTTGGCTAATAATAAATATTTATACAATACTTTAATAAATCGGCCGAACGCTCCAAAATAATCGGGGAATCATCGATACAACGTTGATCGTATTTTCAAATATAATCGTATTAACTTATATCTCTTTTCGTTGATTACTAAAAATCATCGAGTATTTAAATTACAATTAAAAATCTATTGGAAAATATATATTTAAAATAATTGCTATCTCCGCTTAATTGATTATTACTTAATACCGATTTATATACACATCACAGATACCATTGACGCTAAAAATTATATAATAATTGAAATCAACAATATATGTAATTAAATTTCTATCTTGTTTTCGTCGATACTTACCACTCGCATATATTTATCTTTCATTTCCAGAAAAACAAAAGTTCCCTCGCCGTCGATATAAATTTACATAAGGCTTATGAATCATTTTAAATTAAAAATTATTGCATAACTTGTGTCAAAATGATGCTGAAAAGCTAAAAACGCGATTGCTTTTATTGGCAAAAATTACATACTAATACGACTAGCACATGATTTATGTAAAAGCAATTTATACTTTAATAATACGTTTTATATTCAAAGATTGCCTGAAAGTACGAAGAACTCACGCTGTGATCCCCTTACAATTTTAACCCTCGTGAAACACTTTTCGATCTCGTAGAGTTTTATCAGTTCGACCAAAAATTTTTATAAGAAATATAGCGTTGAGTTTAAGATTTACATTTTATTTTCTATTAAAGTATACATCGAAAATTTCAGTTTAACTTTTGTTACTCAAACTTCGATTTCTCTGCTTCTTTAAATATTACCAAAGTACACAAATAATTTCGATGCATTAAAAATTTTTTATCGATCGTACAATAAAGATGTTTGCGTCTTTCAAAAATAATTAATAGTCGAGTAACGAACTTTATCGTTAGCGAATAAAATAACCATCCAATTCGCTTATACTTATCAAGAATCAAACGTGTATATAAATTTCCATGGCAATAGTAAAAACACGATGTAAAATTGAAGCTTCCTTCGAAATCTTAGTTTACGTTAATTATTTGAATTCCCATCTATGCATAAATATTGACTTTCGCGGGTTAAATCAATAAAGCGAATAATGCCTCGATAGTAATACTAAATTTCGCTGTGAGTTTTCGAAATTGCCGAGCTCTCACTTTGATCCATTTAATATTCATAGAAGTAACTGTGAAGCGTTTGGTGTATCACGTCGAAGGAAGCTCCGCATATCCTTGCAACGACGTTGCGAAACGATCTGCAGTATACTCGTGTGGCGGCTTACTGTCTAGCCAAAGAGATTATCGAAAGGTCTTTAGCACTTTGAACTGCACTTGCTCAGGTAATCAACTTGTTTTCCACGTCGCTTAATGTCTTTGAAAATTTACGCGAATAATACGATTCTTTTTATTGAAAGTTAAGGACATAATATTTTAAGTGCGATACGAACTTATCGGTGGCAACAAGTATAATAAAACTTATTCCAAATTTTCATATTTAAATCGATGGTTTACCATACCTGAGTTAATCCTCTTAGAAGCACAAAGCACTTCTCAAACACAAAACTTTGCAATTTAAAATAAAGTACGTTATATCGATACATATATTAAGATTCTTGTTATATCTTGTTATATCTTGTTATATCAATAATAATTAAATTTATTATTATCTGCATCGGTGAAAATATTTTATATCTATTCCAATTACATTACACGTGCGTTGCATTTCACGAAGGTTTCGTAAGCAAATGGGTTATAAAACTTAAATAATTCATTTAAAAATTTTTATTTCGTTCTATCTATACCTTTCATATATCCATTGGTTACATACATCTTTTTCCATATCTAAATGTAACTAAAATTAGAAAAAAATCAATTTGACTCGATAACGTTTTTTTATTGTCGATAATTGTTATTATACGATAGTTTCACGATCAAATTTCTTGGAATACAATTACTCAACAGAAATTATAAGTAGATATAAATAAAGATATCAAAGTTGCTGCGTGGAATGTTTGTAATCTCTTTAGAATAGGTGCGCTTTGAAAAGTTATTAGTGAGATAGAAATATATAGTCTTGACGTAATAATGATTTAAGAAACAGGATAGTAAAAAAGAAAATTCAACAGCTTCGAATAACTATAACTTTTTTCGTTATAAAAGAAATCGATACAACTTTCGAACAAATTTATGACAAAAAGAAAAATAATAATGTAGCAGCTTAAATTTCTATACGACTGATTATTGTTTATTATTATAGATTTTATGATTTGTTGTTAGAAATCTTCTTCTATAATGTATAAATGATTATGAATTTAAGTTAAATACGAGAAAAAAACAAAGTAAGATGGCGATAAAATAAAAAATATTACACGCCATCGGTAACATAAAATTTATAAAAGTAATAAATTTACGCGATTTCAAGAATTTAATTACTAAAACTATCAGTTTTCAATATAAAGATGTACATAAAGTTTCATGGATTTCCCTAAATGTACGTACACTTAATTTTTCATACAGTATAGTATTCTAATTCGAAAAAAATTATTAAGAAAAAATTTAGTATTCAATAATATTTTATGCACTTTTTCCAATCTTCGTTCCCTACAAGATTTTTCATTGACACGATGAAATTGAATACATATATATATGTGATTTCTAAGCCGTTATAATAAGTTCCAACAGTGTTGGATTATACAACTGAATTTATCTTTTCATTATTAATTTATTATGATGAAATTATTTGTACACGTTCGATGATTACTAAAAAGTAGAGAAAAATATTTTGCAATATTTTTGTCTGAATAAAATACACGATTTTATTTTTATATAATACCATAATCGTACTTTGATACTTCAACACAATGATTATAAATACGATAAAAACGAATGAAAAATTTTTTTCTCTATTTTAATATCGAATTAACGAGTAATTAAAAAAATTCTATAGTATTTTCTGTATAATCTTGTATGTAAAATTTTAACCTTAATGCACATATTATGTACATAAAAGACTTTTTAAAAAAATTCTTTCGATATTTAACGTAAAATTATCATTAAAATTAAACTTATACACAATTAAATTTTTCCAGTTTAACTAATTAAAATAAAATGACGCCATCCAAAAGCTAAAAACGTTTATCGGCAAAAGTTAAATCCGCTGCATTGTCTTATCGATAGAAAAATTATCGGAATTGTAATAAAATGTTTGTAAATATCTGTACAAGATAATTTATAGACCGAAAGAATAAACATTAAATTAAATTTTGCTTAATAAGCTTAAAGCCTGGCCTTAAGAATTATAGTTAATTCACTGCACGGGCATAAATAATAAAAAATTTCCACTTATATTTACGTTTAAACAAATCCAATCCGACTTTTATTACCACACTCGCTTCTTTTCCTTTGTAATTTTCTTTAATTTATAATGAAAATAAGCTATCTGTAAATTACAAGATCAAATTTTCTAATACATTTAAATTTCACCTACTCGCTCGTCCCGATATTTATCCAGTTTTACAGTACCTATTTCAATCTTCGACTCTTCTTTAAAATTCAAAGAAACTAATGCTCGTTAATAAACACACATAGATATAATCTATCAACCGGTCGAGAAAGAACCGTTATTCGCTAGTCGTAAAATACGCGCTACCTCTAATACGTTATTCTCCTACCTTATATCTCATTTCGTAAATGAAGAAGCCGAGGCGCCTTTCCGAGGCTCTTGTTTAAATCTTAAAGGATCAAGCTTGCAATCTACACTTGGTCCATTCTCGGTCTTCCTCTCCTTCTTTCAGCTCCGCAAATTATCGAAGGTAACTGTAAAATACCGATCGGCTGCAAAAGTGCCGTGTCAAAGGTATGATTCAAGGGCAGCGACGTGAGTCGATTACGAAAACGGCGTTCGGTCGGTATCGACGCTTGCACGAGTCTTTGAAAGTATGCATAACCACACGTTCGCCTTGCACGACTTTTTTTTGCCGCGGCGGCACACGGGAATTTTTCTCTCGCCCACGGTTTATTCGCCACTTGCGTCGGGAGTTCCGAACGACGATAAACTTTTTTTATGGCTGCTTTGTTTTTTCTCCGCCGCTTACAGCTTAGAATAAAAATTGCTGGTAACACTGGCCAATTTCATTTTTAAATGTATATATTTTAGTGTTTCTTCGCATGTGTAAGCGTGAGTGGATCGATGTGGGCTGATGTAAACCGATACACTAATGTAATTATCGTAAGGAATATCTGTAAATGTGATATGTACGCGTATTCTCTGGATGCCCATTACGAACATACCTGCGGAGAAAATTACTGCAGATATCTAATAACTATTATTATTTTATTAAACTTTGGTAATTTTTATTACGAATCCACAAAGTATATTTGAATACTTTATTATGAAATTTGTAAACGTAAAGGTACAAGTTTATTAAATTATCCGTTTCCCCAAAAAGTTGTACAACCTGTTATTATAATTTTATCAACGTCTAATCGTTAAATACTTGAAAAATTTTAAAATAGATGACGCGCTATTTTTCATAATTTTTAGAAAATTCTTCTTTCATTCGTGCGCGAAGAATCGAACTATGCAATAAAAATTCCTCCGCTCGGATTTTAATTAATCGAGATCTGATTATTAAAAAATAAAGTTGAAAAAATGTATTATTTCATCGTATCCTTTTAAACCAAAGGATTGTATTATACACTCGAATCCAAATTCGAAACTTTTAAATAAAAAAAAATGTTATACACAATAATATTTTTTACCTTTTTTCATTTGGTAAAGTAATAAATACCAATTTTTTGCATATTTAGGATGAACGATATCATAAATCTTGATTCGTAGATAACTCTTTACTATGGCTTTCATATATTTTGTTTCCTTTTAACAGTTTCATAAAACAAGAGTTTTCTATTGAAATTTATCGTATAGCGTGAAATATTTGCTTCAGCTTTTAAAATACTTATTTAGAAAATTAATGTATCGAGCTTGAAAATTAAGTTTTGATGCGTAAAAATCGCACCGTTTAAAACGATTAGAATGTAAATTTATCGCCGTCTTCTTTTGCAATGAATTTATTTATTATCTAAACAATGCGTCTCCTTTTAGAAAGCTACAATATTATTACTCAATCAAGGTATAATATAAAATTATATATTCGACGAATAATAAAAATACATTGTAATAAATTACGTTTATGTTTCTATAATTAACGTTATCGTAGCACAGTATTAGTAAATTGATACGATAATCATTTTATTTCTAGCTTGGGATACCCAGGGCTAACAATGAATAGATAGATTAGGATCTAATCCCCCTCCCCAAAATACCTGTAATACAATATGGGTACCTTTAAGCTTTTATCGTAATGCTTCAATGATTTCCATCGTGAACTGCACTGCTCATATTTTATAATTCCGTATTCGATCGATTCAATCTTTACTTAATACCTGACCGACTATTTTCGCTTCTGTTCAACTTTGGTCTTTCCCCATTCACCGAAATACTTTTCTGTTATCTTGATTGACTACTTTATCCAGATAGCCGAGCAATCAAATTAGGGGTCCTGCATACTTTATACCTACCTCCACTTCTAATGACATTAACTTACTAACAATTCTATTTCGTTTCGCTAATATCGAAGAAAATCCATGAAATGATGTTAAATGATACGTCGACAAAAAGTTAATAAATCAACGTGATTATTATTACTGAAAAAAACGAAAATAAATTGTCGACACTTTTTAACATATTTAAATAAACGTATCCATGCTTATAAAATATCATCGATATTATTACTCGATTGAATTTCAATCTATCACATAATTGAAAATTATTAATTATTTTAATTAAAATTTATTAGGTTAAATCAAATAATTTACCTTTTGCCTGTAAAATAAATTTATATATTTACATAAAGATTGTATCTTATTTTCAACAATACATCGGTACTTAATCATTTTTTTACTTTTTATACCAATTTTTAAAATATATATTTATCATGTTTCCCGTCTGCTTTGCAGAAGCAAAGATCTTCACAGACAACAATACAAGCAGAAATTCCGTATCCTCATAAATAGGGTCCACTTCTTGCCATTAGTTACTCTCTTATTCTCTCGCCCTGTTTCACTCTCTTTTTCTCAAACTTGTTTCTTCTCGAAAACTATAAATCTAATCGATAACCAATAAATTAGTTTTACTACAGCATTTTTTATAAAATTCCTAACTGTGAAACGTAAATTAAAAAATAAGAATAACAGTAATACAATATATCATACAATTCATATCGATACGTGATTTTTTTATTTTTACACATATATTCTTTAAATCGTTAAATATGATTCTCAAACGAATAAAAGTATAAATGATACGGTTAAATAATTTTAATCTTAATATTACACGAGTTATTGTGTATATCTTGTGATTATATTTTCAATACAGTATTTTGTTTTGACAGAGTAATAATTATACGGTTAAAAGTTTTTCGATTTTATATAAAATTGAAAAATAAATATTAAAAAAGAAAATAAGCGAACTAAAAATATATTTCAATAACTAGAAAATCATACATTTTACTTTAAAAAGAAAGTTTGATCGGATAAATAATTATAATAATTTAAAAATTATCTTTGTATTAAGTTAAAAAGGTTCGAATTGCTTTTAAATTGATAATAATTTTTTATGCATGAAAGTATCGTATTATCAGTTTTATTCAAAATACTATCATTAAAATTAATACAATGTGCATTACAAATTCTCTTTTAAATTTTAAAAGTTTGGAATATAACATTGATTTTATAAAACTATTAAATACAGAATTATAATAAAGTTTGTTACTATAGAATTTTTTATCTCTATTTAAAACATCGTGTAACTTTATTTTAATTTATTATACATACGTTGCCAGATAATTTTTAATTTTTCTATAAAATTTAAAATCTGTCAAGAACGATCGAAATCTCTCGATTATAGATTATCTTTTTCAATTCATTATTACGATCGATTTTTCATGAATTTATCGAACTAAGTCATTATAAAATACAAATTGAATAACTACACGTTATTGAATAATTTTGTTATCGATCGTTATAAATTGCAAAGTCATCATTTTTCGAATAATATGAAATAGCTGTATTTTTTACGAACTGACATTATTTCTAAAAATAAAGAAGTAAAACTATTATATCGACTTCAAAAAAACTTTGAACGGTAGATTTTACATCAATATCAATTAAAACAAAATCAAGCGTTCGTATGTTTCCATGTTTCTTTATTACAGAAAGAAAAGGAAAATTACGTAGTAAGAGTAAAAATATTATCCATACCATGCTATCATAGAAAAACGAGAGAACGAAAGCTCAACACTTTGGGGAGTAAGAACATCGCCAGACAACTGCAGTTACGTTTATGGGAGCAGCTCAAGGCAGCACTTACTACATATTAGACAGTCCTAAAGCGACCATTCCTACAACTTTTAGAGATAATCTGGAGCTAAGCCGTGGCATCACCGACTTTTTCTTCGAATGTAAGCTTAGACAAACGATGAAGTACTTGCCAAAAGCTTTTATCTTGCTAAGACTTAGTCGATTCCACTTTTATTTAATTGTTTTTAATGACACGTCGGCAAGAAATGGAAGTTGGGTATAATAATTTAAGTATTAGTTCTACTTGAAAAAGTGCGTTGGAAGTTTTTCTACGCATGCTAATAAAATTGTCTACGTTTCCTCGGGTATCGATTCCAGAATTATTGTTAAATAATGCAATTTGTTGTATTATTACCGAGGATTCAAATTACACTCGACTCGTTTCAAGTTACATAATTAATTGCTGTTAAAATGCTGTACAAAACGTAAATTATGCGGTAAATAACTCAAATTCATAAACTAAATATTCAAAAAGATTTATAATTAACGTTCTTACTTATTCGTAATATAAATTTAAAACTATGCGTAAAGCCATATTTTCCTCGCTTAACGAACGAGTACAATTTATGATTTCTTCATTTTACTAGGTTTTACATATATTTTCAAATTATTATTTAAAACATTAACTTTGAAATATAATTTATATTACAAAACTCGTCAATTTAAATATTTCTCGTGATTTAACGCGTTAATTGGATTAATCAGATTTTCTAGCGATTCACGAATAAAATAGTCAATTTCGTTCCTTTCATGTGCAAATATTATCTCGTATAATCGCTAAATTTATAGTACAATTTTATCGAAAATAGCGATATAACGATTCAAACTATTCCCTCTTTTTAGAATGAAAATAAAAGTTGAATATTTGTATGAAAAACGAGATGTTTCAGCTATTTTTAAAAAAAAACTATTAGTTTCAATTAAGCTATATAGATTATAGAAATTCTACGCTCCTTCAATTTAATCTTTCTTATGACTATTGAAAATCTACTGCGTTAATAAATATTAAAACTCGAGTAAAAGCTTTTGTGAAGGATGATTTACGAAAAAACCAGTATTTTCCCATTACTCTATTTACACCAAAATTCGACCACGCAACATAAGTTACATTCTGAAAGTTGAATAGTTGACAAAGAAGAGAGATGCGAGCTTGCGAGATATGTAACGCGTACGAGTAACCATTTGTCTTTTTTCCTTTGTTCCCTGGAATCAACGGTGAAATTGTGATACGGACGTAATATTAATAGGTCACTTTCCCCAGTGGACCAAAGAGCTAAGAAATGGGGGCGGGAGATGAGGGACAGCGAAGGGTGGGGGCGGAAGGGGGGGGGGCAGGGAGAGAACTCGCAACCCTCGTTATAATCGCGACTATGGCACGGGGCGTGTGGCCGTATTACCCTCGGACGCCCACTTCCATCCTGCAAGACAAATTTCGATCTAATGCCACGAAGCGACTCCGAACCGCTTCTCCCTTTTACTTATACGGGACGAAACTTTCCCATTAACTTCTGAAGATTCTATCGCACTTAGCAAATAACCGCTACTGACATATTTTTCGTACCAAGTAATTTATACATGGTATCACTTCCATACGTGAAATACCAAAATTCTTAGTCCCCGTAAGGGAATCACACGTTTTTTTTTCCCTCTCTGATACAAATACTCACGGTTATAAGAAAAAGCTATTAGGAATTTCTGTAGCAAAACGATATTTAACAGAGTGATTACTTTGCACATTTTCGTCGCTAACAAACCCTTTATGAAAAAGAAATCTCTAAGATTGGTGAGATTTTTCATATTCAGTGGATATTTTATGAGATATGGTTTTTAGAAAATCATATTTCATGCAATGTATACAATCGTATCGATGTTATATACATTTCGGTGTATTCGAGACAATTTTTTTTACATTTAGACGTAAAAACCGATGATAATTCTACTCTAATTAAAACGAAGAAACTTGTTGGCTTTTAGCTTTTATTACTTTATCAAAATAATATCGATTAAAGCAGAGCTTTCATTTTATACAATTTCGAGAAAGATTTTTAGACAAGAAATTATCGAACCGTTATTTTTGGATAAAATTTGAATCGATAATTTAGCATTAGTATCGAAATTATAGCGTTATAATATTTTATTGTTTATTTTAGTTGTATCACTTTAATATTATATTTATTTTTTGTTAGATTGGAAAATTAATTACGAGCTTTACGCTAAACTATAGAACATATTTATTACGTATTATCGAACGATCGAAGAGGCTTTACGAAGTTGCATTTTTACCCCAACAAAAGTAAACGATAAAAGAAGGGACCAACGGGACAAGGAACAAAAAGATTCAACATAAATGGTTTGTCGAAAAAGTACTTTGAAAGAGAAAATTTCACATTAAAAGAAATCAAAGAAAAAGTTTTATAACAGTGACACAACAAAGAAGGGAAAACTCGTGAGTAGAAAGAGTGAATCCATGAAGAAACAGCATTAGATAAATGTGTTTCAGTTTCAAAAAATAAGGCATCGCTTTCATTTTGATTTTTCTACTTCTATAAAATGCGAACACCTATTTATATTATTAATTAAACAATCCGATGCATCGTTCGAGTTTTTGCACAAATTTTAAAACGTAAAATTGGAAATCAATATTTGCAAAATACGATATACGTATTAAAATTCTATCGATCGTACGTACATACTATCGAATAATACAAAAGGTTAATCCGACCTAAATTACTATTAGAAAAAATAATCAAATTAATTTACAGCTCGTATAACAATATTAATGAATCGTAATTGAATATTTATATGTACACCGATAGACTGGTAACTAATTAATACACTTCATACGATAAATTAGACAAAATCAATACTTCTTCGTAATAAAATTAGGCTGCAAAACTTAGTAATTAATTCATCGCTGAACAGCTTACCATCCTGAAATGCAATTATACGTAATAAAAGGGTTAAAGGGCTGTCCAGCGAATTTTGAAAAGTGCCGAACCTACGTATAAATTTGAAATTTTGTTGGTACCAACGTCGGCAAATACAAATTCACCGTGTTTCAGGGTAAATCATATTTAAGCTCTTTATAAAGGGTAAAGCTCCCTGACACTCGTATCCACATCGCAGAAATATACACAAAGCAAGATCACGGATAGCCGACTGATTCAATTGTCGCGTCGGACAAGCAGGAACCAAAGACGAAAGCCACACGCATTGACAACCGGACAAGGACCAAGTAAACGCCATTAGCTTGGGGATGGTTTGCTGAATTTTCCGCGATCCCTTTAACCGTCCGAAAGCGTATAACTACGTATCGGCATAAGTATTGGTGGAGACGCGTGTGTCCACGTAGCCACATCACATAGTCGCGTTAACGCCTCGCTAATCCGCTTTTACGTCCTCCTCGTCGATACCCTAGACGTGTACGTAGCTATATTCACTTCCTCCGAGCTTAATTTCCGACAGGGGCATTCGATCGACGCAGTTGCCGATACTCATGGAAGAGTTCGTTTAATTCGATCTCGTGCTTATTCCAATTGTTATGACCAGGGCGATTGATTTGCGCGTATCGTTGAAAGCGCCTCGTTCGTTGGTACTTGGACTATGGTTTTTCGAGTCCCAACTGCGCGCGAAACTTAGTCGATGTACTTAAAGAGATATTTTCGGACAATAGCGTCAGAACTCGAATCAAAATTGAATAGAATTTTATTCGATCAACTTCGGTTCTCGTTGAAAGTGATACTTTCACTGGAAAGATTTTTGTATTATCTTTGCATCTTTCGAACACACGTGGCAATCTTAAGATCTTCGGATTTTGGGGAAACGCATTTCTAGGCTTTCTTTTATAAATACATTGCGGTTATCCAATATTAGAAAAATATTATTCGGTGGAAAGTTACTTCTGACAACATCGTAAATTATATTTTACTTTAATGAAGGGGAGGTGGTATTGAAATAAGGTTTCTCCATAATAAAATGTATAATTTGGTAATAAGGTGAATAAATATTTCTCTTTGATCATTTATTCGATAACTAAAGGTATTTTTAAAATTATATATATATATATAACGATGCGTTGGTAAAATAATGAATATTCACACAATAACTTGTTTTGGAATCTAATAAAAACAAATATTTTAATTATTAATAATAATGAGAATAATTTATTTCACTATTGTTGGTTCATTATTTAGTTTTATCGCTGCAGAAGAAATAACAATGAATTTATTTTTAATATTCTGAATAATGTTCTAATTTAGATCTGGAAATATATAATATTCCATATAAAACGTAAATACTAAATTTTACTTTATGTTTAATGATTTATAATATTCAATTTAATGAAACAAATTAATTTATTTGTATTTTAAAGGACTTGACGTTTTTCAATAATTACTTTACTAAACTCGTAATATTTGTCAGAAACACAATTGATCGATAAATTTTTATTTTTTTAAAAAATTATACATTAATTTACTATAGAAATGATAATATAATTTAGTAATCAGATTTTTGTTAATTTTTCTAAATTGAGAAATCTGAAATAAGAATAAAATTGCGGTTATTTTGAGATGTTGTTAAAAAAAACATTAACTTCCATATTTCGGACGTAGCGGCTTATATTCTTTAAATTTTTAAGTTGCAGTTTATGTACAAAGTTCTTAAAAACCAACGCAACTCGTAAATCGTCTTAAAAATTAACATCAAAAATTTCACTAACAGATTTTCCGACTGTAGTATTAAAGTGAAAAAAATCAAAGCTGGTCGAATCACTATATACATATATATTTGCTCGCTTATCGGATGCCCTTAATTTCTATCTTTCTTCCTTTCTTCCTTTCTTTCATCTTATTGTCTCATTAAAGACGTTAAAGAATCTCAAACTCTACCATTATTACCAGAATATTACAAACTTCATAACTTTAACTTTATCGCAAAAAGGTGCATAAGTTCTTCGCAAGAAATCAATCAAGATTAGTTGCGTTAATTCAATTTATTTGACACTGCACTATTTTCGTTAATTTAAATCTGTTCAAATTACCATTATAAATATTGATAAAATGATTTATGCCTTAAAATAGAATTTCAAAGTAATAATTACGCCAATATTATTTTTTATTTTAGAGTGATACATTATTATGATACCGAACGAAAATAAACATAAAAGTACTTGAAATTTCTTAAATAACGAGGTACTTATAAATATAATTATTTTTAACATTTGTAAGATTTCTTATCTCGTATAAATTTACGAAAAACTTATGAAATTATATAATATATATCGTATACTATTATTATTATTGTTGTTGTTGTTGTTGTTATTATTTATCGACTAATTATGATTTTTATAAACATAAAATAATAAGTAAAAATCGAAAATGATAAAATTACATAAAATAAATAAAAAAGTTACTTCTTAAAAAGATAAATATCGAAATATAAGAATAATACGTTGTAATCGTACGTTTATTCGTAAAAAGAAACTACATTTAAGAAACATATTTGAATAAAAAAATATTTATATTCCATTTAATTCATTTTAAAAACACGACATAAAAACGAATACCGAGTAATAAAAAACTACAAATGAAGTACATTAAACATAAAATAAATAAAAAAAGCTGCATCGAAACTCTGAAAGGAAGGAACGATTTTTTCAACTTCAATTTCACGATTCTCCCCTGCATCGTTCAATCAATACGTATGAAAAATGAAAATACATTTTAACGTACAAAGCTCGCAATGTATCGAGAAATAAAAGAGCGATCGTTCTAGAATCATCGCATGGAAGCTTCGTGCAAGAGCCAATTAAAAAAATGAGTTGAACCATCGTCATCGCGGTCCGATTGATTAACGAGTCAGAGAATGAAATTGAAAGCTGGCATGAGAAAGTTGAGCGTCCGCGCGCCCGATCCAAGTTTAATTACTCACCATTCACTTTTGAAATGTCTGAAAGGTTCTGTTTACGTCTCGATATGTTTATAATGAGTTAGCGGATCGCTCGAGAGCCGCCCTCTTCGTTCATAAACGCACCGGGAAGCTCCGCTATTTCTCCCTTTCTCGAGTTTCGCGTTCCCTTTCCGACTGCGGCGCCGCGGTTGGTATAAGTGGAACAAAGAACTCTGAGCTGGCCCCGAGGGAGTCGGCTCAGATCGGCTACAAGAGCCGAGGCTCATCGTCTAGGAGTCGTGATGAACAAAGCCTTTAATTTCGAATCGTTTTCACGTCTTTTGCGTCTTGTTCCTTGCTCCGGATTGATCGGACATACCGCTGCAATTATAAATTTTTTCGACCGCTTCCTATTCCCCATCTTTTGTCCGAACTACTTCGTACGTACATTAAAGTCTCGAGAAATAAATTAATTTTCTATGGGCTACCGTTGCTTCCTTCTTCCCTCGTGAATCACTTTAATTTAAGTACTTTTCAAACGTAACCTTATTTACGAACGTATTTTGTGAAAAATGTATTTTTTCTTAAAATTCGTGAAAAATACGGGAACGTTCGGTAATAAAGTTCGATATACGCGTAACAACGAATAAATTGAAATTTTATAAGCCAATTAAATAGACGATAACGATATTGAAATTATTATGGTACAATTTTTTTATGTAAACGCTTTGGTAATACCGAAAGTTCAATTTTTAGTGTATTTTTAGCAGCGACAACTCAATTTGCTTCATCAACGCACAAGTACACAGCAGAAACGTGATCACGAAAATTTAATTAAAACGTAAATTGAATGAAAACTGTACAACGAATGGAACGCTGATACAAACATTCAGCGCTGAAAACGAATGAATTCGAAAGAATCTCAGACATCTTTGCTTTCGATGCATACTTGTCGAATTTTATTTCAACCAGGAGAAAAAAAAACCAAGAGAAAGCTCAACGACGTTTCCGATACAGCAAATTTAAATTTTCAACCATTGTACGCGAAATATATAACCAAGTTTCAATTTCGCAAAGTTAAAGGCACTTCGATTTTTATATGGTTAATTGATTTTTAAAAAATTTGCAAAAGCTTCGAATTTCAATACCGGAACTCTTTATAGGCGGGTACACATAAAAGTTGCATCGGTTCGAAGGCAACACCAACTATTATTGTTTTATTCATGAATTGTATAGCTAACTTTATAAAACGAAGAGGGTTGAAACGGAAGCTCATCCACGAAGAGAATACTTAAGGCGAACATGATCCGTTAGAACTGAATCATTAACGATACCACCATGATATAGAGACGCGACGTAAAGTCTTCGGCATTACTTAATGCTTGTGAAAGCAAAAAAGATGTCTTTCTTGATCTTTTTCTAGCAAAGTCAAACAAATCTTTGCGACGAGCATAAAAACTTTACGGCTTTTATAAAATCAAATTAGGATCTTCGGAAGTACTTTTAGCAGAGTATTATTACTTCGCAGGTTAGAAGGACGAAGCATCAAAGTGAAAATTCATTGGGTTGAAATTCGCTTCGGACATCGGATGCACTACGATGACGAAATTTCATTGTGGGCGTTATGGAATCATTGACGCACTCCGTTACGATCTTAAATACGTTTGAAATTTCGTCGTAATAAAAAAAGAACCCGTACTTACATATATATTTCTTTTTTCTTCTTTATTTAATCGATATGATTTTATGGATTGTAAATTTTTAATACCTTATAAAAAAAAGCACTCAAATTGAAATTGAAGATATGCTTCTGATCGAACGCGCGTATATCTTATTCGTGTATGACTAAAATTCTAAATTTGCGATATTTAGATACGTTCTATCCTTGTTTATAAATTGCTTTACGGACGATGAGAGCAACGGCTAAAATAAGAATTTGGTTTGCAAAAGTTCGGTTTTTATGACTAAACTTTTCTTTTTTCTGGATGTAATCATAGCATTTGTCCATTCAAGGTAGTTTTTTTACATCAAAGAGATGGAAAGTAGAGTCCTTTCCGCTCTATACTTATTTTCAACCCCGCTCTCTTGATCCCTTAGTGACTCATTTTACGACCGGATGAAAACCTTACACAAATATATAAATGGAAAAATCGACAAAGTATTCATCTTATTTTATCTAAGTTATACCGTATTTTAAACTTAACTTTGAAGATATTTTTTAATGGTTCTGGAAGAAGCATAAAAAAATAGAAGGCTGTATAAAAGGTTTAAATTTAAAACATAAACTGTAAGAATTATGTTCGATACTGATAAAATAAGCAATACTAAAGAAGGGTATGAAATTTTTCGCATGAATTTAATAAACATGTAAAAAAAAATTGAAATGATTCCAAAGAAAAAGAATCGATTCAGAGTCGTTTAACCATAACGAAAGTAACCAAATTGAACGTATTTCGAATCAATGAGTTGAAGACTTCAAAGCGTTTGCAGTGAAAAATCGAACAGGGGGTCGAGGCATAAAAGCGTAATACACGATCATAGATAAGAAATTAGTTTTGCTTGACAGAATCTCGAAAATCATCGGGTTTTGTATCATCGAACGTGTTCGTACATGTATACGTATATATTTATATATTTAGACGAACCTTTTCAAAATAAACTATATAATTTAATTAATGATTGATTTCATATGATAATACTAATATAATTTATTACTTTATTCCAAATAGTTCACATAAACGAACGATTTAATATTCATTTTCTAAATCGAAGTGAAGTTAAATAATTGAAAGAAATACTATTTTCACGATGGTGAACTAAAATTATAATGATTCATTTTCTAAATCGAAGTGAAGTTAAATAATTGAAAGAAATACTATTTTTACGCTGGTAAACTAAAAATATGATTTTTAAAAAACGTAAATATTTTTACTTACCTTCAAATGAGTATCACACGATAATAAGACATTTATTCGAATTTAAATTGATATAATACAAAATTATATGCGCAAAGTATTTTTAATATTCGATTAAAAAACAATATAAAAAAATTAAAATTAAAATATTGAAAAGAGTTACTTTGGAATAGAAAAGATTTTTTCTACCCAAGTTCTTCGTTATTGTTTTATTAACTTATTTAAAACTTTTTTCTTAAAGCGAGTAGATAGAAAAAAAAAAGAATTCCATGGATAAAAAGGGATTGGATTTTTGGACGAGGTAGTGCAGATTGATCAATAAAACACAGCGAAATTAATTTTCAGTATACTTTTTTTCGTTTCACTTCATTTCACCATTATCACAATACGATAACGGCATTAAAAAATGTTTATTAATATTTATACTTTCCTTAAAATCATCATACTCGTATTCTCATACAACGCAATGATCATTTAATCGTCAATCTATATTTGTATTTTGTATTTCGCATTTTAGACGGTGTATGTGCGTGCGTGTAAATATGTGTATGTTTATTGTATGTATGTATGTGCATTGCACGCATTCACGCGCGCTTGTATATGAAAGTGTAAATTTGTATTTCATACGTGTATATACATGGAAAATTCTCTGTCAAATTAGCAGATTAAAATATGAAAAAATGCCAAGTTTCTTCGCAGACAAATTATTTCGTAAAGAAAGTATGCCTGAAAATTTGTAAACGTTAAATTTGATTTATTACGTAAAATTATAGTTTTACGGAAGATTTGCATTTGATCGTTTTAAATAATTTATCCTTGGTTTCGTTAAAAGAACGTGATAACAGTTTTAGATGATAAAATATTTTATTTTGGCACTGTTTCCGAGTATCTAAATTTTTTTATCTGTTTACTTGACATGAAAATACCCACATATATTTATATAATATATTATGTTTACTATAGTTATTACACAGTAATTTGCGTAAATTTTATTTATATCTCTATGTTGTAAAGTGTTGTTATCCATACTAAACATACAAAAGCGGTATAAAGCTCGATCCTTTTCGCACACCGTTTTCTGCGATAAATTAAACATGTCGATCGGAGAAACTCATTGCAACAAAAACTATAAGGGAAAAAAACGAAGTAAATTACAATAAGTCCCTCGTCTACGGCTTTCTTTCTTTCTCAACGGCGGTCACAGTACGTCTTCTGCTTTGCATACATATCGTAGGTCTTGGTGTACAAATCAACATCTGCTCAACAGAAGAAATGATAAGTCGCACGAATACGAGGATGTGAGCCATCCAAAATACGAACCGCTCGTTGTTTCCGAAAGCGTCATTGATATTGTAGTCTCGAACGACGATTGGTTTTGTATCACGGACTAAAAATGACTGCGGAAAGACGAGCGAGTAACTCAAAAAAAAGACGACCGCGGAGAATGGGTGATGGAGGCGAATCGACTCGAGCCTCCTACAAGGACGTAAACAATAAAGGACAAATCTTGTAGAATTCGTGTACGAGCCGAGCATAGTTCGCATCCACCGACTCGCCGTAAAATATAAGAATATAATTATGGTAAACCCTTTTTTCCGCCAAATTCCAATCATCTTTTCTTCTTCATCTACTCTCTTTTTTCCCTCGAAACCACTGGCGGGCAAATTTAACAATACTCGTGACAAACTCTCGTCCAACGAGAAAACTGCGTTCGCTTGGTTTTCGCTCTTTTTTAAATTACTCCTTTTTTAATTTAATCATTGATAAACGCGTTAACGACAACTGTGACTTTTTTTTCAAACGAATTCGTTCATCTTAGAAGGATATTCGATAATCTTAAAAAATACAATTATCATCGGAAATCGGAAGAAAGTTAACCAACTCTGACTCGAAATATTCAAGAGAT
The DNA here is from genome assembly GCA_018907195.1 of Dolichoris vasculosae. Lineage (NCBI taxonomy): Eukaryota > Metazoa > Arthropoda > Insecta > Hymenoptera > Agaonidae > Dolichoris > Dolichoris vasculosae. The sequence goes on from JACCHY010000002.1 coordinate 24,588,992, forward strand.
ACCGTAAACCTAGGCTAAAGCAGTTTTCCAAGTTAAACATCAGCGAGATATATTTTTGAATTTTGACGATCCGACTTACGTGTATTTCGTTTTTGTGTTTACAGCGTGACTAATCGCACGCACTCGTCGCAAATTTAGCCCGCCAGTAAAAGGTACAGCGTAGTATCTAATAACCCGAATTAGACTCTCGCCCATCAAGCCAACCAAACAGATATAGTGCAATACGATTACACGAGACGAACTGTCATTGTAAACATCAACTCTTAGCTACTAACGATAGGTATCATAGCAAATAGTAATAATCGTAGTTAATTATAGCGATCGTTAGAATTAGCAGTAATAAGTAATTATAGTACGTAGTTTATACCCCCATGTACACGCATATGTTATACCTAACACAGTTGATCTTTCCCGTTTATTCGTCATTTCTTCGGTACCATTATTATTATTATTTTATTTGTTTATTTGTTTATGTTCTATTACGATTATTTCCTTTTTCATACATTGTATAGAAAACTTTGTTCGTTATGCATATAATCCCTGGCATGATATAGATAAATAATGTTCGCCGTTGCAAACACCTTTTTTTCTCGTTTGCTCGGCGCTCGACAAACTATTGTTTTCTTTCGATTACCGTTCGATCGTCGATTTGTTTGTTTGTTCGTTCGTTTGAATATTTTTCGTTTTTTTATATTTTTTTACAGCTGCTTATTTTATTTTAGGCGTAGTTTGATTATTTTCTCATATTCATTTTATCGCGCTTGTCGAACAAACGAAGATGGGAAAATTGGCGAAATTTCAAATCTGCGTAGATCAATCGGACTTTAATGGAACGCGGTTTCTCCGAATGTACATCTCGAGGCCATCGTATCGATAAAATGGCCAAAATTAAATACGAAATTTTCAACATTTTTCCCCGTTCCGTCTGTATTTTGCATCATCATTTTTTTTAAAGACTCATCTGGCTATGGGATTTTATATTTAGCCTAATTAAGACGTTGAATAATCGTAATTTTTATTTTTTTTTTTTAGAAATTTTAATATGGTTTTTATTAAAAATATAAATTCCTTTCGTATATATCAGTCGATTACATATTTTCTATTAGCTTACATGTCTACGTAAATATCATTTTTATTTTTTATCGAATGTGCAATTCGTACGATGTTCGATTCTCAACACGGATACTCGAATGATCAAGCAATTCTTGAAGATTCGAGTATGGAACATCGCAAAAATCGTGAATTTCGAATTTCTTCTTATCAAATAAGTGAAATCCCAGTCGCCGGATGAGAATCATATCGAAAAAAAACGGATCGGGAGGAAAACTATTCGATTTCGCAGTTTGTGTAATTTCCACATTCTCGGAAATTGTTTATAATTTAGTTGAGATGGCCGAAAAATGTACCACGGATTCACCGTTTATTCGTAAGATCAGTCATAGTTTTCGTAGAAAAATTGTTCAAAAATTTTAAATGCTTCTCGTAATAAATTATGTTAATATTTTTTAATTTTTCATTGTAAATTATCAGTATCAAGGTATGTATGCTTATTTTTTTCCAGAGTCTTATATACGGCAGTCTATTGTTTCATATTCCGCTTCGGTTTTTTTCAAATGCAGAAAACGGCACGATTTGTGAATATTTTATTTATTTGGCTTTTTTGCATTACTTTTATTGTTACCCCCTTAGACATTATTGAATAACGTGAAAATTTATCTTGGAAACGTTTAAATTGATATAGGATTATGAAAATGGGCTCTCGTTTTATCATTTTCGTAACATATATATATATATATATATATATATATATATATATTATTTTCCTAAAGCGTAAGTGCTTTGTTTATTTTGTTTTTTTGTTTTTTTTATTTTTGTTATTTATACTTCTAAATTAGGACACACAAGCTATGCGATTTCATCAAATAACCGGACACAATTAATTCGTCAAAAATCCTGGATCCGTCGTAAGAATTCATTTTTCAATGTATGAAAAATACTTTTGAGGTTTTCGCTTATCCGTAATAGTATTTTTTATTCTTTCTCCATTCGGATATCGGCAATATTATTTATGTTTATATATATATATGAATATGCGTTACGTTCAAGTTTAACCAGAATGAATTTTACGGCGGAAGAATGACGATACCACATGCATGACCCATAAATTAAACATTATTGATATTTTCCTGAAGTGTTAGGCAAATCACTTTAAACGTTTACACACGCGTCCATATACGTACGCGTATGCGCGTACATACACATACGCGTATCCAAACATTTTTTTATACTTTGAAATATATTTTCATTCGTATCGTGATGTGATTCTTTTTCGTACTTTACGTCTTCCCTTTTACTAGTTATTATTCTTTACGTAGGTATATGCGCGTATAATATTTTATTTTTAATAATTTGTATGTATCTTTTTCTCGCTTCACAATGGGTAAACAATTTTAGAATAATAATAGCGATAATAATCATAATATTGATAATATATTAATAATGACAATAATAATGATAATATAATAATATAATAATATAATAATAATAATAATAATATTAATAATAATATTAATAATGATAATAATGGCAATATAGCAATTATAATGATAATAATTCTTACACCAGAAAAAACATTAAATAGTTTTCATTGTATTTCATATTACTATCTCTTTCCCTCTCTTCTCGCATTATATCTTCAATAATAATTAGCAATTTTTTTCCTTAGCGATTTCTCGTTTATCTTCATTAATCTTAGTATTTTTATTTTTCATACTCTTTTCTCCATCGCCTTTATTATATTAATTATCCTTCGATATAATATTTATCTTAAAATTTGTACTTTTATAAGGGAGGTATTGGAAGACTCAGCTGCTTCGTATCACGCACGTACTCGGCCTTCCTTCGTAGTTCGTTCCATCGTAACTGAGTATTTGCACCGAAATTTCGTTAAATTTTTTATTACAATACGTTCGAACGTATACATACGATCGGTAAACCTGGAACGCGTCTTTACTTCGTTATTATCCGTTTCGTTAAAAAGAAGATGACGGATCGCTTCGTCCGCGATTGGCTTCTGTTCTTTCGTCGTATCGCATCGGACGTTCCCGGAGAAGAGTTCCCGAGGTGCTCCTCGAATGTACCGAACGCGGAACGTCCCGGAACGATGATTCCGGACGCGGAAAATTCATGCGCAAATCGCTCAAAGACAAAAACCCACCGGAATACGGCCGATCGAAGTACAGCCAGGTCTCAAACGAAACGCGCGCAAAATCACCGCTTCGACTAACCTTGTATCGCCGTAACTCGCACACACATCGCACTAAGACTCCTGAGATTCCGTTTAGCTCCGAAGAGGTTTTTCGTTACTTTCTTAGCGCTCGCGTCTCGTCGCTCGCTTTTGGCACCGTGGATGCGAGTCTGTTTGCGAAGTACTCGAGACGTCTGCCAATTAAATTAAGCGCCATCGGAAGAGAAAAAGAAGCGAAAAGCAGAGATCCGTGCCTGAAAGGGATCGACGAGTCTCCGTTATAATCGGATGATTCCTCTCCTTCGTTTTCTTTACCTCAAAAGAAACGTAATCACGCGCAAAAAGAAGATTACGCGGCAAAGAGTCGCGGTCGTTGGGCGTAGGGGAAAGAGGAGAAAGAGGAGAAAGAGGAGAAAGAGGAGAAAGAAAAGACGTACCTTTTAAGAAGAGAAGATAAATTCGACGTTAATGGAAGTTGAGGATACCGTCAACATGTTCCGCGCGATACTTTTACCCACGAGTGCGGAAGAAAGTAACAAAGACCTCTTAACTCTATCCCCGTTCTCTTTATCGGGTGTACTTCGTTTCTCTGTAACATCGTTTCAACTTCGTAGCTTCCTCTTAGTTTCTTAATTTCCTCGCGGACGATCTTGGCGCGCGCCTTCGTGAAAAAACGTGAGTCTATATTTGTGTTTTATGCGTGCGTGTGTGTATTTGGATATTTATTTATGTGTTTATATGCGTTTTCGATTCAAAATGAACCAAAGCAACCAAAACGAACGAATAAATACGTGGAGTTTTTTTGAAAGCCTTTGCGGGGCCCTAACGTAAAGCGGATTAATCGTTGAAAGAAGAGGGACCGGAAGGGGCTTGGGTGCAGTTGATGGGTGGGGAGACGAGGCGGGAGCGGGAGACATTTAATCGAGAAGTGGAGAAATCGCATTTATCGGACAGAGGACGACTTTTCACTGAACATTATTTCGAGCAAATACCGTTAATATGTTTGATCTTGGATTCGCTTCTTACGTTTTAATAAAGTAAACGGATACGCGTTATATTTTTTGATTGCTTAAATTGTAGGAAGCAAGTTTAAAGTTCGATCGAATGGATCGCATCATTGCTAAAATTAATATTCTTTGGTGTTTCATTTTCGAATTCTTCCGTTTCATTGCGACGCTAAAAGTGAATTTTTTCCAATGTTGTTTTTTCTCTTTTCTTTCAAATCCAAGGGCTAATTATTCGAACGCGGACTCTTTAAAGAGCGATAATCTACCGCATTTTTATTCTTTTTTTTTTCTCTTTTTGAAATGCGTAAAATACCGGCGCAGAGTGAAACACGATGAAAAAAAAATAAAAGTGCTCGTTTGAAATAATGGAAAAATCCTCCCGTAATATCTGTCTCACACTTTTCAACCATTCGATCCAGACAGACGCACACAAGCGTGCCACTACGTTTTCTAACGAACCGCTTTTTAATTTTTGATGATTAGTAAAACACTCATTAATTTTATCGTAAAAAATGTTTATAAATATACGCAAACTCGGCTTTTTTTTTTATATTCGGTTAACGATTCGATCGGTATAAATCTCGTTTGCATCGGTTCGCCGTTGGATGAATTTACCGAATTGCTCGAACTACCGGGAATCGTTAACGCGTCCAATTTATCGAACGATCAGTCTACTTGTGATTTTATAAAAACTACCAATCGATTTACCGATTCGATTAAATCGACATATTCCGTATATGATTTATCGAGCAATTTTCAAAATTTTGATTTTCAGTTTTTAAGTTCGTGCGTTAATTTAGGTTGCGATTTTTGGTGAAAACTGCCAAGCTGACCGTTTTTTTTTTTTTTTTGCGGGGTACATAAATTTAGTGCGGCATCTGAAACGCAACGCGAAGGCAAATCCTCTCAATGCGCGAGTATTCTCGATGTTCGACGGCTCTTGTTATTCTTCGTTATTATTCTCTACAAGCTACGGTTACGATTAAAAGGATTACAATCTACGATATATTGATTTATTTAGTCACTCGAAAGCACGAGTAAAACTACGAATCGTTCGCTAAAATGCCTGCCGAATAAAATCGCCTTAAAGATTACACATCAAGATCATTTGTAAATAACTTTCAAAAACGCTTACCTGGCGCTATGCTTTATCGCCTTGAGCACGCGCAGTCTACTACTCTCCGCGCGTTTTATCGGGAAAAACGCTTCTTCGCTCGCTCTCGACCATTTTATTTATTACCGGTTATTAGCATCTTTTCGGAAGGTTCGGTTATTTCATATTTCGTTGGAAGATATTTAGTTTAGCGGTTATTAAACGGCGACGAGCGCGAGCCCGTTAAAATATTATCTCGAACCATCCTAGTTTTGCTGGATAATCAATGAAAACGCGGAGAAATCGAAGAAGCGTCTTCTTTACTATTATCGACCCGAGAAAATGCAAACTTGTCGTGAAAGAGTGCACAGAGCAGGGCAGTAAGACATGGAATTGCTATCACAATGTACTCTCTCTTATCTCTCGTTTCCGTTCGTTTTTATCTCGGTACTTCAGCGTTTGAAGCAACTCTTCTCTATCCCCCTTTTTATTTCTCTTTCCTTATCTCCCGCAATTTTTTCATACGCCGCCAGTCTCCAAAGGTTACTCCAAAAATAACTTCGTATTCAATTTTGATATATTCATCGCGAAAACAGAGAAAACTTACGAGAACTTTCGGTTCGCGAAAAATAAAGGCAATTTTCAAAAAATTTATACGCGCGTTTCGATAATGATGATTTTGTAGAAAAAGGTGTTTCCCCGATAAAAAGGCGTAAAACACCGCGTCAACCGCCCTTCGCTATAAAAAACGATCCCCTTATTCCTCTTTATAAAAAACAGTATAAAAATTCCATCGTAAAAATTGCTTCTGAAAAATTCTCTTCCCTCCCACTCGAGGACTCAATAATGCCTTAAATGTTAACGTATCGCTTTCGAATACCACGTAGCCAATCTAGGATTTTTTTTTTCATTTTTATAGTAGTATATAACCGATTTTCCGATTTCGAACGTCTGACACGCGGATACATTTCTCTACCCACACACCCTGCGTACTTTAAACTTTCCAATTGTTAAAATTTTTCGGATTCAAATTGTTACCACCTATGATTGACACAAACTTTTTCCCTCTTTGTTTTCGTTTAATCCCGATGGAGCGGCACTCCCATGCTTTCGTTTCCCATTGATCCTTTTTCCCTATTATCCTCGCTCGTTTTCCGCGCTCTCTCTCACTCTCTCTCTCTCTCTCTCTCTCTTTCACTCTCCGTCGCCGATTTACATATCTCTCTTTGTCAAGCTGTCCCGTTTGGTCCGCACTACCAGCATGAGTTCGCTCTTTGCATCGCAAAGTACGTTTGTTACTATTTTGTCACCTCTCCTTCATTATTTTTTGGATCGCTTCCATGCCTGCCGTCCGATCGGTATCCTCCTTATTAAAAAACACTTAAATCGATATCACCTACATAAGTAGCTTACTAGGCCTAACTCGTTTAAGTATTTACTCTTAACCTTTCGTTAGATTAAACTCGAAATGGGATGCTGGGGTGTAGAGGGTCGGAGACTATGCTAAAAATGTATTTACGTTTAGATGCGCAAACTATTACTACGCGTGGACGACTAAGGAAAATCCAGCTATACGTATGCGTATAAATATCGATATTTATCTTGAGAATAATGACAACGCCGACGACATTGCGATAAAGTTGTTGCAAGGTTTGAATTTTGTCAAATGCGTGGTTTGAGCGCTAAAGTCAAGATTATACGCGTCTTTATTTTTATCGTTTTTACCCCTTTTCCGATCCGAGACCAATTTGAATTAAAATTAGTTTTTTTCCCTTTAACTTTCGTCGTTTCGATTCAATCTTTTCCTTTACTCGTCGTCGACTCGTTCCTTTAAAAAAGATTTTTACCTCGTCTCTCTGCGAGTTTATTCTTAATCGATTAACTAGAGAACTAAGACGATTAATTTTTTTTTCAAACACGACACCAATTTTTAAAAAAATAAGGTACAAAATTATATACTTTTTACTTTGATGCAAATTCTTATCACGTCTACGATTTTTACCGATTCCCTCCTGTTTTTAGAACTTTCGCTCTTCTTGATTTTTTTTTCTTTTTTTTTTAATTAATTTTTTCAAAACTCTTGCTTAAAAACACAGCCGAATAAAAATACTCCAAAATTACGCGAGCTAATAATAAATTAGTACATCGTTTCATAAATACAGCTTCGTTAGAGCTAATAGTAATTTATCTTTTTTGCGTCTTTTATTCCGACCATTCGTTTCGTATTATATTCCTTATTCCTTTATATTTTAACATTCGAATTGCTTGACTTTTAAGCTCTCGTTGTGCACGCTCAAATGCACGCTAAGAAAGTTATCGTCCATCGGTCATTTAGTTTTTAAATAGAAAAAATTTAGTAAAAATCCTTATTTTCCGAATTCGTACGTCGATTACAGTTGCTCGTAATTCTCGGTCTCTTAAATTTATAAATATTCCACTCGCGGGTATTTTTACGCGTATGCGATACACAACTCGGACGTAACGTCGGGCATCGATAAGCAAATTACGAGTAAAAATAAGACGCTGCTACGATATTAGGAAAGAGCATTGCTTAGCCGACTCTCGATTATCTCGACGCGAGTTTCACAAACTCTCAGAAAAAAAAAAAACAGTTTCTTATCGGCAAAGTCTCCGAATTCACGACGCGCACATGCACTTAAGAATTATACACCAAAGTCGCCTCGAGTCGTCATTATGACAGTTTTTCTATTATGCACGACATTTTTACACGACGATGAAAATGGAAACGAAGGGAAACTTATATCGGTACACGTACAAAGACACGTAATTTCTATTAGCGCAAGAGTTCGCTGCGAAAAAACTAAAATGTAGAGTCACTGCCTCGAAGCTCGTAAATGATGAATAGACGTATTTTATGCAAGTATGGCGACAATCGCACTCCTCCAAATGCGTTCGGAGCGATGACTTAACGCGCGCCAGATGTCGATTAATCCGATATCGATCTTCTCCGGTTACGAGCAATAAAAATAACCAACCGCTTATAAATTGTATTACGTACAAGCAAAGTAGGTTTATTTTCAAAATTTACTCTCCCGAGCTAAAATACCTTTATTTAACCAATCGCAAGCCTCGGCAGATCGACTTACAAGCTTTTTTTTTCTCTATCAGCGTATAGCGGTACATTCACGCATCATTCGTACACACGTTGGATGTGAATCGTAGTGAATAATTGGAGGTATTATAAAATGAAGGGAGTGTGACGTATGGGGAAAGAAAAATTGCAATCTGGCTTTTATATGTATACGTAAAATGTTACGACGGTAATCTATAAGCTATTACGCGCCAGTTTGTATATTATAGGGCGTTGGAAAAACGTCTTTATATAGTGATTCGTGATATTTTATCTTAATTAGTGCTTATTATATATGACACGCCTATACGCATATATCATCGTGTAAACTCTTATGCATACATGTATAGATTCTATAGACAGACGATAAGTATTTCATCCGATGAAGGGAATTATAAATAGTATGATTAACTTTTAATTCTACCGTACAGCAGATCTACACATAATATTCGCGATTCTCGAAACTATTTATTCACGTGTTTATCTTTATTTATTTTAAATCGTTAGTTCTTCAAGACGCATGTATGTATTTTTTTCTTTTTATATATTTTTCTCTCCGGCTTTATATTATTTCCCACTCTTAGTAAAATTTCTTTTTTCTTTCAACCGAGCTTCGTTCCCCCCACTTTTTCTCATATTTTCTTATGTTCGCTTTATCTCGTTATCGCAGTTACAGCATCCGAATCCCTTGGTCCTAGGTAAAACCCGACTGGACTCGCATACGCCATCTGCTCGTCGCCAGAATTTCGTAGCTCCCGTCTTTCCAGATTTTTCTCCTTTTTTCCTTCTCGACCGATTATCTACCTTTCGTTTTTAACAAGTACGATCGACACCAATTCGTATTCATCGGATCTATCTCTCGGAGATAATCCTTTTCCGGCGACCGTATTCGTTTCGGCTATCCAGATCCAAGGTGATGGAATTTGGACAGCCGAGTAGGCCAAAACTGGAGCGCAAGGGACGTGGACACCTTTGAGGTTTTTAGGAAAATGATAATTCTTGGAAACAAGAGTCAGCTTAAGATCACTCGATGGAGGAATCGCTGCCGTGGGATCAGTGGGAAAGGCTAGACAAAACAGAGATCTGGCTGCAAGAACATCACAGTGGCATAGATGCTGCCCAAGGAATAGCATCCGCTTCTTTTTTTTTCCTATGTACATTTGTACCATAGCCAACGCATTTCGATAGGTTCGATATAGACAGTCGAGCTCCCAGAGAGAAACAATTAGTGTGGGCGAAGAAAACAAAAATGAAATAATAATAATAAAAACTAACTAAAATAATGCTAAGGAAAATAATAGATAAGCAGGGGAAAAAAGAAAACAAAATTACACAAATAAATCGTTCGTTTAAATTTTTCACTTTATTGAAATTGCAGTTAATAATATTATGAGTAATTTAAGAAAAAAATAGGTGGAGGAAAAGGTGCATTATTTATTTTTTTTTCCTTTTCTTGTCCTCGGTATTGAAAACAAAAATAAAAATGGTGAGCGTGGATCTTGAAAATTCAAATAAAAAGGCGAATCGATAATAATATTAATAATAAACTATTAATTAATAATATATATACGCTACGTAAATACTAAATTTTAAAAATTAAAAGAAAAAACCTAAAAACAGTCATTCTCTCACTTTTCCTCCCTTTGCGTCGCCTCGTCTATGTACATCTTACCGAAAGCAAGTCTTCGCATAAATAAAACAATAATGACTTCATTGTCGACTGGGAACTCGACTCCTTCAACCGCAGAGTGTGAAAGACAGCCGGTATATATTTATGTGTGTGTACTTGCATTGTCGACCTCAACGATCGCCGCCTCTGACTTCTTTAATTGTACTGAGTTCCCTAGTATTATGACGACCTGGACGGGAGCCGCGATTGAAAAAAAATATCTTATCATTTGCGAAAAGGGCACTTTACAGGCGTACGTTTATTCGCGTAAGGTAAAAAGTTATGAGCGTTCCAAAATTGAAACTGTAAGGTTCGTTCGTTCGTTCGTTCACTGCGTTTAACAAAGTTACATCAAAGCGAAGGCTTGTTTCGAATTTAGTCAAGAAAGAAGTCAAATGCGCCGATCGTCACGGTATGCGGCTGATAAAAATGAAACGAAAATGAAAAAAAAAAAATCACTCTCCAGTAGCACAGTATAAATTTCTTTTTCCCGTTCCTCTCGATTCTCGCTCTCTTTTTTCCTTCTGTTTAACCACGTCATATAACAACGGTCAATGTACATATGTATACAACGTCACAAACTCCACTTGGGAAGGAGACGTGCAGGTAGTAATTTTTTCATAAATATATTCCTACTTAATGCAAAAAACAGCGGAGAATTATTCATTATTTTTTTATGACTTACGACTTACTCGCCTAAATCGATCCTTTTATATTCAACTTCATTGTCATTGTTTTTTCGTATTATTATTCTTGCATTTTTTTTTGTATTATTATATTCCGTTAGTTTATTAACTCCGTAACTTTATAAAAATGCAATAACGGGGATAAGTAAAACAGGCAATTTGACTAAAAACAACGAAAAACCAGTATCTATTACATTTATATACCAGCAGAGATTTCATCAACTTGCTCTGCGATTTCATTTCTTCACACATACATCATCATTATAATCTCTATCTTTCGTTCATACTTGATCGTTTCGTCAAACTCAATCGCTCGAGGATATCACGTATACATTTTTCTCGGTCAGATCTGATCATTGAAAACCGGAAGTGAAGAAGACACCTCGGCTCGATTGACACGCCGCGATCATAGAATACCACCGTTTTTTCGATTTTCATTCGTATGCTCGTTTAAATTACTATTATTTCAATAGAACGCAAAAATGCTCTTCTATTTCAAAAACAAACACTTAAAGTCAACACTACATTGTACCTCACAAGAACTAATTATAAGCGTCTTTTTTTTTTACTTCTTTTTTTTTAGAAACGTATACACGCATCTAAATTTTCTCTAATACAAAAAAGGAAGTAAGCTCGTTTAAAAACGGTTTATTCAATGCGTTGTTGGAATATTATTCACCTATCCATATTTCGCGATCTTCCAAACTACTATATTCGAACTGTCCATCCGCGAGTTTTACTCGCCAACCGGTGGCTAATTACTCTTCTCTTCTCTTATCTTTCTCAAATTCTCCCTCTCTCATTTTCTCCCTTTCTTTCTTTCTTTCATTCTCTCTCTTTCTCTCTCTCTCTCTCTACCTATGCATCTAGTTCTAATCGTATTTAAGATACGCGTCATATACGTAATTTTCAAGAGACGATTACCTCGACTGTTATTTGTCTCGGCAACTTTCTCCTGAACTGCCCCTCGAACTAAAAATTAACCTGGTTCATAAACAAGAAGTGGAATCTCATTCGGCGAGTCAACGCTGTTAAGAAATTACGTACTATTCAAATTTCAATACGAACGATCGAATAAATAGCGAAGATACATTCTCTGGTAGTTCGAAGGTTAGCACAGGTGAAAAAAGGAAACGGCCTGCCAGTCTCGGCGCTCCGTACGTAAATATATCTATAGTTGTCTACCACAGCTGGAAAAACCTTAACATCTACGATATACACTTCTATATACTTCTAAATTACACATTGATAATAAAACGGTTCATTTTTTTTCATAGAAATCGATTAATTAACTGAGTTTCGCATTTGCTGAGTACTCGCACGGCTGAGCACGTTCCTGTATGCATGTACACATGTATATATATATATATAAATATATATATAAATATATATATATACATATGTGTATATATTATACATGTATGTATATATACATATCGTAGAAGAAGAAAACCTTGTCTGTGCATGTACATCATTTTTCTTTGTACGACACGGGTAGCCAACCTTTTATTTCCGTTCCTTCTCGCCCAATTGATTCCTTCTGATTGATTTATCCAAATCATCGTTCCAAACCCTAAAAGCTTTTCCGCGCCTTGGTACTTCAACGTTCAACGTCGTGCTATCAAATATTTAAGCGAAAACTCCAAACTCCAAACTCCAAACTCTAAACTCCATACTCTTAGTATATTTGTTTTTTTACTCTTTTCTTTTGAGTTTTCCTCTCCTTCCCTTAAGTTCAATGATAAAAAATCACTATTCTAAACTATATCCATATAGTTCAACCACAAAAATTCTTATCCACAATTCTATCTCTTTTTTATCCTTTAAATATCAACTTACACAACACCTTTGCTTCTAGAATATATTTGAATGATGAAGCTATGCGGCGTATATATATCTCTCCTTCTCTCCTCTCTTTCTATGTCTATCGTAAAACCTGACAAGTCGCCGCCCCGATGGCCGTATACTCGCGAACGATCGGTCGTAATAAAAAACACTATATTTATATGTTCATCGATGCATCGATGCATCGATTCACAGACTCGCTTCTTGAATTTCTATTAAACTACGTACAAATTTCGTCAAAAAATGTATCTATAAATGATTTTATATAACTCGTCTCTCGCTCTTTGGTCACTGGCCAAAACATTACTTTTTATATATAAAAATGAATATCAACGATACACACCGATCGCTCGCAGATATATATTAACCAACCCGCCGCTCTTTCTCAATTATATATAGCCTTATAAATCTCTTCAAAAAACATCAATACAAAATTTTCTTCGTTTGGTCCATCGTGCCGGCGTTTTACCAAGTCTCCTCCGATTCTAGTTGCCTCGATGAAACTAACCGCTCGCGATGAAGGAAATTCGTAAAAACCATTACAGAGTAAAGTGGTATTTGAAAATTAAAAAAAATCGTTATAACCTATCTACTTATGAAATCGCAAAAATCCTTATTAGAGCACATCGATCAAACACTTCGTACTTTTTAAAAATACGCTTGAAATAGAAAATCGGAGACTTACCGTTACTTTTCTTATATAATTCAAGACATAAAATGAAATCTCGAGCGGAACAACTCTATATACCAGATATATCGAGTTGCGCTCACGCAAAAACCTTAACACACTTATACGTCTCTTATATATGTTTGTTTCGCTTATAGATCCTTAAAATTGCTTTCTTTCTTAACTTAACTGTTCTCTTTTCACTCTCTTGACATAAATCTATTAACACGCTTTATTTATTTACTTCTTTTCTTTTTTCATCCTTGCAATCTCGCTTTATTCCCATTTCCGTATCAAAGTATCGTTTACCTTTGTCTTCCTCCCTCCGCCAAGAAATTGTTGACATCGAGATAGATAAAACCCGAGAGTGCTGAATACAGTTTATTTTATTTTTTTTTCTTTTTTTGTTTCAACTTTTGACGAATAGAAAAACTCAGTTTCGTTTCACTAACACTTATCACTGGTACATGCTCCATATATTTATACTTATATTTATTATTTCTTCAAAGTAGACTTCGCAAGATGCACTTTTGAATATGTTTATTTTATTCGTCTTTATATTTATTGTAGAATCTTCTTTGCTATTACGCGTCTTCCGAGTTGGAACTTTAAAGATTCTTGAAAAGATGAATTTCATAAAAAACAGCTAATATTATTTTTTACTCGAACGAAACTGAATAAATCAATTTTCAAAAACTACGAATTCTCTTCTCATTGTTATCGGTGCAAAACTTGACCCGTTTCATTCGAATGAGGAAAAGTGCTTTTGCTCTGTTCGATTTAGTAATTCCGAGATTTTAAGAAGAAAACTTGCGGAAAATCGCGTTTGGCACTCTGAGAAATTTACTTATCGTCCATTGTAGAGATAAATTTATTATATTTATTATTTTCAATTTTGAAGGACATTGCGCACTGCCATATCGAAGCTGTTCACTCTTTTTAAATTCTTTTCTTACATTTCTCAAATTATTTCAGCTTGCGTATACATGTAATAAATCGTTAAATCTAGATTGAAATGTTTGTTTGCTCTCGCTATTATCTCATGTATATTCTTCTTTATCTCTCTTTTGATGTTTTAGTATGTACAGGATGCAAGTTTTTTTTGTTTTTTTTTTGGAATTTATGAAAGTATTTAAAAGAATTAATAGTTATTATTGTCACTAAAAATTGTGAAAATGTTATAAAAATTTACTAATTCGTGTAACTATAATTGGTCTTTTGGGAATTAGCTATCTCTTAATAAGATATTTAATTATTATAAAAAGAAACGATCTTTCATTCTTAATTTCAAAGAATCAAAAAAGTCAAACTAATCACCTTCCAATCACAGTTACTAGATCAAGTGATATACAGCTAATCAACAGTTTTATAATTGAGAATAACCTGAATACTTAACAGAGTTTTTAAAACAAATAATCTCACTTTAAAATTTTTTTATTACGATGCACGTTCTCTTATATAGAAAAATAAGAAGATGGCTAATATAAGAAAGTAGTATTTCTTTATGCCTTGACAATCGATAAAAAAAAAATGAAATTGGTGAAAACATTAATAAACGAGAAATAATTTTTTTGCAATATAATGTTATCTGTTCTCATTGACTTTTAATACATACAAAAGAAGAAATAGTACTAATATATATGCAATCAATATACACAAATAACAGCTTGATAGACGTTATCTAATTTAGATAGGATGCATTTATTTAGTGTCTTAGGTACTTAGTAGAGCTGATATGAAAAGTGTCATATCCAAGCTCAATACGAATATTGACTCATCGGCTAGTATATTGTAAATTTAAATCAACAATATAACAACTGTGGATGACTCCAAAATTCATTTTATTTTATTTTATTTTATTTTTTTAGATACTCTATAGAAATACTTAAAAGCAGACTAGAGAAACTAAGGATTGACAATCCTATAAAATTTGAATTGAATAGGTCTGGGTACTAGTCCATCTTCCATTTCGATTTCAGTAATATCAAAAGCGATCAAAGTGCCTAAAGGAACTGACAATTATGTAAAAGGTAACTTAAAAATAATTCTTCTAGACCGTAAAATTATAATCGAAATCTTCCAATGAGTTGCATGAAAAATATTAGAAATGTCTATCGCATCTCGAGTTATACCATCAGAAGGAGCTTCTTAAAAAAAAGAGACTTCGCCACTTCTGAACGTATCAGAGACAAATTAGCTTCATAAGACAATATCAAAAGCTCCCAAAACAAAACCATCTAGTTATTTCCGAATAAATTTAACAGCTTTCCTAACGACAAACTTGTTTGACAAAGAATCCGAGTCACATCTACGTCATCTTCATAATTATATTTTCATCATGAATACACTAGAAGGATATTTGCGATGGAAATTACTCAAGTATTTTAAAAAGTGAATTCAATGTAAGTTTCGATTTCTCTGAAAAGGTAAAAGCGAAGTGAAATATGTAAAAAGGTACGCGCTCAATTACCACGATCAAGTGATCTTGGTGCTAGTGGGACGGCCGCTATGGTTGGATAGCAACGACCAGCATCGCCAAGAGATATTACTTTTTTAATTCATTATTACGTTTTTTATTTTTCTTAATCCTTTCTTTCTCTTTAAAATTTACTTGCCTCAGGTATTCCCTATATCGAAGCCTCGAAGTTCGGATCTTTAATTTCCTTTGCATAGAATACGTTTTCATTAAAATTTTTTGCTTTACCTGAAAAATCCAGAAATATGAATTTCGTCCATTATTATTTCAATATTTTTACAAGTGAACGAACCAACTGTATTGTATCATTATATATACATACGTTTACGTATACATATATATATTTATATATACATATATATATATTTGTATATGCAACGAGTAAAGCAAATTAAAGAGACGAACACGACGAGACCGATAGTAAAAACAAAAGGCAAAACCTTTAACGTGAAAATTATTTAATCGTACGCGTGTCGCAGATCCTTAAACAAAACAACATGGCCGCCTAAACGTATAAACTAATAAAATGTAAAAAAAACAACGTTCTCGATTATCTAAGTAACAAACAATAGCACTCTTCATTTATTTTTTCCTAAATTCAAGGTGGATTTTACACACAAGTTGAGTGACACCTGTCGCGTTTCTACATTTGCATTTGTAAGTTTTTATTATTTGTACGCTGGCAACCGGAGAGATCCGTGAACGATTGGCCAATCATCCTTAAAAGTCCGTGTACGAATAACGCGATCTGGTCGAATTTTAATTTTTGGTTTTTGTTCCAATATCGTTCGAGCTAAAAGAAAAAAGGCCGGTACAAAAAATCTTTTGTTTTTTTTTTGCGTTTTGTTTTTGTTTGGTTTTGGTTTTGTTTTTCTCGCCGAAAATTTGTACGCTCTAAGGCCGTGGATCCGTTAGCTATTCGAAGGATTTTCTTGGAAGTTCGGTTCACTAATGTTTCTCGGTTCGAATAATCAACTATTAACTCCAAAAATTCTATCGCATCGTTGCGCAACTTAAAATTAACTAGCTATATTACAAGTACACAATCGCAATGATCGTTATACACGGAATTACATTCCAGTAACGCGAAAAAAAAGTCGAAAAGAAAACGAAAGAAAAACAAAGCGGAAGAGCTTACGGATCCACAGGCTTACCAACGTCACCGTTAAAAAGACTCGAAGACTCGTAAAGAAGTAGAAAAGAGAAAATTTAAAAGACAGGGGATCGCGAAGCACCGACTTTCAAGGGCGATGAAAATATCATTACTCGTCCCTGACATAATTCTCTCTTCAGCGTTCACGGACTCCCCGGCCATTCCTATAAAATCCCGGCGCGTGTACGATTTCCCGTTGTAGGCCGACTTTAGGCGCTCTATCTCCCGTCATTATTTATTTGCCCATGACTCATGCACGCACAACAACAAAATTATGACAAAATTCACACGCACTACTTAAACACACAAGCATTATAAACGAAGTCTCCCTTCTTTTACGTGAACCTGATCTATTTTATGCAATGTCTTCTTGGTTCGTGGCTTCTCTTCCGGCGGAGCGAGGAATTCCTTTCGATTTCTTCATTGCGTCCTATCGTTTTTAAAGTAGGGTCGCCCTGAGGAGGGCCATCAGAGGGCTCGAAGAAAAGTTGGCCGTCGCCGCGTTGTCCCAACAGCGCTGGGCCTCCGAGAGCCGTCCACCGGCTACGGCGGCCAGTTTCCTTGCTTGTTAGGGCCAGGGACTGTAAAGCTGGAAGTGCTCGCGAGTGAAACAGGATGTCAGGGGCTTGACGAAGTGGGCGTCGACCGCGCGACAATGCGGACAGGCGAACACGCGGCTGTAGTCCGAATAGAAGTTGAGCCGTTGGTGCGGATAGATCAGCGGCTTGTGGCAACTGTTGCACTGTGAAGACCAAAACAAAAATCCGGTGATTATGTACGTTGGCTTAGCGCCCCCTCTTCTCCGATCTGTGATTAATCGTTATTTCGTTGTTGATGTAAACGATAATCGACGATTCAATGCGGTTTCGTCGCGGTAAATGAGAAAGAAAAGAAAAGCTCCATTGATCATGGAATATCGCTGGAAAAACAACTGTTCGATCACATTTATCCGTGCCTCGTTCCAATTGCGTTATTCGTTCAAAAAGTATTTACCGTAATGGAAAATGTGCTGACTGTCCCTGTGAACTATATACGTAGTAGTTGACGGGAAATAAATAATATTTATTCGCAAGGACATTTCATTTAAACGCACTTTATGTTTTAGTACTTTGATAACGTTCGTGTTATTCCTTAACTTTCTCAAAAGTTTATTTATCGTGGTAATTACTTTATGATTAAATATCGCCGATTCAATAAGATATTAACCGCGCATATGTACATAGAAAAATTTATGTTTATTCGATTTATCTCGTTCGAACGTATAAAATACGATGCAATATTTATATTTTTCTTTTCGTTGTAATTTTCTTACGGATCACAGCTTTCTACTCTATTTCAAATTTTTAGCAATCCGAAAATACAAATGTAATATAATTTAATAAATATCGACGTTTCGCGTTAATCTACACACATACGAATACAAAAACGAAGGTTTGACGTATTTTTCCATTACATCGAAACTTAATTATTGGATATAAAAAAATATTTTAAGAAATTATTTTAAAACCTTGTTTAATTACTTATAAATTCAGATATATAAATCGATATCATTTTAAAACGTCGGTTTTCTTATCGATAGACCGGAACATTCTCAAATTGATTTTAACGGAAAATTCATCCGACCCGTAAAAAAATTAAACGCTCGATCGTAATCCCCTAGGCACAAAGGCCCAAAAAACTTAGTTCGAAACAATAGGAACGAAAAGAATAGCGCAAAGTTTTTACGCGCATCGCGTATTCGTTTATAGGTCAATCAAGATTAAAGCTACGCGAGTTTTATAAATACAGTATTAACAGTGCCTCGACTGCGGAGGCTCGATTCGTTTACCTTGAGACGCTCGGTGCAACAGGGCATAGCGGCGAATATATCGTAGCTGTACATCGTTCCCAGGACGAGGCTTGAACCGTCCCAAGGTTGGGTACAGGATCGGCAACGGACCGGAGCACCGCCGCTCCCCTCGAGGCAGCTCATACACACGGCCGACAAGAACTGCGTGCGACCCTCGACCTTCACCTGCAGCCATTCAAGAAAAGGAGGGGATACCCAACGCATTAACGTACGGTTGCACCTCTCGTTCATTTATCATTTAGTTCACCCAGATCTTGCGTACCTCCGACCCGCTTTTTCATTCTTGCTCTTTTTTGTCTCTCGCTTACTCTGCGCGCCTCTCTTTTCATTTCAGAATGAAAATCATTACGAGCGGCTCGTCGAAGTTACGCAAGACTCGAAATGGATAATTCGGTGGGCCCAACCTCGAGTTTACAACTAGGGTGATGAAAAATCGCGTACTCGTTGGAAACTGGATAGTTAAAAATGGATTCTTTTTATTTATCGAATGGGATGTTATTCTGGAGAAAAATTTCGCTCTTTACATGACGAAATTTGTAAAATTACAAATGAGACGTGTACGAAAATATCGGTTTACCGACACCGCGTACAATGTACGAACTAAATAGGGCGTAAAGTTTTCGATTAATCATAATATTGTAACGCGTGGGAATTAACGTTTTAATAATTCAAATCTTACATCATAAAAAATTTCAACGCGTGAAATGTATACCGAGACGTACCGAAAATATCCAAACGAAAAATTGATATTGATCGAAAGCGACGCAAAATCTTTCTTAATAAAAAAGACATCTACAGATGCACCGATAACGTCGGTCTTCAAAATTTTACCGCAAGTGTTTCTCGGATAAAATCCCGACTTTCGATTCGGAAAACAGCCAAAGAATTACAAATTCGAAGACGTTTTTAAAAAAATCGCGTCGATCAGAGACGAAGGTCGTTAACTCGGGTTGTTTAAAAATTCGTTGGAAAGTTCGAGTCTAGCTCTTAATAAACGCGATCGTAAGCATGAATTTTGAAAGAAAAAAAATATCATCGTTGCAATCGCGACGCATAAATAAAGGCGACAGCGCGTTCATCTTAAGATTACAAGATTTCGATGCAAGCGAAAGAAGATTACGCATTATCGGATTGACTTATCGGCGAGGCCCACCTTTCGACCACAAAGGTAATCGCGAACAAAGGCATAAATATTACTTACCTCGGCGCAGGCGGCGGAGTGTTGCCGTGGGGAAAGAAAGAAGGTGCCGTCTACCAGGGGATATCTATCAAAGACTAGCATCGCCGCACGACACAGGACGCAGGAGACCCTCGACCACTGCAGTGCCGCCAGGGTCGACAAGATGAAGCATCTGGTGTCGTCGTTACCGTGATTGCCCTCGTCTTCCATCTGCAAGCGTCAAAAACCAAAAAAATACTCATTACACTTACTACCTTCAAAAAAATGTCATCAATCTACGAATCACCTAATCTAGCTTTATTTTTAAGGGATGATTCCGCGAGTCTCTAGGGTGACGATGTTGCCACCGTTTGTTTGCACTTTTTTCTCTTTTTTTCCATTTTTCCTTATTTTCTTTTTTCATCTGTGTACATAGGTTCGGCCAAATTTGTTTCGGAAATTGAATTCAATGAAAATAAATCCCCCTCTTTCTTAATCGCTAAAATCTACTTTTCTGGATAAATCAACGCGTACACGTTAAAAACACGGGCGTAAAGTATGTTTTTTAACGATTAACGATCATTAATCATCGTTTCGCCAATTCTTTCGATTTCTATTTATTTAACGACGAAACGTTTTAAAATAAACCAAAATTTATCATCCGTATTATTATTAATAAAAGTTTATTATTCTTTGTATCGGTCGTTGCTTTTACATCAATTTTAATCTTATATAAAACTGAAATATTACGGTGGCACGAGTTGTAAAAATATAGAGAAATTTTTATCCAGTAATGAAATAATCCCACGCAACGGTAGTTGGTAAAAAATTAATTTTTTTTTCTTTTACGATACAACCGAAAAACTTTCCTCCTACTTCGTCGTCGCTACGCGTACGAATCTTTTAAAGCCAACTTATCGCGTTTATAAAAATATTATCGATTCGCCGAAAAAAAAACGAAAGAAAAACAAGATCCAAATGGAACCCGTAAGAACCTTTCCCTCGCTGTATAATTCTAATACGCGATTCTAGCGAACACACGCACTCGCACTCTCACGCATACACACGCAATCCAAGCACGTACAACGCGTACGTCACAAAAGCAGCATCCGCATAACGGCTCGTTAAATCGTCGAAAGGACGACCCCGGGGCAACGGTGATGCCAACCCAGAGAAATATCCACCTAGCAAAATCTTTCTCCCTTTCGTTCCCTCGTTCTCCTCCTCCTCTTCCTCCTCCTCTTCATCGTCATCCTCATCCTCATCCTCATCCTCATCCTCATCCTCATCCTCATCCTCTCTTTCTTTCTTCCTGTCCCTTTCGCTCGCTCTCTCTCTCTTTCTCTTTCTCTTATATGCGCATTCGTGCAGTTAAAAGCGAGCAGCCACGACGACATGGACGTTTATAACAGCCGTAAATAAAACCCCCGCCTCGCACAGGTCGTAAGATTCGTCCAGTGTGCTACAAGAGAATAGCGTGTCTCCGTAGGTAGAGGCGCACTCTAAAATGGTGTCGCGTAATGCGAAGAATTTTTTTAGTATTAAAAATACTTTGTGCCAAGTGGAGAAGCGAGGCTAGTTAAGTCTTGTAAAATGTACTTGAATAAATATTTAACGAAAACTGTTAGCTGATAAATATAGGAAAACCAAAGGATTTACGTTCGCTTTTATTACAAATTGTAATTATCTAATCGTTTTACCGGCGAACGATGTAAAATGTTGGTACTCCGATAGAAATTAAAATACTTTATATCTTATAAATGTCGAAATAAATAAATAAATAATATTTAACGTGATATTTATATTAATTATAGATATATCCTTAACGTTACTACCGAATAAAATACGAAAATAGTAACTGAAAAACGAGTAGTTTGTTTTTATTACCTTGTATAATTATAAATAATTAAAGACAAAATGTGCTATTAGATAATTATAAATAATTTTTTAAGAAACTATACTTATTAAATCTAATTTTTTAAATATCCTTATAAAAATGAAACGGTGTAAAATTAGTAGCCCCGATATAAGTAAACCCAATATAAAAGTAAATATATAACTTGTAACTTAAATTGGTATGCTTATAAATGCTAATAAATTGAAATTTTTAGATTCGTGATTAAAATTACGTTATATTTATCGCTCGATGTAAAAGAGATAACTAATATGCGTGTACCGACATTTTCCAATTTAATATCCGTGCGGAATATATTTTCTTAATGCTACCGCTACTTTTCTCGATTTTTTTCTTTTCTTTTATTTTTTGTAAAATACACAGCGACTCTCCATTAAGCAATTTTATTTTTCCTTCCTATTGACTTTTTTGCTACGCGTCTTCCTCTTTATGCCCTCTTCGCCCCTTTTTCATACTCTTTGGCAAAGTTGTAAATGCAACGTAAATCGCAGTTGTTATGGTACTATACGCGGGTGATATATGAAAGTATATATTAACGCTCAAAAGGTGCGAAAATGAAGAATTATACGCGCTCGAACGTATTAGGGCAATTCTAATGCGGGGAGGACGAATAAACAAGCGGATATGAGCCAAAATTAAACAACTATGGACTGCAATAAGAAGTGATTGACTTTATGGTCGGAGGAACGGAAGAGTACAAGTTGCGCTACGGTAGGACAGAAGAACGGAAAATAAACGGCTATTCTCGCTCTCTTTTATTTTACAGACGTAGAAAACTTGTGTCGTGGTTCGGACAAAAACGGTGAGCTTTTAAAATATATGGCACTTTAACGGCGGTACCAATGTTACGCAACTTATTTAATTATACACTCGAAAGATATTTAAAGGTTCTTTTTTCATCGCTCGAGCCTTAGGAAAAATAATTATTAAAAATAATAATAATAAGCGTTGCCTATTTATAAATTTTATAAATCGTTGACTCGATAAAAATATAATAAAATTGGATCAGTTTTGAAAAAAAAAAAGGTATTCCAAGCGATCAAAGTGCTTTTAATAAATTGTAACAAATAGAAAATATTGAATTATCCCCGATTAAAATACGATACCCTATTAATCTTAGAGATACCGATTAAATAATTCGATCCAGGCGTAAAATTTATGCAGTTCCAAGGAGAGTACATCGACAGCATATATTTATTATCCTTACACACGCGCATTATCGTCACAATATTGTAATTTATCGGAGCGTCGCTGTCAAAGAAATACCTGCAATAAAGGCTAATAAAAGCCCGAGACGCGTTCCCCAGCTTTCAACGAGCAGCACGGAAAAATACGGAAGACGAGCTCGACGTTAAAATTTCCCTTCGACGCGCATATCACGTAAAAGGCCTCGTCACTTCGGGGTGTTGTCGCGCCAGCTGCCCAATCAAATTCCATTGAACGATCGCCGCAGGTTTACGATCAAGGGTATACTGCCGGTTCGTGCGACCGCGGCGCCAAGAACATCCCCTTTCGCCCGGTGAAGGTAAGAAGACGGAACTCTTGCCCCGTGTACGAGTCACCGGCGTTAAGCGAGACAATACACCCAAAGCGTCGTAAAGCGGGTTTCGGAGGAAGCGGGTTTCGGAAAAGGAACGAAGGGCCGTCCGAGTCGCGTGCGCTTAGCTTTTGTCGAGGTGAATGTTATCGATTGTAGGGGACCTTTGGCCTTGAGAGTAGCTTCTCTGCATTGGACAAAAGGAGTAGCGTCTTAAATTTTCCGTGCATCTGGGATTTCCCTGATCGTAAAAATTTGGATCGCTAGGCCGAGCACTGGTGGCGAATACGATGAAAGCTTCTTTCTCGACCAAAGTCGGGGCTCTGAAATTTCTTCGGCATGAGAAATTACGTGATCGATGTCGATGATGGGAAATTCATCGGCCGAAATAAAGGAAAAAAATCTGCCGTCGTGGACGTATTTTTTGCCTTCTAGATTAAGAAGGCTTATTTAGAGACGTCATATATTCATTTCGTGTTCAAAACAAAAAACCTATCCCCCTAGGAGTAACGTTTATACGCCCTACATTCTTACAGGAAACGTGATTTTATCGTTTACAATCGCTCTTAAACTCCGAATGTAAAAACAACAGGATGTGAGAAAAGATGATCTTCGTTTTAGAAAAATAAAAGAACAATGATGGAACGATAATTATTATCCATCGTTGGATACTCTACGTGTAATATATGATATAAACAATAATAACAAAACAACAACTTTGTTGATTAACTAGGTTAATGAAACAATTAATATTATTACATCGCGTGTCGAGTTATCGTAAAATTCTTCTCGAATGCGATGAGAATATTCTTTTCAATAAGAAAATATACATTTTTATTAATTAAAGTATAAAATGTATAGATGATATATATCAACGTACATATAACGTAAACGAATTAAAAAAATTGAAATACTAAACTTTTCCACAAATAAATGTTCGAACCTTTTACTAAAATTAAATCTAAATGTAGTGCTTTGAATTTATTTATTAAATATTACGTTATTCCTATAACTACTCGTATCCTAATATTTTTATTATTAAGAAAATTGTAACTTCCCGAGATACTTATTTTATAAAATAATTAAGATACGAAGCTTATTCACGGTATTCGTTACATCTCTATTTATATTACTACTAAGATTATTTTGATAGTTATACGACACTCGCGTGCAATTTACGCATAGAACAAATTCTTGAAAATATTTCTGGTTGCATTTTTACCTAAGTAAACTACTCGTTAAAGTATATTTATATTTTCACTTCTAAATATGGTTTACCGTATAGTTTATTTTAAACGATATTGTGGATTCGTTGGCAAAAAGTAGGAAAAATTAATAAAAATTATTAAAAAGTCAACTTAATCTCAATTTAAAAATGTTACTATTCGCAAGAAAATTACACGCAAGTATAATATCCAGTTTTTCTCGTTCTCGGAAATCTTTTTATTTTTTTTTTATATTTCTAATATACATTATAAAAGTTTATATTCTTAAAGTAATTTTATTTTTTATTCTAAAAGTAATTTTATTTAAAAAGAACGTTGATACATCAAATTACAGTTTTTAATTAAATGTACTATTTGTATAATATACTTATAAAATCGAATTTAATCCGTAAATAAAAGCTTTTATTTTTAAACATAACCAATGAAATAAAATAAATGTAAGTTTGTGTAAAATTAACGTCGTTACTTTATTTTCGCATACTATCGAATGCACGAGTTAAATTTATACACGGCTAATAAAAAATAATCAGAGCGCGATGAAAGTTTCACGTGATTTTCGACAAAGGAAACATTGAGAAAAATTACCAGTCGACTCGAAGGTCAAAACATAAATATTCGCATTCGGCAAAGCAAATCTCCCTAGTCTTATGCAATCTTCCTTCAAATTTTTCCATTCTTCCTTGCGATCTGAACCAATGAATATCTTTCACCGTCGGTTCCTCCCTTTCGCTGCTCACTGAGCCGACGCACGAGAAGCTAAGAACTTGACGAGACGTAGCCTGATATTAAAATTAAAGATGCCAAGAAAAACGACGGAAGAGGAGAGAAGAAAAATCAAGATTCGCGGAGGGGCGCGAAACGACGAGGATAGAAAAACGAAACTCTCTCGCTTTCTTTGGCCCTTGATTCCGATTAAGAGACGCTCGACTGATTCTCGTCTGCGAACAAGGGCTGCGCTTCGATATATCCCCTGCTATCGGCTGAGGATCGAAAAGAGTTCCTTACGGATTTATCGGTTCCTCGCCGAGAGGCCAAAGACACAGAGACGGAGAGAAACTTCGGGCTTCTTATCTCGGGTGCCGAGTGAAAAACCTCGCGCGCGAACTCGTAGATGTCTTGTCTTCGCTTTGTGTACGAATTCATGTCTGGGACGTTTTTTTTCCTTTTTTCTTCTTTTTTTCTTTTTTCTTACACCTCTCACGAACCGTAGTCAGATTTTGAGATAGCAAGGGAGGCGCCGAAGATTCGGGGGGAGCCTCTAGGCGACTTCAATTTTTCCATTTGAAGTAAAGCCCTCATTTGCGTAAAAAGGAAGAACTCGTTCGAATATCGAAGAAAATGTTCCCCTCGACTTTATTTATAAAGAGCGTCGAGATATAACGAGTAATCAAGTACTAATTTACGTCCATTCGAGATATCCAATGTTTTTTCGTAACGAACGACAAAAGAGAAATTCAGACGAGAGCGAGGAAACAACAACAGTCGGGTATTTTCAAATATGCGAAACGAGTATTTATCCGCGTTTATGAATAGAAAATCGTGAGACTGGTCGAACAGATAAAGAAAGGAAAACGAAGGAAGGCACGGAGATGGTGCGAAAACGACGTAGCGAGAGACAATGAGAAAAATACATAAAGGGGGCATAAATATCACCGAGAAAATTCCGGACAGGATCTTCCATCTCCCGCTTTCCCCTCTACGTCTCTTTATTCACGCGTGCATTGTTCCTTCGATCTTTCCCCCCCTCCTCCTCCTTCCCTCCCCGAGTCCCTTACATCCTCGGCGTTTTCGCAAGAGATGTGAAACGCGTAGACGCACACACGTACGCGTCGCAGCATCGATTATTCACCGAGGCCCGAAGCGTGCCACGGACGGAAACGAGAAGGGAAAGCGGCAGTGCCCGTGGGGGATGATTTTCCTTTGTCTGGAAAGACCATTTCTGTCGTCGAGACAAAGAAGGAGACGCCGTTGGGAGGACAAACTGATACGAAGACACGGACTTAGCACTGGGTCAACGGCGAAGGCGCCCTAATACTTTGTTACCGTCTCTTCCTTTCCTCCTCGACACACCTCGCCATGTGTACAATGTGCGTGCGTGCGTGCGTGCGTGCGTACGTACTCCCTTCACACACACGCATGCAAGGGCGCGAGTCTCGAACGTATATGTATTTTTTTTTTCTACCTTTCCTTTATCTCTTTGTCCCTTCTGTGAAATCTACGATTCGCTGACTCGGCATCTCTGGCTTTTTTGCCCTTGCATACATTCGTCAACCCTTTTATCGACTAATGGTACTCTCGCTGAACAATAATTAATTCCTCGTCCCGTGCTTGTGTCGCTCGAAACTAACGTCCTTAAAAGAAAATCTTTCAGCGATCGTAATCTTCGAAAGAAATAAACTTAATTGAAACATCGGTGTTTACATTTTGCCGAACTACGAGTTCTCAACAAAAAAAAACGGACACTAATCTTTCGTAATCGAAACGTGACAAGACAAATATTTATTTTTATAGCCAACGTTTAACGTAATCGGTAGGCATAAATTATAATTACTTTGATTTCGATATTTCATTGTATGGTAAACTTTAGAAAGTTAGAAATTAATTCGTTTGTCTCGTGTCACAATTTTAAATACACATAAGAGTTGCATTGTTTTTCAATGTCCTACTAATGCCGTTCGAATAAAAATATGAACATTTAAATATAAATTGGTAATATAAAATTACGATAGATCCATAAAGTAAAAAAATTGGACAACGAAAGAATTGGCAAAGCGCGTTGCGCAAACCAGACGTAAATCGTACGAACGATCCCAATGAAAAGGAGAAAATGAACGAGAAGCGATTTCGTTCGAATATAAACGTAATTCAAATAATTAGCGCAGTTTTTTCAATAACTTACGAGCCTAGCATTCAACCCGCGTACGATCAAAATTTCATTCTCGAATGAAAAGTTGGAACGAACGGTTAATCGAAACTCCCCTCGTTTGCAAAATTGTAAGCGACGGTTCGAGAATCGATTTTAAAATTTGTATTAAAATCGAGCGCGACCGAAATAAATAGCCGATTGACACATTTTAAATTGAACTCTCGGGAGTGAAATAGCACGTCGAAACAGTTGACAGTGTGAGATTCCAGAGTGGCAACCATTTATCGTTCGCGAACCAACATTATACGCGTGTCTTTGAAATTCGCGCGCAACGGCAACAGCCCTCGACATTAGGTTCGAGCGAACGCGTAACAACTCCGAGGGGCCGAGACGCGAGTTATAAATCACGCGCGTGTCGCCGAACTCGTACACGTGTGTTCGCGATTATGTATATTTAAGCCCTGGTAGCCCGCGATTTTGCTTGGTAATAGGGAAAAGACCGAGGCCGGATGTCGCGCTAATGCTCCGAGGAGGTGGGGCCGTTCTTGGACGAGCACAAGGTGAAAGCATCGTTCTCTTCTCGTCATCGGGAGCAGCCCTCCGCAGTATTTATCGTACGCGACGTCGCCTCGAACTTACGTACTTTTCTCAGACTTGGTTTCCCTCCGCGATGACGCGGACGCCCATTCATTCGTTTTCCACTCCCCCTTTTTCGCCCTTAACGCGCGCGCCCTCATGCGAATCGCTCTCTCTCTTTTTATGCCTCTCCCTGCCTCTCCCTTCCTACCTTTTTGCTTTTCCCAAAGTTCTTTGTTCGTTCGTACGAACTTTTCTTTGTCTCTTTGTTGCCCTCACCCTGCCACAATTACTAACTGAAAATCTTATCATGGAGATTTGTTGATTCATTTTTTATGTGAGTAATTTATACATCTGTTTCATAAATCTTCCTTTAATGAACACGGGCTAATAAAAAATTGGCTTTTGTTCTTTTTTCAATCTAT
The DNA here is from genome assembly GCA_018907195.1 of Dolichoris vasculosae. Taxonomy (NCBI): domain Eukaryota; kingdom Metazoa; phylum Arthropoda; class Insecta; order Hymenoptera; family Agaonidae; genus Dolichoris; species Dolichoris vasculosae. The sequence goes on from JACCHY010000002.1 coordinate 24,617,479, forward strand.
TAGCAAATTGATCAATCTCGTATCTGTCATGAATAACGAATATTTGATTGTTGTGTATTAAAGGATATAAATCGACTTACAGCGGATTCTTCCGGTGATACCTTTACTCGATTCAAAATAATATTGTACGTAAGACCGAGATAAAGCGTATTATTTATAGGCATCCATTATTCTGGTAATTGTATTCGTATATTAAAATTTTAGATATACTTTCACGCTACGAATATCTCGAACGATGCAGCCAAAAGTGTAATGTCATTTATAGAGGTATAACTGTGTAATAAAGCTTATTACATTTTAAGCCTAATATTTATGAACCGTATTTAAAAAAGAATCCTATTTCATAAACATTGTGTTTTTCATTTTGTAGATTATTTTAAAAATATATATGTAAAATTACCATTATTAAATAGTTTATAATAATATTTATCGTATTTACGAAAAAACGTTCTTCTTTAAAATTCGTAGTATAAATAATATATTTATAGCTAATATTTAGAAATACAAGTATTTAAATTTCATTGGTATAATTATTTATTTCGTATTTTAAATTTAAGTCTTAATTTGCAAAATATATTTGAAAGATAATATTTGCAAGAATACAATTTAATAATATACGAGATGTTATTTTAATAATGCAATTATTATCTCACATTGCAAAAGATGAATTATAAATATTAAAAATAATTCTTTCCTTTCGTAAAACAAAACAAATATACAATTATAATTAGCAGAGATGGTAAATCCCTATTTTAAAATAAAGATGATAAGCTAAAAATGAATAATATTTCAAAAATTTTAATTAAAACTTTTTAATTTACAAACACAATTGTATTTATTTAAGGTTTGACTTTGTCCAAAGTTTTCTTATTATAAATTTATTTTATTAGTTTGAATAAATTTTAATATTATAAATTTCTCATTGAATAAATACATTTCCACCGTATTTAAAATATATTATAATATATTACAATAAATTTAAGAAGATTCCATGTATAAAATGATCGAAGTACGATATATCTATATTTAAATAAATTATTCATTATTTTACTTTGTCCATTTGTCTTCGCGTTTCAATTATATCAATTTCATTAGTAAACCCTTTGCGATAAGAACAAAGTTTTTTGTACGTGGTACAACATATACGATGTTTTTCTTATCAGTAGGATTGAACGTCTCGAAACAATACAAATAATTTTCCTGAAATTCCTCAGGGATATGTCCCTTGAAGAACGCAACAAAGTCGCCAAATTTATACGAACCAAATGTCTTCGTTCAACCAGAGCTTTTAAGAAAATTGTGAAAGTATCCGAGCCCTATGGGTAATCGTCCTAATTGCTCGTATTCGTTCTCAATTATTCTTGATAAGTGATCGTAGAAGCTATATTCGCGCACAATGTCTCGAAGAATAATAAATTTCGAAATTTATCTAAATTTTTAATAAAAACACCAATAAAATTTTTATATCGCTGCAAAGCGTAAAGAAATAATTATTATTATATACTTTTGCTTTAATATAAGTATCCATTTATACAATATAAATTATTAAAAAGCACAATCTAAGACACACAATCAAATCTTAACTTCCCTTTTATTTATTTTTTTTTCTGATAGTTTTAGACGTTTTTTCGAACACCCACTTCTAAGCAAGTACGATAATTAAAGCAGAAAACAACTGTTCGTACAAAGTATTAGTTTTTCGTCACTTGTAGCAGCAGCGCACTGTAAATTTGCGTTTTCCCATTTCGTCACTATAATAATAAAGAGGGAGCGTAACTAACGAGCGACTCATTAATGTTTTCAAGGGTCATGTGACGCTTCTAGAAAAAAAAAGAAGAAAAAAGAAGAAGAAAAAAGAAGAAAAAAAAAGAGAAAGTGAGAGAAAGAGAGTACGAAAAAAGTTTACAGGCTTATCCGCACTGCGGGGTGTCGCCTATAATATCCGCCCGTGATTTCATTAAATCTCGAGGAAAATTATGAGTAATGACTCATGGAAGTTGCGTGCGCGCCAATAATAAGCTCCGAAGCGCTACGACGCGACCTAATCGCCCGCGTTTAAGATTTCCATCGAATTCTCGCTTACCATGTTACAACGTGACTTATGCGATGTGCTGGAACATTTATTTCTTTGCTATTATTTTTTATGACCAGCTCGCCTACGGCTTTTAAACCAAACGTTATTTCATGGAATTTCATTTTTTTCTTCTTTTTTTATATTTATAAAGTCTTGCCGGTAACTTGGACTTTTCTCATCGCGCAAATACATTTATTTTACTTTATACGTATCAAGTAAGGAAGCCGTGAAATACCTTTGATGAAAAATAATTCTAAAGTGAATCATCATAAACTCGTTAACTTTTTTTATAGAATAATCCTGTCGTGATTTACTGCTTTTTAATGGTTTTAATTTACCGTAAAATAAGAAATTAAATAAATCGCTGTAGAAAGGAAAACGTACTATTTCGTTAAAATGCTTAGAGACGCTTAAGTCTTGCTCGATGCTTAGTTTCAAATTCGTATTTTTACTTTTAAGAAGCTTATACGAGTGATTTTATATTGGGAAATTTTTCGAAAACACATTTTTATAACTAAAAATACGATTATTTTTTCAAATTTTCACTTGCATTTTGACGGATTTTGTGGATTTCAAATAAATTTAACGTTAAATTCTTAAACTTATTATATATTATTTTTCCAAATAATTAGAACTATGTTGGAAATACTTCAAATCCTATAAACGTAGACGCGAATTCAAATATAATAAATTTTAATTCACGAACGTTATATTAAACCGTCGTGAAATAAATATATTTTTAGCATTTATTTGATATAGTTATAATAATAAATGTATAATTTTATAAGTTATGTTATTGTGGATTATTAATGGTTTAAAAGTTGATTTTTATGCGTGCCGGTTTCTCAAACTGGGTCTTTTTTAATTCTATTTTCCGATGAATCTTGTTTCTAAAACTCTAATATCCTCATAATGTCGTTAAAATTTATACTCGCTATTTCTGAATCATAAAATTCAGAGATCTGCATCTTTAGAAACAGTTCTCTGCATATATAGTTTTCAGTTTCGAAAGTAGGCAACAAGTGTTGAATATTAAATTTCAGTCGTCCTTTCATTTTAAGAATTTAACAATAAGAAGAGTAGGTTTATGTCGAAATCAAGAAGTTTAATTTACTTCGAATGTACAAAATAAAAAAAAATTTATGTGACTATTACCAAACGAAATGGAAGATCTTAACGCACCAAAAGTATCTGCTTCGATCAAAGTATTTTTTACAGTTTCTTCCATCTACGATGAAAATTTCAAACATATTAGTTATGAATATTCGGATTAAAATTTCAAAGCCCGAGTCTCAGCCTGATCAAGATTCGACTCTCGAGCTTCGTTGCTTAAAAACAGAAATACGACGTTTCTCACACTTCGAAGCTTCGAAATACTTTACTTTTAAAGATGAAAAACAGTATTTTCGTATGAATAATTACGCGAGTTTTCATCTATATTTTTTAAAGTGTTTGCAAGAACCGCGTCTTATTGGAAAAATCGTAACCGAGGTATAAAGTCGTACGAATAGTCCAGCACTCTTAATAATTCCACTTAAAATAGGGGAACAGGTATACATCGATTTCTCGGCGCCATCGAATTATAACGTAATAGAAGACGATCACCCTCCGGTATTTAACAGATTTCCCATTTTCCAGCTTTGAGGCAGTCGCTCCGAGTCGCACACGTAATTGCTTCGGAGAATTCAGCATCTCAAGGATTTTTAATCTCTGTGAGCTTGTGCGTTTCTATTCCGATTTCCCCATCCGTCGCGGCTCTTCGGCCCGGAGACCGATGAAGAAGGAGATAGAACTCGTAGTAAAAAAACACGATGCCGCCAACGAAAGAGGAAAAAAAGAGGACACGAATGTCTGTCTTGCCCTTCTACTGACTTTTTCATTATTTCCCATCAAGGACGCTCTCCTCTTTGCCAACTTTACCGGGGAAAGCTCCAATCTCCTCGAATCGGTCGCCCGCCGATACTTGACTTTGCCTTCGGGAACAGGACGCATACCTCTTAACTAAATCAACGTACGTTCTTCTTTTTTCCATCGGCAAAGAGACGATTTTTTTACGGTGACTTACTTTTTGTTTTACAGCCGATCAAATTGTCGTCTGCATTGTCCACGGAAGAATTGAAAAGTGTTAATTACAATCGAAATGTTGAGGAAATTAATTTCATTCGCGTCGCGCGCACAATGGACTGGAGAAATTTAAAAGCACCTGTCTAGAGCAAATGAAAACTTTTGCATAATCGAGAGAAAGGTAGAAAACTGCCGGTATCTATTGAATTTCAAAGTACGTACTATTTCGTTCCTCGTTATATTTGCTTCTTCTACAGTCCATAATACAAAACCTAATTACGTAATCTCTCGAATAAAAGAAGATACTTGAATATATAGTAGGCAATGAAAGAAAGCGAACGAAGATTGTAGAATTTGTCAATTGAGCATTTGGGTTTCAAATGTGTCGTCAGCGAATTATCAATACAGTTTTATCTTATTTCCAACAAAAGGTGATTGTGCGGTTTTAATTAATTTAATAAATTCCAAAAGTACGTAAATCCGATGTGATATTTTTAATAAACTAACGAAAATCTTTGCATTTCCCAGTGATTTAAGAAAAATTTATTTAAAAAAAATAAAGATTAGATATAAAAATTTTTTTTAATATATCACAAAAAAATGATAGAAGTTTAAAATTATCTTTTAAATTAAGCTTTGAAAGGACACTTTTTATTTTTACTCGGATTCGGAAAAATTCATCGATATAAATAAATCAAAGGTCAGTCGAATAGCAAACTTTGCTCGTTGTATAAGGCGAAAAGGATAGAAAGTGTTACGATGGTTGTCACGCCGGTCACGTCCCCTTCGTCTAGTTTAAGAATAATAGATATCTGTTCGTTGTTTTTTATCCGTGAGCTTTCACGAGTCTTTACACCATATACTTTCCGACTTTTTATCTTCAATTCCATCCATTATAGTACGAATATAAAAATGGATGCGCAAGATTTTTTAAATTACCGAACCAATGATTTACGATCATTTTTCCGTTTCACGTCTTGCGAAATAATTTTGTAATAAATTTTTGTTTCTCGTTCGTACTTATCCTTTTTTTACTGGCCTATAAGATAATGTTGATATTGTATTATCGAATGCTCACCTGAAACAAACAAAAAAGAAAAAAATTAGCTTATATAATGCAAGAAAATATACATTCGAAACTCTATACATTTTTATAATGTAAACGTGAATAAAAAATTTTTATGGTTTCAAAAAGTCTTTACAAAATATTATAAGCTTCCTAAACGTAATATGCATTGTTCCCATGTAGATAAATCTTTGAATGCAAGCAATTATTTTTGCTGGTTGCACTCGTGATGTGACTTTAAAAGTATATATATTTTTATTCGTATAATAAAGTGAGCATTGTTAACTTGAAATATTATGTTCAGTATTTATAGTAAAATTATATCTGTCGGATATACCAATGATGTAAAAGCTTATGTAAATTATAAAATATTCCTAAGAATCGAGATTAAAATAGTTTAAAATATTCCTACAAAGTTACTAACTTATTTAACGACCCCGCATAAAGTAAAGAATACGAAAGATACTTTTCTTTTAAGTCTTTTATGAAAATATTATTTCTACCGCATTATGATATATTTGTATAATTAATGCATATAGAATTGATAATATTCGGTAGAATATTAAATTGGAATGAAATAATAGAACGAAACAAAATAAAATATGTTTTAGCATATTTAGATAATATTACTTTGTATTTTAAACCATATCATTAATAACGTTATAATTTAACGTATCAACTTTTCACTTTCGGATGAAAATTCAATATTTTAGCCAGTCCAACGTTACTAAAAATTTCCTTCTAACTATTTCGCATGTCTTTCGGCGGCTTGTGGTCTTGTGGCTTCCGCACATAAAAAGGGGCGTATACCTAACAAAAACATGACGAAAATTACCTAATGCTTTTATTTTTCGAAGAAAAAAAGAAGTAATATAACTCGAAATAATGAGAATATGATGAGAGGTGTACAAGCGGCGTTAAGGGTTGCATGAAACAAAACAAAAAAGAAATGAAAAAAAAGAATGGGGTAGTTCGAGTGCTCGAAGACAGGATGAAAAGAGCGTAGGAGAAAAAGAGTCGGATAGTCGCGTTAAATGTGCTCGTAAAAAAGCTCTGCAGTCCATCTACTTTTGAGGGAGAAGCGAGTGCGGTAAAGCTCTACGAGACCAGCGTAATATAAAAAAAGAAAAGGATGGAAGTAAAGAAGGAGCCCCAATGCTGTCTTAGCTGATTGGCCGAGGCGTGTCGCACTTCGAAAAAGTCAAGAGCGAACGAACAGCACCTGATCAAGAAATTGTGCGCGAGTGAAAGACTTCCAAGAGTTATTGGCCTTTAGAGTTGAATAATCTCGTAGCGAGCGAACGCCCAATGCTATTACGAGGCTTATTATGTAATCGGCAAAACGAGCTTTGCGAATAACGTCGAGTTGGAGGTCGTCCAAGATTTTTGCAACAATTTATATTAGGCACTTCTCTTCGCCGCTCGTAGCAAAATTAACGCGCTTTTGGCACAATGTAGTGTAAACAAAAATATTGATGTATTTAGCAAATATATACGACACGGTGTTAACGATATAAGTATATTATTTAAACGTTGAATATTATAAGTTACGATTCTACGGCACAGCTCGAACATCGTTATTAACCTACTCGATAGAGTCGAAACTTTCCGAATCCGTTACGAGAGTAAAACCGTCGGAAATTAAAAATCTAACGAGTCTAGGTGCATTATTATAAACAAGCTGTAATTTAATGCTATGTAATCGCGGACGAAGAATATTAACTACTACTACGAAGAAATCCGCCCACAGTTGAGCAACTAATTATCCAAATTAATTAACAAAATCTTGGAAATCTAATAAAGCGACAGTGTTTTTTAATTTAAAATTAAATTTTTCCAACTGTTAATTGGCTTGAGTTACTTAGAAGAATTGTATAAACAGAGAAAATAAAAGTGTTGCGAGATAATAAAATCTAAAATTACGAGTAGCCAAATGGATTCGCTTTAATTAAAACGAAACGAAATAATTAGCTTCTATTCATCAAAAATATTATTTTAACTAAAGCGTATTTTAAACTTTGTAAAGTAAATATAAATTGAATTTATTCGATATTAAATTCGAACGACTTTCATTTAGAATAAACGATACTCGACGGAATATCGTCGATATCTCGGGAATTCTTCACGATCGAAACGCGATCCCAAACCCTTTCACCGTTCGCTCGATGAAAGCGCACAAACAAATAAACAAACATACCAAAAGAAAAAAAGAAAAAAAAAACAACGCTCGCAATAATATCATTCCTTCGTATGGATGAAGCATCGCGTGATTCGCGGTGCAACCATTAATATAACCGGAGCACATTTATGAAATTTTTCCCGGCTCGTCCGCACACCTACGCCGTACGATCGACGTCGACGACGTCGCAGGCAAAAGCCGATGACCGTCGTTTATGCGTGTATATACGTATCGAAAGCCCTCGTTATTGGTATTCTCGTCATACCGAGACGTCGGCGTAGATCTATTGTTCGCGTGCGCATGCTTGGACGTCGCCTCGCAACTACGTAGGCGATTCCTCGACGCCTTCGTCACACGCCCGCGTATTTCACCTTCCGTCGCGCGGCCCTCCGTTAAATTGGAAAAATAATTGATGAGAGACAAAGACAGGCCGGTGTGCTTTGATTTAACTCCTTGCGTCGTCGATGCCGAGCCCTTGATTTATCCCGGCGAATAATTTTCAAAATACCCCCGACACCGATTTATATTGGATATTAGGTAGTCGCGTCGTAGTAGTAGACGGGGGTTGAAAATTATGGCTTATCAACAACGAATATGAATTTTAGCGTTAATTCGGTCGGGGAACTCGCAAAAGGATATTACCGTAAGCGAATAGAGTCGAAACGGCTCCGTCCAATAATCCGCTAACGCATCCGTGCATTTAATATCCCATGATTCTCGTTTGTTTATAACTAGAAGGCGTTGGCGCAATAACCTTTCGTACTTTAATGCGCGAGGTTTTCGAACGCGGAGAGTTACGTCGTCCTTTATACCAAGGAACACTAATATATAAAATTAGAAAATGGAGTTACGAGAGTTATCGATGCGTAATGATGTTGAGATATTTTGTCGAGCAACTTAAATCATATCCAAACAAATTTATTTCTTAAACCGATACAAGGGGTAATAAATACGCGTGTTTATTCTTGCGCGATAAAAAATACAATATTGCACGATAGGCGACTTCTCGACTCTGACTCGATTGCGATATTTCGAAATTATATTTACAAGCTCGATGATATTTTTATTTCCAGGCATGGAAGAAACAAAATACAAATTTATGCCGACTCGTATAATATATTTATATCGCGGTTTAGCCAATCGTTTCAAAAACTCGATCCAACGCCGAAACTTGGCGTATGTTCCCTCGCTCGATAATAATTGGCTAAACCTCAACGAAAATAATAAATAATAAGGAGTAAAGAAATATCGCGATAGCACAAATATATATTATACATTGCGAACGCGTCGCTCGACGCTTCTAACCTACGCACAACATTATACGTTCGTTTAACGATCGCGCGCGTCCATCGCGACAAATCGCGAACGCCTGTTAACTAAACCGAACCGTTCCATCGACGCGTCCCTCAACGTTCGTCTGTCCGTTGAAAGCCAACGAACGCTATTTATATCGAGTACAACGTACCCTTGCTGCTTCGATGGAAACGTCCGAGCGGGGAGGCCCCGGTGTTCCGCCATTGACCAAAATTGAAAAGCGAAACAGGTTCATAAAGCCTATAAAAAGCCGATGCCGGCGGTGTGCGTCTCTCTCGTCCCACACGGCGAGCCGTAACGCGGGCAAAGAGCCATTGTCCCAACGGGTAATTGGCCGTGCTCGCGAGTTATGACGCCGAGACGCGTACTCGTAAAGATGCGTGCGTCCGTGCGTCCGTGCGTGCGTGCGTGCGTGCGTGTTTAACGATTATCTGGCGTGCCTCGCGCGCTGTCTGTCGTCTTCTAGAAACGGAGTACGTAGGGGTCTTCGAGGGGAAAGAGACAGAGAGACAGAGAGAGATGGACAGACAGAAGTTTTATGACGAGTGCTCCGAGAAGTGAGCCTTCATGCGGGTGTCCGTACGCACCGAAATTGTTGCCGCGGTTTTCAAGATGAGAAAAAAGAGTTACATGTTGCAAAGAGCAAACACAATAGCGATTTTTAAAGAGACTCTTTGTGCTCCGAAAATGCATTTTACAATTTACGAGAGAGGAATTAAAAGAAAAAAATAAGGAAATCTTTTCTCGCGTTACGATTTACCTTTAAAACTTATTACGCAGTTTTCGAAATTAAAATTTAAGCAAAAAAAAAAGACGACGAAAAAGACGACGAACAAGAAGAAGAAGAAGAAGAAGAAGAAGAAGAAAGGAAAAATATGTCGCTTCGAAATGGAGTACGTCGGTGGAAATTATGCAACGCTTCGGTGTCGTGCCGACTAGCATTGTATACAAACATTAATGGAATTCTCGTTCTCAAGGATTTACAAGAAGAAAACTATAATGAGACTCGATGATACTACCCAAGAACTTACGATCGTTTACAATTCCTTTATACGTTTTTTTCTCCGTGTATCCATAAAGGAATACGATAAACCCCCCCACCACCACCATCACCATCCCCTTTCGAACGCTAATTTCTCGTTATACTTAAAAGGGCGTCGCTCCATCGTCGAATGCAAACAGCGATTCGCTTTACAGTCTAACCGGCTTCTTCAAAGTCAACCTGGGTTGATAGATTCGTCCGGGATAAGCGCGGAGAGCCTCCATTAAATTACGCGCGTTTTGTCCGACGTACGCGACGCAGAAACCGAGCGATTGCGTGACAGGGTTACTTCGTTTCGAGGATAATAAATACCTCCGCGATACGAACAGTCGCGTCCGCTCGGTGAATTTTTCCTGCTCGTGTAACAACGCGCGGATGAACGGCCACGGAAGGTCGAGCCTCTCTCGCGTTCTCATTTGGATAATGCACGATTCTATTCGTAACCGCGAGCGCGAGCTTCCCGACTTTTTTCCCCCCGGCAACTGCTTATCATCTCGGAGCGAACTCGGAGCGCCGCGATGATAAAGCCCGTTTCGATCGTTCTGCATTCTTTGCGCTTACCGAGCCGCGTTCGCCTACTTTCGCTCGAGCTCTTGAAATATCTACGGTGATACATATTTTTATGGAGATCGATCGTAGGTGAGCGATTTTTCGATAAACAATTTGCTCGACGGCGACAACGCCGAAGCGAATAATCGAGCGATAAAGTTCGAGGAGAGGGAGAAAAAAATCCAATGCCCCGCATTACAATATTAAAACGATTAACCGATCCGAAGTTCGGCTCGCATATTTCTTCGAATATATTCCGCTCCGACTCGGCGAACGATAACGCCTGCGCTTACTTTATTTACCCGTGAGTGTTGAGGTCGGCAATCCCAGCGTCCCGAATAGTTATAAATCTCTTCGACAACGTTTCTATGTATTTAAGCGACGTACGAGGATCATTAAGCAATTATATCATCCGCCTTCGAGCTGTCGCTCGGCTATGAAACTGATCGTCGCTGAAAGATTGTCGGCGGTGAGGGGGAGAGGGAGAGAGGGAGAGGGAGAGAACAGGTCTCGGCTTTTAACTTGCAAAATCACCGCTAATTGCGAGAATACGCGCGGGTGGGCGTTTCGCAACTTATACGTACGGATTCGTCGTTACTGCATCGTCGGCGCTGCTCTCGCGCATTTAACTACAAGGCGACCTTTCTTCGTCTTTCTCCGAGCGATGTAGTTTTTGCATCGTTCGTACGCCGCCATTAGCAACCAATTACGGCGAAAAAGACCGGCGCACGAGACGTTATCGGTGCAATATTTCGTGCTTGGACAAATAGAGTTCGTCAAGGGGTTGTTCGGGCTAGGGATAACAAAAGTTGGTAAAGGCCGCGATTTCAATGGTAATCGATGGTAATGTATGCGAAAGACGGGATAAAAATGACCGATGGTACGCTGTATTCGAAGAAGATTGCACAAAAGTTGGAATGATTTAGTCGGGCCGTTAAAACGATGACATTAATAACTATATAAATCAAGTCTACCTTATGTGCTTATTTATTGATTTTTTAAGCGATATTTCAAACTCGATTCGAAATAAATTATTTGTTTCCTTATTTCGAGGCTTTTTTTGCCGCTTCGATAAATAGCGTCCGTCGAAAAAGGACGGAAATATTACCGCGGAAAATATTGTTCTGGCTGTATCGCGGATTTATTACTCAGTGGGCGTCCGTATACCGTAGTCTCGGTAGAGAACTTAATATACGTACCAACGAAGCACCGCTCTCTACGTAATCTCTGAAATGCCTCTCCGCGCGTACACGAGCGAACCTTCGTCGATAACGCTAAGAAAATGGAAGCGAACGGTACCGCGAAACCATTTATTACAACGCGTAACAACTCGCAAAATTTAGAAAAATCTTTCGTCAACCGCGACAAAACGTTATTACTCGAGCGTCGACACCGTCCAACGGAATTTACCCGTGGAAACGCGTTTCGCGTTCGAGTCGAGCAACGAACGGCGAACCGTGACAAATCTCGTGGAAAATTCACGCTCCGACAGATTAAGAAAATAAAATGCCGCGTAGCGAGGCGAGGAAGCCGTGCGTAGACCGGCACACCCTCTTCGCGTCCGTCGACCCACGCGGTCGCGATCGTTGTACCTATCGACGCGAACATCCGCTCGCGAAGACATTCTAAACATTCCGGGTGAGTATTTTTAGGCGGCCTTCGCCCCGCGACCTTCGCACCCGCGAGGATCTCAGACGCGGATGAGGCGCTCGATCGAGAGTAGTCGGAGCGTGAAAAGTGCTGAGAAAGACGAAACCCGCGAGACTCTCGAATCGAAGCGCGGGAGGTTTTCTTTGCGAGAGTAAAAGCGAAGGTAAGGTGCGCGCGTCGATGCTTACACATCCAAACTCGCTCGAGCTCTACAAACGAACCTACGCAACGAGGCGACGCGCGGCGTCGGGAGACAGACGGAAAGGGACGGAAGCCTTCGGATAGCGATCCCGGCGCACCTATCTTAAGGTTACAGACCCCGCGAACGAGGGTCAAGCTCCTCGATTCGCACTCGTGGGCTTGCGCGACTCTCGGAGGCCGACGCCTGCGTCTGGGTATCCGCGCGACTCGACACCCGCGGGATATCATCGCTCGATCCGATACGCTCGGCGTCGCGACGCGAGACTTTTTGCCAGTGCGCGACTTGATCGATCGCTGCCAGCCGTATCGGCTTTTTCTTAATACGCGGGAAGCTCTTCTCTCGGTTTTTTCTTTTCTTTTTAGCCGATGTCTGACGCGCGGGGTGAGAATTTCAGGGATGAAGGCGTTGGGTCGAGGAATTTCTTTTCCCGGGTTATATATTTCACTCGAGTCGTGCGTCCAACTACGGAATAACGAGTGACGATTTTATTTCTTTTTTTTTCTCTTTCTTTCTAGGCCTACGTACGAATTGCTTCCGCGATGGTGGAGAAAAGCATTTCTGCAAAAAAAAAAGGTGTTTCCTACGAGGATAACGAAAAGAGTTTTAACGGTGAATTTCCTCGAACTTCAAGGACATATTTTTAAAGTATATTTACGACTTATTTCTCGATCGTACGTATGTGATTGGAAAGTATATTTGAACGAAACTGGGATACCGAGTTTACGTTACGCATTAAAGTTAATAAACTTCTTAAAGTACTGTGTCGAGACATCGGATTTTACGTTGAATACTTAAGACTCGTGGAATTTCTGATCTTGTTAAAATTTAAAAATTACGTACGTTCGTCTTTATCGATCGAATTTTGTAGAATCCGATCGTTCGCTTTAAAAAACGTAGCAAAATAATTTAGTTTTAACTAAGGTTTATGAAAAAATACAATTTTTTTTTATTTCCTTTTGTTAGAATATTCCTTACGTAAAAGTACTTATAGCGCAGAAATTAATATTTCATTTTATGCGATGAACAGTTGTACTGGGTACCGTTTTAATACCTTTAGAAATAAATGTGATCGATTACTAGGCTTAAAGTAAATGTATCGTTACTCCTAAATTTATGTATGGATAAAAAAGCGTATATTTTTTATGAAAAATTTAGCGAGTAGAACCACAAAGTTACGACTTCAAAGTATGCATTTTGTTCATCTTCGAAAAAACAAGAATAATTCCTTTTTAAATAAGAAAGGTTGAATTTATGTGAAAATAAAATATATCTAGTGAAATGAACTGAAAACTTAATCTCTCAACCGAAATGCTTCGTGTTAGCGCTCAAAACTTGATATTTAAGATATTATATGCTTTACATAAACATTCGTATTTTAAATTCAATTTCGCTGACTCGTAATAAATTGAATAAATTGAAATAACGCCATGAATACAATTTAAATTCGTTATTAATAATTTCGTTTACAAAAGTCCAATTGTAATCATGAATTATGCGCAAGATTAAATAAAATATTTTTACACGATCCCATAGTTCGTATTGCTGTAAACTATTCCTATCTTATCTCTTTAAGTTTAAAATAACAATGTACTACCGAAAATGTGTACGCGTCTCTAAATCAATGTCTTATAATTAAGTTGCTTTCTCAAACAAAACCTGTTAAAACCAGAGAAAATTCATCGGTTATAAATAAAGAGGAAATTCAAACAGATAGTAACACAAACGTCGAGAATGAACAAGTCATTTAAGAACTCGCTTATAAAGCCTTACGCTTGCACAAAAGCCCTTTTAGAAGTTCACGTCGACGCGCTTCCACGGCTAGATTACGGTACAAGTTGGCCTTGACAGAGTGAAATTCTTCTCAATGGGAGCAATGTCTGGCCAAAGTCTACGAGCTCGTTCCGCGACACTCGCGAGCTGTTATCTCGACTCGAGGGTGTGCGACACGAGTTTCTCGGAGCAGCCAAAACTCCTCGGCCGTTCCCGCGAACTCGAGAAAGAAAGAAAGAACGAAAGAAGAAAGAGAAAAATGGAGAGAGAGAGAGAGAGAGAGAGAGAGAGAGAGAGAGAGAGAAGAAAGAGAAACAGAGAAAAAGAAGGAGAACTTCGTGGGAGCGCTCGAGGGGAAAAAGGAGGGAAAGGAAAAAAAGTGCCATTCGTGTAATCCCCGGGCCTTGCTACGGTAATTAGCGACATTTGCATTTCGCACGGCCAACGTGATGCTTCGCGATGCCGAGGGATAGACAGACACGGAGGCGATTTACATGCGAATGGCTCTTTGAACTTGGCGTTGTGGGGAGGCAAAAAGAATATACGAAAAGGCACGAGGCGCGTCCATTTGTAAAGAGACGGACTACTGGGAGCGTAGTTAAGATTCGAATCTCGATCATTACGCGATGATAACGAACGCTTGCTCTCGTCCTTCAAATTGCAAAAGTTCTCGACTCTGCTTTTTTCCTTCGCTACTTTGATATTCTACATAAATATAAAGAATAATGAAATACGATTCGAGAAACGAGGAATTTTTAAGGGGGAGGCGGACGAGCGAGAAGAGGAAATATTTTCGAAAATGTGAAAAATGCGGTTGGGTAAATAAAGCGTCTTTAAATTACGCGTTCTCTAGTATGTGGTAACTCGAGGGAAGAGAAACGGTATCATTATCGGAATAATGCCTTTCGTGCGATTGATTTAATACTCGGGAGTAAGATACTTGCGCTAATTTGATATATTCCTGTTTTTTTCATACTTTACGGTCGTACTGTACTTTTAAAAGAGCATAATTTACTTTTTTATATTTGTATCTTTTCATAATAAGAGCCTAAACTTTGTTCGACTTTCTCCGATCGACCGACTACCTCGCCAAAAATGGCAAAACGTCCATCCTCTTGGAATCGCTTAACGACGTTACGTATAAGTTTAAGAAAAAATCTGTCTACCCGTAAGACTTTAAACTCTCTTTAAGTTCTCACGTAAATCTAAACTTTACGAAATATCCAAGTTTTCAGACATCCTTAACATTTCCAGAGGAGGTCCCGTGCACGGAATTAATTTTCCCGCGGTAACAGCAACATCGGCTTAAAAGGATGCGGCGTTACAATAATTCACCGAGAAATAGTGCAAGAAACGCTCAAATTCCATGGTTCTATGGTTCCATGGTCCCATGGTTCCATCTTTATCGTTTCGAAGGGATAACCTTTCGAGTCCTTTAACAGGTAGTTGGTTGTTTCGTCCTCGGGCTCCGCTGTTTATTCCATATAATTCTTTGCGACTCGCTCTCCTATTTCTCATTTGACGATTCCACGGATAAGCGTAATTTAGGGTCAATTTCTACTACCCTTCTCTTCATTTTCTTAATTTTTAACGTTGCCCCTGCGTTACCGATATAATTTATCGTTACGTTACCTTTATTTTTTTAATTAAAGCATTAAAGATAACTCCCCGGAGCTTTCGCGCTTGCGATTCGTCTTACATAAAGTTTTCTTTGTTGGCTAGAGATTATTATTCGCCCTCTCGTTTGCTTTGTCCTTCCTTCGTATTTCCTAATGCACTTGGGGTTCGGAGGGTCGAAAGCTGACACGACAATGGTTCGTTAACCGTGGCCCGGTAATATTTTCGCGCGATTAAAAGTAAATCGCCTTGCCAAAAAATGGGGAAAGGAGTTGAAGAACCGTGCAATTAAAGCCCCATCGGAAGTTAGGCTTTGCCGGAAACCAGATAACATAAATATAATGATTCTTTCATATCGGGCCTTCGCTCCAAAGAAGACGAAACCATTTTCGCCCACGGAAACGGAGAATTTGATACGCTTTTTGCATGCGACGTTTATGTGTTAAAAAGAACCGAGTAGACAGTCGTAATAAACTTAGTCGGATGTGGTTTGTTAGGAAATTAAATGAGACGTTTTACAAGAAAATGCAAGTTTTCGTAATTTAAAAATGTATGGTTTTATTTAAATCCGAATTTACAAGGTAAAATTTTACTTTACAGGCTTGGTGATACTCTTCCTAAATTTCTGTAATAGGTATGCATACAAATTGGCAAAATGCTTACGAGGCGAGAATTTTACTGCAAATAAAAGTGCGAAAACTTATGAAAAAATGATTTTAAAAAACGCGTAAAACCTAATAGAATGAAAGTTTTAAATAATATTATTCAATTTTTATATGTATATGCGTTTGGTATAAAATACCTTGGAGAATACAAAAATAATTCTCGTAAAAAGTTCCTATTTATGCACATATTTCAAATGGTGTTTTTAATTTATTTCTCCCTAAAACTTTAACCCTGAATTTCGCTGTCACCTTTGAACGATGTTTCTGGATTTGCAGTTTCATAAAATGGTAAACGTAATTCAAATTTTAAAAGCGACAACTTTGAAAAATCCACGCTTTCGTAAAATTTTCAACTCTCCGCGATACGCTCCGAATTCAAATTTAAAAACGAGAGCGAACCCAAAGCTCGGATACGCGCAAATGGCGCAAAAGATGCGCAATATAAGGGAAGATGCCACCGCTTTATTGCTAATAGGGTGTTGCTCGGTTAATTCCCAAGCTGAACCACCTGACAGTTTTGGGGTTGAATTCGTAGAGACCTCGATGTCGACGTCGGCTTCGGGATCGGCGTCGGCGCTCAAGAAGAGGAGGAAGAGGAGGAAGAAGAGGCAGAGCTAGAGGAAGAAAACAACGACGAAGAAGACGACGAAGAAGACGACGAAGACGACGACGACGAAGACGACGACGACGAAGAAGGTTTTCTCGTGGGTGGAGTGAGCGTGAGCGTGAGCAGGTGGCTAGAGAAGAGAAGTTCGTAAAGTTTCGAGGGTGTTTGAATTTTATTACTTTCTCGATGAATTTGCATGAAAATTCGCACGAGACTAAAGTCTAAAATAAAGGGGGGAAGGAAAGGGAGAGCGAGACGAAACACGCGAATTAACTCTGCTATATGCCTAATGACCATCGAGAGTGGTAGAATCTGGGATCTTCCGCGAGAATAACAGGAGGGATGAAAATCTTGGATTTAATATTATTAATAAATTTGCAGTTTTCGATTAAATCTTTGAGGCAAGGGCGATATTTTATAAACGCGAATCTACGATTATCTTAGCAGGTTGTTTCAGGAGGATTCTAATAACGCGCGCAATTGCTCGTTAATCACTCAGGGGTGCAAATAGGCAACGTAGTTTTGGCACTCAAGACGTCATTACCCAAGAGATACAGATGAATTCTCATTACCGAAAAATTACAGTCGTTCGTCGTGGCATTCGCTAAAAATGCTACTGGATACTAACGGCCTCGGCTATTTTGGATGAAACTTTTGGCTCCTTGAAGAATTTCTAAAAGAAGAATTCGACTCTAATGAGAAAAGCCAGGCATCCGAGGGTCTTATAGCAGAAAAAGGGTTGTTGTAAGGGAACGCGTTTAAGCAACGCGACCAATACAAGTTTTTCCTCTCGTCTTTCCTCTCTTTCGAAAGAGATAAAACTTGGAGTCGCTCGAATAAAACAGCGGTTGATTGGTGCTGATTCTGACTTCGTTCTAACTTCACCGATAATATTCACCGCAGTCGCATCTCGTATTTAGTTGACAGCATTGAATAAATTATACAAAGTATTCCACTTTAAATTCAGAGGTACCAGCGCTTATAAAATGTCTGCCGTAGGAGTTTCTTGGCAAGGAAATTGTAACGAAAAAAAATAATTTTTCTACTTCGAATACAAGAGAAAAATCGTTATGTACGAATTGACGAGACGTTGCAAGGAAAAGATGTTAAAGAAAGAGCTTTTTAAATTTCCTTTAAAAATTCTACAAATTTATCGTCCTCTTCTTAAAAGCAATAAAAACCTTCGAAAATTCTCTAATTTATCGAGTCGAATTTTTTGTTATTCTCCTCCAAAGACTCGATCGTGCATTAACTCGATCGTTTCAATTATCGCGTGGCTCATCGATGCCAGAACTAAAAAACGGAACACGCCGATGTCGCGAGGTAACAGAAGCCGAGAGGGAAGGAAAAACGGAACGGCTGATTGGCTCACGCAGTCGATAATATTCAATTTCCTGAAGAAAAATACATAGCAGCTGCTGCGACAGGATCGACGCGACATAATAGAAAGCGATGGTTCGCCGATCGCGCAATTCGACAACCAACGGAAGCGCGTTTAGCGGACCGAGAGCTCGAATCGGCGCTACGCTGCGCAGCTGAACGTGACAACATCTGCCATCTGCGTGAGAATCCGGCGCTTCTCGTAACTCCCGCGAGTAAAGCGACCAACCCTCGGGGGAAGCTCGAGGCGAGCTTTTTCTATCGTCTCTCACCCGCGCCTTTGTCTCGTTGCGTGTGCATATTTTGAGTAGGCCTCATGATTGATGATGCGTTGGAAAATTTACATTCTGTATTATTTAAAGATCATTTGAAAAAACTGCATTTGGAAGCAGCTTAAGGATAATTATTCCTATTCAAAAGAGCTTGTAGCATCCAACGACTATGATAATAAAGATACAAGTCTCTAAACACGATTTAAATTTATTCGCCTCGTTATGAATTTTGGTCTACAAATATAGACCGATCGATCGATCATTCTTTTATTACGCGAGCTTCCTTTAAACAATATTACAGTAGTAAAAATGCTCGTGTACATTTGCGCTTGGAAAAACAAGAAATTAAATAAACAATCGAGGAATAAAATAAAATTCCAGAAATCGTTTAATTGCGATAAAGATCGTTTTATTATTGATTCTTCGTAACGACTATAAATCTTGAAAGTCGTTTATTTATATACGCGTAAAGGAAAGCTCCGCGTACAAAAATGCTGAAACGTTAAAATTATAAACTCGTGTTCTTTACAGAGACAAAAATTTTGCGCTCGCCTAAGGTCGAAAGTCACTTACATGCAGACATACATAAGCGTCGTCATGGTCACGGACGAAAGCTTCGCAAAAATAAAGCCCTTAGCAACGCACATGCGCACAAAAAGCGGACATGCATTTCCTGTTCTGAGAGACGAAATTCTGTGACCATGTCGTACATTCATTATTCTTTTTCCGTGTTTTTTTTGGTTCATGTTCCTCAAGATCTTTAAGGGAACTGTCGTGTTACAAGTCAGTTCAGAACTTAATTTTATTCGAAATTAGCATAATAGCGTTATTTGTGATTTAAATTAAGATACACGCGTATTACACTGAACTTTGAGACATCAATGAACACCGTAAAAAACTTGAAAAGGTAACAAATA
Source organism: Dolichoris vasculosae (assembly GCA_018907195.1). NCBI lineage: Eukaryota > Metazoa > Arthropoda > Insecta > Hymenoptera > Agaonidae > Dolichoris > Dolichoris vasculosae. The sequence goes on from JACCHY010000002.1 coordinate 24,636,847, forward strand.
ATAAAGGACAATTTGAAATTTTAAACGAGACTGTAATTACGAATTATTGTTATCTCTCCAAATATTTCGGACGGTTACAAGTTGAAAGTAATATTATACGCAAAATTCATTATACAATTCATAATTCCACGTCTTAAAAACATATTTGTATCGTAATAAATAAAAGTATTACATCGTTGTATATTTCTCGTTGTAATTACAATGAAAAAAAAAAGAAAGTTTTCACTCTATTCGCGAGTACGTCGGCTGAAAAATCTCAACCCCGTATAGGTTGTAAGCTCAACAAGAGGCTGAAATTTGATTCTCGAGAAAGTCATTACTCACGAGAACCATCTTAATGCAGTACACGGACGGTTCCACGGTCGGGTCCGCTTCTCTCGATGCGCGAGTGCATATGCGTTACATCTCACGGTGACCAGGAACAATGTGGAGTGTCAGAAAGGTGCAGAGAGCGTGACGCCAAAATCGCATCGTGTTTCGGGGCCCTACTTGTATTATTAATCACGGGCGGTGGCAGCCACGGTTCGCGATTTCAGGCGCGAGAGACGGAACTTCCGGTTTTCGCGTGCGCATAAACATCACACGCTCGGTCCGGTAAGGTAGCGCAACAGATAATAGCGTTCCTTTTGTTATCGACGTTCATGCGTACGTCAGTCCTTTTTTATCTTCTCTTTATTCAGTGATATTTCGACGATTTCTTTAGAATTCGATCCAGTCACCGGGAACGGCTAATTAGATAATTTTTGTTTTGACGTAAAAAAGTTGATTGCATCCCGAAAGATAAGTACTCTCAAATTATAAATAAATTTCGTTCGACTGCTACTTTGCATTTTGTAAATTGTCTCTTACTCTTTCGATGACAATATTTTTTATCGAAGATTCGAAATACGATCGATGGTTTTATCTGGAACGAAGTTTGAAAGTTCCAAGACTATTTCAATAAAAAGTATTTGTGAAAAGGACGCAACGTATTATCAATTTTATATTTCCTTCAATAAAATGAATTATTAACAAAAATAAGATAACGTTTACAGAAGATTCGTTATCGTATCGCACGATAACCTTTATTATTCGAAACACTTTTATGAAAATATGTACTTGCTCGTAAGTTATCCTATCAATAAACGGTGATAACTACGCCATCTATTGCGCATTCCTGTCTAAATATGACATGCCACTATCGAACCATATTTTTGTTGATTGTATAGTGAAAATATTGCTATCGTAAAGTAATATTCCATAAACCGTATACTCGTATCGAAGGATCGTATACCTATACGTCGATAAAAAATTTTCCCTTTACCGATGAAAAAAAAATCTTCGATTAAAACAAAAGTTCTTAAATCGGAGAAATTCCCTCTTTCATACTTCTTTGATAAAATTTGACAAACGAAGATAAACGATCGCTCGGATCTTATTCATCGTTCGTTCGATTTATTTATTTAATTTTTACGTTAATGCGATATAAATATTAAAATTATGTTTTCCATTATAAAAAAAATAGGTTACATTATATTAGGATTTTTAATTAGAATAAAAAGTGCATTACTCAAGATCGATACAGTATTTTATAAATTTAAAAAAACTTTTACGTCAAAACATCGCTCCAACTTTCTAATTTATATAATAACATCCGTAATTACTGTCTCCTACTTAAAATGGAAGTGATAACTTTAAACGACGCAAGAACCGAGAAGAGTTTTACAGATAATTTAAAGAGTAATTTCTTATCTTCGTTCAATTATATAAATAATAACGTGTACACATTTCTTCAAAAAAGTTCAATTAAAATCATGATGCATTTGACTACCGCAATGAAATAAGCAAGAATACATTCGTCGTGTGATACCTTGTTTATACGAAACATTCGTGACCAAATAAACCATAATAAGTAATCGCTTCCTTCGCGCACGTAAGATTATTTTCGTATTTTCTTTCAAAGCTAAACGTTGGCCTTAAGCATCCGCTACTGCGAGGCAAATTAAAAAAAAAGAAGCACTCGCGCGACGTTGTCTCGCAGCATCTTAATTACCTACAAGGGCAGCGACAATTGTGCGGAGCAACTCCGAGCACCAAAAACACAAAGAAAGGGAAAAAAAAAAGGGCTCATGTCTCGTCTTTGAGGCTGTTCCTTTGGCAGCCCACACGCGACTATGTTTTATTTATTCTACCAATCCTTGGCGGGTTTGCGCTCGCGATTAATTGGCTACTTTACGTTTCGCAAGCATGCCGTACGTTTTGAAATTCGAAGAGGCAAAGCGCTGGCCGCGAAAAAAGGGAAGAGCATGATAAATCTGGAGAAAAAAAGCGTACGAGAGGGGCGAAGCGAGAGAGAGAGAGAGAGAGAGAGAGAGAGGGAGGGAGAGAAAGTAAGGTGCATGCCGCAACGCGATCTGAACTCGTGCCAATACTCGAATAAAAATAACCACTAGTGGGCAAAAGCATTTGCCGAAGAAATAAAGTTGCGAGACGCCAAGACTCCGTAATACCGTCTTGCGCTCGGTACTGTATATGCATTTTATAAGTTGACTTGTGTACCGAGGCGCATAAATATCTTTCTCTGGTTACGATAATGAATGGAGAGTAGAATAATTAAAGATAGAAGAGCGAGGGACGCCTGCTTTTGTGTGCAGTAACCTTTTTTTTATTTGTATCTTATCGTATCCAGTGGCGCTTCATTTTTATGTCATATCAATGGAAATTAATTAGACCCGTAATTTTTTGTTTCTTTGCCGTTTGAATAATGTATACAATCTGTATAACCTAGCAATGTTTTTTAATATTATTGATTCGATGTTAATAAACTTTTTATAAAAGAGCATGCGTTCGATTTTATGCATTTTTTTACATTGGAGAAAAAAATTTTAAATTCTTTCTCTTCAAACTTGTTTTTTTTTATCTCGGATTTAATAACAAGATTTAATTATATACGAATCTTCTCGATAAAGTTTTATACTTCAAGAACAAACTTATAATAACTTGAATAGAGTGGTTTATTTTTATTAATTTTTTTTTTTGTACCGAGGAATTTATTATAGTTTTAGGAAAAAGTTTTTTTTAATTAGTTGCTTGCGAAAACGTAAATTTTTATTACTTTTAGAATTAAATTTTTCACGCAATGGGAAAACTAATTTTTTTACTTGTTTATTAAAAATTATAAGTTACGATAAAAAAAAAAACTTAACGTTCTATACACAATTATCATACTTTGAATTCATTAATGTTTATGTAATGAATATTGCATAAATTAAATCATTATAAGTTACTGTGTCATACTTTTGTATTTGAAAATTAAAATTTAAATACGCTAGATCAAAAGTCACGTATTTGTTTCCCGTGTTGCAATTTTTTATTCGTTTGCAACTTACGCGAATCAATTTTATGATTATCGATCGACTAATATTATCGATAATGGGATATCGAACATATATTTTGCAAAAACGATAGATTAATAAATCTAAATAATCACTATAATTATTCAAATAAATGAAGGAACTTAATTTATTTATAAACTTACGTGATACAAAATATCGGATAAAATTATTTCCATGACTTACCTGTAACATAAAAAAGAAAAAAACATTAATTTTACAATTGCGAATGTACATAAATAATTTATTAATACTTTCAGATTTTCGTTATTAATATATTCATAAATTTTCATACCTCAAGGTTGGGACACGATACAAAGATATAAAATAATAATTTGCTAAATATAAAAAAAATATTATTCCCAATCTATCGGTCCAAAGAAAACGTTAAACGGAATTTCGTAAAATCGGTAGAAACTGTTTTTTCGAGCGGGCATCGTTCGTTAAAAGAAAGTCAACGAACACAAAGTAGAAAAAGAAACAGAAAAGATGAAACATTCGAATAAAACGAAGAACGGCTAATTTTACCGTTCGACAGCATATTTATATAGGACTCGCGAGTTCGGTGTGTACGTGTGTGTGTGTTGTGGTGTTCATTTGCATTTTAGAAATGACAATTTATATTTTAAACAGAACGACGTCGACAGTGAGTTTTGACGAAGCTAAAACTTTCTAGGCGTTTCTATTCCTAATCATTTCGTAGCGCGTTCAATGACCGTTGGCTCGCGCGATAGGAACGAGCGTCGACGTATGCACTTTACGTACGCGAAGCGTTTCTCTCTCTCTCTCTCTCTTATCCTCTTTTTCTCCCTCTCCACGGTTAGCTGCCTGCATTTTTCAACGTGTACAAGAGTTGCGTTTACATACAAACAGACTCTAGCGATCTCCTCTATTCGCGTGTACATCTTTATATGCACACGCATATACCTATTTCCGAAAGAGTAGGAGTTTCCGCTTTGTATCTTGAAGGATACGACGTTTAGAATAACTTCGCGAGAATAGTACGATGTTCCCACCGATAATAGCCGTTCATCGGGGAAAGAAAAGAAAGAAAAAAATTATCGTCGAGAAAAACGTTTCGTTTCGTGTTGGTGTCATAAGTAAATTGAAAAGTTCCACCGGATAAATACAATCCGATATTCGATTATACGCATCGAATTCATTCTCGATAACGCGCCCACCGCCTATAAATATAAATTTCGCCGACCACTGATACAAGCACCGCGGAAGTACTCAAAATGTAAAAAAAAAAAAACCGCTACGAAACAAGAATCATGTCGAATGATCGAACCGACAATGTAGAAATAAGCATCGCGAATCGACGACGAACTCGCCATCGAAGAAAACAAAAATCCATCGGTCCGAAGCGACGCTAACATCTCGCCCACGAGCGAATAACGATATCTGTTAGTTTCTCGACGCCTAACACCTATCCATCCCCACCCGGACTCGCATCCGTTCGTCGGAAATACGTGAAGTGCCTGCGCTACTTCAATAGCTCAAATACCCGCGCACAATTGGCCGCTTCAGGATGTCGATGACATTGTGCTTATCGGAGGCGAGCGAGCTCGTGTGTCGAAGCAACCCCAAACGCCAGCGCGCGTTGAATAAACCAGCGGCTCTTCGCGTTACGAAATTGCCGGTGTGTTTCATGTTCGCTCTCGTCGCTCTCGTCGCTCTCGTCGTTCTCGTCGCTCTAGTTGGATCTTATCGAAGCCCTAATGCAAAATCGTTCGTTTACCACCCGCGCACTCGGACAGGCAATTTATGATTCGTTTATTCAAAATGTACTACTCTGTAATTCGGAGGGTGACTCACCCAAAGTACTCCCTTCGGACTAACAACTTTTACGATGACTCTTGCGCTCGACCGCGCAATATCACACGTGGTAAGATAACGCGTACTTTTTTAGGTTTTGATGCGTGTATTGCTTAAACTCGTTCATATATTGATGAATTAGGCTCATCGATTATTTATTTCTTTCTTAGGTGTACATTCGTTTTAATATCCGAGGAGCAAACAACTGTATCAAATACTTTTGATACAATTTTAAAGAGATAAGCAAATAAATAAATTTTCTCTTCTAAGATGATAAATTACACCGATATAAGCCGTAAATTTATATACCTGTTTATTTTGAAAATTTTATCACGTGTCAAAAGATACGTACAACTTTCATAAATCATGGCTAGAACAAACCTTAAAGAATACTGGAACTATCTATTTATTTGCTCGAAAGGTGTATTTTTTTAAAACTTTGAGTCGTTATTTATTTAAAAATAAAAATATTATATTCGAGAAACGAAGTCGTAGTACTAGTTTAATTCGATAGGATATAAGACTTCCTGTGTTTTGCGTAAGACAATTCTTTATCCTAAACAAAATATTTTCGTATATTTGAGAAATCAAACTTTTCAACTCGTAGCTTCTTGAAATATTATTGTAGTTGAAAACTAAGGAAATATGACTCGAATAACTATGATAATACGTACAAATAAAAAACTTGTGTTTATTAATCGAATGAAATGTAATTTTTTTTAATTCTTAATTTGACGAGTTTATAAAAATATTTTACACGAAGTATCAACGTTTAACCAAAATATTTAACAGCTTCAACAAATATATACGAAACTAGGTTGAATTCGTACGCGAGTCATTTTTCTACGCTTTACGATAACAGTCGTATAAAAGTAAAATCCAAAATTTACAATCGTTAGTTTCCTTCGTAATTTAAATGCCTGTGGTAGAGGCAAGAACGAAAAATACCGATATTGCAACATAAAGCGCGAAGGCTTATCGTTCGAATGCAACTCGCGAACCTCCTGAAATCAAAATGCCAAAGTTACGCATACACGCATTCGAGCACCGATGTACAAAGAGGCTCCCGACCGAACTCGCACGCGCCTTATTTTTAAACCCGAAAAGAGAAAGAAGAATGAGAGAGAGGGATTTTGCGTAAGCGTCATGTGCACGGGTTCGTAATGAGACGAGATATTGCTCTCGGTATAAAGATACGAAAAGTGCTGATTGTTGTATTTACATTTTTTCCCCTATGCGCGATCCGATTATATTTGTAAACTATTTAAATTGAAGCCGAAGCGAAACGTGGAATCGTTTTACCCAAGAGAATTTCAAAGTATGGTACGAATGTTTTAGTGCGGTTGTAAAAACCGTAAGTTGCAGGATATACAGGGGAGTTTCGCACTGGTGAGTATTTGAATTTAAAATAAATTTTGAACGTTTATAACGTTAACCTTCTTTCTTCCCTTGCAATTCCCGAGCACCTCGTACTCGAGGCATTACGAGTGAGAAACGTACTCTCGGCGAAAAAAAAAGTGCACCGCGTACGGCTCGCGCGAATTTTACCGACGAGTCACTCTATTCGGATGCGATAGATGAAAAACATACCGCGGAAAAGCAATTGATTCGATCTGCCCACGCGGACTACTCCGATTCCATTTCACGTTCTCGATTTACTTTTCGCGCTGAAACGCCCACATCTATCAGCGATTTAGTCGTGGCTATGAATTCAGACTCGGTGTACACGAGTCGTTGCGCACGCGTATAGGAGCCAAGGAACTCGCGAGAAATCCGGCCGACCGCATACGGCGATTCGCGCATACGAGTCTAAGCTACGTCGTATCGCAAGATTTATAGCTTTTCTTCATTCTTGGCGCGTCCCTCGTTCGAGAGTGTCGCCAACGACCTGCGAGTACGAGCGAAAAGGAATAAGGGCGATTCGGCCCTTACGAAAGAACGGCCGGATCGACCGGAGCGTCACGTTTTCCCACAACGACGAGATGATCACCTCGTCCTCCTCCTCCTCCTCCTCCTCGTCCTCGTCCTCCGTCTCGTCCTCAGTCTCATCCACCGGCTCATCCTCCGTCTCATCCTCCGCCTCCTCAACCCCTCGGCTACCCGTGAGGAGCTCGCCACTTACGTAGACGCCTTTACGACCGGCTATCAATGAAGCCTTTTGCATTCGGCAGCACCGAGGAGACGAGGGACACGTCGAACGAAAAAATTTGGGGCGTCCGCGGCAGATTGTGGAAATGTTATATATGGGGAGCTCCGCCGTCGTCGACCTCGTAGTGCAAGACCATTTTTTACATTCCCTTCCTTATGCCTGCTTCGTGCACTTAGCGCGAGGCAGCGATTTCGAAAGAGAAAAGTGGAAGGCTTCGTTTACGAGGCAAAAAAAGAGCACCGATTAAGCGATGGTTTATAATACATAATGGCCGGCACGGCACCGGTGGGCTTAGAAAGAGGAGCGGGAGCCGAGGATAATCGACCAGGCAATGACCACGGAGTTCGGTAATCATCGCGAAAACAAGAATATCACTCTAGGCGTGTAACAGGAAATAAGATAAATGGAAGTTCATAGCGAGGAAATTCGATTAAAATTGCCCTTTAAACTCAGACGCGGAAAGTAAAGAAATAAATCTTGAGGAATAAATATGAGAAGTGAGTTTTTCTTACTTTTTCCGCGTGATGCCAAGGAAACGCGAGCGGCGAATCTTTTTTCTTTCGGCGGATATTACGAAAACTTCGAGTCGCAAAGTTTAGGCAACGCGTTAAATATTTTAATTAAAGCAGAGACACCGACTTTTTTTTAAATCTTGATTCATAGCTCCGCCGGAGTACATAATTCAAAATTATTTTCAAAGCAATTTCCGTAAATGCTCCAGAGCCTAAAGATTAATTCGATTATCGGCAATTTTTGCTATTTTATCTTTGTGTTTTTATGCGATTTTCGAAAGGGATATTATACGTTTTAATACAACTTGTCAACGTTTAAATTTTAACAAATTCCTTTGTAAATTTTTGAAAAATGATCCAATTAGGTAATTTTGAAAGTGGACTTTCAAAAAAAATTCGAGCTTATTTCCGAACTTCGTTCAGCGTTCCTTTACGTTAATAATAAAAATTTATCGCTAATAAAAGAATATCCATTTCCAAAACTTGTAATATTAACATTTAATACAAATAAATTCGATGTGATTTTTTTTTTTAAATAACAAACAAATAAACTACCAAAGCCTCGTATGCAAACAATTTCTGAAAAATTCGAGAATAAACACGACAACGGTTGAGCCCCTCTAAAAGGAAAGAAGAAAGCAAGCTCGAATAATACCAAGCATACATTTGGAGAATAGGAACGAACGAGAGATAGACATTGAAAAGAGAGGTAAAGAGAGGTAAAGAGAGAGAGAGAGAGAGAGAGAGAGAGAGAGAGAAAATCAAACACAGTGAAAGAGCGAGCAAAGGAGTCTACCCGATGCACAATGAGCTTCATTGTGCGCGGGTTGTGCGTCTGAAACGAGAGTCGCCGCCACCACCGCGCGATTTCTCACTGATAACACACCGAAGGAAGATACCGAAGAGGGACAGAAGCGAAGTACCGGAGAATACACGCCAGGAAGCGGATTCACGCAACGGGACGCCAGTCGTATAGAGAGACGGAGAAAGAATACAAGCGACGCCTACGTTCTATGTGTATGAAGACATCGGAACTATTGGCTTTCGCGAAATTTCAGAGTGTGGGTGGTTGGTTAGCGCACGCGCATTTATATCAACCGTGCGTATACATCGGTGCGAATAACTCGGTTCTTTGTACGTGTTTACGTCAACGGTGCCAACGTCGACGTTGTCTTCCCATTCTAACCGACTTCGATCTCTATATATAGTTGTATGCGCTTTATACCCGCCATACGTCTCGAAACATTTCTTCCGGAGTTCAGGAATACTCACGGGGGAAGTAACGCGGACGTATGGAAGTGCAAGAATTTCATTTGATACGAATCATAATACGAATCATAATACGAGTTCCAAGGAATTTTATGAATTTGGATTTGAATAATGAGTTAACGCAGCGTGAAAACTTTTTTTACGATGGCGATTACTTAGTGTCTCATTACCAACTAAAAATGCATTTTTGCTCATTACTTAAAGAAGTGCAATGATTTTCCAAATTTATCTTGATATTTATCTTGATATATATCTTGATATATATCTTGATATATATCGGTCATCGTATAATTAAGTAATAAATTATTCCGCGTTATAAACGTCGTGTGTAACAATGCATATAACACGTTAACGATCTTCCTTCAATTTCCGCTTGGCTTTACAAAGACTACGCGAAATCCTGTTCTCCGGTTCATTAAAAGCGTATGTATAAAACTCTGCATCTGCGAGAGTTACCGCAATGGTAATAAAATTTTTACCTCGACGTAACTAATACGATCGGAAGAAACAGACGAGAAAAATGATCTTCATCTATTATATACTTGAATCGACTGAGTAAAACTATACCAGTGTAAACTGCATTCAAGCGAATTATCATAATAATCAATAACTGAAGAGTATTTATTATCCTTTTACATCGAGCACTGATTCACATCTGACTGGCAAAAAAGACTTTTTCACTTTATAGACGTAAGAAAAACAGCACTCCAAGCGATGGTAATAACAATGCCAAGGATAATTATGATATATGAGAATAATGAAGAAGGAAGTTCTCTTGAATACTCGAGCTACAGTAATACTCTAGTGGCGAAACAGATTCAATAACTGGTACGATACATGTAGAATTTCTCTTTCTCTCTCCCCCATCTCCCCTCTCTTCCTCCCTCGCTCACTCTCTCTCTCTCTCTCTCTCTCTCTCTCTCTCTCTCTCTCTCTAGCTCAAGCTACAATAATAACCCAGACCCAGACGAGTCGCATCTTTGTATGTAGCATGGAAGAGTGCGTGGGCACAATATGTACGCATACATACGTGTGGGTTAACAAAAACGCGACTCAGGATTTATGCACAATTGTAAGAACACTTACTCCAAATAAAATATCGAAAGCATTTCAGGGGCAGTCGATTTCCCTCCCTCTCTCTCTTTCTCTCTCTTTCTCTACAATCGAGTAGCAATAAGGATGCGCGTGTAGTTGTAAGTCATATTGAACTATTGCTAAATTTTTTTAACCCGTTGCTCGAATATGCGCACGAATAAGCTTTTTCAGCATTGTTCGCAAGTGTACACATCCGTGCAATCGTGCAAAGCGGAATCGTATCGAGGAAACGCGTGATTTTGCTTAGTCAAAAATTTTTAAGTTTTACCTTAACTATGCACTCGAGATACGCTCTAAATTTATTTATTACAATAATATTTCATTGCTTAAGTAAACTTTTAACGTGTCTTAAAATTAGAGGGATAAATTAAACCGACTCGTAAGAAATTATAATTCTTTATAAACGAAAGCTTGAACGCATCGTAAGATCCAATTATAATACGCAATGTTAAGTTACTCGCTATTCATATATATATATATATATATATATATAGCTTCAACATTATATACAAAATAGCAGTTGAATATTGATTTAACGAATTTTAAACAGATTTTTTTAAATATTCACGAAGCCTTTCAGCTAGTTCGTTAAGAAGCTTGACTTTTCGTGGCTTAAATCAACTGCGCGATTGTCCTGTCCGTACAAAAAATAATTATGCCCGCAAAGCGCGGCTTGCATATGCATCCCCTTAAAATACAGACGACGAACAAAGAAATAGACGCTTTGCAACGCGACTTCTTTCACTGTCCTGACCAATTACACTGGCATGGTTGTTTTTAATCAGGCCTTACGGAGTGGCGTTATTACTTTTTAGCGGTTGGGCTCTGTACGATACGCGTTTCGAGTCCAGGCGCCAAATACAACGGCGAAATGTCGACGTGACTTCTAAAGATTTATGAGCGCGTAAATAAGCCGAAACGGACTTCCATTATGCCGCTGACACTTATTTTTTTTCCTTTTTTCCTTTTTTTCTTCTTTTTTTTTCATGAAACTTTACACGCTCGCTCTTGTAGCCCATTCTCACTCTCGTTTTTAATTCGCATCGCTCTCGGCAAATATTATGCATGCGAACATTCTCACAAACGCCCGCTGCGAAGTTTTTTTACATACGTACATACAGTTTTTTTAGAGTAAATTTTTGTTTCTTTCTCACTACATTACTTATGCTTTATGAATACCTTATTGCTGATGCGAACTCTTCGTAATTTAATTATTGTCTAAATAATCTTTGGAACTTATTTCCATACAAGAAAACTTTACGAAAATCAGTATGATTTTGAGTTCACTGCAAATAAATCTCGAGTAAATTCATAATTTATTTTCGCGCTGATTTTAATGGCATTTTATCGAAGAACATCGATATTGGAAATGAACAATTTTATGTGATGTGTTATCGATTGGTTTTCAAAACTATTCCTATAATTGAAAAATTATATTCTCGTTTTATATATAAAAAAAAAAAAATCAAAAAGCTTATTTTTAATTTGTATACGTATTTATGTTCATAAATGTTATCGCGTCAAAAATATATCATTTTCAATTAATGATATAAATTAATACAAAGTTAAGATTGATATGGATATTTTAAATGTATCAAATTTAAATAAATTAAATACGTCGTTTACCAATAAAAATTTTTATAAAACCTTTTTCGTTATCTTTAAATTTACTATCTAGCTCAACTTCATTTTTCCTCGAACTGCATTCTATTTTCTCCTCCGCGAGAATATTATTAGATGCGAATATTACTAAGTGAATCATTATCATCTTTTATAACGAATATATCAAATTTTTCTATGCAAATAAGACACGATATGTAAATTTTTTAAAATATTCATTGACGAATGCAATAAAGTCTATAATTAAATTATGCTTTAATATGGAGTTATGTAAAAGTATCGCTTATGTAACTTTCAAAAATAACGTTAAATTATAATTTCTATAAATCATATTCAATAATGCATCATTTGAGTTTATGTTTAAATGCATCGAAAAATTTAATATAGTCTTATTTTGTACGTCATCATATTGTTATTATTTTTTATTTCAATTTATTATCTTATATCGTTTTGATACTTTAACGAACATTTTTGACTTCAAAAAAGAATTACAAATATTTACTAGATGATTCGTGTATCTCTTTTAAAAAATATATGTACAATTTTCATAATTTATATGAGGAATGTAAGATCAGCATAATTCAGTCTGTAAAAACTTTCTTTTTCATTCTTATGACATTCGGTAGAGGGTATTTCTTTTAATGTAGGATCGAGGAATTCTTAATTGTTGAAAAACTCTTTCTAAAAAAACAAAATTATTTATGAATTTCGCTTTTGAAAAGTATATGCACCGCGTGTACTTTGATCTCCAAAAATATATATCTTTGAAGATATTAGAGAAATCAAAAAGTTTGAAACAGCCTGCTACAAAATTAAAAACAAGAACATGTAATATGATAATTGAGTTCATGATTTAAACATGTAAAATACATAAAGAGGGTTTTTTATTTATTATTTGTTTAAAACAAAATTAAATTAACGTAACAAGACATTAATGTTCAAATTAAATTTTATATGAACTAAGTTTTTTAATGTATTCTTTTAAATAAAAAATGTATTTTAATGTAAAGATAATCATATTACGAATATTATTAGTACTCTAATAATTTGTAATTCAGACTACTTCTTTTAAATAGGAGCTCGGTAATCACATAAGCTTTCAATGTAAGATTTATTTGAACCGGATCAAGATTAATTAAAATATGTAAAATATTTTATTATCATATAAATTAATATTATAAATAATAATATTACCGATACTTAAATCATGAAGAATTCCTCATGATCGATTAACGAGAACAACAAAACCATTTCACAGCACTCATTGCAAAATAATAGTAAACTTTTTATTTTATAAGAATGTAGATAATTATTTTTTATAATACCTTGAAATCAATAACTCTTTTATTATGTTATATATTATTCAAATGATATATTCCTACTTAGTTCAAGTCATTCTGTATCTTAAGATAGCATATTCGAGTATACGCCACCTGTCAAATTCTCTTAGAACTAAAAGGTATCAATTCTGAAACTTTAATTTATCTGATAAGGTATCGCACTTGCATGTGTATTACGTAGTTAACCTCATGTAACACCCAATGTACAAATATTAGAATGTTATAAATTTTATTCTATTTGAATAACTTTATATCCAATTAATACGAAAAATAAACTTTTTCGTTATCTACTTATTACATCTTTTATATTTCATATTTCTCATTCGATATTTCTTTAAACATTGTACAAATATTTTTCCAACCATACTACCTACTATTTTTTCTGGACATTTCTTCGCTCGTGCTTTTTGCAAGGTTAACATTTTTCCAAGACTTCCGCGCAACTGCGGATCCGGATCGCAAAGCCTCACTGGATCCGATTCTGATTTAAAATCCCGAACGGTTTCCCCTACTATACATTTTATCGGAAAATTATTCGGATTTCCCATCACAATGCCGTATATTCAATTTTTTATTTATTTATTTATCTTTTGTTTTATTTAGCAGACATCCAAGTCCCCTTGCACAGCAAATCTTCCATTTTAGTCTGAGACGAGACTTTTTTTTATTTTTTTTTTCTAATATATAATACGACTCAGTTTTCGTATAAATCGTTACATTAGTTATTTTATAACTTTTCTTTCCTTTATCTAGAATCACCGACCAATCTCATTATTATGATCTAAAATTCTTTGTCGGATATATTTTAGATTCTTCCGATCTCTGCATTATTGTTTTCATACGCATCGGTAACTATTTTACGATGTTTGCGTTCACTAATCACAATACTATCGATATTATATTTTTTTTCTTCTTTCCGATATCATTTTTCGTCTTATTTTACTGAATATAATATATATATATATATAAAATATACACATTGCTACAACCAAATTAATAATAAGATTCTACCAAAAAGCAAAATACCGAAAGAATAAATTTTGCAAATATTGGAAAAATACTTTCTACTAGGTAGAAATGAATTTCGGATATGCCATCAATCTCTTTGATCGTTACATATGTAGACACTCGAGCTAATACTATTGAGAATCTTTGAACATATAGAAAGCAGAGGTTTCAGAGAAGATAAATATTTATTTTAAAAGAGTTTTCTAGATATTTTGACCTGATATAACGATGATCTTTACCGTATGATTATATTGTCAACTTAATACAAAGTACGCTCTTAAAATATCAGACAAACGTCAATACTAATTGCATCTTTAAATACAAAAGATTCATAATTTTCTAAACTGTATTTAAACAAATTATACTTTCTTTAAATAGTACATTACCAAATCAAATATTTCAACGTTTAATTTTAAACTTTCACATTCTAATATTACGAATAGCGATATTTATATACAATACCAAATAACGCATAAACACAAGTGAATAATAGAACCCTTAAAACGTTCCGTAATAAAGAAAACATAAGACCACGATAATTTTCGTTTGCACGTCTTCTCTCCCCGGCATTACATTCTATTTGAGAGCGAGACGCGTATCTTTCGAGCACCGAGGCAATTTGTCCTTCGACAAATTAATTTCTTAAAATACTTCGGAAGCGCCGCGTTGGCCCTCACTTTTATTGTGCCCAATACAGTCGTAGCTCTACATTCTTTCCTTTCCTTTTTATTTTGACGGGAGAGAAACGAAAAGCTACAGAACGAGCAATGTCGTTTATTACTGATCATCCTTGACACATTCGCGAGCTAAAAATATATTAAGAGCTTATAAAGGGAAAATATACGAAATATATTTAGTGCGTCGAGGCACGCGTTCATTTGTATTTCTACTTTTTTTTTCTCTTTGCCTTTTTTTAATTTTTGCTCGATCGCGCGTAAGTAACGTAGGCTCACTCGTGATGGCCTCGATTCGCGACTACGATAAATAAATGTCGTTGAAAATCGAGCTTACAATCGACCGGACACACAAATATTTCTCTCCCGCTCGAAGATCTACTAGAACACCTTTCATTACTTTGAAACAGATAATTTTTGCATATATATACATAAATTTCGCATCCCGTTAAATTAGCATATTATAAAATCAATTTATAGATACGACGTATTTAGGCGTTTCATAATTTATAATAAATTGCTTTGAATTAAGTTTGAGCATGAAGCTTATTTTTAAGCGATAAAACGCGCTGTTCGTTTTCCAACGATATCATCCATCGATGTATTACAAATTTTTAAAAGCTTTATATCTGAAAATTTTATTAAAATTTTTTTAAAAATCAAGATTTTCAGTTTCGATAGTTTAAAAATACTCGCAGAATGTTAGTCGTTAATTTATATTATGAATGTTCAATCTTCTAGGTATAATTAGTACATCAAGCTAAATTACAAACTAATTACGTGCTTCCGAGATTACTGGTATAAAATAATTACCATCGAGAAAATGTTTCTAAATAACGTGCGACCCGTTTTTAATGATTCAGGTTTAAAAAATCGATGTCTAAGCAACTCATTACACTAAAAGTTGCTCGGATAAATAAGTAAATTGACAGCGGAAAGAAATTTTTGATAAAAGCTGAGAAAACGTGATCGTGATTGCACCAAGTGTCGTAATTTAACTAATAAGTACTAATATTTTCGAAACTGTACCACCAATATTCTGTATCGAGTATCGTTACCACGAAACAACGCATTTCTCAATACATAAATGCCCCGACATTAATTTATAAATATCCAAGTTTTCTCTTTGTATAAAATCAATTAATTAGAGGCCTTGGCTCGCGATAAATAAGGTGCTTCGGAAGTACAGCTAAATTTCTTCGATAAATAGTTTGTTATTCCTCGCTTCTGGACGGCACGCGTGTACATATTTCTAGCCAATCGCGAGGCTGCGAAACCGTTTGTACCAAGAACCGGTTGCCCTCTCCACGCGAATCCCGGCTACAACGTAACGCTGATCGCTCGGAGATCTCTTCTCGTCTCTCCCTTGGTCTCTCCCTTGGTCGCTCCCTCGTCTCTCCCTCGTCTCTCTCTTTCTCCTCCTACGGTTTTCCGCGATAAACGCCAACCGGTCGCGCAGAATTGGCACGCACTCACCCTGGCTTCCCGCTCAACCTCCCCACGAAACTCGTTCGAATATTTGCATAAGTACATACGCACGCGGCGAGCAACATAGCAACATGGGCTAAGCGTTCCACCGACGACTACTTGGACGAACGATAAGGTGAGATCGAGCGCACCACGAGAGCAAAAATAGATCGGAACTTGGCAAATCCAGCTTATCCGGCTCTTTCTTTTGTCAGCGATTATTTTATTGGTTATCTTACATTTGCATTATACAACCGAACCGCGGCGATCATTTTACTTTAACAAGGACGTGGATTTTTACATTTTCTTTTTTCGAGGGTTTTTATACGGAGCGAGCGTTACGCGCGTGTATCCGATGCGCCGAGAAAATACTTTTCAAGGAAATAAAAAAGAACGTTTCTTCTTTATCTCTCGAGCCAATAATTTTGAGTAAAAACAATGATGTGAATTCGGACAATGAGAACTTTCTCAACGTTATTTTTAGCTCGTTGCGATAACGGTTTTAAATACGTGGGTAAGCGCATTGTTACTTTGACTTATCAGCGCGGCCTTTTATATTAAGAGGCATCGATCACTTTGCATAAAACTATATTTATAAAGAGGCCCCTATATTACGAGTCAGCGTTCGCGGACTAACGCGTAAGATTGGCTTTGTAATTTTTTTAAGGCACGGCTCGTTAATATTTCAACGATAGCGTACGCTTTCGGTAATAAATAACCTAAATTTAAAAAATGATATAAAGTACGCAGGCACCGAATACAATTCCAAAGGTATCGTTAAAATAAAAATTTCGATCCCTAATCCATTTGGAAATATAATTATCGGTTTATTACGAAGGTGCATTTTGCCGAATCCCCCTCGAGAGATCGACCATTAAATACGAATAATTCATTTTCTTTTAAACAAAACGAACAAAAGGAAAATACCCATTCATCGAAGGAGCTCGATTCTTCTAATTGATTTCCGCAATAATTCGAAAGCATTAATCCCCGTGGATGCGACGCGGACCGACTCCGATACGTACAATAAGACTCTTTCCCTTATTATTCTCGGTTATGTGTCTATGGTGTCGCGTCGCAAGCTCGATACAAGAAAAATGGCGCTTTCATTATACGCTGCGAAATCTATTGTACGCGGACGATCTCTCGAAGGCCTCCCATTTCTATATCGTCCCGACTTCTCCGCGGACGTAATATCCATCACGCACGGCGCACAATTACACGCGTACTCGCGACCTCCTACGTTCTCGACGTCGTTCCTCATTACTGTCCCCTCGTCGTTATTTCGCGTATTATCCCCGCGCGACGCGGGCATTGATTTAACGAGAAAATAAAGTCCATTGTTCGCGTTAAGTGCCGAGGAGCTCGCGGTTCGGCCGCAAACGAAGATCCGAGGGCGGCATGACGGCGCTTATCGTTATTCCTTTAACGACTCGCGGCCGTGACTGCTTCCGACGATGCCCCGAGTCACTTGCTTCACACCATTGTATCCGCGGCTGCGAGGCACGAGAGGTGTACATAAATACAGGAGACGGAGTGGGCTTTCTTCATTCAATGCAAATTGACCCCTCGGCTCGGGAGAAAATGGGAGAGCGGTCGACAGCCGAGCCTAGCGAAAGACAGGAGACACCGGCGAATCGATCCCGTGACTTTTTTCCTGTTGGAAAATCCGCGAGGCGAGCGTTAAAGATCGTCGCCGACTCTGCGAGTAGTTTCATTTTTAGCCGCTGCTTCCCCTGACGCGTCCGCAAATTTACACGAAGAAAAATAAATAACGAAAGAGCCTGAAATTGAGTGCTCCAGCGGTTGGGCCGCTCGGCGACTCTCCGTATGAATAATGTGGCGCGTCAAGGTCAAAATCATCGAGCCCGTAAAAATTCAAGGAGGAGAGAAAAGGCTCGGCTCGAAGGATTGCGTGCCCAAAGCATCGAGCGCAACTTGGTTGCTCAGCTCCCGAGAGAAGGAGACGAGTTAAGGTTTTCCCATCGTCGCCGTTGTCGTCGTCGTCGTCGTCGTCGTCGTCGATGACCGAGGAAGGGACGGCGATGAGGAGGAGGAGGAGGAGGTGGAGAAGAGGGCACGAACGAACTGCCGCGGCGACAGCGATAGCAGATGCGAGATAGCGCGCTTACGTCCGCTAATATCCAGCGGCCAGGACGATATGAATTTATTTCTGTCTCGGCTTATTTATGGAAGCATTACTGATAGCGGTAGCCTCGCTCCCCGAATCGCGTCACAGCGGAAACGAATCGCAAAACGCTTGCGCCCAAGAGAGAGAAGCGAGAGAGAGACAGAGAGAGAGAGAGAGAGAGAGAGAGAGAGCGGGGCGATAGGAGATTTATTGGGCTCCGAGGGTGAGAAAGAAAGTGACCTTTGCCGATGCGCGCGTTTATAAGTAGCGGACCGAGAGCGACGCGGGCGGTCGAGATTTTTTTCCCTCGCCGTTGCTAAATCTCGCCTGTACCATAAGAGATTCGCGTCGTTCCGTTCGGGCATAATGTACGTACTCTCTTCGATACGTCCGGCTTACGATAAATATCTCATACCTGTTAACCTTCGGGGAGTAACTGTAAAGATACGAGCGGCTACGTAGATGCGTTTATTGTTTGAGCTCGTTGAAACAATAATATAAAGTCGGTGTCTCGAAAAAGAAATTATGGTAATACCTGTCGACCGATGTAACAGATTAATCGTTCGTTTCATCGCATTGAATTATATACCCGTTTCTTCGAGATAAATGCCTACCGCTGTATTTAATAATGTTTAAATGCGTGCACTTTTGGTCACTGCAATTAATATTAAAAATAAATACATTGTAAGCGAAACCATTGTCCGATCGACGCAAGCAACATTTACATAATCGAATTTAACAAAAGATACACGATATAAATAACTCCATTCGTTAGATTAAATTATTAAAGTAAAACCCCTTTTTTTAATGACTCGGGATCTTGATGGATTATTCTGTAAATTTGTTTGTCATGCTTAACGAGTTAACCGACCGTGTAAAATGTATAAACCGTATGCTCGTTTTACTTTTATTAATACAAAATTTTAAAGGAAAAATAAAGCAACAACCATAACGAAGCGTTACGTTATTAAGTCGAAATAATAGAATGTTAAATTGAGGAAAAAAATAGAAGCGTTTCCGTAACATGGCCACGTTGATAAAAAAAAAAAATTCGGTACAATCGCAACAACGAAATATAATATTAATTTCCCAAGAAACATCTTACGCGTCTCGATTCATGGAATTTTCGCGTTTTGACACGATCGGGCGTCACGACGTCGCCGACAGAGCGATCGCAAAATAATCGCGCTTGTCATTCGCCCGGGAACACAATGGAAAACGGTTCGAACGCAGTCGCGGCTCCGGGCGCAGCAAGGAAATTGAATTTTCTGAAAACTGGTCTCTGTTCCAACTCGCGCGTGATTCCGAGCGGAGGAACAAGGAGGGGAACAACGAAGGGGGAGTCATGTGCGACAGCGCGCGATACGAGGAGGCCGTTGCCCCGAGGCCAACGCGGTGGACGCGCCGACGGCAACTCAAGGACGGCTCTTTCTATACCTACTGTCGAATTATGATGTGCGCGGTCGTCCGGGTGATGGTATTTTGGAAGGGAGAAGTTGGCGAATCGCTCGGCCCCCGTCGGTTTCTTACGTAAATCAACATAAATCAAACGCGTTGCACTTTAACTTGGACGGCGCGGGAAGGGGAGGGAGGACGTCTAGCGAGCTCGGAATTTCGGTCACTCACCTGTAACAACAAGCGAAGATTGGAATTAGAAACGTGTGCGATTGTGGTTCGGGTTTTTTTTTGTTTTTTTTTTGTTTTTTTTTTCGTGTTTTTTTCGATTCGTTGGGTCGTTTTCTAACGCAGTGGTTTGAAAAATCGAGCGATTGGAGCTCTTAATAATCGATGGTCGAATTTATTAGGAAGGGCGAATTTATTATCGATCCCACGTTCGAATTTCATTTTCCAATACGCTCGTGTAATAATATTATGTCTTTATATTCCTCGCGCTAAGGACGAGCGACACAGCGCGACGAAAATATCTCGAATAAAAACGAAGATTATTATTATTATTGCGAGATCTTTTGATGTGTTCGAGAATGAAGAAAGAAAAAAGCGACGATTCCGTATAATCTCTGTATTATTAGCTCTATATCAAAGTCATAAAATACATTTCGACGAAAAGCACGAATATTCGCAAGTTTATTCTCGTTCCTACCTACACTCGGAGGAGCGCAAAGTAAATCGCTTTGAACTAGAGTAAAAATAATATTATACTTTAATTATAAAAGTTTCACTCGACAAGATCATAAACTTATCTCAATATCTTTCATAACGAATACGCGACACAAAGCCGAAAGTGAACGCGTACGAGTCCCAGGCTTCGTTACATAATGTGTTCTTTGCATCTCTCAAGACACCGCGTGTATTCGATGCGTGCGCATATGTCGCATTGGGTGCAGCAGCGCCTCGAGAGAATCATAGGCGAATGCACCAGAAAGGGTTGAGAACGAAAGAGAGTAGAGTCTCGAAGCGGTGATCGTACGCGTGGGCTCGCCGTCGTCATCGTCGTCGTCGTCGTCGTCGTCGTCGTCGTCGTCGTCGTCGTAGTCGACAGAGAGAGAGTCAGAGAGAGAGAGAGAGAAAGAGAGAGAGAGGGAGCGATAGGGAGGGGGGATAAGAGCCAAGGAGCAAAGAAGAATCGAGTGCTGGCTCGGCGCCACTAGGCGTTCGCTTGTGTTATAAGTGTCTTGCGATGCTCGCGAAAATGAGGAGAGATATATACATCGGTCGAGCGAACGGAAAATCGATTATCTTTCTTGGCTCCGACCCTCCAAAGACGGAGTGCATTCCTCTCGATCTCCGTCTCTCTCGGTTTTTTAATGACTAGAAAAGAGAGCGGACGACGCGCCCATCTGTTACCGCAACACGCGCGAATGATTTTTCAAAGGAGAAAGGAAAACGCTTGGGTGACATTTTTTTAGTTTCGCATGGATGAAAATGCAATTTTCGCGGAGATGATTTAATTTTACGCGTTTGTATCGAGTCGCGTAACCTAAAACGGTAAGTAAAATAAATTTAATTCCATTTTTTAAGAATATTGCAAGTATATTTAGCGTGTACCGATGAAAAAATAAAATTGACTATTCATTCGCGACTAAGCTTTAATAATATAAAAATATCTGAAAAATTACGGCTCGTATAATTTAAGTTCTGTTACTTTTGCGTAACGTATTATGCAAATTGACGACTCCGTCATCAAACAATGGTCGCTCGAAAGATTTACGAAAAAATTGTCAAGCTCGAACGTTCGTTGCATAAATTTATGTACCGAAATAAAAAAAAGGATGCAGTGCGGTAAGCGAATATCGAGGTAAGAAAGACTGCAACAATCGCGAAACAACGTTATACGCACGTTTCGTTGCTTTCCATCCGCTTCTCGTTAATTATCCGACAGCGCGAGAGTCGACCCTGATTTTTGTTATGCGATTGTAAATATATGGACATGTAACGATCCGTTAGTTGGCTCGGAATCGGCTCGAGCAATTAAAATTATGTCTCTGTACGCTCCAAGCTTTTCTCGATCGACCGACTAACGAGAATCTCTCGCATCTTCTTTTACGCGTTCAACGCGTTCAACGATTCGTCGACGAGAGATGGTCGCGAATACTCGAGAAATTCAAGCATTTTGGTAAAACTGAGTTTTTAAAAGTATGGAATTTCAAACGCCGAAGGAACGATCTTTACTTTTCTCGAGCAGCCTCGTTAACTCGTGCACTCGAAACCATCTACTAACCACACAAAGAAGCCAATCTCGCGTTTTAAGTAATTTTTCGAGAAAATTCGATAGATCCGAGTCCGCAAAGCACGTCTACTCTCGATACAACGACTACGTATGCAGATGCTCGTGTGCACACACAAACCTCTTGGCTCTTATCTCCCGGAGCAAATGTTCGTGTGTCTGTATCGTTTCCTCGGCGACTCGACGCTTCGTCTTCATTAATTTTTCTCGTCACTCCGTGTAACCTCTGTTTCTCCCCTCCACCCCTGTTTTTTTTTTCTCTCGCCTCGGTATAAAGAGAAGATCAGCGACAGCGGCACCTCCTCGTCTCTTCTGGCTTCCCACGGGAAAGGAACGAGCTGTTGAAAAACTAGTCTGCGAGCAAACCGGAGCTGTCCTCGGATTCCCCTCCGCGTTTCGCCGAGTAGCGGCAGCAGCTATTTTTTGTTTCGTAACTACAATACAAATGTGATGCACTTAGGTGCAATGCACCGCGTGTTCTCATTTTTCTCATAGACGCCTCGCTGTCTAATTATTAGCCACTAGTCGCGCTCGTATGATTAAAAATACGAATTTTCCTTTTTATCGGCAGCGTTCACGAATACGAGTGTGTAAAGAAAAGCTGACGATTAGGGGTAGGGTGAAAAAATTAGTAGGAACGACGGCACGAGAACAAAAGTGCAAATAATGCCGTATAATGCAGCTCGTTGATAACCGGCCTCTAACAACTTCGTTATCAGTGAAAGCGTATTTTCCTCGCCTCTCCCGTCCATCGAAAGGAGGCGCGCTAATGAAAGATTATTTTCGGTCATTAACGATCATTAATGACTTGGCTCCTCGTTCTCTTATACCCGCATCGTTATTCCCTTTGTAACGTTCGATAAATCTCTGGCTCCTTCGCCTCGAGCGAACCTCGAAGATGCAGATGCTCGAGTTATACGCACGTTGCGCGTTAAATAACCTTCCCCCGATGGATAATTCGATCGAGTCGTGGATAAGTAAAGCTACGTTTATAAATTTTCATAGGCAGACGCGCACGAACAATAAAGACGAATCCAAGTCAGTCGCGCAGTTCGAGGGAAATGAAACTCCGTGCGGCGAAGGTACGATAAACTCCGGGTCGGTCGTTGGACGAGTTCCTTGCGAGTATTTTCATTTACTTAAAAGCGCAACCGGGAGCTCCGGTATTTAGCCTGTAGGCAAAACGGAGATGCGAATCGATTTCTAAAATTGCGCTCCCCCGCGTCGTCCCGTAGGCATGAATTGTAGGCATGAATTCGCTCGATAAATCTCGCAGACGAGAGGAAACTTAATCACGGGCGTAAAAAGCACGTAATAAAGTTTCCTCTGCTCGGAACGAAACGGGAAATCCCATGAAGAACCGAGGAGAGCCGAAGACGTGCTCTGCCATCCGTGTAAGATATTCGCATTAGCCGTATTTGACATTGCGTTGAGTGGCTCACGTGCGATGCCCGTCGACGCAAACGTAAGCTTCCTTCGCGAGAGGGAAAAATACACGCGCGACATCCGCTGGACTGACGAATGCTCCGAGCACTTTTCTCGTTCGTGCGCTTCTCTCTCTCTCTACTCTTTCTATACGGGCGATCGTCCGAGGCTCCTCATGAATAAACATTTCCGCGCGGTATTTTCAAGTGCTGGCTTTTTCGCACTTTTAATGCATGTTGCAAATTGAAGGATGGGCGCGGAATTGAATAGATAAGGTGTACCTTTGCACACGCTTGAGGAATAACGTATTTGAAGGGAAGAACAATGAAAATGATGCAGTTCCTCCGGAGAAAATTAAACCGAACGTAATCTCAATTGTAGTGAACGTGCGCGATGCTTTTATTTTAATTAAAGTGTACAATAACTGACGGATGGTCACGGACGCTTTTCTCGTGCTGCTTCGTTGAAGAATTAATTTATTTCGAATCTTATCGCTCGAAACTTCGTTTACTACAAACTTTTGATACAACCGATCTATTTGAATCAATTTTACGGGGAAATTCGTATCGAAAAATAATTATATGTGAGACTCGAAGAAAATAAAATTTTTTAATACAGTTTTTAGTTCTTATAAGTTATCTTTTGAAATACCTTCTTTTACTTCCTGAACTTTCAAACAAGTTTCTGCGCGTCCTCGGAGACTCAATTTCTACGGTTTATTTATTTTATGATACTATATTTTCTGCGGAGTTAATTTTAATTTATTATTTTCAGTTAAATCTTGTATTAACTTTATTTTACTCTCTACATTATCGTGAAATGTAAATTGAATCAAGAAACCTATAAATACGTATACCGAAGAAACAGAATCGCGGTACCAGTAATTATTATAATATCAAATATTGTGAGATACGTGAATGTAAACCAAAAAAGTTTACGTACGTTCATTATAAGATATATATTATAACCGACTATTATATTTTATAACTTTATAATCAAAAATTATCCCGTTCTGAATTAAAAAATGAACATCGCACGATCGATTACAGCATCTCTTATCGAGTAATACGAGTATTGGATCTTTTCGATATTTATTTCAAAAACTGACCATTGTTCCGCGGTTTAAATTATTTTCAATTAATTAGACGATGCATCGATGATATTTACGACCTTTCACGATCCGTGAAAGAGAGAACAAAAACAAAATCGAAAAGCGATCTTAAGAGCAAAATCTATTTCATAGCCACGTAGCGCAAATTGAGAGAGACGGAGAGAGAGAGAAAAGAGCGATGGAGAGTCCGAGCGGATCGACTAGTACTACATGGCAACATCGCTTCGAACGTTCCATCAGTGGTTTATCAGTCAAAAAAAAAGAGAATCGAGTAGAAATATAGTTAAGTTTGACAGTTTGGAAGACGATTATTGTGTTTTACTTGCACACACGAATGCGTTTACTTGCATCAACGAACGGACAAACGCTCGAACGGACAGTGTATAGCAGTTGTCTCTGTGTTCTCGGCTAGTCTGTAATTCCAAGTTCGTTCGTCAATCTCTTTCTCTCTATTTCTCTCTCTCGACTCTTCTTTTTCCTCCGTTTCTCTTCCAAGGACACTTGATCGATCAGCGCTTACGAAGATCGGCTTCGAAAAGAGAACCGGTCTTAGTCGGCTATTGAATTCGCCTCGATTCATCGATTGAGGCAAGCTTTTTTATCTCCCAATAACTTGTATCTGCGTAGAATGGGTGTGCGGAGGCACGTTTTTGAAGTTTCAAGTTGGAAGAACGCGTGCGTGTAGATAAAATGGATCGAAGGCCGATGCGGCTCCCGTTGCTCTCATCGACTCACTTTTCTTAAATACATTTAAATTTATTAAGGGCTGCCGAGGTGCCCGAAAACTTTTTGCATTCGCGTCTTTCTTCCATCGCGAACGATTCCCGCGCCTTTTTCATCCACATTCTGGCACCGGCTCGATTGATTGCGAACGACAAAAAAATAAAGAAACGCTTCCATATATATTTATTTCTTACGAGTTCGGAGAGAGCTTAAATTTTCGAGCGCCGGTGACAAATCTAGTACGCCTCGGCATTTCGCAACTTCTGAAAGACGCCGCTTTGCAACGCCTCGGAAAATCGCGTATTTACGCATTAGCAACGCGCGCGCGATAATATCGACAGAAATCTTAGGTGAAATTCTCCCGATGAACAAAATACGTGGCTGTGTTAATTTTGGTGTGTGTTAATGTTGCGCCAGTGATGCGGAGCATGGAAAGTTTCGCAAATGAAAAAAGAAACGAAAAAATTCGACGATTACGCGCCGGGATTATAAATCGGAGGTGGTGCAGACGTCGCGCGAACGTGACGCAAATTGCGACGACGTAAACGAACTTAAAAAGCCCGACGCATCGCATAAATGAAAAGCCCTTACGAGAAACGTCCGCGACGACGGTATTAAGTAGTCGTGAGTTTTTTGTAATGTCCCACTCTCCATCTCGACAGCTGTAATAATGCTTCCTTCGCTTTCTCGAGTGTAAATAAAAACGGCGTCGCGTACGCGCAACACAGGCTAAAGAGAACACTCTTATTTACATATAAATATCGGCACTAGCGTTCCCCGTGGAGTCGCGACCTTTTCAAAGAGATGATAAAAAGCTAGCTGTTGGTGAATATCGGGGGTGGCTCGAAGGAGGGAAAAACGCTAAAGAGCCGAGGTTAAACCCGCGCCAGTAGGGAAAGTCTGATATGCAAATAAGAAAACTTAATTCGCTGGGTTAGATGGAAGAGCGCGGTTCTTTATTCCTTCCTCTATCGCTCTTAATGATTCATTCAACTGGACGAAGGGAGCGTTAATTCAATATCGAGTTGTTGGCGTACGTGCGCGAAGGTCAGTTTAATTTTTCGTTCCACTCTTGGTGTACGTCCGTCGAGGCGAGGGTGCACGTTCAAATCCCGAAAAAAATGAAACCACCCTGCGATAAAACTTGGATTGGAAAAATGAAATCCGGCATCGAAACTCGGGATAATGAAATTTACGAAAAAAAAAAAAAGAAGAAAAAAAAAGAAAAAAAGAAACAAAAAGGAAATACGTGAAAAATAATAGTTATTTTATAATTCGATATTTCGCTTATCCAAGTTTCATTATTCGAAGCTTTACAAGCTCCAAAAATTCAATTTTGAACTTCTTTTGTTGGATAATTTTGTTTTTCCAACTTTTAAATCGCACTTTTGATATACGTACGTATATGCACGATGAAAAAGATACGAAGTGTTTGCGTTTGCTGAAAAGTTTACATTGATGTACCGAAACTTTATTTTCCAATCTCAAAGTATAAGAAATTTATGATATTAAGATAGCACTAAAACTTTACCAGTTACACTCGAAAAGGCTTACGCTTTTTGCTCGAGCGATAGCACTTGATAAATAAAACATATCGCAAATATTAATATTTATTAAGAGTACTGCTTTCGAAAAAACATTATTACCGGGCCTCGCAAAGTAAAATTTGTTCGGTAGTAAATTACTTAGTCAACTACCAACGATCATGAATTTTTCATTCGGGGCAAACATTGAGAAGTCACGCGAGATAACCAGACGCAATGGTTTCTCGAACTCGAGAGGCGTAAACGATACAAACTTGCGTAATCACCGAGCATTGTTTAGAACTCGGGATTACGAACTCGCCCAAGAAAAGCGCTGCTGCTCGCGTCGCGTTCGAGGCGTTCGAGGCGTTCGAGGCGTTCGAGGCATTCGCGCGTTTCAGAACGCCGCGATAAGAGCATTAAGAATTTTTCAAAAGCTCGGGCGAGACACTGCGAGAATCGGTATCTCCCTTCAAAGCTTACTTAAGTCTATGAATGGCTTTGCTGCCTTGAAAGAGGTCGTTGCCGCTGTCTGTCGCGCATCCAACGACGAGCGTCCTCGAGATAAATGTGAAAGCACCGTTTCTCTTAAATATCGATATCGAGATTCGCGCGAATCATTCTAGTCGCCATTAATCTCCAATTGCGTACGCCAGCGCGAAATATTTTCGAACCAGCGAATTCTAACGAAAGACTCTACTATCGATTCGTTCGATCAATCTCCAACGCTGTCCTCCTTTTTGTTTTTCGCGGACCTCGCGGAGCTACGCGCCTCCGCTTTAGCGCTTAGCAATTAATCGACAAAATGCTCGCAAACTCGACTTACCAGCGCTAACTACGCGCATTATCCTTCGCTCGCACGCGCGATAACAATCGCGAACGTTATACAAACAACCGCGCGGGTAACCAGTTTTGCGATATTCGACTTCCACTCTGTTTACGACTAACCGGAGAGCGGCCCCGTCGATATATATCTGCGGGTATATAGCGCCGGAAATACTAAATCCCCCTCTCCACTCGCGTCGTTACGTTTAACGTATAGCGGATATCTTGCCGCTTGTCAGACTGGCGAAGGGACCCAACGGCGTAACGTCGTAACGTATACCCCATCGATACGCGACGGATACGCAACGTATACCCGAGGAGTAGAGGAAGGAGCGAGCGGGTCGTAAGGCCTTGCCCTAAGAGAAAAACTATTGGTGGAAACAAATTAACGATTAGGGAAGGCAGTGTAAACGTCGAGGAATGACGACGATAAAGGGTAGCTTTTAAAATTTTTATTTTTCCTTCGCTTGGCTTACAAGCGACGTTTTCCCCGCTCGTGACCTTCAACAGCTGCGCGTCGTTGAAACGACATCGACGACGAGCGCGGATTTTCCAGAGATCGTTCGCGAGTTACGGTCCGCGTACGTTACAACCTCTTACGTCCTGAAAATGATGCGTAAAGAGAGGAGACTCGACCCAACGATTTTATTAGGCGACTGGTTCTTCGCGCTGAGTTATACTCGCTCGCCCTGGACACTCGTAATAATTTTAATCGCTTCTTCCGCGTGGACGCGCGCTGAAAAACCCGTCCAAGGCGGATTCTCTACTACTTCTACTCTCCGAGTAGAAAGGCGCGCGGACTTTTAATTAGCGCGGGCACGACTAACTGGTACCGATAATGGGTTAACTGCCCAAAGACCGAGTCTTCGATATTGACGGAAGCGAGCCAATGAGTTACGATCCATAATGTCTCCCCCCTAGATAGATCCCCGAGGATCCCGGAGGCCTCGGCTCGATCGCGGCTCCTCTCCTCGGCGGATCTACGACCAGTGGACTATAAAATTATGCATCGATGTGTACGGCCGCGCTTAGAGAGATAGGATACTTTTTGCCCGCGGTCGGTGAGAAACGCTCGCCATTATCTCGCACAGGAAATGGAATGTCAGGATCATCGCTTACCGAGCACCCGGTAAGCAAAAATGCATCGGCTCCGATGAGGCGATACACCTAAAACGGACGACGCGACCAGAGCAAATGAAGCACGAAGAGAGAAAACGAGGGAGGAGATGAGCGTCGATTAGCATTAATTTATCTTGCACGGACGAGCGACTACGCCTGCGTACAATGAGGATCTAGGCGCTCGCGTCGCCGATGCGTAAAAGCGAACGACGACGGCGATGTCGACGACGTGGAAGACGACGTGGAAGACGACGTGGAAGACGACGTGGAAGACGACGTAGACGAAGACGTGGACGAAGACGTGGACGACGATACGAGAGAAGAAAGATGGAAGGTAAGCCCCTGGATGAGAGGGAGGAGCGTTAGCTTGCGGTAAAAGCTGTTGCTACCGATGCAGCATCGCAGCCACGACGACGAGGATGACGCGACGTCTGCCTCCGGGGCAACGAGCCACTTAAGAACGTGGCCACGTGCAAACCAGTCCGATTACGCGATTTATCTAGTTCTCGCGTTCTAAGTGGAAAGGAAAAAAGAGCTGCGTCTCCGAGTTTCGCCATACGCGACGCAAATAGTAACGATTCCGATTATTATGGCGCGAAATCCGCGCTTTAATAGGTTTCGGTACTTTGCGGAGAAGCCGATAGGGATCTTGGTTTAGAAAAAGGAAAATTACCGTCTTCGACTCGTATCACCTTTAATAACGTTCCATGTTTATTACGTTTTTGAATACTTATTTATTGCGCAACTGAGTTAAATGAGGCATTTTCCATTTATTATTTTAACGAATGAAAATGTACAATGTTTCTAACAATGCGAGATAAGAAATATTCATCGTTAAGTTGACGTATTCTAGAAAAGATTGATTCAAAACATCAGGATCTGACTTGTACGTTATATATTAATGGGTTTCGGTG
This sequence comes from Dolichoris vasculosae, assembly GCA_018907195.1. NCBI lineage: Eukaryota > Metazoa > Arthropoda > Insecta > Hymenoptera > Agaonidae > Dolichoris > Dolichoris vasculosae. The sequence continues at coordinate 24,666,626 of JACCHY010000002.1, forward strand.
CTTTTCAAATTTAAAGCTACGTCAGCTTTATATTATGCACACAGTAAAAAGAATATTGTAAACTCGTTTCAAACACAACCGTAAAATTGTAAATAAATATAATGGTAAACATTTTTTTTAACTTAGTAACGGTAAGACATTTCATCGTAAATCCGCATTACATTTTAAAAAGCTGAAACCATCGATCATTCCTTTAAATTATCAACCTTGCTTTCATTTTAGTTATTTATATTTCACTATTTTACGTAACGTATTCGTATAATATGTAATCACAATTGGCGTGTATCGATACTACCGTATTTTATCGATTTTGTTATTTTATTTTACTCGACAAAAATGACTAAAGAAAAATTCTGAATAAGCGATAAATAATACTCTCGGATACAGAATTCAATTCTTATTTATAGGATGAAGATTGTTTTCAGCAGCAGCGAATGAATTATTTGATCGTTAACTAGTTGAAAAGGGTAGAAAATGCGAGAGTAATAATCTCAGGAACGGGTTTAACTGTCGAAAAGCGCTTACAGCTGTTCCGAGACTTTTAACTACTTCGTGCTCTTGTTTTCTAATTATCACCTCCAGAGAAAGACGATCCCCTCCCCCTCAATGGCCTCGTTCGTCGCATGTTCGCAGCAATGTTCTCATTTCTTTTCGATAAAACGCAATATTTGAACCTATCGCGTTGCTCCAAAAATAATGCGTGCGCCAGAAAACTGGTGAAAATTCACCTTAAACCAACTAACCAGAACGATTAATAACGTTAACTTCCAGTATTATAACGTGATTAAGAAAGGTAAAACTTAAAATAGGATACGCGCGTGCGTTAAGGCTAAAAAATAACGTTAAAAAGCCATAAAAAGTACGAGCTAAGATTACCGCGAGCCACAAAAACTCTCCCTAATATAATATTTTATTAAATAGTATCTTCGGGTAACAGCTTATTAATTATCGGTATCTAAAATTTCTTATCCGTGTACCATAATTAATACTCGTTTACCCGTCGACTAAAGATCGCAGGGTTACGCGGAATATATTTAAAGTAAAATTCCACAATGATTAATTTATCATAGGAAACTTACCAAACCGCTTAAATTTGGCAAATTTTATTACACGATATGACGTGTACGTCCCGAAACATCAGTGCTTTCACTTATACTCCAGAGATCCACTCCCTGTAAATATAGCGGCGGTGTTGCCGGGCTGAAGATCGAGAAGCAAGACAAAGGAACGTTCGCACGAGACTACAGCCGTCGACGTCGACGTCGTCTCCCTCCGGATAAAACGGACCAAAGAGGGTCTCTTCTGGTTTTCCCGAATTCGTCGTTTCGTACACACGTATTACTATACGTGTGTGTCCTGCGGTTACCAGGGATGAAGTTTGCTGTCGCACACGAACACCCCATCGTCTCTTTTAACGGAGAACGTCATCGCATAAAGCCGCCTTCGTTTCTCTTCTATTGCCTCTTTCTTTACATCCCTTCTAGCACATATCTATATTTTTCTATTTTCGGCCACTCGGAGGAGCACATTTATAAATAGCAAATTTATTTATCGCATTCGTATTTCAGGAAAATAATTCGTTTTGTACGAAATACAACCTCTTTGGAACGAAGGTGCACTCCGAATGAAAAGGGTCGAAAATAGTTTCGAATCTAATAACGAATCCTTTATTTAATTAAAGTAAACTTTTGTGTAAAAAAAGAAAACCTCTCGTTTCGTTTAAAATATTTGGTTTCATTTTAAAAGTTCCAGGAATATTTTTTTGAACATCCAAAATAAAATGAGCGTCTCAAAGTCGAGCATAATTAAATTTACCTCGGTGAGATTTGTGACTTCTGCGTTTTTTTTCCTCTACGTTGTCACGCGCAAAAAGACTCAAAATGCAAGTCTCGAATTATTTTAAAACGTATCGCGCATAGAATTTAAACGCTTAACATTCGGTTACTCCGTTCGACAAAATATTTAAATACACCGTACCCTTGCACCACCAACGCACGTCCGAAATTACAAGGGCTAAACCATTAATTCAGTTCACCGCTTATCTAACGGACGTATCTGATCTACATATAATAGGTGAAATTAATGCTGCTACCCTGCATTTACATTAGCAGTAGCGCTAAAACTTAGACGACGTACCCACCCTCTATCGTCTTGAAAGACCCAAATTATTTCTGGTCGCGTGTATCGGAACGACATAATCTCTCTAACGAAGCTCGTCTACTGTTGTGCACAGTTCGTAAACGGTGGATATCGAACATGGAGTCGGAGACTAAATCCAATAAGTGAACCCATCGTATACGGTTACTCTGTGAAGGAAGACAGCTAAGATAAAATCGACGGAACCTTCTTGTCATGCTCGTCGCAGTTTTTTTTTTCTTTTTTTTTCTTCGATGGTAAGAGGCATTAACGTGCTTGGTATACCGGAAAAGCAGCAACGGAAAACATTCGTGTGATGTAACGATAAATTTCATAATATTGGGATAAAGTTGGAGTAATTTTCTAGGTGTAGAGAGGCTTAAGATTACGCTGGGACTTTCCGTCGTCATTTGTATAATCCTAGTGAAGTGCTACTCGGAGGATTAGGTATTTCTTCGAGGACTGCCTTTTTACCCGAATTATCTATACCCTGATTGAAAGTACATTCTATTTATTTATTCTGAATTTCTTAGTATGCGATTTCAATAAACAAAAAGGATTATCCTAAATTTTCATGTATACTATCGATTAAATAAATAAGAAGGCTTTCGTCGATAAGAAATGGTTAAAATATGCATATTCCCAACTAAGCAAATATATTTACACAATAATAGATTTTAATTGCTTTCAAAATTTTATGAATAAAAGTTTATAATTATGTAATTTTAGGAAAATTTACTATTTCTTTTAGAAGATGGTTAAAAATATTTTCTTGCGCATAAAATTTTTATATATAAAAAAAACGTGTACATTAAAAATAAAAATTAATTGACCCACAAAATATAAGACTCAATATGCTTTTATAAAAGAAGAAAGTTTCGATTGAAAGAGATGAATACGAAGATTCTTGATTAAACCGAGTATACATGGAAATATAGTACAACCCAGGTAACTTGAGAACTCGATCAAAGTTATGTTACAAGCTACAAACATATATGAACAAGACTCATAAAGTTTTCACTTTTAAGAAAAAAATATAAAAAAAAAATTAAACTTGAAAGTTTAGATTGAGAATATTTTATACGTACACGTAACTAAATGAATACAATTGTTTGTATTTAAAAAATATTAGTCACAATCTCGAGTATGTTTTAGATTTAATTTAATACATATGTTTAGTTTTAAATTACTTTTGAAAAAACAGAGCATTCGTTTAACAAGACATTGTATACACATTTATTTATTTGTGTAGCGTAGAATATCGTGGGTAGACATTTTACGAATACTGACGACGATTCAATCATTATAAAATACTTCGTTTGAAGTTTGAATGAAACTTGTTATTTTGCAATACTTTCTATTTAAAACGAATTATTACTGGTGACAAGTGTACCGAATTGAATAAATTTTGCAATTTTTAACTTAAATAACTTATTACAATGTTCGTATTTGATAATTACAAAAGAATAAAAAAATGAAAAAAAAAACAATTTTTATCCTTTATCCTACTTGTATTACTAAAAAAAATTTTGAGTCTTATGCATTGTGTTTTTGAAAGTTCTCTCGAATGCTTTCCATTCTGTATATGGTTACGACTTCGGTCAAAAAATGAAATTGCTTTTCGATATTAAATAAGCAAATTTAAATCGGATAATATATTTTAATGAGACTCAACGTTATAAATGGCTACTATTATAGCAAAATATTTCAAATATTGTACGGTACCTCGACACTTCATATCCGAAGAAGAAAATAAGACAAGAACTATAATTTGAATTGCTTATTAGAAAACTCGTTTTGCATTATAAAAGAAAGAAAATTATGTACATAATCATATTTCAATATAAACTTCGTTATAATTTAGTTAAAAGAAAAAAAAAGTTAAGCCTTCGGCTACTCACGCATCGCAAATCAAATCCGATATTTTTCTCGAGCAAAGAGTCTTGAAAAATACAGTAATCCGCTAGTAGCAGTCGCAATTCGAAAATTCTTCCAAATCAAATAACCCCTTAAAAGTCACTCCATTCTCTTATCGCAGCCTGAGTGGGAGCTTTTTGTCTCGGCGCGCGCGCGACAACCAAATTCAAACAATGTCTTCGAATGCAGCTCCGACGACGTCAGAGCCGGTTCTTGAGTGGAATACCTTGTTACCGAAGGATTCTCTAAGTCCCATCTATATGTGACTTACATGCATTCTCGCTCGTTCGCACGCTCGAGGGTTCGATATGACTTTTTCTTGTAAGGAGTCAAGGAGGAAGAGAAGCGACCGCGACGTATACACACGACACTTTCCGCTGGTTCAGCCTTACACACAGTCGCTGGATTTTTACATTACCTATTACCGACTGACTATTCTATATATCCTCATCTTCTCTTTTCTCGGCCTTCTTTCGTACTTACTTTTTATCGAAAAGTGCGTTCTCTTCAACCGGTCATTTCCGACCGGAGGAAAGAACGAGGTAATAAACATAACGCATAAATATGTCGGTTGAACGGGATTTTCATACGCGAATAAACATTAATGTATCGTTATATCTCTAATCGAACATTACGTGCGAGTAAAAAGCAAAAATCTTGTACTTAACGATAAATTATTGGAGGTCTGTATTTAATTGCAATATTATTATTTATTTTCATAGTTTCTTATATTTAGTCAAGGTGTAGAGACGATTAATCAATCGACACCGCGAAACAAAAATTTTACTTAAACAAAAATAAACTTAAATTATGTATGCAATCGTTGATAATCGCTGGTCGAAACTCGTTACGAAACTTTGATTAACGCGCAAACTCGAAAAAAAAGTGTACGCGTAAACGAATAAAGATTATTCTGACGTAATTATTAAAAATAAAGGAACGAGTCTTATTCAATAAAATCTTATACGTTGGTGAAGCGAGAAAAAGATTTTTAGTCGGTATAAGCTATCCATTTGCTTTAATGGACGATTCAAAGCTACTTTTATCACAATTGAGATAGCCGTACGAGAATTTTTGTCAATCCGGTCGGACTGTTTTTAGAACGAATCCGAACTCGCCTCCTTACTCGTGCTTTGGATTTCGTTAGCCGAAACGTCGTTTCCTTCTTCCAATATCCGAATAGAAGAAGCTCCTCGCGTGATTTGTCCATGCAAATCTTTGGGGATTCCAATCTACTCGGGACCGATGAAGCGCAGAGCGTGACTACTACTCACTGTCGAAAGGAATTTAAAATCTCCTCTTTTTTCTCTACCCCGCAAAGCAAAAAAACGACGAATGCGTAAGTACGAAGGGGAAATTCGAAACCACAAGAGACGACAAATATTTTCAGGATTCGCATTTTTTATGCGCAAGTAATTTTCGCTCGAGGGGATGCCGAAGCGCTCGTTCACCGTCATTTTTGCTTTGAAGATAATTTATTTACTGAAATATTCACGCTTACTTTTGTGCGAGTCGAATGCCTTCTGCTAAATTATTTTAACGGCTAAATTTCTTATTGGAAGGAGGTACGATGTAAGAACGCCTAGTGTATTTATCCAGCATAATACCACTTTATACGACGAAGGCTTCGCTTCGCTCCTTGCTTTCGACTTTGTACTCGAAAGGAAAACAAATACTCGCATCGTCGATAAAAAAAGAAAAATTGCAAGATGAAACGCGAATGTCTCCGGTTAAATCATTGCATTATAAATGCAAGAATGCGCGCGAATGATTGTTTAGCTTCATCATATTTTTTAATGAAAAATATTTCTATTTAATGAAATTCGCATATTTTAACTTACCGCTAATACCTTCGACGCCGCTTTCGTAACTATGCGCTATTGTAGGTAGGTTGCTTAGTAAAATATCTTACCTGCAAAAGAAAAAACGGTTTTAGAAAAAAGGAGAAAGACGAAAAAATTGAAATTAAAGTACGGGTAAAATTCAAAGAAACCACAAAAGAAGTAGAAGGATACTCCATTATAAACGCAAAACGAGTTTTCTACTCCCGGTAGTAGTGAGCTTTCGTGCGTACCTAACGCAATTGCAGCTGCGTCACGACGAGGTGATACAGTGGTATATATAGTGGTATATATAGTGGTATATATAGTGGTATATATAGTGGTATATATAGTGGTATATATAGTGGTATACATAGTGGTATATATAGGGAACGAACGCGACTTTTATCGTCTGCACGTGAAAGGGTAAAAAAGTGAACCCGCAGGCATGCGAGAGCGCACACGAGCTCTGATTTTCTAACTTTATGATCTGATTTAAAAGATTCACAGCTTTTTTTTTCCACTGATGCACGTAAGATAAATTGCTTAGATGCCCACGTAAAAAATCGTTTCGTACGTCGTCTTCGCGTTTAGAGGAATCTCGACCGTTTACTCTTGTTGTTCGAGTAAGCGGAAAACTGACTTACTTTTTACATTTTTCAATTGTAGTTGGTTTTATAAATTATTTCGAAATTTCGAAATTTTATTTTATAGGATCGAGCGAGTACATTTAAATACGATCGATAAGATTCTCGAGTCGTAAAAATTATTTTAAAACGTAGCCTAAGATTTAAATCCTATTTTTCAAATTTAATTACAATTATAATAATATATGTTGACTTTCGTTTAATATATGTCGTTTTCGTTAATCGTGACAATATCTTGATTTTGCATTTTTTTTGTAGGTCACATTGATAAGAAAATTAAAATACACTGCTTAGAAGAAAAACATTTATCCGCGTATGTATAATTGACTCTTGATTATAGTTATAAATCGTATATTGTCAAATAAAATTAAAGAATTCATTCTCCGTTACCGATAATCATGGGATGACGGCAACGGGTAAAAATGCACGAGATAAAAGTTTTAATACCGAGGATGTTTAGATATAAAAGTTACTCATGCATGCGCGAAAAAAACTTTCACGTTTAACGTAATATTTCTTCCAATGCTTCCTTACAAAGAATTTAACTTTTACCAGCGATATTTTATATTTTGGAAAAAAGAATTTTTTAATTAAAAAAGTCTATTGTAAAATGTATTTTAATTAATTTTATTGTAATAAATAATTTTTAAGATAGTAATAAAGTACGGGAAAAATTTTTTATTACAGTATAAAGATATTATATCATCGAATATCAAGTTTTTTTCTTACTTAAGAAAGAGTAGCGTATAAATTTTAATTTTTATAAATTATTAGCAGTAACGATATCGATCACAAAATTATATTTCAATTAACTGAAAATATTTCTTTACAATTTTCCTAAACAATTTTAAATTACCCAAACGATTGAACAATTAATATCTTACCGATACGAATTTATAACGCATAATAAAAATATAATAATTAAATCCTGCAATCGTCTTATTTCTATTTTTCGCAATAATTATCGCTTAATCAATACTACTTATTCACGATGACCGATCTACCCTAGTAATCGTACTTTTACCCAAAGTATTACACTGGAAAGGTGTCTACTATCTCTATTCAAATTGCATGCAACGTGAATTCGTGTATAGAAAACCCGTTTGTCGTAGACGATTCTTTCGCAGTATTCAAAGATAATAAGTTCTAATGTCGTATGTATACGATACTGTCAGAGCGTAAGAAAAGTAAATAAATTTTGTTGCGAGAATATGTTTTATTATAAATGCTCTGCAAGTGTATTCCTATTGGATCGAAAGCACCACTAAATTAAAAGTTACACCCGTAAAACGATCTTTTATAAAAATAACTTTTACTGTTTCTAATTTAAATAAATCACGCGTTTAATGAATACATTAGAAATTATTATTGATTTACAAGTAGATTTTGTAAACGTTGACTTTCTATACGCGAATGTGAGCTTAGAATTAAAAGATGTAATAAGGAAACTATTCAGCCGCATCTTGAGACCGGTGAAATGATGGCCGAAGGCGATGCGACCGTTTCCAGGTTATCGACACCTTCTAAAAGAAATAAGAAGAATATACGTCCGATCATGTATATATGTATGTACGTATGCATGTGTATATATGGTTGTCGGACTCCCACCCATCATCGACTCCCAGTGCAATGAAGCAAACGACGAATCGCAAAGGCGTGTTAGAAGCTTGAGGACTTTTCCTTCCATCTGTCCATAATGTGTATTCGAGTTTGCTTCTTTCGCTAGTTGTATTAATGACGGGGTTTATGACTCGTACGAACATATAAAGTGAATTATACGTTATTTTTCTATTGCCTACAGCCTTAACAAAATGGTCGACGATCTAATAAATTTATTCAAACGGCAAATTTTTAAATCAAACTTCGTATTTAATAGATGTATCTCCTACATTCTTGCGAGATATTTCACTGTGAATTAATCGTGTTTATTTATCGCATAAAAAAAATTGACGGGAGAAAATCAATAATGGAATATATTCGTTTACCGTTATTCTAATCTTAAAATTTATTATCCAATATTGAATCTAACGATAAAAAATCGCAGCTCATCGGTATAATTTCGTAAAAAAACATAATAATATTGTACGGAAAAATGTCCAGTATTGAATCGAAATATTGCTTTATACATTGGCACACAATTGATACCCTTGAAGTTGTTACAGCATTATTATCTTTGTGTAAAAAAATGTTGTTCGCCTCAAATGCAATTCAGCGTGAAGATAAGTCGAAACTTTTTCCATCAAGAGCAGAGCATTTCTCCGAAAATAAAAAAAAAAACATCCTTTTGTGTCGATTCGTTCACAAAGCGATTCTTCCGTTATCAAAGAAAACACAACGGTGAAGGTACGACGACGTCCCTCGGGCTTCTTGAACCGTGACAACAACCCGCGTCCAACGCAGTCAACGCAGCCAACGCAGAAGAAAAAAATATACCGACGGAAAATTCGCGAAAATACACTAAGCAATGTACAATGCAATCGCGGTAATCGGTGCATGAAAAAAACGTTGAGGGTGATATCGGTAAAACGAGGCGTTGGCTCGTTCCCGTGTGCACGACACACGGCCCATTGTTGTATTTTTGATGGAGAATTGACAAGTTGGTTGTTTAGCGGAGAGCGAGAATCGTGACATACAGCGACACGGAAGATTACATCCTCGGCATTTCGATGGTTTTGCTCCTCCGACGTAATCCCTGAATCAATAATCGTAACGGTTGACAGGAGGCATTTGTTTAGCGTCACTGAAATATTGGAGGCCGACCTCGAGAAATTGATTCAGAAAATGAGTAACTTGTCACCGTATCCCAAGTGCAGGGGGCAATGGAATCATCGGATCCAAAATAGAACTTTTATACGTATGCACAGCTCGTTTATGATTTATGATACTCGAGTCTCTTGGAGAAATTCGATAATACACACGAAACCAGTGCACACGTAGCGAGTAGATAAGTCTTATCTAGAAAACGATTCAAGATCCAACGAGGTTTCATTCTATACGTTGATGAAAAGCAGCAATCGGATTCCAAGGATACAACGAGAGGAAGAAGAAATTAAGGGACGAGTCACGTAACGCCGGCATCGGAGGCGCGTGCCCCCAACCAGTTGCCCCCGGACTAGGAAAAATCGAGTCCTTTGAACCTGCCAGTGGCGAGCGATGGTCCCCTTTTTTTTCTCCACCCACTCTCTGCTCTTTTCGAGACTTCTTTCTACATTTCCCGCGCAAGGAGAAATCTCCGAGAGTCACGCCGCATTTGTACGCAATCAAGCAACAGTTTGCAGCAGCCACCGGTTATCATATTCTGGTACTGGGGCGAGTGTACGCGTGTGCACAAGCACCGGCTTACGCACGGAGTAGCAGTCAGAAATGGCTCTCTTTGTTCGCCGTGACAATAGCCGGGGAAAAAAAGCGAGGGGACGCTCGTTCTGATTGCCGAAATAAAAGTGTCAACTGCAGGAAAAAATTGGAATGACCGTGGATGGCTTCGTTTTAATCGCCGAATCCACAAAATGTCACAATGGATATCGGGGAAGAGAAAGCTTTGGTCTGATTTTAATGCTCGCCTTGTCGTATGGGATAGTCGGGAGCCTAGTAACCGTGCTTTCGAACATTTTTCAAATATGACATCTTTCTATCAACACGGTAAATGCTATAAAATTGATGTAGCGGAGTCACAATGGAAATTTTTACCCAAGCGCTTATTTGGAGCAATTTTCGAACGCTAATGGAATAAGTGTAACAAGATAACAAAATAGATGGTTCGTTTTTTTTTTTAAATTAATTAAAACTCGAATATGTAAAACTATTATAGCTGGCGAGAGATCGATTTCATCGTTGCGTTCTTAAAGCGATAAACTGAATTTAAGCGCAGGCTTAAACTCAAATTAAAAAAATACGCGTCTGTTATAATTGAAACAACGAGGCAACAACTTTTCGCTAAGCAGATATCGATTTTATTAGAAAGCTTGCGGTACGTGTATTATACTTTTCTTGAAATAACAGTGATTATCTTGAATAAATAAGAAAACTACACCGCTGGTAAAATAAGTACTGTCCGATATACGAGAAACGTCTATGTTGTTGCGTAATCTTATATTAACCAACCGCGAAAAATCAAAGCATTACGGTCCCATGTGGCATGTTCGGCGGTAACAAACAACTTACATAATCCGTGTATATATTCATCCATTTCACTCGAGTGTGTTTAATACGTGCCGCAAGCGCTTAATCGAAACGCGCCGTTCTCAAAGTTTAAAAGACCGAGAGGCCAGTCATTTGCCCATTGCAAGAATAAGATCGTATCGGATACGAGGTTAAAATTCTCCTTGAATCGAGTCAACGTTCATCCGATTAAAAATACTTATCTCCGAAACATTATTTATAAGCAAAAGCAGAGCTTTCGCTCTCTCGAATACAAAGTCAAATAAATAATAATTCGGTTCTCGTACGTTTCGAGAGTAAGAAACGATCGGTATCGTAACGCTTAAAACAGCTGTCAAATCACGGTTAAATTAATACAAAGTATTATCCGTAAGATAGACTCGCGTGAAATCAAGAAAATAATGTACTTTGTAATAATTGCAAATTGCCGATCATTAAAATTAAAAGTACGAAGACTTTCATTGAAATCCAAGCATTTTTGATATTACATAATTGTACTTAGTGCCATATTTCATCGCTTATAAAGCCAGAGAATTCGCGCAAAAACAAAGAACAAAACTATCCTGGATCTCGGCTAAATTGCAGAGCGCAAAGATTCGCAATTATGTTGAGATGCAGATCAATAAGGTACTATTACGGCAACGTTGTTAGAAACTCGAGAGAACACGGGACGAGAACATATTCTCACTCGCGCGTCCTCCATTCTTAAGATCTACGGTTGCGTACGGTACTTTGAAATCAACGCGGACTTCGTACAGTTCATCAGGGACAAATTTCGCACGTCAGTACAGGAACGAAGCGAGGCGAAATGTGTAATAACGGAAACGTCTGCAGAATCAAGAATACTTCACGCCTCTATGAACGCGCGCCAGCAAATGAGAAGACGAATCATCTCCCAGCGACACTGTAAATCGCAGGCGGCAGGAAGCGGCGGATCATCCACTGCGCCAGCCGAGCAAAAGCTGAACGAGAACGAGAAGAAGAAGAAAAATAATAAGAATAATAAGAATAAGAAGTAGAAGAAGAAGGAGAAGCAGAATAAGAAGAAAACAAGAAGCGGCAGTTTCGCGCTCGCAATAAAGATAGCGTCGGCGTCTCGGAGGCGCGCGCGAACTCCTCGCGTAGGAAGAATAAAGCTAGTAATAGCTGCCGGCAAATATTACAAACTGACCTAGCTTAACGCGTCTTGGCCCGACCCTGAAGTCTACCCACTGGAGTGTTCTCCTCGACCGACGATTATGCACTCGTCGGTGCTTTCATCCGCGTCCGAGATAAGTCGGGGCAAAACTCGCGGTGAGGTTCGTGCCTCCTTTTGCGCGGCAATCCTTTGATATGCTTACCGCGTGTTGTTTAACGCGGGTCAGTCGACGTTTATCGATCGATCGGACGCTTTTCCATCTCACCCCGGGGTTTCTCGTTCGGTTCGTCGGAAGCTAATTTAACCACGTCGGTAAGTGGATACTTTTCAGGATTCAGTCGCGAATTTCGATGTTGACTTTGATGTGACACTCGAATTTATCATCCAAGCATTTGGCATCGCGAGCCGCCGACTGGACATTATGTTTGCATCTAAGAATAAAACGGGTGTTAAAGCCATCTTATAAGCGACTTTTATGCCCGGGTCAAAGTCGTTTTTACTCCTCCGATTTTCGCTATTAATCAACCTTCGCGTGTATAGTACTAAAAATAATTTTAAATTCAATGTATTTCAATCGAGCTCTGGAATTTTTATGTAGTTTTCACTAGCGAATATCACACATCACAAAATGCGTGATATTCGCGATCGTTGAATGAAAAGTGCCTATTTATAATATAGGATTTCTCGGAGATTAGATTTGCGTAAGTGTTGCGCAAAATTGGAGTGCAATAGTTTTCTTAACCGAAACTAACCTGCCTGCGAACAATCATCGAATCTTTTATCGTGACTTTACGACTTGACAATATGTTGCTACATCGTATTTCCCATTTTCTTTCATTTCGTCTTTATACGCTTCTAACGAATTTCTTTTATTCGTAAGAGTAAACGACTTGTATATAACTTTATGAGAAGATATAAAATATATAGAAATTCTTTCTTCGGTCGTACTTTTTGTAATTAAACAACAATTTTTTAATAACTCTGAGCTAATTTATATAATTGTAATCTCAAATCTGAAGAAAATAATTACTTGAAGAATATTGTCATCTACACAAAAGAACGGTATATAAAGTAATACCTGTAACTCTAGAATATATATGTACTTATATAATGTTGAATAAAAATCTCTCGGCATTTGATATATAATTTATAGGTGCTAAATAATTTTGTGCAATTTGTTATTTTCATTTTATTGGTTAATTAAAATTAGATATTAATTAATATTTGCTTTCGATATTAAAATCTTAATTGTAAGTCAATTTGAAATAAAAATAAGGTGAAAAGTAAAAAATAATGATTTCTCAAATTAATATGAAGTAATAATAAATTATTGTTTAAATAATTTATAATTAAAGAAATATTAAATTAAAAAAATAAGTTGAATTATAAATATATTTTTTAAAAAGTAAGTTATTTTATATTTTCAAACAGTTCAAGAAACTTATACATTCAATTTACATAACTCCGTCGAATTTTATCCGATGAACTTGAAACTTCCGGGAAATGTTTTCAAGGCGATAGTTTACAAAAAAATTAAGAAAACATATTTTCTCAACATTAGAACAATAAGACTCTTTTATAATAAATAAATATATAAACAAATCATTTAAGAATAAGAAATTTTTTGTTTGCCGTGTTTATTTTCTGTGGAAGCAATAATGGTGCAACTCTTCTCAAAAAAACGAAAGTAATATAAGTGTCATATCCTTTCACAAACTTTATACTACAAATTTATCAACGGAGATAAAAAATAAATTCGATACTTATAATCATAAACGAAAATAGTTTAGATATCACCTGCCTATGATTTTACGCCTGTGAACCCCCACCAAGTAAGTATATAAATTTATGATATAAACATACTATAAATCTACGTATTTATAAATGCTGTTGTTTCTTTTAAAATTAATATTTTTTATTAAAATCCGGTCATGATTTTTTATATCTTACACGTTGAAAGGTATTTTATTATAAGCTTTTTCTAAAAACGACTTTTTTACTTTTATAATCCATTACATTAGATTCATAAAAAAACTAATGTGCTCTTAATAAAGAGTTAACAGTTTTTTTAACATGATATTTTATATTTGAATATTGAATTAACATTTTACAATGTCTCGAGGCGATTCTTATTTTCTAAAATACATATATTTCAAAAGGAAATTCGGATAAAAATAAGCATTGTCTTATTCAACATAAAATCCTCTCGCTTAATAGCTGACGATTGTACCATTACTGAGAATATCTTTCTATTATTATAAAAAGTATTTATTTAATTAGTCTATCGTTATTGCGATTGAATAGCATCTTTATTTTCCTAAACAGATGCATTTACATGATATTATCGTTAGTGCAGACTTAATTAAAATTAAAATACACTGAATGTTCAGTTACTATTTTGGATACCAGTTGGCACTGTCTCTAGAATAAATAAATTTTTTTCATAGTAAAAACCTCCATTACTCACGTACGAATTCGCATGTGTTAGCTAAAATTAAAAAGTTCTCGAAGCTATGGACAAGAAGGAAAAACGTTGAATATTTAGAACAAAGGCAGCAAATGCCTTTTTCGTAAAGGCACCCACTCGAATAAGAACAAGTGGCAAGTTTTCTTATAATTCTTATTGGTTAAGAAACAAAGTGAGTGACGGAGAGAGAAAGAAAGAGTACGAGAGAGTACGAGAGAGTACGAGAGAGTACGAGAGAGACCCGGTCGACGGTTAACCATAATTGAATAGCCTTGAACCCCAGACGGCACGTCCCGTCTATATTGCGGGATTGTCCCTGCAATATGCTGTTCCTCTCACTCTCTCTCTCACTCTCTCTTCAACTAGCTCGAGTACAACGACTCGACATCTTTGACGCTCGCAGAAGCAATATCGTAAAAAGACTATACTGCTTTGGTATACATAAATATTAATTTTAATGGAAGGAAATATTAACCGTAAAAGTAAAAATATTTTTTGAATTTCTAGTTATGAGATATTATTTTAATCAACGGTTAAATTTTATACGTTAAACATTAATATCTCGACATTATAGAAAAAAACGCCAGTAATGTATTTAATTGAACCGTACTTGGTATTATCAAAAGTATTTATAATGAAATCTAGATTCGTTATTTAAATAAAATATATAAAGAATATTTTTATTATATTTCATCTTACTAAATTATTATACCAAATTATATAGCATCGTATTAAACAATCCTGTTGACTAAAATTACACGGTGTGACTTAATATCCCTCTTAATACCTTACAAATAATGAAATATGCATCTTCGAAAGCAATCACCTAATAACCGAAGGTATATACGTTTCTCCATACAACTAAAATTACCGCTGAAGAACTGGAAAAAAAGAGTACGCACTTATAATTCAGTGACAAGGCTGAGATGTTGCACCATCGTGACATCAGAATTTAACGATGTTCCTCGGTGTCTCTTGGCTTACGCTTAATTGTCTCTAATTAAACTTGTAAGTATCTTTATCGTGCAGGGAATTGACCGTCTAAAAAGAATTGCGTGCGAGATATTTCTGCGAGCGAGTTTAAGCGAAAGGAACCAAAAGGAATTTGCGTGCCGTCACGACATACAATTTCAAAAAGAAAGCAGCAATGCGTGTTTCCATCGAGTACTAAATCAGGCTCTTCGCTGTCATTATAAAAAGTCAATAAAAAGGCGGAATGACATTAAATTATGATTCGTGCTTCTAGATAATAATGCATCTATAATTTAGCTGACGAAATTGCGTAACTGCATTCGTTGGTAAACATTTGCTAATATAAAATGTAACAAATGTCGCTAGACTACAAACATGTGACTATAAAATTCTGTAATATACATAAGAAATGAGGTTACTTATACGTTTCGTCTTGATAACTTTGGTCGACAAAGTTTATTGAAATCTGTGATATACAACAAGGCAATGTTGACTATAGCTGATATCGTTGGATATATGTTTAAGAATGATAAAGTTTAATGATATGCAACCATCGTTCGCTGATTATAACTTGCGATAATCGTTAGAAGAATAACATGCCATCGCTGCATTAATGAACGAATCTGCAAGAGCGGAAAACATAATAAATATTTACGATCGCGAATCTTAATAAACGTACGCGTAGAATCCAACTTTTCATAATGTAATGCGAGATTTCTTATCGATCGGAGAATCAAAATCAGCATAAAACATTGTTGTACAAATATATGAATGAACATTGTAAATAAGAGAATCGTCCATCGATCCGAGCTTTACTACTTTACTAAAAAAAAAAATAAATAAATTACGCGAGATAACCTACATAAATAACTCTAGCCTTTGAATTAGTTAGTCGTACATCTCCATCGTTCCTGTTTCTCGCGGATAAGAGTGACAAAGTGGTGCGATTATCGAAAGCTGCTCCAGGAGAAAGAGTACATATATAAAGAGACGATAGGAGTATCGAAGGTAGGGAAGTGTACAGCCGATGAGGCGCTCGGGACCTCTTCCGCGTTAACTACCGACTGTCGGCATCGTTTTTCAAACTGCCCGAGTGCAACGCGTCTCCGAGTACACACAAATGTACACACCTGTAGTGACATTTCGAGTGTTTTGTACAGCTCGGAGGAGTCCAGGAAGCGAGGCATTTGTCACCCGTTAAGGCTCCCGCCATTGTGTCACTAGAAAGAAATTGGCCAATCTCGCGATCCACCGGCCGTGAAATACAACCACCATTCGATTTACGCATTACACGGGTTTCAAAGGTGCGCGGACCTACGAAGATCCGCGAGGCTTAATAAACGAGGCTTGTTAACGCGCGAGCCGAGCAGCGATAGCACCGATAGTACCGATAGCACCGATGCGAGCTGATCGTAAGAATAAACGATTACGACGAAAATGTCTGTTTCGGTGGAGTTGCCACGCGCTTTCGTGGCTCGGCTCATCGAACCTCGATAACCCATATCCGGGATTACCAGATGCGCAATTACCGGGCGTCGTAAGAAGCCAAGTTTTGCCGTTTCTCCCCTTGCATATAAACTAAGCGTACCTCGTAAAATCGAAAGGGACGAGGAGGAAAGTCGAAAAGGAGATCCGGGACCGAATTCTTGAACCCCTCAACCGATGTTTAGTGGTTACCGTATCGTGCGCTACGTTTCGCATACCGACTTTCAAACTTTTTATTCAATTTATTTGCGGTGGACAGAAAACACTTCTCGTTTGTTTCTTTTTATTCGATGTCCTCAATCTTATTTTTGATCCCTGTATATGGTTCGGCTATCCCAGTCGTAATAAATATCGCGTCGAGGAAATCGTTTTAGACGTATTTTTCATCGTAAATAAGTAAATTTAAAATCACTAAATATCCCGATACCATGGGAAAATTTATTCGCTTGGGAGGAAAACTTTTCGATTTTAAAATATTAAGGGATAATCGATAATGCGAAGGAACGCTCTTGTTCGTAAAAATCGATGAATCTAACGCGGTACTCCGTCTTCTTTAAGTACGCGAATGACTTTGGTATCGTAAAAATAAAAGTTTGACAATTTAAATCCTACAAAAAACGCTCTAATATCCGAACCTTCGTTGCGGGTATATATTTATTTTGGCATCTCTAAGTTGATTATATGGTGCTATTTCTTGTATTTAAGTCAAATCAATCAATCAGCATTCACAAGATTGATTTATGTAGCAATCGATCATCCTCGTGCTTGGTAATGCAAGGGTTGTAAGTACTTTTTGCCCTTCGGAGATATAATTCCCAAGTAAATAGCTTTTTTTGTCCTAAACGGGAATTCGTGTATATAGAAAACCATTAATTTGGGTTTAGTCTGCTTAAAAAATAATAAAAGAAAAGGAAAAAATCTTACGTACGAACTCACGAACGATCGATATTTTATCGAACTGCATCACGGCCCAAAGGGGAGAAACGAATTTTCAAGAGACTTTAACCGAAACAGGAGCAACGATCTCAAAGTTTCTCAGCAGTATCGTGTAATAAGTGCACGCGAGAGTTGCCGAAGACTCGGACAAAAGGCGAACGAGGTGACAATACGAGGTCGAGCGCGATCACGACATAATCCAAGAGAGTTTCGACCTCGATAAAGAAATGCCGAGTTGTTTGGATACACGGGATCCTAATCGCGCCATTGTGACAACAAACCACGACGAGACGATTCTCGAGACCGCATTGTTCCTCTTGATGCACTTTATACGTGCTACACATCTACAAACTTGCCTCGCACCACTCGCCACTCTTTCCAGGATACAGTGGTAGAACATTTGTGGAAGGAATGTGTTACAGTCTAATAAAGATACATCTCACCGAAACCCACTGGAACCCACTGAAACTGGCACCGGTTCGGTGTGGAACTTATTATATCGATCCAGCAGTTACTATGTTTACGTTAGTTCCGTAATTTACTTTAGCGAGACAAAACGAAAGGCGTAAATTTTGCGACTTATTGTGTTACAGCGTAGCTTAATAAAAATCCTCATGTGAAATTCATAACACAAAAGAAACCCTAATCCTCCAGAAATTTATCAACCCTATTGACAATTTTGATTAATCACCGAAACATCTGTCAGATTTGGAATTACAATTAGATCAAATAATATTTATCATCGGATACAATATTCCATCCGAGATCTACTTAATATTTAGTCATTACTCAGCTGTATACAAAAATATTTGATCTCTTTTCTCTCCTAACGAAGTTCCTTCTCGAGTGCATCCCCGGACGCCAAATTTTCGGTTACAGCGATAAAGCTGCCCAAATCCATTGTACACAAATGATCTCCAACCAAGCGAATCTCTCTCCCTTTCTCTGATCGAAAAACGAAAATAATACACCCAAGGCAGACGTTGTTACAAGAGACATTTAGCTGGATTTAACAAGGTCTCGAGCGCCGTAAGAAACACGTCGTGACAGATAGGCTCGAGAGATAAAGGGAGAGGGAGACGAGAGGGAGACGAGAGGGAGACGAGTTCGCCGCCCCCCAAAGCGAACACTGCCGCCGCGTAGATTATGCACCCGCGCATGCAGAGCGGCGTCGGTGGCAGGAAAGTCAAGGCCGCCGGCGTCATCGATGCAACCGCGCCAGGTCGCCGGAGCGTCTACTTCGAGCGCACCGCCCCCGCGTGTATACACACAGGCGCACAGTCGCGAGCCAGCCGCGGTCGATAAAGTCGTCTGCGCGCGTGCGCAGGTCGTTGGGTGCGAGGGGCTCGTCAGCTGCGCCGACGTGGAGGCCAGACTTAAAGAGGATGACGCCGAATACCGGGATGCCGTTAATTCCTCGCACCTTCCTTCATCCGCGTGCACTCGATGTAGGGGGTGGGTAAGCCCCCTATCGATCCGATAATTTGTAATTCTCCTGTATCGCCGGACTCCCGTTCGCGAAACCATCGGCGCGAAATAACGGCGTCGACGCTCCACCGCTCATTCCTAATGCATTTACCTCTTTTTTCGGTTAACGCCAAAGTGCTGTTAGAAATCAAGCTGAAATCCTCGGGTTCCGGTGCTGTTCAATTATTTGACAAATTATATGGATGTAGAGGGGAATAGTCGGGTTATCGGCGAAATTTAAAAGTAATTGGAAGCGTCGGTGTTCTTAATATTCATTGATATCGACTTTCGCGCTAATCTGCGACTCGGAGGCATTAACTCGATAACGCAGCCTTTCGCGGATTCGAGTATATTAGCATTCATCCTGCAGTGTTGGCGCAAGGGTGCAATCTGTGGAACTGCGATACTCCTCGTTCCCTACAGGCTGGCCGATAGCTTATGCGGCGAGTTGGTCTTGGAAATAGCTACGGGAATCCTGTGCTGATAACTTTCCACATAGCGTTGTTCCATTAACCGTGCGCTGATAGTTATTGATGGCTTAACAAATCAAGTCTGCGGGCGTTGATGATTACGTTTCCTTTTATTACAAAGGGAATTCTCTCCTCGGCCTTTATTCATTTTTTTATCGATGAGATATCAAGCGCTGATTTATGAAGTTTCTTCGGATATTCCTTCCGAGATTCAAAGTGAAAGAACAAATTTGTTGGGATGAGAAAAATACATTTTTATCGAGTTCGAATAGAAATAAATATCGTAGGAAAATTGATACCGTTATTATTTGGAATTATTATCTCGCACCGACGATCTTTCGCCTTTATTTATTTCTGTATAATGTTGTATTTTACGAGTTTATACGTGCCGTGTCACCCCAGCAATTAAATTAACTTACTTCTCGTCTTATTTATTTTTTTTTTTGGCCGTTTGACCGACTCCGGAGTGTCGCAACCAAAAGAAAGTTTCGTTTCGGATTACTCGGAGTTAAACGCGTTTCTCCCGATCAACGTACGAACCTATAAATACGAACGTAAATTGAAAATTGGATCTCCTCGGCGGAAACTTCGATTCGCGGTCGAAAAATCAAAACGCGGAAACAAAGAGCGTCGCGAGGTTTTAAAGCCGAACGACTAGTCACCGCTGAAATACGCGGGAAGAACGGGAAAGTTTCTACGCCGCCGGCGTTGTACATCCGAAAGAGAAACGCCAGAGAAACGCCAGAGAAACTTTAATAAAGCAAGAGGATGACACCTTTCGCGTCTGGAGTATACGAAACAATAGCCCGAAAACACGACGTCAGGGGCGTCGAGTCGAGTGTGCACGTGCACACGTACAAGTACGGCTGGCAGAGGGAAATTGAGATTGGAACTCGGGACACGCCAGTCAAGTTGGCTCGCGTGCCAACCGAAAGTCCATCGGATGGGACGAAGCTCGTCGTCTCCAACTTACGAAACAGAATCGCTTCGTTTTGCGCGTTCTTTCGAACTCGCGGGTGTACCGTCCGATTTCCGGTTTATCTCGACGGAAGTTAAAGCACGGGCGAACGAAGCTCGGCTATGACGTAAGGGAACGCGTATAAATTCGATGCGGCGTCGTAACGGGAGGCGCGGCAACTTTATGCATAAAACTGAAAGCGTGCAAAGTTTGTAAGAGACCAAAGAGTCGTTGATCGAATAGCTCGAAACTAAATCTTGTAGGTGCGTCCCGTCGTTTGAATGAACGAAGGGAGAATGAAAAACAGATTGAATAAGAAATTGAGAACGACAGTTGGCTAAACTCCACTGATTTATGGTATACGTGCATACTTGTATATTTGCAACCGGATGGCTCCACCTTCTCCCTCCCCCCTAGAAAGCAATTTTTCGATGCTGGAGTTTTTTTACTTTGGCGTCGCTCGGTTGTTCCCCGTTCGATCCGACCTTGTAACTCGTTACTCGAATCGCTCATCCTTAAGAAGAGCGTACAAATAATAAATTCGCAAACTCACTGCGTCGAGTCTGATAAATTTTCTTTTTGAATTGTGAAATTATTATAATATCGAAACATCCTTTCATTTATGAATTTCATCTTTATCCGTCTAAGGTCGAAATTTCAATATTATAATAGACGAGGCGAATCATCGAAGCTTTCGAAAGAAAGAGAATAAATAGAGTAACGAAACGTAACGAAAGAAAATCATGGAATAAATATAATTATAATTGCATCGTTGAAAACGTCTGTTAAAATCTCCTTCTCCCCCGAAAACCCCTTCCGTAATAAACGTCGATCGTTGCGTTATCGCTATAAATACCCTTTAGGTAAAACTCGATCGCCGCGAACGTTTAATAAAGAAAAGTCCAAAGTCGTTCGCACTCGCGAATCGAACCCCGGTGGCACCGACGTCGAAGAAAGTTCCGCGATCGAGTGCGTACATCCAGTAGAGATAGAGTCACGTTCGCGCGGCTAATCGTTTTTAATTGAAAATTATCGGACGGTTGAGCGCCGACGCTATCGCCGACGCCGTTGCGCTTCGTCGTAAATAACGGCCGCCGTCTCGCGTATAATCTTCGGGCGCGATCGCG
This sequence comes from Dolichoris vasculosae, assembly GCA_018907195.1. Classification (NCBI taxonomy): domain Eukaryota; kingdom Metazoa; phylum Arthropoda; class Insecta; order Hymenoptera; family Agaonidae; genus Dolichoris; species Dolichoris vasculosae. The sequence continues at coordinate 24,688,324 of JACCHY010000002.1, forward strand.
TTGGGCGCCACCGAACAATATATACTCGACGAGCTGCCGCCGACTTTCCTCTCGAGCGGTAAATCGATCCTCTACTTGCATCGCGTGGCCGCGGAATGCGAATTTCTACTGTTTTCTCGGGGAATACGGCACAAGTGCCTCGTGATTTTCTCATAAATAAAAAGCGAAATAACGTCTTGTGCGGCGATAAAGTTTGTAGTGAAAACAAAGAAACACACCTCGCCTCGAGTGTCATTGATACGTGCATTGTGTATATAAATAACTTTAACAGCGGATGTGTGTGTTTTTATGTTTTTGTGTTTGTGTGTTTATGCGGACGAGAAGGGAGGGGTGAAGTGCGAGATGTAGTCATACAGTCACGTTTCACGCTTTGGAGAATAGATGACAACGGTGACAACGACGACGACGTAGAGAGATTTCTTTCCCTACTGACTTGTTCCCTGTATATAACCCGTCATCGCTTCGCCCATCGTTTGTCTAAATCTGACGAAGGATTTCCACGATAAATGGAAAAGAGTGCTGCGAGTTTAATTATGTTCCCGTGTATTTCGAATCCGAGTCAGAATAAACAAATTAGCGATAAATACTAAAATCTAATTCTATATATACATATATATGTATACATGCATAAATACACGTATAAATACTTTCTTGTTTTCACATAATAAAATGAGAAAACAAGAGCTTAAAATTCTATATTAAGGACGGGTTAAAATATAATTTCAAAGCTTGAAATTTACACGCTAAACAAAAAGAATAAATTTATAAGAAACGGAAAAGGTAGAGAAACGAAAGGCAATTCAAGATAAAAAACAAAATAAAAAGCAGAACATTCGCTCCAAAATAGTAAATCGCCGTAAGCAAATTTCGTCACTCGTCCTCGTTTAAAATTGAGCTTGAACCTTATAATAACTCAATAAACTTCTGAGTCTTGTATCATTACCGTATTTGCTAAAATACTCTAAACGATTCTGACGACATATATATAAAAAATGCACTCAAACCGACTCTTGATAAAATAGCTGCCGTCAATTTTATAAAACCTAACAGCTTAATAGTCTATGATTAAAAATAATTATGATATTCTAATTCAAACTTTAGAGTCCCTACCTTTTATAATGAGCCATTTAAGTGTTATAATGCTAAGAATTAAGTAATTTATCTAACCGATTAATTTAATGCAATAATTTTTTGATACGTTTAATGACTCAATTGTTTAATTAGAAAAACATTATTTACAATTTATAAATAAAAATATGTCTACGTTTTCGATTAAAATGTTAATGCAAAAGTTTTAACTCGTGACTAATACAATGATGTTTGTATCGGAAATTTTATAAATTTTATTACGTGAATAATAAAAAGTAACTGTAAAAATAAATTTTCTGTAATATGACTTAAATATTATAAAAGTTAGAATATTCTTCAACGTTTACCGAGGATTAAAATTACCTGATAGCAGTTTTCCTCGGCGAAGTGCTTAACCGACTGTAAAATCCTTTTAGATAGTATCATGTTATTTAATTAATCCGTAATATTTTACTTGAAGCGTATATAAAAGTATGCTAATTAGAAATTTTAAATATGTACAATGTTTTAATTTTATAATTATAACTTAATACATTATTTTAATATTTATAATAAAATGTAGCTGAAATAAATTGTAAATGATGAAACATGTAGTAAAATAATCAAATATAAATGTATTTTAAATAATTAAAAATTATTTCAAGATTGCATTAAATTTTATGTAACAAATAGAAAATACTACATTTTAGTAAAAATTTATCTGGAGTAAACGTTGAAACATAAAAAATAATAAAAAGATTACACAGAAAAATAATACAATAAAAATATCAAATGTAGAAATTTAATTAATATGATATTTTTAGCGCTTACTTTCTGTTTCAAATATTTTATTTAATATTCGTATGTATATTAGTTTAAAAAATTTTAAGATTTGAAATCTAAAAATTTATTTACATAATGACTAACCACTAAATATACGTCGGTAAAAGTTGTACATAATTATATTACTGGAATTTTTTAGTTATTATACAAAATTACTACGTAATTATAACTAGAATATAATAAATATATTCCAGAATTTTTTTAAATATTTAAATTAATTAGAAATATAATCTATTTTTATAAATGAAACATATTCATAATAAAGAGTCATTTGTATTTTTAAGCCAAGATCTCATTTTGATACCATATTGATTCAGGGTCCAACTTGAAATTTCATATGACAGTTCCTTTTCAAATATAATGTACGTATCGTATACACTTATGCTTTTTGTGATGTATCCAATTTTATATAGAAATATTCAAGATATTGGTATCATATTTCCCAAAAATATTTAGTTAAGATATAGTATTACTATAAAAAAAAATTTTTTTTAAATTACAGATAAATTTAGATATTACTAATATATTAAAGTTTATAAATTTCGTTAGAAAAACATAAAATTTTATATTTTGAGTTTTTTGTTAAATTAAATTGTTTAAATAATTTTAATAATAATATAAATAATATATTAGATCTTAATTTCTTCAAAACTAAAATTATTTAATAGCTAATTTTACTTTAGTAAAATATGCCACGTATAATATTTGAAAAAATAAAATCATTCAACTTTGGATTAACATTTTAAATACAACCATAACTACTAAAATAACAATTGCTTTAGAACTGTAATGAATTATTGAAATAACATTTTTTTATATATATTTTTATACATGTACTACTATTAATAAATACATACATTCTAAATTAGTATAATATTAAGAAATCTATAATACGATATTGTGAATCTGAGATATTAAAACATAATTTTTTTTATTTAATAAAATTATTATGTTTTTAAAAAAGAATAAACTTTTTAAATTGATTATCAGTTAAAAGGGTCAAACTACGCATGAATTCAATTTTTTTCTGCCACAAGCAATCGAGTGTCGGTCATTAAAAAGATTTCTTAAAAAAATATTACAAAAATCTTTATAAAGAATGTATATTTTTTTAGGGTCAAAGATTTAAAAAAAACTAATTTCTAATCAAATTTTTTCTAATCAAATTGAGTATACACTTATTTAAAAATAAATTTAAATTTAAAAACGTTCTATACGAAATATTTTATTTTGTAATGCTGAAATTAAAATAAAGAACCAATTGAAAGGTTAATATTACGAATACTTAATAGACAATTAAGAATTCATTATTTTATAATTATTCAAAATATTAATTATGTTTAAGACATAGATAACAAGACTATGTCAATGTTTTGTCACAAATACGAAGTAAAAATAACTTGCAGCATATTTCCATCTCGAAGAGTCTTGATGTTTGTATCAGAAAGCAAGTACTAAAAATAAATTAGCCAACTATAAACATAAGCCTACGCTTTCTAGTGGAGCATAAGTAGCTATACCACGAATTTAGAATCACTTACAATGAAGAACTTATTTCAATATGTTTTGGTGGACTCGAATGATAAGAAGAATTTAATGAATGCTTTATTCAAATGGAAAATGGATATTAGAAATGTTTGTATTCAAAATTAATTAAAATATGGAATTATTAATCTGGAGCTAAAACGTAACTTTTAAAAGCAATGGTAAATTCAAAAAAAGGTGAATTTGTTATTTGCCCACATTGTTAAAATCAACTTAAAAAGAAAATTCAAAAGCAACAGAATACAAAGAGAAAAATCGATAAATACTTATAAAGTGATAAAAAGAATAGAAAAACTTTTTAAAAACTGTTCAAAAATTCACGAAACATTTTTTATTTCACTCTAATAACTTACAAAAGAGTAAAAATTAATATAAGTTTGAAGAATTCAGAAAATTATATCGAATATAAAAATAATTTAATTTTATAAAAGACTAACATAATATATAAAAGTTAAAATATCAATAAGTGGTACATTTTAAAATAACATAATAGCATAAATATACATTGATTTTGAAAATTATCCTATCTTCGGTAGTTAAATGTAATAGTATTTTTATTGTAATTAATGAAATCCCACGTAAAAAATTATACAATTTTTATAGGTTTCGTTTGTTGCGAAAAATGACAGAAAATGTAATCTCTATTAACATTTTACGCCAATTTTTGAATATATAATTACTTAATTTTAATTTTTTTCCTATTTACATAAAAGCAGAAGTGATTGATTCAAGAATTTTAATTTGCCACAATGTTTTTAGACTCAAGAATAAATTCTTGTACACAGATTTAAAATAAAAATGTAATTATAGTAGTAATATGTTCGTTGTTTCTATAAAAGTAAAATGTAATTAAATAATACAAATTATTAAATGTTACGACTTCTGGAATAGCAAATTAACTTTCCCTTTATAATAGAATCATAAGTCTGAAAATAAATCTTAAACTTGAACCTTAATCATTAGTAACAATTTCTTGTAGTCCTCACGTGAAAAATTTCTTGGGGAAAATAATCGTACAAATAATTTACTTGCTTCCATTAAATGAATAAAAATAAGTCAAGTTCCTCCCTTCTTACTCTCACACGTGTGTGCGTGAGCTTTAGTAGTTGGAAAGCTCTTAGCTCAAACACGAAGACGAATTGAAGAACATAGCCACATAACATCCTATCGACCATATTGAGGTAGGTCTCAACCTCCAGGGAAACTTCCCCTGACTTTTCTTATCCCACTTTGAGGGATGAATTTCAAGGCCAGTTTAGTCATTTCACACGCCAATTCGACAAGTGCGTGACGCTACATTACGCAACAAAACTCCCGGTCAGCTTTTTTATTTTTAGCTAAGAGTTTTTCTTTATCCTTCGATGTTTCTTGAACTCTTAGGAAAATTATTTCAATCTAAAAGAGTGTCTCGAGAATTACTATTAAATAGTCCAATAATCCTTAGGGTCTATTCAATCACAGAGGTTAAATAAAATAAAATAAAATAAAATAAAATAAAGGATGTAAAAAGTAATGATAGGTCCGGATTGGTCAAAGATTATAATAAAAGATTTATAAGATTTTCCATGAATACTGCAGTACAATTTAGGTAATGTTGACACCTAAAAGAATTTTACCACTTGTAAAAGATATGGAATTAAAAGAAAAAAATAAATAAATATCAAAGATTTTCTCATAAGAAATTTAATTACGAACAAAGACAGCTTTCAAAATTAATATCGATATTAGATTCACTCATATATACCACGCGAAAGAACATTGCGCATTCCGTTCAATGCTTAATATAATTTAACTAATGCTATTGCTCCTTTACTTTGCAATGGAACTTCTGCGATTCACCTTGACTTACCACCACAAAGGTCTTTGTCCTTTGGAGTAAAGTTATTCAAGTATAATATACAAGACGTCGTGAATCATTAGAAGTCGAGGTCTTTGAGATACTCAAAGATAAAACACATCTGTGTTATATTCCAGCTAGATTTAGTTGCGTCACATTTATATTTTTTTGTATTCTATTGGCTCGCATGATTATTATCTTTGTTACATTTTTTGTCGAGTATTTATTCTTGTATTGTAAATTAAGTTTGAACGTTATCAAAATACTTTCAAAATATTGGGTAATACAATAAATTTAAAAACGAAAATAAACTATCGAAATAAAAGAAAAAAAATACATTTTCAATAAAACTTGTACAGACGAATTGAATCTTGTTCGTATCGTTGATTAGGATCATAAAAAACTTTTTTAACGACGTGCATCTACGAATATAATAGATAGGCAATAATACAGCTATAAAAAAACTATACAATCTAAAACAGGACTTGAAAACTAAGTTATCTTAAAAATTATTCCTGTGCTCTATTCCTGTAAAATGATAACAAGCAAATAAAAAAGTATCAATGGTTTTCTGTGATTCCTCAGATTCATAAGCCTCGAATATTCCTTTTTGTCTAGACCCAGCAAAGGGTGCTTTAACAAATACAAATAGCTTGCAAGCGATCATATCGTTCATGAGTCCGCGAAAGAGCCTCGGTAAATAAAGCAGAAAAAAAACAAATGTAAGCACTGTATTACTACTGTCCTCTTTTTCATAGATCTTCTTGATCTATTGATTTTTCAGTCGTATCTAGAGTAAATGACCTTACGCACGAATACATATACGATTCCAGTGTAATATGTTCTTTTCTTGAACTATTTTTTTTTCATTTTTATTTATTTAGAGCCGCAATAAAATATCTCAAATTTATAGCTACAATTTGCATTTATTGGTTTTTCTACTTTTCAAAATCTTTGATATTCGATACGTTAATATTTACGAATTAATCTTATTATGTTAGACGCTGTAAATACTTCACGTTGTTCTTATTTTATAGTTTTCCTAGTAGACGAACTAGATGTAAATAAAATACAGCTAACAAATCGCGCATATTTCTAATTTTAGAAAAACTTTAAAATTAACATAATTTTATATATAGAAAACAGAATTTAATATTAATATTTTTCGATATTATTTATCTATTCTTTTCACATGTACAATCTTTGGGTATTATATTTATATAAAGATAAATGTATGAAAATCAATAATAAAAAAACGATTAATATTAACGACATACAAGTTTTACAAAAAAACTATAATTGGAATGCTTTGAAAACTTAAATACATTTATTTGAAATGTTTAAAAAAAATTTATAAAAACGTTAAGTGACAAATGTATACAAAAATTTATGAAAAATAAAAAAGCATGATATAATTATTCTAAACGTAAAGCTTTTCTATTATTAATTGAAATATCTTTGATTTCGATCTCACGGACACAATTGTCAAATAATTGGGTCAAATACATCATATAATTATTGAGTAAGGTCGTAGTAGGAAAACATTCGCGTGAGACCAAAATTCATACAAGGTAATGCACATCGCGTGTCTTACGACACGTAAAAGGCACGAATGAAGGAGTCGATCTGATTAATGATCATAATAAAATAGACGATTTACCTTAATGTGATAGGAATTTAGTTTGGTTCTCGGTAGACTATTGAATGCACTGAAGTCCAGTCGTCGAGAGAAAATACCGTTTGCTCCACAACTTTGCCTAAAACAAACAAAATATTACATTTAGCACATTTAGTTTTAATTAAAAATCACAATTTAAATAAACAATTAAACCAACGTAATTAAAGCTAAACGTATACGTAATATTGAAAAAAATAAAGTATAAAAATAGTCGATCGTTAAAACAATGTTAGTTAATACTCTTTAAGTTTACTTTATATTAAACACAAGCTAGAAAAAGTGACTAAGTAATGTTTTTTTCCAACATTACATTATTTTCTAATTCTGTGTCAACGAAAATGACGTCAAGTAGTACTTTATAGTACAAATTCAGAGACTGAAAATGACGCATAACAACGTCCAAACTAAGAGATTTATATTGTTTTTTATTTATCATTTTTATTTGTACACGTTTATGCCTAGTAGTTTTAAATAATGTAACGTAATTTATGTAAATTTACATATAAAACTTGTATTGCTGGCTGTAAAAAAACATCGACTGAAATGCCAGTAGATTCTCAAGGGATTGAAATATAAAATGATAGGTGGACAGCATTTTAAGTATTGATGTATTCCGAATTGCTGAGGGTTAGAAAGTGTCAAGTCCACAAACCGTTGTGCAGTACAGAAAACGATGCGTGAGCTTTGTTACTTTCAAGGGGACCGAAATTGAAACGTCATCGCCGTATGACGTGTGCCATTAAAATGTCGAACTAAGTTAGGAGGATGAAACGAAGGAAAGTAAGAGGAAGGCAAATCTTTTACACGTGCGGTCGTATTACGACTTTTATCCGCGAACATCCTCTTCTTTTGATCCGCAATCTTTTAGACCCAAGAGGAAAAAAAATGCATTGGACTTAGAGAATTAATATTGGAGAGGTTTTTCAACTTCTACGTTTTAATAAAAAAAAAAAGAAAAAAAGGTTCGTGGATAGAAAGGGAGTCGAGAATCAAGATACTAAAAGGTATTCTAAGTATGAACTAATAATCTTTTCTAGTCTCTCAAGGTATTCTGGATCCAGTCAATTTCATCGGACTAATAAGATTTTTACCTTCAAAAATGATTTGCCTTTTTTATCTTAAAGCATTCCTTTACATTCTTAAATTGTTGTAAAATAATATACATTTTATAATTTTTTTCTTAATTTTTTGCAATTAATCACCAATCGACTATACCCAACGACAACAATTGAAAAATATTTCAAGTATCAAAGGTATACACTTGTATTAAAAGATTAATGTACGTAAAATACTATTCCTTTTTTATTTCAGAGATATCTAGTCGAGTACATTACGTATCCAGATGAGATCGAACCGCCTCCTTGAATATTACAACGAATAAAATGATTTTAAAGAAGTATTTATTCGTGAACGGTTTAAAGACAAGATTAATTACTTGAATCGACGGAGGAAAAATCAATCGTGCAAAGAAATATACTAAGGATTAAATTTATTATAAGCAAGGGAAATCCGGTAGAGGTACAAGTACGCAAAGAAACCGTGTCGTAATAAACCGAGAGTTACGTTAAATCAATTGCGTCGAAAAAAGTACTGGTATATCTCGGAGAAAGAAAAAAGGGAGAACGAACGAAGAGGAAACTACATAATTAATGCCGAAGCCCAAGTGTCGTGATCGTTATGCACAGGTGGACTCCTCGCGGATACGTATAATCTAAAACCGGCGGTGGGGATACGACGACCTCGACCTTGATGTTTCTTTCTCTATCAGCTCCCGCTTACTACCGTATATTTTCGGCAATGTCACCTTCTCTGGGTTACAAAAACATTACGCACTACCGGTTCTACGCTGACTCACTATGTTTGTGTAACACCGCGCCGTAAAAATTAAGCGTTTGCCTCGGTGATCGGGCCATGCCTCATCCGTGAGAACATCCGAAACAACCGAGGCATGGTTACACTTTTCCGGGCGGCTTTTCTCGGTATAATAAAAACTCGAAATTTTATTCAGACTTAACGCGCGATTAATATTAATGCTGGGCCCACGAAATAAAAGTCGTCCTCGTTCGATACGATCCGTTCGTTATGCATATCAATAAGTAGAGGCACACCTGTATCGAAACTAACAAACGAATGGTAACAACAACAGAGTCCGGCTCCGTCCTCGTCGGAAATTATCGGAGAAACGCTCGGATGCCTGTCGGATCCGCCCGAATGTAAACAGAGCTTTTCCGCGGCCAACGCGATTCTTTATGAATCACGTTTTTCGAAGAAAGCAAGGCTCGAGAGCGAAACGAAGAGGCGAGGGAGAACGAGAAGTCGTTATGCAATCTTCGGAGCGCACGTTTTAACAGACACAACCGGACGGTTTAAAAAGCGGTTCGATCGACGTTCTCTTCTGCCGGTCGTTGAACAGAGGGAGAGAGAGAAAGCTCTCCAATTTTCACGGCGAAGGACAATCTCCACCACCAGTTGGGTCGCCACTCGTCTCTCGTACAATGACGCTCGTAATTGAGGCAATATAACGTTCCGCCATCCCACTCTGCAAATTAGTTTGACCTACAAGGTGAACGACGAAGAAAGAGGGACTCTGACTGAGAGGCAGTCAGCGAGAAAAATATTGTGTTCGAGGAGCAATTAATTCTTGGTTAAAAACTTCGATAGCGGCTTTCACGACAATGTATAGTCGTACAAAGGCAAATTGTAGATTATCGAACGGCGTACGACCACTTTATTATTTAAAATTGCGGAAAATTGATGTTTCGCTCGTCGATGTTATTGTATCGACCCGCGATACAGCTGACCAATGCCGGGACTGGGAGAAGACGACTCGGCGTAGAAATCGCGAGGTTGGTAATTGGCTTCGATAAGACACGGACGGACGGCTCGAAGCGTTGACGCATCAACTTGCTTCTCGGAATAATAGACAAAAGGTGCGCGCTAAAATATCGAATAATATGTATGCGAGCGTCGATGAAATAAATTGAAAGCTCCTTTCATCGGTCGATTTCGATAAAAATAAAATAGTAATAATAATAAATAACGTGAAATATAAAAACCCAGGAATGTTTCTCTAAATTCTGTACCGAGCGGTTCGCTACGTAGTTGTATCTCCATGAGAACGAAATAAAAGTGTATCTCTCGGCAAACGGCGAGGCTAAAAATATTTTATAGCCAAATCTATATCCCGAAAACCGGTCTCCCGGTCTCCCGGTCTCTCTTTATAAACTCTGACTCGCAGGAATCGTCGGTCGAACGAGATGGGAAATAGCGTTTGCGGAACAATATAAGAGAGGAAGGCGCGAGCGAGGGGATCAGCCGAAGTACGAGTGAAATAGGATTATCGTTACGATTACGATTATCCTATTTCGGTGACATCCTCCAGCCTCCGCTTCCTTTCGACTTTCGAGAGCGTGAAATCTCCCGCGATTAGTACCTCCAGAGTTGCGACGCATTCGCGCTGCAACCGTGGAATTACTCGAATTATGTAAAGAAGAACCGACGGGTTTTTCTCTCTCTCTCTCTCTCTCTCCGTGTTCCACTTCACCTTGGAATTTGTAGCACCGTGAATTTGAATATTCTATTTATAAATGTGCGGGCGCTCGCGGCTGGCTTATCTATGAATCAACGCGGTATTATTATCTAATCGAGCGTCGCGGCGCAAGATGTCAGAGAGCGCTAACGTAAGCATGGCCAGAGATCTATCCGATTCTACAAAAAGAAACGCCGAAGTAACGGTTGCGTCACCCACATTGGTGCACGTGTACTTGAAAGCCGGCCGCCTTTTCTTCCTTCTCGCTCTTTTTCTCTCTGCTCTTCATCCACCAATGCCGATGAGCAAACGAGTCTCGACTGGGCCGCTTCTTTTGCAAAACGCGTTAAAATGCCGATCCATTAAGTATTCGCAAGACTTATTTCTTCGACCTCGTTTCTTTTTTCAACCTCTTTCTCCGCGAGTCTAATATAATTGGCTTATTTCACCAACATCTACTCATTTTATACGTATTAAAACTATCGACGGTGCAACGTACGATTTAAGACTTGTTGAATAAACGGAAAACTATTTTTTTCTTCTTCAACGAGAAATATTTATTTTACTTTTCTAACTCGTTGCATCTTAACGCTTTTACATCTGTGTACTCGATACGTCGCGATTAAGATCGAAGTTTTTTATTTTGCATCGAAAAACAAGTTTGAAATATTTATAAAAGTTTGGTATAAACGTAAAAAATTGCTATAAAATTTGAGTTAAATTTTTTGAACATTTTACTTTATTTTTACAATTCGGTAAATAACTATGGTGCAAGAATTGCATTACGTTTATGAAAATCATCGGTTGAATGCATCGGATATCTTATTGAATATACTGAAATATATGGAGGATACCAGTTTTGAAATTTAACGTTTCATCGATGCCAACAAATTTAAATGCTCGCTCGACGATAATAAATTTATACCACGCCGAAACGAATTAATAGTTAAAACTCCGTTATACGGTTGTTAACTCTAAAATTTTTACCTGTTAAATTAATAGACAAATGCCTGTTACTTTTGTTTCGGAGTGTACACAACTTGTATTTAAAAGATAAATATTTATATCAAAAAAATATCTCTCACCCATATATAAAAATTCTTGAAGTGTGCACACAGTATTTAAAATAAATATTTCGATTCATAACAAAAACGAATAACTTATTTTATCAGTATTTAAAATAATTTAACGATGATTTTGTAACTGTTTCATCTATTAATTAAATTACCAAGAATTCAAAAAATTTTAATTCTGTTTGCTTAAGATTAATCTAAATTATACAGTCATGAAAACTTGAAGTGAGTCAAATTAAAAAAAACGTTATGCAAATTTAGACTACTACATTTCAAGAGTTTAAAAGTTTGATCATTTGATTCGCAACCTAGTGTTAAAGTTCACAATATATTTAAGTCAGTTTACAAAAGAGGTTCGCGTATATACTCACTTGTATACACCGATCATACAAACACGTTTAACAACGGGAAACGTATACTTAATTATTATCAAACGTATGAATTATGTAATTTATTACATTCAAAATAGCGATTAGTCAACATGACTCAAACTAAACGTCGCAGCGAATTTTCTATGAATTTCGATATACATCTTATTCATTCGCGTTTTTTCTAATAATCAGCTGTAATAAAAGATCATAATTATTTCATCGCAAATAATTCTGATTTAAATATTCAAAGAATTTTTCTGATTGAAGATGACAGACTTGACAACCCACGTCAAATATATTTAAATTCTAACTATATATTTTGTTTTTTTGTGACATTTGGATGATTCAATATAAAACTACGAATCGAATATTTGAAAAAAATGCTCATTGAATGTAATGTAATATTTATTCACCGAATAAAAACTTTTTACATCTAACATTTTCAACTAAACTTTTGACTCGTGAATTTAATATTGCTTTGATATTTTGTTCGTATCTAAATAGATTCTAATTTTTCTAAATACAATACGTATATTTTACTATTGCGAAGTCAATAGATAAAATATAATGAATATTAAATTTGATAAATAAAACAATTATCAAATGTAAAACGCTTGTTTATTTAAAATAAGATACTCAGAGTATAATTTCAATAAGAATAGTTTCTTAGTGAATAATATTTTAGCAATTTCCCAAAAATCTACTCAATACTATATTATACACAGTAATATGCATTCGAAATGTACTTTAAACGTATCTAAATTCATAGATATCTCCGAAATAATGGGATATCGAGTCAATTGTTTTAAATATAAAAAAGTTTATTTTATGTTCTAAATACATTGTCTAATATTTTACGAATTTTATAAAATTAAAAATATTTCCATTTAATTCTTTTAATTATAGTTCTTACATATCAAAAAATGATCGTATAGATTAAAAGTACTTACCGAAAATAAAAATTGTTCTTCGTCATTATGAATCTTCTTTCATAATTGTAACAAAAGGATTTCATAATTTTTATGAATACAAAAACCTTCTTACGACTATAAAATCGTTCACATTTTCTACGCTTGAGTGTTCCTTCGTACAAATACCTTAATAATCTAAAAAATAAAGCTAAGAGATCGTAAAAAATCGCATTCTAATCAATCGATTTAAAGAAGGAAATGAAATCACTTTGAAGTAAGCAAAAAGTGAGATATCGTAATTTCATCGAAGACATCCGATAAAATTACGTATCATTAATTTTTTAACTTATTATCGTTAACTTTTCTCGCGAGTCGGCTAAAAATTCTTACCGAAGCGAACGGAAAAAATGACACCTTTTCGATACAGATACACTCGCAAGTGGAATCGCGGGAAAAGGCTAAATAAAGGTAAAGCAAATATCTAGAACCATTTTTTTTTCACTTAGCGGATTTACGCAGCGCCGTATATTTGAATGTACTGCATGACTCACCACCGACGCAACCTCGATACGCCTGTCTCTCTTTGCGCTAGACTTTATCGAGCCAGAGAAAACGTGCATATCGATATAACTTCTCATGCATGCAAAGCAGCTGAACGACAAAGTATTTTATGAGATATGCAAAATAGCTCTGACTACATATGAATCCACGTATCGTTCCGCGGCTCGTGGCTGCTCGTAAAAAATCACGAATCACCACGAGCGTTATATTGTATGTATGAATAAATGTTTTAACAAACTCTTATATATACTCGGCGATTCTCTTTCAGCCTAAGTCACTGGTACATCCTACCTTAAAGAGCCCGAATCCGCTTGTAATTTACTTTTTAAAAAGGCAAAGTCATTATTCCGTAAAAAGGGTTAGCATGAAATCGATCGAACTAATAACCTATTAAAAGTTGTTTAATTGAAAATTACTTTATCGAGCGATACCGTACGGTTTTTGAATTACCATACGCGTTATAAACTCTGCGTAAAAATAAATATCGTGTACATTTTTTATATTGAAATGGGTAAAAAGAATGGTCAATGTAACAGAGTATGTAGAAACTCGTTAACTATAATTTATCTTTCACCACAGTTTATAAAATACGAGACTCGATGTATATTTCATTTTATCGTTCAATTATAATATTTTGATCATTGTATTATAATTTTTCTCCAAATGCACAGCCTTTGGAAAAAGCTAATTACTTCGAGAAAAGATATCCTTGTTAGAAAAAGATCGACTGCGGTAATAAAACATATCTATCGCAAACGAACTCATTTAAATTCTTGGTTATTCGGGCGCTTATCTCGCGATAGCGAATATAAAAATTACACCCCAAGAGTCGCGTGCTGAAGGTTTTATCGTAATCGCATGTACATCTAATCGAGGGCACAGCTGAAACTGCAACAGATAACTTTATTTGGAGGTTTTAAATACAGGTTCAAAGCGCGTTCGTTTCGTCTTCGAGTATTAATTTTGGCATTTATCTTGCAAGCAACAGGTAATTGTGCATTTGAATCTGTTGCATTCGCAAACTTCGTATTAATAGTGAGCCAGGATGATCCATTTAACTTACATTGTATTTTAAAGTGACTGCGAAACAGCTGCAATTCGTTAATATATTACGCAAGCGTTTACTTTAAAAGGTAGAATCGAACAAAGTTTCGAGTCAAATGAACTCTCGAAATTGTAAATCGAATCAATTTGCAAAGTTATCTCTCCAGATCCTCGGTAATATTAGTCGAATCATAAATAAAACCTCGAGCTTTTTGCGATAAGAATATATACATTTGAATTTAGCTATTAAGAAAAATGAGCTTAACGGATTAATCTCTTGAATCATTTGAATAATGGAGCAGGACAGGCCACTCCTTCTCTCTTATAATAAGCGGAAAGACACATTTTTCGAGAATTAGTAAAATCACGCGCGACATTTGGATGATAAAGGCGATGTACCGTAAAAGCGATTATCGCAAATATTTATTTCCCCGAGATCGTTTACCGGTCGTACAACTATGGTACGATAACAACGCAGAACCTTTTCCGGTGAATCCTATATACTACGCGGTATTGGTAAATGATTCGTCAAGGAATATTGCGATGTTTTGACCACTCTACAAAATATTGAGAGCGATCGGCAACAACACCTATTGAAGTAACACGAGGGATCAGTGTGAAAAGGTACCGATGCCTGGCTTCAGCTTCCTTTTATGCCTTATTAAATTACCTGAATGTAATGTAGAACGACATATGGCCTTGCTGTTTATATATGGAAATGTCGGTCCAAACCAAGATGAAATACAGAATATGACACTGCAAGCCAAAAATTGACTTCGATCGAGGTTTCAAATATGGCGAAAGCCATAATTCGACCAGTTTGATATAAATAACTGCGTCCTAGAAATCAATACATTATAATAGTGCAATTTAATTTTCAGGTTGCCCATGTTATACTGAAACTGATAACTGCCTCTGATAAAGTGATTGACGCTTTCGCTATATCTAATTCTACATCTTCTAATATCATCAATCGAAATCCAATACAAATGTTTCGATACTTGCCAATACTAGACACTAGTTTCGCAATGAATATCAATTAAATAAATATGATTATGTAAACAGATTAGCAAAATTTAATCTTGTGAAGAAATGATTGATTAAATTATTAAAGTTCGTTCACGCTTGTATAGTAACTGAATTAAATAACAATAAATGATTTATCAATAAACATAAAAAAATAATGATTGCCTAATTCAATTTAATTTATTAATTATTCCTATAAATTTCAGGCACTATGACATCTAAGTTAAATAAAACTTGTATGGTTGAAAAGTTATAAAAATTAAATATAAAAAACGGTAATTAACATTGTTTATATACTTGATAATAAATATTTTCATTCCCATCGACTTAAAAGTCGAATTAATAATTTTATTATAATCCAATTATAATAATATATTAGATATTAAATGCAAAAATAACAGGTACAAAACCATTGCAAGTCTCGATTTATATTACCTAACGGAACTTAATTCTTAACTCTAGACTGCTAGTATTTTATATTTGCTATTTATTTATCGTTTTAGTTTACCGGACAGATTACTGATGTATCTTAACGACAACCAGCA
Source organism: Dolichoris vasculosae (assembly GCA_018907195.1). NCBI lineage: Eukaryota > Metazoa > Arthropoda > Insecta > Hymenoptera > Agaonidae > Dolichoris > Dolichoris vasculosae. The sequence continues at coordinate 24,704,355 of JACCHY010000002.1, forward strand.
TCAATTATAATTTTTGCATACACGTACCTCCGATCGTTCGCTTTGATATTGATTGCGAATACCACATCACTTTCAAAGGGTTACTAATGTAAATTAAAAAAAAAAATTAAAGAAAGTTTTCTATTTCATAAATCAACATTAATTTTATAGATATTTAAATTCTATAACTATGGTTTTATAAATTATAATTTTCTGATATTTTTTAATTCTTACAAGTCGACAAAGGTAAAATTCTCCTATTCAAATTATCTGTTAGTATTTTACTTATTCACTCGAAATCAATTTCATATTAAAACTCTAAACCTTTTCGACGTCGTTCATAAAATAATCTATTTATTAATAAATACTTTTTTAAATTAAAAAAGCCTCGGAATAAAATATTGTACTACTCGAGCACACATATATACTAATTATTTATAATAAATATTTTTTAATAATACTACTATTCTTTATAGATTTTTATTCCAAATAAATATTTATTTGATTATTTCTTCGTGATAAGGGATGATTAAATTTTTTTCAAATTTAAGAAATCTCCTTATTATCATATAATATACTAAACTATAAATAATTGTTTTTAAAAATTATCTGTTAGCATTTAAAGTAAACAAGTTTTTCTTCTTCATTATCTAAAGATTTCTCAAAATTAGAATACTGAAATTCTTGGCTTTTAAGTGTAATGATAATCATTCTAATATTAAAAAAAAATATTTTTTTTCAAACTATAATATTTGTTAATAAATAATTCATTCTTACAAATAATAAGTAATATTCTTACTAAAATAAAAAATTAATAAAAAATGTATTAACAATTCAATTTAGAAGTAAAGAGCAATTTTTAAAAAATATAATTGAATCTTTATTACATAATTAAAATTTCACACTATATTTTTCATCTTATCTCTTATATACCAATTATCAATTATTATATATAAATATGATAAATAAAAAATACAAATAAAACTTCGTTTTTATTTAAAAGTATGTTCGTACCGTCATTTCGATTTATAAAATTGAATTTCATCATAAATATCTTTTCCCGTTTTTATTATTAATAGATGAGAATATATTGCTATAATATTATTATATTTTAATGAGATTTTCATGATTGTGTTATTATAATAAAATACCTTACAAAATATACGAATATAAAATTAAATAGATAAAAATCAACTATATTTTTATAAGAGAAAGTTTCTTTGACGAAAATTATTATTGCTTAGAAAACATATTAACTAAATTGTATTTCAATCAAATACCTATTTTCAAGCTTTCAAGTGAAATTTACTCGTTAAATTTCTTCAATAATATACAATAAATAATAATCAATATTCTTGTATAAGAGAAGAAATTTTAAATTACAAATGAATTTATTGTTTGGTATACCTATCGTTTTATATATTTTTATAATCCGGTAATAAGAAGCTTCTGACATATTTTGGATAATTAAATATATATTTTATATTTACTAACAACAGCCAGTAGAAAAAAATATCGTCATACATTAACGAAAAAATTCCTAAAAATGGTGAATGTAAAAAAGTACAAATTTGTATCCACGATTCGTAGCACGAAATATTTAGAGAAACGTGTATTTCATACTGAACTTCAAACTGCCTACTTTTAAGTCTCGTGCTCGTCTAGTAGTTTTTCACGGCAATCGTATATTCGACCGACATTTTTATCAATTTTTCCAATCTTTGTTAAATACCTCCTAAAACAAAGAAAAATTGTAATTCCTTATTCGAATTCGTTTTGTAATAAAATGCGCTTCACACTCGATATCGGAATTCCTTCCTTTGTAAATAGAAAAAAAAGAAATGTAATCGAAATTTAAATTCAATCGATCTTCATGGATTCATAGACTTTTTTATCACGTTTGACAAATTTGTATGCACAGACCTTTAAGACCGCGATCGCATTTAGGTTGCGTTTAAGACATACGCTCGCATACATAGAACAAAGCTCTCGGCACTTCTAATTGTATGCTAATTCAAGCTCGATCGACGATCTGGTGCTGAAGTGCATCGCTTGTTCTCTAATTAAGTACACAAATGCAAAGATTGGTATCTTTGCTCGAATACACAATAATATATGCGTACTAAGTAAAGTTAGCATACCTGTACGTCCAAACCTAACAAGCGCGAAGATTTGTGTGAAAACATACAAATTGTACGAATAGATAGAGTCGGTTATCATAAACAGATGTACATAGATGCAATTTAAAGAATTCAAAGATAAAACCAATTATAATTTGTTTTACGAGATAATTTTACTTGTTTAAATTGTATACGATTAATTATGATTCAACAACATATATATCACTGTAATTGCGCTTTCAGCAAATATGAAACGCAACCTTTACACTTAGAACTCGTAATATTCTAACCGATTAACATTTTCTTCAAATCATAAGGAAAACTAAAAACATTTCAGTGTCTCGGATGTAAAATTTACGTTTTACGCGTAATAATCGATCGTTGCCATACAGTTTTAAAAAATATACGATCGCATGGAAATTAAACGAATAGGTGGATTTTGGCGACTAATTTTGTCGATAATATCCGTTCGCGAAAGTCTTGAGACATCATAAATTTTAATGACAATGCAAGGCTAGGAAATACGAATTATGACAAGCGACAAGATACGAAAGGAGAGACCAGACAATAAAGACGATGTTACTCGATTTTTCCCGTTTGTTGACTGCCTCGAAAAGTAACGTCTGCAGATGACAACGAACCATTTACTCGTCGACTACCAATTTAGCCCTCTTGCTCACGCTGTAAGAACCCCGCACATGTATCGAAGGGTCGCTAAGAAAGGAGGCAAGTTTCTCAAACAACGTTATCTCGAGGATATTCGGATAGCTCGACTGTAGAAGCAGATGCCACGGCTAAGCTGCGAATACAAATGATCTTTAATTTCATTGTGCACTATAAATTTGTGGGAGAGGCTGCGTACATCCAGGGAATATTCTTTTGCGAATATTCAAAAACGTTAAAGGCGTATAAGGGAAGAAGCACCTGACGCGAAGATTTTCAGTGAGTGCCGAGGAAAAAAGCCTCGCTTTTCTCAGTCTGGCGAACGTTGAAACAAATAAGAAGCTTTTGAATCCGGCTTATTACGGCGCGCGAAGAAAAGATGACAGACAAAGACGATTACCAAAAGTAGCAGTAAAAGCCGATGCCCAGGAAATATATACAGTTGGAGACCTCACAGAAGGCCAAACCAACCGAACCAGGATTACTCTTAGGGAACCCGAGTTGCTGCTTATTATATATACGTAGTCGTCTCTCAAAGCTATCTTACATGTACTCGTACATATATAAGTCAAAACAAAGAATGGAGAGTCAGGTATATACATATATATATATATATATATATACTTTTTCTTCCAGCCCTCGCGTATTTCTATTTCCATTTAAATTCGATTATAAATCTTACCTGCGACGGTACACGTACGGACGCGTAACGACATAATAATTATCTTAGATAATGAAAAAAATAAAATATGTGTCAAGAAGTATTGTATATCTTAGCAGTCGTACCACGAAGCGTATATATTATTTCCAATACCTTTATGCGTAACGGAGAGCCATTGAAAAACGAAAATTCTTTATAGAAGTGAAAGGGGTACAGATAAATCAATATACGTACAGTGTAAGGATACTAATTTATAATATTTTGCGTTCTAAGAATCTACTTATCTCCGTCTACGTTGTATAAAGTCATTACTTCATTAGCGACCTGCAGCTTTTTACCCTTGAAGCGTAATTCAATTTCAAAGAAAAAAAAGTATTAATGATCCGGTTGAGAATCACTGAAGTAGAAATTGTATCTCGTCTTTATTCCATTTTTATTTTTGAGACAATTTTGCTCGAACGATCGCTATTTTTGTAAGAAATAAACAGATTAGAACTTATAAGATATATCGCTCGAAGCGAGCAAACAATTATGATGAAAGATATCGATAATTTAAAATTATTACTTCAATAATCTTATTTATTCTGTATCTGCGTATTTTATTCACATAATATTTTTTTAATTCAATAATAATTATTAAATGTTACTATTATATAAAACGGATGAAAAACAGATAACAATAATAAATTTAGCAAATAAATTTAATAAATAAATTTCAGATTAGATTAATATTATATTAATAATTTACTTAAACGATTTAATTTAAAAGAAAAAAAAACGATATCTTTCATGTTTATTTTTTTAATTTTTTTTTTTTAATCTCGAGAAAATATGTATTTGTGACGAGAAACGCTTTTCCGGCATTCACTTTATTATACGACGAGCGAAGGAAAAGAAATTAAATCCAAGCCAGAGTCGCTTAAAACAAAAAAAAGAGAGAAAAAAACGATAAAATTCAAGACTTGGCATAAATCTAAAAACGCGAGACAAATAAATAAAATAATGCATCGACAGACAGCAGATGTAAAAAAAACGCGCATGAACATGATTGACATCGAAAAGCTTAGGCCATGAAATAAAATACGCTTAACCAATCGGTTTTTTTTTTTATTTCGAGAAGCATATTATTTACTCTGCGTTATTTAATTTTGTGCTCCATTTTTCAAACAAGCGATTCATTGATCTCGAAAGAACGTTCGCTCCGCGTCGGCGATGCGGTCGATTTCCCCAGCGAATTCGCTCGGTTCGACAGCTAATCAAACAAAATCTTTTTTACCCAATGGAGGCACCGACGCTATGGAAGTAGCTTAAAAGACGCGCGTGTATGCGAAAAGCATTAGGTTGTGCAGCGTCGCAAATAGTCGCAAAGGCAGCGGAGAACTAACTTCGGAGGGGAGCTGAAAAGTTCATGAATGTTAACGACGCGCAAATCGAAGAGCCGAGGCGAATGAGCGGCTTCTTTTTTTCCTCTCTTAGCGCATTAGCATAAATTTGACAAACAGCTCGCAGTATCGCGGTCGCTCGTGTCCAAAACTCTCGACACCGAACGAGACTGGGTTAACGGTGTGAAGGACGCGTACCTCGTTCCCGTAAAGTAAATCGAGGAGAGCTCGCGCTTTGCATGAGGCGAGTGACTCATCCACGCAGCTCCAACTAAATATACGCCGATGAAACGAAAAGTGCGTAGCCTTAAGTTGCCCGTTTCGATACAGCGATTAAAACTAAAGCATTTGTAGGAATCTTGCCTTTCGCTTTGGCGCTCGAAAGCCAAGGCCGATGGGTAATTTTTTTGTCGCGGTACATTACGTTACCATTGTGATAGGAGAACGCACGGACGACGATGTAATCGACGAAGATGAGTGGTAAAAACCTTTGTGTCCAATCTGCATCGAGTTCCTTTTGCGTATACGAAAATTCAAAACTCGCTAATAGAAATTCACTTAATGGATCGTTTGTTATGCAAATTTCTATACATCCTCGCGTTGGAATACTCAAGTTGTAATTAAATTAAAAGGCATTACATGAATTTTTGTATTCATCGTGAAAACTCTTGTAGTTTCTGTAAATATGTAAACACGAATATTTCATTCGGCGTGAAAAATGTAAATAAGAAGCGAACATTAAAAGCTTCGAATGCATACGAAAGAGTGAATTAGCAAAAGTACGTAAGAATAGAACGTGTTAGTTTTCGTCCTCGTTCGCGTATACGAGAGAAAAAAAACTAAAATAAAAAGAAAAGACAGAACAACGCGGCAGCGAAGAAAGAACCAGGAAGAAATTCTTAAATAACGCATCTCATACCGTCATCTTTAAGAAGTCCTTGGCCAGACAGAGAAAGAGAAAGAGAGACGGAGCGCGAATACGAGGGTTGGGGCGAGTTCAGGGTCAACCTTCAATCTCACCTCTTTCGATCGCGCTTCTTCGCTTTTATTATCTCACGCGCTACTGCGTCGACGTTTGCGACGTAATATCGCAACATCTTACTTTAATCGAACTCGTAATCTTCAAATTCGAGCTTACGAAATACCTGTGCGACTTTGCTCGAAAGCTCGCGAGCGATTCGTTCCGTTTTGAATATTCTTACCGGCTGTCCTTACTCGAGATTATCTCCACTATTGGAAAGCTTGTATTCGTGGATAGGCGTAGATAAATTTTAACGAAATTGCAATATTCTACGAACGACCGAAAAAATTCCAACGCGAAAAATTCCAAGTCCAACGCACGGATCGAGTTTTGAAATATTCGTTAAGTTCCGATGTTTGCTTTAGATAAAGTATTTGTACCTTCTTGTTCTCCGTACGAACAAACAACAACACTGACGAAAATACGAGGTCTCGAAAAGGAAGGATGAGTACGACTAAGAAATGTGTTTTTAAACGATGTAACAGGACACTTCTGTTTTTTCTTTTCCCAGAAGTGCCGTACGTACACCAACTGTGGGACCATACACTCGATATAAAATCTCGGTTTCTCCGCCGTTATAAATTACGAGAATATTTATTAAAATTGCTCGGCGATTTATCACGCTCGTTATAAAGCTTGCATCGTCACTACCGATCGCTGGAGCATTTTTAATTAGACGTCGCCCTCGAATGTCACCGACACGACTGGTTTCGTACATCGTATGCGCCCTGACAACGTTTAACTTTATTTTACATTATACGCTACACACAAGTTGTACATTTAAAATATCTGTATATACACGAGTGAGTGCGTGCACAGTTACACGTTAACGCAACGAGCCAAACTTATACTTGGTTGAGCGTGTACAAACAAAGCCGCAATCATAACGAACGACCGATTTAATTCGATCCAACTCGCGGCATTACATTAGCAATTAATCCGTTACGCTTATGCATATAATCAAAGTCTCTTCTCGATTAATCATTTATGAACTTGACAATTATTTATTCCATATATAATATATGACCGTACATATTCGGAATTTATAAGCACAAATATATTCGATATAATCGTTATTATTTACCATAAACGGTCCGTTGTACATTCTACAAAATATATTGCAAAAACGTTAAATTATCGACACTTTACAATTAAAGATATTTCACACTCGATGCGTGTCATCAACTTTTTTTAATTAAAAGATTATTTACTTCGTCGATATTTATTTATTTTTTTGTTTTTTTTTATTAATATTCATTTGTTAAATTAAGGATTTTCGACAAATTAAACCATAATAACTTTTGTTTAATATTATTGCATGATTCGAATGTTGAAAATATTTTATACTGAACGAACATGATTTTCAGAATATAAATAAATTATAATATTTGAGGCAAAAAAAAACTAAAATATTGTGTTTAATGGGTAATTCGTTATTATTTATAGTAATCCGTCAGTCTTTAACATAAAAATGAGATAATAAAATTTGTAAATAAATATCGAACGATACTAAAAATATTTATATCTTGAAAGATTTTTTTCAAAGAGGATTTTTAATATAAATCTAATCATTATATTTTACATTTAAGAAATATTGTAAAACTATCAAAAATGTATAAACTTCGGCAATAATAACAAATGTATACTATTATTAAAATTGTAAACAAATGTGTTGATCGTACGAATAATAACAATCATATTTTCAAAAATCGATATACAAGAAATTTTAATTTAAAAAAAAAATAAAAACATTGGAAAATTTAACTAAAAAGATAAACAATATTTTATAAATAAATAAACGATTACATTTGAATTATTATATTTAACGAAATAATAATTTTTAATTTAATAAAAGTTTAATAAAGAATTTGTTGTAATAAATGTATTTCTCGTTTATTATCTTTAAACGTCTAAAACTTTAATTTTCTCATATTTTTTACCAAAACGCAATAATATTTACTGATTTACGATTTTTTCATTTGTAAAAAAGACATGATTATTGTTTCTTGCCAATAAAATAATTTTTTATTATTTCACTTGAAATTACTATCGATTATTACATTTAAATTTTAAATAAAGTAAGAAAATGAAATATTATATAATTTATAAACATAATCTGTAATGCAATTTGATCAATACTTTACATTCAATTTGTTACTATTATTCCTATTAATTGCTATTATTATTATGGATACTATGTTCTGTTTGCTTAGTGTAATGAAAATAAATTCGCGTTTAGTTTGTACATTAAATTTAATGAATATTTAGTTTAATTATAGCTAGATAATAGTAGACTACCTACATATTGTATATAATATGAAATGTGCATTAAAAATACATAAATAATTATCAATATATATATATATTTTTTTAATAGTCCACTTATTTTCTAACTACTTAGTTAAATTTGTTATGATTTATTACTGAAAATAGTTAAAAATTGTAATTTATTATTAATATTCAATTATACAAGAAATATTTGATATTAAATTTTGCCAATCTTAAACTTTGCCATGCAAATTATTTTATGCCAAAATTTGTAAGATCTAAAGATATAAAAATTTTATGTTAAATCTGTTATCAAACATTAATTCATTCGTTTAAATATTTGTCAAATCGAATATTTGAATGATCTCCGATTATAATTATATTTAAAAATAAAATCGGTGCTTGTGATTGATATGTTTTCCTAATTTTGAAATTCCTAATTTTTTCTACTTTACATTTATAAATTCAATATTGTATAATTTAGAAAATTTATCTATATTCATTTATTTATCTGAATCAAATAGTTACATGTTTTCCTGTGTTCTATGGTTATCAATTTCATTAGAAGGAAAAGATCGTTTAATAATACCGAACGGAAGATCTATTTGTGTAGATCATGATTTGGACCCAAAAAAAACTCTCATAAAAACGTGTATTTTCCTATTAATCTTTTATCAAATATATTAATAGATATTTATCAACATCTTGAATTTAACCATATCTTATTGATTAATAACGATAAATACTTAATTTAGATGACAAAAAACAAAACAATCGTAAGTAAATACTTCAAATCTTAGAATAAATTTCACGTATGATTATATTAACTATGTATATTTGTACCAACTGTTATTTATAAATTAGATTTATAAAATATTTAATTTAATTTATGAAATAATTATACGTATTGATTAATATTCATTCTAAAATATGCTTACAGAATAAACGAAATTTGCATTGTAAAATAAAATATTTGATTTAATATTTGAATAAAATAATCATAATTTGTAGAACATCCTACATTCATGGAAAAATATCATAATTGCAGAGCAACAGTAATCCTTTTAAAGGTGTGCCATTTTTTCGATTACTAGAAAGTTCAGAATAAAATTGAATGCACGAAAATACGAAACTGTATCACATGGTAACATACACTTACATGAATCCATAGCATTAGACAAATGTGCTCTTGTTCCATGTCGAGTTTAATACTACGTAGTTTAAACATCGATTTATACGTAGTATAGAGCAGGTTTTAAAGAAATTGGGTTCTATTACAAATTGAGATGTTCATATTATCATAATGTAGTTCTATGCAATTAGATGAAAAAATACATTATGAATAACAGGAATAACTTGTAGTTATTAAAAAAATTTTATACGTTAGGAATTTTATTGCAATAAGACACAAAATATAAAAAAATTTTTTCTCCGCTCGAATAAAAACAAATTAAAAATAACCTTGAATAATTTTAAAGTTGTTGATCTAAAAATTTATATCCATATTTTACTGTTATACAATACTTTAAGTTAACAATATTTCAGTAATTTAAAATATTTAACTTATTTGCTTATCTTGGAAAATGACTTGATTTCTAGATAAAAATTTCTAGTTAATTAGCTGAGATTGAATTATCGATAACTGGATATGAATATTTTCTCGTGAATTTCGAATATTAATGATAACGATCAAGTAGAAATATTTTGTTTGAATATTTTTTGATCTTCCCATTCAATAAATTTTACGAATTTAAAAATATAATTCTCCAGAAACTAAATATTTCTTTTACTTTTTTAATAGTACGAACAGTAAACATTTTTTATTTTAATTTTTTCTTACAAGATTTACGAGTGAAAGACAAAAAATCATGATATAAATTTTCATGAACAAAAAATATCAACAGATTGAAGTTAAAAATAAGAAAAAAAGTTTTCAAGAATATGATTTCGAGGTTTGGATTATTTAATAAAATAAAGTAAAAATGAGAGAAAATATAAAATCGTCATTATTAATCAAATAAATTAATTAGAAAGTTTCTAAATGAGTTTGAAGTATTTATCTTGATAATCTAAATGTATATATATTATGAAAATTTATCGATCTATAAAATTAACGCTAGAGCGATGAGTATTTGTGACCAAATCAACAGGCAAGCAATTTATGTGTAATATAATCCAATCACTATTTATTATAGATTAAAACTGTAATCAATTTAAATTTAGAAGAACGCACGTAAGCTTTTTAATATTAATTTTGAATAAATAAAAAATATATTTATGTTCTACGCACATCGTATCAGGTAAAAATATTCCTTAGCGTAAACCAAAAAATCGTAAAAAAATTTTAAATGTTCTTATTCCTCGAAAATTTTCCGGAAGTAGCACAACGAAAGAGGTTAGGCAGGTTCGCTTATCGTCTTGCATTTATAAACAACCGAATTAATTACATAAATACTTAAGATGACGTCAACCTACAGATGTACAGCAAATACTTATTCGTATACACGATAAAAAATGTCAATTTCTTTCGAGTGTTTTAAAGTCGCTGCTGATATTTATAATTGATCAGCCGAAATTTCTTCGATGCGGTATGAATTTAAAACTATTTTTTAATTAAAAACTTCAACCGTAACACCAAGAGTCAAATAATAATTCTCGCTGAATTCGAATCATATTTTAAAATACAGTATTAAAGTAGCCTTCGAATAAAAAATAATTGTAAAATTCGTACGCACGATAATAAACTTGCACCAAAAACGAACATAACCGAGTAGAACGCGATCAGCGATATATAGATCGAAAGTATTTCGATAAAATCCAAATTACATATGTTAACAATTAACGTGTAGTTTAAAAATAAGCTTATACAATAGCGGAGTAGTGGCAGCCCCTCGAACGGCCGCAGGAAAGCAAAAGACGTAAAAGGGGGAACAGACAAGAGCAAAATTTATTGGTCCCGATGTGACGTCGTCGAAAATGTCGTATAGGACCGGCTGCCACGGCTACGAGGGAGCGAAGGTGGTGTACGGAAAAAGAACTTATCGTGGACGACTGAAACCAGAAATCAGCTTCTCTTGTCTTTCCTTGCGCTACATTTCTTCTTCCTCGTATTTTTTATGCATGAGCCAACTTTTTCGCCACTGCTCACTTTCGAGACCCCATTTTTTAAATCGAAATTGCCGAAAACGTGGACGGAGAGTGAAAAATTCTTTTTCTACGCGTCTCAGCTACGAGTACTAGCTGAAACATCGCTCTTTCAACCTCGAATGAATTTACGAGGCGACTCGTTCGACCGGCGATCCCGATCGCGAGTTGTCTCCTTTTTCTTTTATCTCCGAGAACCGCGACTACTCGGTGTACTTCTCTGACCAAATATAAGCGATCGGAGGTGCGTTAAACGTACGCGCCTGTGAAGGCTGTGAAGCTGATCGACGAATTAGCATTTTTCCGTAAAGTGGCGATCGTCCCCGAATAAGAAGCGATCGCGGCGAATTTCTCGGAAGCGAGGTAAATAAAGATTTAAAACGAGAGAAAAAAACCGGCGGCACAGCCGATCGATTACTCGGACAATTACGAGCGCGCGCGCGAGCTCACAGGACAATGACGTAAGAACCGCCGCCGATTTTCAGCAGTGACGTAAAATTGCGCTGCCCTTGGGCTCGGCGCTCCCGGCTAAGAAGGAAGAAGAAGGCTAAGAAGCGAAGAAGAAGGCTAAGAAGCAGAAGTAGTAGTAATAGAAGAAGAAGAAGAAGAAGAAGAAGAAGAAGAAGAAGCTTCAAGGCGAAGGGCAGCCGGTGCAGCAGGAATCGCGGTTTCGCCAGCCGAGACGACCTTGAAGCCACGCGCGGTTCCTTCTACCGGCGTTTCATGCGAAGGTTCATTCTCTCTTTCTCCTTCTTTCCTTCCTCGCGAGAAAAAGAGAAAGAGAGAATAGCTGCACCACGGTCAAGGCCACAAAACTCTCCTGCGGCTGTCTGCACTCGCTCGCACCCTTCGCACAGCTATAACGAGAGCGAGCGCGAGTGCAGCCGTCCTCGTTGTGCCTCGGCGGCTCCTTCTTTTTACGCGATTTTTCTCCTTCGCCCCCCTTTTCGCAGCGGAGCGCCCGAAAAAGCGATTGTGATTGCCGGCGTCGGGGCCTCGATGCAAAAACTCGATTACGGGGACACATTTTGGCGAGGGTTCGCCCGTCTCTCCCCTCCGCCCAAATCCGGTTTGTCATTTAAAAAGACTAACTCGCGACGTTGCAGTCGTACGAGGGAGATGAGAAAGAAAGAGAGAAAGAGAGAAAGAGCGAAAGAACGAGAGAGAAATGGTGATGGAACGAAGATTGGGGAGTTTCGCGACGTTGCTATGTGTGTTAGGGATTTCGTAATGTGTTTACGTTTTCATGAGGTCTTTGCAGAATCCACAAGAGTTTTTTCATTCGTTATTCATCTTATCTAATAATACTTATATATCTCTCTCGCTTTTCGAGATCGAGTGGCTTTTACGGAGTCTCTTTTTGCATAACGTTTCTAGTATATACGTTTTTATCTTAAGCGAGCTACAACTTAATTGCGAGTGTTGTAAGGTGCGAGAATATATAAGAAAATATCCGAAGATTCGTGCGATTGAACGATCGCTAGGAGGCAATGTATTATATTCGATCAGGCCATACATTACCTTGCCAAAATAATAATACGATACTTTTATAATATTGCGTTGCGCGTAACTTCCAATCGATACTCGTCCGACACATTTCCTAACTCGTTATCCAATTAATTATCCAAGATTAGCCGTACAGGTAAACGCAAGGAAAAATGAAATTAACGATAACAAATCGTTGGGTTTCGTCGTACCCGTGTAGAGTATTTCCCTCGAATCTATTGGCGCGTTATCTACCCCTGAGCGAAAAGACTCGAAAAGAAAAAAAGCGCAAGTTCCCACATTACACGACCTTGTCTTCCCTGCTTATCGCGGTTCGACTCACGGCACCGCCAATCTCGTGTTTTCGTTATTGTCTTTTTACTGCCTCGAAAACGATCGGCGAAAAGGTGAATCATCCAAAAAGCATGCAGGTGAAAAAACATTTTTTAATCTAGCTTTACATTCGAAATGGCAAAAAAAAAAAGAGAGAAAGAAAGAAAAAAAAAACGTTCTCTTCTCCAACGATGTTCGACTATTAGCAGCTGAGTAAACTTGTCCGATGCGCGAATCTTCGCTTGGCTGGAAACGTAAAATCTCGCTTCGATATTCGATAAAACAGCGAATCCGTGCATTAAAAGCCGCAAAGCGATGTCGAATACGCGGAGGAGAGCGTTCGATAATCGCCACGACGTCGTACTCTCCTCGCGCGAGAACACAAGGCGAAAGGCGTAAGCCGCGCGGCGATAAGCGGCCCTCAATTTTTCGAGCCCGGTATTAATTACACGCGCGGAGGATCGTAAACCGGAAAATACAAAAGAGCGCACGCTAGGGGAGGGAGAGAGAGAGAGAGAGAGAGAGAGAGAGCGGAGAAAAAAATCGATAATAATTTTTATCGGCGAGAGCGCAAGAGAAGCCGCAAGAACAAGCGTCGGGTCCGGTTGGACAGGCTTCTCTTCTCTCTCCTCTCTCTCGCTTCTCTCTCGCTTCTCTCTCGCTTCTCTCTCGCTTCTCTCTCGCTTCTCTCTCTCGCTTCTCTACCTGCGACGGGTAGCCTCGCACACGCACACGCGCAGCGTAAATAGGACAGGTTTCCGAGGCAGTGTCTAAATATAGAAAAGAGCGTGTGCGTATCGGCGGTTGGGTGGGGCGCAAAGCCCATGCGACTTCTTCTCTCTCGGTGTCTCCGTTTCCACTCCTCTTATCTCGCCTCGATACACGCGCGGTCCTCTCTTTCGCCGGTCTTGCCGGTCTTTCCTCTCGTTTCTTCGCCACCGCCGAATAAATCCATACCCCTGGCCGTCGGACCGCGTGCGCCTCCTAATTACCCTCCCATAACATCTTGCTTATGCTCTGTTAATTTTCTTGTTTCTGCCCGTTCCGAGTATCGCTCGCGTTGAGATACGGCCTACGGCCTCGCGTCCACGAGGAGCGTTCATTCATAGTTGCGCGGTTTCAACGAGACTCTGCGAGCGCGTACGATTTTACACGCACACACGTTGAACTTGGTTCCCTATCGGTGTGTGGCACCGCCTGGCGATCGAGCAAAGGCCGCGTTTTTCTCTCGCTTCGCGTTTATGTAAATGGACTTTTCCGGTTTGCGCTTTTATTGCCTTCGACTTATTTCATTAACGACATTCGCAAATTAAATTTCTCGGCGTTCGTTTCGTTTCTTTATTTTTTTTTACTTCTCCGCGACGCGATTTGCACTTATTATTGTGCTCGGACGTACAAATTAAAATATATACTTCGCGAGACAAGGTATGCTTAACAATTGTTAATAAACACGTTGCGAAATGTTACGGGCACGTAATAGACTATTAAACGGACAAAAGTAGCTCGTAAAAATTTTTATACATTCGTCCGTCTTATAATTGAACTAACGCATTTGAAAATTATTAATTATTATTAAACTATACGACGTTGTAATAGCTTGTAACATTTTCGTTATTTTCGTTTTGCGCACGGAAAACATCGTTCCTACAATTTTTCGTACTTAAAAAACATAAAGGAACGATCTATTTTTCTAAAAATTTTGATTCCTTAAGACGATCGCTATGGAAAAAAAAACAAAACAAAAAAAAAGTTACGTAGGATACAATAAACGCTTCGAGAACAAAATACGTAAGAGTTTATCGATGAAAATCAATGTAATAACCGAGCCGAACGTCTATCCCAGCAAAGTATATGTTATATATCAAGGTGAAATAACGCGGTCGAGGCATCGTCGATAATTCTAATATTAATACTAAAACCAAATGAAAATTCAGGCGCCGTTGAAAAATAAAAAACGATACAGGGGCGCGTACAATGAAGCAAGCGGCAAAGTATCGAGTGTCCCCCAAAGCGAGTACGTTTTTTATCCTCTTGAATTTTCGTAAAGATCTACTCACAGGTAGACGAACTGCGCGCATCGAGGTGTGCTCCAAATAACGACCATCAAATGTTTTTTACAACCTCGTGCTGTGCTCCCGTTTCATCGTATTTCCCCCCCCCCCTTATCGAAGCCTCTTAAATTTACCTACTGCGTATCCCGGGTCGGACCGGTAGGAAAAAAAAACCGATAGAGAAGAAAATATATACGTCTTCCCTTCGCTTTTCACGCCATTGTCAACCTTATCGTCCCTTTGGAGCATCCACAACCTCTCCCCCTCGCCCCGTGCAACCCTCGAATGTCATTGACAACCAACATTATAAATACCTTTAGTGCGTTACGAGCGCATTCTCGATTTTTCGTTTCCCATACGTGAAAATCCGACCGTGCGATTGGGAATTTTCGAGCTATATTACCGATCCGAGTGTATTCGATATACCGATAATAATAGGTAATAATAGGTAATAATAAACAAAGGAATCAAAAAATTTTCTTTGTTTTCTGCTCCATACAAAAATTTAACTTTAAATCCATCCAAACCCATTTATTTATATACGAGTACCATCGAATATAATAAATGATACTCATTTGTGAAGCTAGGAAGGGTCCAAAGGCTGATTATATTGACAAAGCTTCATTTTCAAAACATCTATCATAAGTCTTTACTATTAATTTCTCAAACCCAAAATAAGAAATAGGTTTTGTTTTTCAATATAGACATTTTTCCTCTGGGTACGAATAATCGAATAATCTTCGGTTTGTTTCCTCGCTTGTATAGCGTGACATGTTCGACTAATAATCACTTGTTTTCTCGATTATTTTCTTTATCTTTTTCGTAAGTGAATTTTTCGTTCCGTTTAATAAGTAATAATCCACGTACACCAAACGTGAAAATAAAGGGAGTGGTAAGCAATTTTATAATATAATTTGAAGAATGTTCACTGTCAAAATTGCAGAGGAGGAAATCGGACCATTATCTTAATGAAAACGACTTGCTTCTTCAAATCTAGTAATTTTCGTTTATTTCGCCACTTAAGCGCCCCCGTAAAGAACGCGATACTCTTTACTTATTATATGTAGTTCCGTCTTTTTCCAACGAGTCAATAAAAATTTTGCCATCAAGATCCCAAACGACCGTGGCCATGTCTTTACCCGCGAACGGAAACGTTTTCGTTTTCTTTGGTGCAAGTTCATTGGGTGTGTAATTGATTGTTTTGACTGCTATTTCGTTTCAAACTGATAATAATAAATCAATGTTCCAGTTACGTAACGACATAATTCTTATAGATTCCGATCATACATCTCTCTAAACGGGGTTTAGATCCCCGATTCGCTTAGTTTTTTATTTTCTAATATTCGTATGAAATGTCATGTGTATTAATATTGGGGATGTTTACAGGTTTCGTAAGCTAACATATTTGTCAAATCTAATGATTTTTTTTTCTATCATTCGTAGAATTATCCTTATCAACGAGTCTTTTAAACTGTTACTCGTTTATGTTCATTTATCTTTATCAAAAAATACAAAAACTTAGTTAGAAAAAATTTTAACCAAATATATTTATTCATAAACACATTTTCATTTTAGATTCCGTAAGCATTTTGTTTTAAAAAAGTAATGTTTAATCATCGCACGAAAATCGTATCTACGTGTATATGCATTTTTTTTCAATGTAGTAAGATTCGATCGTTTAAACTGTTGTTTATTATCAAGTCAAATGTCTGACTCATCTTTTCTAAAATTTGATGCAATTCTTTGAGAATTGACTAATAGCAAATTTTCCTTTAATAGTGCTATGTCATGAAACAGATATAAAGTAAAAGCAAGTAATTTTATTGATTAGACTGTGTAATACACCTTTAATGAAGCAGTCTTGCAAATTAAAGCTTCGATTACTGCAACAAGTTTTACATAAAAAATTACAATCCTTGCTACGTTAAGATAAATCGTTAATAAATCTTTCATTTATTGTATCGAAATCACTTGTACCTGTCTATATTTTTTTATCTTAGCAGCGAGCGCTAAGATAAAGGGGAATACATTTTCCCCTACCTACATTTTTTCATGCAAAAAAAATATAAGGGTAGCGATCTCGAAGACGAGTATAATACGTGTGAAAACTACCTTTTAAATTCCCATGACGAAGTGATTGTTTGCGTTCTTATCCTCGACGATATTAGTCAGGCGTCAGAGATATTTGAGTTACTTAGAGAGTGAAAAACGACGATAACGACTTAACACTAAACGCTTTGAGCAGATTTGCTTTTCAGAGTCAATAAATTTCCACAAAATAATCATTAAGATAATTTGCTTTAGAGAAATAATGCAAATTATAAATACAAATTCAGATTATGTAATCAAATGTATAAATTCAATAAGAAAAAAAGTATTTTTAAGTAATATTTATAGTTTCACGTAGTATAAAAACTGTCATTTATAAGATAATTTTTTATTTATGCATAATAGATATGATTCTTATATTTTATACTTTATCTTAGTTATTATAGTATATATACGTGTTATTATTTTTTCATGATTGTAATAAATCAAAACATTTTATAACGAATAAATATTTTCTTATAATTATGAATAAATTTACCGATAAAACTTAAGTTTTGAAAATCGATAGCATTAATGTTATACAGCAAAAAAATAAGATCATAGATTAGTTGCACGAAAATAATAATTTAGATTATTTTAGATTTTATTTAGATTATAATTTATATTTCGTATATAAAATAAATACGTAATTACATCCTTTTATACGTGAATATATAATTAATTAATCATTATCAGTACTCAATTTCTTTCAAAAAAACACAATTCCAAATTATATGTCAAAATTAAAGTGACAACGGAACAGCATAGGTCAAGATGCGAGATTACTGTTAAAATATAAAAAATAATTTGTACACTTCTTTGGATTTCTATTGATAAGGAAAATTGAAATTTTCATTTCCTTACGTTTCATATAATTATTTTTACATATATTTTTTTAGAAAAATTCTGTAGAAAATTTAATAACCATAAAAGCTAAACTATTGTCTAAAAAAAGTATACAAAAATAGAATATTAGTGAATGTTAATAGAAAATAATTCTAATGGAAAGATAATTATACTAAATTACATTACTTAATCCGAATATCTTGCACGCACAGAAAAAGGATGTATGATTCACTTTAAAAGATAGTACGATCCAAAAAATTGAAAGAGAGGATAAAATTTAATAATATAAACTAATGCGTTAAAATACATTACTTTTCGAATAAAATAGATAAAGAATCTAATAAGATAGCACGAACAAGTACGATTAAGTCAACGATGGAGAAAAGCTGTTAAATACAAAGTGCAACATATTCATAAAGTTTACAATCATGGTTTTCAAATGTGAAACTGTACCAAAGGCTATAAAATAGGGAAAAAAATTTTCTTCGAGTAAATTTCATACCTTAATTGTAGGAGTAAAATTACTTTATAATTGTACTCGAAATATCAATTAAAATATAAAACAAAATTTACGCATGTTAAGATAATTAATTAATTAAAATATATTATAAATTATTAAACAGGAAATTTCGTTCATAAATATGTACTTTACAATCTGTAATGAATACCAAAGAATTATTTTACGAACTTTTTCGAGTTCTTTAGTTTCAAATTTCCTGCTATAAAATAACGAATAGATGAAAAATTCTACTTTTTCTATTAAACATTTTAATACCGTGTGCATCTTTTACTTTTAAAATCACTTAATCACTTTGATAGAAGCGATTAAAAAATTTTTCCGTGTTCACATTTTTTTTGAAAATAAATAAAAAAACATTTTTAAAAAAACTAGCGAATCGTTTATTCTCTTTTATTAGAACACATATCAAATCTCGTATACTTATAAGTAAAATAGAGAAATTGATTACGAAATAAAAATAATTTAGAAAGAGATGGAATTATATTTTTAAGAGGTTGTTAAGCAATAAATACCAATTACGATGAATGAAATCACAAGTGTTTATTATAATAAATAATCGAAAATATATTTTATTTATCAGAAGAATAGTGAAAAAACGATGAATTAATAATTCATTCGCTGTGCATAATATATTACGATTATGTGGCTGTTTTTAAAATGCACCGAATCTACCAACGTAAATTTGACTCGCCTCGGAAAGATACGAGACGTTTTATTTTGATAACTCGAAAACTAAAAATTTATATATTATAATTTTATTTATATCGTCCATCCGTACGTAACGATCTTTAATACTTTTTCATATTTATTAATATGCTTGATTACATATTATTTAAAAATAATCATTGTTTAAACTCTCTTATATTTATTAATGCGATTAATTAAACATTATCTTAAGATAATTACAAGCATAAAATGTCGGTTTGTAAATGATTATTTGCTGGCTGTAGAACATTCTTAAACGAACATTGAAAGTTAATCGACGATATTTTACTTAACACAATTGAAACATAACACTTAACGTTAAAACTATAAGTATACGATGTGAGCTAATCCGCAAATGATAAACAAGGAAATATCGATTCGAATAGAAAATCATTTAACAAGCCCGGATTTGTATTCCTTTTTAAAACGAATTTAATCATCATCTTACCGAGTAGGAAAAAAACGAGCTTGGAAGTAATCTCGATTCGCTAATTATTAATTTGACACGAGAGCAAAAAGAAAAAAAAAAGAAAAATAATAAAGACACGAAATTAATGCGAACCAGAGGTAATCCTGGATAAGTCGATAACTTTCAAGGTAATAAAAAATCGATCGGCATTCGTAATTTATATAATTAATTGGCAAAAGGTAGAGGATAAAAAGAACCGAGTGAAAAAACGCAAGGCGACCGGCAACAGGAAGTAGTAGTTCGGTAAGAAAATAAAGCCACCGAGAAAGAAAACGGCATTCGTCTCGTTGGTTTGTTATGACGCAAAGCGCGAGGGAAAGGTCGAACGATCGTAGCCCGGAAAGTTTGTGAAAAGGAGAGAAGGAAAAAAATAGCAAAAGCAAACTGAAAACGAACGACGAAGGGAAAAGGAAATAAAAAAAAGAAGGAGACGAAGAAGAAGAAGGAGAAGAAGGAGAAGAAGAAGGAGAATAAGAAGGAGAAGTAAACCAACCTGATTCTATCCCCGAAGAAGTCGACCTTGTTCTTCTTCTTGACGATGACCTGGGGCTGATGCAAGGGGCTGACGCTGGTCTCGCTGGTGGCCGGCGGTGAGCTCGATCCCGTGCTCGAGGAGAGGCTCCCGGCCCTTCCTCTGGCCCCGTCGATGACCTGGGCGTCGCTTCCCCTGAGGGGTCCGTGATTACCCGGTGCGTGGGTCCCGTTGGCGTTGGTCCCGGTAACCGCGGTACTCGGTCTCCCGTTTTGCCTGTTGCGCCTCTTCTTCTTCTTGACCTCGTTGACGTTAACGTCTTCCCCGGGGCGACTAGCGCCCGGTGCCATCCAGTCGAGGTCCTTCTTCAAATGTCCCCGTCCGCACTTGCAGCCGCAGGCCATGAACGCCAGGTCGTAGCCCTTCTTCGTCCAGAGGTTCTGGTGTCGCTGACGCTCGGACCAACATCTCGCCCTGCCGCAGCTCTTGAGGTACGTCAACACCGTCTGTTCCCAAGCCTCGAAGCACTCCCGGTGCATGAACTGACCCGCGGTGCAGGCCTCGTTGCTGCAGCTGACCTTGACGCAGTCCTGAATCGACGAGACCCTCACGAGCGCGTCGCCCCGCAGACACTCGCCCACGGGTGTGCAGCAGTGCCCGAGACCCGCGAGTACCTGACCAACCCCGAGGCCCTCGACGAAACCCTCGAGCTGATTACTACCTGCACCGGCACCACCGGCACCCGCTCCCCCGGCGTTCCCGTGGTGCGTCTGCTGGTGCTGTTGAAATCCTCCCGCCTCGAAAAGGCCACCCCCGTGACCGTTCCCGTGGCGTCTCGGGGCCATCGGACTCTCCTGCGGGCGATCGTCTCGCTCTTGTCACCGTTGCGTCGCCGGCTCCGTACAATCGTATACGTGTGTTTGGTGTGTCTCTCTCTCTCGCTCTCTCTCTCCCTCTCTCTCTCTCTCTTTCTCTCTCTTTCCGTGTATATATATATATATCTATATCAGTTATATTTATGCGTCTATTTATTTATTTATATTTTCATGTATATATATATATATATATACACGCGCGCGCGCTGCTACTGCTCAGCCGGTGATTATACTCTCGCTCTACCCTGGGGCTGTCATTCCCAAAAATCGCCGGGCTCGCGGAGGCGCTGGCGAACTCTGACCCGAGCGAACGTTCGACGGGCTCCGATGAGACGTGTTGTTGTCGGAGCGAGGACGGGACGAGGAAGGGGGAGAGAACACGACGACGACGACGACGGCGGCGACGGCGGCGGCGGCGTTCGAGCAAACGTTTCCTCGCGGAGTGCGCAGCAGTTACTGAGCGCCGGTGCGTCGCGGCGCTCGCGGTGCCGGCGACGGCGGCGAGGGAGCGAACGCGAAAGTGAGATCCCATTGGATGAAAGGGAAAGCGAGTGGTGGAAGTCAGGGCTAGAGCGCCAATCGATGCTCTCTCGCGCCCTCGTTCGCTCTCGCTCGCACTCGTGAGGCTCGTGGACGACGGCGGTGGCGGCGACGACTGCGTCGACGACGACGACGACGACGACGACGACCGCGACGACGGCGACGGAGACGAGGTCTCTTGCCGGTGGTACCCGATGCCTCGTGCGTCGATTTATTATCTGTGTGCGTTGCGTGTGTATTTGTACGTATGTATGCGTGCGTAGCTGGCCGGCGTCTTCTCTAGTCTCTGCCGCTTGTTTTCCTCGGTTTCCTCTCTCTCTCTCTCTCTTCTCTCTCTCTCTCTCTTGGTATGTTCCTCTACGCGTGCTCGATCTTACCAACGCTTACATTTCTTTATGTTTTTGTCTTGACATTTTTTTGTTGCTAGGCCGCATCCGATTCGTAGGTGTGCGTTCCGAGATTGTTTCGAAATTGGATACGATATCTGGCTATTGGCTTCGATGAGCCTCCTTCCGTTTGTTTACACCCGGACAAAAGCACCTTTGAACCGACGTTTTTCTGCTCCATGGTGTCTTATCAATGGACCGCTTCGAGGGTGACGCGATGGTCTCTTTGCGAGGCTTTCCTGCCTTACGGAATTAATTTTGGCACTCGTTTTGTGTCGATGGTCGAACCCTAGGATATGTCAAATATGTTTCCTGTATTGATTCCACGTGCCTTTTGTACGACCTACCGTTAGTTTTTACTTCTTTTTTTGTTTTTCAAAATAAAGCAAATGTAAATAAACAAAGTTGCTTTTCGTGAAATTCTCTACACGAGTTCAAAATATTGTCCTTACTAGAGTCGCATTGACGCAAAGGTAATTTTTACTTAATTTATTTTTGTTTCGATATACTTTTCCATGAATTTCGAAAATTCTTAGTGTTTTTCGTATTATTTGATCGTGTGATTAAACTCGATGTCATATTTTCACGTGCGTTAAAAAATTATTTTAAGCTTATGTAATATTATGATTCTTATTCAAAAATTATTTACATTCGATATTATCTGCTTAAAGGATCGAATGCTCGTGTATTTTTAACGTAATTTAATATTTATTTTATTACTTAACATTTTTATGTATTACCGCTAATTATTAACGTCATTTATTAACGTATAAGCTACATATTGTTTATGCAATTACTTTTCGTTCGAATCAAAGTTCAAGGTGATTTCTGTTCGCATATTTTTATAGCATCGAGACATTCGATTCTTTGCAACGTCAATATTTTGATGATAAAATTCAAAACTTTTAGTTTTTTCAAATTTCTTTTTTGACTAAAATATTTTCAAATTTAGTTTCAAAATAAAAACTGTAGTATTTATATATAAAATTTTTAAGTTTTAAAAACATCTTTCGGTTAATATAAGAATTACTATATACGAATAATTAAATAAAGTCTAAACTAAAAATATTTTTTTTCGCATACCTTTTTTCACAGTTGAATATATTTGTAACTATAATACCAAAATAATGTAAATTCTCTTTTTATATAATTTATTCAAAAATTAATATTTTATTACCGTATGTATACACGTTTTTTAATCTTCGTAATAACAAATAAATATTTATCTGAAAAGAAATATGTTTGAAAAACAAGCACAAAATTGTTTTTTAATACTTTCTAAATTTTGAAACTTTTTTTATTTTTTATAATATCGACTAATAATAAAGCGTTGAAGAGTATTTTGAAAATGTTCGAAAAAAAATTGTAATGTAAGAATTAGATCAAATTTTTTTTCTAATAATGAATGTTTCTTCTGTATTGGTTTATAAATGTTCATTAGTTTAAAAGTTGATATTATTTATTTATATGATAAACATTAAATATTAAATTTACATAAACCACGAATTCAATATTATTTATAATTAATCATTAATCAATTGTACTTTTGCATCAATTTTAATAATTAATAATATGTAAATTAATAAGCGTTACGAATAAACGATTCCGTCTATAACTTCAGATTATAAATATTACATATAATTCTCATGTATTTTATGTTTAATTTAAAAAAAAATGCTTCATGTTTGGTCGCTCGGAACATTTAATAAAAAATTAGTGAATAGTAATATTCTTATAAAAAATATTGAAAAAAGATTTCAAAAGCTATGAAAATATTTCCTTTTTTAATTATCTTAATAAATTGTTTTGTAAATTTGTTTTTAATTTTTCTTTTAATATCATTTGAAATTTGTTATTCAAATGATTTTATATGATCTTATGTTAATTTATTTTTGAAATAAATTATTTCAATTATTATAATTTATTTGTATTTAGTTATGAAAAGTTTTATACGATCGAATAGGAAACCTTACGTTTTTCATACATTGGAAAAACTAAAGTTTATATAAATCATCAAGGAACAATTGTTATGTCGTAAAAATTTTGTTGTCATAGTATAATAGGGACGTCGTAACAAAATACTTCCGAATGAGAATTTTTTACATGCATATATTTTGTACAATAATTACTTAAAATAAAAACATCACGTTGAAAATACAAATTTTAAAACTCATAAAAATTTATTTTAATTAGATCTTATAGTCTTTTTGGTTATGATTTCACGACAAAAACAATTTTAGACATATTCTTAATACATTTTTTTAAATTTTTTATATTTTTTATTACAAGTAAATATAATTAAAAATAATACTTTTTCATTTTATACACTTTTTATTTTATTAATATTTGTCGACTACACTATTACATTGTGAAAAGTTTTGACGTAAATTTGTAATTTTTAAAGCATTTTGTAACATTAAGAATATGAATCATGATAATATAAAATCATTTAATACACGATTTTTTTCAAAATTTTTATGAATATTTCGAACTTAATTTGATAAAAGAATACCCAAAATTCATTAACTTTTTTTATTTGTAAAATTGTATTCGAGTTTGTAAGACTTAACGTATCAGTTTAAAAAAAACTTAATTTTAGTTTAATTTTAACGTTATTATTCGAAAAATTAATTGTACATGAAAATAAGTTATTATATATACTATAAAACAAATTAAAAATTTTAATTAGTAAAGAAAATTCAACATCTTTTTTATAACAATATGAAATGAAAGCATCAAATAATCATCACAAAGCTAATTAATAAACTTTTCACAATATAATGAACGTTTCGATACACAAGCTAAATACAAACTCCAGAAATTTGACAAACGAATCAAAGCCTTAATTAGTCGGCAGGTTTGATCGAAAGGCAAAATTTTGGGGAAA
The DNA here is from genome assembly GCA_018907195.1 of Dolichoris vasculosae. NCBI lineage: Eukaryota > Metazoa > Arthropoda > Insecta > Hymenoptera > Agaonidae > Dolichoris > Dolichoris vasculosae. The sequence continues at coordinate 24,729,250 of JACCHY010000002.1, forward strand.
GGAAACATCGATCATCGAGTGGGCCAACGACGAGTTTTCCTAAATTTCCGAGCGTGAGACTTATGCTCATCGACGCGTTCGCACTTCGCTCCGAGTCGATCCGAGTTCCGAGTACGCGAGCAAAGAAGCCAAGGAGCGAAAGAGAGACGGAGAGGAAAGAGCGCGTGAAGTGTACTCACGCGACAATTTTCAGGCTCTAAAGTTTGGAATTGCAGGGCAGACAGGCCCCGCCTAAATTTAGCACAAGGTCGCACACTCGCGACTAGTTTTATTTTTCTTAAGCCTCCTCCACGCGCTTCCTCCTGGTTCCTTTTTTCCCGCCGCAGACGTTGGGGATTCGCGAGTCGTAGCTTCGCCGAAGACCGCGTCAGCGGCAACTTGTTTTATTTATCCGTCAGCGGCCCGTCGAGCGCTTGCATTAAGAAAACGCATTAATACGCGTTTGGCTCGTATCGTGGCTCGAGAGTTTAGCTCCAGACGCACGCACGACTCTCGCGTAGAATAGAGAGAGAGAGAGAGAGAGAGAGAGAGAGAGAGAGAGATTTTTTCCTTCGAGACTGCTTTCGTACTTTTAAGCGCGTATTTTAAGCGAACTCTTCGACCTTTCTTACTTTACGAAACATAAGTTCAAAGGAGAAACGTGCTTAGCGATGAAAATTTTCAAGCGTTACTTTGCTGCTTTCCATTTTTCGATAAATAAGCGTACGAGAACTGAAGACAGCATTTTTTCGATGCTTCGTTTTATCCTACCGAGAAAACCACTTACCCTGCGTAAAATAATGCTATGCTAAGGACTTGAATTTTATATTTTACTCAAGGAAAATTGGAAAGGAAGTGTGGCATCTTCTTCTTCTCCTTCTTCATCTTCTTCTTCTTCTTCTTCTTCCGGCAGGCTGAACGGGATGTAATTTATAGGCGAGTTTACAAATATAAAAATTCCTTTTTTTCGCTGAACGGATAACAATTTTAAAATTTAGTTTAAATTTTAATAAATCTCATAAGCTTAATAACGCGAGTATTGTTACGAGAAAATTTATTTCTTTGAGTCGCTTTTCGCGACTTATTTGTAAGAAACGTAATATGCAACCGAACCTTTTAACGTTTCCAGGATATCGTTTTTATATACCAGCGTCCGATTAACTAAAACTTTTTCTGTTATAATTATTATTTTGACATTTGCAAACTAATTACGTTTACCGAAACTAAAGCATTACGGATGCGTAATAGAAAATTTGATTAGGTTGCTTTAATTTCAGTAACTGTAAAATGAACGGTTAAGGAATAACTCGTTATTAAGAGTAAAATAATTTTAAGCGAGTTAGCGTTGTTCAAAATGTGTAATGGTTGGAAATGAATTTTGATAGACAACACTTTATATCATGATTTAACATTAATCGTCGGAATAACATTAACTTTAACTCGAATGTTTTCAAAAATACTATCATCTTTATTAAATTCACCTTTATTTTTAGATACACGATTTACTTTATGTACAATGTACAATGCGTATATTTTATTATGTAACTATAATTCCGTTTAATTTAGTATGAGTATAAAGAAATTTTATATAAAAGAAATCTCATAACGATTATACTGCTTAATACGTGTATATTTACAATTTGCTTAACGATAATAATACATTAAAATAATTTATTTTTTTAGTAAAATAGATAATATTTGCAAATACGATAAAAATCTACATTTGCTTATCATAATTTTACTTTGTTCGCAAAATATGTATACATATATACAATTATAATGAGTTTCTTTGGAATTGTAATTACGATAAGAAAATCTCATGAGTAATTATATATTTTATATTTGTTCATTTTATTTCCTTTTTTCTTCTTTTGTTTTTAGTAAAAATGTTTTTCAAAAGGGTAGACACTTTTTTTATCTTATATTTGAAAGGAAGAAAATTGTGAAAAGTGCTTTTATCTAATCCATTCGATTGTACAAGAGACATAAAGATAATATGAATTTTTATTTGCATAAATATAGTCTTAACTTTTGATTTACAAACTGTAATAAGTTTGTATATGTATATTTCTATTTCTTAGATTTTATGCATTCATGTATGAAATAATATTTAATACCGTTCAGAAACTACTTATAAACGATTTAAATACTAAAATATAGTAGATATGTAAAGTGACTAATGATTTTGCTACGTATTGAACATACTTTTTTACAAAATAAATTTTTCGATATTTAACTGTGTAATCTAAAATTTCAAAACATACTACTTTTCATATACTTAAAAATGTTTTACAATAAAATAAATAGAGGAATATCACCTGATAATATTGTTTTTATAATTTCTTTTTTCTCGTTACCATTTATGATTTAACGAGTCGCGTTTAGTAATTTTTGTATCGAGTATATTCTATAAACGTAAATAAAATATTTAGCATTGATTTACGTATACTTAAATTTTATTTATTAAATTTATGTTTATAAAAAATAATATGAATAAGTTTAAAGGTATAATGTTTTATACACAAACAATTTTTTATAACATATTGTTACACATTATTGCATAATTAAATATTAAAAAGAACCTTATCTGAATAATTATACAAAATCATCGTTAAAAACTTTAAACAATAATTAATTTGTATCGAAGTATTAATAAAGAATATATAATAGGCAAAAGATTTAATAAACGTTAATGTTTTCGGAATATATTTATTTTGTTTCGTTATCGTAAAATAATCAGGCATACCGACAATTTTTTATGCATCTTGACTTAACCAAAAAATTTATAAAATTGAAAATTCTTAAAAAAATATCTACGTAATATCAAAAAAATTTTTTTCGTAGAAAATACATAATTATTGGTCGACTGTTCGTATAACCCACTACGAGTAGTTTATCATCGTCGTTTTTATACACAACGATAATACACACTCATCAGCGATTTAAAGTCTCTACAAAAAATAACGCGAAAAACAAGCGATAGTAAGAATACCGCAAAAGAAAGGAAACAGAAGCGAATGCCTCCAACGAATTACAGAATATTTCTCGTAAAGCAAATAAATAAACGCGGTGCTTTAAAAATCTGCCTCTTTTAATCTCCAAACGTTCATACTCGCAGAAAGTTATCAGTGCGCTTAGCACATGCAGATATGACAGCATGTAATACAATGTAAATAACAGGTTATTTCGGTAAGAGCGTGTACTCGGTTAAAAATTTTATCTATAACGTACGAAGAGGACATTTTCGAATCCGCCCACATGGAGTTAATGATGAAAAGATGCAGTAAGATAGCGTAATTATTCTTTTACAGATTATTATTGTTTTTTTTTACTTAAAATAGAAAACTATATTTACGCTATCGAAGGTATTACGATTCGCCTTCCGAGAAATACACAAGTATCGATCGATCTTACATAAGAATTGTTATTTTTCTAGATTTTTTAGAATTCGTTAATGATTTTTAACCGCTTCGTATTAATTATAAATTATCGTACGTTTGCCTACACATATATATTCCTTACATACAAATTTATATTCTGTTAATTGGATATGGAAATATTATCCAGACTAATATTCGTTTATTTCTTGTCAGAAAAAACAATTTTGTCAGTTTCATAATTAAAATTTTGTAACATAAAAGAAAAATAAAAGAGATTACGCCGATTCAGTAAATCTTGATTTGCTTTTTATTTTTAAATATTATTTTTCGATTTATCTACAAATACATTTTCTTCGATGGTGCCTTTAAAAAAAAAACTATTCATATCACCTGTATCTGATAAAAAAGCTATACAAATAAAAGTGCCAGTTGTGTATCGCCTTTCTCGAGAATTACGTCAAGGCTTAATCGAATATTTCGCCTCTTATCATCGTCACACTGATGAGTACCAGTAATGAAAAAACGACGGTTTATTTATTTTTCAGTTCGTTGTATTGCTTTTTCGCGTTTAAATTTTATTCTGATATTCGACAAATATTCTTTTGTTATAATATTATTTAATACATTGAAAAATTTATCTCTTTCTCATTTTAAAATGCACGCAACCACAATTTATATAAAATATAATACGAGTATGTATAATAATGGATACGATTTAAATTGGAAAGACGAATAAGCTGCACTTTTTTTAATTAACGGCAATTTATGTTTTTTCTTTCGACATATATTGTTAAATAATGAGTTTAATAGAGAAGGTTACGACCTTTTTTAAATGCATGTACAAAAATAATACAATATTATCGTGATAAATTCTTGAGATATCAGAAATTGGATCTTTTACTTATAATTACATTGCTTAGGAATCAGAAAATTAGGCACAGTAGTTATTACATCTACCATCTACATTGTAAGCCATAATGTAACGAAACAGAATTTAACGGAACGTGTAGTTTTCGCTTTAATGTAAATAATATTATGAAAACAAATTGTTTTTACGGTATCTTACACCTATTAACTAAGGAATAAAGACTAATATTCATACAATACTGGTGTACCAAAAAGTTATAATGCCTGCAGTTTCGCTGAAAACATTTTCAATGCAATTATGCACCCATCATCTACACTTATTGAGTTTGTATCTTAGGTTAGTTGGAGTTCTGGTGTCGGCTGACGTTGCAAGGCCGTTTTGTCCTAAATTGCATCGACGATGAAACCTTAATGGCTGTCTGGCGTTCACTCTTACAGGTTCAATTTACTGTGATTGTTGATCTCCAAAATACTCGACATATATAAGAAAAGCAAAACTAACTTTTTAGTCGAGATACTTATTAACATTAAGACATATTTACATTATTAAACACCAAGAACTTTTATCGAAAATATACTGTCGAATAAATAATATAATTTCTATAACTTGCGTACATTTACAAACGTAAGAGAGGAGAATTTAGTTGAAGTAAAAATATCTTGTGAGAAGCAGATTTACTTCAAGGTAAGGTTTCTCAAAAAATTAAAAATTCGTTTTGTATTTTTCATCGCAGTAAAGTTCGGCAAAAAGTTAAGTAGCAAATTTTTAATAATAAAAAAAAGTTTTTATACGCAAATAAATAACATTTTATAACATTGAATTTAAAATAAAAACTTATAATGACAGTAAAATGTATTTTTTGTAAAATGAAATAATATTTAATACATTTATGTAATTATATTGTATATATATACAGTTAATATTTTAATATTAAAAATGAATAATATTTTTTAGATTATATATTAATAAATATAATTTATCTTCGGATTAAAATTTCGTAGAATGAAAAAACATACGATAAAATATTGTGTTTAAGACATTACACATAATTTTATTACATTGGAAAGATTATATAATAACGTTATATTAAACATCAGAATTTTATCATAAAAGATTTTGTGTTACAAAATTTAAAAAGTTACAGGCAAAGAAAAAAACGAAAATATATTTTTTTAGAGAAAGTGTTTTCCCAACAACGTGAAAATCACTCTCTAATTACATCCAGGCTTTAATCGACTACCTGTTCGTTAACAATCGACAATTCTTGTGGTATTCTGGAAACTTGGAACAGAACTTCACACATGATGTCGTATGTACGCATACATTTTAACGTGCCTTGGTTATGTACATATTGGCTGATTGAACTTCTACCCTTCAATGTCAAGTCAGCAGATTTAGAGAAATGGTGAGAAAAATCAACAAGAAAATTAAAACGAGAAGAAATTACTTAAAGTTGTCCAATTTTTATTTATCAAATTAATTGGTATAGTATAATTGTTAAACTATATTTCGTGTAAACATAAGTAGAAGTTAAGTTACGATATATAATATGTTAAATCAAAACAATACATGATTTCAATTTTTTATAATTGTAATAATTCGATTTAATTAGATTATTAAGTTTAAAACTAATAAGGTCTACAATTACGATTTTTAAAAACTATTTAAGTATGTATAAGAAGGAATTATATTTAATAAAGGATACAAGATTAAATTTTAAAATCATCGATAACAATTAAATATTATTTAATATAAATGATTATAAATATAATAAAAGTTGATGCATTTTTATTGCATTCATAAAATAATTAGTAGCGAAATGTTTTTTTTATTTTCTTTATGTTAATATTTTTCATAATATTAATAAATTGACATGCTAATATACGAACAAACAATTTTCCAATGAGTAATTTTGAATACGTTAACGGAATATCAATATCGTATTATAACCTCAAATAATGCAATGCACATTTTGATCTCGTATTTATATTTTTCGGTTAAATAATTCTTAAAATTATGAATCGCAGTATTTGATAATATTATAAAGAATATTAAATAAAAATTAAATAGTAAAAGATATGTTTGTATTTTAGATATGTACGAGATTTTAATAATTAAAAAAAATGTATATAAATATATAATAAAAAGCGAAACAATTAAAATAAATACAATTGAATTAAAAATCAGATGTATGATAATATTTTTATTATCGAAGGAGTAAATTATATTCTTAATTAGCCTAATTATATTTTTAATCGCAGACAATTAGTAGTAAATCAACATATTGAATAAATCAAACGGTATAATCGAAGCTTTGACAATGAGCCCGTGTAAGTTGCGAATAGGGGTCAAAACTCGGGACACGATTTTTGTCTTGTGATGCGAACGTGCGTAGGCAGGTTATAGTGTAGAGAATGACTCATTAAAGGTCTCGCATAATTCCAAGGTATCTGTGGATCATTTGCCGCATCCTCGATTCTATTAACGCGAAACGTTATTCGTGACCAGACTGACAATTTTACGAACAAGATCACTTCTACTTGTTGTGTCATCCCCATGATACGAGCCTCGACGTATAGATAAGAAAATCACGAAAATTTTGTATTCTATGAGTACACATATCTTCCGACAAATTTCCGCATCATCTTTCCTCTATGGTCGCAGTCGGAAGAAATCCTTCCATTGACCAACAAATATTATAACATGAAATATTATGTATTTAATTAAATATTAGCGAATATTCCGACATGTTGATTATAATATTTATTATAATTATATTAAATTATGTGGATGAATAATTTATGATAATTGGAAATTAAATACTATAAAATCAATTACAATATAATACAAGATATTTAATTTATATGCACATAGGGGGTATGTGTGTGTGTGTGTGTGCGCGCGCAATATAATGTCCTTAAAAATAAAGAAAATTGCTTATTTAAATCATTTTTAATATATCTAATATAACAAAATTCTTTTGAATTAATTAATTTATTGATTAATATATTCAACGTTAGATACTAAAGTAAATTGTTTTATAAAATTAGCGATCAATTTTAGAATTTACTTAATTTGTATGTAATTACAATTTTTTATATGAATTTTTCAAAATTGTATTAACTTTTTCCACAGAATTAAAACTTATAAAATTAATTATTTGATATTTTTAGATACTTAGAAACATAAAGAAATTATTAAAACAATTATTTTTCATAAGAGTTATTGTATCGTTATTGAAAAATTATTTCTTAATCTTAAACTGTTTTATTAGTTATCTTATTGTAGGTTTAGAAAAACGATAGATAAGTTTAATGTTTGCAAGTATACTTAAAAGCCTTTTAAATTCTATTCGCTTTATCTATGATAATATATTAATTCTTCGATAATAATACTATTTAAAATACTAAGAATATTGGTATTATTTCGATAAAAAGTAAAAATAAAATTTTGAATTTTAATTAATATTTTCCCAACATTTTTTAAAATTTAATTATATTATCGAATATAAATCTATATTTATACAAGTTGAAATTGATTTAGAAGAAAAACTCTCTTGCTTTAAATTAAGATTATTTTTACTTTAAAAATAAAAAATTCTTTGTTCCATTCATAATTTCTCGATTCATCAGAATTTTATACGTCGGATATTCAATGCATACTACTGTTGTTGGGTATATTATTGGTTGATAATATTATTTACGCAGAGAAAATCGATAATAATCGAAACGCAAAATGAAGATTTCACGAGTCACGTTCTACCGACGTTTTCATCGTTAGATCAAATAGTTTCCGGCGTTCGTTCTTTAGCTCCCAGTCTTTTACGTCTAGTTGTATAAACAACTGATGCACTTACAGTCCATCTGTCTATATTGTGCTTTGAATCGAATACGAAATTTTAACTCGTATAAATTCTCTTCTTCTAAAATAATCATTTACTTTTTCTCTTAAAAATCCTTCGATAGCGAAAATGTAGCTCATAATTTGTATAATTTGCAGATGATTATTCTGAATATTTTTTCAAAGATTAAATAATTTTATTTTGGAACTGGAATTTTATTGGTATCATTAAAAAGAAATTTATTATTCGTTTATAATGTATTCTCAGAAGTAAGCATTCGAAGTCATTTCTTTCTTAAATATTTTTTTTGTAAAATATTCATAAATTTTGTTATGTATTTGCAACGAAATATATATATTAATTAGGAATAGAGAATATCTCAACAGAAATAAATGTATTCTATATCAATTTGTTTATGAAAATTTTAACGTTGGAGTATCTTTATAAAGCATAAAAAATAGATTAGCAAATATTGTTGTTTTAAACTGTATACTATTAATAAACGTATAATAACAGTATTACCATACGTATCATTTTGATTAGAATTTTGTTGATAAATTCTTAAAAAAAAATTATCAAAACACGGAGGTTCACGATTACATTTATGTTTGAATTGTCAGTTTTGTTGATTATTCGAAATATTTACGGAATGTTGAAATCTCGTTTTTAAATTTTCTAAATTAACGCTAGCTTCGTATTAGAGAAATATTAATTAAATAAATTTAAGGGATTATCATTTCGAATACGAAAGAATTTTGTAATGATTATCTTGCGCAAAGAAAATTTGATGTCGTCAATGGTTTCTCGTAAATATATACAACCCGTTTGGATTGCATGCGTACACGCATATATGAATAAAACACAGGGCTTAAAAGAAAAAATGGTTTCGCACACGACTCGGCGTTGATTCCCACGTCTCGACAAGACATTTTTGCTTCTTTTTCACTCCCTTCAACCGCCTGTACTTTGCGACCACAAGACCTAAAATAAGACCGGATTCAATTTCGTTTACCTCTTTCATAGATGTCAGTGAAAAAAGTTAATTGTTTACTACTGACGAATGAAATGATTTATAATTTTTTGTTTTAAATAAGGTAAGTTTGATAAATACAAAATTTTTTATGAACTTTCATTATTTTACCATCTTACAAAATCAACTTCGGTCGAACTCAAACCGAATAAATTTAAATGCTGCATAAACTGCGCTAAAAACATCGTTAGAGACTTTTAATATTTTATTACAAAATTGACAACATTATATATATTTAGAATGTAATGAAGCCACGCTTATATGAAGGAGTCTAGTAAGAAGATACATATTGAATTATGTTACATAATTTTATTGACCGGCGGAAAGCATTTGAAACTCGAGAACAAACTAAGTTCCTTAACCCGGCCTTCAAAAGCTTTTATTGTACACACGAAGTCTTACTGAAATGTCCATCTATATTAATCGAACGGTATCGAGAAATTGAATTTATTAAATCATATTAACATAATTTTTTACAAAACTTGATCTGGGTTATTTAACTTGTCAAATCTAAACTCGTTCGAATAAGTTAGAAGAGAAAGTATTCGTATCAAGATCGGAGTATTAATTATGCATCGGTGGATATTTAAATGAGTACAAATTAATTTTTCATTACAATTTGAGTCATGTGTTAATAACTTGAATTTTATTTCGCTTGTTATTATAAAATAGTAACGATCGAGTAAGCGAATTTTTAAAGATTCGCAATTAGTTACAAAATTGGCATTATAAAAATACGATAATACATTTTTGGATAAATAATAGAAAATTAAACTAAAATTGCAGTTAACTTTGTATATTCGTAAAATACAAAATTTTCCTCGAAGAATAATCTTTTATAATATATTTATTTAAATTGTTTCATATTTCATGGCTTATTCTTGATCATTACCGTTACAAACTCGTAACTTTCTTAATAAAAATAATAATTTTTCTTCATTTAATTCTAAGTCTATACAGAATTTACGCCGGTGTCAAATTAATCGTAGCTTGAATTTAATATTGATCTTCAACCTTCATATTGGTAGACCACATGGTCTTTTAATTCACAAGATCTGGTTACTTTGATTATATATACTGTTTCAGTAATTTATGATTATTTGCTTTTAATAATTCTTCTAGTAATCCTTCAATTTTTATATTTTGCTAATCTGTTGCGAAATATAAAATATTTATAAACATTAAAATATTCTAACGCAACTCCCTTATAAATGTTCGTATATTTCAAGATTATTCTATGGAACGAATTTTATAAAACACATAGCGTAAAATACATTCGTGTTTGAGATAATTTATGTGAAAAATAGTTTATTAACCAGAAACTTCAATGTATAACACGCGAAATTATATATAAAATATACTAGATACATTTTTTTTAACAATATTAAATGTTAAATCGATATTAATCTGCGTATCATGGAAGAAATTCTTACCTCGAATCAATTACTACAATTACTATTTTCCCTTCGGTTATGTATAAGTATCCGCTTAATTATTGGTTCTCGTAAGTTTATTAATATTAGACTCATACTAAGAATTTTAATTTCATAAATTATCCTCAATTGTACGTTGATAAATTAAAGGTTTTTTTTGTAGAAGAAAATTTATTTAATTTTAACTTGCGAGATGTACACTTTATGCAATGGTCTCGATATATTTGATCGAAGAGTTAACTCTTAATGTATATTAAGTGCATACGATAATTTAAATATCAAAGAAGCTCGTTTCTAAGATTAATATAATGTAAATTATTCGTTTTTTCAATTAAATACTTGACTTATTTAAAAGCGGCTTCCGTCGGCGTAAGAAAAACGTTGATACGCGTTACAAAAAAAAAACAGTTAATCTGAATTTTACAAAATAACTCGCACGCGTCGTATAATTGGAGAAAGTACGTGGCGAATGTACCGTATTCATTACGCCGAAATATAAGACCCGAAATCAATGAATATTTATGAAAAATTGTACGGAAGATACGCAATCTACACGACTGGCAAAATAATTATATTACTTTTGTCGAAACTCGGGCCGAGCGGAGATAACCGAGGTCGATCGGCCGAGATCCAAAGCCTCGGACGCGACTCCGCGAGGAATTAAAAATCTCCGATCGATCAAGCATTGCGAGCCGAGCTCCTCGTAAAAGAAAAAAAAAACTGTTTTGGTCGTTTCGGGTTTCTAGGACGTTAGGTATGAATGGGACCGTTCATCGCTCGGAAGTATAAGGAAGCCGGGGCCAGATGTTTCGCGGTCACCCGATGGCGTGAACTTGCTCGCACTCCTCCCGTGGATTCAAAGACACGGACCCATTGAATATATACGTTTTACTCCGCGGAGAAACTGTATATTTTATTGGTATGATTTCGTAAGCGTAGCCGGAGCTTATGCGACATGAGATACGTGTATTCTTGCACCCGTAGGTAAGCGTGAAGATTTTTTGTCGCTCGAGAGATAATTCGATGGTTTTCTTGGTACGATTTATATTAGTATTTACGTATATTTACGTATACGTATTTCCGTGGAAAAAGTATTTATCAAAGAGAAACTCCGGAGTTTTATAAATCATTGCAAGTGTCACTAGTGAAATGTGTTTAATTTCTCGAATCGGAACGGGAGAGATTTTTTTATTCCTCGTTCTTTTATTTTTATTTCCAGATAAATCATCTCTTTTGCCAAATATGTTTAAATTTTAATTCTCTTTATCCGACATTAAATTTGAAAAAGTTTTTTCATTACATTTTTTTCTCGTTTCTTTTCAGCATTAACGCAATATAAGAAAATAAATAGCTATCTCGGCAAAAATGTGTTTGCGAAAGCAAACAGTAAAAAAATTGGCGAATTTTCGACGTTTTTTAAATTTGAAATATGAGAGTTAAATTTTTACTGCATCTAATTTCGAATTTGATATTTTCAATTTTTTTTCAGCTTTAATTATTTTTCCGATCCGATACGTATCTAAATATTTTTATTTCTATTTGAAATTGATACTTCGATTCTATTTGAAAAATTTCCAAGATTTCTACGTTTAGCTTTAATTTCGAGTTTAAAATTCCGAGTAACCATGAACCTATTAAAAATTGAAAACACTACCAGTTACAAAGTAAAAAACAAAAAGATTCTTATAAAAATATCGGTTACACGGGATTATTTCAAGAAAATTCTCGACTTGGATCGGTTAAAAAATAATCTGTTCATCTTTGAAACTATTTTTCACTTATTGCTGTTTGCTAGTTAAACACGATTACTTGGTTTTTAGTTTTCAAATATGTCAACAAAGTTGGAGATTACCGTGTTGACACGTTGAAATTAATTCCGTATTACCGATTCTAAAGATGTATGTTTTACGTAATACTCATCGAACAAATATTTATCACAAAAACGTATTTTTTAAAGTTTACGTTTTTACAACAGAGACAAGAAATTATGCAAAGTATCATAGAAATATTAACAAAAAAAATACTCGAATTTCTTGATCACGACTGCAGAATTCGCAATCGCTCCTCCCTTAAAATAAAATATTAATACTTTCGCTCGGAGAATCTGGAGATGGCGCGATCCCCGACACCAAATTCACCCCCGAGTTCGCTCATAATACTCAAATAAACAGAGGAGACTCGGCTAGGAAAACAGTCCCGAAGCGAAGCTCGGGGCGAACACGACTCTCGACCATTCGGAAGCCCTGGGTGTCACGGAGGAGAGCGAGAGCGAGGAAAACGCGAAAGTAGCGAGAAGGAAAAAAAAATCCGTCGGCAAAACTCGAGCCAAACGTCCATAGTTAGTTCGTCTTTCGATTTGCGCATTGCTTTCGAAATCCGGATGGCGGTGGTCGCAGAGCGACTCGGGCGACGTAGACGCCGGCGGGAAAACGGCGCCTGGGGCGTCGAGGGGGTCGGGGGCTCCGGGGCTCCGGAGAGACAAAGAGAGCGCGGGAGAGCGCGAGGGAGCGCGAGAGAAAGAGAGAAAGAGAGAGAGAGGACTCGGGTGAAGGTTGGCGTCGGCACCGGGTTGACCGTGGGATGGGTGTGGAAACCGAGGGTGTAGGTCTAGGTTCGGCATCAACCCCCTCCTCGTCCGGACGCGGCTCACAGGGGCAGCACTGCCACGGTGGGCGTGCACAACTTTCCATTTCATCCCCGCGCGCATGACCGCTGGCGTCGGCCGCGTTTTCCCTCCAACCCTCGGCTCTGCCACGTGTACCAACACACTCGCACACGTACACGAGGGAACCCTCTCGGTGCGTCGGCTCCCCTGCGTGCGAGGGTGGGGGTGATCTCGCGCGTACGCGCACTGGGCCCAGCCTCCGATGGATTTTCTCTAGGACTCGTTCGATCGGGACGTCATCGGCTCGCGAGCCTCGAACGCTCTTCCTTCCCTCGATGTACGTCGAGTTCGTTATCGACGAAACGCGCCGGACGTGTCGCGTTAAAGCCGACGATGCAATTCCCGACTCCTTCGACTCCGTGGACTCCGTGGACTCTCTGGACTCCGTGGGACGCCATCGATGCGTTACGGTTGCCGAGGCCTGTCGCTCGCTTGGAAATTACAGGGCCGTGAAAGGCTCGCTCGACCCTTCCGAAATTTCTCCTGGCAATTCTCTGTAGTCCGTGCGTTGAAATTCCAAACCTCGATGCGCTACGTGATACACCGACCGTCGATTTTTCTTTTTCCGTTCGGACGACGAGCCGCGCCGGCGATTAGGATACGGAGAATCTCTCGAGCGCGTTTCTTTTATGACTCGGCGATTCTCGTTTTTATAATTATTCGTATAATCCGTGAGCTTATATGGAATTTCTCGTTCGACGTAGGAGAGATCGTAGAAAAGAGAGCCACGCTCGAAGCTTTCCTCTCGGAGTTTCTCTCGAGCTATTTTAAAAAATCGCCTTCGCACGTAGTTTGTACTTTCGTCTCGATGAGAATCGTCGTCAGGTGCATCGCGGAATTCGAATAACGTTCGTAGGTTTTTCATCGTAAAGGCACCTTTCCTCTAATTTATCGAAAGTGTTTTGCTGCGATTACTTACGAATACGTCGGATTCGTGATCGAACAAATCTTTACAGAGGATTCGAGAACAAAAAATTTCGATGCCGCTCCGCTCGAAACGAATACGATAATCGTGTCTTCGCAAAATGAGCGACCATTGTACCGTAAACGCCTATCGTTCCGACATATTTTCCCAAAGGGAAACATCGTAACCCACTGGACTGTAACGGTCTTTCCACGAGATTATTCAGGTTTCGAATACAATTATCTGTTAAGAAAGGAACTGATAAATCCTCAAGGTCGTTTCGTACGCGAATGCACCTCCCCGAGAGAAAAGGCAAATTACGCACGATCGGACGCTGAGTCGACGAATACGTAGCTTAAGTTCGTGTGCAATGGTACACGTACAGTCGAAAATCTAACGGACGTTGTTGGGCGATGAAGTCTTCGCGTATCTTCGAGTCGTGATTACCGGTGCGATAGTCTACGTGGTAAGGATGCTTGTTTCGAAAAAAAAAGAACACTACGCTAATGCGTGTCGTTTTACGTCTATACACCAATTTACAGTGCCTGCCGATATTTAGAGACGTTTTCTAAGTAGTGTTTATCGACGATCTTTCCATTTGAATTTTCAACGGAAATTATTTGTGTATTGTGTTATTTAATTAACTCTTGAAGAAATTAATAGAAAGTTGACGAGTTGGTACGAAGCCTTGGTTACAAAGAAATTTTTAGCGATAATTTTTAATACGGTAAAACTTGAATAGTTGTGCCCGTTAAGATTTTATTTGCATCATTTATGCACGAAACACCTTCGATCGTAACCGCTTCAATTAAAATTATACTTTTCATTCGCGTCAGTCGGACGGTTACGCGAGATAAAAAAGCTGACTCATAACGCGAAGCGCAAATTTACGAATGCTTTTAAATATTTAAAATAAAATTTAGTTCTCCGACAAGAATAAATATGTATTGATTTATTCGACGAGTGCAACATTTTTATCGCTCGCCAGACTCATTTTATTTGGTAAATCCTTACTAATACAACTCGACTGCTACATTTACATCATAGATATTACGTATTTAATAACAGAACTGATTCCTATTAAACCGAATTTTCCACTTTGATAATCGTTTTCGCTGAAAATTACAGCACATTTACGAAACACGATGAAATAACGAATCAACATCAACGGATTATCCTCTCCTGCTTAATCTTAAAAAGCAATCCCCTAAATTTAATTATATCTTAGCGCGGAATTTAATTAAAAAAAACGGAATTCTCGTCCAAGCTGTTTGTCGCGTGGTCAGTGTAAAAGAAAGAGCTCCGGTTGTTAAAATAAACTTTCCACGAGCCTAAAGGTTTGCCGAAAGTTGGTTGGGTAAGTTACGCCGGCGGATCCAAAAGCGCTAAGATCGTGAAATGTAACGAAAAGTAGCGTCATCAAGAACCAAGCGCAGAAATTTTCCACGCCGGGCTTTTAAATTTTTCTGCAGCGCGTACACACACACATACACATACACATACGCGGGCGCGTACACCTCTCGAGTCGCGCGTGCGCCGCTATTCATAGAGCTCTGTTGCACCGGCGTGCAATTGCATACTGCACATTGACCCTAGAGCGCGTTACGTAATTTCTCTCGCGTCTAGCCGTAAGCGACCGACTGGAGGAGGACTAACTATAACAGCGAGGCGAAACTCGTCTGCTGTCGGTTGTGCGTCGGTCGGCCGGCATTACCGCGCTATTAGCGAAATTTTATCTTCCAGCTGCGTCCACTGACTTCGCGATAAGAGAGAGAGAGGCCTTTTACATCGCTGGAAAATGACGGACTTTGGCTCGCGTTTGCGCTCACGTATGCCGCGCTCGTATGAATGACCCTTGACTACTGCTCTATCTTTATCAAAGGATTTAAAGCCCATTTTTCTTTATTTTACGGGGAGCGAAGATTCTTTTTTATTAAGCTAACGGGGAGAGAGGAGAGGGGGAGATGTGTACATTCGTGCGCTCGTTTCGGATCCCTCGACCATTCGGAAACTCGTTGTTTTGCAAAATGGTTTATCGCGTAGTTTCGTCGAGAGCTGATGCTTAAATTTATTCGCATAGAAAATACAGAGTTGAAATTTCTGCTCTTAAGTTCTTGTAAGCAAAGTTTTGTCGTTTCCCTTCATCTCGAGCTCGTAATTTTTTATTACTCGAATGTGAAAACTGGATCGCGTAGGCGGTGAAAATCATCCTATGGAGATTTTAACGCGTTTGTTTATTTCCTCGTTAGACATAAGGTGAACTTAGAGCGATACCAACGGCTTATAACGCGTTACGATAGCAAGTGCGTAGCCTTGAAATCAAACAGCTATATCGTTCTGCATCCAATTACGGGAATTATCGGAAGCCTCTATCTTTGCACACGCTTGCATTTTGCGAATGCAATTTCTCGTCGTATTAACGGTGATGCGTATTATCAATGACATATTTTTCTCTTAACGAGCCAAATTTTAACTGCTACGTCATTTATTCTCGAACGCGCGTAGAAAATAACTTACTTTTCTCGCGTGTAAGCATTTAAAATACTCCTTCGAGTATTTCTACGTGATAAAAGTTAAGACTGAAATATTCTTATCTCGGCAAAATGTTTAACTCTATTTATCCATTCGTGGTTTTTTAAATTAAAATCGAAAGTACACCGGAAATTGTTGTAGACTTTAAAATCCTTTTAAATAGTCGCATTTTTTAAGTATTTTACTATGATATAAAAACGAACTTGAACCTGTGTATGTTTACAAATTTAATTATCGAACACACGCGCACACGTACACATCCACACGCGCGTTCGAGCACGACACGCGCGCGTACACATACACATTATTCATGGCGTTGTATACGTTATGTAAATGAATAAACTAGATAAAAAAAAAGAGTAACGATTCTCTAAACAAGAAAATCATTCGTATGCTAGTTTTAGTCGTCGAATTATCATAGTTCCATATAAAAATAGTATTTTAAATGAGAGTGCATATATGTTTCTAATAAAAATACAGTAGAATTTGTTAACTGGTGAGCTTTTTGTGTGGTTGTGATGTTCGTGTACGCTACTCTTGTCACGTAGGCCAAAGATTTTCGTGACACTTTAATTTAAGAAACACTAATTACAGATGTGATGCACAATGAATCATGACTCGTTATTACCTTTTATAATGTTACGATAAAAAATTGTACCGCTCTAAATTATAATAAATAGATGCCAGAAACTAATTAACAGATATTAAATTCTTTTATTTAATTTAATCAACCATTCTAATTGAAATGCTAAAAAATACACTAAGAAATAGAATAAATGTAAGAGAGTACGAAAAATGTTGTTTTTAAATTTAACTTTTAGATTTTTTTCAATCTATTTGATATGAATTATTATTTTAATCAAGAAACTGTGAGCACAATTGTATTCGTCTATTCCATTG
The DNA here is from genome assembly GCA_018907195.1 of Dolichoris vasculosae. Taxonomy (NCBI): domain Eukaryota; kingdom Metazoa; phylum Arthropoda; class Insecta; order Hymenoptera; family Agaonidae; genus Dolichoris; species Dolichoris vasculosae. The sequence goes on from JACCHY010000002.1 coordinate 24,746,782, forward strand.
ATTAAATTTTAACTGATTTTAATAAAGTTACACCGATAATCTTATTCAATTTTTTTTTATATTCGTCAATTAGAATAAAAATAAAAATTTTGAATTATTAAAAGAACATGATACATAAAATGTAATAACAAATTCGTTAACTCGACACGTAAAAATCATTCGAGTGTATTTTAAATATAAAAAAATTAGCATAGCTCAATAAGCTGTGTATACATTCAAGGCATAATATTTGCTCGGTATTTCATTAGTTTTAGCGAGTTTATTTTATCAGTTCAAAACAAATTTTAAAAAATGTAGCCGTGGCTTTAGCCGAAATTGCAAAAAGTAAAGAAAAAGAAACAATAGCGTTGGTTACGTAAATGATATCATCTTTGCTCGTATCTTACATTGATTAAACAAAAATACAAAAATAGAGAAGCACGGAACGTGAATTTTCTCTAATCGCGTCAGCGTATAGGAAAAGCGGTTAATTAGAAAATTCAATTTCGAAATTCCTTAGACACCAACATTCCGTGGATCATTCGGATACTTGACAGAGGTCGACGGTTCGGACGTTCGGTGTACGTGTCACTTTCTGGTTAAGCCGCAACTCGAGAGAATATTAGACGACTGCTCGAAACGAAAAGGTTCTTACTCGATAGAAAATTCGTGAGAGAATTCGTTTTTCATTTTGGCTGCAGGGCAAGAAGCCAATTACGATATTCGAGTAACTCGAGTACATCGATTAATTGTTTAAAACTCCGATTGTAAATATGATTAGTAAACGAACACCGTATTAATTTCAATATAAGTCTGAATAAATGAGTCTTTTAATAAAGATAAAGAGAGACTGAGAGAGAGAGAGAGACAATTTGAAGAAAAGCGTGATTTATCGAATACTTCTTCTTCCCAATATCAATTACGCGCGATCGTAACTCCGTCAAAAATAATTAGAATCGATCGAAGAAAAAAGAAACATTATTATTGAAATTCGGCTGTTCCTCGGCACCGAGAAAAGCACGATATCGTCGAAACATAACAACTCAATCGTTTATTTTTTTATCTCGAGCGAGAAGAAATCACGAATGACATCCGGCCAGCAGCAGTGCAAAAACTTGATAACCGCTTAATTCGAAAGATTCTATCGTCGCACGCACAGTCGAAGCTTCCTTTCGTACGTACGTACGTACGTATGTGCAATGGACGGTTAATCGGTCGCGGACCAGAAGCACATCTTCGCTCCTCCACGCACAAACTTACACGTGCGGGAACCTCGTTATACACAAATTCAGGGAAACTTTCGTAATAGACGTGCGCCGCGGCTTAATGGCCAATCTCCGTCGATCGCTCCTGAGCTCCTCGTCGACTTGGGACGCTCCGAATCCGGACGCCGGTAATTTCACGAGCTCGTAAAAGTTACGCAGACGAGTGACTGTAGAAATCGGCTTCGGATCCATCGATCGTCCCTTTTTCTTGGTTTTCGAGCTCACCGGTGCGCTCTCTCTTCCTTTCCCCCCGTATCCCCCCATCGACCTCTCTTCCCTCTGCACCGCGGCTCATCTTTCCGGCTAGCAGTCGTCTTTGTTTGTCGCCGGCGCGAACGCGTAGGTTTGTTTTGGTTTTGAAAACTAGGCCGCGAGGTCGACGACCGGCTACGGTGCGTGTGCACTCACACACGTAAAAACGCGTACGCTGCTTTTTACGCGTATCGTACATACATCACGGCCTATCCACTCCATACCCTTTCCACGACTTCTGCCGATTTCTCGGCCGAGGAGCTCGAGCTCGGATTATTGCCCGGCAACTATGACTGACCACTTAATGGCTTGTAAGCATCCGCGCTTATTAGCCTCGGCTGCGAACCCATCGCCAAGTTTCGTCTTTGAACTTTCGCGCGGTACCTCGGCTTTTACGCTCTCGAAATCTTAGGTGGCGATGCCAAAGCTCGGGCTCTATCGAAGATACGTATCGCGGCGTTGAAAGGAGAGAGATCCGTCGATCTTCCGTAACGCTTCCCTCGTACCGCGAGATGCTATTTTTTGTTTGTCCGTCGCTGAAAATCCTCCTCGATTTCTCGAACATTCCTTTACGAGATAAAGCACACTTGAAATAATCTCAATGTTAATTTCTCCTAGCGCAGAAGTCGTTGCTTTGAAAGTCAAGTGCCCGTATTTTGTAAACTAAATTTAAGAAAAAATGTTGACCTCTTGCATCCCGGTATTATACTTTCTAAATCTTTTCCTTGACTCTTCGACCTCGGTTATTTCAATAACGCCTGGAAACGAACTAAAATATTTTTTCAAGCGGTAGCAAGAGGATAAACGAAATGTAAAATTGCGCCGATCGATAAAGCTGTTGTACAGAGAAAGCCAGGAAAATAAGTGAGTTCGAAGTAGTTCAAACCCCGTTTCTCGCGACTACGTGTATCGCTCTAAATTCAGAATGAGATCCATGTGCACGTGGCGGTCGCTGTCCCGATGATAATGATGAATCTCCGTTCCGTATAATTTCTATCTTTGTCTACCTCTTCCGACGATTCGTATACGATACGCGCGCGAACTCGATGCATTGACATACATCGCGTCAACGAACAACTGGTTTTTGCAGAGTCTTCGAGATCTGAGTCATCACGGTTAAGAATCTCGCTCGGACTTTTGTATTAAAATTACATACTCACGGATGGTCGCTACGTATCTTTATAGAGTGCAATGTATTAAGAGTTCACTGAAGGCTAAAGGAACGTTATATAGTCAGCTGGAAATTCGGCCTTAACATGAATTACTTCGTAAGATTTAATTGGCGTATTCGCCGTGTACCATTTTGGTTTAGTCGTGTATTTATATTTTAATTGAGCTTTCAAAATAACTATGTTTTTCAATTTTTGAGCCTTACGCTGCTTTCGATATATATATTTAGGCTTTTTTTCATTTTTAAAACGGAGCATATTTAAAAAATAAAGCTTGAAGAAAGCAACGTTCGAAAAACATGTTCGGTTAATTAACATTAAGTATTCCGCTACAAATTTTCACTCAAATTTTGTATCCAACTATAAATATTGCCTTTGTAGAATTTAAAACTGTTTTATTTTTAGGTATTAAAAATTTAGGAACAAATACTTTAATCTGTACGTTTTAAATAAAATAATAATCTAAATTCGTATCCACTAATAAACCTTTCTTCCACTTCTCGATCGAATCGTGAAAATCATGGTTATAATTCTATACATTTTAAATGAATAATCTTTTATTTTTAGAAGCTTGGGGTTAAACATTGAAAAATCAGGGATTTGGTATAAGAATTTGTTAGTAATTTAACAGTTCCTAGTCTTGCGTATTCTAAAATTATTGCTCAGTTACGTAGGAATTTAAAAAGCTATTTCATCCACAATCGTCAAATTAACGCAAAGTTTTTTTGTCATGGAAAGATAAAAATACATGGATTGTTAAATAAATAATAAAGATGAATTAATGTTTCATAAAATTACAAGATAAATTATCTAAACAACATAGTTGTACGAAATATAATTCGTAATTTCAATTTATTAAGTTCCATTTTTTAGCCTTCGTTCGTTAAATTTTGGAATTAAAATTAAGTGGTTTTTTAATTTTATTTTCGATATTTGGAACTGTTCGCAAATTGGCTTATACGAATACTCTTTAGCGTTTGATTTTTTGTCTTTGACCTTTCAATGAAATGATCGCTATTAATAAACGTTACCACGCAGTCTAAAAACTTTTTTATTCGTGATACAAATAATACCGAATATCAATTTATAACTGCGGCGATGGCGTCTTTAATATCTAAAAGTTCATTTAATCTGCCGAAGAAGAAAAAAGTTTTTAAAAGTAATAATGTTGAAATTAAAATTAGAGATAATTTGATGTAAGCAACCGTGTATTACATATATCTTAAGATTTATGTATACTTTCTAAATTATACAATAACGTTTTAAATGTTTACTTAGTTAATTACAAGATTCTTTAAATATTCAATTACAGCAGATGTTTTCAGAAAATCATAAAACAGAAGAAATAATACATCCGAAACTTTATTTTTTAGACAAAATGTACCTAACATAAAAATTTCAAATAGGGACAGCATTTGGAATTAGAAGCAATTATTTCTGAAACGATGATTTTCTACAGGTATTCTCGAGTATGGTAGGCTCGTTAAAAAAGGAAAAATTTACAAAACTTTTTCAACGGCGTTCACGTAATCGTTCGCGACGATTCGCATAAACTTTCAATAACATTTTATTCTCTTTTATATAAAATTACAAAAAATCGTCGAGAATTATTCAGCCATGTTAGATTGGGAGCAAAAGGTACTAAGAACATTGTTGAAATATGTTGGAAGTAAGTCAGAGAGAGAGCAAGAGGGAGAGATGACAGAGACAAAGTTCTACCACGCCATATACACATATATAGAGGGACATTACACTTTCATTGAATGAGTGAGTCACCGGAGAATGATCGTAATACTACTTAAGCTCGTTGGACAGAGACGGAGAGCCTTGCGAAATCGGAGAGGAGCGCGTAACTTCTTTTGCTCGCCTTGTCTTCCCAGAAGAGACCAAGACAAGAAGACCTGTAGAGGCAGGATAGTCGCGTATACGAGATGAAAAAAGGCGAAATAGGAGTAGACCAGGAATGCACTTGGGCACGGAAATCGGCCGAGCGTCGTAAACAATGATACACAAAAAATGTGTTTGCGGAGAATCGAGTTTCATAATTTATACAAGCCGCAGGAAGGGTAATAATGTCCCGCGATGACAAGTGTTCCAAACGGCAAACAGTAGTATTTTTAGACTTTTTACGGCGATTTCAACAGAATCTGTTTCGCTTTTTTCGCGTTACATGTGCCGCTCAAACAGCCGCGGGAAGTTTTGCAACCTCTCTCTCTCTCTCTCTCTCTTCCTCTCACTCCGTCTTTCTATCATTATCACTCCATCCTCGTTCTCTCGGCTGGAGTCGAAGCGGCGGAAGGGAACACGCAACCGCCAGGACAATATTGAGCAGGCCTCGAGCACAGATGATATCTTCATCGGTGGGATAAACGATGTAGCGGCCGATATAACAATTCCGGTTAATAATCCGCGCGCCTGAATAAATTAAAGAGGAACGGGAGACGAACGAGATGCGCGAGGTTAGCCTCTGTACTCGTAATTACGTACGGTGAATCGTTTTACAGAAACATCGCCGCTCTTGGTTCGAAACGCCTTTGTATCAACGGTTCAAATCTCTTTCCACAGAAGGAAACTTTCAACTCTACCTCGACTCGTTATCAGTTCGTACGCGAATGAAAAGCTTAATGAACCGCTTCACGGAGCGGAAGCCGAGGATTCTTTTACCTCCGCTTATTCGCTTTACGTTAAGAGCCCCGAATTAGCTTGGAATTTTCGTTCTTTCGTGAAAAATTATCTCGACGCGTTTCTCGTTCCTCGGCGTTTTTCATCTCTAACGTTAGCGTTCGAACCGCGGAAGCGTATCCTTGTAAAAACGGGACGCGAATATTTTTTCCCCTCCGGCATCCGCAGCATTCAATATTCATCCTCTTACGCTCGCCCCGAACGCAAAACGTTTCGCTAATTTGTCTCGTTCTCGGCGGTCCTGCGGGAGATTCTTGCCTTCTCTTCTCCGTTCCTCCTCGTTTCCCTCCCCGACTCCGAAGGGAATAACTAGGAATGCGGCGTCGTCTTCGTTGTCGCTCCCGACGTCGGCGTCGTCAAGCTCTCGAGTACGGAAATAAAAGCGCGGTAATCGCATTACCGGCTGTGAAGTGCAGCCAAGTGTCGGCGAAATGCTTACAGTCGCAACTGCGAAGGGGAGAGAAAGAAAGTGCGACCCGCGATAGACAGCCTCATCTTCCGCCTCCAGCTCGGTCGAACTGTAAAAACGACTCTTTCTATAAATCTCGGTCTCTTTTCAAGACCTTGGCCCCTCTCGAGAGTTCATTTTTTTTTGTACGAATTTTCGCGAAACGATCTTCATAAATCGTGGGCGTAACTCACTGTTTTTTCAATGGATGTAATCGTCGGTCGCGAGCAAGAAAGGGAGTAAAAAGCGGTGGTGACGCTAACGTAATATTAGATCTGGATAATTATCTCTGAATATTTCTTGCGTTCTTTTGGTACGTTATCGTTAGTCCGCGTTACATTTCTCGGCATTACTTTCATCACCCGACCACGACTGGATCGTTTTTCTCGTTTTTTTTCGTTTCTTTTCTTTTCTTGTTTGAGGAAAGCTAATTCTAATGTGTTTTATTAGTCAGAGCGGATAAGCTTGAACAACTTGGAATATCGTGGAAAGAGCTCGAATCGGAAAGCGAGTTGGAATCGGCAGTTTCGTCGGTAGTTGTTCGTATTTAAGAAAAGTGCCAAGATCGTGCGAAATGAAAATAAAAATAGCACACTGGGAACCGAAGAAAACTACGCTCGGTATTATTTTTCTTCGTAACGTTACTAGTTCAGTGACTTAAAGCTCATTACGGAAACGTAGATTAGCCGAGGTTATGCGCTAGCGTATAGTCTAGCCAAGAAGCTATTTTTCTCGTTCAAACAACTGGCAGAGTCGCGGGTTTAGTGCTGTCTGGCACGTAGGCACTCGATCTCGGCACTTTCGAGACTTCTGTCTCGTTCGCTTGTCAAGTTGGGTATTTGAAAAACATACGAATACGGAAAATTTGTAACGATACGATATGCATAACCGAGCCACCGAGTGACTGTACCAACAGCTTGGAAATGACTTATAATTTACTTGCGAAGAGTGAATTATCTATTAGGCGAAATTATCGGGCATTCGAAAAATGTCGCAATTACGGAGATATACACCTTCTTCGTTTATGTAACTTTAAAGCCCCGATTTATCCGAATGCAGTTGTAATGGCGTGCATTTTAATGGTCTAGATGATGCGATTAGATCGAGAATGGAAGTCGGTTCGAGTGGCAAAAGACTCGAGTTCTTACCATTGCTCCGCGCTGTATCTGATTGACCAAAGAAATATAATAATTACCAGTCGGCTACGTAATTTTTAAATCGACGCGAAAGATTTAGTTATCGATGCGATATTTTTTATCGATAAATCGCATTTATACAGTTAAATTAAAAGTTTTAATGTCGCGTTAGGTACGACTTTAAGTTCGTTAGAATAATTAGATTATTGTGTTATTGAATAATATTTTTTTTACGCGTTGCGTATACCAAAGTATATTGTAGATTGTAAATTTTATGTACGTAGTACGTAACGGTTATTTTTCATTTAAAATTACTCAAACTTTAATCAGATATTTATAAATACTTATCGTGTACTAAATTTCAAAGCACTCAACAGATTAAACTTCTACATAAGCTATATATTAGCTTAATTTATCTTTCTATTAAGATTATATTTATTTATAAATATACGTTAATTGCTTCAAATTTAAGTTGAGATTGTGAAAAATAAATTTTTATTATAAATTGCGAACAACAAAAAACAGCCTGTTTATCATGATTTGGAAATCGTACATCAAACTCGAAGTGCTTTTTTTTCCGAAGCACGGAAAAACAGTGGCTCTGACTAAGATACACGTCGACGTCGCGAGAAATATAAAAGTATACCCTTAACGCGCTTTTCCATTTGGATGCTTGTACTTTCCATTTCGAATGAAAAAAGATCTCTTTGAGCCACCGATATTTTTTAGCGAGCATTTCGCAACGCGCTGAAGCAAATGTAAATATAACTTGTGTCAGGTGGTGCGTTTTCCTTTTATACGTGTATTTATATGTATGAGTGGGGGTGAGGAAAGGAAAAACGAGTTATGTCGCATTCGCTCGAGTGCGTAAGTCTCTCTCGGTAAAAAGAGAATAAAATATTTGAGAAGTAATCAAAAGGAAAGTCTAATGCTTATGAAGGGAGTAGAAATCGCTCGGCGTATGTAGACAAGGACATTTAACGATTCGAGCTTGTATGCAAGCTTCCTTATAAATTTCAATTTACAAAGAGCAAATGTTTCGTTGGCTTGAAAAAAAATTTTAAAATATAGTTATCACGCTGAATTGATATTCTTAAAGTACGTTCCTTTGTAAATTCGAACACTGGTTGTAATATTTATGACAATACGATAATAAATAAAATTACTTACAAAAATAACGTGTAATAAAATACTTTTTATTACGTTCCTCTTGAATATTTACGCTCTCGGGTATATTATCCCACGGAATCTAATTGTGAATCAGTGAGTGTGTACACGATGATAATAATAACAATGACATATATATTTACAATTACTTTTCATTGATTTACATTTAAAATGTAAAATGTACATCTATAAAGAAGATATCTTTCTAAAAAAAAACTCGAAGTAGTGAAATTGATAAACTTTGTCTAGACCGGATATATACCGTATAAATGTTATACTAAGCATTTACAAAATTTAAAATTAAAGTCCGCAGTGAAAATATTTTGTAACCTACTTGAAATTCTTTATATTTTAAAAAAAATTTGTTTATTTGAATATTCATAGTATAAGGTTATTGATAAAAACATATTATTATTTCTTATATTAATATATAATCAGTATATTAGTTACGTATATGGAAAAAAATAATCGCGTTTAATAATATAGTGTTGACTAATACAATTGGAAAGAGTAAAAATATTTGAATAAAAACTCGATTTCACACAAGTATAATTTTTTAAATAAAAACGTTTATATTTAGATTTATTAATAAAGAAATTCAAATACTATTCAAGTTATAAAAATTCATTATTAATAATATATAAAAGAAAACAATAATGAAAATATTATTATTACTTTAAAATAATAAATCACTGCTCAAATATTTATTTTTTAATAATATTTTAGTAGTAACTTAATAATTTCCTTCGATGATGACTCTTTAATTATAAATGGTAATGATAAATATTAATATATTTAAAAATTTTATATCCATTAGCTTCCAGATAACGAAGAATCCATAGTTTTTTTCTAACGCTACTATCGATTATATATTATAAATAATATCGAAGAAATTGTATTTAAAATATAATTTTTTTATCGCAAATGTAAATATCCTAATCAAATCGAAATTTCTGTCCAATAAATCATTGTTCTATTGAAATGTCAACGCATTCATAATTTTTTATTTAAAAAGTAATTTTTTGTTCTTTTGAGGTTTGTACAAAGTATTATTAAAATTATCAAATAGATCTATCGGATCTTATGATTATATAATAACACACGTGAAATCAGAATGTAATAAATAAGAAGTCTGTAATATCTTACGTCAATTATGATTGAATTAGATTAACAGGAGATAGGAAGTATTTTGTGAAATAAAAAATAAATTTCGTTGGTGGTTATAGAATTATTGTCGAAAACTTTGTTAAGAAATAAATATCAGTATGAGAATGCTAATCATTTGAAAGTAGTAAAACTACGTGCAGTATCATAATTTTTTTACGACTGAAACTAATACCTTACAAGCCTATAAAAGAAACATTATAGACGCTTGTACTCTAGCGAATATTAAATAAAAATATAATTTCACAAAAAAGAAAGAAACAAAATTGGTTAATGGATATGTTGTATAACGATGTAAATAAAATAATATCAGATTTTGACCACTAAACGCTCAAGATCTATTTCGAGAAAGTTGGGAAATACAAAAATAAAGCAGGTCTACCCAATTCAAGACACGGTACTCTATAATTATAGACGTTTTTAGTAGCGTTAATTAATTTTGTAGTATATGGAAATTTATCTACTTTAGTGAAATTGACTAGTCAAAAGTCGTTTTCTGTTTGAGTCATTAATTACAAGAATGAAAACTTTCGTTTCAAATTAATTAAAAATATAGTTGATAGATTCCATCGCAACATATACCGTATAATCAATCTTTTTTGAATACTTGTGTATATTCGCTTCATAAGTTTATTGTATTTACAAGTCGAGCAAACAAAAAAGATATTTCAAGTCCAATAATTATTTAAGATATTTGACATCGATTTTCTTATTATACACGAGTTATTGAATTATTGTATAAAAATGTTTTCGAAGCGAAATGCAAACAACGTGAAAATGATTGGCTTATTATTCGCTGCATCATCTGCACTAAATAGTGTACTATATTTATTACAGTATATTTATTACAACGCACGCGTAAATTTCTGTACAATAAATATTTGCATCGACGTTCAAGATCAGCTCTATCCTTTTCTCCGTCTTGGGCTTTCTGTCTCTGCGCGTCTGTATTCATCTCGTCGTTTTTAAATTCGTTCTTTTTTATCTCTCTAATCTTCATTTTTTCTTCTTTTATTTATCGCAGCATGCGGTTCGCTCGGCAAGGCAAAGTTCGAATTCGGCCAAACCTGTGCATCCAGTTTCGTACTTCAGCCTCGCGTGGGTCTGCGTTCGCATACGAGCGTACACGCAAATATTGTTTACACTGTAGAGAAAAGAAGGAGAGGAAATGAGCGAGAGAGAGAGAGAGGGGGAGAGAAAGACAGCGCAACGTATTCCGTAATACAATTAAACCGAAAAAAACTGTTTACGGACTGCCGGCGAATACTCGAACTTTATTTATATAATTCTTCATCAATTATTTGTGGATAAAAATATTATTTGGTTGTTACAACGTTCGCTTTCATTTCTTTATTTATTCTATCATTTATAAAGATTTCTTTGTAAATTTAGATCAGAATCTATTTAGCGATATAAATAATAGTCGGAACCTGAAATAAAGAATTTTCCGATTGTACATTCTATACACAACTTATTTTAAGGTCTTTTGAAAATAAATATTCCGCTCTAGAACCAAAGGATACAGTAGATGGGATAAAATCGTAGAAAATGTGAATAACAGAACGATACTAGAGTGAAAAGGCATGGAGGAGATAATTGTCTAAAAAATTATGCCGTTTTTTATCGCGAATGAAAAGCATATGAGCACCAGAATACATATGCTTCAGCACGTGTGTAGAAGACGCCATTATAACTCTCTTCTCACTCACGTTCACATCGTTAATTTTGCCTTTTTTCGTTCGATGGTACATATTAATAGAGAGTTGAGAATGTATAAAACATCGCGACGCGAGAAGCACAATTTATTTATTTATTTTTCTTTCTCAACGTATATTATTTAACATTGTTTCAAGGTCCGCCTGATTAAATAAGGAGGTTTTTTTTTTACTCAAAAAACGCTATAACTTTTACATGTATAATAAATTTTTTTAGCCCGAGATACTTCTTTTTCATCGCGCCTGCCTCATTTTTTGTTTCTCTCCGGTAAGATATTTTTAAGACTTTTATTCAAGATTATAATATGCACCCGCACCATCGCGCCTCTACACATTTTCAGTGGAATCACACACAGGCGCTTCCATTTTTATCTCTCGAACGCCTTTCTAGACAGCATCGCCTGATTTCGACGCTCTGCATGTCAGGGTCATGTTATTCGTCTTTTATTTTTTATTTTTTCTCTCCGGTCTCTTTTTTTTTTTTACTTCTGGAGTTTTTTTAATAAATGCGATCCGTATTATTGCTTTTAATTTTATTTTTTTTTAATCCATCCGGATATCTCGTATTATTTTTCGGTATTTATGGCATACCATTATCTAAAACTTAAGCTGATTTACAAAGATTTGTAGATATGGTTTATCTCAATTTTTTCTACAGCTCGACGCGAACTTTTTTATGGTCTTTTCATTATCCGCGCATACTTATGAAATATTCGTAAATATAACGCGAGCCTTTGTACTTTGAATGTTGTTTATTAATTTAGCGATTAAAAAATATCGAAACGAGTAGTCTTGGGCGATCGATTATAATAACGGTTGTAATAAGCTACCAGTTAACGATAATATCGCAACGCTAGAGTCTTATTTTTTAACGTTCGTTTACTTATCTCGCGTATCGGTAGTTGGAGTCTTTAAAGAAGATGTTTTCATTAAAAACATTAGCGTGTAATTATGTTTTTTTAACGCGTATATATAAAATCCATAAATATTTATTTCGAGAATTCGATAACTATGAAATTCCGAATGGCGCTCCGCAAATTTTTGTATCCATCAAATAACGTTCGAATGAAATATTAAATAAAATTCCGTTATTACTCTTCCAATAACTTTGAAATTAATCTTTTATATACGTAGATCGAATTCTGTATCATAAAGCATAATTGGAGTTTGATAGGTCAGTCGATATTTTTTTTTGTACGAATAAAAAAAAAAAAATCTTATAGTAATTAAGCTAAACATTAAAACGAAATTGGTTTCGCGAATAAAAAGCGAAGTATTTTCTAAAACCACAAGCTATTCTTCGTAATATAAAAAAAATTGCGAGTTCGAACCACGAAGACAATACTGCGATCGGCAATGGGTTCTATAATGAAAGAGCGAACCAACGTTTTCGAGTAAACCTTTAAATTGGTTTTTCCGCTTGTACGCAACGCGAAATCTGAAATTAATATTGTAATTAACGATTGGAAGTACGCGAGTCGCATCGCGCTTTAGAATCGAACGAGTAAGAAAAAAAAAGAAGGAAAAGGAAAAAGTAAGAAACTTCGCTCGAGTGGTTTACATAAGAGTAGCGACATGAATAATGCAAGAGGCAACAAACTTTTATGAACAATGACGAACGGTTTATAAAATACGTGTACGTCCGAGCAATATTTATCAAAGACGGGCCATCGATTCGACGAGACAAGTACCGATCGCCGATGGAATCACAACTCAAGCGGGCACCGCGAGGCGCAGCTCTCGAGTTTAACCTTCGTCGTGTCCTCTGTGCCACGACCACACCCACTCATGCACGGCTCTCTCTCTTTCTCTCGTTATGCCTCTTCCCTCCTTCGCTCCCTCTCCCGCTCTCTCTCTCTCTCTCTCTCTCTCTCTTCGTGGAGCCCTTTTCAGAGCTCCGGTCCCCGTGTTCGCGTTACACCGTCCGAAGAATTTGGAATTTCCTCCCGGCGCTTCCTCGAGGCACGAGACTCGCACGGATCGTGTGACGATTCCGTTGGTGCGCACTTCCTGCACGTGCGCAAAATTTACGCGCCTCGAGCGTTTTAAATGCCGCGGTGAATGGGAAATCGACGCCGTTGTCGCAGGAGGTGAGCGTCGCGATCGCCGGATGAAAAATCGTCGCCATCCTTTTTAAATGTCTCGGATAAGGTGAGCACGAGTCGTCGTAGATCTAGATGTGCCCAATTAGCTGCGCCTGACCTCCTTTGTATCGCGAGAATTCGCCTTTCTATTTGCTAATCTGCCGTTAGAAAGAGAGAGTTTATGTATCAAGAATGAAAGATGAGCGGATACGCCTATTAGATATTTTTTGCTAATAAACGGACTTTGTATCATTGAAAGTTGCAGGGGATTAAGTGGTTTACCATTAAAGCGTATAAAAATGCTTTCCTTACAAAAGGCAATTATTTTAAGCCTAGGTATATACATAAGCGTATTTTATACAATGGAGAAAAAAACAACAGAAAAAAAAATTAAAATTAAATACGTTGGATGTAAGCACTGGCTGTACTTTGTTATATAAGTAGTCGTTATTTAAATGTTCGACTCTTCATTATGCATCCTACACACGGTATGAAATTTAACGATACATTGCGATGAAATTCTAAAATCTACTTTACGCACTTTTTGTGCAAATTAACTCGATACTTTATTCAATGGTATCGCGTATAAAATAACTTTAATAGCGTAATTTCTTCAAACGCGAGAATAATAGCTGAACTAAATATCGATACAGGGAGGACACGCGATTACGATACACGAGAGTAGCACAGCAATTGTTAATATTACGGTGCCGCGTAAGTTCTCGATCCGAAAAATGTTATTGCAATTCCGGTGATAAGCATCGATAAGGAGTCCGACGTGTTTGGTGCGCGGTAGGCGTGTCGCATATAACATTAACTCGTGAACTGCGACGGAGGGAAAAAAGAGGAGAGAAGTCCATTTACGCGCGACTTGTGAGATAAGCGCTAAGAGAGAGAGCGAGAGAGAGAGAGAGAGAGAAGAGAGAGAGGGAATAAAAAGTTTAAAAAGAAGGCGTTCAAGGAAGCGGGTCGAGTATAGTTAACCAAATATCTCATTTAAAAGGGTTTTAAATATAAGTGCATCTCATGCTTAAAAGGTTCGTCTAATTTTATAATTGGGATTATATAAGAAAAATTTAAAGACGAGCAGTGGGATAACCAAGCGTAATATAAATACCGTACAAAGGTGTATTATAAGAGAAAAACAAAGCGAAAATAATAGGATGTTACGTCATAAGTCCGAAACGCACATCATTATATCATCTCTATCATTTTCAGGCTATTTCAGGGATCATATGACAAATATTTGAGGATTGTAAAAGGAATCCAAGAGTGTCGATTTTAGCGCGTGGCGAAGGTCATCGTATCGCCGCGCACAACCGATGTATCTCGCCCTGAAGGTGCTTAAACAAAAATTTCTCGATTAACAAATATTTATCTATTGCACAAAAATTATGAAAATTGTAATCAGCGCGGATTACATTTTACGTGTCCGTTATTTCGTAAGTACTTTTAGTAAAAATATGAAGCACTCGAACAAATTTTAATCAAATGATAAAATATAATTTTATCAGTGAATTGTACGTTCCGTGGTCTATAGTTTCTTTCACTCGATCATTTGCTTAATTTATATCTTTCGCGTGTAATAAAATGAAATTGGCCGCAACAAAAATTTAGTCATCGTTAAACATATGCCTTTTTATATTAATTATTCCGTATATTTTTCCAAGTATATTTTTAACCGCTGAGCGATTGTTCGGATATTTAGAAAGAAATACATTTTTTTAATCCATTAATACTACCGTTACATAGGAATATGAATGGGAAATAAATTTTCAAAAAATATCGAATACGTTGATTACCGTTAAATATAAACCTGGTTTTTATCGTCGATAGTGGTAAAGTGGTAAATATCGCGAATAATATCTATATAACAAATTTATTTTAAATTATATTTAAGTTGCGTTGAAAATGTATAAGAGAAGCGAAGGGTATCGATAATTTTTTGAATGATATTTTTGTTGAAAAATATTTTTAAATTTTGTCTTCGATAGGTTGTTATATTATTATATCTAATATTATCGATCGATCGATAACATTTATTTGTAAACATGTTTTCATCGTTTTGTTTTTTATACGTAACTTCTTTTAATACCAAAATTCGATAAAAACAATATCTTTTAAATTACGGTCGAAATGATTTACAAAAACTTTAATTCGTAAAACGATGATGTCGATTGGTACACTTTGGTACTCGTATCTAACAATTACACGATTATAAAGCGTATTTACGTTTGTTCGCCTGCGTTTCGAACAATACGAATACTTATTCGCTGATGAACGTAATATCTTAAATTAACACGGCTTTAATAATAATAAACGTTACTTTCAAAAATTGCCTGCGTTCGAACCTCACAGCCGCACTGTTAAAAAACTAAAATCTTATTTACTTTAACAATTTAAAAATCAACGGAGTCACGTATTGCCTGTACAGATCGTATTTGTTATGAAAATTGTTGGGTTGCGGTTCGGACTCGTATGCGTCGCCTAAAAGACAGTGGCTGTTTATGCCGAAATACCAAGTGCGAGACGCTTGTAAGAAACGAAATTTAATTACCAGCACAATAGGTCGAGTTCGCACGCTATTTTTGTACGTCCGAACGCACAATGGACTCTTTGTACACTCTTTTCATCGTACAACATGGCACTGTACGTACTAAAAAAAAAACTTGAAAATTTCAAGCTTTATCGAGTTTTCATTGTAGGGTTTTTTTCTTATTAAACATACAATTAATTTACGAATCATCGTTTATCAATTACGACATTTGCCGTGAATATATTTTTAACCAACAAAGACTCTTGCGATATCAGTGGAATCCCAATTTTTGAAATTTTCTATTTTTACCTTGGGCGAGTAATTCTTATACGAGCGCGAACATTCTTGAACGTCAAGGAAATTTCTGGAACCATTTTCGTAGATCGAGAGAAAAAAATGTAATTCGTAAATTATCTTTTGATAAATTTACAGAAGAAAATCTCGCTTAAACCAAATGAAGATGTTACAAGTTTATATCGTTATTCCGAATAATTATAAGAAATCGTTAAACGTGTACCATAAACTATTTGAAGTCAGATTTAATATCGATAAAAAGTCGAAAAGTTGGTGATAAATTTAACGTCAACTTTTATGCGGTACTCAAATTCGCGATAAAAAAACCATGGAGACCGACTCAAAAACTACTAGATACCGATACAAATAATATAAACTTTTTATTAGTGGACGAAGTAGAATACGTTAAACAATAATTTTCCACGTTAAATATTATTGCGAAACCAAAAAAATAATTGTGACATATCAATCGAAGAAAGCGGGAAGATTGCGATGTCGTAAAAAATTTATTTTAATGGATTTTTAAATCGTAAATAATCTTTTACACTGAATTTTCGGTATTTGTTGAATATATTTTAAATAAAGTTGTATGGTATGCGACTTGTAAAAACTTGTACCCGTTTCGATGCAGCTGTAAAATGTGACTCAATACCCGCATTTCGTAGCTACATTTTAACAACTTTACAGGTGATTTATTTATGGCATTAGAAAATTTCTGTTCTCGATGTAGTCGACTCTAAAACTGTTTTCCAGTGCACTCAACGTCGCATATTTAAAAGAAAAAAAAAGAAAAAGAAAAAAACACCACGTTCGCATTATAATTTACGGAAAATAATCTCCATCGATCGCGTTTTCAGCGCCGACAACCTCCTTAAAAATTCAGCCACTGTCGCACTTATATCCTTCCTCCCTTCTTTCGTAAGCTCCTACACCGCCCTATTTTCTTCGTTGAAACAATCGATATTCATCGCTCTCTAACCCGCACTCGAGCTTCCCTTCGAGGTACGTGTCCAGCCCTCGCTGCACTCCTCAAGGACAACCCGTCGAAAATGCGAGCGATTCCTTTCTCCGAGGACGACGGCGCAGCTGCGCCAGACCCACTGGCCCACATCCGCGTCGTCATCCCCCGATGCGCCATTGCATTCCTTCGCGCATGCACCCCCGTACTCTGGAACAGGGGAGACTACCCCATTGCAGTCGTGGCGCTTCGTCTTCGACGTCAGGACGAGAAGAAACGCAAGATAGAGGAAATGCCGGTGTCTGGTTGCGGACGAGGAGGACTGTCTTTTGTGAATTGACATGTCACCGGCGGGAAAGTGGCACGGGTTCGTCCGTATTTCGCTGAGTCATTGGTCGTGAGGAGGAGGGACCGGAGCAACAGGATGAGACGTGCATCGGAATAAAGATAAATACTGTATTTTGTATTTTATGCAATGACTTTGCGCGCGTTATCGGCGGTTCGTGATCGGGGTGCGATATAAATTTGATTCAAATGCGCGCAAATGTACCGACGAGAAAATCCAATTTAATTCGATCCGCGCATAATGAACATGTGTTCGGAATCGTTGCTCTGTGAAATATGGCGACCTCCTCCATGGAAATCAGATCCAATGCCGTACCATCGGATTCATACATAAATATAAACGATCGGGAGGAGTTTCGTATTGCATTATATATAAAGTTGAGCTGAGAGTCCGCAGTGACTAACTTCCAGACACATTATCCTGATGGTGCGTCTTGAAATGCTGAATTATGTTTTCAACTTTGCGCGCTGATAGATTATAGACGCACAAAAGGAAACAATTTTGAATTATGGCTGAAATTAAAATATTTTTTATACTCCCATGAGGTTATCGATGCGCGATTGGGAAAACGGTTATTGGTTTTATACCGCTTCCTATCGCTGCACGAATCTTTGGCCGTGTGTAAAGGAAGAGTATTATATTAATTTACTGCACGGATGTACTTAAACGATCGTACGAATGTTTTAAATGAATTATTTTCTACGAACGCTATCCACGCATTTATTTTCATTTAGAAAAGAACTACGTTAAGATTAAACTTAATTTTTTAGATGAAAACGAAGTTACATTAAACTATTGAAATCGAGGCATTTTTTTTTTTGTATACATATTAGAGATAAAGTAGATTAAAATAGTTATTTTATTGAAGTTTATTGATATAATGCATCGACTACTATTTTCTGATCCTCCCCCGCCTTTTGCGTCCCTTTCCGCAAGCTCGTTTCCCCCGCGAGGTTCTCTTATCTCGTCCCTCTTTTGTCTATATATATAGATATAGATATATAGATATATGGATATACAGATATATATATATACGTTTTGCTCTCACTCTCTCCCTAACAAAATTGATTTTCACCGGGAATCGATTTTTCTTTGTGCTCCACTATCGGCCCGTATACACGCACCACGACTCCCGCGACTTTCTTTGTTCCCTCTCTACGTTGGGTCGCGTCCTTTGATTTCTCCGTTTGTTTCGACGAAGCAATTTACCGCCGAATCTCTACAACGTACGTTTGTAGTTTTGTACGTGCTCGGGTCTTCGATACACTCGGAGTAAGAAGAAGAATTAGACTCGAGAGGAAAGTCGAGAAAGAGGTTTCCTGGTATGTGAGCTGTCTAATCTCGGTGATTCTTATCGCGGATTCAGTGTCGATCGAGGGCTAAAACTTACGATACTTTACGATATATGTTTCTTACGTTTAAGCTTTTATTGCAACCGTTTGGGGGTTTCTCGAATCAAGAATTAATATATATGTAAATGCTTTTAGATCAAATTTGATTGCATCCAATGTTTTGATACCGAATTACGATATGTAAATAAAGTTTACTCTTCATTTACATTTACTATTAACCCGTTCGGGTACAGTGCGTCGACAGACATTTACACAGCTAATGAATGATAGGGAGAAATTTTTACACGGATAATACCGGTCTTTTATTATTCGCTCGAATATTACGTTGTTCGAAAACCATCTTCGATAAATGTACCGCGAAAACTGGAATGCTTTTAAAAAATATATTTGTGTTGCGAAAACATCGCGTTACGTGTAAAGCAATTGAAATTTCGCGTCGACATCGTAAACGTTAAAAAATTACTATATTTTCCATATTTCGATAAATAACATAATTTTCTTCGTTAAGATTTGGATTTATTATTTTTTAAATACCATAAATATACATTTTTGCGAGGCTATTTCTCCCGAGTCACGTTTTTAAATACATTTAATTCGATAATCTCCTTGTTACACTTTACGTAATATTTAATTGCTCGAATTTCATAACTTTCATTTCCTATATTATTAATATGGTTACAAAATATTGACACGCATTAATAGACCTATAATTGATTTTTCAGAATCTTCGACACGAAATTTCGACCGGAACCGATAAATAACGCGTGTAGCCAAATAGTATTTATTATACGATTATAAAGTAATTAAAATTTAAATTACTTCAGATTTCAAGATAGTGTAATACATATTTAAAGAAATTAAAAATCTTTCGATTAAAAATTCTTAATGTATATAGATACAAGTTTATGATGAAACGATGTACAATATTGCATACGGTTTAACGTCCTATAATGGCATCGGAGCTATGCAAAATTACTTTGCTTTCGAAATATGACTATATTATCGATAAATATTTTATAATGAAAGGGTATTGAAGTACAAAATATCGACACTTTGCAGTAAATACATCTGAAATCCGAGGCTTTTACTTTGTAAAGAATATCATGTAATTTAATAATATCTTTATATCCGACGGTTTATTCAAAAGGTGAGTCGATAGTCAAACATATTCTGAATTCTATTGCACGTCAATTAGTGAAAGGCGCTTTCGGTAAAAGAAAAAAGATACTACAATATTTATGCATGCATGAATTCGCGTTAAACGTTTCGGAGTTTGAACTTTCATACATTTATTCAACAACCATTAAACTTTGGAAAGATAATTTATTTTGGCGCGTCACGTACGATCCTCCTCTCGTCCCAAAAGATTTTAATATCGTGAATCATTTGCTCGTATGATTTGCGAAGAGGTGAAGGGCTCCTGCCACATGGCATACGAGACTCTCCCGCGATCCGACGTTTCCCTAGAATCGGCGAATGTTTCAGAGAGTTTCTCGGTCAAAGCGATTTCGGCTCGGGTTTTGGGCTGCCCCGCAAATCCATGTTTGCCTTTCACGCCTCTCT
Source organism: Dolichoris vasculosae (assembly GCA_018907195.1). Classification (NCBI taxonomy): domain Eukaryota; kingdom Metazoa; phylum Arthropoda; class Insecta; order Hymenoptera; family Agaonidae; genus Dolichoris; species Dolichoris vasculosae. The sequence goes on from JACCHY010000002.1 coordinate 24,766,892, forward strand.
CTCTCTCTCTCTCATCGAACCGCTTACCTGGAACATCATCGTACGCACACACACACACACACACGGGGTTCTCGAATTGTATTTCCAGGTCGACTCCTTCCTCCGCGAAAGCCTATCTCCCGATCGGGTAGAGCACGGGTAGGCGCGCGTGTGCTCCAGGTCGAAAGTTTTTGCTCCGCCCTCGTTTCGCAAACGAGCTTCGAGATCAACGACCGCGTGGAAAAATTCACACACGCGTCCGCGAGTCGGCGCGTACCTGCAGCAGTGGCAGCAACGGCAGCAACGGCAGCAACCGATCGATCGCCACCGGAGTTTTTATCATCTCCCTCGTGCTTTTGCGAGAGGTGCGTTCGTTGACTGGTAGCTGATTAATGAACCGTCGATGCTGGATCACTGGGATTTTTACCGTTGCTTCATCAGGGGCAAAGCTTCGATCGTTTATCGGGATTTCTCATCGTCCGCTAATAAGATGAGAGTCGCGCAAGATTTTCCGACTGTGCGTGAGCGAGCGATAAAAAGAAAATTTCTGCGATTATGAAACGGCTTTTTTTTTTTTTTTTGCTTCTACTTTGCAAAACTACCGTGTTAGGAGAGAAAATATAGGATTGATTTACTAGATGCTCGAGTAATCTCTCTTGCGTTTTTCTCTCCGAGTGTGCCACATATCTTTTTCCTCGGAGCTGCCGAGTAAACGTCTCTTCCGTAGAACGTAAAGATTGCACGCGAATGTTACATGTGCGCTCAACGGGACAGTTTTCCAAATAATGTTATGCAATATTAAAACATTTACATACGAAAATACGATTCTTTCGAAATTCGAAATAACAAAGTTACATAAATTTGGAGAGCGGCGGTATTTTGTATTCAATATTTACCTTACCGGTCGAACATTTTAAATTTAAATTCGTGAGTTTTACACGAATAATTAGTAATATTATTTCGATTATCGTTTTTCGAGAACAAAAACACACTTTTTAATTTCTTTTCGTTTCCGTCCTACCGCCTTAAAATAATACGAAAAGATTATTTTCAAAAATATCAAGTTTAATCTTTAGGAGAATAATAGTTTTCTTAAGCCAAATCGAAAAAGCTTACTCCCCAATATTATTCTTTAGCCTATTATTTGATCTCGGAAACGTAATAGATGGAACTAACGTACCTCCAACGATATATATTCCGTGAAGTATAAGTAAGTCGACATCGTAATTAAAAAAATCAATTTACAAAGTAAGTCGTTCGTAATTCGAAATACCGTAACGAACGTTATCGGTTATCGCGGACAGGAGAGATGAAAAATTGATAAATCGGATTATTATAAATTTCCTTTTCAAATTCAAATAAGACTCGGTTCGATCCTTCCAAAAACGTATCGTTATTTACACGGTGGAAAAATAAAAGGAGAAATAATAATACCAGCGATTCGTTCCATCATCGAATCGCGATCGCTATCCGAGTCTTCCGAGTTACGTAGCTGTAAAACCGAAGCTCGAAAAGCTCGAGATTTCTCCCGCTAGGCGAAAGAGCGAAACGCCAACGTAACGCTGAAAATGATTAATCGCATAAAGATCTTTCGTTCGTACGGCTTACACGAATGGGTTGAGAAGGAAGGTTCGGCGAGGCGAAGAGGAGAGCGAAGCCTTACGATCGATTTAACCATCGGACGCGTGGCTGCAATCATCGACGTCGTCGCGACGAGCCGACAAAGCGGGTTTAGAGAGTAAACACTCGAGTAAATTTTCAATCTTGAAGAGGACTTTGGCTTCCGCTCGCAAGCCCTGGTCGTCGGTATCGCAAACAAACGCCTATTTATAGCGACTCTTGGATCCGCTGTAGATCTGCCGGCGATTATTCAGGACAATTCGAGTTACGCGGGCGAGAGACTCGTAATCCTCGGCCGCAATTTACGGATAGTCGGGGAAAAATGGAGCGACGCCGAGTGAAATTCGGTGTGAAAGGGCAACAGTTCATCGTGCGTCGAAGCCACGTGGAGGAGCGCAATGGAGGCGCCACGTTTGAACGTACGCGTATCGTCGAACAAAGAGCTTCGACGATACGCGTTTGCTTACTTATCCTTCTTTTCCTCCCCTCGCGGCAAGCCCTTCTCATCCCGATTCCCATGGGACTCTCTCGCTTTCTCTCGCTCGCTCTCCCTTCGTTTTTCCATCTCTTTGTCCTTAGCATTCTTTGTTTGGCCCTCGCTCTCTCTCTCTCTCTCTCTCTCTCTTTCTCTTTCTCGGTATTCTCGTTTCTTTGTCCCACTGACGATTGTTTTCGCCTCTTTCTCCTCCCTTTCTTCCTTCTCGCGCACCTCGCTCTTTCACAGCGCTGTATAATACACCACGTCCATTCGATTTGCGATGCATGGATGTCACGCGTACCCGGTATCGACTGGTTATATTTCTTTCGCGGGATATACGCGCCTCGTTTGTCGCACTTTTCTGACCGGGCCTCGAATTATTAATCCTGCCTTACGGATGACAACATAAGATGCGAAAATAAATCGCTTCTTCTCGACGAAATTATCTTTTTATGCAGTTAGCTTAAATGAGATTTGCGAGAAACATTATCGCGACAGCTCGAGTAATTGCTTTTGCTGGAAGAGGATCAGAATTTTGCTTTCAATTAGCGCTTCTCTCCGGCGTCATTGTAATTCGGAACTACTTACGAGTTCGCAACATCCTTCGACTATTGTCCTACTCTCGCTTGTGTAACATCCGTTATGCACGACTAACGGCAACGACAAAAAAACCCAAATTTTTTGCCCCGAGCGTCGATTCAATGGCTCGACTCCTCTACGCTCGAATATATCTGTATCATAAAGTACGGAGTTTCGAGGAAACGTACATGATACACACGTGTAACGAGGCTTATGTGCGCGTACTTTCTAGAGACTCGTGGAGGCTTCTATTATACGTACGGCAAAATTGATTAGAAACGGACGCAACGCCTTTCTCTACTAAAACGCGCCGATGGAAATTCTCGCTACCGCACCTGGAAATTTCGTTCCCACCCGCGAAGTATCACCGACGTTAAAACGGACGAGAATTCGAACTACCCGTTTTTATAGGAATTGTGTTGCGTTGCGAACACCGGTGAGCGTTTCACCTGATATACCGATAATGTTTTGCACCTTAATTAATGACCCCTGGCTCCGAGAAATAAATATATACAGTCGATTTATCGACGGTACTTATCAATCGAGTTATTCAAGCTTCTTTTTGCGCCTGGTATTATCTATTTAACGTTTCGATCGAGCTTTCTTGCCGCGATAATAATAAATTAATATAAACACAAACGAATGCAGAGCGAAGTAGTTCGGGACCGAATGAAAAATCGCGTTGCAGTTTAGCCACGTTGTACGGCAATCGGCTTCCCAACCGTCGGAAAAATCTCTACCGTCGACGCTATTTTTCATGCCGGGACTTGTGTATACACGTGCGTGCTCGTATATATTTTAGGTCGTAACAGCAGCGGTCCGCAAACGGAATCTGTGCTTTTTATTATCCCAAAGAATGGCCGGACGCATAAAGGCCGTGGAGAAAGAGATAGAGCGAGCGAGCGAGGGAGAAAGACAAGAATGGAGAGGTAAGAAAAAACACACCCTGTTGCTACTTCTTTCCGAATGTCGTCAAGTTTTACAGCTCTCGAGAAAACTGCATTGCTCGCGGTTCAAGGGAATACGTTGCTTACTTTAATGCGAGTTAAACATTTTTTACGCGTGTGTAAGAAGAGAGCGATAAGTACGAATTAAAATTTTAACTTTTTTTTTTCTTTCATTGGGATTTATCGCGACGAAGTTGCGTTTAGTTTGTTCGAACGCTGATGTAAAGTTTACCGGACTTCGATCGTAATCGATCGTTGCTGCCGTTACATTTATCGTTACGTTTGATCGAGTTGTATAATTTTATTATATTGTATTCGAAACTTTCTCTTTCCGGACACATGGGGTAATATTAAACCAATATTACATATATTTAAGACGGAAATCAGAGAAATATTGTCACGTATTGTAACGTAATTAAAATAAATGACCTGGGCAACTCCCTAATTCCAACGATAATGAATTCTATTCATGATTGGGGTATGGGTAGCCATATTATTACGAAACATTTTTCATTCGAGTGTTGCGCTAAATGTTATTACGCTAAAATTGCTTTATGACCCAAAGTGAAAAGGTCACGCCTTTTGAACAATAAATTTTATTTATATATTTCATTGTCGGTATCGACGGATGAAGGTGTTTTTGGAACTATCTATTAAAGCATAGAAAGATAAATAGAATACTTTGAATATAAATGCGTTGAACCACGGTAAAAAAACGTGCTTTTATCAAATATAATCTACTTTGAATATAAATAGATATTGTACTATTCTGGGAAAATAAAGCTCAAAGGGGTAATATCGTGCCTCGAATCAAAGTAAAAATAACATGCCTTAAAATAAAATTATCTCAATTCCATAAGTCGGCTATAAAATATCCATATTATTTAACATTATTTATCGAAACGTGTGTAGTACACTCTATTCAATTTCCTTATTTGAATACTATTTCCCATTTAACGTTACTGAATTATGAATGCTTGTACTATGGAATATTTTACATATTTCATAAAAATAATGCATATTTTAGAAAGTAAGGCTTACAAGATGTACCTACAAACATTCAATTTTATCTTTTCGTATTAAACTTCCGTCTTTATCCCTCTTCCCAAGAGTTTCATCGATGCCCCGAAGGGTATTACTTTCTCTCTTCCTCGAATACTCGAAAGTGCCATAGATACCCTATAGTAAATATTTAAGGGGTGATAATACTTTATGAATTAGTAATGTAATTATATTATATTTTGTAGTACCGACAATCGGAAAACAAGATAAAATTAATAAAATAAATAAAATAAATAAAATAAATAATATAATAAAATACAATAAAATTATAATTTTAATGTATTCGCATAACTAAATATTTAAAATAGCGTAATTCGCAATATCGCGAATTCTCGGTAAGATAAAAAGTTTTAGATTTCAAAATCAATTTTTAACATCGCGCTCGCAATAAAAATGTCGCTTCCTGTTTAGGATTTTTAGAATAATGTACGATAACAATACTCGTTATTTATTATCGTTAAAAAAAAGTTTTTACATTAAATTCGATTTCAAAATATCGCGTTATTCGGAACTATAATTTTTAACGAGTGCGCAGCTGTCTTTTAAAGGAATATTTAAAAAGCGAGCGCTTTAAAAACATCTTTACGCAATGGTTTACAATGTACGAATTTGAAATCATAGGAATAATTTTTACATCGGTACGATGTTTCCATTCGACTTTGATTTAACGAATGGTTTTCTGCCAGAGATAATATAAATCTCGGCTGAAATTACGGCGGACAGTGGCTCGAAGGTAATACACTTCCAGCAAAGTTTCACTCGAAATACCTTATTGTACTATTTATTGCTTTAGCAGAAAATGTGGAAGAACAGCGGAGAAATATTTGATACGCATCAAGATATGTATCGATATAACACACACCGACGAACCGATCGGACAACTACTTCTTTATGTATACACGTACGCATTCGCGTTTCGTTTCCTGCATTCGAGATACATTTTCCGTTGGACATTCTCACAGAGCGAGTCGGTCAGAATTTTTTTTTCTTGAAATTCATGTTTTCTTAATAGCCTTTCACTGGCATCGCCACCAAAGAGAAGTTTACATCCTCGAAGCGACAGCCGCCGCGTTGCGTCTCTGTATTTGAAAAGTTCATTGGTTTCGCGCGCGGCTCTCGGTCTCGTTCTGCATCGCTAACGCGCAACGCGCTCCACGGATTCTGGACCTTTTATGGCTAAGCACGATCTTATCGAGCGCTAGATGCGCGGACCGAACGAGGGAAAACCGGTACGCGAAGCCGAGCGGCGCCGTTTTCCCGCACTCGGAAGGCCATTATCCGCGAGACAGCGGAGAGAAAACGGGAACGCGAGGCGTTACGAAAAGGAAAACCTCCGTGGAGTCGGAGAGCATCCCCGGGTGTCGCGACCGCCCGCTCCGATCGCAGCGATAACGGAAGTCAGAGAACCTCTTATCTAGATTCGAACAAAGGCATAATAGATCGGGGATCGATCCGAGCGTCGAGGAAAATGAAAAGATTGCGCAAAAATAGGCAATCGCTGCGACTGGTGCGTTTTCTTTCCCCTAGGAACGCCCGACTAAATTTAGGCACGTGCGCGAGGGACCCGCGGTGCCATTCACCGGCTACGCGTATTTACCCGGGCATCGCGTAACGACGCTTCCGCGACAGAAGCTCCACCGCGGTGCCCACGTTTTCACGTTTCATTGATCAAGTCGGATGAAAGAGCGAGCGAGAGGGTCGAAGCATCAGAAGCAGCAGCAGAAGCAGCAGCAGAAGCAGCATCAGCAACCTAGAAAGACGCGAGATTCTGCCACTGGGTTATAAAGTGCTCTGCCATTACCGCTGGATGCGTGGCCTTCGATCCGGAACGTACAGCCCCGCGCACACGCACGCGCGCGCGGTTCTAGTGATCGCAGCACTTTCTTTGTCTAGGACAGATGCCCCCTCGATTTCCTTTGGCCTCGAGAGCTGATATACAGGGCCTGGCTACCCAACCCCCTTCCATTGCTTCCTCGAATTACCCCATGGAAAACAAAATTTTCCTCCCTCTCTCTCTTCCTCGAGTACTGCGCGCTAGTACCGAGCACCGGGTCGACACGCGCGCGTGGCTGTTGCGCTTCTTCCTCCCTCTCTCTCGCTCGCTCGCTCGCTCTGGTTAACGTCGTGTGCGCCTGCCTCGTCCGTACGGGATTAAAAGAGTTTAGCGTTTAGGCGCCCTTGGCTCCGTCCCTCTCGCTCTCTCTTTCACGCGCGCGCGCGCGTACACAAATGCTCGCGTACCACGGGGGGGACGAGTACGAGGGGATTTTTAGCAGCCGCTGCTGCCGTTCGTTGGCCCAGCTTTTCCTTTGTGTGGTGCCCACCGGCGCGATGACTGCGACGCGCGTGCATCGGAGGACGCGTTTCTCTCCCGTCTCTCTCCCGTCTCTCTCTCGCCCTTTGCGCGTGTACTCGCGAGCGAGCGCGTGTCTCTCGCTCTCGCTCCGTATTTACTACGCGTATTCCAGGCACGCATGCTGTCGATCTACTTACACAAAGGAAAAACGATCGTCGTCGTTTCTTAACGTTTTCTCGCCTTTTCTTTACTACTTGGTACTCGATGTTCGTACTCGAGGTTCGTTTTGTTTCGGGATGTGTGCGATTCTTGTCTGGCGATCCCGTAGATAAGATACCGGTGGTTCTTGGGTAAAATTTTGCTTGTGTTTCGTTGGATTTATGCGAGAAAACCATTCGTTTAAACTTATTTAAGAGTTCTCGCCGAGGAAAAAAATGGAAATTCGAGACAAGCTTACACGCGCAATTTCTCGAGTTACCCCGAGTCGTATTTGCGGATCTTGGTTTCAACGATATTTGTATTAGCTCGGGCGGACGCCGAGGATCGCGGATATATCGTTACGCGTATAATTCTTTAATTATCGTTAAATATTTGTCCACTCGAAAAGCGGGAAAACCCTCGTATTTTATGGCATTTCCGCCTTGACGTTTTAATACGCGACTCCAACGTCCAATTCTCGACGGGTGTAAGATAAAAAATTACCGCTAGACTTTATTCGTATATTATGAATGTAGAACGCTAGTCCCCTTTGCGTTTCGTTCCACCGGGCTTGTACCGCACACCCTACTGACCTACTCTCGCAACGCGTTACTTTTTCATCGGGTAAAAAATACGAGCGCTAATGATGGTCAAACAATGTTCTAACACTATGGAAATCATCGAGGAGGAAGGAGATCGAAAACGTCGTTTACGCTTCCTTTCAAAGAAAACATTATCGCTCTTCGCGCTATGGGCGATGTTTCTCTAAATAGATGAAAAGGAAACGCTGTTAGCTCGCATCTGCGTACGAACGCTCCATTTTCTTCCGGTCTATATCTCGTGCGGGGTTTTCCATTCCCGATCGAATCGAGCGAGGCGATTGCTTTTTGGAATTTGCATATACCGTGCGATGTGCTCGGAGAGGTTCGTACGAGCGTGCGTACATCGATAACGGAGAGACCCGAAAGAAAGGTATATACGTATATGTATAGAGAGAGAGAGAGAGAGAGAGAGAGAGGGAAAATTTAGAAGGGGATAATATCCTCTCCGCCTAATATCGGATGGCGCCTGTCACTTTAAAGCCCTTGCGTACGACCCTTTTGCTCAATAATACCATTGAGTTCTTCGCACCCCTGCGTATACGTCGATGAAGAAGAGAAAAAGAAACGCCGTATTTGCACATTCGCGCCGCGTATATGGGACAAAGGGATGACACGCACAATGGGTCTCCGTTTTCTTCGCATAAAATAGATTAACGCACCGTCCTTATTAGCATTTTCTATGAGCTTTATGCCAAAGGTATTCGAGCCTCGCGCGATCGAGTTTTACAATTTTTCTACAAAATATCCGGAGCACAAAGATTACGTCAGGTCGGATAAAGGAAGCGAAAGAGAGATGCGAAAATATTTCCGAGGGCAGCCGATTTTTTTTCAAACTTTATAAATAAGCTTCAAAAGCGTTCCATGGACCGGCGGGTAGGAATTTTAACGAATTTTTATTGTAAAATTTCGACGAATTTTTAAAAATACGCGTCTCATTTTTATGCAAAGAATTTGAATTTCTATATAGATTGATATTTCTTTAAAAGTTTTCTCAGTTTTTACCTAAAGAATATATTTCTACGCTCGAAATCTAAGACAAAATACTTTGTAGAACGAATGAAGAAAATACTCGAAGCATAGAATAAGATTCCGAGACAGATTCGAATGTTGTAATGCTTATGCTACTTCCATTCATTTGAAAGGAATATAACGTTCAAGAATGAATTGTCATACATGAAGCTCGAGCACTGCTCCAATTCTGTGTAGACAATGCACTTTCAGACAGCGGACACTGTGAGAGACAAATTTATTATCTCGTCGACTGTTTTTTTTTCTTCATTTTTTTCCTGCGTCTTACGAGCAGCGTTGATGCTGCTATTCTTTGAACATTTTATGCTTCGTGTTTTAATCAATATGAGTAAAAAACGAGTCGTATACATATTTTTTGATTTATTAATTATGTAGGGGAACGAACTTTTGAAGTCAAAGAGACTATGAAAATAGTATAAATCTAAGTACACATAAAATTTTTTTATAAAGCAAAGTCGTAACACCGTTTTTTACATCATAAAAAAATACAGATGTGTGGGTTATGTTTGACTACTAATTTTAGTATGATAATATCGTGTAAATGGTTAAAGGCTCCGAAGTATTCATTTTACATGTTGACTTACGTTAAAAAAAGTACTCTATGATTAATTAAAATCAAAAGTCTAATTCATTTTTATGCGTGGCGTATTTCATTAGAAACGCGATACAAAAAATATTATAAATTTTTAAGATTTGGATAATAAAGCAAAAATATTCAAGAGGTAGAAGAATTTTAGCATTAAATTAACGAACACTTAAATACTAACATAAAATCATAAAATTGTAAAATTTTTAACGATTAGATTTAACAATTAATTTAGTGTTGAATCTTCGAATTTATAAATGAAATAAACATCGTAAAACTTAAAAAAATTGCGAACAACGAAGCATTCATTTTTCAATATATTCATTTTTTATCTTTTCAAACGCAAAAAATCTTATTTAACTTCTATTTTAATGTCGAGATTTTAAAAATATGTAACGCGAACACATGTATATGAAAGAAATGATAAAAATAATTATAGTTTTATTTTTTATTTATAAAGTATTTGCTTTGAAAAGCGATTATTTTATAAATAATAAATCAAAAGTAGGATCATTAATTCTTAATGTAATCTTACAGTTAAATTACTTTCTATATAAACTTGCATTTGATCCCTTTACTTTAATTCTCCAGAAAGATATATACGAAATATATTTTAATTCGGCTCGTAAAACCGTTTTCCTCGAGGTACATAAATAGAAGCACCGTCGGAAAAGGGACTTGTTACCGCTGCAACATATGTCTAAACGAGTACTACTTTATCCCTTTCTATTTTTTTTTTTTAGTAGACCCACAAGCATTGACCGAATATAGTTAAAAAATTCGAATCACTCTAACAAGCTCAATTAATCATTTCGAAGTAACATCGTAATGGGTATCCAAATTATACGAAGGGATGTTGTCGATTGATACGCTTGTATGCGTAAAAAAAGTGTTTTGCTAACTAATTTTTACTCGTGGCTTATATTTTTTCATTCGAACGATTTGATTACATCGAGTCGTTGGCATTTTGCCGACTACTCTTCGAATTAGAAATATAGATGCGTAATACCAAATATTTTTTCAAAACTTTGCATTTATATTTAGAAACATGTTATGCAAAGTGATGTAACGCGGAATTAAAAACATTTTTTAGTTTTTTAAGATTTCTAAAATATGCAGTATTTCACGTAATACCGCCGAATAGTTATTTTATCGATAGCTTTAGGTATATTTGCTGTATTCGAACACGAGTCTCTCGTTTCTTACTTAATTTTATTATCAATTGTACGTACATATTATTACGGTATATTCTATTCAATTTAATAAATTTAAACACTATTTTGTTACGAAATTTCAAAGACTTCCCGCGACGAGTAAACGATACTCGATTCTAACAAAACTTTAGTTTTCTCGTATTTTCTTTCGAGGTGAAATTCCTTTTACCGTTGGCACATGTTTTGGTTGAGCAGTAGTTTACAATGGGTTTCAAACGTATACGGATTATGTATTGAATTTATACAACGGAGGAACTACGCGTAAAGTATAAAAAAAAAAAAATTTCATAGGTTAAACTTAAAAGTCATACAACAAAAATTGAAGGAGTTTTTATAAGAATTTCAAAATCGGATAATCGGATTGTTTCGTCAAATCAAGAGAAACGTTTCTTTGGCGAATCTCCTGGTAATTTTTTTCCCTTCACCCATTCTCTTCCCCCCTTCGGTGGAATACGAGAGATATTAGTCCTCGTTCTCTTTTATCGCTGCAGTCGTACCACCGGTAGATGAAACCGTAGGCGAGCAAGAAAAATGCACTCTTTGTGTCTGCGTCGACGAATCACTTTCGTTCTCCTTTGTCGAATACTTCGGTCCTATACGTTTCTAACGTACGTAAACACGAACAGTTGTAAGGTTTCCGATCAAAAGGGTTTGGTTTTCACGTAGAATCAAGCGAGGAGAAATATCAAAAAACGTACTTTTCATTTTTCGAATCCTACGATTCGATTGATATTTAATCGTAAATAAACGGAACCGAATGTTTTTTACGGTGTTCTCTTACCTTGATTTCCGAGTCGATTTTAAACACGAAACATAAGATATTTTTAAGCAAATCGAGTGCCAGAAAATTTTGGTCGATGCAGTGTTGTTGTATTCAAAAGATAATAAACCAGTGAAAATTGGAACGAGATTTTATTTCGTGAGAAAGAAACATTGTTCACCTTTCGAATGTGCGCGCAACAACGGTAACGAAAAAGTGGATGAACCAGAGAGAAAACGCGAATCCTGGCTAAGGACTTATGGATCGAGAAGCTTGGGAGTTATTCCAGTACTCGACTGTATTCGAATATTTTCGGTACAACGGCTGGAAACGCGACGGAGATGAAGATGAAGCAGGAGACATTTTTAGTGAATAATAGAAAAACTCGCTGGTTCCGACGTTTACTTCCCTCTCTCTCGCTTCCCAAGAGATTCGCACATGTAATTTTAGGCTCGCAAGGCAACCGCTTCTCAAATTTTCCAGAGGCAGAATCGGCTTTCCAAGTACGCCTCGCGCACTTTACCCAACATTCGCGTGCACTTGTGCCTTCCACCTTCCGATCCGTACGATCTATATTTGAATTGGTATTAGCTTGCATCTAACCTCTCGCGCGCGCGCACACACACGCGCACGCACAGTGTCTCTGTCTCCCTCTCTCTCCGTGTGTTTCTCGCGCGTTATTTTTCTTCCCTGCCGCCTCGGGTTCCACGTGTTCGCCCTCTGCGTCCGGGGCTAAAAATATTTGCCTCTCTTTCTTCGTTTTGCGTGCATGTGTGTGCGCGCGGACGCGCGTGCGCCTCGCTCAAGGTCACGTTAATTTGCAGCAGCTCAGGGGAAGCAGCGGAGAAGAAGACGAGGAGAAGCCGCCGGAGGAGGAAGAGGACGGGATACATCGAGAGGGGAAGGAGTCTCTGGAACTCGGCAGCTGGGAGGCAGAGCTAACACGCGCCTGGGCCTCAAGACCGAGAGCTTCTCCGAGCCCTCCTGTCCCTCTTCTCCCTCTTCTCCCTCTTCTCCCTCAGCCCCGTATTACGTGCTTACGCGTATGCGCGTGCATGTTAAATGCCTCCGCATCTCTTTCTCCCTCTCCCTCTCCCTCTCGATCCTTTTCTTTATCGCGACTCGCACGCGAGTCCGGCCCTGCGGTTGCGTCCGTACTCCCTAGCTCCGACAACTTTCGCTTTTTAAGGGCCTAGTTGCGTCTAAGCTCGTATTCCCTGCACGTTCTCCAGGTGAAGCGGGTAAGGAAAGTCCCATTATAACCTGCTGTTAGAGGCGCTATCCCTCCTCTACAGGTGCTTCTTCCTAAATATTGCCAATTGTCCTTTCTTTGATCTTTTTTCTTTCCTTTCTATCTTCTTTCTTCCGCTCCTCCGTTCGTTGTTGCAACTTTTTTTTCTTCTCCTCGTTCTTCGACAACTTTCATCTGAATTGTATTCTTCTCGTATGAGTTATCGGCAAATACGGTAGAATAGAGTTAATTTTTTCCAACGCGCTTCGCACCGGATTTATCGCGGTGTTCCCAACGTACGGCTGTTGGATGGAGGATCGAGTCTTCCGATGCTCGTAACCCAACAAAAGAGAGAAAAAGAGAGAGAGAAAGAGAGAGAGAAAGAGAGAGAGAAAGAGAGAGGGAGATGATGATATTCCGTAAATGGTTATTACGCAAGTGAACCTATAACCTTAAGTAATCTGTTGTTTACTTCCTTATCGCTGCTCGTAACACCACTTATTTTTATTCAATTCGGAAGATTAGTTTTATCTCGAGGCACGGTTAAACGTATTTAACTTCAGTGGTGAGCTATGTAACGCCACAATGCCTCTCGCCGACTTTTGAACGCTCGAATAAAACGTAATTTAAAAAATATCTCCCTTTGGATCTTTCAATTTTCCGTGGCGAGCGCGTTACGTCTCACCTCGGCGTGCAAAACATTTTTATAGCGATAGGTTCCCTCCGTAGGTCGCCTTAGGGCCCACCACAACCGGATTCTATATCTTATAAGATTTCCGAGAAACGCCCAAAAAGTTCGGCGTAGTTTAGATTTGATTATGTGGGAACTTACGTAATATAGCGCAGGTAAGACTGTGGGAAAGAACACACACGTTTGGGAAGCGCGCACACGTACATCTCGACACGCATCTGCCCCGGTATTAGTACTATATGGGTCAAGCTGCGCTGGGAGAGCTGGTGGCTGTTTTTGAAATTTTATTTTCGAGACCTTGAGAGGGTCCGAAGGAGCCGAGAGCAACAACTGGCTGTGCGTGTGTGGTGTGTACGGCAGAAGGGGCCCGGAGAGCTCGCCTGGAATTTCTGGCTGGCCCTCCTCGCGTTCTCCGCTTTGCTTTATTTTTCCTATTCGGGATACTACACCTATATGCGCGCGTTGTGCGCGAAGGAGTTGAATTCGTGAGCCTCGGCCGTTCCCTATACCCGCGCACGTACACAACTTTATCTCTCGAGGCAATTATTTTTATCGCGGTGCGTTACTTTCTTTTCAATGAAATCTATCAAAATTTAATTACTTTCGAAGAGCCAAGACTCAAAGCGCGTGCGCGTACGATCGCGACGATCCCTATGCAAATAAATCCCTCCGCGAAAAAATATGTATGCCCGTACGGCCGTCCAAAGTTGGCCCTCCAGAAAACGACGATAAAACCTTTTCACTCCAAGTATTCCTAACCTCTCGGATTGACGACTTTAAAATCTTACGGTTAATATTAGGATTTACGGACATTTAAATCCTCGTTATTAATATTTATCTATACGATTTTTTTAATATCGTTCTCGAACGCCAAATTTTAAATGCGCGCCTCGCGTGTAAAGCTCGATACAAAAAGTAATGAAAACGAAGGTTGTAAAACTAAGTTATAAATATTTGAAAATTTATGCATTTCTTGGTTTTTGTGTATATTTCGTGCTATCGAGAGAAGCAACTCTGATCGGAAAATTGTACAACGATGTCTCGTCGATTCCGGAACAAGATTATAAATTCTAGGCGTCGAGTGATTTAAAAAAACGGTAAATACTCTTTAATCCGCGGGAAAAAATGCGAACGCTCTTCTCGACGTTCGAGTTAGGCGCGAAAGAAAAAAATCTCCTCGACGCGCGCATAGACAAAATAAAAAATTCGGCTCGACAATTTACCGAGCCTTTATTTCGATAAATTCACAATCAGGATACAAATGAGGGTAAAATGCTTTCTCAAGACTGTCGAGTAAACGCTCGTTTCTCTTGATTTCGAGAGGCAATCGAAAGTTCGCAGACGTTCAAGATGGCCCCTTGATTTGGGCATGGCGAGTCTCCAGGGTGGAATAAGCCGTCCCAGCGAGCGACTCCTACTCCGGGTGTCTCGACAAATGCGCGGGTTCAGCTCCGAACATCTCCGGCTTGCCCCTGTTCTTTGGATTTTCCCTCGGTTTTTACGCGGAATGTTTTAGCCCGTTTAATGCCGCTCCGAACTTTCTTGCTACTTCGTTCTCGTTATCTTTTATAAAAATACTTTAATAACAGAAAAAAGAACGTTCACCGGATATCCGAAAGTGAGCGTTTGCTCCGAACCAATGATCCGTGTAACATTGATGTTTCCTATGAGTAATTGTACGTAGTCATTGTAAACGTATTTTTCTTCTTTTGACATAATCGATCGATGTTACGTGAATGTAATCTTTTAAACAATAATAAAAAAATAATAAAAAATTGTACCGATATTTTGCGATAATTAAATTACTTACGAAAGATATCGACCAACGGTTAACGTATTTAATAGAATTTTTAAAAAAATAATACGTACTCCGAACCAATAAAAAAATTAAAACTACGTTCGAAGCAACTAAATTTTTTATCTTCTACCTGCGAATACTATGTTTAGTTTTTACACGCATCCTTAATTTCGGCGTTTAATAACCGAATAAACAAAAGAAATTTATTTACGCGCGAATTCGCGAAAAATAAACATTGCGCAATCGAGTTTCAAAACTTTTTTTAACAATATACATAATGTGTATTATATACAATTATCGGATCAACTCGTGCCTTGTATCATAAACGCATACGTGTGTGCGTTGTTCGTGTGATGTAGAGAGCAGATAACGCGACTTTCCACTAACGATTATACCCGAACGAAAAACCGGAATGCCGAGATGCAATGAGCTTCTGGTTGGTAATTTTTGATGTTGTAACGCGAACAGGAGTGAAAACGCCGTGCAAAATTTACTCTTACGTTACTATCGTATTCATCGAGCTTTTTTTATTATCCGATTATAAAGAAGAAAAATGTACTGAATGGTGGGTTTCCGAAAGAAAATCGAAACAAAAACTTAAAAACTAATCCATTTGGATTTATGCGGGAAAAATTAATAATCGAAATAGATTTCCGCGTGTTTTACGATATCACACTTGTATACGTAATACAGCAGATGTTCTTCTAAACCGTATACTATAGTTAGTGTACACAATTATAGACAAGGAATAACGGAACACGTGCCTTAAATCTTAGAAGCGAACATTTTGCTATTTTATAGGGGTTTTCGAGGTCGGTAATTATGATTAGAAGCTAAAATTTCGGATTTAAAAATAAAATTTTATAATCTATCGGAGCGGCTTGCGAAAAAACTCATTTGCCAATTTTAGGTTTTTTTTAACGTGCTATTATATTTTCATTTTATAGCTCAAGCGCAAATAAAAACGAAGGTATTACGTTACCGTTGATCTAATTAGTAAAACTGATCCAATGATTTCGTAGATTCAATTATTTCTAGCTCTAAAATCGAATACGTAGTCGTAAAAAACTGTAAAGCAAACAATCGCGAGTGTAAAAAATTGCGAATAAATCAGCATAGTTCCGCTTTGCTAATGATACGAGAAGGAATACGAACCGAAAGCCACTCGGGAGTATTTCTTCCTTCCTACGTACAATACGCGAAGTGTAACAAAGGCACAGCGATCATCTTGATTTTTCTGCTCGACGATCTCACTGCAGTTGGTTGATTACAGACGCCGGGAGCCCAAAGGTCGATCAACAATAAAAACCCGCGGTAGATCCGGTCGTGAGATGGATTTCCGGCACAGCTGGCGGCGCAACCTGACCCGTTTTACGGGCCGCCGAATTTTCGAGCCTCCTCCGGTACTAAGTTCGCTCGACAATCGCAATGTTTACGCCTTCGGACTACGACCACGGGAAAAGCTCCTGTAATCCTGTTCTGTCCGGTGCGAGGCTTTTCGATCGGCATAGACCGAAGTTACCGTTTCTTTCGGTTCAGACTCAGCGATTTAAGGATCTTTTTACTTTTGTATTTTTGCTTTTTCCCATGAAATGAAAATTGTTCTGCGTTGCTTTACGAAAATTCTAGGAGGGTATTACGTAATGGTCTGTTTTAAATTTTAGATTTTTAACGGAAAAATGAAAATTTTCTTTTTTTATCACTTACTAATTATCGATACACGCTAAATTATTCCTTGGCTAGAAGTTAATTTATGTACCGAATTGATATGCACCTAATTATACTTTTTTATGTTTATTCATGTCATCGATGTAAATAGTAAACGATATTGTATAATTATATGTAAATAAACGGAATTTCGTATTGTATTATATTATTTTAACGAAGTAAGTGGAAAGAATACATCGATTTCATACGAGTACACCGGTATTAAATAAATACGACATAATACAATAATTATGAAAACTGATTGGGTTTTATAACTGCTTAAATATCTCGGTGAATGTTTACGTAATTTTCGTAATCTTGTCCAATTTGAAGTAATTGTAAAATGATGCGGAGCATAAATAACTCTCGTAATAAATACTAATAACACGCGAAAAAATTGTATAATTTTACAACAATGTTGGACTCTTGATAACAGTGTTTCGAACGATCCGTAATAATGATTTAAGATACGTATCACCTAAATTATGATAAATTGTTTAAACCGGAATTTTTTTATTAAATATCAGATAATTCTTCTTCTATAATTTTCCTGTTCTAATTTTTACGTTGAATAATTCCCGATGCCAACGAATAACTCGAGACCGATATCTTTTCCTGTTTATTCATTGTAAAAAATTATTTACCCATGCGTGTTTGTCAATTAAAGACCAACAATTGTACGTCAACGATATATTTTAGTGTAATTTGAAATATATTTGACCGGTGGTTGTTTTATTTAAGAAATCACTTGGTAATCGATACGTTTAATCGTTTCGCACAAAAATATCACAATTATTCCTAAATCAATCAATTTCACCGTGTCAATATTTAGTCAGAATCGATTCACGATAATTTGATATATTATCCGACAACGTTTTTATTCGAGAAGTCATTATATAACCTAATGGTTATATATACATCGAGTTTATTTACCATCCAGGGAAAACCTCAAATTTATATACATATTTATATGCTACAGTTCAAATAAGTCCATCTGCATTAACGGATATTATATACGCGTTACGCAATACAAGTACTATTCATAAATATTTAGCGACTTTTTCTTTTAACGTTAACTTTGTACCAAACGCACGCAAGTCCAGGCCAAACAAAAGCTTGCTCCTATCCGGAATTTTAATTATAAGAGGCAGTAGCTTGGTTTCGACAAGCACGCTGACTCGAAAGGTGACACCTGCGCAAACGACTTTTTTGTTAGTCACGTGATAGCCCGGGGATTCTTCCTCCCCCGTTCTCCCTCTCTCTCTCTTCTCTCTCTCTTCTCTCTCTCTTCGCTCTCTCTTCTCTGTTTTCCCGCCTTCGCAACGTCGCTGTCGAGAAGCTTTGGTAATAGAATACTACGTCGTAGGTAGGGTGTACATAATACGCAAATAACAAAGTGATCGAGTAAAATTTTTTGCCCGTTGGAAAAAAATGAAATTTAATTTACGACTCGACGCAACGATAAATTTCTCGCAGTTGCTGTGGTTTTTCCTAGTTTCCCGATATCAATCGCAGAAATATTATTTTGTTAAAAAAGAAGGTTTGCTACAGGCACATTGATATTCGCGTAATTCTATCGCAACGGTTTCCTTTGCGAATTTCGTAACTAACGTTCCCCGACAGCTCGATAATAAGATTTTATTTCAATGAATCGCTCGCTATAAAATTGCACCTCTTTTCATGAATTTATCATGACTCGTATACGAGAACGTCGTACGTATGTGCCACGTTTCACGTTTAGCGCTCGCGGATACATTCGTACGCGTACGTCGCGTGTATTTCGTATTTACCGCGATAAAAAGAACTTTCTGTCGGTATACGGGCTAGAATCGTCTCCCTTCTCGCAAAAAACCTCATTCTCGAATACAAAATAAACGTCGAATTCGCTGCGCTCGGCTGAATTCGATTTCTGTTTTTCATTGCATTAAAAAGTACGTGAACAGCTTAATAATGAAAATTTCGCAAATTTCAAGGCTCGCTTTCTGCACTCGCGCTCACGAAGCAACGAGGCGATGTTCGGCGGTGTTCGGCAATCCCGCAGCCCAAAGCTCCCCTCGAAAAAACTTGTATCATTGTTCTCCGGCGTAATATCAATCAAACTCGGCGAGAAAAGTACGTCCGGTCCTCGTTTCAGCAGTGATTGCTCGCAAGCGACAACCTCGCAAAAGTCATCGAGCCTAAATTATCCATAAGTTGTAATTGACAGCTCGTTCGAGCAGCCAGTAATTTTTCCTTGGCCCGATCCGGCGAACCTCGTCTCCTCGTCTCCTCGTCTCCTCGTCTCCTCGTTCGTGCGCATAAAGAGCTCGCGACGCTCGAGATCTCGGCGTGGGGTCGTAGTACATCTGCGGAGGCAGAGGACGCAGTCGACCCCCGCGGCGCCGATCGTCGAGGGTCCTCGAGAATTGCCACCCCAGTCATTACTTTGGCATTAACGAGGGATGATTTCCCTCCCTCGGCTCCGCTGTTCTCGATGGAAGTGCCTCGGGCCGGCCTCCGCTTAGCCCTGCGGATTACGCAAAATTCGCGCACGTACGGATTCGCCCTTCTGTCGTGCTCTTAAAAGTGGAGCGTCACCGAGAGAGGCTGGGACGTCGGCAGGAGGGCAGTGAGGCGTTCGGAGACCGAGAAATTCGCTATCGCGGAAGTGGAAGTGGACCAGGCTTAAGAGATATCGACGATTATCGGAATATTTATCTTTCTGCTTGGATTCTTGCGAGCGGTTCGATAGCCCAAGCGTAAACGTACAATAAAGCGCTGTGAACTAGGCCTTTAACTAGGAGATGTTTGCTCGTTGCTTTTTCGTCTTGCTTCGTTTTCCTTCTTCTTCTTCTTCTTCTTCTTCCTCTTCTTCTTATGTTTCTTTCTTTTCTTTTTTTTCTCTTAAACTTTATTAACCGTTTATAATGTATTCTCCGGAGGAAGTGGCTTATCGCGTAATAAAAACCACTGTTCGAGTGATAAAGTTTTTTTTGAATACTGGCTTTTTATGAATTTGCGTAACTGGATACCGATAGAGACGAAGTACCATTATACTATTATAAGCCAGTGTAAAGAAAACGTAGAATTCCGTAACTTATAAATAATTTTAGACCTCTGAGATGGTTACTTTAATTTATATTTGTACAAGGAAATTCAGTACTCTGAAGCTTTTCCTGGAATCTGGTCGTTACAACTTTTAGAACTTCAAATGAAAGAGAATGTAATCCGTACGGAAAGCAAGAAAAATAGCATAAAATGAATTCGTATGGTAAAAGAATTCTTTTATTATTTTTAAAGTCTCGTAGTGTATAAAAACTTGTGAAAACCATTTATTCTAAAGAGAAATCGATATATAGACGTGCGCTGATTTATCGACAATTTTATTAATAATATAAATTTGTTTATGCCGACTTTTATATATTAATAAAATAAGAATTTATCACATTCAATATTTTATCAAAAATCTCGAACGTTCATCGATCGATATACTTTTTATTTTACTATAGTTTTAAATTTATAACCGCGTAAATTTTGCACAAATCGTTTATGAGATATATAGTCTAGAATATATTTAATAAAAATTATAAAATAGAACGTTTAAAATAGACTCGGTTTGTCCGATGATCCCTTCTTCGCTTAATTTTGATATTTGCTTCATATTTTCAGAACAGATTTTGATACAGATGATATTTTTCTAATTAGTCGATTTCAAAACAGTATTTAATAAAAGATTGGTTCGCGTTGCTCAATTTATTCCAGTTTGTTCAAAATTAAAATACAACGTTTAACAATGGTAAATTTGCCAAGAAATTTTATTTAAAAATTACTTGTAATTTTATCAAGAAATAATTGGGATAAATTATTTTTATTTTAATCGTTTATACGAGTGCAATAAAACGTTCTAATCGTAGTAATTGTTTGTAGATTATATCAATAATTGCCTTTTAATTTCGAATTAAAAAAATGTTCATAAAGACGATTAAAAAAAATCTTAGAAATTGAGTCGTACACGACAATAACGGTAATATCATTATCGTGTATATTTTATTTCACGAGCACCCGATTAAAGGATTAAAGCGTGCAAATTAATAATAAAAGTTTTTCTCCGAGAACTAAACTAGGTTAAAGTATTACGTTTGTTTTTGTAGACGTATGACTCATTAAACATTGTTCACGGTTTTCTTTTACTTAGACAACATATTTTACGAATACAGTTCAGTTGAAGTTTACGAGCCTTTTTCTACAATATGCCAAAACATTTTGGATTCGAGAATTCTATTTAACCCATTTTTCGCGGTCCCAACATCGACATTCTTTTTCAAAATAAAAGGCGACAATGAAAACTAGGCATGAAATTACATTGAAAAGAAATTTAACAAGTTCTACAAGTATCGTATTACCAGTATTTTTAACCCCTCGCAGCGCTTAATCCGAAAAATTTTCAACATACTGCAATCGAATGTTAAAGAAAGCAAAGAATCACAAAATCGAATGTTTCATTGTGAAGCTTTCATTCGCTAAAGGGATCCGTGGATACGTTGGCGTTCATTGACCCGTCGAGTCCACACGAGCTCCTGTTTTTTACAAAGAATTTTCCACGTGGCCTCTTAGGGTCCGAGGGGGGGAGGGGGTGGTGGCGATGGTGGCGGTGGTGGCGGCGGAGGTAGGAGGCGGGGAGGTTGTCCAAAGATTTAACGCGGCATATTGCACACTGTGCTCGTTGCAGCTGTTGCGATTTCCGGGCATGAATGGCAGTTGGGCGAATTGTTGGCAAATTGCATATTTCCTCCTGCCGGGATATATTATACCTTGTTTTATCCATTCGCATTGCGCATATCTGTATCACGGACTCGCGTTAAGTGTATCCCCTCTCCCGCACTTGTAAATTATCACTTCAAAATCCGAACGAGAATGTTCCGAAACACGACTCCGTAGCTCATCGAGCGAGAACACGATTGTCCCTATCTATGTATCGAGAAGTAGTTTTAATTCGATTTCTCATGCTCGGCTCGTTCGAAGGAAAGTAGAAACAGCGTAAGCAGTTCGAAACGTCAGTTATATCAAGTTTTTAAGGACGGTCAATTTTGCTTAGGCGAGCATCGTTTCGAAGTCTTTGGACATTTTTATCGATCGCGATGAAAAATAAATAAGATTGAATTTATAAAAATCCCATCCCATCCATCCGATTCTCTCGATACAATATTCAAAGATATTTTAGACGGCGGAGTTGGAGTTATTAAAAAAAAAAAAAAGTTCGATAAAAACGAGCCGTAAATAAGAAAACGTTACAGCATCATCGCAGGAAAAAAGAGAAATTTTTATCGCTTGCGGTTTATCTTTATTTCCATTGTATTCAGGTGTAGCCGCTCGTGAGCTGATCAGTAAGCTTTATACGTTCAATTCTCGGTATATGCGTGTTACTTATGACTGCGAATGCGCACACGCGTCGTTCCGAGTGACTTTCCATATCGTGCATACGAATATACAATGAACATAGAAACGTATCAATTTAAAAATTATTTAGAAATCTTTTGTTTAAAGGAATAATTACACAACGAGCTATTAGAATTTAAAAATATCTTTTTTCTCTTTTAAATAAGAAACGCTCTGTTTCCCATAAATATCGGCATTGATTTTTATCCGAATTAATCGTAGCGTGTGTCGAAACGAGAGGTAACATTTTATTACATTTAGTATTCAGAGGTTTTTTACGCGCAAACGTTTACGTCGAAGAGACTCGATCTCGAGAGAAATAAGATTAGTTCGCATCTAAGTGTTCTCGGTAAATGCAATCGATGCATTGGAAGCGAATTGATTTTTGAAAGGTAAATTAGCAGGAATTTCGTTATTCGATTAATAGGGAAGAAGCGATTGATAAATATAGATCAAACGATATTTCCACATAAATTAATCAATATTTGATCGATACTCGGATTCAATTATCATTATCGATTAGTTTTTTTCGTCCTGCCGACCGATAAATATCGTAGGAGAAAGGCCACATTTTCGTTGCTCGAAGGATCGACAAGTTCGCGAACAGGGAATCATCGAATCATCGAATCGAAGTCGATTACGCGTACACCGTACGAGGATCGAGCCTCGGTCCGAATTAAAATCGAAATCCCGATCGACTTTGGTTCCCCGCGAATGATTCCCGGCAATGCCCGTTATTAAAACGAAAACTGGCGATGCGCTCGTTCCGGTTAATATCGAGAGAGCGGGAGCGAGAGAGAAACAAGGAGCAACGGTAGTCGTGGCTTCGTTCTCACACATTCGGACAATCGAGGCTTTCGCGCGAGTAAGACGAGATCGTAAAATGGCTGCGACGAGAAGCGCCGTAATCTCCTTTACGGTCGGCGCGGATGCCCGTCTCGCGACCGACAGGTTCGCGAACCCGATTCGGTTCAATGAGGCACGCGTAATTCAGACTCGTCATTTTTGCAACGCCTCGCAGAAAAGGAGATGCGCGCGGTCGGGTCGAGGGGGAGAGAGAGAAAGGTAAAGCGAAAATAGTTCGAACGTTGCGCGCCAGTAGACGTCGGAGGCGCGCAACTACCGAGGAATGCGCGCGACGAGATGAAAAATACACGTGGAATATATTTGTGAAGAGCCCTTTGAGAGCTGCCCGCGAAGCGCGATTTATGAAGGCTTATTTTAAGAACCAACGCACGATGATAAGTGTACGATATTTTATTTATAATACGGTTTACGAAGAACGCGAGGCGAAACGAGAGAGAAAGAGGAGAGAGAAAGAGTTGGAAAACAATTTAAAGATAATTAATTGAAGAGCTCAGCGTGTTGGGTTACCTATAATTCGTGCGAGATAACAGATAAACGTTTAAAAGTTGTTATCGAGACTACGGTTAATTCACATAATTCGATTCCCCGAAGGCAGAAGACGGAGAGACGGTGAAGTTACTCGGCGCCGAGTGACCGATTCATCCCGCTTAATCGATGCGCGAATCCGATCGTGGAGACGTCCGCGAGCTTATATATTTATCCTGGAAATTCTGAAGGTGCGAAGAGACGCGGACGGAGCTCGACGTTCTATTTGCGGCGTCGAGGGGGCAACGCTCGTGCGCAATGCTACGCGCGCGTTTAGAAAAGCTGGCGGTTGAGAGAAGTGCATCGCGCTAAAACAGAGAGAGAGATGCAACTCGCACAATCGCTCAGGTGTCAGCGCATACCATCCGCGAACTGCCGCCGCGACCTCCTCGACTCGATTCGCGCGTCGGCGACTCCATCGATATCGATCTCCTCGCGACGCGTATCGGCTTTATTTTTCTCCGTGAGCTACGTCGCGAGGAGTTTAGCTGGTGCCGGTAATCGCGACGCTTCATCGGAGTAGAGAATTTTTTATATTTTTCATATTTCGCTCTTCCAATGCCACGATGTTGTTCGGTGCCGAGGCTGAATTTGCATCGTCGTATCGATAATCGTAACGAATTCTTCTACTATTTTACATCTATATTTATGTACGCTTTTTTTTTCTTTCTTGTTTTTTTATTGTAAACGCGTACGTTCGAGAAGACTGCGGTAATTTTATCGGTACATTTTAGTTTTGTACTTCTAAAACGATCAACGCGTTAGGATGTCGATAAAATTTAACGCTAATTTTAATAGCTCGACGATCAACGGATATCTTCTTTTTTAATTTTCCGTATCGACGAAAATATCAAGATCTCTACCAACAATAGTTACGCACGAGGCTTAATTGCGCGATTAATGGAGCGAAACTCACGCTCGCGAGTGGAGTAACGTTTTTAATCGAGTCGGGCTTCCATATACATTTGAGCAGACGTTACCTTGCGTTCATAGTTCTTTAGCTCTTAGCTTCGAATTAAATTAATTTGAATAAACTTCGAGTGGAGTTAAACGAGCTAATTTTTCTCGAGACACTCGCGCGCAAATTAGAGAAAAGTAAGCGTCTCGGTCGCGTATCTCGTGAAAATCCGTGGATTCAACAAGTGCCTTTTTAGCGCGCGTTCGAACGACATCTCGTAACGAGAAAAACGCGGCGAGTAACGACGCGAAGGACGAGCCGAGCATTAAAAGCGAATCGACCAAGTTTCGGGAAATGACCTCCGCCTCGTTAAGATTTACATAACGGGCGTCGATTACGAGCCGAGCAATTACGAAATCGGCACGCGAAAAATCGGACGATCAGCGGTTATCTACCCCATTCATCCCCTCTCCGAAACAGTTAACACTCCCATCGCCGTTGTGGCAAAGTGCAACGGCCCCCGAGCGACAAACTAGCTCAAGGACTCGGAGTGCATTGGCTCCTGTGCGTGAGTTTCCACGTGCATCCTATCGTAGCCTTCGACTCCTCGTATTTTGCCCCGAAGGCTTTTCAACTTCTTCCTTCTCCGCTCTCCTCTCGGTGCCAAGGACTTTACGCCGCGACTCTTAACTACCGGAGGAATAAGGCAGCATCGAAGTCGACCCCTCGGTTCGTTCGTGCAAGGGTTCGCCTGGTTATAGCGTTCGGTCTTCGTCTTCCAAGCAAGGGTTCGGTAATTCTGGGCGCGTCTTGGCCTCGTCGCGGTTACACCGAGGATTTAGGACAGGTGCGCCCCTGTGGAACGTCTGCCGGACACGCGTCCGTGGTTTCGTACTCGTGGCTGTTAAGGCGTGGCTGCAAAGTGTAAGGCGCTATCCCCGAGTATCGAGTTAAACGTTATTGGCTTAACTCTTTCCTCGTTAGTCGCCTTCGTAACGATGTGCTACGTGCCCCCAAGATGGATTGGCTCGTGTTCATATCTTCGTGTGTATTAACGCGCGGCTCGGGTTCATCGTCTATTTCGTCATCGTGACGAATATTACGTACTTACCGTTTATTGCCCGAAGATGTACGAAACGTCGGTGTTCCAAGAACGAGGAGCGTCTTCGACTCGTCCCTTGTTACGATTCTCTAATAAATTTATTGGAAGGCGCGTTAGCGTACAATCTTTTTAATAGAAAAATTATTCTAACTCGTTCGAATGTTGAACATTGGTATCGTGGAACTCCATTTTTTCCGGTTACGAGGCACAGATGTGCGTTAAAATAAGGGACGAAACGGACGAAACGGACGAATATACTTTGTTATTTATTCGTAAGATATAAAATGAACAGAATTTTTATACGTACGAGGTTTAATGGTTTGTATAATATCGAGTACTTGGCAATGTCGATGGCTTCGTTCGTAACGTTATTTTATTATTCGCAGTCGAATTCATCAAGGACGATAAAAAACATTTCTATTCCCAGTATTCTATCGATTTTTTTAGAAATTTACGTAGATTAAATATACGTTACCGTTTACAAATTTTGTTCCTACGATCAATAACCTGCCAAATAATTAAAATAAGTTCCCATTTTTTCAAAGAGTTATTATAATACGATAAAATAAAAGCTCTTCGACACAATTATTTTGTACTCGCTACTCGAGATCGATATTCGCGAAATTACTCGCGAGTAAACGAACGTCAATTATTTTCAAGGCAAAATTTACCTTTTAGCAACCTTTTTTCTTTCGGCGAATAAAAGCTTACAGTTTCAGATTTCAAAAGTATTTGCACAACTGCGAGCTTTTGTATTTGCTATCGAAAAATTTGACGTTGGCAAAAACGAGGACGGAGCACAAAGAACATCGATATTATTTTATTATTCGTGTCTAACGCAGGAAAAATGTATCGTAAGAAGAGAAAAAAAAACGTTTGTCGAGCTTTATTTCGTCGATACTCGTATCGCTGCGGGAACGCTATTTAAAAGTCCAGAGTTCCAACGTTGCGATTCGTTAGCGATCGGTTCGCGTTGCCACGTCGATAACATTCCGCAGTGTTGTACCGTTAACCGTCCCTTTCGACAAAAACTTTTTTTCGCATCCGAGTAACGTTACGAGCCCGGGAGTAGGAAGTTTCGCGGGAGGGGGCAAGTGAAAGAGGTAAAATCGAGGATAAAAAAAAGACGCGGTTCGACTTCGAATTTTAATGGAAGGGAGATTATATGGACGGGTGGATTTTTTAATTCGTCGACGTAGGCGCGCGAGTGTGGGAGTATCCCGGGCGCGCATTTGGAGAGTATCCAAGCAACGCGAAGAGGGTCGCAAAACCAGAAGAGAACCGAGCGAATTCACCCGGCCTGGGCTTAGCGCACCACTTCAAACGCCTACATTGTCTCTCCGAGGGCTCGAGCGAGACGGAGAGACGCTAGACGCTACGTATTTTATCGGACGGTCGCACGAAAGCGGCCAGCCGGAAAGTCGGAATATGCTCTGAATTTCGGACTCCCTCCCTTCCGGCGACGCGGACGTTATCTCTTCTCGCTGACGCCGGCTCGCAAACTTCCTTTCACCTCTCCCTCGTCGTTTCATTTGAATTCGAAGCGAATGCTTCCGATAAACGCGATGCCAACTTGAATAGGATCCGACGAGCGACGTGCAAAAAAATTCAACGGATCGTTGACGTTTCTCCGCGTTTCTCCGCGTTTCTCCGCGTTTCTCCGTCGAGATTTCGCGCGAGAGTCTAGACGCGACGTTTTTCCGAGAGTTCCCCCGATAACACCCGATGTTTAATATTTGCCCCTGCGATCGTTTAAACGAAGCTGGAGGAGACTCGAGGTAGTTCCTCCTTCGCGGAGAGGCGCGAGCGACTGGATTTTAAAGCACTCGAGACATCTTGATAACGGCCGGGATTTTCAAGGACGAGCGCGACTACTCCACTTTACACGGATTTAGTCCAGCCGAGCTCCGACTACTTTGGAGTTTTGTCTTTCGCTAACGAGTTATCGGCGATGCTTTGTCGTTACGTTGGTGCAGCAATCGTAAACGAATGTGCTCGAGAATTTTACGGTCCCGTCCTTAATGAACCGGTAGTTTCGAGCGAATCTTCAAACGCGAAAGTTTAAAAATTGTTGATATCGCCGTAAGCAAATTGCGAAATGTAACGCGCTATAAAATTAAGATCGTACGAGAGGTTTTGAAATTATTTCGCGTCGATTACGAGAGAAAAGGGTTCGGTATTCAACGAAAAATCTTCACGGATCATTAAATGGCTTTGGCCATTGCTTTCGACCCTCGAGTCTTTTAAAGTGCACCACCACCGAATTAAATCGCTAACCTTACGCGAATTATATGCTTTATTCGTAATTCGAACGTAAGGCGACCGAAGAAAAAGGCCGTGACGCGTTAAAAAATATTCGAATAGTTACCACACGCGAATTCTGCGGGCATATAGTTTTTATATGCCGTATTAGAATTTTAAATGGCTTTCCAGTTGATTCAGTACTACATTGGCGCACTTTCAAAAGCTCGCTGTCTCTTATACAACGGTAACGTAAATTATTCCTCCATCGTTTTTCACGTTCCGCATCCGATTTTCCTCCCACATTCGACGTTTCTTTCCCCGTTTCTCTTTCTCTCTCCTTACACCCGCCTCCATTTCCACTCCTCGAAGGTCCTTATATCCTCGCCCTTTTTTTTCCTTCTGCTTTTTCTCCGCTTTCCCCAAATTTCCCCTCCTCCGCGACCGAGACAGAGACACGTTCGCTACCCCTCGTTGCCTTTGTTAGGCGCCAGGATGACGAGGAAGAAAAACCGTCCATCCCCGAGCCTCGTATGGAACAGCCACTAGTCTGTCCCACTGACCCGCTCATTCCTCCAATCAACGAGCATCTCGAGAAAGAGGGGACGGGCCGATGTCGAGCCTTTTACGCTACTCTTATGCCACCCCAGGAAGGAAGGGCCTTCCTTCCTTCGTCTCTCTCCCTGACTTCTCTCGCTTTCTCTCCCTCTCTCCCTCGCTCCCAATCTTCCTCCGTGTAACCCTCGAATTTTCGCGCACCGTGGGGGTGGAACCAAAAGCGAGCACCTTACCCAGTCACCCCGGTGAATTGCCAGTTAGGGACTTTTAGCTCGGCGTAAGTGAGCTGTTTCGCGTGTCTCCAAGGTCCCAAACATTCATGCACGAAAACTACTAGAGAGTCGTACTCGGGCTAATACAGGTTCTTCCGTCCTCGTTGATGTAAGTACGACTCCTTACATCCTCCGCTCTTTGATATTTTAAAGGACGCGCCGAGAAGGTGAAACGTTGGACGGATTTTATTAATTCAAGGAGGTACGGATAATGCTCTTCATAAATTCAAGACTTACACTTTATTTTACTGCTGCTGAAGTAATTTTATTTGAAACGATAATGCTGTACATATGTAAGCGTGACGGTTATTCTCCGATACAAAATGGAGAAATAAATCACGAGCGATATATTGTCACAGACCTTTAACTTTCGAACATTACAGATATAAGTAGAATCTATTGTAGACATTACTTTTCTACTTTTCGATACAAACTGTATTAAATTTGAATAATCATATATATTCCAATGAATGACTACCTCCGAATTCGTATAAAAAATAAAAAATTCGAGGACGATTTAACGTTATTATAAAAAATGAAGCGTTCAAATTAAATATAAGATTTTTAATTTTTCGATGGTGAATGTATACTTTTTTAAAAAAAACGTTATAAAATTAATACGAGTCAACATTTACTAAAAATTAATGAGGTAAATTCGAAACGTTTTTTAATAAATCATGTTTATAATATTGTATTTTTTAATTTATGAAAATACTAGGATGAATATGTAAATTTTATCGATTTAAAAAGGAAAATGTTCCTGAGAATTTTGATATAATATACAGATAAAAAATGTTAAAATTAATATTACATAGTTTTTTCAACTTTACCTGTAAATATTGCATTATAATTACAAAATTTTTTTAATACAGTACTTTATCATCGATACGAATAAATAATTTTCGATTTTTTTGTTTATTGCGTTTTCAGAATCGATAATTTATGAAATAATGAATTAATCTTTAGTAAATATACGTTGAATTTAACTTGTAATACTTTATGTAAAAAAGTCCTTTGATCGATATGAAAAATAAAATTTACTTAATAAAATTCTTCGCTTTAAAAATAATATTTTAAATTTGCAAAACCAAACTGAAAACATTTATTTTTACAATTTATGATATTTTTCGTTAATTTAATCATTATAGGTTTTTTCTAATAATTATCATCGAACGATAAAAGAAGTTTAAATCTCCATAATTAACAAAAGATGTATGTTTTACGAGTAATGTTTTATTTTTACACGATTTTTGTCAACGTTCAAATAATGGAAACTTACAAAATTCTTTTATGATTTTAAAGAGCGAAACATATATTACATAATTTTGTATCTATGAATAAAGTACTAAAATTTACATTTTTATATTTTATATTGAAAATGAATCTTATCGATTCGCGAATATTTTTAAAACGTACATCACGGGTTTGAATAGAATATCGAATAAGTTAATTGAATTTTCAAAATTGAAATTTTTTAAAACGAAATTAAATTAACGCTTAAAAATACGTAAAAAAAATATCAAGAACGAATAACGTGCAAAAAATAATATAGAGCGTTATTTAAAAAATAATAGTATTTTGTTTATTTTATTTCGAAACATTAATAACAGCTAAAACTGTATATTTTAAACGTTAATTACATTGCTCTAGAGAATATTTTTTACCTCGGTTCCGAGTCGCTAGAGAATATTTTTTTAATACGAAATTTCATTATCCGTCACATTTCTTTATGCATAAAATGACTTTATACAATATTAATCCTTTCAATTCTAATTAAGTCGAGTATAATTAAAGGAACAAGCTTTTAAATTTTGACTGAAATCTTCACGGAATGTTAAAAAATTTATAAATTAATTTAAAAATGTATTAATGCAGTAGTAACGAGCAGTTTGAAACGAATTTAGTTAAAAGGCTCAATGTTGGTAGCAAGTTTCAACTTTATTCGATGATTAATTTATCGAAATCTAACGAACAAAATTAAACTTGACGCACATCGTCTCTTTTTCTATGGTCGAATCGATTTGGCTCACTTACGGACACAACTCCGATCGCGTTCGCACTTTTTCATCGGTCCTCATTATGAAAAGTATGTCCCACCGATGATTTGATCGGTCCAAGATTGAACCATTCAATCAAAGCCCAATTAAATGGCTATCAACTCGTTCGCAAGTATATCCACGCAAACTGGTCTAGTCAAAGTTTCTCTCGACGTTGAGTCTGCGACGAGAGGTAAACACGGCATCTCCCGGGTGCCTAGATCCGACGAGAAACAACTCGTTAGCGACTAATTAGCGCCCCCTGGCAACCCTTTCGCATTCAGTGACAACTTTAATCAATGCATGCGGCGTCCGTTACGGCAGTCGTCGTCCGTCGAGGAAGCAAAACCTTTCTATCACTGTTTCCAGTACTCGCTCAGACTCGAACTCATTAAGCAACTCGATGAAATGCGCCAGAGCACGCGAAATCTTCGTCGTCGGTTCCTCGTGTCTCGGGAACTTGGAGATTTACTTTCGTAGGTAGGAGGAGGAGGAGGAGCGAAATTTACTTGTCGGCGATGTACATAGGCCTCGAGTAGATTTTTTCCGATGCCCCCGGAACTTATTCCAAGTTTTAAATAAGTGAGTTACCAACTAAGAGTTTAAGACGTTGGCTGCTCACTCAAATGGTTTCGGTTTATTTTCGACTTTCCAGATTCCGAACTTTATGGAATTTTAAAATTACTTTGAAACAGAACGACGAGAAAAGAAAAAGGAAACTTTTGAAATGTCTTTGCTAGACTAAATGATCTCTATTTTAATAAATTGACGTCTAATTGGATAGTATTAAGAATTCAATTAAAAGCGTTAAGCTGCTTATTCGATGGTCGAACGAGTATTTCGAACTGCTCTTACGCTAAAAGGGGAAGAGTGGAAAAAGGTGTTTTCCGTTAACGAGGTAATGTTGCGTTTTAACATTAATTAAGTAACAGCTAAATTATCTATAATAAATACATCGTCGTAATTTTCTGGAAAGATTATTTTGGTTCATTTTTTCTAAACCTGCGAAGAAGAAAAAAACATTATCGAATCGACTAATTTTACTTTGCGTCGAGCCTTCGTTGTTATTCTTATTGCGTGTTTTCTTTATTTTACAAAATAAAATAGCCAAGTTGACTGATTCACATAGTAGTTTCAACAAAGTACTAAGTTTACTTGGTTCCGCACGTGCGTCTCTTGCTCCTGAATTTCAAATTAGAATTCTAGCCTTGTTGACTCGGTCGGAATCACTGTTACCGTCGTTTAGTTTTGTATCTCTGCTATCTCTGCACGTGCAACAAACACAGACAGTTGGATGACGAGGAGAAAATAGGACTTAGATATCTTAACTGATAACGTGTACGGAGATGCATTGAACAAATAAAACGAGCTTCTTTGCCAAAGTAAATTCTTCCTAGTTCTTTGATGCAGTAGGATAAAAGTAGGCATAATATTAGGCTTTGACGTACGATATTAAAGTCACCTATTTACTTTTTGAATGACGGGATATTAAAAAATTCCAAAAAAAATTCCAAATTAACGTTCAAAGCAAATCTACTCGACTACGTTTTCCGGTAAATTTCTTACGAAAAGTGTAATATATTCGACTGTTGGTTCAAAGCGACGTCTTTCGTTATAAAATTTGATGATATTTTAATATATTAAAAATACTTAAATAATCGTTACTCGCACGGAAACATTATTGACCTCTCGAAAGATAATAAAAATTCTTTTTCGAAAATCGATACGAACCGCAAGTTCGAAGTTCGAGAGAAAATGAAAAGAAATAAAAATCGAAAATAATCGGAGAGAGGGAAAAGGCGAAGACAGGCGTCTGATGAGGCGTGAAAGCAGTGGACCAATTATTCGAAAGGTTCATCGAATGCGACTCCGGCTAAATATACGAAAGGAAAGTACATCGGAGAAAGTCCGACGAGGAAGGCGAGTCCGAGTCGGGCGTCAATCAGTCCTAGATAATCAGAGTTTGTCCTGGCAGTATTGTCGAGGGCCACCCTGAATCTTCGTGAATGGCAGTTGGAAAAGAGCGAGAACGACTCGAGTAAGTACGCGAAAGAGATAAACGAGAGGGAAAGAGAGAGGGATATCCCAATTATTCTCAAGGCCAATCTCGGTCCGGCTCGTCTAATGAAGACTCGACTCGACTTCTCTCTACCTATTCTTGACTATATTCTTGACTATATTCTTGACTCTATTCTTGTGCTCGTGTCTTATACTCGACCGAATAGAAGGGGATGCGCGGTAATTGTGTAGGATAGTGAAAAGAAATTAAGGAGCGGGATATTAACGATTTTCGCCCTTTCTTTTTTCTTCCTTCCTTTTTTCTTCAGGATAACTTGCTTACCGTGTTATTTTATTTTTTAAGAATCGTTTGAAATTTACACTTATTAACTTTTTACTTTTTTATAAATCAAATTTCAGATTCGTAAAAGTAATGGATTGATGGAGGTCGAATTATGTTTGGGACTTGAGCCTAATAAAAGTTTAACTTCTTTCGCTGGAAAAGATGATTAAAGTCAATTTGGAGGTGAGAAATCGTCGTGCAAAATTTAAGAGTGTTTTAAAAGTCGTAATTCAAATTTAAAATATCTTACGGATACAAAAAAGTTTTACACTTTCGCCATTTTTTAATTTATTTTTTAACTTTTTACAGGATAAAGACGGTGATAACGCGATTAAAAAATTCATTTCGTATAAAAAATGCTTTAATTCGATGTACTAATTATTATTTTTCTCATACATCGTTTGATTTTTCACTGCAATTGTTATTACTTTTTATAGTAGGTGTTAACGTCTCGTAAAAGAATGTAATGGGAATTCTTAAAGAAGGTTTTCAAATTATATTTGTATAAATAAAATAAAGACTTCTCGACGATTTTCAACAATTATCAGTATATTTTACAATCGTGATATTTTAATAAGTTTTATCGTGCGTAAATCATGAATTTTAATATTTGATAATGTTATTACTTAAAATTATTTCATTGATAAAATGCATACAAAAATTTGTTCTTCGTATTACTTATTCTACAATAATTAATGTATATGTTATTTTGTAAGATTATAAATCACGTGGAATTCTACAGATTAAAATAAATGAAAATAAAATTTAAAAGATATAAAAGTATTTAATGCTACTTTATGTCGAGGTATAGAGATTTTAAAATTAAAAATACTATTTAGCTGTTAATTAATGTGAATTTTGATACTCGAAAGCGAATATATCTTAACAATAAAACATTAATTTACTTGAATATTCGCAGGAAAAACTTATTTTCTTCGATAAAGAAAATAAGTTTCACCTGATTAACAAAGCAGTAAAAATTACAAAATACTATAAAGAAGTAAATGTGCTAAAATAAATATATATAAAATCTCTTTCTCTCGGTTATTTTTAGTAATAGGTACATTGCAATTATTGAAATCTATCAAAATAAATCTTGCTTATATTCAACTATAATGAATTATTTTTGCAATGTACAAAGTATTGAAATGTCATCGATATCTTGTACATTAAGGTTTGTTTAATTTACATAAGAGAATTTCTAATCGAAATAGGTCATTTTACACCATTAAAGTGTTCATTTAGCAGTTGAATACAGGCTTCATTGAACATAAAATATTCTTATTCACATTATATACAATGTAGGAATACTTTCTATCTTTGTATCGAAATTTTTGCAGTATAATGTAGAACGTTTTAATACTATGCAAATTCCTATCATATTCTGTTCTCGATACGTAAAGAGATTTATTAGGTATCCTAGGTTAGCACGTGTTCTTCTAGCTTTGAAGGCAGATGATTTTTCTAAAAAATTTATACCTCTTTATAAGATTTAAGTAAACATAAAACCGACATTTTATGGTATCTACATGAAAATGAAAATTTGCTCACGTATGAGAAATCCAGACAAGATTAATAAGCCGACACGATCATAAAGTATTAAAAATATAAACGATAGACTAAATTTATTATTTATTATTTAAAAACCTGATCTAAAAATTGAATAATAAAGGAACTAAAATGAAAAATCGAATCTTGTATTTGAATTTTACGTCTAGTCTTTTTAATTTATTAATATTAAAATTTTTTTTAGCTCATAAATACCTATTTTAATAAATATTTTAATAGCCTAACGCATATAACTATTACTTAATACAAATAAGGAACGGTTGAAATAACAATACTTATTATAAATATTATTTTACGCATAAATTCTTCTTTTCATTATTCGATATTTTATTGCCGTTTCGTACGTAGGTTGTATTTTACATAATCTCAATCATCGAGTTATCGTTTATTTATAGATATTAATAAAAGAATAACTTGGAATAGATTTCACTCTCGAATCATCGATAAATTATCTCTGGATAAAAAGCGTACGAGAGTTCGCTGATAATTCCGAAAATTCTCGTTTAATACAAAAATCATGGCCAACTTCCCCAACGATTGTTGGATGGAACGCGCAAAATTCGCTATATAATTGGAAAAATTTGAGCCGGTGAAAGATAAATTTCCTTCTCCCATTCATCGTCGTGATTACACACATTAATTCGACGTAGTTCACTAGAGCAAAGGCGACTTACGGCCAAAGTCGGAAAGCTCGAACTCCTCGATTCGCGTTGAGCTTTGCAGAGCACCGCTTCAATATTTGGCCGGGATAATGTAATTTCTGACCGCACGCGTGGCCCTCGAATTCACTATGCCGCGAGAATCCATTGCTCGCGATTTCGAGGGTTTGCCGTTTTCCTTTGGCGTGCTTCGTCGGGTTCCGGAAACTTCGTACCCGTGCTGCTTACGTTGGCTCGCCGACGGAAAATTATCTTTGTCAGAGCTGAGAGTTTACCGTTCCCTGTTTACTTTCACTTTCGCTCGGAGCTTGCGCTGCTTGGCTGGAAACTCGAAAAGCTCGTTTATAGCGGCGCGCGGTAGGCGCTTTGGTACACGGCTAAATCCAAATATTTACGAACAAAAATCCTCCTATGCATCTGGAGGAGTCGGTGAAAAGGAAACGGAAGCTCAGCCTAATAAGCTTATCTGCTTTCAGCGCTCGTTCGTTTCGAGATTTGAATTACAACGGTCGCGGATTCCCCAACCGCGGAACAACTTATTCCCTCGTATAATAATCATCTCCTCGTTCCATCCGCTCCACCTCCGGGGGGATTTGGATTTTGGATTTTAGATTTTGGATTTTGGATCGACCTCGCGAAAAAAGCTCACCGATGGTTTCGTCGAGGTGTTGCGTCCGAGTGTCCGGATGTATGACTCGGCGTCCGATGCGTGCGCATGTGGGTCGTAACCTTGGCGCCCGCTACCGATCGGATTTTCGATTCATGCGCCCGACGACGATGGAGCGAAAGTAATGCAAGGGGCGAGACGCCGCGACGCCGCGGAGTCGAGTTTCGTTTTCGACCTACACAGGCACACTCGAGCGCGTGGACACGTGCGGTGGGCGTTTCGTTCCCCTTCGCGAACGCCCTTCTCTCTCTCTCTCTCTCTCTCTCTCTCTCTCTCTTCCTCTCTCTCCCTCTCTCACTCGCTCTCTCTCTTTTTGCAAGCATTTTCGCACCGACGCTAAAAGCGAAAGCGATGCTGCGGAACGAGGGGAAGTTCCGAGGGCCCTTCGAGCTTTTGCCTGGCATTTGTTTATTTGGCGAGTAACATGGCTGCCCGTCAAATTAGCCCGGACTTGACATTTTTTTTTCTTTTTTTCGGGAGATCGAGAAGCAGTGCCCGAGTAATGTGCGTAACGGAGAGGCGACTGTCGAGTATCGCGTGCTGTATTTTTTAGTGGAAGATGCGTATACTTTTTTATAGTCTCGATTAATGTATGGACCGAGCTGACCCTAACCGAGCGCTTAAATAAATGGCTTACAATCATACACGGTTTATATATATATATACATTTATTCGAACTAATGACGGTTCGTCATAAGCCAGAGCACAGGGACAGTTATTCTGCCCGGTTCGCTTGTATTATCTTATTGTATTATGGCTCGAAGGCCAATAATACGGTTAATATACATATATATTTATATAATTCATAGAGACGTTTTAAGTAACGGTAATATTTTCTATCACTGGGTGTTTATTTTATTTCAATTCAGAAACCGCAATGGTTTTCAAAGGAATGCAAACTTAGTAATTTTCGTTTATTTAATTACGCGTGTAATTTCAAATGTAACGTAAAATATTTATACAAAATTGTGAATCGTACTGCCAACGACGATGAAAAAAAATGTTCAATTTTAAAAATTTGTATTTAGTCGTATGAAGAATATTTTCTTCTATAAACTATATTAAATTACGTTGAACCATCGTACCTTTGATAATTATACGAAACAAGATTACGAGTTACGAAATCACGGGTCGAAATTTAAAATTACAAAGTTTACGAAATTCTTGATATTATGAAGGTTGAAAAATTTAATTTAGCGTAAAATTAGCTAATTTGAATACTAAATACAATTTCGATAAGTTGGTTATTTTTTCGGAAGGCAACTCGTACGAGTTGTATACATTTTTAAGTACATATTTTTTTATAAGATGTATCTCGCAAACGATAAGAAGCATCCGGTAATTTTTACCGCGCTCTCGAATAAATCCAAATAATATAGGTACAGTACGGGCATTACACGTATGTAAATAAAGAGTTTGCTCTTTTTGCATACGGAATCGAGCGAACACGTTACGCATTCGGAAAAGAAGCTAATCCCCTATCGAGTCAAAGGCGGCATCCGATCCTTCAATTCTCTACACGTACTCTCCAAGTACACAAATTCATCTCTCTCTCCTCTCTCTCTCTCTCTCATTCTCTCCTACGAATCCTGCGCGAAATTCTCAAGCGAAATAAACAGTAAATTTTGATTATCGAACGGTTACAGCGGTGACGCATTCGCTTATAGGGGAGCGCACTCCAACCTCGTCCCCCGGCGCGATAAGCCGACGCACAAGTACGCGCGAATTCTCAGCGGCAGCCCTTTCGCGAAATCAGCCCCGTGCCTCGAAAGCCTCGGTACGTCGTATGTCACGGGTGCGCACATTCGATCCGCGTAGGGTAATCTTCTCGTGTGTCGTACATAGTAAACCGCGCGCCTGTGTGTAAGTGCCTGCGGGAGTTTGCGCACACGGATTCCTATCGGCGAATGTATAATCGGGCGTTGTTACTCCGCAC
This sequence comes from Dolichoris vasculosae, assembly GCA_018907195.1. Taxonomy (NCBI): domain Eukaryota; kingdom Metazoa; phylum Arthropoda; class Insecta; order Hymenoptera; family Agaonidae; genus Dolichoris; species Dolichoris vasculosae. The sequence continues at coordinate 24,804,755 of JACCHY010000002.1, forward strand.
AATCGTAGGCTCTTAAAGGCGCGCGACGCGCATGAGAAATGAACGCGGTGCGGACATATGTGCAGCCCTGGGTTCGTTCGTCGGGGTGGTTTTTTCCTCGTGCTTCTCCAAGACGAAGTAAACGCGGAGTTTCATGGAGAGCGTTTTAATTTTTTTCCTCTTTTTTTTATTTTAGGTGGCGTTGGTTGCGCCAACGTCGCTCGTATAAAATTTAGAGTATATCTATAAAAGGGAGCTTTGGAGTAAAATTAGTTAGGCTACTATATAAACGAAATGGTTGATTTTATAGATCGTGCCGCGGTTGCTTTTTAAATTGCTTTTGCTTCCCGGCAAGCACTTAATTCTCGCTACCTATAAATATAAAAATTAGCATATCAATAATTAAAGGGAATAAAAGTTTCGCGACTGCAAAAACTACTCGGGATTCAACGAACTTATAAATATTTCATCGGATATTGCGAAAGTGCAAAAATACTTTTTACAAAAATAGTTTTTTTCTTCCTTTATCGGAACTACGTACGCGGCAATAGATAATTAAGAACATAAAATTTCACTTTAAACTTGATTCATATCTCTTTAAAATCCATCCAATCTACTCTTCACTCTTCATAATGACAGCCATGTAAAAGCACGCGGAATACTCCTATAAGCTGGTGTAATAATAAAAAGTGCCCTCGCTTCCTCCCGTCCCACCCTTTATCCCCTCGCCCCGCACGCACTCGCGTATTCTACGCGCCTATCGCACCGCCGGGGATCCCCGTACTCGTAATAACACCGTTGTACGGCCAAGTACGCATAACCCCTGGGTAATAAGTCGGGGAAGCTGCCAGCAGTTCCACACAGCGACTCCTCCGCGGTCGCTCCCCGCTTCGGAGCTCGCAATCCGGATCTGCGAGGGAAATCCCGGCGAATTTTAACGAGCTCAAATATATAAGTTCGAGCTTCTCAAAGTGCCGGGGGTTGAGAGAACGGAGATAGAGCGAGAGTGAGAGAGATGGGGGCAGAGATGCGTAGGCTATTTCACGCGCGATCCCAGGGTCGAGGCGATATGATAATCGCCGAATGGTAAATACTCCGCCGGCTCTATGAATATTCAATTAAAGTATCCGTGCGCGACATCCTGCACAGGGATCGTGTGTTTCATTCTCAACGGATATTATTCTTCGGCCGTGTCGTTCGTTCTTCTTTCGTTCGTTCGTTCGTTCGTCGGTTCGTTCGTTCGTTCGTTCGTTCGCTCGTCCCTTGGTTCGTTTCACGGCAAATAAAGGATTTTCTAGATGGATGCGGGTTCGAGGTGACCAAGCTAAATTCGAGCGCTTCGTAATTTTCTCACTTGGCGAAATCGCGGCTAACCTTTGTGTTTCGACGGTGTCGCGTTTATTCTAATTTTGCGGGGTAACTTTTGAGAGCTGTGGCGCGTAACGCGCTCGAAATTTTAACCGTTTATTTACAGTGTATACTTTCGAACAAGGATTCCACTGCGCGTCTCGTCGTTTCGGCGATAAATGCGTTTCTTTCTACCAGTCTCTCCTCCCTACGAGTCTGTTAGTTCTGGTAATTATCCAGTGGAAACAGCGCTTATCCAAAACAGGGATATTTTAGTCGCTCCTCTTTCGAGCGAAATGGACGTAAGAAGAGAAAGAGAAACGCGCGATAAATCGTCGCGCGACTCTCGACAACAATGTCGTGCCGAGTCGCGAGTGTCGTCGCACAAAAGCTTTTTCAGGTTTTATTGCCATTTCCGCATCATCGTGCATCGCTTTTGTCGTATGTATGCGCGCATTATGAACGCGGGACGAAAGGGAAATGCCAAATGGTCGACAGCTGGCGCGCAAAAAAGCGAGAAAAACTTTTTCATTGGTGCGCTTTATTCAGAGGTAATTCCAACTCCTCGCGTTGCCTCTTCCACAAGTGGTTTGTTTGGAACTTCTAAACGCGTACTCGTACAAATCGATCGGAAACTCGTATCCGTGCGTCCAGTCGGGGTCGATTTCGAGCTGTGATTTTTCATCGCGCCTCGTTGGATACGTTGGGCAGGTGTTGGCTTTTGCGAGATCGAGTAAAGAGACGTCCCGCATGGAAGATGTGTTATTGTTATTGGGGGCATCACCAAAAACGCTATTTATAATATTCGCTTCGGTTGTCGATGTTGCTAAGTTCGTCATTGTAGCGGCAATAGATGTCATCGAACAAATTTACTTTTGTCGTTCACGAAGTGTCTCTTAATGGTGAGTTGACGGTTTGAATAATTGGGAATTTTTTATATTATACCGAAAATACATTTAATCGAGTTTAGAACTTTGTTGATTTAGATACTGGAAGTAGTTTGTTTAATATAAATAACGCGATATTTATTCGTATAAACTTAAATACTGCAAAATTTAGAAGTTATGGTTAATTTGGAAACCGTAAACTCGGCGTATAAACTCTTTTTCTTTATCTTAATATTCTGAAACCGTTAAAATACAAATAAAATTATGATAATGCAAATTATAAATGTTTATTTTTTGCAATCTATTAAAATTTTTAATCGACGATATTATTGTATTTAAAGTGAAACATACTTTATATTTATAATTACGCTTTCAATGATTAATTAATTTACAAAATTTACAAAATTTCTCCTTTACCATTGAATACTAAATGAACGTTATACCATCAAAATTTAAACACGTATAAAATAGTTTTATTGTTTAAATATAACTGTGCAAAGAATATATAATTTACACGTTATTAAATCTGATTAGAAAACAGAGTTTGCAGCAATAAAGAACAAATATGTGACTAGACAGGGTACGAAGTAAATTTATGGACAGAAGGAAACTGAATAAGGAATGTTATAAAATCGTAATCTGTCTATTATATGTCACTTTCGTTGTTACGTACTCGATTATAATACGGATTGTAACACAGTGGATTATCCGATATGCATATGCATGTTTATCTAGTTATTGCGTTATACGTGTAACTTGAAATCGAGGTAGATTTCTCGTATTCTCAGGGACTAGTTATAAAGCGACTATGTTTAAAATTGGTAGGCGCTAGTTAAAAGGATCATGCATGTGCAAAATTTCTGAATAATTTTCAATGCTTGTGCGAATCAATGTAATATTGTATTTTCCGTTATATATTATATTCGTTACGTAGAAAATCTTGCATATTATTCGTGTTAACTTTGTAGCATTGTAACCGAAAACTATAATGGATCTATTGAATTTGATAATATTGTTTGGTTATCAGTCGTACAATCTATAGACAAATAAGAGTATCGGTTAATTAAATACCTTTGATAAAATATTATATAAATGTTGTGTACGTTACCTTTCACAATTACGATCGATAAATGTGTATTTTTCGGTAATTTTACCGTATTTATCGCGTTTTATTTACAGAAATTTATTACACGCATTAAAAATGATATATATCCTAAAATATATCGAGTTACTCGATCCTCTATCGTTTAATATTTAATTCATGTACTTTTAGCGTAAAAATAATACTTATACTTATGCCGCTTGAATATACAAATTTTATCTATCTACTCGTAGAATATGACACACCGAATAAAATATGATAAAAGGTCTTCCATCTCCGTGAAAAAGTTTCCAGATTGATCAGCTCGGATTATGCAAGTTACGATTGACGTTACAAGGGTCCGGCCTTTTTACCCGTCTTTGTTGACAATGTCAGCAATATCGCTAAAACTAACCACGTTTTCGAACCTAATCTTATCACGATAAACGAATGGTATTTCTGAATAAAATGCTCTCCAGTAGAGGATTCGAGGAAGAAGACACAAAGATTTGAATAATTTTTTATTAGGTATAAGTGCTGGCGTGTCTGTAAATAATGTAACTAATATTCCAAAAATATTATCTTTATGTAATTGCATATATTACGCTACCCAGGAAAATTTGTAATAAAAATTATTTTTGTATTTAGGATTGAATAATAAATGTATTTTTTCAAAAAGAGTTTTGGATGTTTTAAAAAATATTTCCATGTGGTTCAGGATTATTTATCTCTCAATTTTCGGTAGAAGGAATTTGTACATACTTCAAAGTTAAAAAATATAGATATAAAATCGTGAATTTTGGTAGTTTGGAAATTGTAAAAAAAGAAATACTAAAAGTTACAATATTCATCAGACATAAAATTTACGTATTCGAATTCGTACGTAAAGTTATATATTAATTATCAAATTGAAACTTATTGTTAAATACGATCGAAGTACAATTTGATCATTATTAATTTATATCAGATTCTATATATCATTTTTATTTTTGTAAGTACTCAAAGTGGATAATATCTAATTAGCTAATTAAATAAGTATAATTGAAGAGCTTTTCGATTATAATTAGCGATATTTTTTCAATGTACAAAATATCTTTCTCTATCGCATTACCACAAATTAATTTGATTAATCTTTAGCGGTGTTTCGTTATTACTAAATAATAATATAAAGTTTATTCGATAGCGCTAATTAATTATACATTCATAAAAACATAACGTTTTTAATTAATATCATTGTTAAAATTAGTTTCATAATAAATATCGATTCATTTTTTTCTTCTCCTAAGTTTAGGAATACTTTTGAGCGTAAACTTTGAACTCGATCCAAAATGTATTTTTAAAACTGTTTTTCGTTCGTTCGAAATTTTTCTGCTTAATAAATTTCCGTATCGAAATCGATTTCCTTTAAATTTCTTGTCAGAGATGTAACAACTTAAAAGCATTACAATATAAATTTTATTTTACCAAATACATTTTTAACGATAAAAATACATTTGAAATCGCTTAATCGATAACTAAAATCACTATCAAATAAAACTTTAACGTACTTATAATTTAAAAATCCATTATCATCCCTTTACCAATCCCTAAATTTACACGTATTTTCTCGTTTTATAGCATTGCAAAAGCAACTCTCCGAGCTCTCGAAATATTCCTTCCATGGAAGAAATGATAATAGTTCGGTTATTGTGTCGACTACAAAACACACGCGTGTCTCCGTGTATTTCTGTAGCTCGTTATATCCAACTATACAAAGACGCTTCGTGAAATTTCAACCTATTTGTTTCCCACTGAAAATCCGTCAGTATCGAGAGGAAGATTTACCGTCGCCGCGGAATCAAATTTCCGGCGTCGATGCAGCCGAGCCAAAGTTTCTCTCCCTCGTCCGCCATTGTGCGTACGCAAGTGTGTGTGAGTGTGGGTGCGTATACGTGTGTTATACGTGTACACGCGTAAATACGCATGTTCTTTTTTATTTTCCCTTCATTTGCGAATTTCATTGTGCCTCGAGAATCAAACTCGCAGCGTGTCACGAACAAATACACCGATAGACACGAGATACGGTCCTATACGTAAAGCAGCGCGTGCAATAATCAGAGGCGCGTCTCGTCGTCATTCAGGTGTCCGGCTTTGTGCTTGCGACTCTGGCCGTCAGTGTAATTAAGGCACTTTCGTCAATTAAGGCAATTACGAGTACACACGAGTATTTCGAGCCCTGTCATTTTTATGCATTAAACACGGTCGCACCGACTCGTACGGACATGCGCTTTCAACTTGAGAACTTTGGCTCTTTAATGCAAGTCGACGATGGAATTTTATTGGCTGTGTCACCGCCGTATAGTTCTACGAGCCACTTGAGCCGTATTTTCGCGAATTCACTTGAGTCATAAAGCGAATTTTAAGCAGGACCATTTTAACTGGCTTCAATATAGAAATGGTTCTACTCCGGCTTAAATTTTTGTATCGTTTATTTAATCGTCGTTGCCATAATTTCTTAATTACTTATCTACTGCTTCTGGGAAATATTTGAATATAAGGTTTTTTTTTACTCAACCTTTTTTTACTCCCGGGCGAGTACTCATTAAAATAATATTAATAAATCCAAATTTAAGAGCTTTTATATTCGTTTTATAAAAACATTTTCGTTTCCGATAAATACGACATACCCGATAAAGTAAACCGATAATAGGGAGACTTAGAATCGAGTATCAGGGTTGTCATGGACAGATGGAAGGTTTCTATTACTTCATTAACTTTAATTAAACAAGATATTGACCCTCGAAGCTCTCGAAAAGGTTATGAAATATATATTCAAAGGACCTTTCCCGAAGTAAACAGCTTTATCGTTAGATCGAAGTTTTTCTTTGATGCGTCATTTTCAATTATATTTAAAAAAAGTTTTCTCCCATCTTCTTCCATCTCCTTCTCGCTCGCTTCTTCGATCTCCGACCTCTTTCCAACTTAGGGAAAAGACTCTTTCCAACGTAGGGAAAAAGAAGAGATATACGAATTACCGTCGAGTGCACTCGAGTCGAACCCGAACAACGTTAGGAGCTATTATCCGAACGAGCCGCCGATAACACCGTCCGACAACATCGGCGCGTGATCTCTGAATTATCCGTCCACCTTCTTTGCGCCGTTTAACAGCCAATTCCTAAGTTAAGACGACGCGTTCCCTCGAATTTGCTCAGTCGAGTAAATCCTGCCCTCGGCGTCGCATCCAGGGTAAGCCGCGCGTAATCGGGTGAGCAGTTCGGTCGCGCGAAACTTCCTCTGTGGTATCGACGCGTTGGCCAGGGACTTCCTTGATTGGTTTACGGATTTGCAGAGGCGAGCTCGAGCTTCGAGGGCTGCGATTGGTTGGAGGCGCGCGCCCCTCGTTTAATTAATTCGCGCTGTAATTTGGGCCGCGCACCCGTTTTCGAGGTTCGCGAGATCAAAGCTTCCTAAGTCCCTGAGAGCGTACTTTTTTTTTTTTTTTTCTTCCTCCTTGGGCTCGCTTCTTATTTTACTCGTTTGGGATTAAGTTTTTGGTAATCCGATAAAAGCTTTCGCCTTACGGAGCTTTGCATTATTTCTCGAGAAGGGACGAAGGTTCGAGCGCTGAGTCAATGAAAAAAAAATTGAATACGAGATATTACGGTAAGGTTTTTTGGAAAATGAAAAGACGAAGATCGAAGGGACGCTTTGAAATTTTGATTCTTGCGTTTACGAATGATTTCGTATCTCGAATCGTACGGTTGAGTTAATCAATTTTAGTTCTCAGCTATAAGGAAGTATTAGCGGAGTCGATAAATTTTCCGATGTATATGATTTATGCACTTATGTGCTACGGTTGCTTCGTACTATTTTCGATAAAATGTATCAATCTGGTTCGACGAAGCTACATTGATCGATCGTTCTAACATTATTAACGAGAGTAATTAAAATTGCATTAAAATATATAATTAACTTTAATTCTTCGATATTCTATAATATTAAATTGTGAAAATACTGTAATGATATAACCGAAGAAAATTTAGCTACATTTTATACGATTTAATGCTCGAATAAATTCTACTTTATTCAAAAATTAAATGGCTACTACTATTTCGTACTCGTAATTATGTTTCCTAAACTCGATTTTGTCCAATGCATTAAATTAATTTGCGTTCATAAGGCTTTTATCGTAAAATATAGACTAACAGCTTCTGTCCATTCGTACCAAAATAACGCCAAACAATAATTGTAGTTAAAATACAATAAATACTGCATTAAAATTCAAAGTTATAATAAAGTTGCATCTTCATCTCATTTGCATCCATTTGCGATATTACACAAGGGTAATTACTTTAACATCGCGCGCTACCGGATGCATAGCCGAAAATAATTACAGTTTCCTTTGTTTCGTCGCCGCATAGTACCTAAGACATTCGGGGTAATTAATTTAACCTTTATGGGGAAAATGTACCGAGTAAAAGTACACTTATGAAACAAATGGAGCATCGTGCGCTCATTAATGCTAACAGTAACCAGAAAATACGAGACCATTTACGGCGAAGTTCAAATTTCGAATCCGAACTCGGAGCTCCCAAGAAGGCCAAAATGACTCTGTCCGTCAAAGCAATGAGTCAGTGTATATATACCGAGTAGACGTATCCGAGCAGCAGCAACAGCAGCAACAGCAGCAACAGCAGCACCAGCAGCAGCTCGAGTCTCGTATATGTGCTCTTTCGCACCTGCTCGTACTAAAATTATCGAGCTATCTCATACGAGCGATCGCTTTCTCTAAAAAAAATTACGTGATTAATGGTTAGCTGGGCCATGATTAAATCGAACGTCCTCTAAGCGTTCGCACGTGTCGCTTCGAAAAATCCGTTCGGTTGCCACGCGGCTTTTTTTGTTTTTGTTACGATCGCTCGTTTTGCTTCTTCTCCTCCTCCTCCTCCTCCTTCTCCTCCTTCTTCTTCTTCTTCTTCGCCTTTACTTTTGTTCCATCGTCCGGATGGAGCATTCGACGCACGTGCAGCGGTAAATATTTCTGAGACACGCACGTGTCGCGCTTTCCATCTTTTTATTCGGACTCTTAGATCTTTAAAAATGTCCTAGATATTTTTTGGTTCTGGTGGAAAAATCGAGCGCAACTGTATTTAGTTTTAGCTTTATATTTAAATGTACGATGACACATTTATAGATACGCGTTGTATTAAGTAACATTCGCAAACGGAGATTTGATTTTGTTTTCATCGGATAAACAATATATTCTATAATTCTATAATATTAATTTTTTTAAATATTCTAATAATATATTTAAAGAAAATTTGGCTGCGTTTTAATAATTTAGAAGATTAATAATCTTCCTTTAATAATATTTAACGTTATTTTGTATTATTGAAGAATTTAATATCGGCGTATTAATTGATACTGTTATAAAAAACTCATAAACACCGTTAAGAAATGTTTTGAGTACATTTATTTATCGTTTGATATATAAGTTAAAGGTATAAATAAATTTTTTATCTTTAAATTAGTCATCGTTCGATCGTTTTTTTTAATCATGATATACAATTCAATAGACTTATATTACGACAAAAGTAAATTAAATATTAGTATAATAATATTATCAATCAAAAAATTGATTACAAAATTTGATACTAGAATTTTTAATCGCGTTGTTTTTTTAAAAAAGAAAGAAATAATAATATTTATTGATAACGATTTCGAGAGATTTAAAAAGGTACAAACTTTGAGATTGAAAAATAATGTTCCATAAAAGAAACGCGCGTGATACTTTGAAATTATGTCTTTTATTTTAATTCGTGAATAAGGTTGAATAAATCACTATACACGATATTAAATTCCTAAAGAAAGCGATGCATCTTTAAAGACAACGATTCATTCGCATTAATCCACCGTAATTTACAATTACTTAGTTCGAAGCCCTCGCGAAGCTTTTCACCCTCGGCAGATTCCTACGTCACGATCGACGATGCGCAATATAACTGTAGTCATTTTGTAGTGAAAAATGTAGCTTATATGTAAAGCAAATTGTGTCACCCTTCAAATCGCAAGCTTTCATTATTTCATCTAAAAACAGGCAGAAAGAATGAATTCTCAATCCCTACTTCCGTCATTATATATTTTATCGAAATTACCTTTATGAAAGAAGCATCGCTGAACTTCTTAGTTTTTGATCACGTCGAAAATTCATTCCCTTAAATCTTTCGATATCCTTCCTTATTAATAAGATAAATTAGTTTAATTTTTTTTAATTCAATATTTTTTAATGATACGACGATATTTTATTTCTCGTGATATCATTTAAATTTAAACTTTTTTTTTTTTAAAGCCATCTCCCTTGTAATTAATGGCTTTGTACGACTTTCAATGGGGTATTGTTTTTATTTTTATATTCATCATATATAATAAGCACATTTACCTTTATTTTTAAAGTAAACTTTCTTGAAAATTTAAAAAGGTACACGCGAAATATTTTTTAAATAATAGCGTCAATTTATTATGTATAAAAATTAATTCAATTTAACCGATTCTTTTATCAAATATAAATTAAGAACAACCATTACATTCAAAAAAATATAATTATCAAATTTTTAATAATTAATCTGAAATATATTACTCGATTTCAATTTATTTCAGTTAACTAACGGAGAAAAAAATTTAATAGAAATGATTCCTTTTAAAAATATAATTTTTTTATTACCGGAAAAAAATTCTTTTGCTTTGAAAACGCGAAAGCAATTAAAATACATTAAGGAAGCGCATTAATTTTTAATTATTTACTAAATAATCATAACCTAATATTTATCTCTATTCTTCTAAAAATCCCTTCGTTCATTTTTGCTTTTACGATCTACTTTTTTCGCCGCGTATACTTAATATTATCAGTATGAAAGGATACAAAATGTGGATAGCGAAAGTATGAACTACCTGCATAGTCTTTTAAAAATAATTTACCATACCGTTGATGAAAAATGAAGGTCCAATGTAGTTTCTTCGCAGAAAAAAAATCCTTTGGTTCTCTCGCTCTTGTCTGCTTTCATAAGCCATGTCTCAGGGATTATCAAAGCTCCATTAAGCTTACCGCACTCGGCTTCTTTTTTTTCTATTCTTTTTAATACCTTCGTTTCATTTTTTGCACATTCATTCGCCATAGTCACTAAAGATTTTCGTCAAGTTACCTAATTAAACGGACTATTTTGACCTTCGACTTTATTAGAACTCTAATATTAATATTCGATCCGTAACTATACAAATGCATTCGCAAAGAGTAAATTTTCGCGTTCGCAAAAACCTTGTAATTTTCAAATTTACTAATTGCGTTGTCATTAGTACTTACTTTATCGACACGTATGATAAACGATGTTATATTTCTACCGACGCGTCTCGCTCGAACCATTAATTCATACGAATATATAGAGAAATTTAATACGTAACGCTGGCAAATAATATTTTTTGAATCGATATTTTTTAAAATAATAATCCGTTGATCGAAATATTTTTTGACTCTTTCATTAAAAAATTCGAATATAAAGTACTTGACATCGTTTCCCTTCACCGATCGCAATATAATTTCTTTCGAATAAAAAATAGATGTTTCAATTAAGTACCATAAAAAAAATATGTTGCTCTTACCTCTAGATGAAAAATCTCCCTCGATCGCATACGTGAAAAAGCGTAGAATTACATTCAAATAAGTAACGCAAAATAAGTGTATTCAACGACTTTGTTGCACGAACGAGGATTCGATCTGTTTCAGTTCAATATGGTGCACCTTGTTCGAGCCATTACCAAGTGGACGTGGCACACGTTCGTTTGACAAGCGATTTATCAAAGAAAATGCAAACGTCCATTAACCGGATCCTGAGCGCATCAGTTTCTACAAGGAAGTCATGGCCCTTACCCCCCGACTTCATCAAAATCTTGTCCCGAACTTTAAAGCGAACGTGGCTCTCGACGTTTCAACGCTACGTGTAATTTAAGGATATCGAACTTGACATTTTTTTCTCAAATTTTATACGATGTAGCAACAGTTGAATCTCGCAAATTAAGAATACGTTCGTTGTAAAAAGTTTTATGGATAAATTTCAAATAGTCTCGCTTAGATTTCACGTTCTCGAGGAAAAGCACTTTGATTATACTTTCGTATATTTTACGTGAATTTTTTTTGCTGGAAATCGATATCGTGCCATTTTCGTCTTTCGATAATTAATGCTAAAATTTATTTGTAAGTTTTATACGACTATTTTGTTATATAGAAACAAGAAATTGCGTGAATAATAAAACGTTAAATTATAAATAATAACGTATACACTAATTTTCTTATGTTTTTGAAATCGAATGCATTAATTAACGATACAAAGGTTTACAGAATATAATACCTTACAAAGAATTTTTGCGCACACAAGCGAACAACTTTTACGTCCATAATTTGAAAAGGCTCGTTAAATACTTGAAATATAAGGGAATTAAATTTCGGTTTAAAGCCGAAGCGATAAAAATGGAAATATTTTCAAATCAATGCATTCGGTTATCTCACGGACGTTACAATGTATTTGACGATCCAGCGCGGAATTCCCGAAGACTCGAAACGCAGAGCGAAATAAAAGCTAACAAAAATCCCATCCCGATATCAGAGGCCTACTTCATTTGACTATCGTCTCAGGCGTCGCTCCGGACGCATAAAAAAAAGGACGTAACAAAACTGGTCAAAATGGAGCGCAGCTCGCCGCACGCTTATCGGACTCACTCAGGCTTTTCTCGATTTATACTGGATCCATTTGGGTGCCTGTCCGATGGCCACCCAGGCACTCGGGTTAATGAAAATCGTGATCGAGTCGAAGCGCGCGGCCAACGATCGATCGGTGCGCGAATTTCTCGCAGCCGGCAAAAGGGGCCGTTCGACTCTAATCACAGGGGCCATTCGGAAAAGAGAGAGAGAGAGAGAGAGGGAGGGAGAGAGGATTTTTTCTTCTAATCCAATTACCTCGTGAACGGTCCTTTTCGGTCCGGGAATCGCGCGGAGATTCGTCTCTCTATCTTCGATCTTCTCGCGCGTCCGCAAACGCGTTATTACTCTTCGCTTTACCTCGATTTCAACGAAACGCTCGATCGTAATTTCCGCGCCGAGACTTCCTTTGACGTTTCACCGTATTACGAATCTTTAAATACGACGAGGTATTTCACGGTATTCCGTAGAATTCGAAGGAAAAATCAAGGGGTTTTAAGGTTGACGAAATCGCAAAGTTCCTACCTTCGACGTTGATTCGTTTTAAACTCCGCGTAAGAGGTTTATCGTTTTATAGGCGATGCGCCATCGATGAAATTTCAAAACTACGTAAATATTCATGGAAGCGTTAAATTCGTAATATTTACGCGTAAATTTTACCAACTGATTTTACAGTAAGAAGCTAAAGATATCACCCTTTAAAATCTTGTACTTGGTCGAAAGTTTTAATGGAAAAGTTACCGCGACTTTGTACAATCGTATTCGAATAAAATATTCAGAAGCGCTTAATTAAAGGCTTCGATTCGCGTTAGTTGAGTTGCTTAAAAATGTATCGACTATCCGGTAAATAGAGTAATTAAATTCACTATTGGTTTTTATTCCGAAAGTACAAAGCTGTACGCGAAAGTCGATTAATTCTTTGACAGGAAATGACTAAGCGCACAATGAAATTCTATGTTCCTTTGTGCGTATTGCGCTCCGTGGCTAAAAAAAGAAGGAGACAAGAAAGACCGCGAGAAACAAAGGGTCGTTGTTCGTTCGACGAAAATTTCGGCAACGAGGTTATACACCGGCTATTCACCGTCGGTTCACCCGACTAATAATTCAGAATCGCGTGCGCGCGTAAAGTTCCTGGACTTTTTTCGGTTTGCAGGATGGTTTTCTGCGGAAACGCCGCCAATTACGCGAATCGATGTATAATGCTGTAGCGATCGGTGTTAACGCATGATAACGGCAGTTGTCGTGTAGTCGGTGTGTACGCTTATGCGCTAATGTGCGTGCGTATGTGCGTGCGTATGTGCGTGCGTGCGTGCGTGCGTGCGTGCGTGCGTGTACACGTGCCGGCGAAGCTCTGCTCGACCGAACCGTCGGAGGTCTCGGCTGCTTGCATTGTATCGATTATTTACGCTCGCTCTCCATCCGTCCCATCCGCCTTTGGCATTTTCTCTCTGATATCCGCATTGCGGCTCTTGTCTGTTATTTTTGCGGGCATTAATTTAGTCCCGGCCCTTGTGCAAAGCTATCGAACTTGTATTTATTACAAGTAGATAATTTATTGGTAGCCGTGGATCGACTCCTCGTAAAAAATTGCTCGCGATACGATAATTGCCCGGTTATCTCAAAATTGACATCTAAAACTTGTACTAACGGTAAAGTAATTTGGAAGAACTGGACATTATTAACGGGTACGGTATTTTCGTTCTTGTGGGTTTTTCATTAACAACTATCGACGAATCTATCATCCAACTTCTTTTATTTACCGACTTTAATAACATCTCTATTTTTAGCAATTTCGCGAGCTCGTTTCAGGTCTGAAGAAGGAGGGCGACTCCGGCGAGGGTCCATTTGGCCGGCTTGTCTTTGGTCTTCAAATTGAAAGTCCAAACGTAGGTCGGGCCTCGGGTTCGGGTCTTGTAAACGGGACACTCGTACATGTTCCTCGTTTCGAGCTTGTCCTGGGTGATAGCTCGAATATTGATAACGGGCATCGCGGGGAAAAGCTCCTTTGGCCGGGAATCCACGATGATACCGGCTTGAACATCCCATCTTGCACCTTCCATGAAAATTCCGTGTACGTATGCTCCTTCCCGAGGCGCCGAGCTAAAAATTAAATTTGCCTTTGTTACGGAGGAACGTCGTCGCGCGACATTGGAATTTTGAGCAGTGGAAGAATCGAGTTTTATTTCTTTGATTATTTCAAAGAAAATTTAGACTCGGCAGCAAAGATAGAAACTCGCTTTTCAACCTATTAATTTATAATCTATAAATGAGTTCGTATTTTAAAATGTTTTAAAAGTAAAGCTGAACGGTTGACTGTTTAACTTTGATAAGCGATTAATCATTTTATTATATATATCTTACAGTTTAAACGTAATTTTTTCGCTCTTAAGATTGCGAAATAGAATAAAATAAATTTTATTAGTTTAATCTACAGTATGTTATAATAAGAGAAGTTTACGACTACAAAGTCTGTAACCACTGGTGCGCTTATCCTATTAGATTACATTCATGATTGCAATGAACGCGTTTACGTACCCTATAAATTATTCAATTCATTACGTATCGCGTAGAATTTATCTAATGAATATATTAAACTGTTATAAAATATTTTTAATATTTTTTGAACCTCTCCGATGTCGTACACCGATCTAAACTACGAGCATAAATTTTCTGTAATATTTTAAATAGTTTTCAAATTTTATCGATCCGCTGTAAAAGATTGAAAAACATTCGAAGGTTTAAAACTTTTTATAAAGACATTAGCATTATGCTCTTGCAACAAAGCTATACGTATATAACTTGAGATAATCGCTTATTACGATAAAAATTTTAAATAATAATCCAACAATTTATTTGCTATCGATACGTAGAATCAAAGAAATTGTATAAAATTTCCGATAAATGTTGCGGGTTAATGGTTTTAGAATTTTAACGCTCGAATTAATCACGCGTATATAAATTTCGCAATATTTAACAGCGTAAATGATAAAAGCTACTAAACAAAAATTCAATCGATCGTCTATGAGTTCCATCGAAATAATTTGCCAAGCGTGAGTTGGTTTCGTTAGAGGGATATTAAATAAACGAATGAACAAAGCCTCATTTTAACGGATAAAATAGCCAATTCACTCACGTGAACTCTTCTTTATTTTTTTTTGTAACATCGCACTGCAGGCACATCTTATCAAGTGGAAGTTCGTATCGTCGTGCGGTCGATTGCATTATTGCGGTCAATAAAGATTGCGGATTGAAGAAACCCGCAAGCCATACCGAAGCTGGAAGCTATAAAATAATTTCAATTAATATTAAGAACCGATCGTTTCAACCATCGTTTCGTTTGGGTTCTTACCACGAAATCCGTAGACCAGGTTTCCAATTCGCGTAGCCTCAACAATAAATCGACAAACCACGCAGTCAATCCGAGCAAAGATGGATAGGCTCTTTGAGCCCAAGTGTGTGGCACCTGATCGAGGAATAGAGCCGTTTCTAAGTTTTCCATATCCGATGTGATCGTCAGCTCCCCTTTCAAACCAAGATCCAATTCTCTAAGAGATCTTTTGATCTCGCCCGTAAGATGGTTCATCCTTTCGCACTCTTGAAAAGCAACGATGACGTAAGGCGTTCTCTCTTCAACTTTGCTCATGATTTCAACCATATTGAATTCTTCCGGCAATTTTTCCAAGATCTCGTCCAGTACTTGTTTCACCTTTCCCGCAAAGAAATATCAATCAATTTTTAATATTATCGAGGACGCGATAATATTTTCGACCAAACGAAAAATACACGAGTAGTTGTGCGCAAGAAAATACGATTCATCGATTTAGAATACGTTAAAAAATTCTTTTCGGAAATTACACGGATAAGAAATAAAGCTGCACATAAATTTCTTACTTTATCTTCCCTCGTTATAGTTTGACCACCCGAACTTCCGGCATCCCTGGGCTGCATTTCGAAGACAGTTTTAAATAAATTTTCCGACGTGGTTGTTAAAAATCCTATTTCCGCGTTGGGATGGAGACCGTATAAATAAGGAGATTCGGATGGTAAAGCTTCATCGATGTACGTATGAAAACCAATTAGATCGGTATTCGGAGGCGCGGAAAAACCTTAAAAATAACATAAATGTACGCGGTGAAATTTATTCGAGGATAAAGTAAAATTTTGTAACTATTTTTAGATAATACCTGGAGCGAGATGAAGTTCGCCATCTATAAGATCAGGCTGCATTAACTCTTCCAAGTAAGATACACAAAGCCGACGATCCCAGTCATCCGTTATGTGACCTCCGTACATTATTTCCCCAAAAAGATACCTAAGATCTTCCCAAGGAATTTTCGGACTCGCTTCTAAATAGTTGTGGAGGACGCTTACGCTTATATTTAAATCTCCGACGTTAAAAGGATATATTTTATTCCATCCCTGAGCCCCAAATTTCCTACGTTCGGCTACGACTGCATGAAAGTAGCAAAGCGAAAATAAAATAGCCTTGAATTCCGCCTCTTTGGTACACATCTCCAAAGTCTCTTGCGTAAAATTATCCAAAGCTTTATGTAAATTGGCTTGCATCCCCGTCGGTGGTTCGTTCGTAATTTTAATCGACGATTCCAAAATTCCCTGACCGCGCAAAATAAAAAGTTCGATGTAGTTGACTTAAGGGCTGTTTTAAGTGTTAGATATTTTAAGAAAAGTTAAACCTGTGGTATAATGTGTCCAGCCGAAGTACTCGCTGGTTCAGCGCTCATAAAAACTCGATAATCCGAAGAAGATCCCTCCGAAGCCATTTCTAGTTTTTTTTCCAACAATGGAAGCCATTTCTTAACCAAATGGATGTTTTGTAGAATAACCCAATGTCCTTTCTTCGAAGCCTCGTCCATCGCTAATTCGGCTACGCTTTCTTGGCCCTGTCCAAGGGAAACGTTGTGGAAATTTTGCGCATCCGACGTAAATCCTAAACGTTTTCCTAAATCTTCCACGTCCTGCAAAATCGTACGATCGTGAAATATTAGGCGAGCTAAAAGAAAAGCATCGTTCCTAAATAAAACAAGAACAAAGAGTTAAGTGTCTCTTTACTTTCAATGGATTAACACCGGGAGATAAAATAAAAAATATGGGCGTGGTTGGACTCGTTTCTTCAAAGGACTTGGCGAATTCGACGGTTCGCCCCTCGACGTATCGAGGTCCTAATTTTTCCTCTATGAAAGCAACAATTGCATAAGTCATTCGATCGGGTCGTAAAGCTCTCAACATGCAGAGTCGTTGAAGTGCCGTTTTATTCTTCCATTCTTGCGGAAATTTTTCTCGCTCCGGGCATTCGCACTCCACCAATTTCTTCCACCGCTTCGTGGAACTTTCGATGTCTCGATCCAAATTTCTGAAATTATTGCGTTCACGTAACTCGTGAGAAATAAAAAAATTTCAGGAAAAGATAGAATCGAACTGTGAAAATCAATGCGCTGGGAGTTACTTGCCGAAATTCGTCTCTGGAGGCCAAACTGCGAATACCACCCCAACTCGTATTCGTCAGAAAATCAACGGGCGACGTGACGTGGGGAGTGATGGGGAAGCGCAGGAGAAAATCAAGTTCCACGGAGGAGATCTCCTCGCGCGCTAGTAGAATCTGAAAGGTCATTTGCGACGTGAAAATCAGCTTGTCGCACTCGAAGAGCCCACGAGTCGTGTACATAAATACGGAATAGGTGATGCACTCGATGAGATTGATAACGCGGCTGGTAACATCGGGCGCCGGATCCGCTTTGAGGACCGCCTTTTGAAACACGACGCTGAAGGCTTTCAGAGAAAATTGGTAAATGGGGTTTATCGTATTTAGATCGTTCAGGATGAAGTAGAGAAGAGAGGCTCGAGCAGCTGCGCTTCGATAAAGTTCACGAGCCGCGTCGATTTCTCGAGATGTTCCTCGAGCCTCGATCACCTTGCACTCGATTTCGGCGGCTGTTTTTTTCGTTGTTTCCAAATTTTCGACGAGAGCCGTGTCGCCCAGGACGTTGTTTCCAGCGGAGAAGAGCCTGCGAATCCGGATTTTTATCAATTTGGAAAATTCAGCGACGGTTTCGTTTTTGTAAAAATACATTAGAACCGCGTTTTAAATATTAAATAATCGCGCAAAGCGTATAAATATTAATTAAAATGTGTCTTGGATCATCGTTGTACAAAAATTAAAACGATTCGCACGATTCTAATTATTTTCTCAATTTTTATAAAACTATCGAATAGTTTGGTCGATATCCTGCTTCGATAAAGATCATTAATACATAAAACTGTTATGTAAAATTGTTCACGGAAGCTTTTCATCGATAATCGATGCCAATTTGATAGAAAAAATACTACCGTATCAGCGATTAAATTTGCAAAACATTTTCCAACTTTAAATTCATGTACAATTATCGATATTTTAAAAGATTTATTTTAATACGAATTTTAACGATGAGAGATTCATTCATATTCCGATAACTTATTCAATCAAATGTACGTCGTTTATTTATAAGATCGACCGGGACGTTTTATTGAAGCAACGCGTGATCGTTAAATGACTCGATCATCATTGATACCAGATATATCGTTCTATCAATTTATTCATGGAATTCATTTATATATATTTTTAAAATTTAATATTTCTCGAACGCGTAGATAAATCTTTTTAATGCGTGTCATTTTAAATAACATTTAAATTAGTTTGGTAATTAAAAGAATTAAAAATAATAGAAAAGATGAGAAATATAATTAAATTAATGAGAATCTAAAACTCGAAATCGATAAATATATGCGAGAGATGAAAGATAAAACCAGATCCTTGTAACCAGTACAAGTTGAAAGAGAGAATTAAGATAACATTCTGTAAACTTAATAGTAAGACATTCTAATTACGATGGTCAGAGATTATAAAAGAAACGTACAAGTTACTTAAAATACTTGAAAACGACGATTAGAGTTAATAAAAATTGCATTTAATAGTTGGATAAACGGTAGATTTCTAATTTTTACGATTATATAATTGAATTACTTACAATTTTTATTACCTTATTGATACGAATGTTTTTAATAATGTCGCTATATTTTATTATATTTTTTTACCCGTTTAAGCGAGTTAGTAAATTATCTTTATAAAAAAGTATTTATTTTCAACCTAATTAAAACTTGCAATCTTTTAAAAAATTACATATCGTTTTAAATTATAAATTTTTATTAAACGTTAGAAATATATTTCATTTAATAACGTCTACTTTAAAAGCAGTTGATTATACTTTTCATTAAGTTTGTTTCAGTCAATGAATAAGAGAAAGCTTGAAAATTTTGTACAAACTTGGACAGAAGTGAGTCTTCGAGACAGTTTAATGTAATTTTAAAATCGTTTTGTTGTCTCGTTAAATCCGCCTTTAATTCTTCCAAATCCGGACGTTCAGCTTTAACGACTTCTGCCAGAAGTTGATCTTCTAAACCATCTCTAGTTACGGTAAAATTAATCAATGTTGTCTGCGCTTGCATTTCAGGTTTGTAATGAGGGTTCGCTAGTTTTGTGTGTAGAATTAAACGGAAATTAGGATTGTACTCCATTTCTTTGTCCCCGATCTTCAAGGCACGACCTTTTTTTATTAAATTGCGGCCAAGCAGAGAATCGAGTACCGGATCCACGAATTCTCCAATATTTTCGACAAGTACGATTGCGCCTGTCGACAAAGATTGTTCGATAACATCTAAATATCCGCGTTGTCCTAAGCGTATCACTCGTAAATTTTCGCCGTACTTTTGTTTTATCCATTTTATTCCTTGAAGCTTGAAAAAATATGAAATATGAAAAAATTTATTTTAACGAGGATCAAACAGTTTTTTAAAATTATTTTTGTTATTTTGAAATCCAGACTTTCAAAGTAAAATAAATTAATCGCTCGATAAAAACATAAACTCAAGAGCAAATATTATTAAAATTTAATATAACGTACTTGGGGATCGATCATAAGCGGCCAACGATCGGAATTCGTTAATATAGTTGCATTTTCCGTAGACATTCTGTCGTTCGGTAAACCTTCGTTATTCCATTTTGCTATTTGAGTATCATCCGTTAACAGAGACAAAGGATCAAGCTCATCGGTAATCGGGACGATAGGTTCGATATTTCGCAAGAAAGGAAGCCATTGTTTATTTAGAAGATCCTGTCTAAATTGTTTCGTGAAACATCCAACGTACGAGATAAAAGCAGTGACCAATAAAACATCGCCCGGTAAAGTCGAAGATTGTTGCATGAGACTAAAAACAGAAGGCGAAACAAATTAATACAGTTACTAATCGAAACAAATAAATAATCCGAGTGTAATACTTTGCTACCGAATCCGCCCATCGGATATTTTCGGAAGCTAATCCACCAACTAAACGATTCGCTAATGCTATTATTGCATTGGTCGCATCGGCTTCTTGCTGACATTTTAATTTTTCCGCTGTTGCTTGTTCGAAATCTGCGGTTAATTTTGCTAACTGATCCTCCAACGACTGTACATTAAATAAAAAAATATTTTTTAGATTCTCGATAGAGGAAACCTTGGATTTAAAATTCGGAGCGACGTTACGAATCAAATATTTTACTCACGCAAACTTTTCGTTTTATCACGCTTAGTTTTTCTTGCGCTGCAGCCAAATCAGCATTCGCTTGAGCCAAGGCTTTACGTTTTGGTTCAACGTCGCAAAAAACTGCATAAAATTTAATGATATTTATAACCCAGGCGCATAAACCGGCCGCAGCTGCTGATTTCGATCTGACGAATTCAGGTTCGAATTCGGAATCCTTTAAGTAAGGTTGAATCGACTTTATAACTTCGGGATGGATATTTTCTTTGTCGTAATTGATCAATGCGTCTAAAAAGGCATCGACTTTTGCCATGACGATCTGTAACGAATTAAATTAATACGATAATTATTCGACTCGTGGTGACTATTATTTTCGTATTATTTTCATAGCAATCGAGTGATTTAAGAGCGTAAAAAAATATCGCGTGTCGTTAAAAATGCATTACTTTCGCTGCTTTCCAACTCCGGTCTTTAGGAACTTTTCCACTCGGTGCGAGAAGAACCATAACTGCTGCAGTCACGTTTGTCACAGCACCCGGTGGTGAACCAAACGATTTTAATTCCGTAAGATTCGCTTTATTCAAAGTATTCAAAGCTTCTTGAGCCGCTAATAAAGCAGGTTCAGCTTTTACTAAATCCGCCTCGCAATCTTTTTGCTTTTTCAGGACTTCTTCCGCAATCATGGCTACTTTTGACTCCTCTTCATCGGCTAAGTTTAATAAACGGATATTATGTAAAATACTTTTACATTTTGAAGGTAAGCTAATTACTTGGATGCACGCGTATAATTACCGAGAGCTTTTTCCTTTTGAACCTTTTCGGTTTCGATACCAACGATCGCTATAAGAACATCGGCTGCTTCATTTTTTTGTTGCAGTTCGATTTCCTGGACGGCTAATTTTTCTTTAAGTTTGTCAACTTGAACCGCGGTAGCCTTCAACTTTGCTAAACCATTTTCAAGCCTTTCCACTCGACCTTTCAACTGTTTTGCTTTATTTTTCAGAAGCTTTATGTACAAACTTATTTGCTCTAGAAAAGATTTCGGTGTTGTATAATTATAGCGACGTTCGCTCGCTAAATATTGCCGACTGGCAGAATTTACGGTCGTATGGGCATGAGCCATAAATTTTGTGATCGATTCGCTGCGAAGTAAAATAAAAGATCCTTATTACGATGCATTTTGCAATAATTAAAAAGTATGATACTTACAGGTAAGTTTGCGGTAGTTCATCCAATTCTTGTAAAAAGCGCTTCGAAACGGACATTAAAGCTTCTTGAGGCCATTCGTGAAACCAATTTATAGCCGTACAGTTGATTATTGCAGGGAATTTTCGCGATCGGACTCTTAAAGTTGAACCCACGGGTGAAAAGCAAAGTACTACTCTTAATTGTCGACGGACTCTATCGATAAAAAATTTCCAGCAATTATCTCGAGTATCTAAAATTCCTGCACCTTTGACTTCGTTACGCACACCTGTAAGAACAAAAAATGATTTAAAATTTCAATTATAAATTTTATGAATAATTAATATACACTATGGATAAATATGATTATAGTATTTAAGTCCAAATTTTCTAAAACAGTTTTAAATATTTTTTAATTCATAGCGGTGCAAATAAGACTATATAAATGTAAAATATCAAAAGCATTTTTTTTATCTATTTATCCATTTAAAAATCATAGAAAATCCAATATTGAAATTTACTTGAACGCTTCATGAAGTAATCACAAGAATATTTATCATCGAATGGAATTTTCGTACAATACATTACTGAAATTGATTTAAATAAAATATCGAATTTTATCGAAGAATTTTTAGTATTAAAAAAATAATATCGAGTACATATATTAAACGTAAAATAAAATTTCCAAGATAATTTACAAAGTATTTTATCTGTGAGAATTTTTAAAAGAATTTTTTTTTTACACTATAATCGCATACAAATTTTTACGTACCTGTTATAATATTTTCAACTTCATCTTCGGGAAATAAATCTGGTATTTCTCCCGAAGCGAGCATATCGTTGATTAAAACTAGAAAATGTTCGTTTGGTACTTGTGCGTCCGTCATTAGGAACATAATTCCCAAATTTTTAAGGCCCGACTTCGAATAAAGCGACGCAAGTTCCAATTTAAGGTCCAATATCCCGTAACCTTTGCGCAACTGAATTTGAAATACTTCCAACGAGCTTATGAATGCAGCTAAACGCGAAAGACTTTGTTTTCCCGAACCTCCCACACCAACTAGAAGTGCGCTTCCTCGAGGAGATTCTAAAATTCGATTTATTCTACACACGTGCATCATGGCATCTTCGAAAAGAACGAGATTCATAGCCGATACCAAATCGTTGTAACTAACAAGAGCTTCCGTTAATAAACGGTGCAGACTGGACCAATCTTGAACCGGCATATATTTCGGTTCACCAACTCCACCTGAAATTAATAAGTAAGTTCGATTTTTACGTTATCAAGGTTCGATAGTATAACATGGTTTAATCCGATCGGACCTGCAAAATGACAATAAATATTTGGTTTTTCAAAGATAACACTTTCATCCACTTCTTCGACATTTTTTTTTAAAATATCCAATTGAAGTTTTCCAAAAATTTCGATATCTTTATCATCCGTGAGTTTGTCACCGTAAACTCGATGAGTTTCGTGAAGCCACAAACGAATAAAATCTCTGGTAGTTTGAAGGCATTCGTTGCCGCTGAAAAGCAAACCTTGAAAGCAATTAGATAAGTCTCGAAGATTGAAAATATAATGAAATTTTGTAGCTGTTGGAAGATAAACTTGAGTACATCGATTATGTAATTGTAAAGATGCTTGAATTATATTTCCACTGAGATCCGTAATGCAAAATGGAAATCTTAAAAAATGATACACGAAGTTTCAATAATTTACAAATATATAAAGTATCTTCAAAAATTTAATACGTATACCTGTGCTCTAAATTTGACAAGTGGTGCGAAAGAATCGACGAATAAATAGTAGTAAGCGATTCCGCGTTCGGAAAACTAACGGCAAAAACTGCAAAATGTCTTTGAAGTCTTGGGTTTATAGTAAACGAACCCGCAGTTGGATTCATGCAACTCACGTATTGGCAATTGTGAATATCTTTCAACGTTAACTTTGTTCTGTCGTACCAGTGACAATAATCCAAATGTTGCCTAATTAGCGTATGGGGTTGAACAGTTCCGTAAGCATCGACTTCCGGCATATTCATATCGTCGATAAAATATATCAGCGTTTTATTTCCAGGTGGGCCATAATTTCTACCGGCTTTTTTCTCGAGTGGTTTTTCTAAAATTTTTTGCAGCATCTCCGACGTTGTGTAAAAATTAAACGGAACGTTGGTCACCGAATAGTTTTCCGACAGCTGAAGAAGTTTCTCCGCAACCAAAACTGTTTTACCAGATCCTGCGGGTCCAACCAACATTACAGGATGCTTATCCGCCATAAAGAGGTCCAAGAAATATCGAACGCGAATAGTTTCCGCGGTGTGAACTAATACCGCTTGCAAAGGAACGTCTTGATCGAGTTCAAATTTTGTCAAACGTTCCGTCCAAGGAAGGAAATTTTTTGTTTCTGGGTCTATGTAATAGTCGAAGACTGTTCCCTGAGCGGGGAATTTTACTTGTTTGAATTCGTTTAGCCACCACTTACTGAATTCCACTCTGTAATCGATTGCCTGATCTTGAAACATGGCGGAACCAAACGCCCAAACTGCAGAGAAGACAAAGTACAGTTCGTAATGGTCTTTCGTAAATTCGTTGGCAGTCAATTCCGGAGTCAACAATGAATTTAAAAGATGGCAGAGCATTTCGATATGAGCCATATCAGCGATCGGCGTTATTTTTTTGAACCTTGTGCGCAAGGTTTCCAAACACGCCGGAATGTATTTATCGAAAAGAATGACCAGATTCGACTTCTCCGATGGAGAAGTTCTAGTTTCGATCCAACTGGTAACGAAAGGATTCCATCCCAAGTCTTGAGGATTGATGTACAAAATCCCAGCTCTGGAGACAGTGGCTGGTGTGGCTGTCCTTAGATTTGAAATTTCGAAAATTAGTCGCATGGAAGGAGTTAGACCAATTCTTTCGTTACTGGCAAGCGTTAAAACCTTGTTGTCGTCCATTACGGTATTCAAGGATTCGATCCACATCGGATCTATATCTCCGTCTAAAATTATCCATTTCGGGTTGTCGCCTCCAAAATTCGCTTGTTCTCTCATCAAAACTGAAAACAAACCGTCTTTCCATTCGCGAGTGGCTGGATTTATGATACCGAAAAGTTCGTCGTTGGTTACAGCTTTCGGGTTGAGATCGTTGAAAATCGGTTTCCGCTTGATATTTTGATACGTTCTAAAAAGGCTTTTCCAAACTTGCGTTTTTCCCGAACCAGCTGTACCCACTATAAACACCGAATGCCGTACCTCGAGCAACTCTTCCAATTGAACCACTTTCAAAATAAAAGCATCTTCCGGTTGTAGCAAAAGATCAATCGCTGCTGCTTTGACCGTTTTCTCGAATTCGATGTCTCTTTTTCTGGGTACATCGAGCGCGGGGAATAAATCAGCGATCAAACCCATAAATACCGGCAAATCGTCGGAGATCACCTTTGGTATATTGAAATCGCGCAAAGCTCGCATCAGCACTTCCTCCTCCGGTCTACCGGGATCACCGCGTTTCAGACTTCCGGCGACTACCAAAACAGACTTTATAGCTCTGAGTCCCCAGTCGTAATGATCTTGCTTCGATAACAACTCCTTGCAAAGTGTATACAGAGTTATGAATTTCCTGGCCAAAAGTCGAGCCTCTTGAAAGCCTTCGGCGACCAACATAATTTCGCAAATCAATTCAAAATCTGGAACAACCATCGCGCAAGGTCTAAAGAGAGCTTTCAAATTTTCTGGAAGTTCGGTACGTCCCGCGTAACCGGGATTCATCGTTATGAAAATACCGACAGTGGGAACCAACGCGATCGTCTCACCCATAAAATTAAAAAGCGACTTTTTGTCTTTAATGGCATCTTGAACGGATTTTACTTGCACGGCAACCACGGAAAGGACTTCCACCGATATTCTGTTGAATTCATCGAAACAACCCCAAGCTCCGGTTTGAGCGAGACCTTTGTAAATATTTCCGCAGGATTTATAATCCATTTGCTCCGAGCAATTGAAAACGTAAACCATTATACCAAGAGCTCTCCCAAGATCTTTGGTAGTTTCGGTTTTTCCGGTACCTGCTGGACCAGCTGGACCTCCTCCCATCACCAGATGAAGCGACTGCGTCAGAGTTATGTAACATCTGTCCGTTAGCGGAGTAATCACTAATCTGCGACGTAAATCAAGCGCTTACGTTAAATCGACCAGAGGAGCATAATTACCATACCATTAATTAATTAATTTACCTTGGTGTATTTCCCAGGTACTCGTGAGAATATTTAAACTGCGCGTCGCAAATATTTGCGAAACATTCTTTCTCCCTTTCGTCCCATCTGTGTCTCAATTGACTTTGCCACTGAAAAGCTTGAGAAGTTTCTACTTTAGCCTGGACGAGTTTGGCGACAACGTCTCTGGAATGTACGTCGATCGTACAAATCGTCATTATCTTCTGACGATCTTGTTTACTCAATTCACCGAGAAGCAAAGATATCAAAGTGCTGAGCTGAGCTATTTGTTTTTTTAGGTAATCTTTCAGAGCGTTGTCGTATCCTTCTTCGAGCCTCGAAAACGCAAGGTTCACTTCTGTAGTCCACCAAATTTGAGTACCGCACAACGAAACTTGGGCAGGGTAATCGAATAACCATTGCTCTCGCGGTTTTTCTTCGTACATGACAACAGCGTCGCTAAAGTAATAGCGAATCGATATCCGCATCGACATTTGCAACCTGTTAAGCCAAACTTCAACGGCTCCGTCGCAAATCATTTCGCAGTTCGCAAACTCGACGTATTCTCCGTCTTTTGCGTACATTCCTAAAAGTACAACGATTTATTCGCGTTTATTCAAGGTGGAATGAAAAACACTCGAAGGCTTACCGATAATTCGTTCTGGTCTCGCAACTTTCTGATTTTCGTCAAATTTCAGTTTCGCCATGGAATCGAATAATTTGATCAAGTGTTTCGCAACGACCACAGGTTGATTTCCATTTGAAAGAATATCCAGTAAATCTGAAGACGACACGAAATAGAATCTTGGGAAAGCCAATCTCTTTGTTTCCAAATATTGAGCTAATGCTTTTTCGCACAAGACCAACTCCATTTGAAGAATATCTAAAATATTGATGAGTCCATCTTTGTTTGTTGCTTCAACGACGTTTGGAGTTTTGGCCATTTCGTGCGTCATTTCCTTAAACTGTTGATCGATTTTGTCAAATCTTTCGGCATCGACAGGCAATTGTTTTCTTATATCTTCGGAGGACATGAAAATACTCTCAAGGTGTAACCAAGTTCGTTGGACCTCGAACCAAATTGTAGTCACTTGATCGGCGGTGCTTAATTTTTTTTGCCAACACGAAACCTCTTCCAAAAAATGAGCGATAAATTTTGAAGTTATGAGATTTTGCAATTGAACCTGGATCGAATATTTTCATTTATCGAAATTATGTTAATCCCTTACCAAAATATAAATAATACGTTACCTGATTTTCTTCTAAAACTTCTATTAATTCTTCGCTTGCTCTGAGTAATATGGCACCGGTTCGTCGATGTACTTCTTTATCGAATTCCATTTTGGACCAGGTAACGTTTAATTCTCGAAGATATTTTTCCATCGACATTTCCTTAACCGCTTTATCGACTATATTTTTAACTTCGTCTTCGCAATCGTGTAAATTTAGTTCTAGTAAGTCAGCCAAGGTAGTGGAATCATCCATTACGAAGCGAACCTATTTTATTTACGAATTCTATCTAGTATATCAATGACTACAGTTTGTAATAAATTAAAAGATAGAAAAAGGTGAATTGTTAAAAAACGAGGTGCGCGTAAATATTATTTATTTAATAATGTAATGAATGGTAATGAAAGGATGAAGTGGAAGTGAAAATGAATTTCTATAATGTTTTTTGCAAAGAATTTTATTACAATTTTTTTTGTGTTAAACGCGTTTCAGAGTACAGTTTTATTATTGTATATGCTTACAAAAAAATTTGATCAGTACTATGAAACTCGTAAAGATATAAATAATGTTTATAAGCTTATTTTAAATGCATGCTAAATTTATCATATAATAAATTAATACTAGATGTCGAATTTATATAAGATCACTTTTGAATATGTATTCGTTCGAATATTTTATGATTTTATCTTTAGTGTATATTTTTATAAAATAAAATATATTGGTTTCACCGTTGATATTAATTATTTACGATATTTATACATAAAATATTTTTACTTTCATAGATATACATGAAGCGATCTTTTAATGATTTAATATTAGTGATAATATAAGTGAATAAATAAATATAAAAAAGAAAATGTAGGAATCTTTTATTTTGAATAATTTCTTTTGCAGTTTTTGATTCGTTTTACTTAATGATCGATGACAGGCTAAAATTATAAATTAGTTTATCATCTTTTTCGAAAACTAAAATTTAATTTTGTAACCAACGGATACTTTATCTAATTTGAACAAATATATTTAAATTAGATTACATAATAAAAATTTATGCTATGAACTAGTCATTTTTTAATAATAAGTTTTAAATTATCAAAATACAGATTTTTATCGAACATTTTCAATTTTACGATATAAAATGAATAAGGAATAATAATCTGCTTTTTTTAAAATTATTTTTATATATATACTATCTTATATCCTAAATATAGCTTATTTTTTATAATATTGTTTATAAATTTCTTTACAGTGACTAAAAAACAAATTTGTTTACCAAAAGTTTTAAGGTGCTTTTTTACATAAATTAGTCAACTAAAATTTAGCTTAAAATCTATGAACAAAACGTTTCGAGATAAAGATAAAGATAAATTTAATAAATTGATACGCATACAAAATTGCACGATAGATTTTTGAAAATTCTAGTATTGCTTACAATAATTTACGTATAGATAAATTGATTGAAAAAAAGTGCTTTTTATGTACAGTGAACTTACAGTCATTTCTGGAGTCATGTTGCCCAATTTCTGTAACATTGACAGCATATATACAGCAGTGCAACTAACTCTAATTTTTATACATATAATATAATAACATGTATCGAATTAATGAAAGACTTTTTTATAAATTCATCTTTTAACGTATTCGATAAAAAATTGTAATCAACAAAATTATCATCGACCGATTATTGATAAAAGCCCTCACATGATCGATAACCTTGAAGTTACCTTCGTGCTTTTCATCAATTGCAGCCAATGTCTCTTGCGAATTGCAGGATTTTGAAGTTCTCCCACAGCTCTTAGAGATGTCAACATATTTTTCACCGTAGCTTCGAGGGAAACGTAAGTGTCCCAAGTTCGCATCTCTTTGTCCAAACCTTTTGCAAGCGAAAATAATTAATAATTGTCGATGCATTCGATCGTTGGAGAAATGAAAATAGAATGGAAAAATGGAAATAAATTTTACCCCTTATTTCTTTGGAAAACTTTTTACATTCTATATCCATATTTTCGACATCGATTTTTCTCCAAGGCGTTATCTTCCAACCTTCGATGCTACTTTTTACAATATTTACGTAATCCCACAATTGTTTAAGCATTTTTGACTCTTTTCTGCACTGTTTCAGTTGTTTAAATTCCGGAACATTTAATTCGAACAACGATGCAGATTCTTGTATGTCGTGCATTTGCCTTTCCAACATGGAAATTTCTGTATGCGCTTCGTCCAAGAGTTCGTAGGGATATTGGCAATCGAATTTAAAAAATTCATAACGCTTAAATGCTTCGCGGTACTGAACAATAATCGTATCAAATGCTGTTATTCGACTTCGGATTCTTGAAACCTCACCTAAACACGATTAAACGATAAACTAGTTTTCTTTGCTCTAAGTTAAGTCTAGTAAACGAATAGATCGTGATAAATTCGATAAGAAGCGACGATAAAAAGTACCTGCTTGAAGCGGAGCGACTTGTTGTTTCACCGTAACTGCAATTTTTTTTGTATTGGCCCATTGATCGGGAAGTTCTTGAAGAAGAACGTTCACTTCTTCCGGAATATCTTGATCGTAAAATTTCAAAAGTTCGATAGTTTCTTCCAAAGGTTGAAACATATCGTCGGTAATTGGTTGCCTTTCTTTCACTTGCATTAAAAATCCCATTACATTTACAAGACCCGCGTAATCGCCAGGTTGAACTTGTTGAAGCAGACCTTCATCCGCGAGTCTAAAAAATAAATTTGATAGAGTTTATTTTGTTCCGATTCAAAGCTTTCATCGCGTTACAAATTATAATTTAATGTACCGATATCGACCGAATACCTTATAAAAGTGCCAAGATCCGAGAGACTCGTTGTAACTCGTTCGATCAAATGCTTCTTAAACATGTTTGACCATTTGCATATAGTATTTAAAAGAGATTGGCGGAATGGTTTCAAATTTACTCGAAACCAGACACAGAATATTTTTGACGTACTCATTTCTTCGACTTCCGTGTACAGACTTTCGTAAAGATCTATTTGTTCGCGGAATTGTTCCATTTTTGGGGGACACTTTTTTGGTGATTTAGGATCCAATGCGACTATCATATCCATTTCGTCCAAAGACAGTTGCCTACTATAATCCAAGAATTGTTGCATGGAAAGTTCCCTGTCTTCTAACCAAAGGTATGCGTAGCCTACGTATAAAAAAAATAATTTAAATCGTAGAGAAATTTAACCACAACGAATACTTCTAAAATATCCTACCTTCGAAAATTCCACAATAATCAATTGCCTCTTCGACCGCTTTGTTAACTACGGACAATGTTTCGATTTTCATCGTGCGTATATCGTCGTCTTTTTCTAGTTCCTCCGTGTATCCTTCTATACCAGATTTCAGTCTCGGTATTAGAGAAGCCATGCCGATAATATCATTCAATAAACTATTCATCAATTGATCCAAGCCATCTGGATCATCCGGTTCCAAAGAAGGAACGTAATAAAGATCGGGATCCCTGAGTTCCAGATGAGCCTCGAAAAGCGGTTCGTTTTGATTCGCTGGATCCATATTATCGGTCAGGTACATCAAGGAACATCCTATAGCTTTTCTAAGAGATTCGATAACAATTTTGTCGACGTATGTAACGTATGCCTCCCAAGCTTCATTTTTGTCATCGCAAATCTCGAAGAGTTTTTTGTTTTCGGCTAACAGTGATTGAAGTTGTTTCGCTCCTCGTCGAATTTCCGCATATCGCTTGGTCACTTTTTCGTTCCGATCGTCCAAAGATAATAGTGTTGTTTTTCGACGTTCCTTTCGCTCGATCAACGGCGTTTTCGTCCAAGGTTCCATAATATTACGAATTTCTTCAACGTTGGCTTGAGTAATTTTGACCCGCTTGTACAAATCTTCCACCAAACTTTCGAGTTCCATTATATATTCCAAAAGTCCATCCGAATTCCATTGCAAATCATTTTGACCTCTTTGAATCAAGGAATCAACTCTTGCGATTTCTAATTCAATAAGATTGAATTCCACTTTACGACAAGTACGGCGAATTTCGTTATAGAAATTAACGATGCGAGTAAGCAAAGTTCTAAATTTTCGGAATGTCTCCGCTCCTTCGGCTACCTGCGATATAACACACACACATATATATATATGGAAATAAATTAATTTAGCGCTTTACGAAACACGTGTAAAATAAATTTTTAAATACTGTACACACTTGCAAGGCTTCTTTTGGTATATTGAGATACGACATTTGTTTCAAATAGTTGACTTCTTTCAAAATAACAAATAATTCAGGATCGAAATTTAGAGTCAGTATCGAAAATTGATCTCTTTTAAGTAAGGATCTGTTTAAACCAATTTTCACCAAATTGGCAACAGTGTTCGCCCAATCGAGAAACAAGAAATTTTGTTTTTCATCCAAGGAAACCGTCAACTTATCGAAACGCATCAAAATATTTTTCCCTTCGTCGCTCTCCACGATCCTTCGAAAAGAGAATAAAAATAAATTGAGAACAAAGGAGAGTAAACGAAGGACGGTAAATGAACATCGTCGAGTTTTTTTTTAAATCGTTAAATCGTTAAATTAGCGGTTAACAACTGCTTAGCAAACAGCAGATAACAACGTTTAATTTACAATATCCCTTCACTCACGGATGCTGCAGAGATTTAAAAGCTTGCATAGGCAAATCAATTCGCTGCCTCAACATTCTCGTAAATTGCAAAGCGCTGGTAAGTGGGGGTAAATCATTCATAGCGTTGCCTGCACCTCGATTAAACAATGTCTCAGCTACCGTCAGCTCGTTGTTCAGTAGATCGAGAATACGACAATAGCGGTTCGTGAATTGTTTGCGTATCACGGGACGATCTAATACACTGCCAACTATGTTTATGAGCTGAAAGGCAAATAAAAAGTATTGGTTTTAGTTTGTTGATGTTCTGCTATATTTTTTTGTTCATATGTATATATTTAACATAAAATCAATTGTATATTGTATATTATTTATATTTTATCAAAGTCGATAAATGTGCTTTTAAAATGATAATCAGAACATGAATTATTTCTTTGATCGATTTACTTTTAACATTCCTTTAAAATTTTTAGTATTAAAATTTCTTTCTAAAATAATAAAAAAATTAATAATAATTTTTTAATAATATTTTTTAAATTAAAGGTAGGTAAAAATATTTTAAAAAACTTTAATAAAGTATCGATATTAGCTTATTTGAATATTTAGTTTTAATACCGTTATTTTACGTAATAAAATTATTAAAATTTTTTTTATATACATATTTTAATTTATAATTATCGTTGTTAAATAAAATAATCAATTTTCATAAATGAAATACTCCGTAATGCAAATTTTAATCATTTAAATTTTATATTTATTGGAATGAATAAAATGTTATCTTTAAAAGTGTAAGCTTTAATTCCATATTATAATAATACGAATTATTAGATTATTTATGCTCTTATCGATCAAAAAATATAAATTAGTTTTTCGAAATGTAATTAAAACGAATCCACGATTCTGATAAATATTCGTTTAAAATTATAATTATGTATCGGTATATACTGTTATACAAGATTCGTCCATTAATTTAAATATAAATCGTTGAAAGAAAAAAATATAAATACTATATGTACATAATATCAAGTATTCCTATTATAAAATCAATATCTTGCGATTATATAGATTTAAAAGTAAAAATAGCGATATAATCTATATTTAAATATTTTAATACATTTATAATAACTGATAGATTTTCATCAAATTGAATTTTTACTAAATTTTTTACACCATCAAATATTCTATTCTCTATTAAACTATATTTTTTGTGAGATACGTAATCAAACTTTTATTATCTAATATATTAATTTATCGTATACGAGGTTATTAATTGTTAATTATGATAATGCTAAAAAATTATACTTACTACAACTAAGTTTACGATTTGTTAAAATCTATATTACGTTCGTAAAGAAATAAAAATACATCGGTAAAAATAATTAGTTTCAATTTTAGATATATTACATATAAAAATTTCTCCTTTCGTATTCTTATTAACATGAAATTAGTTATTAAAATATTTATATTTCCTGCCTACCTTGAATACACTTTCCAAATTTCCGCAGTCATCGAAAGCTTGGCATAGAATAGCGGCTAACTTACTATCGAGGTCGATAATAGAATTGTTAAATTTTTCACAATCTTGCACAAAGGATTCGTCATCTGGTTCTAGAACATCTGTAGCTCGAGTTGAAAAAGCTGTGAACAGCTGCTGAAATTCTTTGTACACATTGACGATACGCGAACTTAGCGATCTGCCCATAATTCCACCGATTTCGATTTTTTCCAGTTTCGAAAATTCAATAACGGTATGGAAGAGCCATTCGATGTCGGACAATCGCTTCAAAAAAGCATTAAGACGACCAAATACTGCGCTTGCATTGAAACTCCAGGGTAGAGCTTCATTTTTCAATGCAGGCTTGTTTTTTTGAATATCGAATTGCCATTTAAATTCTTCCAGAGCGTCTATCGAATAAATATTTTTTTAATCAATTAATCGCGATATTTTATTTGAAAAAATTGAGATTCTCAAGATTTCAATAATTTCAATAAATATTTCTTCTTAATTATTTTGTTTTATACGTTTTTTCGAGTCTTCGGAATAATTTTTAAAATTTCTTACATAAAAATATAAATCAATGTACGTTAATTTTGAAAAACTGACCTTTAGAAATTTTTACGCGTTGTAGCGCTTCGTCCACGTCACTTTGAAATATCAACGTAGGATCCAAAAATCGTCGAGCCTCTTGTATCAATAAATTGCAAATTTGCCGAAGTATTATGATAAGTTTGGACGAGTTCCGATAGTATTTCGTATTAGTTGAGACTAATCCGACCGAATGAATCAAAGTCACCATAATTGGCTTTACCTCTGCAAAATCAATTTCTTCGACCGCTTTAAAGAATTTTCCAAGTGGCGTCAGATAAAGAGATATTTCTTTGGCTTCGGCGAGTGACGAGACGACATTAGAGAATAAAGTCCTGAAGCAAGGATAATAAGCACTCTCCGTTTTTTCTAAGATAAGAGCCATTTTTCGCACTCTGTCTTCTCGAAGCTGATCAAAGATATATCTGTAAAATTTTTTATTATTTTTCGCGATTCGTTTTCGATATACTTTATTTTTCTAAAAAATTTCCAAGCTGTTAAAATTTCGATACATCCAAAAGAAATATTCTGTTATTTTATTTATTTATTATTCTCACTTCAAGTTAGCGAGTCTCGTGGACCAATATTCAAGCTCGACGTAAGGAATAGGATTCTGTCCGTTTTCAAAGGCCGCACTCGACTCGTGGGTTACAACGTCGTTAACTAAATACGCCCATTTAATAACAACGCCTTCGATGGCGCTTTTCAGGTACAGATCAACGGTCTGAGGACCTTCGTCGGATATTCGACGCTCGACTTCGGTAACTTTATCCAACCCAGCGGGCATCGGTAGTACCGTCCTTCCGTTCACCTGACCTTTAACCTAGACACACGATCAACGCATACCTTGATTATACAACTCCACTCGGAATCGTACCTGGACAATACGATACTTGATACAGTGTCCCTTGGAGCATATGGACGTGACGCGAAATATCCTGGACGGCGACGTTGGGAAGTTGTTTGTGGTTCTCGGCCTTGCACAGCAGAGGTGCGAAGATGTTATCGACTATGGTGGCCAATTCATCGACGACCCGGTGCGAGAAGTCGCCTGTAAGGACCATCGCGGCACACTCGTCCTTTTCCTTGGGTACTACATCGATTTTCATTTTTATCGCAAAGACTCCTTGAATTCAACGAGGGAAGCCCATTAATCGATTTTATTTCGGTAGCTTTTTTCATAAATTTTCAAGCGAGATTATATTCGTTCGAGACGAAGTTTCTTTTTAAAAGAGCTAATCAAATTTATTCCGAGTCTTTTATTTTATCCTACTATTTTAGCGTATCACTTTAGCGTAAGAAAGCAAAACGTGTATTATAATTAAAAATTTCAAATAAAACGATCGAGAAAATGTATTTTAAATAATAATCGTCACTATGTATTTAAAATGAATTCCAAACTCGAACGAAATAATAATGAGTAATTAAATTAATTCCCTTTTCTCCGAATACAGTGTTAATATTCGAAATTCGGTTAAAAATAAGCCATAAATTACGAATGATCGACGCAATCAGAAAGTTGTCCGAGTGTTCATTCAAAAGTTATTACACGAGTTGAATTATACCTTTGGTCCGTTGGCAAGGAATTGGAAAACCGCAGGAGGGTACGAGTTGAGCATTCGGCGTCAACACTATGAAGAGAGCAGCTGGCACCGGATTGTCTAGAAAATCTAAAACCGTGTTGCGGTGTTCTTCCAGCATCAGCAATCTTCCCCATTTTTCTGGTTTCAGTTTGAGCGATTTTTGGACGACCGAGCCGAGATATTCCAGTCGATAGTCACCGCTCATATCCATCGCAGGTGCATCCGTCGCTTAAAAATTAATAACTTTAATAACAGAAATTAAATCTTGATTCCTCGGGTGAAATCGTTTCGCGGATCTTCGACTCGATCACCGCTTCCGTAAATACTAACGAATGTAAGTACGTTAAAACCGTGTCTCGCGTTACTCGATAAGAAAAAAGAAACCGCAAAAGAAAGACGAAAATGAAAAAATGAAATCAACGCTGAGTTGACTCGATAAAGTTGACTCTAAATCCAACTCTGCATCGAGAGGTAAAAGAAATTTTTCTGAAACGTTGAAGTTCCCTGAATAAATAATGCAAAGACGTAGGGCTAATGAAAACTGGTGTAGCCTCGGTCGGACTATCCCTCGGTGTCTCCGTCCTGGAATTGGCTCATTCGTTTATTACTCGGCGGTGTAATGTCACGAAGAGCAGAAGAGAATCGGGGGTGGAAGAGACAAGGGCCACACGGAATATTCAGCCAACGAGCGCATCGAGTTCGCACGCGATCATCCCGGAGTTGTACTGGCAGGTACCAAATCGTACCGGAGCTTTCGTTCCTCTCGTATCTTAAACGACAGCCAGTTTCGCGAAAAGTATCAGCCACGAATGTCTTTTTCCGTTCCTTTGATCGAGTTCGCCTTTTCAGCGGTTTGTCGAAGCGGAGCTGCTTCCGAGTAACTTTAATCTTTCGATCGTGGGAAATGTACGGGACTCGTCTTTATCGAACGAATTTACTGTATCGTACGAATTTACGCGATAATTGTTTTCGACGAAGATTCGGACTAACGAGCGTAAACCGGATTTTAAACGCGGTATCGCATTGCAGCTACCGGAGGTGGACCGGTTAGATTTTATTTTAAAATCTTTACTTTCAAGTCTTGCGCGTATTTAAGCTTTGCGCTTTACGACGTTGATCACGAGTAAGACGCTCGTGCTTTTTTTTTCTGTATACGTAATTATTGAAATTTTAAAAAGTTTCGAGTAACATATATATATGTATATAAGTAATAGATTTAGCGTCGTACGATAATAG
Organism: Dolichoris vasculosae; assembly: GCA_018907195.1. Lineage (NCBI taxonomy): Eukaryota > Metazoa > Arthropoda > Insecta > Hymenoptera > Agaonidae > Dolichoris > Dolichoris vasculosae. The sequence goes on from JACCHY010000002.1 coordinate 24,841,483, forward strand.
ATAAAAGATAATTTTGATCGAATTATAAATTACGTTTAAACGATAGCTCCGATGCAACGAAGTAAGTAAAATCTGCTTATAAAAATTTAATCATACTTTTTAATCCATTACCACATTTAGTTATAGTAATGAAAAGTTTTGAAACGATCTATTAATTTTTCCAGCGTAAAGAATATTTTATCATCTTATCATTTTATGAACTGGAATTTCTGACTAGACATTTACTCGGTTTATAACCGTTACGGTATATCGCGTTTTATTATACTATATTATTTTATTCCGTGAGAAATAAAAAATTATACGTAATTAAAATATTCGGTTTAAAATTATCGAATAACAACGGCACCCGAATAAAATTTTTTTAACACCGAGAATATTAACGATGAAAACTGTATCCATTATTAAAAAACCGACCTTCGTTTCCGTATTTAAAAATATATCGAACCATCTATTTTTAAAAATTTATTATTTAGAGAATAGGGGTATTTAGAGAATAGCGACTCGCTTCGAAGGGTTTCGACTATATCTCGTGAACGTTATTTGCAATATTAATTATTTACAAGCTTACAATACAAATCACGTTTATCTTTAGAGCACAGAACGTTTACCGACTACACAGAAACTCAAGTTTAGATGTTGGTATTGCCAAAAGCATATTCCCGAGGCCAAACAGTCCAGCCTGTCCCTCGGTTTCCAGACATTTTATGACTTTAATTTAGAAGCACTGACTGGATAAAGGGAGAGAACTACCTGAAAATTCCAGTTTTGGTTACACGCGAAATCTAAGGGACATTTTGGTGTGTGAATTATCATTTTGGAAAGTTTATTTTCTACGCATATATTTCCGTGTTTTGTTACGTGACATTCCTACAAAAAGTATTTAGGTCCAAAATTAGAGGAATATTTTTCGGGTATATAAAGTAATAAAGAATTTAGAGAGAATGTATAATTAATTTAACTCGAAGAATTTATTCCAATGTTAACTCCTTCAATTTATAACTTGTTCCTAACTCTACGGATAATATTAATTTATAGCTCTCATTTTACGTAACAGTTTATTCTATATTTTAACGCTTTGTACAAAATTAGTCGTTACATTTGTGTACAACATATAATTGTAATTTCAGCGATATTTGTTTATAAATGTGACTCGCGTGATGGAAAATTTTTTATAATCTTTAATAAACTTAAAATACGTATCTTTTTTATTCGATAAATTGTAAAAAGAAAGCGAATACATTATTAATAAAATAGATATATACTTTAAAATATATTTTTATGAAACTATAAAATATCTCGATTCCGTGGAAAGAAAATAAAAAAGTACTTGGAATAAAAGAATCACGTACACAAAAATTTTAATAAAAGTCATTGTATAATTTTTTTTTGTTCAAAATGTATACGGGACATAATATCCCTTTAAATTTTATGTATCGAGACGAAATGCTTTTACAACTTTTCGCAGCATAGCAACTATCGAACGAGTATTTTTCGATTAGTGAAATTAATAATTTACCGAGGACTTCTCGATCAACGATTCCAAATGTGTATCACGATACTTAGCTTTTAGAAAAATGTAATCTTCACTCAGCTAATAAAGTTAATTTCCGGCACGAACGGAGTCTGAAGAAATTCGAACCCTCTGGGAATATAGGAACATTAACTTTCTTACTTTCTTATAAAGATTATCGTTTGACTGAATACCTTGGAGTATATAAAAAATGAATTATCCAGGAGATAGAAGATTTGATTTTAGGCTCGAGGAAAGATGAAATTATATAGTAAAAAGAAAAAATTTTTACAAGCATAGAATTTTTTAAATTATATTTTAAATTATTTTTCAAAACTATTCAACTTTTCATCGATATGTACTTGGTAAAACGCATACAGATATTTTATATCTTTATTAAAATTTATAAAACCATAAATATTTCATTTTCAAGATCGAAGGAATTATTATTATTTCAAAGGACGTTTTATTCTCTTCGTAGTAATTTTCGAAGGAGTTTTATACGAAATAAAAAAAATCTTTTAAATTAATTTGCGATTTAACGTATTTCGAAACTATACTTTCAATTTATTAATTTATCATTGGTTATCGGTGGTAAAACTTTGAATAATACGCATGATTTTAAGCTTTGCATTTCAGATGTTAGATTACAGACTAACATTTAAAAATAATCGTGAGATAATTACAGCCATTGAAAAGACCAAAATTCCTTTTAACGTCTTTACACGAATCGCGCTAAAAGAAATCGCGATAAAAGAAAAAGGAAAATATATAGATAAGCGATGAATCGCGCGATAAAGTTTTTTACTCTAGTTTTTCATACTCTCGTTTAAAATCAGAATTTTATCGACTGGTTCTTACTTTTATCCATCGAACGAATCGACATGGCACGTTCTTATTCTTATTCTTCGCGATAAGTTCTCGTGGCTTGAAATACACCCGAAGCTGTAATTTCACTTATAAAATAACACGGTATAATAAATATACATAAATTTTACAACTTTTAAAGTAAGTATTAAAACTCGAAAATTTATTTCAGTGCATGTAATGACAAACTTAAATGCGGTAATTTCACAGTGCGAGTAATACGAGCTTAATACCGAGCAGCATATAGTAATAAGATGTACTAAAAACGTAATTTCGAAATTTCATTTCATGGCGCGCTACTTGCTTTATAACTTCCTGGCATTGAAGCGAGTCTGCGTATACGTTCATAGTTCTGGCACTTTGTCTATACACGCAATTCTAAGCCTCGCATACGTACACATACGTACAAGAGAGACGTGGCGTGTGAACAAGACTCGATGGAGAAAGACAAAGTTAATCCCTCTTTAGCAGTGGAATATTTCCTCTCGGTTTTTATGCAACTTCTTCAGTTTCACCTATTCTTTTCCTTGCGCTACGATTCTCTCTCCGTGTGTGTGTGTGTGCGCGCGGATGATGCCAGCGGCGAAGCGCACGGAATGTCTGGAAAATTTTCCAAGTACTCTCTTCGCGAAAGCTCTCAACAGGTTAGATATTTTTTTCCCTCGATTTCGACTCTCTTTTTCATTGTGTGCGAGCCTCCGCCCCTCTTTTGCCAAAAGTTTGTAAGACGCTGTCTTTTCATTGCAACCAAATATACGGTCTATACGCGTACTATGTTCTTTTCAGAAATACATTTGGTAGATGATGTAGAAAAGAGAAAAATGAATACCCAGGCGAAAAGCCACGTAATAAAACTACACCTTTATTTGAGTTCCATTGACTCGAGTATTTTCGAAGGGTCGATGATACCGAAGCTTACGTGCCTAATGAAAATTGGATAGATTTTTATAAAGAACGCATGCCTTCCATATTTCAATTTTTTCCAAGGGTATCTTTTTTTTTTATCTTATTATCGATATAAAAGAAAATTAAAAAAACGAACGCTCGTACGTTTATTTTACATCCGCGATATTTCAAAATCTTGCAGAATTTAATACGAGATTTACGGGATGTTTTCGAGCGTAAAATTTAACGCACGTATGGTTAGCGAACTAGCGATACATTATTTAACGTCTTCGAAACGTTAAAGCACTAAAGTGAATTTAAATTACATCCTCTAACAATATTTACAAATACGCGAAAGTACCGCAATTACATAAAAATCACTCGCGGATGAATTTTGCTCGAATTTTTGCTCGTAGTCTTTCTCGAAAAATAATAACCTAAATTACGAAAAAAATACACCTCTTTACGTGTTTCGAGCTTCAAAGGGAAAAGTTTTTATATTTTACTTTCTTCTCTCCCTCTTATAGTACGCTTCGCTTAATTTTATAATTCTTACGAAAGCGAATAAACCGAGTCCCGAACATCGTCGTCGTTGTCTTCGTCCTCGTAAAGATGAAATCAATGACTCGTACGAATCTGAATCGTTAAATAATAAGCTCTCCGATATATCATTCGCGGTCTAAGGGAGCTAACAACTTTAAAAACGGCGAAGAAAGCTGTGACACCCTCTTTATCAACCGTCTACTTTTCACCCTCTAAACTTAACTACAAACTAGTTTTATGCCCATCGACGGAATTTCGCAATATGCCTACATACCTGTCTGGATCTTAAGTATGTTGTTCATCTCGTCTTGAGTTTCATCCCCTTCGGGGGAAGCCCCTCGCGAATCCATCATCGATCGCAAAAGCTTTTGGAATTCCTCGAGCTTGTCGGTATCCTCGTTGTTCCGCAGCAGCGGCAACGGCTTCACCTCCACCTCCTCCTCCTCCTCCTCCTCCACCTTCGTCTCTGACATCTCGGTGCTTTCCCCGCTGCTTTCGAAATCCGACATTCTACAGTTTTGCTGTTTTACCGTTCCCCTCTAAAATGATACCGACCAAGTATTCTCACTCGGACGAAATGTAACGTTGGCTCTTCTCTTGCTACGCTTCCTTTTATTTACACTTGCTCCGATTGCTCGACGTACTCTGCAAAACTATCGGCATAACTTTATCTTTTATTACGAGCGGTGAGTGTAATTTCAAATTCGACATATTGTCCTCGAAAATTTTTCTTATTAAACCGATGCTCGTAAAATTGTAAAAATGAATGTATCTTTGCGAAAAACTCCGAGTGATATAAAAAAGTACGATTGGTTACGACTTTTGCATACCTAAAAAAGAAACGGAAAGTTTATCGTAGGTTTTCCGATACTTCCCTTTTCGTAACGTTACAGAATCGTTATTTATAGTTTTATCTTTATAAAAAAAGTTTATTCTTTATTTTTAATTCATTTATTTTTATATTTTTCCTTCATTTTGAAATTTTATGATTTAGTGACTTAAAATATGCATACATACTCATCGTTATTACATTATTATGGAATAAGAAACGCGAATAATTACTTTTTTATGAGGCATTTATAACGAAGTTGTTTCATAAAATGTAAACGATTTTGCATGAATATTTTTGGTTTAATTATTTTTTACTTTTAGCGGATGCAGTGGAAGAATATGCAAATTCGTATATATATTGTATATAATCCATAGCCGGAATGTCTATAAAAAGGGTCCATAGTTGAACTTTTATTTATTGGTATTTTTACTGCGTGATTAATTGAATTTTTATTAAAGAAAAAAGTGCATACATCTTAAGAAATATTATTTCAATTTAATTTTGAGAAACGCTTTCGATACCCAAGTACGAAACTATATGTAACCGATTCTACGAATTTAAAATTTTCAAATATAAATTATGGAATATAAATAATAAAAGTATAAATTTAATGATACGTATTTTTACGTATTTATTTTTAAAATATTAAAGTTTTTCTTTGTAATCTTAACGAATAGTAAAATGACAGAGTTAAAAAATACATCGAACTCTCAAATTATATTTATATCATAAAATTAATGCATTTTATCAACTTAATCATTATAATAATTATAATATGTCGCGTATATTGTTCTTTTACTTTTCATATTTTAACCGTTGGTATTTATTTTCAGTACTAAAAAATACCCATGTAATTATTCACGAAAGTTTTGGTATTCTCTGTACCGCTGAAAAAAAATAATAAAAAATAATTCCAACTGAAAACTAAAGCCAAGAAACTGTTTCGATCGTACCAAGTGCGTATTTTTTTTTTATGAATTAACTCGCTAACCCTTAAAAATAGCGCAACGAGCAAACGATGTAAAAATTCAAGAAGGCAATAAAATCTCGCATTTACAATTATCTAATTTCGAAGTTTCTCCATTTTGTAAAAGGAATATAAAATATTTTCAATTGCTTCGTAACAACATCACAATTTGAAGTAGCTTCTCTTCTTAGAGTAAAAATATGGTAATTCGAGTAAGGTTGGTCGGACCGACCCGTAGAACTTAACTTTTGGTAGGAGGATTCGAAACGCCTCTCTGAAATTATAAAGAAAAAGGTGAAAAGATCTTATTCTTATCTCGGTCGTTGAGAAAGACGCGAAATTCAGGCATCTGCATTCATATCGAGATGCTTTACGATTGCGACAGTCGTCGTTTAGTGCCTCAATATTCAGATATTATCCGACACGAAGTGCTCGAGTTGTTCGAACAGTTCGCCTCTTCGAATTCGATTCCATTCTTTCTGGCACTTCAATATCCTCGCTCGGGACGATTATGTATACGCGTGTACTTTGAAAGTCTTGGTAAACGGGAGAAAAAGACAGGGAGAGAAATTGGAAAGAGCCTTATGAAAAGCTGCGCGGATCTAAAATCCGCGCCGACGTTGACGCGGCAACTTTCCTCCTTCGATGTTCCTTTCGCTTTTGTTTCCCAGCCTCTCTTCCGCGTATCAGTCTTTCGCCCTCGAGCTTTCCTTTCCTCTTATCCTTCAACCGTACATTTGCGTTCTGCGGAGGAATCGCGTTCTCCCTTCTTTATTTCCTGTTGTAACGCTGAAAAGAGAAGAATCCCGCGACCTTGCCTCGAAGCTCCCATCCATTTCCATCCCTATTCCGTCGTTTCCTCTCCAAACTTTGATTTACCTAATTAAACCAAAGCGCTTACGCGAATCGTGATACCGTTGGAAAAGATAAAAGAGAGGAGCGAGCAAAGTTCCTCCGACTTGGAAACTGTCATTAACACAAAATTAAAGATGCCAATACTCGACCGAACTGCCTGTATTTACTCGTTTACGCATTCATTAATTATTGCGTTCGTTTTTAATCGCCTTCAAATATTTTGCGCTCCCCTTTGCTACGCTTATTTATAATTCCCTGACTATGCGTATATATTTCCCCTTCTCTTTTTTAACGACGTTATTAATCGATCTTGTACTCCCCGTTTTCTTAACTTTCTTAACTTCCGCACGATGGATGGGAATTTCTAATAGATAGTAACTAATATTTACAAATTTTGACGTTTAAAATATTTTACACTCCCAGCTACAAAGACATCTCGCGTATCGACCGTCGAGGTATTTTATTTACAAAAATAAAAAATCTGAGAAAAACTATCTGGGAAAACTGGAAAAACGTAAATTTTGTTAATGAAATCGATAATTTTATCGAAAAAATTTATCGAATTCTACTCTAGAGTTTACGATACTTTACACGGTTCTATTTACGTTACAGGGGAAAACGAATGTGTTTAACGTTAGCTTAATCTTGTGTCTCTAAATTAGATAAAAAGTAAAAAAGATAAATTATGCGTACACAAATATTTGTAGACTAGATCTTTCGTAGTCGCAATTTAAATTTATTTATTAAAGCCAGTTCGCCTCTCGTAAGCTATCCATTGCTTTTTTCAATAAAAAGCAAAACTGGTACGTTTGCTTAGGGTCGTAAGATTCATTGCAGATACGTAAAAAGTAGTTTTCTTTCTTAACAAGCTGATCTTTTTTCCTCGTTCGAAAAGCTCATAACTGAAGATGCCTTTGGAAATTGGACGTATTCGAACCTTACCGCGTCGAGTTTGCCTTCCTAGCAACGGTTGCCTTGAAAACGTTACAAGGGAGTAATCGAATCGCTAGCGTAATGAAAAAACGATCTTCTCCTACGTTGAAAATGCGAATGCGAAAATGTATATCATCGAGAGAACAATAACATCTCGTCGCATTTTCGAGCCTAAAGTCCTACGTTTCCTTGCAAAATTATCTTTATCCCCTCGTAAAACCCTTTACGACTTCGATACCTCTCCAAGTACGCATACGTAGTCCTTATCAAAAACACACCTCGAGCACAAAACGCAACGAATAGTTTATTAACAGGTTTACCGCGTCCTCGTGACGCAATCGAATCTTCTCAGCGCGCTCGAGATGAAATTCGCTCTCCTCCGCTTACGGATTCCATACCAACGGAATCGCCCGAGAGCCTTGGATTCACCGTCAGGAGGTACATCGAATTTCCATCCGCATCCTGGTTCGCTCGACCTACGATGAAATTCCCGAAGTCTTTCCTCCACCCGCGGACAATGTATCGCACTCCCGCGATGTTTACGTCTCATAAAGCACGAACGATCCCGCGGGCGATTTACGTCGGCTCGTCGCCCTTTACAAGTCCAAACTCCTCCCGGGAGACAAAGGCGGAGGGATCGAACTACGAGGATCTTGGCTCCTTCCTCGGGACCGCTTAACGCTTCTGCGTTATCGAGTAACGAGGCGTACGTTCCTTTGCACCCACGCGACCCCGTAAGAATCGACCTTTCGCGCGTCCGTACTTGGCGCGATTTACGAATTTCGATGGGTGTGCCCCGAGTTCTGTAGAGACGGCGAGGAATTCGCGTGGGTGAACGCCGAGCTTCTAAGAGTTCTCGTTTACGCGTAGGACAACTTATGTTTCACCGAGCCTTTTATTTTCGATCGTGTTGTAATATGCAAACTTAATGTATTCGCAAAACTCGTTGGCTTTTAATTATAACCATTTATTTCACTTTATTTTCTTAGTTCCGAGACTTTAATAAACGAGATAGGGACATTTTCATTTACATTCGTCTTTCTAAGGATGATCCATAACAATTAAAAGAAATATTCCTTCGTTATGAACGACTAACGATGATGGAACGGTTTTAATATTAGATATATGTGCTTTTTCTTAAAATATTAATGCTTTGTATCCTTCGAAAAATTGTCTTCTTCTTCCGAATATTTAGGATTCGGTGAATGAATTATCGAAATTTAATTTGCAAACGATGAGAAATTTATTTTAAAATTCCTAATTATGTACTATTTGGTTTTAGTGTTTAATTTTCATGATCTCGTACGCATAAAATAAAAGACATCGATGCTAATTTAGATTTCTTAACTTACAAATATAACGACACGCAATTATGTTTTAACAACTATTTTTGATATAAATTATAATAAGAACATGTTTCTTATCGGAGGAACGAAAAGGGCTTCTGTTTCTCTGATTAGTTCTTGGGTCCCATAACCCTTGAACCAGACCTGACCTGAATGATATAGTAATTAAATTGAATAGTAAGGGGTGAAACGAAAGCAGAAGGGGTTCGAATTTCGTATTTTAAAATGAAGAGAATGGAAACCCTTTCTCTGACGTTATATATTTCACTTCCATCAGTCTTCCCGTGTTTCAAAAGTATGACTTTCGATTTTTTATCTTCGTTAAAAATTCCGAGAAGTAAATTTCTCCATCGAATATTTCGTGCCGACGTTAATTTTAAAAAATTTATATTTGTATAATTTCAATTTAAATACGCATAAGAAAAACCATATTCGGTATTAATTAAATTTAGTTTAAACTCGACTGAAAATATTAAATACATTTAATTACTAAATCCCGTTTTAAAACCAAAATTTTTTAATCTTGAAAATTATTTCAGCGCGTAATTTGTAAAAATTATTTTTACATTTTTTTAATACTTAACTTCGTTGCAGTTGTAATGTATGGGAAGAAAACAGATTAGTAATTCAAATCGCGTGGATCGATAATTTTTAATATCCTTTCTGTAACACATAATCTAAATAATTGAATAAAAATTCTTATCGTAACGTCGCGTCGATATATTTCAAGTTACACGAGAGTAGAAATTAAAAGGAATTCGTAAGCAATTTACACCTTATAAATATTGCAGTTTCGACTGAAATTATTATCTTGTAAACACCGTTAAATAAAATAATTTAAAGATATTTTTCTCGATAAAATTCCCAAACGATTTATCAATATTTAATCCGAATGTTAATTTATAAATGTTCTCGACTACGTATACATAATTCATTTTTTTTCGTCGTTTTATGCTCCCGTACGCAAGTTTTGAATAAAACTTTGAATTATCTTTCAACTCGTTAACTTCGAAAATAATAATTAAGATTTGAATATTTAAAAAAAAAAAAACCTGAAGGTGACATCGTCGCAAATAAAGCAGAAGACTTTCGGGAAATCAAAACAGACCTCCACCGGAATTGCTAATAAGGAAAGTCGAGAATTGTTTGAGCGTTGCTGCAATAATAATGGTGAGGTTGTTAAGGGCGAGTCGAAGGGAAAGACAAACAATATTTAATAATAACCGTAATTTTATTTAAGAAAATACACGATGAAGGAATTTGCGTTTATAATATTTTACGAATATTGATGATAAAAAAATAAAACAAAATAAAACGAGAGGGTTTACATAACAAAATGAGCTGAATTCGCACGTGGCACTTCAATTAAGTCGTATTTTACGAAGCGTCCCTTTCTTTTTCTATTATATTCGTTATACGCGAATAATTATACAGAAGTTGATTCATCTTAAGTTTTTATTATGAAAGCAATTTTATGAGAAAGGCAACAGCTTAAAAGTTTGAGGTAAATTGCATTTATTTAAAAAAAATAACGAAGTAAGAGGTAAAGGGAAAATAATGAATATTCATAAATTTAATTTGATATTTTTTATTATTTGGCAATGAAAATGTCATTGGACTTTTACATTTGAGATAAAAAATATTTGTTAAAATTTTATTTTAAAGTAGAAAAACTCTACTATATTTAACAGATAGAGAATAAAATATACATATATATTTTTTTAATAACAATTTGTTAAAAAATATGTGTTTAATGATTAAACATTTAAATATAAATTTAGTAACATAGTTTATTTTCTTTTTAGAGAGGTGAAAATATTTCGTTTATACGTGCAAAAAATTTGATTTAGTGAAAAATTGCTATTTGGTCAGTCTCTAATATAAGTATAATATAACTTAATTTATAGTATATAAATTTTTTTTAAGGACGGTGGGATTGAGTTTTTACGTTCGTATGAAAATATTATGCTATGTTAAAGTATTATAGAAGTTTCCTTGAAATTCTAAATAAAATTTTCATTAAAAAATTAATGACGGATTATTTTCTACAGAACAGAACAGAATGTTGATATTAAAGCTGATATCAAACTATAAATCTCTCTATAGACGTTAAAATTTAATTAGAATCATTTTTTGTGCTTTCAAATTTATAAATTAACAATCAATGCGAAATATCATATATTCGCAATACTGTACAAGCTCAAAAGACAAGATTGTTTTATCAGCACTTATTAACACCTCGCTATATACAAAGTTAAATAATTAGTTATTATCAATATTAACATTCAATATAATCGATATATGATATTCATATCAATGGAAGACGCATTTTTAAATTGCTGATATATAGTTTTGTACAAAAAATAAATTGGCATTACAATAATGCCATGACTATTTTATATGAATTTAAAAGCTGTCATAAAAATATAGACTGCCTATTATTAATATTAATTATATTAATCACTGGTTAAGGCACTTTCATGTAAATGAAATGATTTTTCATGCATTTGATAACTGACTGAATCAAATACTGAATTACCGAGTTAGCGAGTCAGTAAGATAAATTAGTATTTTTAACAATCGAAGAATTTGCGCAGTTTTAAACTAAACCTTTAAAAATTTATTCGTTTAGTTTTTTTTATGCTTCTTTTCGATTTGCAATTATAGCTTTCCATATCCTTAGCTCGATACCACCTCTGAAAATAAAACACGATTAAAAATACAGTGCAAATAAATTATATTATATAATTTTACAAACATACTTTAAGTTAAGTCTTCTTAGATCTTCTCGAGTGACATAGACTAAAATATCTTCCAAAGTATATTCTTCCTGAATAAACTGTTGAAAATATATTACAATCAACTACATTTAATCGTTATAATAATTTTTAAAAGGTAGCTTTAATTATATTTTACTTAAATTACCCTTTCGATTGTTTCGGTATCTATGTTCAAAGACTGCATCCAAATTATCAATCGTGCATCAACGGCTGACTCGTTATCGCGATCTATAATACTTATTTGTGGTATACTGTAATTACATCATCGATATGTAATTTAACACATGAAAAAATCTATTAAGTTTTGTATTTAAAAACAGACACTTACCCAAAATTCTTTTTCAACATTCTTTTATTCATATTATTGCACAATTCTGTTAACGTTTCTAATTGGACTTTTTGCTCTTCCAAAGCGTGACATAATAAGCTTTGATAAGCTTTCTGACTCTCCAATAACTCGTACAATAATTTCATATTTTCCATTTTAATCGATCCCATTTGATCGCGATATTCACGCCAATACTTATTATTGTCGACCGAATCACCAGTTTTCTGAGATTTTACCGAATTTACGGTAGAAACTCCAGAAGTTGATCCTTCCTCTACTCCTTCGGCAGCAGATTGGGCCCGTTCTTGACCAAGTAAATTAGCTCCTAACTCTGTTTTAAGCGAACCATGACAAAATATAAATAGCACGACAAAGTATTTTTAATTTTGTAAATTTATTTTTTAAAGCTATTTTTTTTTATTAACCTGGAGACAAAACTGTTATAGCAGCTTGGACGGCATTTCTCACAAGATTATCCAAGGCAAACATCCAATGAGGTTTTATACTATGCATCCTTAACACTTCGTTTACCGCGTTTTGAAACAGGTAAATGGCAAAGTGTAATTGATTAATGGCTGTCGAATCAAAATCTAATTCTTCCTTCAGCTTACTGATAGCTATCGTTATGACTTCTTGGTTCTGTTCGGAAATGTAGTTTCTTAAAGCCCTCATCAACGATTCCAAGTGATTCTGCCATAAAAAAAAACAGTTTTATCAAAAGGCAAACTTTCTTACAAACTTTCTTATAAACGCAAATTTATTACGTCTATTCGTACCATTTGCAGTACAGATTTTTGTCCTACGTCAACTTGAATGCTCTGCATCCAAAGTGTGCATATCTTGGTTTCATCTTGGCTCAATACTCGCGTAAGTGTCATTCGTCTCTGACTATCTTTCTTCAATAAATAAAATCCCTCTTGTTCTTCTCCAGATTTTTGCACTAATTGTCCTCCTTTTTAATTTCATTGGATTAAATACCGTTTTTAACATATTTTTGTTTCAACGATACAAAATTATCCTATTCGTAATCGTGTTGCGATTCTTTAATCGTTTGAAAAAAAAATATAAAATTACTTACCTGTTAATTCGACTTCGGGTGACAAAAGGGCACCTGATGAACTTCTTCGCGTCATAGAATTTCCTGTAGTTTCGGGTTCGTTCGTCTCTATGGAAGGTGTTGTACCTATTGTGCTGGAATTACACAAAGCAATTTTTCAAGACTTTTTTATTTATATTATATGTTATAAACAGATATTTCGAATCGTGGGTGAACGAAAATCATAACACAAAGTTCATTAGTCACAATGATCGTAGTCTGAAAATTATCGAGAAGATATTTATTTAAGTTGTTACTTTATTTTATTTCAAACGTTTTAAATTGACCAAGGATAGATATTATTTTTACTGGCATATTTTATATATTCAAAAGTAGTTATTACGAAAAATATAAAAAATAAAAGTAAAAATACTAAAACTTGGTTGATTTACTAATTAAATATTTGAAATAAATCTGTGAAATAATAACAATTTATCAAATTTTAGTTTATTTAAAAGCTTTTAAACGGAATATTTTCAAATTTCTTTGATACATACAGAATTGTTGTATGTTTATGTTGATCATCTCATTCTTTAAATAACAGAAACATTCGTTAAAAAATTACGAAAAATGGTTATAAATATATCAAACGTATTAATATTACATTATTTAACAATAATAACTTAACAATATTTAACAAAATTATAACAAAATTAGTTCGATCTAGAAAATAAAATTGACATTTTGATATAAATACTTTAATTATTCGTTAAGATAACGATTTAATAATAAAATAATTGAAAAAATCAGACATTAGATTATTAGTTTAATTATAACTTGTAAATTGTCACACAAGGTCTTAAAAATTATACTCTATGCAATTATACTTACATAAATGCCAAACATTTGGATTTTATAATTTATTATTTGCGATATTTGAGCGGAAGCCAGCATTTCGAAAAGCATTGTGCACCATTAAACTTGTTTTATTTTGTAATTGATTAACATTTAAACTGTACTATTTTTCTTTCACGTTCTTCTAAATCATACCTGTTATACGAAAGATTTGCGGTCGGCATGCTGATAGGAGAAAGAAGATGTGCTGGACTGAGTTCCTTTAATCGACGTGATTTCGTCAGTCCTCCATTATGTACGACACTTTAATTTAAATCAATTGAACAAATATACCATAAAATCAAAATAATGGTGCTATGCTTTGATATATGTTAAAAAAAGCCTTCCATTAAAAAAAAACAACATCGATATCAAACAAAAACGGTAACTTGTGTGCAACTTTAATAATTTTATTAATTTGTCAAATTACCTGTCGTCTGATTGAGAAGCCAATATCGGAGTCGGTGTGACGATGTGGTTGTTATTGGTTTTGTCGGTTTTTACAAGTTTTTCCGCTTTTTCCGCGGGCACCGATATACTACGGCTAAAGTCTGGAGGTGCGACTAATCTTAGGGCTTTCTTTTTCCTGATACAGACAAGATCGTTTCGATTTATTTTACAACCTATTTTGCAACCTATGCCAGCGATGTACTCGAATTCTTACTTACTCTGAAAGAAATGGATCCTCGATCAATTCGGCAGCCGTGGCTCTCGTATCGGGATTAGCTTCGAAACAACGTAGTATAAAATTTTTGGCTCGTTCCGATAATTCCGAGGGTATTTCTGGATGTATTTTGTAGTAACCGACCTGATTTGATAAAAGATTATTTTTCATGACATTCGTTTAAAGATCAGTGAACGTTTATTCAATAAAATTTTTCGATATTACTTTAAAAACAGCTGCTTGAGGAGATCCCAATTCGATAAACGGCGGTTTCCCAGTTGCCATTTCGACTACTGTACAACCAAGAGACCAAATATCAGCCTATCGAAACATTAAAAGTGCGTCGTTATTTGTTTTTGGAAAATTAATTACACTACGCGTTAAAGCTTAATTTACCGGTGCTCCGTAGCCACGTTGACCTTTGTCGATAACTTCGGGAGCCATGTATTGCAAAGTTCCAGTAAACGTTTCCGTACTCGGACATAAACCAGCCAACCTCTTCGACATACCAAAATCCGAAATTTTGACAACCCCACTGTAAGTGTTAACCAGAACGTTATCACCTAAAATAGTTTTAAATTCAAAAATTAAAAATTTTTGTCCTTCGTAATTGCACGTAATAAAAAAAACTCTTATACCTTTTATATCTCTGTGAACGATTTTCTGATCGTGCAAATACTTTAAGCCTTCCAAAATTTGTTTCGTGTAGTAAGAAATAGTTGACTCGTTTTGTTTCAACGGACCCCATTTTGATCTGAGTAAGGCTGATAAACTTCCTATACGATCGGTAAAAAAATATCATATTATTAACAATTCACAGAGTTAGACGATTCAGAGGAATCTTTTTTATTATTTACCCCCAGGAACTTGCTCCATAAAAATTTTAAAAAATCCATCTTCGCTTACTGAACCCAAATATTGAACGATATTTCGATGTCGGAGTTGACTATGTAATTTAATCTCTTCATGTAACGGCTGCACATCGCCAAGATTTCTTTCTCGTATTTCTTTTACAGCGATGCGCACTTGCGTATTTAAATCTCGCGCTGCGTAAACGATACCATAGGTACCTTTACCAAGAATAATTCGTTTATTCTGCTCGTCTAATTCGTATTCAAACTAAAATCGAATCGAACGTAATTATATATTATTCCAATTTATTAAGTATCGAAACGTTTTATCAAGTATCGAATACCTTAACTTTCGATGTATCATCAGCCATGTAAGCATCCAAATCGGTAACCATTCCCTCTTGATCTCGCGTCATTTCCAAAACAAGGTCATAGAATCTTTGTCTGCATTGCACCGATGGTAAGTACATTTGAAAATCATCAGAATTTTCGTGAACGTATAAAAACATGCAACGTTCGTCTCTTTTATATAAACTAACGCTTCGTATCATATTGGCACTGAATAACCAATCGTGAACTTGTTTACAATTGTGTTTCATGCTTTCCAAACACAAGTTTGAAATTTGGATGGATTTTTCTTCGGCTCCAAGGTTTACTATTACATAACTTGGCATTAAAATTTTTGTTGGTTCCAAGACAACAACCTGATACGAAAAAAAAGGAAAGTGGTTATAAGTTAAAACTGATATAAAATAATAAAATATCTTTATCGATACTTAAAAAATTAACTTACTGGAAATCGTATGCTATCGCCAACTTCGGATTTTGTTGCTTCGACGAAATAATCCATCCAAAATCCAAAAATCTGTTCTTTTGGGGACATTTCAGTGTCTTCGTTTTTTTTTCTGAATCTATCTATTAAAGTTATGTTTCCTATCGTTGATTTTAGGTACCAATTAGGAGGTTTTAATTTAAACATACATTCTGCAGCTTTAATGGCTTTTGAATAATCTTCAGCGAGAACACTAATTTCGAAAAATGTCGCTACATCCCAATAATCTTTTAAACTTGACAAACTACCCTTTTTCCCTATTAAATTATTCAGTACCATTCCAATATGCTGGAGTTCTTCGCTCTTTGAAAATTCATTGCCTGCAATGACTAAAAGAGTAGCTAAATTTATTCCAGCGTATTCGTTGGGTTGAACCTAAAACAAAAACAAGCGTATAAACTTCGATACTATTTTTCTAAAACTCTAAACGTAGAAATAAACGATCGTGTTACCTCAAAACCTTTTCTATACCAAAATATAGCATTCATCAAACTTTCTTGATCCGTGTGCCGACTTTCAACAAACATATCTTTGTAAATTCTACCGCATAAACATAACATATCAGGAACATAATTCTCTTTTATCTTTAAAGCTTCCTCGATGACTTTTAAAGCTCTTTCTCGATCTCCTTCTTTTTGCCTGCGATTCAGAGCAAACGCATAAAGAAAACGAATAGCCGGTGTATTTATCGAATTTTTGTGATTAGGTACTGTTCGCAAATCGTCGACAAGTTGAACCATTGCATCGTAATCCTAGAATAAAAGTATATAAGAATTTTGCGATATGAAAATTATTTCGATTCGAAATAAAATAATTACTTGTATATCTCTGAATGAAATGAGAACATTTAAAACGACTTCACCCGATAAAACATTAGGATCGTCTAATCTCTTTCTCATATTAGTTACTGCTTTTGCGAGTTCCTCGCCAGTAAGAGTTTCTCGCGTTTTACGCAAATCCGCTAGAAATTTTTCTTTCATGTGCGCTCTAAAAATAGTAAACGTATTTTTAAGTATACTTTTAAAAAATGTATACTTTTTTTGTCTGTTGCTTACTTTGACTGTATTTCTACTTCTTCGTAAAGTTTCTTTAGTCTTTGCGTGAGATCAATGGTTTCTTCACCACCAACTTTAGGAGAAGTTGACATAGATATACAAGTATCACAATCCATAAACTTGTAAGAAATAAATGTGTAGCTACCACAAGATAACTAGAAAAAATTTCATTTTGCAATTCAGACACATCGTTCAATTTTTAATTTATGAATTATTATTGCAGTTTTGTTGCAGTATTTTTGAAAAAAATATGTATATAAATTTGGTTCTTATATTTATATCGTCATGTTGCTATTATTATTATTATAACTACATAAAAATACGATAAAACAATTTTGCATTAAGACATTTTTTTATTGTATTCAAATTGGTAAAATTTAGAAACTTATAAATTCACAGAAAAAAGGACTAAATTTAAAATTTCATAAAGTATTCGCGTATTTAAAAGTAACTATATGTATATATATATATATATATATATATACGCGTGTATGCAAAGAGTATATGTGCGAAGAAACGAAATTTTTTTTTCGTAACGGTTAAAATAACTGTAATCACATTGTGTAACGGAAAACGTAAAACTTATTTATATCAATAATAAAATCGATCTTAAAATTTTATTAATAAATGTTTACGATTATTGAAATAACCTTCAATGACTTAATTGAAAATAATTTTTATATAAGAGTAAAATAAAAAAAAATTGTATTTTATATATGTATTTTACGATCGAATATTTTAAACATATATTTATTACAAAGTAGATTTTTAAATGAATTCATAAATGTCGTATACAAATTACAAAATAAGACGTCATTCTTTAGTTAAATTATTTCTTAAAAAAGTCGTTATTTATGTAAATTGTGGAGTAAAGTTTAGCTATTTTTAATACAGAAACATTTTTAACTAAAATTTATAATTTTAGTCAAATGTTTTTAAATTGATAATTTCATATATTAAATATTAAAAAGAATTAGTAATTAATAACATATATTTAAAAAAAATAATAATATATTTATTTTCTTGTTGACCAAATTTTGAATACGTTATGAACTTATTGTTAAACATAATTTATTGGCTGTTATTTAAGTTACCGATGACTCAGATTTTGGCTCCCTTAAATATTTTAATGACTACTGATTCATATATTATCTATTTTTAAATACTTTAAATTTAATTATTAGCACAACTTCAATCATACTAGATACGTACAAATAATCTTAAATTAATATCTATAACAAACTAAATTTTTTTACCTTAAGTCTAATCGTTGCTTCCGAATCCATATCATTAACCAATAATATGTTTTCTTTCATACCAAAACTTTCACGAACTCCCAAATGATAAAACAGCGCGGACTGCTGCAATTGTACACTTAAATCGACAACTACCACATCCGCATTATAAAACGTATCAAGTACATTCGTTTCTCCAAAATCCAGCTTTTCAAATTGAATATGGTGTAATTTAGCGTTTACCAAATTACAAGCCTGCTTCACTTCCTCGAACGCTTTTTTTCTTTGAGTTAAATGTTCCAATTGTTGAAGGTCTAGAACGCAAGCAACATCCATTCTAGACCTCGTGGTTACAGCGGTATTTCCAGAAAGGTCGCTATGAGTTCCAACACTGTCGGTTCCCGATGCTCCGTCCACTACCGACTGCACTAAAAGCGCTATTAAAAGAGTACAAAACATTTAAAAAATATTTTACACAATAATTACAGTTATATACGTAATTTGTAACTAATAATAAATAATAAAATATACGTAGAACATACCAGTAGTTTCCGTAGCTTCTCCACACGTGGAAGGCATTTTTATCGATTTTTATTAAAAGTCTTGTATAAAAAATATCGTTAAAACATGTTTAAATTAATATTAAGCTTGGAAGATACTTTTTTTATTCTCTATAAACATTCTCCTGCCTGAAAAAAAAATTTATTAAAACGATATTGCAAGTTAAATTTAATATTACTAATACTAGTTGTTTTATTTTTAATTCGTTTTTGACATTGCAATCTCTAAATAAAGTTCTTAATTATAAAATTGAATTATTTGCACGATTTAAAAATCCAGCACCAATACGTGAATTTCATTATATTTGAAACACGGCAAATATTTGCATAATCGATTACATCCTTTCACATATCGATGCGGTTAAGTATATTTTTAATTTTTTCTTTTTAAAGATATCTGCTTAGATCGCATTCCAACCTCGGATCTCAAGGTTCGTTAAATTTAATATAAAACTATACCGAATCCATGATAACTCGGATAATCTTAATTTCAGAGATAATCAGCGGGATTGCGAAAGATTACACCGTTCCATTCTTAAAAAAAATGCTTAAAATTTACCTTATATAGCAGAGAACCAGGAAAACTTCATCCATTTTCTCGGAAGCAGTAGTGGACCGTCTATAGGTTGATCGAGATGTTGTAGATCGGTTGATCCACCGTGTCACAGATGTCGGGTACATTCCTCTCGGTTGATAAAACGGATTCATCGGATTGACGCTCCATCGGTAAGAAGTGGATCGATCGAGCCATTACACCAGAATCGTTGGAATCGTAACGTTCGTCAAACTTCGTAGACGATTAGCGTTGTTGAAGCGATTCGGTGATAAGGATCGTCTCTCGAATCGTCTCGCGTTAACCCATCGAGCTTCCATCCTCGTTAAACGAACGTCCAGCTGTTCAGATGTCAGCCTCCTCGGAATCGGGAACAACGGCTCTCACAAAAATAGAAGTCGTCGTCAGTGTGTGAGGGAGCGATCTACGCGATTTGTATGGTACACAAGCGTAACAAAAATAACAATCGTGACTCGTGCCGAAGCGAATCCATAGCTCGCGATCTCGAGAGGATAATACTCGAGGGTGAGGCGGGCGATTCCGTGCGCAGGTATCGAAAGACCGCGAGTTTGGTGCAAAAAGTGCAAGACCACGCCCAAAAGCAAGCGGGTATTTTCTTGGTTATGGACATGGTGATCTCAAATCTGCAACAACAGCGTCAAGTGACGGAGCAGTTGCGTAGGGAAGCTGCTATAAAGCGGATCAGCGTCAGTAAAGCCGTCGAGGATCTCATGAAGTACATCGTCGAACACGAGCAGGAGGATTGCCTCCTCGTCGGCTTCTCCTCGCAGAAGTCGAACCCCTTCCGCGAGAAAAGCTCCTGTTCCATCCTCTAACCGGTTGCTCGCCTATTTATTAATCCAATTTGTTAAATAGCATGTGGGTAACTTAAAGCCTTTGCTACTTGTTTAGAATATACTTGTATAGGCATTGTTTCATTGTTTTGGAATGACACTTTTGAATTCGACGAATGGAAAACGTTTTTTCTTATCTTGCCAACCGTTTGTTTCTCCGATTTAACGCACGGTGTTTTTGAAAATTAAGGTTAAATCGGTGTACGTTTAAAAAAAAAACAAATATTTACCAATATATCGAATCGAACGAAATTATAATTACTTATAAATTTGTAAGCATTTAAAATTTTTGCACAAGTAATAAATCGTTCGTTCCAAAATAATAAACAGCGTCTATACTTTATAATAAATTATTATTCGTGTGACAGTGTTATTAATGATTTTTTTATTTTTCAGGTAATTCTCATATCGTATTTAAATTTTGAAATGCCTATGGCTTTATTACGTTCGTGTACAAATGTCGACAAAATTAAATTAAATTACCGAAACAAAAAATTTGCAAATATTGAAGTTCGTATAAAATAATTGTGTAACTATTTTACGACCAAAATGAATTTTTAAAAAATTGTACGATAGATAAATAGATAAATGTATAAAAAAGATATAATTAGTTAAAAAATATTCTTCGATGAAACGACAATATTTACATTTATATACATTTATATACATTGTTTAAAAAAAATCAAATATTTCTTTTTGTATCGCCCGATTACAATTTTGTAATATACCGTTTTACTCCTTAGCGAGCGAATCAGGACAAATGTTCCATGCTTCGAATTAAATTGTAAAAATATGAAATTTGTGAATTATCGATTCGTGCCTGAACTCTTCGGTAAAATATGGGACAATCGAGAGAACTACAACTATCGGCATCCATCACACCGATACAAGATTCACACATCTAAAATAGAATATATAAGTTTTGTAATAATTTTTTAATTTTCTTAAATAATTTATGTGTAAATTTGTTTCGTTACGTACCATCTTTATATTCGAATAAATTCTTTCGTATTGCCTACATTTTTCATACAGAACAACCAGAGTATGACTTTTATTTTTCGTACAATCTTCGCATATGCCTTTATCGCATGATTCTCCGCACGAGGGACAAGTGTTATTGCATAAATATTGAGATATCGTTGTCTTTTGTTTGCGATTGGCGGTTATAACATTCGCTTGTATTCTATTAACGGGTTGACGATGCGGCATTTCCATGAACCTATTACAAAGACAAGATTTTTACGCTTAAATTAAATCCAATTTCCATTAAAATACGTACTTATTTTTTTTAATAAACGTTCTTACCACGTATGAGCATCGATGCCGATTAAATTGAGACACCTGTTCAAAGGTGGTATAATAACCTTGGTAATATAGTACATGGCGTTCGGTCTCAAACTCGGATCGAGAATCAGTTCGGTTGGTGATCGAACGCAGCGTATAAGAGGTACGTTGGGTCCACCGGCTACAATAATATACGGAACTCTGGATCCCGTTCTGGGCACAGCGCGAGGATCTTTTTGAACCAACTTTTTCGTAAGTTCCATAGCTGGTACACAAGCGGCAGGTTTGTAACCTTTCATACCTCTAAACTCCCTGGCAAATGTCAAATCCTGAATGGAGACTCTACCGGTGAGAATCTTATCCAATTGCCTCGTTACGTATCGTTTCACCAACGACAAATCCTTGCTGTCGAAAAGTATTCTCAGGCTTTTTTCGAGAATCTAAAACCAACAAAATAAGTGCGTTGAGAGCGAATTCAAGAAACAACGCAAGAAAAAACAACTTCGCCTTATTACCTTGGCTACAGCTGGACATCCATCCCGACGAACGGTTTCGATACCTTTGGCCAAATAAACGGGCTTATCGTTTAAATTTTCGTACTTGTATCCGCAGTATCTCTTCTTCGTCTGTGCGTAAATACGTATGTATAAAGGTTCGATCGAGAGCGGTACATGAAAATTAATTTACCCTACCTGAAGAATACAAGGCTGCATAACTTTTTCAAATTTTAACTTCACGGGTTTCGGATTTGCCGCGGTTACCACTTCGGCTATTTCCGCGCCAATTTTAAACGCGTCTTCCCTGGATTTTCCTTTTAATAAAACGAACAACGAGTCCGTATCCCCGTAAACTACGCGAGCCTTCCATTTCGGCGTTGACTCCACGATTTTTATGGCTCCTTCCAAAGTTTCCTTTCCTTTACTCACAACGCTGTCTCCCACCTACGGAATAGCCAACGAAAGTTACCATAAAAAAAGTCGCGAATCGCTTGATTCCACGAGCTTACCTCGATACACGGCATCCTTCCACTGAAATTAGCCGCGGTGTATCCGTAAGTGACGTTGGCGATCAACTTTAACCCGAGTTGTCTCGAGTCCAATGCTCTTTGCAACGCGCGATCCTCTTTCGAGTGATCCTTTATAGCTTTCTTCACCATTAATCTCGTCTCCAGAATCTCGGAAAGCATACGAGGAAGTATACCTCGACGCACCTCTTCCTTGACGAACGCAACGCCGCAAGGAGCGAAGTTGATTTTATTTTGCAATTTCGTTGCAAGGTTTTTGTCGACTTTGAGAGTCGCAGCGCCGAATTCGAAAGGATGAAAACTGTGCCGATCGAAGACAAGACAAGAATAGAAACAAACAAAGAAATAAACGTTCGATTCGGTCGGTAGCTTTTTTCGAATCTTACTTACGAGCCAATGTGTTCGATGCGTCCCAAACAGGTCGAGAAGCAATAATTGTACGCGATAATGATGCTCGGGTATAAACTCTGGAAGTCCAAAACGACAATCGGATCGCAGTAGAGCGTCGATTCCGGCTCCAGAATCAACGGCAACGACTCCGGTGCTCTCATGCAGCCTCGTTGCTGAGCCGATGGCGAAACTGGTATGTAATTTAGTGGTTTCGCCAATCGCAACATCATAGACTCGACCCGAAATTGCGAGCCGCGGGAAAAGACTTCGAAAAATTGGATGCCGAAAAGTCGGGCGTGTTCGCTCGTTCTGTCTGAGAAATGTGTTTTGTAAGTTCGGGGTAAAAAGATTTTAAAGTTAGAAGGAAGATGAGAAAAGTTTTATCGAAAGAATCTTTTTCTTTTAAACGAGAACTGAATTTTAGAACTTTGGATTCGATCGATTGGTTTTATCGTCGTTTTCATTTTTTATCAATTTTTTTTATTTACAAATTTCTTTTTCGAATCTTATCCCAAGTAATAATTATTTGCCGAATAAAAGAAACTATTACGTTCGACGATGAACCTTTTTTTTTTGTATCATTTTATAACAATATTATAATTTACGAGTATTACTAACTAACGATGTCCAAGTGATGCAGAATTCTGTGGATGCCTATGATCTTGTTAGTGTAATGATCGATGACTCTCCATCGAGAATTAGAAGTTTTCCACCATTTCGTCAAAACTTCAAAACTGTGATACGGAATCCTTTCGTTCATGATGTGATACATAACATTTTCGTACGTGTAACTCGTTAAAGCTGTAAAAACGTTGATACTTATTATTTAATCTTAAAGTGAATAAAATAGTTCATACCTATCTCGTGTCTCATAATTCTCCATATTTCTAAGACGATTCGACCAGTGAGTTTTATCTCCGACACCGTTTCTAATTGCAAGTCTCTGCTGGATTGAATTCGTTCCGTTTCGCGGTTATTCCAAGTTTTGGGAATACGGGAAATTTTCTTGCTTAAATTTTTTCCGAGAACCGAAGCTCTTTGAAGCATGTAACCCCATGAAAATAATTCGAGATCCCAACCGATCAAAATCTCCGGATCGCAACGTTTTATTATAGACAATACACTATTAAACATTGCGTCTTCGTTTCCGACGTACGTGATCGTATCGTTCGGAGTTTGAAATTCGGAATTCATCTTATTGGGATCTACGATAATTACGCCTAAAAAAGATTTAAATTAGATTATTTGCACTAATATGTTAGAAAATAAAATAAATTGTATTATTCTTTACCGCAATCCAAAGGTTTCGTTTTGTGCCAATCCGGTGGAACGTCGTTATAAATTGCGTAAAAAACTGCCTCGATGGGATCATATTGAGGATCGGGTAAAAGATTTGGTCTAGTGGTGACGTGTACTTCTATGCAAAATATCGTCAAAAATTGATACTGCAACGCAAAATTTTCTAATTTTGGCATCGAGTTTCGCTTGCTTAAAATTATACGACAAAAATAAAACTAGTCTTATTTACCGTTGTCAAAGCTTTTGTGTTTCCAAGATTTCCATGTTCGACGTTGACTACCGACGAACGCGTATTGAATTCAATCTGACCGCAAGAAATTCCCAAGTGCTTCGACGCATCGCTTATACTTCCAAATTCTTTGTATATCCTGGACGAATCGAAAGTCGGATTTAAAAATATACTATAATCGGAATCTTTCGAATTTTGCGATTGTGAGTTTAACTCTTTTTCCATTCTGTCCTTTTCTTCATTTTCTTCCTTTTGCTTTTTTTCCTGTTCCTTCAGCCACGCGATCGCACTTTCTCGACTAGGAGGTAATTCCACCGGTTGAAGGACGATTGTTTTTTCCTCGGCAGGTTCTCGTCTCTTGTCGCTAGAAGGATGAAACTCTCCAACTTTTATATTGCACCACTCGTTCGAACCGACGTCTTCGAAACTCGAACGAAAAGGCGAGAAACTGGAAAATCCTCTGTCTTTAACCCTTTCTTTGGGATTACCGACTGGATTATAGATATTGGCATCGCTTTTATCGCTAAAAAAAGGCTGCGTATGTTCGTAATTTGAAAACGCATAAGGTTCTAAATTTTCTTCGACTTCCATTCTGCTCGGAGGTTTAGTCGTCGGGGTAACCGTTACAAAAGTATTCAAGTCTTTGTAAGCTGATGACGAGCGATAGTTTGGATCGCTTAAAATCTTTTGCTTCATTTCGATCATCTGGCTAAAAATTAATTCGCTCTTATCGTTGAACTCTTTTTTGGACATAGATGAATAATTGGAATCGTTGCTGGTGGTTAAATTTGATAGTATTTGCGTATCGTTGGAGTCACTCTCGTTGATTATTACTGGATTTTTAGGCGAAGATACGAGAGTTTCGAGCGAGTCGTCCGAATCTCCGATAAGTGTTTTATCACTGTCTGAATCGCTAACGCAATCGGTCAATAATTTCTCTGATATTTTTGTGGTCCGTTTGACGGATTCTGATTCGATCGATGGAATGGGCTCTTTTTCTAAAACTAATAATAAATTTATTAAATTTGATTCGGTCGATTCGAATTAACGAAAATCTATACATTTTTAAGGACAATGTGTTTAAAAACAAAATTTTTGTTCTCTGTATAAATGTTCAAATACTAATTAACGTAAAGTTTAGTTCGAGTATACAAAACTACGTTATTATACCTGGATTTGATTCCATCACTGTATCCAATAATCTTTTCGGTCGTAAATTTGTTCTTATTTTTTGCCTAACGCGAGATGTAGTAGGCGATGTATACGGTAAATTGTTTTTATTACTTTGAGCATTTTGAATTTCTATTTTCAACGGAGAATAAGTTCGAGTTGGGCAACTGGGACTTGTTAGGCATTTTGAACGTTTAGACGGAGATCTACGAGGTGTTTTTGGTAAACAATCCTCTTGTTTCCTCCTCTTTACGTTTTCACGCGTATCTTCTTTGTCACTGTTTAAACTCTGTTTTTTTTTACGCGGTGTTTTCACAGGGGTATATTTTCGTTTTTTGCCAGATTTATATTCGCAGATCAAAAATTCTTGACTTTCGATCGTTTCATCAACCTTTTCATTTGAATCGCTTATTTTTGCATTTTTATCGTCTATTGGTCCATCGAGCTGCGGAATATCATCGGATAAATTTGATACCGTTGGTTCTTTCGAAGATTCCAATACGAGTTCTAAAATAAATCCATAAACCCATTTTTATCCAGAGCGCATAAATTAATTTAATTTTAAAGACACTCGTAAATTATTTACCTATCTGAGAATTATAACTTTCACTGCCTTGAGCTTGTGATTTATTTTTATTAGTTTCCCATAAACTCCAATTTAGAGAGTTTAGTTCTAAAGAAGTGATATTTAGATCCTCCACTTCTTCCTCTTCTTCGTCGTTTTCCTCTTGATCATTTTGTGGCAAAAATTCTTGATTAATCTGTTGCGATTTTTGAGATCCAAGAATACTGTTGGAATCGATTGAACTCGAATCATTTTGTTGATCTTCCGCTAATTTCGCCAGTTTGTCCATAACATCAACTAAAGCATTGAGATTTTTCTGTAAAAAAGTCTATAAATTTTATAAAATTAACACGAAGAAATATTTGTATACATACGATCGCTATCGCTTATCGATATGTTGCTAAGAGACGAGTTTAACTGCATCGAGAGTTCATTTTCCTTTTCCTTTGATTCATTTATTACATCCTGAACAAGATTGCTCGGATATTGTTGAAAAGTAGTTGTGCGACGTGAACCAATATGTACTTCTATTTGAGATGCATTTAGAAGATTACTATTATTTGGTACAGGAATAGGGTAGGATGATTTTTCCGAACCAGGAGATAATGAATTTTCGTTATCCTAAAAAGAAACATAAACACATCAATGAATAATAAAATCATTTTACATCTTGATTAATAGAAAATATTAAATATAATAAGAATGATTTGTACATTTACCTCCGAATCGATTGTACTTAAACGCTGAGCTAATCTAGTTCGATGATACATTTCATTATTTTTTAAAAGGGACGCCACCTGAGATCTTTCAGGACTCTTCGGATGCATTAATTGCGAATCTCCTCCTAAACCAACTTTCGCTCTTCTAGCCTTTTCTTCTTCCCAAATCGCAGCGATACCAGGATTCAGATCTATTCCTTTGTCTATGATCTCTCTATTGATAATATCGGAAGCCCAAGCATCCATTTCTAACGTACAGACACTCTGTTTCTCAACCGTAAATGGCAGATATTCTTTTTTTTCCACATCGAGGTTCGTTGCTACGTCTAAACTATGCATTCTTTGTTCCATATTTTGATTAGTTGTAAAAGAGCGACGATATTTAACGCCTTTTAAATTTATCATACTCATGCCGTATATATTATAATCGATCATAAACTGTAATATAAATGGTATGTGTGCTTCGTGCGGTTGAAAAACTTGATTGAGAACGGATCCATTCTGTAATATATTTAATAGTATTTTATAAAACAAACATCTTACTTAAACGTATCATATCGATATATACAAAACCTGTAATAAATCCGTAGCTCGTTTCATCATGGCAGGATTATAAAAATATATTTTTAAAAAATGATGCTGTCTCTTATGATATCCGTAAAAAGGTCTGTAAAATTAACGTAAATATTACTTCTAGCAAAATTATTAAGACATCTATATACTTTTATAGCGTACATTCCAGAAACTTGTTGAACTTTGTAAATATGTTGAGTATTGGAATTGGCTGATTCCAAAGACGCGTTTATCGCATAATCCAAAGATGCAGCGAGACGACAAGCGAAAATATCTGCCTCGAGTTGGCCCGAATAAGGCACATACATATAAGGAAAAACACCGTGTACATGTAAACATACTTTATCACCTGTAAAATAACAACATCCTGTTCTTTAATCAATTTTATATACATGTATCGTTTGAATAAATTTCGTACGTAAAATTAACGAATGACTTTATTTACCGGTAGGGGTAGTCCCGAAAATTCGCACCACGGGAACTTGTTTAATAGCGTTGTCTCGAAAATCCGAAAAAGTTGGATCGACGTCGGGAATCGGCGCCGATTGATAACTGTCGGCACAAATTAGTCTTACGGAGTGCATTTTACAATCGCACGAATCCAAGACACGAGTTTAAATTTCCTTTCCAAAAATATCGAACGTGCGAAGGACACTCGAGGTAAACACACATGTTACATCTGTATTGCCGCGCAATCGTAGTAATTTTCATAGTCGACCAGAGGACGTTGCTGACATCTTGTTATTTCTTTCAAATGTTGCGCTCGGGTAAACGATCGGGTGGTCGAAAGTTAAAATTTCAAGCATTAACAAATTGCAAGTATATGTTAATTGTATGATATTCGACGTAGTAATGTACCGGTACGAAGCGTTGGATGCGATACGAACGTGCGCGAGTACACAAAAACAATTTGAGTATAGTTAAATCAAGAGTTTGAGTTTTAAAGACGTAATCCTGCAAAAGATAAGTATCGTTTCATCGCGAGTCTTCCGTTATTAATAAACTACGGCCACACATTTTCGGAATCGGGTAGTTCGAAAGAGTGACACACAAAACATACCCGTGAATTCGCGTTACAAAATAAAAGCACGAGTGCACGATATAATTAATCCAGAAAAAATAGTGCGACTACCATACGAAAGAGTTCGCTGTCTTTTCTGGTCATATGATCGTCATGTGAGTGAACCACCTCGGAACGTCACTGCGAGAGCGACGAAGAGACGATCATAAGCGATGCCTCGCTCGTGAGAGAGAGGGAAAACCTGCGTTTCGAACCATGCGCAGAAATATAGGAGGGCACATCTATAATCTAGATTTTAACAATAGCAGCAGAAGGAAACTCGAACTCACGAGACAGTCCTACGTTAAATCTTTATCTACCCTTTGATATTTCGTATGGGCGTTGACGTCTACCGACTTACTTCTCTCGATTATTTAACGTAATCGTTGTTTAGTTTTACAAAATTACGTTTGGGTGGAGAGAAGAGCCAAACCGACGTCGAGGCGATTAAGCACTGGAGTAAGATCCTTAAATTTTGTCGTCCTTTCGTCGCTCGTTGTTCCTGCTTACCAGCAAATAAATCAGCAACATGGCTCTTAGCGATGCTGATGTTCATAAACAGGTTGGTTCAACAATTTATCTTCGAAGCTTAGAGTTTCTTTGATGTGTTGTTCGTTCGAAGGTCATTAAGAGTGTCAAAATTTTCTGGGGTGCATTTTTTTTACTGCCTGTAGCATAGAATGTCAAGGTTTTGATAAAGTTGAAATTCACTAAATCTATAAATGAAAAACTCGAATATTTGATTTATAAAATATGAAACTTTGATGCTTTTTAAATTAAAACGTATTTTCCCTTCGGATATTACAATTGCATTGATCTATAATTTTGAACGGTTACAAAGTTTATTCGTAATGTTTACAAAGTTTTAAGGTGTGATCCGTTATATTATTTATGTAAATAACATTAAATCATAAATATGTAAATAGAGTTTAACAGGATGCATAAAAATCAAATAAATACGTGTTTTAATGCTTATCGATTTCTATAAATATTTACCTTTTATTTAAATATAAAAATTCGACAATTTTTAATTTAAGTTGTAATAAAATTTATTTTCATAATGTGGAATATTTAAATATCGCGATTTTTAAATAAAATGAATGATATGCAAACTTATTTACATAAAAAATTATTTAAAATAAAATACAACCAAATTTTGAATAGAAAATTTTAGATTCTAGAATAAACGAATAGATCGTTAAATATAAAAAATATATTACATTATTTTTGAGATTTTTTTAGTTATGTTTTTAAGATTTATTACTTATTGTATATTTTTTAAATCACTTTATTTATTTTTTTTAGATTAAGCATATGATGGCCTTCATCGAACAGGAGGCTAACGAAAAGGCTGAAGAAATAGATGCTAAAGCGGAAGAAGAATTCAATATCGAAAAAGGAAGATTAGTGCAACAACAGCGTCTTAAAATTATGGAGTATTTTGAGAAAAAAGAAAAGCAAGTGGAATTACAAAAGAAAATGTAACGGCAAAATTAAAATTTATTTCATTTTTAGTTTGTAAGGTACCGAACGGTATTTAAATAACTGTATTTTATTTAATTTAGTCAATCGTCTAACATGTTGAACCAAGCTCGTTTGAAGGTGCTTAAAGTTCGCGAAGATCACGTTAGGAATGTACTAGACGACGCTAGGAAAAGGTTAGGCGAAGTTTCGAGAGATCAAGGAAAATACGGTGAAATTTTGAAGCTCTTGATCACTCAAGGACTCTATCAGGTATTACCTTAATTTTATAATTTACAAACTCGAGATAAACGGTGTTAAAGATTATTTATTTCTCGATAGCTTATAGAGGTTAATGTAGTGATCAGAGCACGACAGGCAGATCATCCCTTGATCGAATCGCTCTTACCGTTGATCCAACAAGAGTACAAATGCATTGCTAAAAAAGAAACTAATCTGAAGATGGACCAAGATAATTTCTTGTCAGCCGAATGTTGCGGAGGTGTAGAACTTCTGGCTGCCAAAGGCGAGTATTTTTATAAAAATAAATCATTTACAATCATGGAAAATAATTGCAGAAAAATTGAAAAAGAACGTTTAGATAAAAAGTGATTTTAGAGATGTCGAAATTTTATATCGGTTCACTTATAATTATCAATTATATTTAAAAGATTCTAATTTTGTTTTTCTTTTATCTATCAGGACGCATAAAGATCGTCAACACTTTGGAAAGCAGATTGGAATTAATTGCACAGCAACTTATTCCCGAAATTCGCACAGCGCTCTTCGGACGCAATGTAAATCGTCGATTTACCGATTAAATTTATGAGTGCGTGCGCGTCGCGCTAGAACATTCCCGTATTACATCGCGTTTAACTCATTATAAATGAAAAAAATGAAGCTACGTTATTTTTATGTACGCGTCAAAATGAAAGTTTCCTCGTATTATAAAAGAACGCGATTAGTCCTTATTGTTATACATTGTGTATTGTAGTACATTGTAAGTTTTTTCTCCTCTAGTATTTTCATCGTGTAATATTTGGATATAAGGTGTTTAAATTAGGGCTTTTGTTATGCAGATATAACATGTTTAAAAAAAAATTGTTAATAGAATTGAAAGAAAAAACTTTCCTAATGTTTTAGCCATCTATATTTCATTGTAAAACTATTTGTTGTTTGATTAATTAAAAACACAATACTCTTGATGGAATGTTGTTTCTTTGTACATAAAGCAATTATAACAAATTAACAAGAAAAATGAGGTTACAATAATAATAATAATAATAATAATAATAATAATAATAATAATAATATGAATTACAATAAATATCATAATTTACGATAATATTGCTATCACTTCTCTGAAACATAAGAAGTTACTTAAATGCATAAAAAAATCATTCTTTATCTATTTGTATATAATATAAACTTGCTCGTAATAATATATATAGTAACATAAAAATATTACATAGTCAACGATTGAGTCTATATGGCATACTGTAAATAATTAAAAACTAAATAGGCAAAAGGGCGGAAAATATCTTCGGGTCAAATACATTTAACGCACAGCGTTTAATACAATTAACCGTCATTTAGACTTTGTCAATGTTTCACTAATTATAATACATATACACACGTCTTGTTGATCCAGTAACAATACGATTATAAAGGATTCGATATAACGTTACATTTTATCGCAATAATACGTGAGTGAGAATCGCAGCATCACTCGTTGCAATTTTAGGCGTAGAACTGGATATCGTTTTAAATGCTCAAAAACTATCTTCAGACGCAATTTTTTTCATTTGATATTTAGCTTAGTGGCTTAGGTTTTGCTTCGAAAAAAGAAAATAAATTAAGTTTCATACATCTATAAAGTATCACTTAAAGCAGTATTTCATTTAGCCTGCTTATGATATATACTGGCGGTGATTTTTTTATCGAGGTACCGTCTTTCGCTTCCTCTTTGTACAATTAATATAATCTTCGGTTTATTTAATTGAGTTGAGGATTGGAGGGATTGGTTATAAAAGGACTTATTTTTTACATGTAACACCCGATCGATCGTTCATGATCATGGGGTTACCGATATGATTATCGTTCAAATTTATAAATTAAAATTCGGATTTCCAATTGCTGAGAAACTCTTAAAATTGATACTATAAAT
Organism: Dolichoris vasculosae; assembly: GCA_018907195.1. Lineage (NCBI taxonomy): Eukaryota > Metazoa > Arthropoda > Insecta > Hymenoptera > Agaonidae > Dolichoris > Dolichoris vasculosae. The sequence continues at coordinate 24,873,804 of JACCHY010000002.1, forward strand.
TAATGATTCGATTTTTCAGCCAAAATTTTTAATTGGAACGTATCTGATAACAGATCGATTATACTTGAAAACATAGACAAGAGTTAGAAATTCCGCGTTGAATATATAAATCGTGAGCTTACTCTATGTAATACTCGTAAAAATAAAAATCTACTTTCGCAGATGGAAATTCAGTACAGTATAGAACCCTGTGGATCCAATCAATTAGATTCGTAGCTTAAGAAATTTTTCTCTAAATAGATTTTAACTATGGTTTAAATGGTGATGTTAATACAATCAGGAACTATATATTAGCCAAAATGGTATGTTTTCTAAGACATACCATAACAAAAGCTCGATAGTGGAAGCCATGATAAAAATCATAGTATCTACAAAAGAACTTGCGGTGCTTACATATTAACCGAGAGTGATATAAACTTTGTCATAATACGCTATATTACAATTACATGCAATTTCAAAGATGAAGCGGCAAGAGGAGATCGATAAAGAGAAAAACTGTAAAACAGTATGTGACTAAGTGAAAAGCATGGAATCAATGTCATTTATAACACTGTGGAGGATATACCACCAGAGGTATACCAAAGAAGCTTTTACTCGAGACTCGTTCAGTCTCTAGAAACAGAAGATGAAAATAGTATTTCATCAATCTAAAATATCAATATTCGTCAATTCTACGATGGTAAATTATAAAATACCATCCGAAATGACCCAACCACAAATGGTACCTACATAATATAGACTATGTTTACAAGGAATTTGTAATATTATTGTCTTCTGTATCGAGCAATTGACTATTGGGCGCTTATGCACGCCCATAAATCGGTAATATTTTTTTTTCGTTTTAGTCAAGCCCTAAAAGTTTTTCGGCGACTCCGAGATAATATACGGTTTGGGCGATTCCAAATAATGGTGCTATCACGATCATCCTACACGCGCCACCTTTGAAGAAAGCCGTGACTCCTTCGTTCTTCAAGGTTTTCCTGTAACAGAATAGTAAAAATAGTATTCGTTTTCTTAGAAAAGGAAAGAAACGAAACATAAATCTTTTTAATTAAAAGAGTAGTGGTAGGATATAGAAACGTTTACGTTTATTGCTTGGATAATTAATTTTGATAGGCAACGACTCGGTCAAAGTTATCGATCAATATTAATTATATTTAACTTATACGATAATTTTATACCAGAAAGAATTGGTTTTTTTATTTCCATTGGCTTTACGATAGAATTTGAGATTTTTCTTATTTTAAAGGCTAGCATATTTTTTACACGTGCGTACGTTTTATATACGTCATAAAAAAAATGAGCACATTTCATTACATGTGTACATATACATGTGCACGTGCATATTTACGTAAAGAAATACATTACTTATACATTTTAAATCGAACAATTACTTTAAAATTGTCGTTTGCATACGTAAATAATGAAATTTTTTATGTCAACGTTTTTTAAAATAATTTATTCTTACCCGATACAATCTAGAACACCATTGTAAGTTATTTCACCGGGAGCTTTATTTATGACCTGTAATCTTGTTTTAATTACATCGAACGGATTCACCATTATTGCTGCCGTTGAACCAGCCACGCAACCAGCTAAGAACGAACACCAAAATACAGCTGAAATTATACAATACGGATACGGTAAATATATTGTAAAAATATGCATAAATAAATGAACCAAAGAAAAGTATCGTACAAGAGCCGTCGAATCGCTTCGGGCCTAAATTATTCAATCTAGCGAACAGGGGAAAATAGATAACGGAAAATGTGATGTCTCTCAGTGCAGTTGCCCCTGTACCTTGGTAGAGTCCTAAAATTCCCTTTTTTCGTAGAAGATCTTGTGCCAAACCAAAAGCCGATGCTCCCTTTTGTCCTCCTTGATTTATAGTAAAAGAACAAAAATAAAGTAGAAGAAATAAGAGGTACAAAGAAATAAAGAAAAACTTATTTTTAACCAAACTAAATTATTACCCTTTAGAGTGGCTCTCGATGCAGCCGCTACTCTACCGGCATCTTGCATTTGAATTTTTAACAATTCCATTGGCGTCGTGACGATGATTTGACAAGCTCCCGCCATACCACCGGCTGCCATCTCTCGTAACAATGGTAAGGGTTGGCTAAATTAAAATTACCATAGTTAAATAAAACAAATCAGAAGTACCAAAGAATCCGAATAGATGGTTTCACTTAAAAAACTTAGTTTTAATTCATAAATATTAATCTGAAATTTAATTTTACAGCTAGTCAGTTTCACAACTTTCATACATACATTTATTCACGTATTTTAAAATTTGTAAATAAAATAAAGTTTATATACGCTAACTTTGGTGAATTATTACTCTTTAAATTTAAATAGACGTTAATAATTTATTATTTGTTAAATTATACGTTACCCAGCACCGGTAGATAAATAATGTCTAAACGAATCATTGGCGGTGAGCTTAATTGCCTTTTCCGGAGTAATTAACAGAATATTTACAGCCGAGCCTTTGTACATTCCAAAATAGCCTTCAGCCTTATAAGTTTGTTTGAAACAGTCCAACCTACGATATTAAAAATATCGAATAAATTATAAATATCGACTATCAACGATTAAATTAATTAATTACAATTTAATGAACATTTAACGATACTTAATTTTGTAAAATAAATAAGTATAGTAAACAAATTTAAAAAAGAATTATCTGGCAAAAAACAAAAATTAAATTTTTTAGATAACGACTATCAATTTCTTCGTATGAAGTTTTAAAACGAAAAAAAATTAAAAAAAAGCTTAGTCACTGATTTTATATATATATACATATATGTACATATGCATAACTTAAATATCGATTAAATGATTCCGTCCAACTCTCGGGTTCGATCGACCGCTTAAATTTCATTATTAAATAATCGCAACGAATCGAACGAGAACTTTATTAAAAATTTTTTATTATACTCACATAGAAGAATACATTTTTTCTCCGTTAGGGCCAATAACTTGATTTTGTAAACGAGTTTTGACCAAGTCCAATGGAAAAATGACCGAGACTCCGATAATTCCAGCGATACCGCCATTGATAATCTTGGGTAATAATCTTTGAAAATTGATTTAAATGAGCATAATTGAATATAGGCAAATATAAGGAACGCGTATACGTCAATATTTGAATACCCACTTGAACCGCTCGTTACTTTCTACTTGAACTTGCGACATTTCCGACTACCGGGTGTTATGGATTTTCGTTCTGAAAAAGCTAAGAGAAAAGTTCAAACTCCTTATCCAAGTTTACCACAAGTTAGCCTTTCCATCACCGTTAATTTAATATCCCGTGCGAATCGGGCCGATGTTCGATGCGCTCAATTTATATTATATATACGTACACCAGGTTAGGGAAAGAGACGAGACACAGACGCTCTATACTCTCCGACACGCAAGAGCCGAGACTGAGAATCGCTAATCTCTCGGGGATCTTCAGAAACTCGACAAAATTTCGAGTCGAGAATACGAGAAAGTGATTTCTCCGGCACCACACGCACACCACTGTCGGTGGATACTGAACTGCTTTACTGCCACGAATTGTAGCATAGTTCAGCTGTTCCGATGATATAGCGATGGCTTACCGACTAGTCCTCTTTCAAGGACCAAACGCTTCCAAACGCTTCCAATCGTTTCGCGCGTCTCGTTAAAAATATTTGAAACTGACGCGTGTCGATGTCACAAAAATATCTACGAGCAAAATGCCGACGATTCCGAGGCTATTTTATACGGGCGTTATTTCTCCTGATGCTTTTCCAGCTGGAACTGTATTTTTCTTTCTCTTCGAGGGGATACTTTTATCCTTTTTTAACCCATGTATTTATCACAATAATCTTGCGCTTGATATTCATGGAATACTTCGTTTGTGCACTTTCACGAACGGTTCGATACTCGAATACGCGGATATCGATGTATCTGTTTACATATTTTTTTATTCGACGTTTGTTTGTAAAATATACCCTATGACATAACCACGCGTAGACGCAAAACAATTTTCGAACAACTTTCGAAATACTATGTTACCGTGTTTAATATTTATTTGGATACGTTTCGTTCGGTGCGCGTTATTTTATACTTGTGTTTTATCCGTTGACTATGCCTTTGCGTATCGTGTCAATAAACTTTTCAGAGATGTATAAATTTTACTATTTTACTGGTTGTACGGTCGATTATTTTTGACTATGCCAAATATTACTTACGTGGAATAACTTTTACATTTTTACTTTGGGCAAGGTTCCAACATTTCAACCATTTGCTTTGGCAGTTATCAAACGCTGCCAAAGATAATCGAATATTGTCTTTTGAAATATGAAATAATTTTGTAAAAGTAATTTTGCGAGAAAAATGTTTAATATTTTTTTATCGAACGTTCGTTTTCGTTGTATTTGTAAATTCAAAATAAAAATTTCTTATATTTATCGATACGGAAAAAATTTCCGATCCTTGGTTCCCGAACTTTTATTGGAATTTTGAAAAATAATTTTAGGGCTTTCGATATTTCGCACTGCACAAATTATATAAAAATAACTTGGTATTTTTGGAGTAATGTTCGATATTCTATATATGTTCTTCGTACGTGATTTATTCTACTACAAATTATAATGTATTTCAACGTAAAATGAAACTTCTACTTCTTAGTTTAGGATTGTAAACACTCAATGTATCAGAACATTTCTCGAGTATAAATTTAAAAGCAAATACGATAAACTTCAAATAAAAATCTCTATTTTTCATAAAATATCGAATCTCGATATAGAATCAAATTAATAGTCTGACCTTAAATTTAGCGATTGTAAAAAATTATTTTTAAAAATACAATCGAAATTTTAAAACAATAATATTTTTTTAATCAAATTCACTGTCGACTCGATCCAATTTTTATTTAATTATTTATTACACATGTTTTTTTGTCTTTTTCATATTTATTCGATATTTTTGAAAAAAAATGTATTTTTAACGATAACTTAAAACTTGGTTTCTAAAATATAAACTAAAAATAATATAAAAAACAAAATATTCGTACTAATATATTATTGTTGAAAAAATTAAAAGATCGTTTAAAAATCATAAAAGAATTATGAATTAAAATTTTTCGAAATTGTAAGCATAAAAATATAAATTATTTTTCAATTTGTTTCCGATGTTCGATGTTATTCCATCTTTTTTAAAATTTATATTAAAAGTTTAAATATTTATTAAAATGATAATGGCCAAATTAAAAATTATAATTATTAAATTTATATCGAAATATTTATTCCCAAAATTATTTACGATAAGTTTAGCGATAAAATAAATTTTCTGGCGCGAACACTGAAATCGTGTATATAATTATACCACTCGCGGTAGTCTGGAAGATATTTTTACCAACATTTTATTGCCGTTCAATTACTTGTATTTTATTGTATGCATTTAACATTTCCAATATTGAATTAGAATACTTTATAACATACGTATTCGGTGATAATACTATCGTTATCAATGATCTCGATCAATTGTGATAAGTAAATAGTAATAAACTATCGCATGCGATAAGTTATCGTTTTGATATTAATTTTCTTAAATTCAAACTTAAAATTGAGGAGTGGGAATTAGAAAATGAAATTGTTAATAACGGGAACAAATTTTTTTTAAGATTGTTTTTCCTTTTTTTTTATTAAAGCTATAAAGTAAAGTACTTTATTGCATTTTATTCCTTATCAAGACTGGCTTTGTATTCACAGGATTTTGCAAAAGTGCAATAATAATAATAAATACTATTCTCGAACAACGTATGATAAAACGCGTTCTGGTACTTGAATTATTTTTTTTTTAATAAACATGAGCTTTCTGCAGTTTATAAAACTTTTTGCTTTATTGATAATATATTTTTTAAACTCTGATCTACGAGTTGGTGTTAAATTATTAAAATATAAATGTACAATAAGATAAACTAAATAGTAACAATAATAACAGCCAATGTCGCGTATTTCTCTCTTAGAGTTAAAAAAAAAGTATTCTGATAAATTCTATAAATTAACTTGTACTCCAGCCGGGTATCCAACTCCTTTTATATGACACTATTTAAACATATAAGATCATGAAATTTTCTGTAAAGAGATGAGCTGTACCCTTTATTTTAAAATAGATTATTTGTATTTTACGTTTTTTTTTTTATCTTTTTACTATAAATTATTCAAATTTATCAACTCAACATTTTTATTGTATTTAATTTCCATTTTGAAATCAAACATAATCATATCAATAACGATGATAACAGTAATAATAAAACGATATGTAATAAACAGAGATATTTTTAATTGGTTATTCACAAACAATTATTGAAAATTATTTTATTATTTTTAGTAGGAAGTTAAATTTAGGAAATTAAATTTAGGAAATTAAAAATAAATCTTATACCTCCCTATTTTTTAATTTCGTAAATAGTAGTTCGTTTAAAAAAAATGTACGGATAAATACAAAAGTTTATTTTAAATCAAAGGTGCCCCCTCTAATGTTTAATTTTAAATCTTATTTTGAACAACTTACCTCCTCCCGTTACCGAAACAATTTCATTGAGTTTGTGTGTTTCTTCAGGACTGAGTTTAAGAATGGTATCGAGTACAGGAACCAATCGACTACGTTCGTCTCGGTTCTCTAAAGTTACAAACTAAAAAACGATAAAATATTTTATTAGAATATTGTTTTATCAATTTGGTATGAAATTTTTACGATTATTAATTTGTATCAACCTTAAAAACAACGTTCTTCAGGTACTCAAAATTTACTGCTTCCTTTTCTCTTGCAACGTATCGCTTTTGTCTGCGAATGTCTTCCTTAAGTAACTGATTGAGCTGAGTAAGTTTTGCTATATCTCTCTCTGCATCCGCCAGAAGTTCCGTCAAATATTTAACACGATTTTTATAAACTGTCACCTCGGGACTATCCTCGGGGATTCTCGATATTACTTCGCGTTCTTCGAAAGGAAATTCTAATAGTTGTTCCAAAGGTGTGATGGTTCTTATCGGCAGTTCAGGTGCCATTACTCGTCTTTGAATTCGTTCGGTATTTTTTGTCATTTGCTGTAAAGTTTCCGTGTTCTCTGATCCCTAAGACAAATACAAAATCAACGTCATCTATTAGTTTCGATAAATTTATCGTACTCGTATTTTACACGAACATAAAGTGTGAATGTACCTCGCATTCTTCTCTTCCAACAAGTGGCGGAGATGATTCTGGAATTATGACTATTGGCGTAGTTTCGGAAGCAGTTGACTGTGTATTTATTTCAGAACTCAAAGTTGCTTCTTCCTTTATACTCTGAATTTCATCTTCGTGCTTTTTTTTCAAATTATTTATCTCTTCCTGAAAAAATCATTGTGCTTATTGTCATTGAATTTTTAAATAAATTAAATTTTTTAATATTCTACCTCGTGATTCTGTTTTAAACGATCGATTGCTTTCTCATGATTGATTTGAAGCCTTTGAATTTCAGCTTCTTGATTTTTATATTTATCCATTAAAGCGATCGAATCTTGTCTCAACATTGATAATTTAGTTACCAAAATTTCTTCGTTAGCAGATGCACGACTTATTTCCCCTTCTAATAATATAATTTCTTTCATCAATGATTCGGTTTTTTCTCTATAATTATCGCATTTTTCATTCACGATAGAAATTTCTCGCTTGCAATTTTCTAGTTCCTCTTCTAATTCATTAGTAGGAACAGTTTTTGTTTTAAGAAGAACACTTTGTGCTCTTAATTTATAATTTTCAAATTCTGTTTGTAAAATACTTGTTTCTCGTTTACTATTCTCTAGTGTTAAATTTAATCGTACCGTTTCACGTTTCAACTCATCAACGTGATCTTGGAATGTTTTAATACGTCCCCTAAAATAAAGAATTCAAAAGTTATTTAAAAATCATTGTTTCTTCATTTAATTATTATACGAAATATTTTTTGTTTGATTGACCTCTCGATCGAATAAAGTAATAAATAAAATTTTTTAAAAATGTTAACATCGACTTTACTTGTTTTACAAAAAAAAATTATAATTACTTGTTCTCTTCTTCTAATTTCGTTATTTCAGATGAAAGTAATTCGACCTTCGTCTCCAGATCCTTTTTAGCAATTTCTAAACGTTTAGACTCTCTAGAAAAAGCTTCTTTATCTTTCAAAGTACTAGCAATTTCAAGTTTTGCTTCGCGTGCTTCTGTTTCTAAGGTTTGATTCTTAGCTTCGAGTGAAGTTATGCGATTGGTTTTACTTATACAGGAATCTTGCAGTTCGGATATTCGAGCGGTAAGAACTTCGATGGTTTCTAAATGTTGAGTCACCGTTGCTTCTAAATTTATTCTTTCGTTAGTTTCTTCATCGAGTTTCGCCTTTATAGCTTCAATACTTTTCTAAAATATACAGATTAAGTAATTTCTAGATATATTTGCACGGTAAGAATTTTATTTTACATTTTTAAATATTAAATATTAATAAAAAGTGAATAGAAAAACAATAAATACCTCATAATTAGCTACTTCTAAAGATAATACGTTATTACTCGTGCGATCGTGTTTCATATCATCTAAACGTGTACGAGTCGATTTATGATTCCTTATTTCAGTTTCTAAAGAATTTTTTAAATCTTCGCACTCCTTAGTTTTTTGTTGACGTACCATTAATTCAGCTTTAATTTCATTATTCAAATCTTTTATTTTTTTTTCTAATTGTTCACACGTACTTTCTAAGTTTGTCTTTTCTTCCGAAAGACAAGTAACCTTAGCAGATAATTGCGACGCTTCCTTCTTCTCTTTAACAATTGTATCTTTGAGGGAATCATTTTCTAAAACAATATGTTCTAATCGTTTTGTCAGTCTTTTATTTTCATTTTTCACCAGTTCAATATCATCTTGAAGTTTATCGTATTGAGACTGTATCGTCTAAAAAACATAAATTTTTTCTTAGACTATATTACTGCATTATTATTTAATACAAAATAAATATTAATATTAATAATTATATCTAAATATTCAATTTTTTAAATAATAATTTTAACTGTCATTTTTATTTAATTATTTCGTTCTTTTATTTAAAATAATAATAATAATATTTGAAATTAAGAAATTAAATTCAATTAATACATATTATAATTATTCATTTACTAGTTGAAAACTATCGTTTACAAAATTCTACAATAAGAATATATTATAAGGATAAACAGTTTTATGCAAATTCACGCAAGTAGATGAAATATTAAAGTATAATTTCTCAAACTTTATTGGAATAAAAATTAACCTTTGATAGAATATTTGAAACAGCATAAAATTGATTATTATTATTATTATTTTTAATATTTTAAATATTCAATTTTTGTTTAGCAAAGATTTATAGTTTACTTTTCTTACTAATATTTAAATTATCACACCTGTAACTTTTTGGCACTATCTGACATACGAAATATTTTACTAAGTAATTCTTCTTTATCATTGTTAAGCTTTTGATTTTCTGACTCTAATAGTCGCGTCTGCTCGGTTAAATCGGATACTTTTTTCTTAAGTTTAACAGCAAAACCTCTAAGCTAGAAATTAAAATATGGAATGAAATTAGTTTAACATTATTCAATTTTAATGAAAATTAGATTAAATTAGATTTAAATTTACTTTATTGTAACGCTCCTCGATATTGGAATTAGTATCATCGTTATTAATTGTTTTCGTATTGCTTTTAGTTTCATTGCTATCGTCTACTGTGTTTTCGATTGTTAACCTTGATATTGATGTTTCCTGAAACACCGATTCGCTTATTAAAAGAGTTTTATTAGATGAATTTTTTTAATAAAGATGCTCAAAATAAAAAAAAATAAAGAAATTATCCACAGTGTTTATATGTATACTTCATTTTCGATCGTAGAAGTTGTCATTAAAACTGATTCTTCCATCATCTGATCGTTATCAATTTTTTTTGGTTAGGATATGTAAATGTTCCCGTAATACTTTGTTTCGATTATACTTTAAAAATACTTTACTGATTCTACATTATGATTTACGTATAATTATCAATACTAGTTAAAATAAATTATCAAATAAATTTATATACAAAGTATTTTTTATATTTTTCACTAATCATACAACATTGTCGCGAACTTAACATAGAGTAAGTAATCCGATCATTCATATCATAGACTTACAAGTTTCGCGTTTTTAACGCAAATATTAAAGCTTGAAATCCTTATTCCGTACGAGTGGAATCAACTTTTTATATTTGAACATGGAAACTTGTTAAGTATATCATAAAAAAGATTAATCTTATATGTTACTCACGATTTATTATTTGGTTCAATATTTTAGTACTATAAATTCTTACAATAAATATATAAAATCCTTTAAGTACATACATATAATTTAGTATTTGAAATAAAATATTATATTTCGTTGGTTTTTCAGTTGTCATACCGCTGTATTATTATTATCATCGTAAATAACAAAATTGAATATTTTTTTATTAAAATAAATAATTGATACCAAAGTGATTATTCAAGCGTAATTATTCCTTCTAATTTAACTTGCTTAGTATACAGATACGAAATATTTCTAGTTCTATTTTGCGAATGTTTATTGTTTATTTATATTTTCTTCACATAAAATAATAATATATATAAATCATTTATTTGAATAAAAATTGTATTTATAATACTCATAGTTTTTTTTTCATCGTACAAATTATCTTATTCAAACCTGGTGGAACTGTCAAGTGAGAAATGTCAACCAATATTTTATGCGCGAATATTTTCAATTTTGGTCATCAACTTGTCATTATTAACTTTGATTCTAAGCAGACAAGTTTGCGAGCTGAGTTTTGGTATCGCAAGGTGGTAAACTTTAAATACAGTTAAAAATTTAGCCAACACGAAAATCAAATAAACATAATTTTTTATTTTTAAATAGATATTTTTCACCAAAAAATTTTTTAAAAAAAAGATGATAAATTATAGATTTAAATAAAATGTAAATATTTAATTGTATTCCAAACTGTAAAACTTTATTTGCTTTATACACCGACTTCGATTTTTTTTTATAAAGGTCCATCTATTATTTAAGTCTATGACTGTAACGAGAAACTCGAAGTTCAAAGTATTTTAAAAGTCGAAACTGTTCGTAGTCATGAAACTATATATTTATAGACCTTAATTGTGGATCGTGTGGTTTGTTTTATCGAATTTACTGAATTGTAAATATAATTTTGTAAATATAATTTTGTAAATATAATTATGCTCAAAATTAATAATTAATTTGGATATTTTTTAAATCTGCTTTTAAACAACAGGTAAAAATAAATTTGTATGCATATAAATACGATGAGTTTAGAGTTCACTGAAACTTGTCGAATAATTTTTTATCTTTATCTTAATAGTGCCGATCGATAAATATACGATTAATATAAAATATAGCTTCTGTATATTGTGTAATCTATTTCTACTTTTGATATATTTAGTTACAGTAAAATTTACGTCGATAAATATTTTACAATACTTTGTTAAATCTTAGTTTTATATCTAGAATAATCATTATTATGTAACAAGTAAATGAGCATAATTATAAAATACTATTGTAAACTATTTAGTTGCATAGAAATCTTTTATTATTGACAATTAAAATAATAATTTTAATAAATATAAATTATATAAAACAAACAATCTATAAATATTACTTACAGATTGATGGGTGTTTCAACTTATAGGTTATTTTGGCAAAAATATTCTTTAGTTATACTATTTCCAACGATTACGTTTGGACTGATATTTGCAGATTTACGTCGCACACATAACTGGAAAAAAAGTCAAGTGGAACAAATTCAACTCCAACAAATGGTATAAAAATGGCAAAAATTAATTTCGTTAAACAATACTGCCTCTTTTTTGTTCCTTTTCTTGGTTATCTCGCCGGATGGAAATTGGAGAGAATTGAAGACGAAAGATTATCAAGTTTTAGAGACAAGTCGGCTCTTTATAGAAGAGATGTTCCACCCGACGAACCTTCGTGGTAGAAGTTATATTTGAAGCAGTTTAATTTATAGGCTTTATACTCATAAATTTATTTGATTAATACTTAAAAATATGAAAAAATATTCATTGCTTCTGTTATGCATTTTATTAAACACGAATGCTGTAATAAAATACTAATTACAAATTTTGTAACCATGTTTAATCTTGTGTACTATTACATTAAAACTAATGGAACAACTGAAAAGTATTTATAAATTTAAAATACATCAATAAATTTATGTCAATGAAACTTTTAAAGTTTTTTTATTATTTAAATGTACATAATTAAAAACATGTATAACATGCTTGAAAGACTTAATTATTCTTAGTTTTTGTACAATTAACGAAACAGGGAGAATTTTTTTCGATTATCTTTTTTCATTGTATTTTTTATAGTTTTATTAATTTTAGGATAGGTATTAAAGTTTTCCTTTTCAGCTATATTTTGAATTTTCGTTGCCAAATTGTAAGCTTGTCTTTTCTTTTTAAGCCAATCGTCCGTGTCTTCGCTCCAAGAAGTTGGACGTTCCTTAATTTTTGATTTATTTACTTTATTATTAGATTCAGAATTTAAATTAGTAAATCTTTTTTGAGTAACCGGATTATCTTTGTTCACGTTTGGTTTATCCGTCTGAGACTTTTCATCGATAAGTCCATAATTTAAAAACTTAGTTTCTTGATTTTGAGAAGCAAAAATATTTTCACTAATTTTCTTCAATGTTTTTTCATCCATCTCATCTACTTGACTCTCCACTTCTGGTAAATTAGCAAGCCTCGAAGTTGTTATCTGCTGCTCTAGTCTTGGTCTCCTTTCGCTAGCGGAGCGAATAAAAGCTGTTGGTCTTTTCAGCGTCGTAGGGTCAAATTTTTTTGAAGTTATCACAAACGACGAGTCTCCAATGTCAGCGGATAGAGTAGAATCATAATCATCGTATCTGACTTTCTGTCGAGGTCTTGATCTTGATCGTACACTACCTATTCTATTACTCAGTCTATCGGTTGAGAGCGAAGATCTTGAATTATGTGAATTTTTTAAAATTTGATCATCTTTACTTATTTGCAACACCTTTGAATTTACTTTCAATAGAAAATTCGATGAATTTGTAATACCTTCAAGTTTTGTGTGCCTTTTAGATCCATTAGAAGATCTAGATTCTAAATTTCGTTCATTATTTGTGATACTTTCAGAGCTCAATGATTTTTTATAACGTTTTGCATACAATTCTGCTTGTTTCATTTTATCTTTTACCAGTCTTTCTAAAATTCTCAGTTCTTTTTCTTTTTTGAACAAAAGCCTTTCACGCGACTGTAATGCAATTTCTTTATCCTTTAACAATGTTTCCAGTTTTCTCAAGGCATCCAATCTTTGCATCCAATTTTCTTTAAATATTTCCTCGCTTATATCCTCGGGTCGTTGGCTATTAGGTAAGCAACCATTTTTGTGTCCATTATTATACATTTCTTGTAAAGTGTCATCGAAACTTTCAAAGTCTTCGGTTATAGATTTCAAACTACTCGATCTTTTTGGTAACTTTGGAGCAACTATTCCAAAACGCCGGTATTTAGAAGAGGCTAATGTCCACTTTGACTGAGGTACATCGTAATTACCGTTATTATTTTTTGATCCGTTATTATATAAATTACCTACGAATGGTTCGTCGTAAATAGGTTCTTCAATTTTAAAAAATGCCTTCGTATATTCCGTATTAACTTTTTCGTTCGTAACTTCTTTCTCATCTTTACTTTCTGGTATAATTATTTCATCGTAGATGTGATCACTAGTGTCAAAAAATATTTCTGAAAAATCCGACGAATTTTGTTCATAATTTTCTAACTTGTTAGGCAAATTCGTCGAAATATCAAGGACCTCGTTAGATTTTTGGACTGGATTTTGAATTTCCATCTCTTCCACCGAAGTAATCGACCTATCCTTGAATTTATTTGCAATTTTAACATCGTCGATTTGGTTCGATTCGATACATTTTTTATTATTACTCGGTATTATAAAAGCTTCCACTCTAAATTTTTTCATTGTCTATATTATTAACGTAATTCTAAAAATAAAATGAAATAATTCATTGAGTAACGAATAAAAGTTAATATATTGTTTCGCGTTATAAAATAATATATTTACCTTATCTTTGTTCTTTCGCTTTCAAAACATTTCTCACTTTGTTGTTAATTTAAAATAACTAAAAACTGAGATAAAAAAATTCAACAAACCACTACATTAACACACCTTATCTTAAAAACACGAACACGTATGTACATATATCTCACGGAACATTCGACGATATTTTATACTTTTTACTATGAAATATATATCATTCGAAAAACTCGTTTAAACATTCATAATAAATATACGAATACGTAAATGGAGACTATAATATTCACCGGCTTATTATTGTCTTTTTTTTCCTCCTTCGCTACTAATTTACTCGAAAAGATAACAATGTTTTGGAGCACCACGACGTCAGGTGCATCTTAAAGAACTACTCAGCTTATGTTATAAGTGTAACGGCCACCGGCGAACCTTCGACGCCAGAAAAGTGGTGGACCCTTTCAAATCTGCAACAGCCGGCAGGTATTAGTCGCAGGTAGCGGTTATTAAACTTTTTACCGAGGAGTGTATTTTACGCGATGTTCGAACGAGAAAAGGTTTTTATTTCGATTCGAGCATACGTTTATTTTTGTATTATTTTTCGTTCCGTTCATACTTCAACATTTAAACAATTTTTATAAATTTTACGCTAACGGTGTAACTGTTTCTTTTTTTTTTCTATCGAATCCCTGAAAAACGTTTTATTTACTCAGCAAAAAAAAAAGAAGGAAAACACGCTCTTAAAATATATGCTTTTGAAAGTTGAAAGATATATTTTTGTTTGAGAAAGATAGTCTTGTGTAAATAGAGTACATTTATTACAGCCTTCTATTGTCGCGTATTTTCGTTCTCTTTCTTTCTCTCTTGGTAGCGGCTTTAAAAATACGCCAGATGAGTCGCGCTTTCTCTCTAGTCTTTCGCACATGTCATAGGCGGTGGAGCTGAAACCGCTGAAGATAATTTTATCTCGCGGTATCAAATATAGACTCGACGTACAAGCATTTATTTTTTGAGTATTAGTAATGACTATGTAGTTCTTGCGCTATTATTTTGTTTCTCTATGTCTCAGCACTCCTCGGTAGTTTGTATTCATCTTTCAGCTTCTCACACCAGTGATTAATAGAATAACTTTTAAGCCACATCGGTACATAAATTTTATGCTTTACTATCGAAGAAACTTACAGCCTTACATCTGCAAATCTGCAAACTTCGCTTAGCATCATGACATTACATCATCTTCAAGGTCTGAATACTTTGCTAATTATTACTTTCACGATCTCGGACGAATCGATTGTCTTCTTATTTTACGAGCGATATTACGAGAGATAAATCATGTGCGAATAGTCTGTATATATATATGTGTGTATATATATATATGTATGTATACGTTCGTTGATTAATCCTACAAGGTACATCGCTATTATCGTATATAATATCAATTTTTGTTGCTCGAGTCGGTCGCAATAATGCGGCAGATGCTTTGGGGTTTACGTTATCACTATAAATTTTATTAGGCAGTTATTAGTTTATAATTTTAACATACGTTGACGCTTTAGTATCCGTAGTGCGAACGCCTAAACGAAATGAAACGACTTGTCCTCCTCCAGGATCCTATTAATAAACTCGAAGCTTTATGGATTACTTTGTCTATTTGTATCCTTAGAGTTCTGGAAGAGATGCTAAATCTAGATTGTGGCAAAAGATTATGGACTATATTTTTTATTGTATACGATTGTCTTTGTCGGCAGGATAGTAATAAGAATATAAATTAAGCTCGGAATCGGCAACAGCGATAAAAACGTGCTTGTAATTCAATTTTTCGTGCTTTTTCCAAACAATTAGGCCAGATTAAATCGTTTTTAAAGAGTATATTTTTATAAATGGTAAACGCGCTACAAAATATTAGAATTTCTTTCTAGCATCGATATTTAACGAATGTTTTGGCAATTTCTAGTACGTGAAAACGATCGCGTACAAAAACTGATTAACCTTTTTTAAACACGTATTTGTTTTAAGAAGTTGACGATTAATTCTATCTGTAAAGTGTCGATTATTATCGGAAGATAATTATTTGATCCGGAAGAGTTCGAAAAAGTCTAAGACGATGTAAAGAATCAACCGATAAGTGCGATCGAAGGAACAAAAAAAAGTTGTCTCGTACGAAAATACGTTTTTTTAAATTTTTATATTTTTATCCGGTCGAAAGTTATTACTTCCAAAAAAACTTATCTTCGAAATATCGTTTATTATTTGAATAATCGGCGCTAGTTTTAATGATATAATTTACAAAATAGTCTTTCACTTTTATCGCGTAAAAGTGGAACTATCGACTAAAAAAAATCTTTTCATACGTGATTTTACACTACTCTTCGAATCGATCTACAAATTTAATAAAGGTGTTCTTACTTATCTTATACATAAACGAATAACCAAATATTCTCATTTAATCGAATACAATAAAAGTATTTATATCGGACGATACAAAATTCAGAATACGTATTTTTAAACCGATAATTTAGATGTTTTTGTAACCTTCGCTTTAGAATCGGAAAATTAAAAAAAAAATTTGCATTCGCGATTATTCAAAGTCTCTTCGTTATTAACGAGTACTAATTATTTTCATCGATCTTTTACGCTTATCGATTTCAACGATCGTTATTACCAACTAAATCCAATTCTAATTCTAATTATTCAAACATCTTATCGCATCTATACCTCGAAACATACACAATATAGAGATATGATAGATGGCGCTGAAACCGATTTCAAACCAGAAACGAATATAGAAACAGAACCAGAATTTTATTCCGTTCTATCTCGTGTTTGCGTCTTACGTCAGTTTTTCCATCTGCGGTTCCCCCAGTAGAACAGGACAAAACTTGCTCGAGTCGATCTCCTAGTCTCTTCGATCATTACAGGCGCCATTTTACATTGATAGTTCGAGCTCCCGGTAAAAGGCGTTTGGGAATTTGGAAAGGAATTTATTTCTAAGAGCAAAGGCATGTCTTGCGTTTCTAGGGAGTTCGTTTTCTGTTCTAGAATCGGAGAGAACATTGAGTAGTGTATAAACATCGACTATAATTGAACTCTGCATCGCACACTGACACACCTCTCGGATTTTTAGAAAATTTTCTCTCTCTATGCTTTTCCCAGGGACTAGTGACGAGCTTTTTCGCGTTCTGCCGTGACGTAAAAAAAAACTATTATTTGTATGGTGATCTAGTGGAGAAATTTAAGAACATTCAACCGTTTGAATCGTTTTTAAAACCTATATAATCTTGTTGTTGTATCAACCGATCGAGGCTGCCGATGGAGGAGGCTAAGTTACTTTCGGACGACGTCGTACACAACGTAGAAGTCAAGCCGAAGGTGGAATCTAATAATACGACCGAAATTGTACGTTTAACGCCGACTGGAAAAATAAGTCATGCCAAAACTCGCGTTTATACGCAGCGATATCGCAAAGAATGGGAACACATGACTGACTTTAAAGGTGATTGTTATTATTCTTCTACTCGAGATCATTTTTAATGTATTTCGAGTCGTTTGGCTGCATTTTCGCAGGCAGATATTCCTTTTTTGAACACACATTTTTATTTTTTAGACTGGTTAACTTCGGTGCCGTATCAGGCGACTCGTGCTTTTTGTAAATTTTGCCAGAGGAATTTACACGCGCATCGGTTGTCTTTGTTAAAACACATGTGTACCTTAAAACATCAAAGAGCAGCTATTCAGTACAACAAGGTATAATGTACATTCTTCGCGTATACAAGTAACGCAAGATTTATCTTTAAAGTTACGAGTTATTTTATCGTCGATGGGATATTTTATTCGATGCTTTTTTTTTGAACAGAGGCCGACGGTCAATAATCAACAAATGGAAGATACGTCGAACGATATGAATTACGTCGTTGAAAGATTGGAGGCGGAGGAGGACGACGAAGATACGAATTACGATGAAACTACGTACGTGCAAGAAGAGGGAGAGGAGATAAGCATCGAAAGCGAAGTGCAAGAAGAAATTGTCGAAGAAACGGAATGCGAAGTAAGTTCCCCAGTTTCAAAAAAAATTCGACTTCAAAAGGTAATTGAAAGTACCGTAAATTTGTATCGGGTTTTTATTTTCCAAGCTAACGGATTGTATATTTGTAATAGGACGAAAATCAAGATACTTTGGAAGAAGAAATGGTTCACGAAGATGCCGATTATTTAACGGAAACCGACGAACCTATCGAGTTAGAAATGGAAGATGAATCGGAACACGATAATAACGAAGAAGAAGCGAAATCGTATCAACTTATTAAATACGAAAATTTACAAAATTCAAAAAATCAATTTGCGATACAGAAAGAAATATCCAGTAAAAACAACAAACATATATTAGTAAGTTTAATTAAATATTTAGACGACGAGAGGAGTTGCGTTACTAGATTTCTAAAGTATGTTCGCTAATTAATAATTGTTGTTTAATGTAACAATGGTAGACGAGAAAATTAATTGATTGTAATTTTTAAAACTTTTAATAGAACGATGAATTGCAGAAATCTTTGAACAGTAATGGCGAAGATATTAAACCTGCGATATCTGTATCGGATTCTAAAAATGTTACGTTATCTACGGGTAATTCGAAAAAAGTCTACTTCTTTTCTACTGGTGGAAAATCCTATACTTTGGTAAAAAGTAAACTTCCGCAACTTGTACTAAACCAGTTAAACGATAAGAATTTTAGCGTGTTTGCTAAGTCTGACAAAAACGAATTAAATAACTGTAAAGACGTAATAAGGGAAATTAACACTACATCGGCGAGTACTAGTCAAGATCCCACGAATAAGGTACCGAATCAATAAAACAAAAATTATTATATTTATTTAAGCAACGATTCGATCATCGATTTTTTTTTGTACAGAAAGTTTTAGTAGCGAATACTCCATCGTTGGTGTCTTCGAAATCAGTTTTATTAAAAAGACCGATTGTTAGTACACACGTTTTGGAAACAAGTAAAGGTGTACCTGTTTGCGGGCTGCAAGTCAGTCTTTACAAGTTACAAGATGGTAGATGGACTTTTATACACGAAAGGTAATTCTTTTTATAAATCGTCACGATAACGAACTTTCTAATAATATTTATAATTTTGTTTTAGTATCACATCTGCAAATGGTAATTGCAGTAATTTCTTGAATACGTCTAAAAATAATCTTTCTACTGGCCGTTACAAACTCCATTACGATGTAGAAAAATACTATGCTATGAAAAAAGTAGCAACTATTTATCCATTTATCGAAATCGTTTTCGATATAAAAGATCCTAATACCTCTTATCATATTCCACTTTTACTTAGTCCATTCAGTTATAGTACATATAAAGATACACATAGATAAATTTATTAGTTATAATTAATTTTTTTTTAAATTAATTATTTTAACGGGATGTGAAATGATTATAACATTTTACTGTATTGACTTATTATCTTTATTATATTTTGTTAAATTTGAAATATTTTATGAAAAAAACTTTTTAAATTCAATTATATAAATATTTCA
This sequence comes from Dolichoris vasculosae, assembly GCA_018907195.1. Classification (NCBI taxonomy): domain Eukaryota; kingdom Metazoa; phylum Arthropoda; class Insecta; order Hymenoptera; family Agaonidae; genus Dolichoris; species Dolichoris vasculosae. Next base: position 24,893,477 of record JACCHY010000002.1, read on the forward strand.
TTAATATTAAAGTTGTATGAAATTTTTTTCCAACTTTATATTTTTCATGGTATTGCATTAATATTTAATGAGTTAATACTTGTACAGTTATAGAAAGTTAGGTAAAGAGATTACAAATATAAATTTTATCTTTTATCGTATTTTCAAATGAAGTTATTCTGCTTCGTTTTAATTGATTCAAATCAAACATTATATGTAAGATTATTTAGTTTTTCTTTAAAAAATGTAAACTATTTTTTTGTTGTAAAAGGAATAAGAAATACGAGAACACTTTTTATTTCAAAAAATTTTTTTAAATTAAAAAATTCTCGTACCTTTGCTTAGTTATGAAAATCGAGTAAAAATATTATTTATATTGAAATGATTTTGTTAACGATTGATAATGGACAATTATTTTCATTATTTTAAATGTGGATAAATTAAATATCGAATGATTTTTATATTTTGAAATTTATTTATAGAAGATTATAGTATCTTTTTTTTAATTGTATATGTGATTTTCTATTTCGTAGACATTCACAGCTTATACATTTTTTTTGTTACTATTATTCATTATTACAAAATATATTTTCTATAAGATTAATTAGAAAATTTATTAATATTTTTTTTCAAAGTTATAATATAAATTTTTATAATCTTGTTATAATCTTTAAATTTCATTAAGAATTTTAATGTTTTGAAAATTATTACCTGTTGTTAATTCTCGCATATAAAGTTTAATTATAATCAATTAAAATGTATTATCGTCGTCTTTCTAAAATAAAAAATTATATCAATGTATAATTAAGAGATTTGGTTGAATGTTTAGTTAATGATTGTAAAATAAACAAAAGTGTACATTATAGATTTTCTTCAAAATTTAAATTAATACATAAAATTTTGTATTATTGATTTGGAGATTGATTTATAAGATTTTCATGGTTTCAAAAAATTATGTTAATTTTTTAAACCATTGTAATATTTTTTTAATTATAAAAATTTATAAAATAACAGTTCACATTCCCTTAAGATATTTATAGCAAATCAAAATTGAAACATTAATAATGTACATTTTGTACAGTCTAATAAATATTGGTTTTATATCCAATGTTAACAATAATAAGCTTTTTGATGTTATTAGATTAATAATAATATTTTTATTATCGAATATCGTATTATACAAATACAAAAATATATTGTAAAGATTGTTGTAAATAATTTAATTAAATACCGATGATTATTTAAATGCTGTATAGTGTTAAATGATAAACGGCTTGCAATATTAGAAGAGTGAAATTCTTCGGACAACATTTCATAACCTTTGATACTAAGGTTGGTAGTAATATCTATATGTAGTGTGTACATACTGTTTATCTTGGAATTGTTAGTATTTTATACTCAACTTTGAAGTGTGATAAAGCATTCCAACCTAAAACGCCTGCTTAAAATATTAAGTAAATACATTTTGGAAATAATAAAAAGTATTTTTTCTTCAATTATTGAATTTCAACTTTGACAATAATTATATTATGAGTTACTCTGCTTTTAAAATATCAACTCATGTGTTGGATACGAGTATTGGATGTCCAGTGCCCGATTTGTCAGTAAAACTTTATATGTTGAACGGAAATGATTGGGTACTTATCAAAGAAGGGTAATAAGATTACTAAACAATAATATTTATTGTAATGTTTCAACGTATATAAATTATTGAAATTTGTTTTTATTATAGAAAAACGACAGACAATGGCCGATGCGAAAATTTGATCGAGAGTAATATTAATTTTTCTACCGGAACGTATAAATTAACTTTTTTGGTGAAAGATTATTACGAATCAATAAATACAAAAACATTGTATCCATTTATCGAAGTGAGTTTTGATATTGATAAATTAGGACACTACCACATACCATTGTTAATTAACGCATTTGGATATACAACTTACCGCGGATCTTAAATTTTTAAAAACAAAAGAAATATTATATTCTAGAAATTATCGAAATTCTACCACATAAATTCAGTTACAAAGATTTATTGTAATGTTGAAAATCAATACATCAATGTTATATTAAAATGTTCTTATCTTTATTGCCCCAAACTTTAAACATAAGAAATTTAATAATATTATAATGCGATAAAATAACGCTAAAAATTATTTTTGTATCAACGCTTAAACCGATTTTTCAGTTTCGTTATCACGTACGATATATTTACATGTGCATATATTTGAATTTTCTAAAAAGACGTTGAATCGCGATTGAAATACTCGTTTTAGATAAATTTTAAATACAAGTTCCAAGTTACCGAATACAAGATTAAGTATTGTTTCGGTTAAAAAAACAACCTAAATCTAGATTTAGGTAACCTGATCTTAAACAAGTTTTTAACCGGTTTTTCAAACAACCACATTTTCGCGCATGCGTACATTTAATTTAGTTTTAAATTGTTTGCGAATCCAAAGGTGCGAAGATAATTTTGAATTTTAGTAGTTTTATAAATAAATTTACGTATGCCCACAGATTTGTTCGTATTATCTTTGCTTATCTTTTTTTTTCTGCCCGATATTTGTCCTGAACTTATCTAAATTGATAAGGAAGTTAGAAAAACTTGTATTTTATTGTAATAAGATGCTTTGAATTACTTAATACATTGGTTAAAAAAAAACTAGCGATGTAATTTCATTTTGAAACACCATTTTCTGCAAAAAGGACATTTTAAGTATATTTATTTTGAAAGCTGCGATTAACTTTTAATTATTTTATATTTGTTTGTAGTTTCAACGATATTTTTAATTACATTATTTACGCGAACAGTGTATTGATTTATTGTTTATTGGTAAATATAGAAATCATAAATAAAAACAAGTTAGATTGAAATGAATCAAAAAATATTTATCGAAGTTGAAAAAAGTCCGCATAAATATTAAAAATTGGTGATTTGAAATTTTTAAAAATGGTTTTAAAAATGTTTTTAAAAAATGGTTTGAATGTGCATATCAATAATTAATAATAATTTTTTAAATTAATTTACCAATTTACTTATATTAATAAGACTACTATGATCATTGATGAATTATTTTTGTAAATTACATATATAAAAATGACGATACACAATTCAATCAATAATCGAATTTGGTATTCCTTTTCTCTAAAAAAATTATTTTTTTATAAGCAATAATCTAAAATTTAAAGTATAATCAAATATCACTTTAATCATGAAATTCATCGATTCAACAAATTTTAAGAAACATAATTAAAAACAAATTTTTAAAACTAAAATATTAAAATGGATCGTACTTTAGTATCGTGATATAAAATAATTCAATAAAATAACATTTCTTTTGTATTATTAATTATCTATGTAAATTAATGGATATTATCTAATAAATTTAGATTACTTACCTGAACGTGAAGAATAACGTCGAGAAAAAATAAAAAGATATAAGAGAAGAGTCAAATATATAAATATTTACGTAAAAATTTTTTTTAATTAGAAGTAGTCAGTTATGAATAATATTAAAAATTGTAGAAAACCGTTTAATGAAAACAGGTATAATAACGAGAAAATTTTTATTAATATTGATTCAAATGTTGTAAAAAAATCTTTATTTCGAGTTTATAATTTCATCAATTAGATAACATATGACCTATTCACAGATTTTTCGAACGTTAATTAAATGTCGTGTAAAGTCATACATGTTATAATACTTTATAAACAAGTATTTCTTAATGTCAACACTTTTAATCGAAATGTACAAACGTATTAAAAAAGAATTTACGAAGCAGGAAACTTAAATTTCGAAGCAGCTGATGTATTTATAATTATATATGCATCAATATAGTATATATATGAATTCATTTTATCGTATAAAAAAATTGTATATTATTTTCTAAACTTTAGCTACTAATTTAGAAAAGTAAATTTAGCATATAAGCATTACATTTTTTTTAAAAAATACCATAAGGTCTTTCAAAGTTGAATATATTCCTGGGTTTCTAAATACTACACTGGTTTATATAGAATCGATCTCTACGAAGAAGACGTGAACTAATCTAATCAATATATGACGATTTACGAAGAATACTTAAATATGAATTTCCAAAGCTATTACTTTGACACGTATCTAAAAATCGATCCAAATCATTGAAAAATAATCGCAATAAATAATTGACTTTATAAACCAAATATAACAAATTGTAAGGCAATAAATCGAGTTCTAATTTATACGAAAATTTATTTAGATCTTCTACGAAATATTTATATAAATAAAATTGTTATATTATTTAATATAATTTCGATAATCATTATTCTCTGGACAGACGAAGCAATAATTTACACGCTCATAATAAATCGCTGTCCCTTAATTCGGCGGTAAATATTTTCTGTCCTCGTTCCCAGGGATTCCTCCCTTTCCCCCTGTACCATCAGGTTTACCGGTTCCTCCACCACCGGTCCCACCCGTACCTGGACCTCCACCTCGAGCTCCACCTTTAGCTGCATTGCCGTTACCGGCACCGCCGCCTCCGGGTTTCGGTGCTTGGATTCCTGTCGATGGCTTCTGCTGTGGTCCCGTTCCTCCACCGGTCGCCGTTCCAATCGTGAAACTCGCTTTGCTCCCGTTTTCATCCGCCGTGTATCTTTCAAGAGGAAAATGCGATTCTGCTTTAGCCGTTCGTTTTCTCCCTTTCTCAATACTTTAAAGATTTAGGTAACACTCGACTCCAATCTCAAGTTTAACAGCGGAAACCAAAGGATCCAAAACTTACCGATTTTATACGCACTTTCTTCCCCTCTCCGATCAAAAAAGGTGTAAGGAAATAAATAAATCGAAGGTACACTCACTTAAAAGACACGGGCAGACCTTCGGGGCTCTGATATCCGTAGTTACCCTCGACGACCCGCACCGACTCGCCGTTCACTTCCTTGAACGAAACGGATTCGTCCCTTTGAGAAGAGTCGTCCTGTTGCGGAATCGAGTTCTGCTTGGGTCCAGCTTGAGATCCGGACGAACCCAGTTTACCGACGTTCGCCGGGGTTTGTCCGGATGTCGGCGGTAGCAAAGCTCTACCACCGGAACTTCGGGCGTGCTCCGGAGCTTTTTGCCACGGGAGTAGCTTATCCGGAGCCGCGTGACTCCAGGACACCAACAAACACAGCATCTAACGTCGTTCCTCGTTAGTACTAAGTTTAACCCACCCTCCGGTGTACAAACTTAACTCGTACTCGCGAATATACCCCTCGTAAAATCCGTGCAAGGAGTGGAATACAAAAGCCATTGCGATCGTACCGCGATAGGACGTGTATATACAGTTGTTCGACGGATTGCACGAGAAAGTTTATATTCGCGTGTGCGAGTACGCGGCAATTACACACCGTGATTTGGAAAAATCGTCGACTCCTCGGTGAAGTGGCCATGGCGAACTGAAGATACGCGATTTTCAGAAAACGGTCTGCGCTTCGCAACGCTTCGCTCGCATGATCGGATGGCGCAAGAGATGCGTAGTTTGCACCTGAGGCTCTTCGGTAATGAGTCTACCAGGCGCCGGGGATTTGTATTTATACGTCTCTACTCTCGCGAGAGTCTAAGGGACATCTTCGAGTCGGTAGCGAAGTAGCGAAGCGGTCCCCTCTCGACCCCCTGCGCAGGTGTGGGTGGAGGAGAATCGATTATGGTTGTATGTGTTGGATCGATATCATCTCCGCGTCTACGAGTCCATTCCATTTTCGATCACGATTTTCTTTGCTCGCGAGTCGAGAGCATAACCAGAGATGTGTCGACTGTGCGACCCTTTTTCGAAACTTACGTAAGCACCATTAGCGTATTATGTGTATTACCGTAATATCGGTGGAAACATTTTTAGGGCTCCGTCTCTCGACGCTTCCATTGGAATTCGACGAATAATCTCGCGTGAATTTCACCCGATGCAAATCGAGACTGCATTAATTTATTCTTTTATAGAGGATGTTTGGTTGGTATTGCGCCAAGTTTTAGATATTAGTTTTTGATTACTCAAATTTTTCTTTGATTATGCTGTATTTTATTCGAGAATAGTTGTTTTAATGGTCTTTGGTAACTCAAGCTTATACTTTTAAAATTAATTAAAAAATGTTTGATTCGGGAAAATAATTCGATTGAAAGTAACGTAAAAAATAAATTTACTCGACAATTTAAGCGCGCGAATACAATAAAACAAAATTTTTATTTTACCGCGGTTAAAATTTGAAGAATATTGTATTTCGTTAAGTTGACTTTAAAGGATGTAATAATTTAAAACTCGGAAAATGTTGTCATAAATCATTTATAAAAATATTTTGTTTATCATCGCTGCTTTAAAATATTAATAATTTATCCGATAAAAATTGATTATATTATAAATTATTATTGATGACGATAAGAATATAAAATCAAAAGTTTATCTTATAAAATATTTATCTCTGGTGAAATTAGAAATTTTATTATTCACTCTGTCATTTTATCTCGGAAATTTACATTTTTAAGTTAAAAATTTGTAGTTATTTTATGTAAGCGCGCGTAAAAATATAACTTTTTAAACGATGTTGCAACGATGCAATGCAATATTATTTTCAAAATTTGGTATAAAAAGAAAAATGTTATATAATATTGTATCACGTAACAAGCAATATTGAAAAATAAAATGATCATTAGCGTTTAGTTAATTTAGTTTTATGCAGCGTATAATCATGACTATTTTCACAATTTAGACAGGATTAATCGTTCGTACGAATATTGGCACGATTTTATCAACATTGAACAAAATGCAATAATTAATTTCTAAGTAGTCGAGCCAACTCATAAATCAAAAAAATATGTGTTATTGCTAATTTGAAGATTTCGGTAGTGGAGCGAACAATTTTTATTTTTGGCTTATGTATGAAACATTAGATTCGGCGAGTTCTTTAATTTTTAAACGTAAAAACTTTAAAATATTTAGATAAACTCAAAAATTGAAATAAATGTAACAACTTTAAAATATTTAGATAAACTCAAAAATTGAAATAAACTCAAATGTCTAAGATACATTAAGCTTAATATTATTACAAGCTTTTTTAATTTTTCGATTACACACATTTATTCTAATTGATTTACTTACATGAAAAGTACATAAGAATTGGACTATTATTTGGTTCATTTGTATTTCATAGAGCCTTGTTCCAAAAAGATCGTTTGATTGCATAGAATTTAATGGTCATGTCCTACTTAATGTATATACATCGTAAAGAACTTACGATTTATACTGATTCTACGTGAATTTTAAAAACTCAGTTTAAAAAAAAGAAATTAATATCCAATAATTTCTTTAAATTTCTTTAAATGCTCGAATAACAGAAATAATTTTTATAAAAATTTTTCAAATATAAAACTATTTAATTATGTAGAAATGTAACTTTCATCTATAATAAATGTGTTTTAAAAAACGAGTTTATAAAAAGCAGATATGAAATATCCGATATTAATAAATTCTTTAAACATATATGGAAATTGATTTTTTTTTAAATTATTTATAATCTCATTATTTAGTAAAATTTTATAAACGAATTATTCTACTAAACCTTTTTTTATTTATTTATAAAAATTCTCCAGTGATAATAATAACGACGACAGATGAAAAAAGTAAATAATAATTTTTTAATTCTTGTATGATATTTTTATTCTTTATGTTTTATCTACTTACATTAATAAATAAATCGACTTCGAAAAATTATAAACTATAAATTTATACGATTGTCGAAGAAATATTAAAAATTGAAACAATTCTTTTAATTAAATAGATATCGATTGAATCGTTTCTCCCAAATGTAATAAAGATATCGAATTGAAAAATGCGATGATAGATAGGCTATTGTTTTATACTTTGTGTACAAATTTCAAGGCAATGTAACAAATAGTTTCCAGATATCGATACCATAATCTCAAATCAAGTTAAGAATAAGACACATTTACGAGTTTATAAGACAATTTACATCCGTATCTACAAATTCATCGAGTTTCATCTTCTTTAACGATGGTATTTGAAACAAAAAAAAAAAAAGTCACTTGTTAGTGTCAAAGAATAAAATAAAGCAAGAATAATGAATTTCGCGAATCTTTTAAGAGTAATATCTCTTTTTTATTATCTCCGCGATCGCTCTTATGCTTTTAATTAACATCCACATCGGCTGTATCGGATCCCTCGATTAGCACCAAAGCTCGATAGAATTATAGCCGCGATTATTCAAACGTTGTTTCTTACGGCAAATCAGCGGATAATTGTATTCGTGCCCAACTCACAAGGAGCGGATACATTTCCAATGCATTACCTTTTCATCGTTTCATCGCGCAGATTCACACGATACGATAAAATAATCGCGCGAAAGCCTCGATGATGACGAAGAAGATCGTATCCGAGATGATCATTGTCTCGTTTGTACGGAGTTGGGCGCGTTTGTACCGAGCAACGAGATCGAGCGACACCATAAACAACGGCAATTATTCCTCGGAGCTCTTCGACGCGACGGAATTTATTATCTTTGTCAGGTGCGCGATGATCCTTTGAACCTTCCTCGGGATGCTGGGATGCGTTCGCGCGAAGGAAAAATTCACCGTGCCCACATTCTCGTGTCGCGATTCATGACTCGAAGATCGAGAAGGGGATCGAGAAGATCGTACAATATTTGCAGAAGCTGATCCTCGTTTCTGTTTTCATTCCTCTTCGCCGTTAACCGAATGCTCGATCATATGCTTCTTCTCGTTAATTGGCTTCGGTCGATTTATCGATTCGCGATTGACTCTTATAGTTACGCGTACGCGTCTCAACCAGAACAATACCGCAATAAGTTAAAACATTATAATTCGATTTCAATCGACTACTTTTACGTTCAATGATTTAACGCTTTGCAAATTAGAATACAAGTAACAGTTTTATATTTTTATCCTCGTTCAAAAAACTAATGACTCGCTTAACGCGAGCTTTAACATACGTTATGTAACTCGTACGAGTCGTAATCGCGTTCGTTTTATAAATCAAGAAAAATTCAAAATTTCTCACCGATGCTTCGGTTAAATTTATCGGTACGAGACGACGAACTTACAACTCGCGGATCTTTTCGATATCTTTTCGAGCAAAGCGAACAAAACCACCTCTCGTCGATTTTATTTCGCGCTTCGTGCATTGAGATGAATTCTACGAAGTCGATCGGCTACGGTTCGAATTAAAAACGGCACCTGGGTTTGTTTAATTAATAATTTACCATTTTAGGCTACGGTGGAGAATATTTATCGCTTCGTTCGCAGAGGTAATTAAATTTGACTCGCGAGAGAAATGCGTGGTATTTCGAAGCTGCATAAATCGCAAATATTCGTGCAGATTGCGGTACGTCGAACAAAGAGGTTCAAAATTCTCTAGAAGCTGTGCATCGTGATTTCGGTTAAAAATTTCAACAGCATAGGCGTATTATATTGTAACGCGGTGCATCGATGTATGGATATATTTCGATACGATTCGTTGGTTGAAAGAAACGATCTCTCGATACTTCGTCTTGCATTTTTTCGATACTTGACCCTAGAAGAACGTGACTTTTACTCGGATTCTCTCCGGTGGTGAGCATAGCCTTTCTTTAATCTTGATTCGGTCACGAAAAGCCTAGAGTTAATTCCCCGGCGATGGTGCGAGCTGATTCACTTGCATATTTCATTGAACGTCTATTGCGCAGTGAGCTATTATTTTCGTTCGCCGTTACCTGTATCAATCTGTATTTTCATAGCGAAGCTTGTTCGAAATTCTTCAAAATCCTATCGAAACGTGTACGATTACATAATGTTTCCATAAGTTGGTTTCTGTTCTAAGTATTATCGGAACGACAATTGGATGATCATCGAACGTCGTAAAATCGGAGCAACGTAATTGGATGGGATGCATTGGTGAGAAAGTGAGAAAAAAAAAACGATTATTTTTTAACAAGACATTTAATATTCGTTTAATATCCGTAAGCTCAGCAGAATCAACAGTTGCGCGGGACAGATGTTACAATAGTTTATTTTTTACTTATTTTTTTTTGTTTCTATGTCAGTTTTCATGCGAGTATCTTAACATTCGCGGGAACTTATAATTGTAAAATATTAAACGATCACCTATTCGTCGACTCGCGCCATTTCATTATCCGCACGTTAACTGTTGAACAGTAATTACATGTACCACACGTTCTTCTTTTTCCCTTTTGTTCGTGTATATAAACCAGGCAAGTATCCGCAACTACTCGCATTCAAAAAAAGTAGGTAGCAGTAGCGACAGGCGTGTAATCGTTTTCTAATTTTGAGGAAATTTTCATCTCGGTAAAAAATCTTTGATTTCAAACTGCTCGCTGAAAGGATTATCGTCCCTCCGACATTCCGGATATATACGAGATCCTCGAGGGTATCCGCGTCTCAAGTTTTATCAACGGATCGATGCTACTCGAAAAATTGGCTCGGCGTCTTTAAATTATCAAATTCAATGTACAATTTTTCCTTATTCCGCAATAAATCGAGAAAATTATGATAATCGAACGCTCGATTCGTATCGTAAAAATTAATCAAAATGTACCCGAGGTACAAACAGACGGCGGTTCCAGTCAAGCTACGTACGGCGAATCGAAGGAATTCCGGTAAATTTTTTTGCTTTCGTATCACCTCGGTGAACGCGTACAACGAATTAATTCGATGCGGTACAAATAATGCAGCGGTCACTGAAAGTCGTAATCGACCGAACTAAAAAGCTTGTATCGCGCTGAACGTGTAATTAAAAAATCCGACAGCTTAAAAAGAGTCTATGTATATACATATACATATAGAGGTTCAGATTATATATAATATTATGTATGTATCGATGCCAGTCTGTGTACACGTACTCTTTACACGTATATATTTATTCGTAATATCTATGCACGATGCGGGACAAGTAGGTACCGAATGACAAAGAAACCCACTCGTATAGACATTTTCCGTGATTCCATTCTTAATCGACACTGGAAAAGCACGCGTAATTCGCTGCCGCCTATCCGTGCGACCGTTAACTTTCAATAGAATCTTCAAAAATTGGAAAACTTATGCGCTCGAGGTGTCGATTAAGGATCGATCCTTACATATATGTATATTCATTTATATAAAATAAACACAAACAGAGAGAGAGAGAGAGAGAGAGGGAGGGTGAGAGTGAGAGTAAAAGGGATAGATGGAGAGAGAGGAAGAGAGAGAGAGAGAAGAGAGACTCGGTCAAACTCGCGCAGAGCTTTAAAAGTTTGACGATCGTTTGCACCCGCGAATCTCTCTTTCTCTCTACCTCTGGTAAAACGAGCGAGCGAGAGGATTTCGAGAAAAGAACGGTTAAAAACATAGTCGACAATAAATAAAAATGTTTGCGTGCGCGTTATCTAAATAGCTTGCATGTTTGGTCGAAGGATTAAAAAATAAAGAGTCGCTTCGACAGCTGCCTAAGAGCCGATTCGAGATTGCGTGTCGTATCCGTTTGCGAATTATGCTCCGTTCTTACGCCATACGATTTGTGCATCAACGGAAATTGAAAAGCGCAGTTCGGAGGAGCGATTCTCTTGGTTTTACTTTTCTTTTTTTACTTTTGTCTTCCCCTTGCGTTTAACGCGAAAGTGTAACGAGGAAAAACGAATCGATGAAAGTGGTAGTCGCAAAAAATCAAGACCTTCCATCCACGGTTCGAGTAACTTTCCTCCCTGCGTCTCTGCGACTTTACAAACTTTCCCTATATACTTTTCCGTTTTTCTTTATCTTTCGTTACTTATTATTATTATTATTTTTCTATTTCATAATCGATCGAATCGTTCGTCATTTTTTTTTTGCGACCGCAAATTTTCACATTAAAATCGTAATATTATATTTACAAGAATTTCTCGTCGGGAAACAACAAAATTGACAAAGGAAAAAACGCAAAATTTCTGACGTCCGGATGGTACATTCGTTAACCGTGAGTCGTAAAAGGTTGTTCCACTGGACGAGCGACGAGTCGCGTTGCCGGAAGAGCGAATGGAATATTCTCGCCTCCGCGCGATCGTCCCTCGTATCCTCTAGTAACCACAATAGTAAAAGCACTTAAGCCACTAAAGATAGCTACTGTTATCTGTATCTCTGTATCTACAATATATTTCAATAAATTTCTCGATCTTTCGTGTATTTATTTTTTCGGGCAAGGGTCTTGCGTCCGACCGTCTACGTGTATTCGCGTGTGTGTATAGGCGTGTGTCTATGCGTGTGCGTGCGTGCGTGCGTCGCACGTCTCGCAGTCCTTTGTCCATGGTCATTCATTACATTCCGTCGCACAGGTGCTCTCCACGCGCTCGTGCGTACGCCACGAGAAGCTGCTCGAGAAGCTGCTCGAGATGCACGGAGAGAGAGAGAGAGAGATAGTGAGAGTGAGAGTGAGAGAGAGAGAAGCGTCTCCTCTCCCGCGTACATCGTCGCTTCGCTCTTGTGAATACCGCAGAGGTGCAAAATGTCGGAAAAGAAATGTCCTCGACGCGTTTCGGTGAGCGTGCGAGGAGATCCGTTACTGGAGTACGCAGCACTTGCACTTGGGCTTCTTCTTGAGGGTGACGTGCTCCACCTGCGAGGCGTCGCCTGGACCTTGCGCGGTCACTCTGCTCACCTCCACCGTGGCCGAATTCTGAAAGTGAGGTTTAACTCGTTAGCGATATCAACCGTTAGTGGTATTGGGATCGAGGAGGTCCGAGTGGAAGCGCACCTTTTCGTTAACGGACTGCTGGTTGTTGGAGGGCTTGATCGGCGTGCTGTGAGCGTTCCCGTTACCCTGATTGAGCCGGGGCGAGGCACTGGTGCGTAGATTCGTGGCATCGAGGAGCGGACTCGAGCTCGAGTCGTTGTCGACCAATTTTCTCTCGCAGCTCGGAAGCGCCGGTGCATTTTGACCGGGCGTCGGCGTTATCGGCTTCCCGCCCTTTATCAGCTCCACGATTTCGTCGGCCTCTCTCGACAGGTCGCCGTCCGGCCTGAACGGGTTGTCCCAGCCGCTGTCCGTGCTGAAAACGTTGCGAAATTAATGTCGGTCGAGACGGGATATCTTGGATTTTGTGGTCCGGGGTGTTGGTTTTTTTTTTTTTGGACTCGCTTGCGCTCGGCTTCGTTTTCGGATTTAATTTTAAGCGTTCGAGGGAACACCTTGAGCCAATTTCTAAACGAGAAATTCGGGGTACGGCGAGAGACGCTGAGTAAAAGCAAACTCGCAGCTTTTTTACGTTTAATTTTAACGTTTGAGAAATTGAATCGGGATATATTTGGACGTAGGTATTCGGGTAAAATCGGTGATTAACGATGGTTCAAAGGTTGCGTTTATCTTCGTCTTTACTTTACCAAGATTATCGATTTTTCAATTTACCGTTTTAAAAGTGATATTCAATTTCGCGATATGGATTTTGTATTTTATTACTTACTTTAAAGAGTATGGGTTGAAACGGGGAATAATCGTGTTATTCATCAATAACGAATTATTCGCCGTGTAAATAATTTATTTAGACTTACGTTGTTTGCGTTATTTATGAATTTTGAATAATTGACGAGTTCGTATCAAGCTCGTATAAAACTTTCGCAATATTGGTTAATTATTTTTTATCTGTAAATTATGTTGTATATAAAGTATCGAGATACATTAGACTTATTTTACTTAAAATTAAATTTTATATCGTAAATTTCTTCCAACGTGCTTTTATTTTTTTAATGCAAAAAACAACCGATCGCTGCTATCAACAATAATATATCTTTTCCAATTTTCATGCGAGGATAAGTAATCAATCTATTACTTTTGCATGTTTTTTACGATAAAATATTCAATAATAATTTCCATATATATGCATAAAAACACTATCGTTTACAGTTATCGGAAATTTTTCTTCTTCTTCGTTATTTTAAGAATTTTAACGTAGTTATTACGAGTCTTGATTCTTGTGGGATAATTATTCTCTCGATAAACACAACGTATCCTTGAATATAATTTATTAAATAATAATTTATAATATTTTACGTAAATATACGATCGTAACGAGTGAAATTAAATGGAGAATAAAATACGAGTTTGTTAAAACTTTGTTTCGACGGGTCGAACAAATCGAAATCGAACCAAACTTTATAAAAGTATCGTGTTTAGAATTTATTCGATAGAAAAACATTCTTTTAAAAACGGCTCAATTTTACTTCGAACGAATAAAAATATTTATATTTTAACGTTCAATGAATTTTATTGACGAGTTTTTCTACTCGATTTCTACTCGAGATAAAAACAAACGTATCGAACAAAAAGTCAATATTAAACTAGTAATCTTATCATCCGTTTATTGAAATTTCATTCAATAAAATGTATCGGCGATCGCGTATTTGATTAAGTAAATATTTGAAACGTCGATCTAATAAATAAACGGTATTTTCATAAACAAAGTGTCTACGACCGAATCTCACCGAATCTATCCCAAATGTTCCAACGACTAATTCGCACGAGTGGAGATTTCAAGTTTACAACCGTCGAGGTGTAATCGTTTGGCAAGAAAAAACTTTGCACGCACGTTCATTGGACATCGCAATTGACAGATGCGATGAATAGGACGTTTACATGCAATGAACCAGCGTGTCGGACGATTGCGTCGCCACTCCTTCCATTCTATGACACTGACTTTTAACTCTGACATTGAATTGACTTTAATTACTACGAATGTAATAAAGATTAGCTCCAAGATATACCTCCGATTTAAACCTTTTTTTTCTTCGCGAATCATTTCCAACGGTTCTCCGGGCGAGATTCGTTCGATGAAGTTGTACATAATGGAAGGACGACAATGGCAATTAAAAAAAAGGCCTACTTATTTCATTCGTACACGTTGGTTGCGTGTTCGATTCGAATCAAATAACGGAAACTTGGCGTGTTCCGATCGAAGCGCAACGATTTGTTTTATACGCGAATAAATCTAGCGACGCAATAATATCAGCTTAAAACAAAATTTAAGATCCGTACCGCCGCTGAAATCATCCAACGAACCGCTGCGATTCTAACTAGTCGCTACATTAAAGAATACACGCGTGTAAAACAAGCTTTATCAAACGTCCATAAATATTGCGAGATCGCGAGGCAAAGTCTGTAAAGTCTGTAAAGTCTGTAAAGCACCGCTGCGTTCGTGGATTATCAATCCAACGACGATCGAGGTTGCGATGGAAAGCGCGAATTTTCCAGGCGCCCTTGCGGCTCCGATAATTCCACGCGTGTCATTCCCAGGCGATTACGTCAGTTCGCGCTTTTAGTACAGTTGCATCTTCGCTGGTTATCGGCTCGTACGACCGTTTAACATATTTCAAACGACTCGCGTATATCATAGACCAACATAAAGCAAACCGGCTTTTCATTACCCGGACCTTGTACGCATTTCGTGTACGTGGACGCGAGCAATGCTTTCGATTCGTATCGGCTCGACTGAATTTCTAGCATTATTTTAAACGACAGTGCTCATTTCACCGAGGCGGATTATCGCGAAAGCGATCTAACTTTTAATTCATCTTGCCTCGTTCGAATCTGATACGCGCGGCTTACATTTTTTTCTTCGCGTCGCAATAATAAATTTGATGGAGGAACGAGATGGAGATATTCTCCGCGATGATCATCGAGCGAGTCGACCTTATTATCAAAGAGGAAACGACGAATCGAGCCCGAGCCGAAGCCGGAAATTTCGGGAAGCAATTCGTCGACTCGTCGACTCATCGTCCGCTTATCCGAGAGAAACGAGAACTTTTCCAGAGGTTATTACATCGAATCACGGCCCTCTCGAGTCGTTCCCTTTTCTCTGTTCGAAAAACTCGAGGAAGGAAAGAGGAACGGCGATTGCCTGGCATCTTGCCAACAAAACTAATAGCTTTTACTCGCGTTCTCGACCAACAACTCCTTAAAGCTAGGTTAAGGTAGAAATATTACGAAATGAGTGGGAAAAAAAGGTCTCGCGGATTTCGAGCGGCGAACCGCGGACGGACCGAACTTGCGTAAGGTCTTCTTTTTTTTCTCTCCTTTCTTTCAGCGTCGGAGAGGCCGAATCGAAAGTTCGCGGCAGCCAAGGCCAATGCTATTACATTTTTCGAAATAGAACGAGGCGCGGGAAACAAAACACACTCCCGTGAAAATGGCGAGTCGTTATTTATAGAGTCCGGAGCGTAGGACGAGGCCGATGACACAGAAGCGGTGAGACCGTCTCGTCGAACGGAACGAGAGATTCCCTTGTCTTCGCGGCTCGATCTGATTTCCGGATAATATAAAGATGTTCGGTTTCGGCGCGTGGCAGACCCGAAAATTCTCAGACGGGCAGTTACTTCCCCTGCACTCCGGGTCTAAAAACAGAAGCGGAGCAGCGCTGGAAATCCCATTGTCAAAACATTGGAAAGTTATCGTTGAAAACTGTGGGACTTAGCGTTTCGTTAAACGGATGCGCAATACCTGTTTATCACGGTACAGCCTCTCTCGAACCTGACGTACATCAATGAGAGCTCTAAAAATACAAAGCCGGCTTTTACCGAATTCTTACTCGTAATGTTACAAAATACAGCGGCATTCTACAATGTTTCCAACAAATATAACTATTTTACGTCGAAAAGCTAATGGAGGAAAAATTAAAAGTCGAAATAATACTTTGTTACCAATAGTTTTCAAAGGTATTGTTTGTGTGTTTGCTTTAAGTTTCGCTCGATTGTGCATTGTCGTATTATATAATTTCATTTTACAAACAATGAAACGTTAATTTTTCTTTCTTTCTTTCTATTTTTATTAAACGTTTTACGATTGTAATGCATTTTTAGAATAATATACACTAATGTCGAATTGTACGTTTTACCTTTTTGTTAAAAAAGCTACCTGAAATTTTATCGATTCAAATTAAATATTTAAATTGAATAAAGTGAAAGTTTTGTTCTAAAATTATTACAGACTATTTGAAATATATTTGATATTTTATGTTCACGGAATATCCGAGCGTTAAATGCAGACATTAAACGATACGTTTCTCGAAAACGTTTCTAAATGTTTTTTTTTATCAAGCTTGCATCGAATGAAAAAAAAATATTGGCTTTTTCTTAATCGATACACGTGTAAATAAATTTTAGATAAAATTGAAATACTCGATGTATAACTAAAGATATCTTGTATTCGATTTTTGTAAAAACAGTGTAGCACATTTCTAAAATACACGTTGTTTGAAAAATTGATACTTTCACGTCGCTATCACCGAAAGAAAAACTTTTTTTAGAATTTACGTGCATTGTTTAAAAATATGCAAAGCAACAATAGCGAGTGTCGTCTTCTTTGTCTTCCTGTCTCTTTCTCTACATTTGACTCAGCGATAAAGGCTAAAGTTAAAATATCGTTAAATTTGGGACAAGTGTTAAGGTCCTGAAAATTTTTGAACGCGAGAGAATACGGATCATCGACTCTTCCAAAATCACGTACGAACGTTTCACGTATGTATTCCGCGAGTGGAACTCGAGAGAGAAGCTCGGATTTGCAAATATGTATCGCAGCTGCTCAGTTGGTGCAGCTCGATAAAATGCGACTTGAAGCACTACCGGCTGTTCACGTATACTCGGCTAAGAGTTACGTCTTTTGTACGAGGAGGGAATGTAATATAAATTACAGTCTTTTCGAGGCTGCCCTTCTCTTACACGAAATTCCGCCCGAGGTGTCATTGAATATTCTGGATTATATTAATGCGGCGCTTGATCCGAATATTATGAATCTTATATCGTTATTAATTTTGAGTGGATTACTTTGTCTTATAATAAGTACCGACTGATGTTTATATTAGTGAAATTCTGCGGTAGTTTTTTTTCTTGTAGTTTCTCTTCTAAAAATCAACGAAAGAAAACCAATATACCGAACAATAGTCTGCTTTTACAGAGGTATATTATTATATAATTATTAATCGTATACATCAGACATCCTTCGAATTTTAAATGGGATATTTATTTTTGTTGGTGATTTAAATAAATGAGAAAAAGTTGAATACTGGATAATCGATTGAGAAATTTGTATTTTAATACAAAGCAAACAAACTAAATTTTTTAAACGCGTTTTTATGTTTTGCGAATTTAATTTAATTTGCAATTCGTACGTAAGTTCGTTAATTTGTCTTATAATTGAATTTGATCGGTAGCTTTGAAATTAAATGTTTCTATTAAAATTTTGAATGATGTATTTTTTAATGTCTCATTCATGGCTGTCTATTAATTCGACCTTCGTTATTTCACTATGATTATACAGGGAGTTACATAAAACAGACTTACGTCATTGATACAATTGTAAATAATTAAACCCCAAGCATTTGTAGGTAAAAGCATTGAAATATTCTAAATGATTATACACTTTAATAAGTATTAAATTTCGTATAAATCCATTAAATAAGGTGAACAAATAAGGTAATGTCTCGAATACTTCAAGTATTAAATTAAAGACAAATAACATTTGTTTCCGAAATCTATGAGAAATTTATCTGAAAATCTGTATAATAAGCATCGAATCGAATTTATTTAGAATGATTACGTAATGTTTACTTTAGAGTCAAGTAATTTTATTTCACTTGTTGAACGGTTAAAGAGTTATGACTAGTACGCTTACTTATCTACTGCCAATAATTCTAACTTTCTCTTACTTAATTAGTTTAAGGGGAGCCTAAAATTAAACTTTTTTCAAGTATCGAATATATCTTATTGAAACTGTCCAAATGTATTTCGGATATAAAAACGTAATTATAAATCAAATACGGAATTATTTCGATGACTATATTTAGAATCTTAAAAATGACTTTGAAAATACTTTCCAGCGCATAATTAAAATGTACATAATATTATAATTTAAAATTGAAATTTTTGAGTTAACTAATTTCGCATATTAATTTTGATACATAATGTGCTTATTATTCATTGAACAAATCATAAAAAAGAAGTTTGATCGTTTTAATTTTTTTACGATTAGAATCGTGATATGGCAACGATACTTAATCTAATAAAAAATGCAGTGCTTGATAATACATTTAAAGATAGGTGTAAAAAATCTTAGCTGAATTAATTAGAATCTAGTGTTCGAGTAAGTTGTACAGCTCATAAATACATTATCAAATGTAATTATTCAAAGATTTGATGTCTATAATTATTCGTAACGGATCAGTTGTACTTATTCTTATATCTCATTTATTATATAAAACAATTATTTAAAACGATATTCCTATTATTTTAAGGTGCAAGTAATACAAAATGTGATGCACAGAAAATTTATTAGTATTAATTTTAAAAGTATTAACAAGTTTTTAACATAAACGTTATTGAAATTTTTTGAAAAATGTCACTCGATATAAAATTTTACTACTTTTTGATAAAAATTTTAAGAAATTTTAATAAACCTTATTTATTATTATTATAGAAAACCAATGAATATAAACTGCGCATTAATACCTATAAAAATTATTTATACGATAAAAAAAAAATGTCTTACAGAGAAGGTAATTTAATTCTTGTTTTGCAATCTGAAGTGACGCAAACATATTTAAGATAAATATTTTGAACTTTATTTGATAATTAGTTTTAAAACTTTGCTTAAAATTTATAATTTTTATGCGTATTCGTAATCAAGACTACAAAATTTTTATGATATAGTTTTTTATTTTGAAATTGGTAATTCAATGAAGTTTAATAATTCAGATTTAAGTGTATTATGACTCATATAATGAATTTATAGCGTCTAGAATTGAGATATTTAAAAAAAACTTAATCATTTAAAGCTTACATGCAGTGGAGGATCTTTAATTAATTTACGATAATAAATTTTAAAACCTATAGAAAAATGATTTTATCTTAATTTAAGCTAAATATGCTATAAATGTCTCGTAATTTACGTAATTTTTTATTTTACAGTTACATGTACATTTAATCAAATTCTAAACTTTATAAAATATATTAAATAGATTAAATATTATTTGGTCACCGAATCGATAACATTTTAATGAGATCGGACGAAGTAACGTGTACTTGAAATTTTTATGCGATCGTTACCTCGATATTTTTTTAAAAAGAAATTAATTTCTATAGATAAAGCGTGCATTTTTTTTTAAGTGAAAAAAGGATGAGATAACGATCCGCTAACGTCAATAAATTCGAATAATCTCGAGTAAAAGATATATCGCGATATTTTCATACTATTTATTAAATTAAAATAATATTAAATAAAAATAATGACAACTCAAACCAATCTTAACGATATCATCGAAAGTATCATTTTTCTTCAATTTTTCTTCGTGTACAATTAAATCAGTTTACGTAATTACATTAATTATAAAACAAGTTGATTAATCACACCGCGATAATCTTCCGCAGCGATCGATATTTTAGATAATTTCGTGTATCGAATTTGTTCGAAATCATCGCTCGAACGAATAGTTTAACGATCGTAACACTGGTTCCGGTGATTCTCGAAAAAAGAATCCATTACTCGAAAGAGACAAGCGATTAAACTCGAGTAAATTGAGACGTCTTTTAAAAGGCGACACACGTAAGCCTATTCGAGGGGGAATCCTCGAAAAGATAACGGTGACACCGTGACGGAATACCTTGTATCAACGTCTCCTCCTCCATCTTTGGGCACTTTGATCACGTAATAAACGTGACCGCCGTGAGTCGTCGTCATCGTTCGGAGCTCTTCCGTGTGTCAGCGGTCGCACATCGCCGATTCCGCACTGCCGCACTGACCCGAGTCCACGAGATCGATCGCCTCCTCGCGATCGTCCGGGCGATCTCGAATAAAACTCGCGGCGCGTGCAAACACCTCCGCGATGGGAGCGAGAGGACTATTTTTAAGAGCCGTCCGATCCCGCGGAGTCGCCTCGCGCTACTACCAGAGTCTCATCCTCCTTCCACGTGGTTATTTCGGGCGAGGGAACTATTTTTCCGGCTTTTTTAGCCGCGGTCCCCCCGTCGGTCTATCTCAACCGCGTCGTCGGCGCTCGTTGTACTTTACCACTGAAAAACAATATTTTTACGCTCGAGGATCGCGAAACTCGGTACTCGGTGTCCGGTACTCGGTGTTCGGTACTCGGTGGAGTCGAGGCGACCGATCCCCAACTGATTGGATGGGCGTTGCTAAGGAGCCGACTCTTACTTTGAATGCGAAAGGAGATGCGCGAAGAATATTTACCGCTCGATTTAAAGCTAATCGCGCTTTGGAGCTCGCGAAAAATACTCGTGGGATGTAATTAATCTTTGCCTGTGTTTTTTTTCGCCCGCCTTTCTATTGGTATCGGGAGTAGGTTCGGTTTTAATTCCCGTCCCGGTCGAGCTTTACCGATTGTATTCGGACGCGTTGCTCGCGAACTCTGCCAACAACCGCAAAGTACATCTCGAGAAACGCCTCGAACGCGCTTCGAGTCTACGCGTTCGTGTCCGTACGTCCAAAATGAGCGAAAAATGCAGGAGTGGAAAAAAAAGCAAAAAGAAAACGTACTCGTGAAATCGAAGAGCGTAACGAGAGCTAGAGAAAGTGCGAAGCCGATTTTGCGCTACGTGGGGTTTACACGTCGTGTAACCTATATCGAATCGATTACCGAGTCTTGACCCATACGTGGCGAGAAAATGGTGTCAAAGTGGCTTCGATGCGGTATTGATTTAGGCCATCAATTGTCCGTGTCAATTTTTCGAGTCCGTTTTCAGCGAGCACTCGATTAAGGCTAAATTTGATTTGATTCGCTCAATTTTATACTTGGCATGATTTTAAGTCCGATTAAATAAAAAGAGATCGATGATCGTTTACACACTCACTCGCACACACACACAGAGTGTCTTTTATCCGAATTTAGGAAATCAAATGTATTTTGTAGGTTTAAGTAACGAAGTTCTAGGTAACGATATTCGATATAAAACTTGAACTTAATTGCGAAACAAAAAGAGTGTAAGATTACTCCTTGTACAATTGTAATTTTTGCGATTGAACTGTAATTAAGCATGAGTGTCTAAAATTTACACGAGAAACAGCTCTTAAAAACTTATTCGGTTAAAATTGCAATTTACGTCTACGATTACAAAGAATTTTACAATACCTTTCGATATTTTTAGGGGGAAATTCATGTTCTCGAATAAAATAAAGCTTACGTCGATATAATCGCGAAGCAAAGTGTTTAATACGTATTTCCGTATTGTTCGTGCCTTTGGTTTTGTCGTACGCGTTGTGCGAACTCCAAATAGTTGAAACGATGGGAGAAACTATAGCGTACGCGTAAAAGCGAAATTGTTCGCGTCGACACTTAACCCGATTGCTGCCAACTTAACGCTTGAAGTTACATCTGAAGATTATAGACGATATAAAATAAAGAGTAAGCAAGTCTGGACTATCGGCTTGAAACTTTTTCAGCCATTTTCTCTGGAAGCGACATTGTGAAGTAAAAGCCGAATTCAACCAGCGACAAACGAGTGCCACCAAGAAACTCAAAACAGGCCTGTAATTACGACCTTTGTTTTTCTTATCGAGGTGCTTGACACCGATGACCGAAAACCACGCAATAAGTAAAATATATTCTTGAGATGTGGAGGGTAAATTCGACTCGGTATATACACCATTACGCGCAATTGACTTTTCGAGTATTTACCCAACTCGTTACCGAATGCACCGTTTGCCTATTCGGACACTCTAAAAACAACGTTTATATTAATATTTTGGTATTTCGTTTCGCTAAATTTAAGCCTCGACCTCTTCTACTTAAAAGCTTCAACCTTTATCGATTTAAACATTATCCTTACGTTCGCACGAAAATCAATATATCGACAGAAATAGTTAATAAATAAGTCAATATTAGTATTTCGGAATCTCTATCGACTTTTCTTTCAGCTTAAGTCTATTTCTATAGTCTGTCGGTTTACCTGACACGACCACCCTAGAAATACGCGTATGAAAAGCTGTAATATGTAATAGCTTTCGGTTATAGCGATTACGAAAGCTTTATTGTTTGTTGAATTGAATTAAGAGGGATTTTATTTTACCGTTTAATTCGAAAATATTTGATTTTTATTTTTACAAAAAACAATACCCAAGTTTGATTTACATTGATGTATTTATAAGTACGAAGTGCATTTAGTATTTTATAATGGTGTAATAAACTTTTATTAAGGTAGTTACGTTTTATGCGTAAAATTAATATTATAATTATATTTTTAAAGAATATACCGGATTAAAATTTTCTCCAATCTTTTATGCAATTATGTAAAATAATAAATATTAATCACTATTCGTTTCGAGATTAAAATTTCATAAAAAGTTTATAATTTTATATTCAACTAATTTTATATTTTATTTTACGAAAAATGTTTTTAAAATCTTTGTTGCGTGCGTTAAAACTATAATGATTTTAAGCAAACGTGATTTCAAGAAATTTCCGATTTAAAAAGTTTAAAACGGTAACAACTCGTAATTTATTTAATTTTTTTAGTATTTTTTCCTCGATCGAGTAAAATATTGTTTTTAATTTTATCGCTATTTCGATCTGCGTATATAATAAAACAAGAAATAGAAATGCGATATATCAAATCGATATATTTTATACGAATAATAAATAATAAGCACAAAGTATAACACATTTATTTTTTCCGATTCAATCCGATTATAATAATATGTATATTTAATCTATTCGAATTTATTTTGAAACGCTAAATCAGCCGACCGAGATTCGAAGAATATATTTGTAAAGGAATACGGGTAAATAAATTAAGCCGAGCCACCGAGTGATTTTTATACTTTGCAATTACGCGAAACTTTGTATCTACGTACCAGAATTCCGGATGATGGTCACATAACTCGTATTTTAATAGATTAATAGATTATTTAATTGCTTCGCGGGATCAAACATCGAGGAAAATGTAATCGTTTGTTAGCTTTCATTTTATGTTTTCAACTTTTTCTTAAATAATTTGAAATTGATTACATTCTCAGTTCACCGAATATAAATAATTTACAATTATTATTTTTAAGTAGAACAAACGTTTAATTAATAAAGAAAAATTTCGCGATAATAAATTTTAATCGATAATTAATTTAAAGGAAAACTTTTTAAATCGAAATTAGTTAAAATTCACTATTTACGTTTGGCAGTTTGGCAATTTACCAATGGACGTATATACGAGTACTTTCGGAAAATGAAAAATATCCGCAGTAATGTTGAAAAGACACGAATTTACGAGCCGGATTATCGAAAAGTTTGCCGTGCAGTTTGTTTTGTACTTCGCTCGGATCAATGACAGTGGATAAGCGTTTCCCGTCCACCGCATATTACCATTAAATAAAAACGTTGCAAGAAGTACAATAGACGCGGATAAAGAGCCACGGGGGGTAGACATCACCTAAGTTTGCTTACGTGCTTTTCCGTCACTCGTCGTCTCGGATTCCCGCAAAACTAACGCGCGCAAAGAAAGAAAAAGAGCGAAAGCGTCTGTCTCGGTGCACACGATATCGATTCCTAGATTTTTCTCGACCGAGTCCGCGTACGTATGGCTTCCATTGGGCGAATTCTCACCGTTAATGGACACGAGAATCGCACGAATCTCGCAAGAGTTTCCCGGTGGGGCGGTTACGTCACGTCGTAGCGGCTCGTTAAACGCGTGCACAACTCTGCGCGAAAATATTTACAACTGGTTCGTCACCTTCGTCCGTGAGCGATTCGCTAATGAGAAACGCGTTACTCCTCGAGATTTATAACTGCGACGGAATGTCATCTCGCGCTCGTTTATGGTTAAGAAGATCACGCGACGAGTTGCAAAAGACTTTGTTTTCCCAGATACGGATTCACCGTAGGTGGAAGAAAATTTTCCTCGATGCGACGTAAAGGCGAGACAAAAGTATCCTTGCTTATCGTAAGGTGGAACCTTTCGATCCACTCTCGAATTATCACCGCACCTTTTTACTATTCTTAAGAATCGTTTCTTAAAATTCGCTCCTTCAATCTCCACGCGAATCGAATCTCAACGAGCACGAACAGCGAAAAGGACAAGACGTTTTTCACTCGTTGCGATTCCTGTAGGTTGCGGTGTTAGGGTAGGTTATTCCTTCAGCATCGAATGTAGGTCAGGGCTGCTGTATTTGCACGTATCGTTCGCGGGTAAGCGTATAATTAAATTTCACTCGATAATTCTATCGAGTGCGCGTTGTTTTGTTTTCATCGAAAGTCGCTTTGATGAAACCGCGAAAAAAATTATTTTCCAAACGATATTGGATACGCGCAAAATTGGAAAACGATAACGGCGAAACACTTTTGCGATACTCTCAAATTCCAGACGTTCCTTCCATTATATTATCACTGGAAAGTCACGAGCCTCGTCTTCGAGCGAACGTCCGACGCACTGAACTGCCGAGGAAGCTTACGAAGAACTCGGAGAATCTTAAATTGTAAACAGCTCCAAAAAATGTAGCTAAGTGTATCAAAGAACTGGCAACAAGTAAAACGTGCGATGACGTTGCTCCGATCGAGCGAAGGGCAATATACGATGACTAGTCGGTCATACGAGGGTGCGTTAAGTCGAATTAACCTCGTTATTTGCTAGTAACGGACGTATTTACGGAGATGCTGGGAGAAGGCTATTAAACAGTGGTTCCAATAACGGAACAAGGACGACACATTCGACTCGAGTTGCGGACGCTTTCGACGCGTTTTTCCATATAATTATAATTGGATCGAATCGAAACTCGTTCGTTAGAAAAAATGAATGGAGGCACGATTCAAACTATGTTCTGCTCTTTGTAGCCACGACTCGTAGAGGTTTCAATGAAATAATTGTTTCGCAACTGGTAAAAATATTTGTATGGATGGTTTACGACAATGCTATCGAGATGAGAATAAATAATTACGCTTGAAAAGAGAAAGTACGATATTATAACTCGAGTATTTTTTAGGAATACGTAATTATCAAAGTTTTCTAGAAATCGAAAAGATTTTACGAGTTTGGATTGGAATTTAAACGGCGTTTCTATTACACATATTAAAAAATTACGAGTTCCAGTTTCCATTTATCCCGTGTAAAGTATAATGAAGATAACGCGCATGCAAAATTTAGAACTCAAGGCAGAATGGAACATTTATTAGCACATATATTTGTCGTTATATTTCAACCGAGATCGCTAAAAAAATTTTTAATATTCGCGAGGAATTCTCGATTATTTTTTCCGTCCGACTGTTATTTTGCGTTCAAACTTTAACGATTTTGTAATTATAATTACAGCATTAACCGAAGAATTTAGTATCAATTAAGCAAAAGCTTAAACGCATAAATAATACTTTAAATGGTCGGATCTCCTTTTCTTACGGTGCGATTGCAAACAAAGCCGACGTAAAAATAACTTTCGATACTTCGCGTACACCATATACTTTAAGCCGCTGGTCCGTTCGTTCTAAGCGGACACGCCTTCACTTTAGCTTTCAATTTCCGGAAAACGTCCACTTGATTAGTCACGACATTGGGGATCGGTGCCTCGGGAAGTTACAGCCGCGCTTCGACTGCAGCGGAAAAGCCTACCTTCCGTCTCTCTCTCTCTCTCTCTCTCTCTCTCTCTCTCTCTCTCCGTTCCTGCGCCACCGTTCGGGGGTGGAGGAAAATCACGAGGAAAAACCCCGATAAAGGTGGACGCACTCGCTTAACCCGAGCGGTATGCGCGCCACCAACGTCTCCGGGTAGACTGTCCGCGAGTGCAACGCGGGTCACGGTCCTCGGTAACTCGCGGGGGAGCGGGGGTGGAACTATCTTCAGCGGCGTCCCTCCCCCGACCGCGGGCCCTTCGTCGCACCAGCCCCGGCGGGATTCTATTTCCGGTCCGAGCCCCTCCTCCTCCTCCTCCTCCTTACGCAACCGCGAGCTCCAAGCCGCGGATGAAGACGACGACGTCGAAACCGAGGGAACCTTACGTCCTGCGCGAGCCTCCGACCAAGTGGGTCATCGTCGTCGGACGCTGGACCGCGGTGGCGGAGATGACGAGGTCGGTGCGCGGCCGACGGCGCGACTGCCTCCACCGTCGCCACCGCCACCGCCGCCACCGCCGCCGCGACGCTGCTCCGCTCGACGCGCGGCGCCTCCGTCGCCCGCCCACGTTATATATCCTCTATATCGATCCTCCATCCAGCCGGGCCTCCCCCTGCCCATCCACGCACACACACACACGGAGGCACGCAGAGTTCGAGCTACGCGAACGTGGCGGCGCTGCCGACGACGCCACCGGCGCCTTCCCGCAGGATCGCCAGAGGCCTTTCCGTGAAGGGCGATGGGATCGGCCCGACAAGTAACGATCGATCGCGGATTCGAGTCGACGTCTAGGGTGGACGAGGCTCCTTTGGATTTCTTCGCGATTGATTTTCGTGTTGGTCGAGACTGACGTTCGTTCGCTCGGTTATTGGAACTTCGGTGCTGGAACGGAAAGGAAAAGCGTCTTTGCGCTTTGGGTTTTCGTTCGTTGGGTGGCAAAATTTTCGCTTCTCGATGATGTAGTCCGCGTGATTTTCCGGGATCACTAAGATCGTCTTACTCGGTGTCGGTGGTTACGCACTTAACTCTCCTCTAAAAGGAGAACTTCTACTTACGATAGCCTCAAGTTTTTAATCACGCGTTATTACTTATCGCGGACGCTGAAAATTTATTTTTTATTACCGATATAAAATTATGTTTCTTAGGATTAGAAAAGCACGGGAGTATTTTGAGCTAAATCGGGCATCGATAACTCAAGAATATTTTGTTGTTGCTCGTTCGAACGTCGTAATTCATTAACTGTATCACAATTTAATAAACGAACTTTTAGCTCGTATAATGAAAGCTGATCTCGAGCGAAGGAAGTATTTTTTTTTGTAGTTATTTTATTTTATTTTCCATTATGTTCTCTCTGCTTTATCTATTAATTAACATTGCTGTTTTATCGCTACTCAGTGCTCGGGAAAATCAAGACAAACGGTAATTTATCAACACCAAGCTAATTTATATATAGGAAATCAGGTCTTAAAATATTTCACGATTAAAAACTTATTTTAAATAATGTTTTCTATTGTGGTACTTTTAACCAGTCGATAATAATTTCTTTTACGTCTTTATTTTTATTAATATAATGAGTTGGCTCAGCTCGAAGTAGCTTAAAACGAAAAAAGCGACCACCGCCTGCAGAATATAATATAGAATAAAGATTAATATTTAATCGTTTACCGTATCATTAAAGTTAGGTGCGCTAACTCGTATAAATCTTTTAGTAGGTTAAGATAATGTATTATAATTTCAATCGGAACGTTTTTAATTCGAAAAAAACTCCTCGCACTTATCAGGGAGATGCCAAGTTATAAAAGTTGCTCCGAACCGGATGAAATTCGTTTTTCGATTTCATCAAATTTTTTACCACCGCTAAAGTTATACGAGCTCGCGTCCTATAAAACCGATCTCCAATATCTGCTTATATCTCCTTAGCTCGCGCTCGATCGCGTATCCGATCCACTAGATCCCCGTAAAAATCCTTGATCTCGGGCTTAGACTTACGTACGCGCGTCGTTGACCCGAGGCTGGTCTGCAACAACAGCTGGTACCTGCATAAATAAAGAATACGGCGCCGACGATAATCGACGCGGCAGCGACGACGACGGCGCCATCGAGAATCTAAAGGCAAAGGTAGGAGTGCCTCCTCCAGGGAACTAGAGGTTCGCTCTAGATTTCTAGTTCCCCGACTGGAGAGTCCACCGTTACGAGTGGAAAAAGGGACGCGGCGGTGGTTAGCCACGAGCTCATCGATTCTATCGCCTTCCATTCAATCAACCTCGTTTTTTCATCTTTGTTCCTCGGCTCCTCTTCTGCCCTTGTCTTTTTATTACATCGCTGTCGGTTACGGGCATTACGTGCCGCGATTCCCTGCGTAATTACAACGGCGGCGGCGGCGACTGCTGCAGTAGAAGAGGAAGAATCGCGAAAGAATAAAACGAGTTCGAGGCTTCGTTTTCATCGGCGGACAGGATTTTACACTTTGATACCGGAGTTAAAAGAAACAATGTTACGGCTACGTCACTTCCGGGTTGAGGACGATTATTTATAACAGACTTATCGCGCGGGTTTCGCGTATATAATACCGCTTGTCACTCTTTGTTACGTCCATTCTGTCTGGTCTACCAACCGGTGTTTCTGTTTTTATTGATAAACTATAAGCAGCGTCGGTCTTAGATATTACTTTAGATAAGGTTTGCACATTCGTACGGTCATACGTTGTATCTTAACGTACGTATCAGGAAAGATCGGAGTTGCCTCGGATAGATTGTCTCCGGAATCTTCGCTGCGTCAAAAAAAACTTCAATTTTTTGTTTTCCTTTCGTCGCGTTCTATTAATTACTCGTCACGTTTTTTTTCAAACGGAAGAATCAATTTCTCGAAAATTATACTCGTAAAATTGAATTCAAACCGGTATATCTTTTGTCTACGTATAAATATCTCGATCGTTATAAAAAAAAAAACTTCGCGATATTTGGCTAAAAAACATAACAAAAAATAAAACCAAGCTTTATTTACCTGATTTGTGTGTGATAGGTAGGAATCGTATGATCCGTATGGGCGGTCAAAAGTTCCGCAGGACTAGCCGCCATAATGTCTACCGGAGGTCCCAAGGGTTCCAGCAAAAGAACTCCAGGTGTAGACGGAAACGGGGTAGGCCCCAACAGCGAAACTCTCACCTTCTCTCTACCTTCGCTGAAAAAAAAATTACAGGAAAATTACGCGACGTTCGGTCGAGTAGTTGTTTTGTAAGGCAGTTGAAAACAACGCAGAAAAGAATAAGAAGAATAAGAAAAAATCGTCGGCGATTCCTCGACGCATCGGTTATTGAATCGCTTAAAGCTAAATAAAAATGTGAACGACTTTTACTAGTGGATCGAAAGTGCGGCATCCGGGCGAACGCGCGCCTAGAAAAATAAAAACTCGGCTCGTTATCCGCAAATTGAGAACGTCCAGAGTCGGCGCTTCGCATTCCGCGACGTCGTCGGTCGCTCGTAGAGTTCGCGACCAAGTTCGTTATATACCTACGCTCGCTTAGCTCCGTTAATAAAGATTGGCAGCGGTCGAGTCCCCCGTTAACAACGGAGGACGGAAGGAGCGTCGCACAGGGACCACCGAACTTTAACGATTTAACTTTGCGCGTCGTCACGCCACACCTTCTCGCGTGTCCGACGCGTATAAATCGGCACGTGCGAGAAAAAGGAGAAGGAACGGTGGGGACTCGAGCCACGTGCTACCGGAAGGACGGAAAAAAAACCATCCACCTGTGCAACTGACCCGAGGTATCGATGGTCGTTGGATCGTTGCTGTTCGACTCGGCAACTCGGAGCATCGCGTTTTTCTTCCTGGCTTTTATCGTATAATCGTTACTTGCGAAATGCGCCTTCGTCGCGATGACTCTTCTTTTTATGCATAATTAACCTTACTTATTGCGTTAAAGACATTTAAGAGAATTTTAAATAATCAACGAATCCGATGCGCTAAGAGACTAAAGGCGAGATTACTTATTTCTGCGGTGATGTCACGCTTAACTTGTATTTGTTTGGATGTAACGAGACTGAATACGATATTCGGAAAACTGAAATTAGTCTTGATTAGTGTTTTTGCATAAGTGGGATCGAATGACTATAGCATATGATCGCAGCTACGACTTCGCGGAATAACGCGTAATCGTTAAATATGCATTTTCCGTTAGGAATCCGTTCGCTTTATCATTTGTCGTAGAAAAGTCGAAAGTCGTCGCGGCGTTTCTTCATCGATCTTCGAATCATTTACTTTCCGACCATTTAACGTTAATAAAAAAATGTAGTTAGAAAGGAGCGTTTTTAAATTTGTGTCGGTCTCTTTTATAATTTAGGGTCAATTATAGCTCGTCGCCCGACGCGGCTTCAGCATCTAAAAGCAATCAAGAACGTCATAATCTAATCGTAGCAATCTTACTTGGAGACGTCGTTCGGACGTTTTCGCATCGTTGCCGGTATCATGTATACGATACGTACGCCTATCGCGTCTGGCTTTGAGCAAAAATACTCAGGTAATTCAAAAATGACTGTTCCTTTTAAGTAATTTACTTTTTCCTGGTTTACCGACTCTAGGGAGACATAAAAATACCTAAGGGATTCGTTTAAAATTTTATGCTACCAACGGTCTCGAATTACTAGGACACTTTTTTCAAGCATTTTATAGACTACACAAAATTTACGTGCAAGTTTTTTTATTAAAATTATTAAAGTTTGCATTTTGTATCAAAAATGTTCGCTTTTATTCGAAAAATGCATCTTTTTTTGTGCGATGTAATTTTTTATTTTAAATCGATTAATATTCATTAGAAATACGTATCGAATGTTGGCATAAGCGAAAATACCGAGTAATGCGAGCACGATAAATATTTATTTATATATTCTGCAAATTTTTATTTTATCTTCTGTAATATAATAGCGCTTTGAAACAAAAACATAATAACGGATGATACGTAGTACAAATATACCCTTTTTCGTTAATTTCGCTCGCTCTTTGTTTAACTTCTCAAAAATAAGATCGTCGATTATTTTTTTCGAAATAATTTCCAATGAGAAAAATTTACACAGTTTTTGTTCAAGATTAATCGAAAAAACTTTTTAAACGCGATTCTTTTAAAAACATGTCAATTCATTTCTTTAAATTTCGGTCATCCAAGAATTCAAAAAATTAAAATAAACTAATAAAATTAGTATACACGTATTATTGTAAATTTAGCGTCAAAACAACTTTGCGCGCGTAAAAATCTTACCGCTGCCAAAACATCGGAGAGAACGCAATAATTCTGGATCATCCGATGCATTATTTTCATTTAAATTTAAATATTCTTTAAAGTATTTTTCGACGTATCGTATTCCAAGTACGTAAAAAACAATTATACTACGAACGTATTCAAATTTATTTTAGTAGTCGATGTCCATTCTCTCCATAAACATTGTTACCTTTCTCGCTACACATTAAACCAGTAGCATGAGAGACACTGCATTACTTCATTTGTAAAAGTGGCATGTAAGCATCATCGTTTAAGAAAATTCATTTAATTGACGAACCCGTTAACTTCTATCTTTACGAAACTCCTCTCTCGGACAAAGTCCGCCTCGACTTAACGTATTGACAGCTATTTAACCATGCATACGATAGTCCAACGAGCATTTTTAATTTGTTCCGCGAAAGCACGTAAAAATGCATCATAAAGCAATACGGATAGTCGAGTATAAAAAAGAATCGAAAGCGATGATACGCGCAAAGAGAAACAAAGCACGTTATTTATGAGAACTAAAAAACAAGTTGTTAGATAACATAGCGGAGGAATTTGATTTTTAAAGAAGTACAATTTCCGGTATTCTTTGTTTCGCATATTACTCGAGTGACTTGATGCCGGTTAACGTTACCACACGCACCTCTACGTACACATTTTCTTCCACCTGCTTTTTTTTCATACTATCAATAGATGCATCGCGAACGAAACATCGAACTTTATTATCTTTGCTGAACGTTGATAGTTTGAAATAATTACGAGCACGGAAACGGTTGATGATCGGTTACGATTATTGTGGTTTATAATAATCACTGGCGTCATTCTTGAATAATTCAACCTTGAAATTCGTTTAAAAAAAAAAGGCAGAAAAATGATACTCTCTGAAATTTGCAGCGGAGATGCATTTTAAAGCCGACCGAGAAAAAAAAAGAATCGAGCCGAACAGTCGCTTCGCAGCAACTAAAACACCGAGAGGAAATAACTTGTCCACACGGATAAACAAAATCGACAAATTTAATGCGTCACGCAGTCAAGGTCTAAATCAGATGCGAGTTTAGTTTTATGTGGCGAAGGGGGTGACGTCACACCGCTGAAAGAGAACTACACCGAACGGAGAAAAAGGGCGAGGGTCCGTTGGTTCTCCCGGTGCTTTAGTTCCTCGCAATCGCGTTTGATAATGTAAAGTTTTTCACCGCCGCGACATTTTTTCTCGTTTTTCAAGAGCGCGACGCAATACTTTTCTACTTTTCGCGCCTCGTCGTTTTTTATTCTTCGCTCGGTTATAGTTTTAGACTCCAACTCCCGGTGCATCGTTCTCGCGAAGAGAAAAATAAAATGGCGAAAAGCGAATCGTGTATCGCCGGAATAGCTGGAACATAAATAAAGTGAAAGAGTCACGCGATAAGGCGGAGAAAAAAAATTCTACCGCGCACAGCTAAATAGATTATCCACACACGGTCGTAACGTATATACGATCCCCGGCATAATTCGATAAGGTCGAATGTTCCACGTTATTGGTCGCGTATTATGCTCCCGAGACGGTACAAATCGCGCGAGTAAACCGGCCACGACAAAGATCCCGAGTATTCGAGCGATACTCGATCATTGCTTATGCAAGCTTTTCATCCGCTGGTGTAATCGTCGATAATACCTGTTTCATCCGAAAATGAGACTTTGACGGACGTTTTAACGTTCTTTGCGAGGGATTTAAATGACGGAATCGATCGGATCGCCGTTTGTGAATTGATTTACCAGCGGACTGCATCCAATCATTAATAAAGATATTTTTTCTGCGTTTATAATATATGTCCCAACGTCTCGGATTCATTTCTCCGTTTATCTTCGATTTATCTTCGTTGATGAATTGCTGATGAAAAGGCTATTGTTTGATTATTAATTTTTCATTAATTAGATAAAACTAATTTATTTTAATTTTTAACGAAGCACGATCGAAACGATTTTGATTTTTTACGCAGGGGATTTTTAAACTGTACGCTTTTAAAATTATCCACGTATCGAATAAATTATTTGTTTATCGTTGATCGATAAATACTTTCGATAAAAAATAGTACTTAAAAAAGGCATACAAATATATCTCGTATTCGATAAAGTTATGCAAAACGTTTTAAAAAAAATTGTTAGGGTTTTCCGTATCTTACGCAACGGCTATTTGAATAAGAATTGTACAAATATTATGCAATTTATTTATTGTCATAAAAATTCTAAAATATGACTTTGCACATAAATAGTAATGGTGCAACGGTAAATTATATTTATTTCATTTAAAAATATTGTGTTAAAAATTCACGATATTTTTGCACTCGGATCGAATATTTTTTTATATAACAATGTTTTTTTATCGATTAAATAATTTGTCTTAAATACTTTCTCCTTTGACAATTTAGTCGTGGCGAAATGTTTTCTTAGCGTATGTCTTTTTAGCGCGATAAAGTAGTCAATTTTTAACCGCGAGTATATATTTATAATTTTGTCGAACTTATCGATTTTTGTAACAATTCTAAAAAATAAGAAATAAAAAATTTAAAGAAGGTATTTTCGTGAAATTATAATATCGATTGCCGTATCAACGAGATAACGAAAAAACGATTATTTAACGAAAGCTTCGTTAAACATTGTAAATTTAAAAAGATAAGTACATAATAAAAATTATTTATTATTTACAATACTTATTAATAGTGAAAAAATATTTTTTAGTGATTTTTATTGCCTTGAGTGACGCCATCTATCGTTCGTATTTTTTACTTAACTTGGTTTTATACACTATTTATAAACTTAAGCTCAATATTTATCAATTTTAAATAATCCTATATCATTACATTTTTATTTAACGCGTATTTATAGTCCGCAAGGATAATATGCATAGAGTCATCACTCTTTTTTAATATATACGCGAGAGTTTTGAATTTAAAAAATAAATTGATATGCTAATTATAAGAGACTACTCTTTTCGAGCATATGTGTACATATGCAGATACGTGAGATAACGAAGGCGCGGCAGATTTTTAATCTTCCGATAACCGTGACCCAGTAAAAGACAACTTACGGCTAATGTCGTAACGGTTGCATTCGTTGTCGAAGAAAAGCATGAAAAATATATTTCGAACGATTAACGAACGTGGATGCATCGGTTGATGACACGTCTCGAAATAGAAATCTCCGAATAAAGTTTTCCTTTACCTGGAACGAAAATCCAAATAAATTCCGTAACAACCTGTTGGAACACGTTTCCGAGGTTTTAAAGACGTAAATGTGTTTAAATACCTAATCTTTGGTGTACGCACGTACGAGATTCGTTTTTAAACGAGCGTCAAAATAATCAACTTAATTTGTAATTTAAATTTGTTTCGATGATCTCATATAATTACTTTATGCCACGGTTGATCAGTTAAAGCTCTTTACGTAATATTTCTCTGTATAGGTAGCGACAGAGACGAGAGTTAAATCGGTGCCAAGTAAATAATCTCCATTCTAATGTACGGAGTGATTGCCAATAAATTTAAGTGTAAGTTACAAATGGGATCCTAGTAATTAACGTGCACTAATTAACG
Organism: Dolichoris vasculosae; assembly: GCA_018907195.1. Classification (NCBI taxonomy): domain Eukaryota; kingdom Metazoa; phylum Arthropoda; class Insecta; order Hymenoptera; family Agaonidae; genus Dolichoris; species Dolichoris vasculosae. The sequence continues at coordinate 24,928,858 of JACCHY010000002.1, forward strand.
AGCCTATCTATTCGGATATTTAACACCTTCGGAGTAGCTTTACCGAGTAGTCGCGGATGTATAACATCGGGGTGAGGTCCGCTTACCTTACGGATAAAGGGATAAAGGTGCGCGGAAAAAGTAAATCCTAGGGATAGACCAAAGTAAAGCGTCTGGCAACACTGTCCTATACCGACATCCTGACCTACTTTCCTCGGCTCGTGGCGCTTCGCTTCATTGTTTTTTCCCTCCCTTTCGACGTCGGTCTCTTACGCACCGACAACCTCGCAACCGTGCCATCGACGCGGACGACGAGGACGACAACGACGACGACGACGAGGACGACAACCATGACGACGACGTTGAGACGATTCGTTCGAGGGTTCTATTTGCAAACAATGACATCGATCTACGCTCGTGAGTGCAAGGGTTGTTTGGCTTTGTGGCGCCATTGAGTCTACCCCTGAGAGGTCGATAGCCGAGCTCGACTCTCGCACGTACGGCGGAATTCAATGGAGAGAGCACTTGGAACATACACCCGACCCTTGACGTACGCGTTGTCGTTTTTTTTGTTCACCCATGGAATTTGGTGAACCCTTTATCGGATGTTAGCCGCATGAATCAACGGATTAGATTGTTCTTCTTTCCGCCGCTACTTCATCTACTTTCGCGGAGAGGATAATCAACGTCGGTGGTGAGGCGCCGATTTCACGGGTTCGTTGCATTAACGCGTTATCTCGAGTCCGAGGTTTGAATCAAGTACCGTACTAATATATTTATCTACGGTCAATTCGACTCGAGATGCGTTTTCGAAATTTCGTTTCACCTCTGTCACTCGGTGTTTATTTCGGTTGGAACGAGTACAAACTACTTCGCTTTTAGATAAGTCACGCGTATGATGGACTTCACCGATTCTCTAAGCAAATATTATCGTTAATCTCCGAATGTTAGAGACGAAACCATCTGCTTTCGTTTTTTATTAAAAATAAAAAAACAACGTGATAAATCGCTTTTACGCTTGGAGAGATTACAAAATATTTTCCGATTGTTTTAATAATTCGCTCTTGATTCCAAAGTTTATTTACACAAATGCGAACCAACGAAAAAAAATACGGGAACGGTAAAAATTTCACAGTTTTCTTATTTATCGTTAAAAACACGTATTGCTTTTGAATTCTAGCGCATGAATTTTTAACGAGAGTACGTCAGCTGATCGATCGTAGCATCAGGGAAATTCCTTGGCGATGCATCTTAGTCATCGTTAAAGGCATTGTATAGGTGGATAGAGTAATGAAGAGAGAGCGAGAGAGAGAGAGAGAGGAAAGGGGAAGAAACGATCTCTCGGGTCCAGACATCAACGATCTCGAGTAGATGAATGAAAGGAATGCACCGCTCGAAATTGCCCGCCAACAAAAACGAGGCGAGCAAACTTGTAAATGCGGTAGATTATTTTTTGTTTACCCAATCTACGGTAACATAGAATTGGATTCGTTTCCTGTTTCGCATCGAACGAAAGCGATTCTCGCGCCTACGGAAGCGATCGGGATTAAATATCCGTCGAAATAAAAGCCACTTTTTAAACCAAGGGATAGCCAATTTTATTACCCCAGATTTTTGCAACGAAACAGTTAAATTAACGATCCTATTTTTAAACGAAAGCCGAGCGCGAAGAGACTCGGATCGAATTTGCTAGAAAAAAAAACTTTTAAAATACATCCTGGAAAACAGGAGTAGATCGTCCGTGACCAAAAGGCAGTAAAAGCGAACCAAGGTAAGGATAATCAAGCCGATGAATCTTTAAGTTTCCAGTTTTCAGAGCTCCACTGTGTCAAGATGGCGTGTCTCCATAGCAACGCTTCGAAACTAGAGCTTTTAGGATTACACTGATTTCAAGCGAAGAGGTACGCTTTCTTTTTCCGCCGATTTATACCAGCGTTTCTATTTACAACTTCGCCAATCGATATCTCACGCACGCACGTCTCCCTGTCTTCGATTACGACGGAATCCTTTAATCTTTATTTAGCTCGGTTGCACAATTCCACCTCTCCGCGACTGCGCGTGTGCCGTATCGCGAAATACCGGAGCAGATATAAAATTTGAATTCACCGAGTTTAAAAATCCCCGACGGTCTCGGGAAGAGCGGAAGAATCGCGTTCGCTCTTGGTTCGCTCTCGGCTCGATCCTCCCGAGCCAAGAGCAATTCGTTCTCGAGCGAGAGATGCAAGCGCGGAGGAAAAGCACCAGCGGCTTATCACCGACTCGGCATCGATCCCCGCGATAAAGTTTCTTATCGGAATGCGTGCCGGCACCGTCGCGACCGCCGAACCTCCTTCCCTCCTCGTTACCTGGCAAACCTCCGCTCGACCGGGACTGGATCCGAAGGTGTGCATACGCGGCAGATCTGTCCTCCCCCGAAGGCTGCTACGTCTTCCCCGAGGCGATCGATTCACTGGCCTCCCGCACGCATACCTACGCACTCGCGTATCGCGAAATCCTCGGATCGATCGCGCGTGTTATCTTGGACGAGCAGCTCGAGACGCACTGGCAACGCGACGAGAGGGGAACCGGGCGCTCTCTTTTTTTGGCAGACGTCTTCTCTCTTGTCGGCGGGACGCTGTCGTTGTCTTCTCTCTCTCTCCGTTCTCTCTCTGCTCTCTCTCTCCGTTCTCTCTCTCTTTCGCTCCGAAGAGCGTTGGGTACCCTCGTTCGCTCTCTCTCTCGCTCGCTCGGAGACACGCGTTGACGCCGGAGGCGCGTCCTGTGGAAGAGATGCGTGTGCTGGGGCCTCCGGAGCTACGCGGCGACTATCGCGCGCTCGGCCAAAAAAGCTTACGCTACTGCTCGAGTTGCTGCTGGATCGTCGACGTCACGCTCGACCCGCTCTAACCCTCCTCGTTTATTCTCCTCGCACTCCTCCTCCTGTGGTCCTGGAGCGCGTCCTACGGGCGCGGGCGGCGAGACGAGGACCGAGCGACCGACGTCTCGTGCTCCGTCTTTGTTCGACTGCCGGCCGAGAGGCGCCGAGCGTTACCGAACCGCCAGATGTGGATTCGGGTCGGCTGTCGCCATCGCTCGACGAGCCACCAAAGTAAAGTTGCGCATGTGCTGCTCTCGACGCCGTCGACGCTGCTGCGATTCTCGGCGCTCGTCTTTCGCCTCGGCAGGAGTCGAGTCCTGCCCCGTTCGGATAAGAGCACGTGCGGATCCTTGGTGCGAACTTTCTCTTTCTCTCTCGCTCGCTCTCTCATCCTTCTACCCGAGCGGCGTTCTAGAACGGTCTTTCGATTCGCGTAGCCGAGAGTCGCCGCGCTCGTCGTGCCGATAACGAGCGATTGGATAATTTAACGGCGTACGTTCGAATGCGTTTCTTCCCGTATCGAGAGTTCCCTAACGTCTAGATCGTACGCGAGCGAATCACAGGTAGAAAGTTGGATCGCGCGATCGCGAGGTGCTTCCATCGTTCCGGGTTGCGATCGAGGCGTCGGCCTAAATTAAAAATCGTAAAGTCACCGGAACACGGAAACAAATGTTACGAACGACGGGTATTAAATTAATTCGTACTCCGTTGTCGTTCGCTAATTATTGGCGAAGGATTGGAAGGTGGGGGTCGGCTTTCATCTCCGCCCTTCGACCTCGAATCCTCTTTGGTTCGCAGGTTTCCGCTGATTCTCGGGACGATCCCGTAATATCAGGGGCACAATGATAACAACGTATTTTCACTCGATTGGCGCACGCGACGTCGCTTCTATTGTTTCTGCGTTGGTGGCTCGAGACACGCGCGCGCTTGGATTTGCCGAGGCCGAGACAGGAAATCACTTATGATTGCTCGAGTAATCAGCCTGACGAGCATAATTGATCGGATAAGCGCAGCCGCGAACGAGAACGAGTATCGGTCGAAAGTCCGTTCGCGCAACTCTCCACCTTACGATTTCATCGTAACTCTCCACCTTACGAATTCCAATGTGTTTTCCCTTTTGACACTTTGCCAAAACAAGCAGTCGATGGAACTCGTTCGTCCGATGGCGTTTAATATGGTCCTGTATTTTAGACCGTGATACCGCACTGCGTTAGTCCCGAGCCTGTAAAACGCACGCGCGCATCTCGAGAGGGGCTTGAAAACGGTATTCGCGATATATTTATTGCGATGTATGTACGTTACGTACATAATTTATCGATAGCCGCGTACGCAAGTTGCAACGAGAAAGAGCGAAAGGATTTTTCTACGTGACTCGGTAACGCATTCGTACATCGCGTACGTTAATGAGAAGAATATTCGTATCGTTCGATCGAACGCTTATTTAACATAAAAGCGTTGTTATCTTCGATATTCCGAATCGAAAGCGATCTTTGCGAAAAGGCGCAAAAAATTATTCGTTCGACGCATCGACTTCGATCGAGCAGGTGTTCCATATTTAACGAACGATAACCAGATAACGTTCGATAAGAAATTTTTTCGCGCACGCGACACTCGATCCTCCGCTCGAAAAAAACAAATTATTTCGTCCGTTTTTCTTGCCACCGCGCGGAGACCGAGTCGGAGAAAGCTTTAATTAGCTCTAGAAGAGGGGGAGGATAAAAGGAGTAGGCGCGAAAGGTCGGACATGCGATGCAAAATTCCAAGCGCGTGGGTGGACTTCTCGATTCATCGATTCGGAGTTTTTCCACAGCCGACCTTGATCCAATTCCCGGTGGCGCGAGAGCTTCGCGAGTTCCCTTACAAGTCCGCGTCTTTCCCTCGAGCCTCGCGAGTTGTTATCGGTCGCCGCGCATAATCGAACAAAGCTCGGCGGGCGTGTTAGCGCTCGTAAATCAGAAATTACGCCTTCGATTTTTCTCTCCCCGAGACCGACGCTGCGCTCACCGAGCGACCGAGATTATTATAGAGGCTGAGAGTCGTTCGGCGATTGGCTTTTATTCGCTGACACGCTTCTATTTCGAGGCGACGCCTCCTTTTTCCCGATGGGAATCCAACGGGAGAGACGAGACGTGGACTTACTCGGTATCCGGGACTGGTGTCATCGGTGCGGGTAGACGGCCATTGTGCTCGATGAAGTGGTTCATCTCGGGCTCCTCCTGGACTGGCGTCTCGTACACCAAAGTCTCGACCATCGAACCTTTGCTCGAGCCGAAAGACACTCTGAAACAACGAATCGGAAGATAAAAAACGAGCGCGGCGATCGGTTTTATCTTTCAACGATTCAACGAACGCAAAGATTAGATATTTCGATCGGCTGTAAAAATAATTCATCCCTGACTCATCCCGATCCGAGTTTCCGCACCGAATTCACGATTTCCAAAGTTTTGTCTGTCCGAGAATCCGAGGCTCTTCATCCGGTCGTTCTTAAGGTCGAGCCGCAAAGTCTTCTCGTTCATCTCGTATCGGTGAGCGTTGATTGGAAAGGCTTTGTTCGCTCGTGCATAGCCTTACACTCGTTTCGAGAATTCGCGCTCCAAAGCCGTCGGAGACTCGATCTCCGTCCGCGCGCGACGACGTCTGGACATTGCATCGTTCCTCTCGAGAACCACGAGCCGCGTCTTTCCTGATAGGTTCTCGGAGAGTGGCAGGAAAACCAAAAAAATCCGTAGCAGCGACGCCGACTAAAATATACCGAGCGTAAACCTTGATTCTGTATCGCGAGTCGACCGAGGAATCCTACGTTTACGCACGGAGGCGAAAAGACAGCGTTCACCGGGTTAAAAGTGCACCCGGAGACGTTTCCGTCGTAAGCATCGGGTAAAAAAAAGAGCGAAAAGAGGAAGTAGTCGAGCTTGTAAAAAGGGAGCGACGGGTGTAACGAACTAGTTTCGATGCACGGATCGCGGAGCGGTCGAAACGTTATCGTGTTCGCGGAGTCGTACGACGGATCGATAGCGTAATTTATATAGGCGAAACTAGCCGTTGCCTCCGTACACCGTCACCGCCTTCTCGTTCCTCGCGTCGCCGTATCGCGTTACCCCGAACAACTCGCGCGGTAAATCGGCGACACCGAGTCCACGCGTGTAAGTGCCGAGAGCGATCGAGTACGGGAAGATAGAGAAAGCGATACACCGTCGTCCGGTTTTAATCTACTCCGACTCGGTGACTTTCCTCAAGCTCTATCCGCGGTTGTAAATCCGCAAGCTCGTGCTTTACCCGATATCTCCGGGTAGGTGTGGGTGAAACGCGTTTTTTTTTTCTCGAAACGGGAGTGGAAACGAAAGCTAGAATCGAAACTGAAAAGTCAACCGCCGACAACGGGATTAGTTTGTTTTTCGAAGCGATTTCTCATAATCTTCCGGAAGTTGAGACACCGGTGTTGAATGTTAAGTAGTTCGGGCGCGACGAAGACGACGAAGACAACGACGACGACGACTCTTACCGCATTCCTGAAATACCCGAGCGTACGAAGAAGGTTTCGATATTTTGGTCACACGTCGAGGGGACGATCCGAAAAACTACTCGGAGGGCGAACGACGTACGATAATAGACAACCGTAACGAAACGCATCGGTTCCACGGGAAAATCTCGCCTCGACGCGACTCGGGACGATTACCGATCCAGACGGATACGTGGCCGGCGAATAAACAACGTCTCGATCAGCCGCGCGAAACGTAACGGTGCTGACACCTGACGGTTGTCTCGGGGAACCCGCGGCGTCGAGACGTTGTCGCGCGAACGCCGCGAGGGTGACGACGATCGTGTCAAAGTCACGTGGACACCGGCGTAACGCAATGTGTCACCCTTGGCCGAGCGCTCGGGCAATCCGGGAACCTCTTCTCCGGGATCGTCGAGCGTGAATATAATCGCGAAGCCGTTACCCCGAGGTTCGTTCCGCTCCCGCGAGTTTACGCTTTTATTTTTGAGTTTGGAATCGGGTCGCGATCGCGAGCTCGTTAGATTCGTCCCCGGGTAATTAGAGGAATCGTCGTAGGAGCCGCGAAGGCTATATTTAAACTCTTGGGCTCGTCGGGTTTTCGAGGGTCTTTGGAAGAGTTGGTTCGTTGTTTCGGAACGATCGGACGCGATCGGGGATCGATTTGCGTCTCTGGATGAAGAACCGTTCTTTGCGTTTTCCTCGATACGTCGGATTAATTTTAGTTATCGTTGAGAAGCGTCAACAAATTGCGCGCGAAACGCGAGGCTCGTGCCAAAATCGTAAAAACGAAAAATTTCCGTCCCCCGTGACACTCGTTAAAATACACAAGTTTCGCGAAAGTTTTGCCAACGATTAACGAACCGCTCGATCTTTCCTTCAAAAACGTCTTTCAGCGTTTCCTCGCTCGATAAAAGATTCCCCGAGTGTTTTATTCGCGAATTCGAGCGGAGCTTAGCAAAGGTTACAACGAGCGAGCGAGATTTTAATAACGCGATGTCAGCTTTTATTTCTAAAATCGAGTAAACGAGATGCCAGCGACGAGTAACGCGAGACGTCTGCGAGTATTTTAACGCCCTTCCGAGAATATAATTCCGTGATAGCGAAAATGCGATGCGCGGTTCCTCGGCGCCTCTGGTTCTAGAGCGGCGCGAGTTTCCTCTCGATTTCCTCTCGATTTCCTCTCGATCGTTTACTCCTCGTAGAAGAGAACGATTCGAACGAGTCGAAACGTACCTTTTTAGGTTGGCGTGCTTGGGACCGTTGAGTATCCTGCCCCGACGGTCGCTGCCGACGGTGCTGGCGTCGCTGTCGATGCTGTAGAGGCTCTCGTCTTTGCTGACCTTGGAGGTGTGGAGGGTGGATTTGCGGACGGTGGTGCCGTTGTGTTTGGGGCTGTGGTCGGACGGAGGTAGGAGGGGTGCGGCGGATCCGGGCCTCACCGGGAGGGGCCCGATGTCATGGTCGCGTCTCGAGAACATCCCGCCGCTGGTCGACCTGGGCACTCGGTGCGGTTCAGCGGGATTTCCGCGGGCCAAGGCACTGGTGTACCTGACGACGCTTCCGCCGCTCAGCGTCCGGAAGCTCTGGTGATCGCCGGCCGGCGGCTTCTCCTCCGTCGGCAGCATGTACGACAGCATCCTGCTCTGTCGATCGAAGAACATGGCGTCTTTTGGTTAGCGGTCGTTCGACCTCCGTTTTTCCCTTCCCGCTGGTAAGAACGCGCTCGACGCGACCTATGACTTTACGCTCTGGTTAACGAGTCCTCGCGGTCGGTTTTCGCGTCCACCGTCTTTCTTATTTTAGAGTCGACTGCGTTCTTACGCTACTTGCGCTCCGAAAACCGAGTGCGACTGAATCGCAGCGCGGGAGTCAGTCGAGGATGTTTCGGGTATTGTCTATACCCGTTAGCCTTTCGCGTAGCACCGGTGGCATATATCGTGCCAACTTTTCCGAGGAAGCGGCGACGTTTATTATTTATTCTCCGTGTAGTCTTAAGGACGTTCGAATTCGAGCAACGCCACCGAACGCGCAACTAGTTTTCGATATGTTTTTTTAACCTATGTATATTTTGCGCGAATATCGTGCCAATTTCAGCGAGCGAATTCGAGTATTCGCGCTTTCTTCTAACGCTCGATCGAGGCGTTAAAAACGCGTTGCTCGGGTTTAAAAATAACGGAAAACCGACAATCCGGATTTTAGTAGTATAGTTAATTGTACCGAATACATCGTTCGAAGACGTTGTAATATTCGCATTGTTTTTTAATTTCTCGACCTCGAGAGCTTTCGTAAACACGTTTTGAAATAAGCCGAAGACAGGAACACACGACTCTGCGCTCCGAGGGGTTAATGCTCCGCGGAACGGCGATAAAGATCGTGAGTTTGCGTTGGAAATCGACTGTAATTTTTTTACAACCGTACCGCATCGAAAGAAAAGAGAATCCGATAACGTAATATAAAAGTTCGAATCGAGTACCCGACCACCTCGATTTTGCCTCGCTGTACGCGCATAAGTAATCGAATTACAGTTTTTTTCTCAACGTGTCGTCCATGTATTCGCGATCGAACCTCCCAACATCGAGTTTTCGAGTCGATTTTTCGTACTCTGCATCGTTTCAAAAAAAAAACACGCTTCCATCCGCTCGATGAACGCGTTCAATGAGATAATTTATTTTCCGCCGGAGGTCGATTTTGCATACAAATTTATTGCAACGCGCGCTAAAAAAAACGCCGAGCAGCTCATCGGGATCGATAAGTAACTACTAAAACGCGTTAGCACTTCCTTATACCGCGGAGAGCAATCAGTGCAAATTACGGGTAATTCTTTCGCGTGCTCCATGCGCGCGATCATCGAGCGTAAAGTTAAAAGGAAAGTCGATCCAGACTCTCGGTCGACGCGCGAAAAAATAACCGAGACGGCGGCTCCTCGGAGTAAAAGTGCGCTGGAGACGGGCGCAAAAACCGCGGGTCGGACGCCTGAATGAGCGGCGCATCATCGAGGAAAGTGGAACGACGTCGTCGGGGCGTCGCTCGGTTCGCGTTGTTGGCGTTGTTGGCGTTGTTCGTCAGGAGTAGGCGAGCGTGACTCTCCGAAGAGGACGGAGGTGATACGCTCGTGACCTCCGTCGCTTCCTTTTGCATAATACGCGGCGCCGGTGAGAAACGGAGAGATCGAAACGAACTTCGCTGCGAGTTTGGATATCGGTGTTCGATTACGTGTTCCTTGTTTATTTTTTCCGCTTCCTTGAGAATTTCTCCGATTCAGTGAAATACTAAACTTTTTCATTAGCTCGAATTTAACGCGGAGAAATGGACTTTTTTCTTTCAATTTTTCCGATTGTTGTTTCTTCTAAATATCGAATACAGCTTCCTTTTCCTGATATCACTGCGTAAATCGTAAATTGCTATGGACGCTGCAACCGGTAGTTAACGAAATATTCAATTGTAGTAAAAGATAATTGGCATTCGAATCACATTTTACCGAGGAAATTGTTTACGTATCAACGTAATTACTCGTAATGAGACTAAATTTATCTTTTCAAAAATACTATTTTTCCCTTGCGTCTACAGTTGGTATCGATAGAAAATTTCATAGAATTTTCTCGTAAATTATTTATTTGCGAATCGATAAAGCAAACTAAAATTATTATAAATTTTATATCGGTAAATATATATTCTGGTTTATATTTCAACTATTAATTAAGAGGTAAGGGAAAACGGATAACGCATAATTTTTAAAATACATAAAAATTCGTTTTTAATTCTATTCTTGATAATACTACGTATAAATCATAAAATGCCTCGTTCTTTGTTATTTTTTATCGCTAAAATATCAAAATTCCAAAAGTTACTAAGAATTGAACTATTTACGTTGAAGATTCGTTTTGAACAAATAATTTAAAAGCAGCATGAGAAACGCATAAAATGTATGTACATTGTGAAATTATCCATCAACGAGAAACTCGTATTTGATGGAAATCGCTAAATATTGATTTGGTATCCGTTGAAAAGTTGTTTCATTGGCACTGATAAATAGCGCTTACGTATTAGATAATATCATTTTTTCATTTTTTTTTGTATTATCCGATGGAAACTTCTTTAAATATTATTAGAAATTCACGCCGGAGCAATAAATTGTTATCGAATATAAACGGCTGAGTCTTATCTTCCATATTATGTATAGATATATATGTTACAGCATTCAAAAATCATCGATCATACAGTTACGTTGTACTATATTTTTTTATACTTAAAAAACTCGATTTTGACTTTAAGAACGTAAAATACGAAAACTTGCCGCAACGCTAATTTAAGGCGCATAAAAATTGGTCTTATCGCAAATAAACGCAATCGCTTCTTTCTTTATTTTAAATGATTGCAAAGAGAGTCGATACGTAATAAGCAATGCATAAAATAAAAAGAAATTACGTCAATATAACCGATGGAAAGTAAAATATAGTATTCCAGATAACAGAAATGCAACTAAACATTCTTCGATACGCGCGGCAACTTTCGAGTATTGGCCACGGCTCATCGATTCCTCGATGCTTCTCCTACCAACTCTTTTATTAGATCATTATAATCGAGAATTTTTTCGTCGAAGCGTCGAGCCTATGTTGGAAGCGATGAAAAAAAAATTAGATTTTGCAGACGTTTTTTTTACTTGGAACTCGCGAACGCTCGAGATTTTCAACGTGCATGGAAAAATTGCTCCTTTACTTTATTCCGAAATATTTATCGTGTAATTAAATGAGCTAATTCCACCGCTGCGATTTAAATAGAATAGTTTAACAATGATATTATTTTTGTAAGTTTTCTTCATTGCGTTTTCTGAGAAAAGCTCATTTTCCTTGGTACATGTCTTGTAGTTTCAACGCAAACTATTAACGGCCGAGCCAAATTACACATTCCGAGTATTCTTCTATTAAAAATACATAATCATTCAACACAGAATAGTTAATAAAATACGCTTTTTATTATTTTGATTAACAAGCTAATAAAAAAAGCAAATACATTCACGTTAAAATGCTTTGAAGTTACTTTTTTTGCTAATCATACGATACATATCCGTATAACTTCGCGTATCTTTTTTGTGTGAATTTATTCACTCCCGATATTTTTCAATGGTAGATAAATTCGCAATTTTAAAATATGTTTCTTTTTAGTAGACGGTAATTATAAGTCGAAAGTGACGGTTTATACACGTGTGAAAAAAAATACAATGAAGGTTTTTTCTCAAGTTTGCGTTTACATTGTTTTTGTTTTAATACGGTGTATAATATTTTATTGTTTAAATTTAATTACCTAAACTTAATATTAAGCTTAAAGGGAAACGTTAAATTTTATTTATTACGGTAACTTTTCTAAACAATATTTTTAATTACAGCCTTTAGCTCGGACAAGAAATCATTTTAAATAAAAAAAAAAAAAAACGCGACGCGAATTAAACAATATAATTTCTAGTTACGATTAAAACTAATTAAAAAAGATTTTACGAATGTCAAAATGATTGTAATTTTAATAAGCGTCGATTAAAATAAAAAACTACTTTTTACACAAGGAAGAAAATTGAAATATAAATTTATACTTTATACTATGTAGTAAGTTTCGCTTTACTTAAATTCGAAAAAAATTCAGACAAGCTTTAGGCTTGTAAAAAGTGTTCGCTCTTATGTAGGAAATATCGAATTACATAGAAACTTTCTTTTCCTCGTAGTACTACTGCAAATCGTTCGTAATAAACTGTACTAATTTTCGAAATATGTTTGATCGAGCGTCTAATGGTAATATCGTAAGTATAATTTATTTCTCGTTTTAACGGGTCTCCCACAATCTTCGCTACAAGTACATTAATTTGAACAAGTTTGATAAGACGTAGCAAAAATTTAAAAAAAAAAACAAAGAACCTGTAGAACAGCGCACGAGCAAAATAATTTATATTACAAAAAAAAGACCCCATTAATTTAAATGAGTTTACGATCTCACCTATAGGACAAAAAGAAACTCCTGTGGCATATAATGTTCGGACTGAACGTCGGTGCAGCATCTGAACGGTATCTGGAACACACGAGAAAATAACAAATATTAGGAAAACTCGTTGAAAAATAATATAGTGTCTCGCGTTTAGCGGTACAGTCGAGGAGGCGGAGGTTACCGTCTTCGTCGGGAAAACTGTACACTACACGCGTGTAATAGGGATTTTTGCCAAGGCCCGAGGCAACGTTTCTTTTTCCTTCTTATGTTTTCCTTTCCTTCTTTTCGTTCGAAAGCCATTACCACGGTTAAAGAGACACAGTGTGTATATACGTTTTATGTCTTCCGCCGGGCGCGCTCGACTTTTCAATGAAGCCCCAGAGCTCGAGGGCGTGGAGGAAGACGCGGAGACGGGGGAAACGGGGAAAGACGGGGAAAGACGCGAGAAGCTTCCAGAGGGAAAATAGCCTCGACTGCGATGAGTGACAAGAACCGAAAGGAGTCTCGTCTTGAATAAACACCTGTTTTTGACGAGTTCTGGCTCACCTTAAGCGAGCCACCCTCGGAGATCGTTGACCCGGTCGGTCAACGCTCGCTATTAATTATATATGGAGGAAGTTTCGTGTCTCTAGTGACACGGTTTTTTCCCTTTTCATCGGCGTTCGGTGGTCCGAGCGGAGTTTCCACCGCGTCGATATTTAATTTACAAGATTCACCGTAGCTGTTCGGCTTTTCCGATAAACTCCACCGTCCCGATATCACAAATATTTCGATACTGCCAGATGTGCGCGTTGTTAGCGTTCGATTCGAAAGTAGTGCGGATAAATTATATAAAATACCGCGAGAACAGTTAGAAAAAAGGAATACTCGATGTACATTAATGAGTACAATGGAGAGTTAAGTATATCGATGAGATGGATAAGTAGAGCAGAATGTGCTACAAAAAATTGATCAATTTCGACGCTGGTTGGACAATTTTAGTAAATAAATTTATTTGTGTGTCGTGACAAATGTGAATAATCCAAGATCACCTTACGAAAAAGGAGCGTCGATGCTTTACGTGTCCTATAGTCGTTGAGATTACACAATGCACAAAAAACTTATTTAATAATTATAATTGAGTTCCTTTTTGTCACTTGTGAAATTTCACGGTACGTCGACTCTACGAATTTTAAGAAAAGGGGATTATTAATAGAAAATAATGCGTAAGGCGTTGAACGAGTATATAGAAAAAGTTATCTCGGGGTAATTTATTAGTTTAGTTTCAGAAATTGGACGATACATTGGGCAACTAAAATTTTAGCGCGATTATTCGAGGTGCGAGAATTTTTAATCTAGAATTCTTCTAAATAAAATACGGAAAGACAAATGTTATAGTCACGTGGAGACGGCGTGGAAGAATGCACTTAAGCTCATCTACTCACTCGATGCAGCTGCCAAGAATGACAAAACTGGGAAATGCTACAAGTATTGTTTTAGAAACTTTTTATTTTATTTATCGAATGTATTACGCTAATTAAGGAAGAGGAGAATTAGTTAGGGGCATCGGTAAGTAGAGGAACTTTTCGTAGCGTGTATAATTAGCGTACGGTAACGTCATAGGTGACAGTGATGTAGAAGTGTCCTGAATGTACGTATAGGATGACTCATTCTCACCCAAATCATCGTTTGTCGCGACGTAAGTTATATTTTATTTTTTCCACGTACGAATTTACATCTGAATATTCATAAGATATTGTCTTGTTTTATCGCAATCTTTAAAAGAAAACTTGGTAATCGTGTATTTTATAAAGGATATTTTGTTTAATTTACGAGGATTTAAGTTTCACGAGTTTAAATACGGATTTTTGAAAAATCGTTGAACAAGATTACGATCTTTAATATATTTTGATCGATAATTATAAATTTCTTATTTTCACGGAGTAACTGGTTATACAAAATGCTATGAATTAATTTGCTTCGAATAATTAATAAAGTATTTTATAAAAATTTGATGTGAATATTTATCGTCTATACGAAATCACGCCATTATATCTATAAAAAATTTGATTAAAATAACAAAATAAAAAAGTCGCAACAAAATTTAAATATTGAAATTTATCGCTATTAGAAACTAAGGATGGCGATATATCTTTGAATAATATATAAAATGTTCGTTTTTGTTACATTTTCAAAAAGGTATGGATAAAACCATAAATCGAATTATGGATGTTTTATCGAATTAAATATTTAGATAATTTAGAATCGAAAAATACACATTTCGTTATTATGTACGAATACAATAATAAACAATATCAATGCTCTCAAAATTGATTAGGAATATTTTATTATATAATATTAATTTCATATTACAAAACAATAAAATATTTCATTAAATTACCGAATTAAAAATTTAGAGTTTTATTTATAGCCGTACTTTGACATATTTAGACCATTTCGATAGCTTACCTGAATAATGATAATTTTATCAGTCAGTCGTAATCCTTGTTAATGAACAATTCTTATCAAATAAGTTTATACGTAGCGTTCGCTATACTTTGTAACATACTTTAGTACGAGTGGACGTTTATCCAACGACAAGTTACAAATGTACAAGCTTTGAAGCTTTCAATTTTACATTTATATTTACAGAATATTTTACGAAAACGACTACAACGGTCTTAAATACGCTCTGATTTTCGTATTAATATTATTATTAATTCGCTTGAAACAACGAAGAGAAACGTTTTTGAAACTAAGTACAATTTAAAATGATACATAATTTAAAAGGATAAAATATTATATAAATAATTGGAAACAATTGCTCGAAGAGTTAATAATTAAATATTTTATTTAAGAGATATACGACTTAAAACCGATTCAACCGTTCTCCGACTCTCGGCACACGTGTCAATAAATTTGTCCGTCGTGCAAATTAGTTCTAGAAGTCACGTTTAATCACACGATTCTTACGTATCTATATTTTAACTAACAATTTTATTATCAGGGCAAGAATTATGCGACTCGGCCAGGAAGTAATTGGAAGGTGAACGTGGGATCAGCGGTAAGATGTTGCATTCATGAGCTGATAAAAGTGAGTTAGACTACTTGCGACTTCTCGATGTATTCGTTGATTACGGTACAACGAAGCAATACGCTCGAGTGCACCGGAGCACTAAATTGATAAATTTGCATGCTTTGGCTGCATCTCCGTTTCTCAATGGAGTATATGCTCGGTTGAGCTAAGATGTCCATTTAGAATATACATTTTATTCATAGATACCTAATCTACTTTCTATCTAATCCAATAGATCTTTATCGTTCAATTCATTTAAGCTTGAAAACTATCGTTACGCATCATCTATTAAGAGAAATAAATCATAATTATAATAATTTATGTGTAAAGTTTCAGACTATTAAAATCTTTTGAAATGTTGTTGGTTATTCATTTTTTAATTATCGCGCACAAAAGATACTTTAATGCTTACTTCCTTGTGTTGTCGTAACTCGATAGAAGTATAATAAATTCCTTACTAAAAAATGTTATCCTCTATATTATTTTAGTTAAACGTAACTCAAATTTAATCAATAATATTCTGTATATAATTAAGACTTCTGTGACGATTCTTTTGTGCTTGGAGAATTTTGTACGAAGAAAGTTTGTACGCGTTTCGAATATTAATTTTCAAAAAAAAACTCAATTTGATACGACGAATATTTCTTCGATCTCTTAAATAATTCATTGTATCTTTTCTAACTAAAAAATATTTATATTCATATAGAAATTCTTCTTCCAAAATCATCTTCAAAAATCATCTTCAAAAATCATCTTTCGCAACGTCAACGCAATAAAAATCTTATCCAGTTCAAGAGTTCATAACGAACGATCGACTTGTATGGTCCTAAAGCGAGAATCAATGAGTATACGACACGTATGCATGTATAAATGTTGGAAGGGTCAAACTATAGTATCCTTACTTCCCTTTTGAGACTTCCGGCGCGTGTCCACACGACTTCCTGCAATGACGCAATAAAGCAGGATACGATTTCTACTATCGATAAATATATATTTGTTCGATCAATTAGAAATCTTAGACTTTGAATCATCTGTTTGTAAAAATTAACGTGAAATAAAAGTTTTTTAAGTTATCGAATATTAATAAATAATCAAGACTATTATGAACTATGTAAAAATAAAAAAATCAATACTATATAATATAAAAAATAAGTAGATTTTTAGAACGCATAAATTAATGTGATATAATTTCATTTTAAAAACAGTTTATGATATTGAATTAAAACACGTTTATTAGCAAAGTTTTATGCATATTGATTCGAAATTAAAAGGTTTCAACGATTATAAATACCAAATACATTAAAAATTATTTTGCAGCTTCCAATTAGAACACGAAAGTAGTAATTAGCTGAAAATAAAAATACATTATAACATACGACTACATAGTGATTAATATTTTAATTTTCTTTTAAAACTCAAAAAAACAAGCATATAAAATTAAAAGTAATCCATATTGATTAAAGTAAACAATTATTTAAAAATGAACTGTTGCTAATTAAACTGCGAGAATTTAATTATTAACTTTCAAAAAGTTGTTTTACTTGTTCTCGCTACTCAGATTAAAATAGAAAAGATTTCTTTTGTTTTAAAATATTCATACGCACATTCGTACGTGCATACGCATACGCGCATGTATGCAAACACACATAAAATATATCAATGTACGACTTTAATACTCATCGATGAATTAATTATAAGACTATATCGGTGGTATCGAGGAGTCGAAGGTGTTATTTTTGCATATTTTTCACTTCGTTTAAAAGAACGGTGCGAATAAAATTTTACGCGTATCCTAAAATATATACGAAAGAATTTGATTCAAATAAAAATTGATATTTCAGGAATGGACGGAATAACTTTCCAATATAAAAAAATGAAATTTTCGTGGGTGCTTTTAATTTTGAAAGATAAAATGAAAGCACGAGTTTGGCAGTGTCGATTAAAATTGGCAATTTATGCGTTATTCAAGTGGTCATTATCGTTCGAAATGGATTTAGTGCAAAAGCAGAGGACACTCAGACTTCAATCTCACGGTTCACGCAACTCATTATTTATCTTTGTGAACTCTTCTTTGAGTGCGTGGGAGCGTCGACACAACGCAAACTTCTCTGTACTAGAACATGCTCTTCGAAAAAGAAAGGAAGAGAAAGAGGGAGAGAATGAAAAGGAAAAAGAGAGAACGAGAGACGGTACACACTACTTGCGCGAGGTAAAACCAGAGGGTCTCTCAACTCGACGGTTTTAGCCTCCGCTTTCGTCTGCGTTGCGATTAGTCATTCCTCTGGAACTGGGAAGAAGACTTTCAAGGTTCCCAGAAGTAAATCTAACTTCGTCGCCTCAAAGAATCCACATTCGTTAGATACAAACATTGTCATCCAGGCGGAGATTGCTTGTTTTACATAAAGGAAATAGAAGGTAGATTATCGGCTACGGTTGTACGAGTCGTAACAATTTTAGCGATGCTTCCCCATATGAAAGTACCGCTCGAGAGTATTTATTAATACACGCTATTGCACTTTCCGCGATACCCTCTTTAAAGCATTTAGGGTAGAATTCCATGTAATTGCAGGAGTAGAGTTGGTTGGATTGATCGAGCGAATCATTAAATTTGTAATATAGCTTAAGTTTTAAATTACATTTTAATACGGTATCCGTTACTTTAAATTTATAGTCATATTTATATTTCATTTAAATATAATTATAATCATGATGAGATTTTCAAAAAAAAAAATCATTGCTTTACTTCTGTAACTCGAAATAGAATTAAAAGCGTACTCCAAGGTTTTAACAAAGTTACATTGGTTTTACGGATAGAAGATATTAACCGAGATAGTTACGATTTATCATTGAAATATTTTAAATAAATGTAATCGAATTTATATTTTCACATTGTAATAAAATTAATTATAGTTTTTTAACGATGGTGAATTTTTATTTGTTTTTATAAATAGGGCTGTTTGTGTTTTAGAGTCGACGCGGTAAGAGAATTAAAGAAAGAACAGCTGCACGAAAAATGTAACAATAATTTCCTGCACTGTAAAATAAGGAGAGAATTTTAGTTGCGATAGTAACGCTCGATATGGCTTAAGCCGTAACTAATATAATACGACATTTAATGTTTAGTTCGTACTTTGAGGCGATGAAACGTGCCGTCAATTTTGGTACTGACCTGAATTTAGATTTTATCTTGACGAAAACTTGGATGAAAAAATCTCTTGCATCACGGCGAGCTTTAAGCTCTGTGAAAAAGCGGAATAAAGCGTATAATTTACGCTACAATTACCATTTGCTCGTGTCATTCTTAAGAACATTCGGTTTTACGAGTTCGTTAAATAAGAATTTTTATTGTTTTCTTGTTTATTTACGGAAAACTAAAAAAAAAACAAAGTAAAAAATGTTTGAAAGACGAATCGAGTTCAATAAGGTATTTCTAACCTATCATTCCCGATATGTATTTATTTTATTTTTTTTTCAAACCTTCCGAGTTATCTCTGCAGGAAGCTGACCAATGCTTTATTAGCTCGGCTTTGATTTAATCCACGGTTTCGTTCTGGACATTAAGGTAACTGTAGTGCCGTAGACCATAACACAACCAGGATTCAGCGAGATATAATGACATAAATTAAAATTACGTAGAATTCTATTATTATGTTCACAGATAATTACTATTCTCGTTTGGAATCGTAAGCTGCTATTTTTTTTATTTCAATAATTCATTTATTCCATTAAGTATAAACAAATTTTTATGTTTCTGTTTACGTTCACTAATGAATGTTGTAAATAAAATTGTTATTTCAGATAACTTGTAAGAGGAAAAAGTGAATATTTTTTTTATAAAATATGTGTTTCGTTCTTTAAAGATAATTTAAAAATATAATAATTTCTCTCTCTGTTTAATTGGCTTGAAATTATTTGTTATAGAAACCTAAAATTACAATTTTATGTTTTAAATACGAATGTGAAACGATGAACTAAATTAAAATTCATAAAGAATTTAATATTTTGAAATATTTACAATATAAAATTTTTGAAAAATTTATCGATGCGTTATATTTTAATTATTTTTATCGATTAAAAAGAAATTATATTATTTGAATATCGATAGTTATCCAAATATTTAAAAAAAGAATGTACTAATTTTATTGTACGAAAAATATTGAAACTTGTCTTTCAGAAATAACTTTGTATTCAAATTATCAACGAGACATTTTTTATTCGATACAATATAAAATGATGATTTAATTATAAATAGTTTAGACGGTGAAAGTTTTATTATCGTTAGAAACTATTTCGAACAATCAGAAAATATGGAATAATAATGAAAGAAAGATAACTATCAAAATTGTAAATAACGTAGTATCGATCATAAAAATCTGTCGATATTTTCGGTAGGTTCCGCTTTCATTTATCATCGGTATATAATAACTCTGAAACTGTAACTTACAATACGAAATTATAGTTCATCTCGTTTTTATGAACTTTTGTCCCGTGATCATGGAAGGTTGAAAAATGTCTCCATAATTAGAAAATACATTATTGAAAACGTAAATAAAAGAAGTAATAATAAATAGGGAGTTTATTATCCTTGTATCGAATAATTGGATGAACAAAGCTCTAGTGTGCAACTATCGTAGCATCGAGCTATAGAACAGTCCCAACAAATTAATAGTCGTCTATAAAGATAAAGCAAATAATGCAGTAGTACATAATCAATCGAACCTGCTACTTTTATATACCCCTGCTTCTATTAATCAGTGCATACATGCACGTGTTACACGATTGGTTTTCGTCCGAGGCATCCGTCGATAGATAACTGCACCAGCATCGAAATACTCGAAGTCATGCAGTGTCCATCTGGCAAACAAAATAAGCCGACTTCCAAGAAGCCGAGGCTTCATCCGACGATACCTTTTTAATATGTGTAGTATTTTAAAACTAACCCATTGGTAAAATGATTGATTTCGTTTCGTTTGGAAATTTTAAAAAGCGTTTTAAATTCGTATCGCGTAGAGAACAATGACGTCAATATAGTTTTAGTACACGAAAACAAATCGTCCAAAACAAACGGTTCAATTTTAGTTAAATTAATTGGTCTTTATGTAGAAGATTGATTTTGTGCACGTAAATGATGGGAGGAACAAAAGACGGCTACAAGCTTTATTAAAATTTCAGTGTACTATTCCACCTGATAGTTGCGTGAATCGATTATCATTCCAAATAAGCTAAGTAAGATACGTCGACACAGTAATACAGTAAACCAGTACTACAACATTAACAATGCATAGAGAACTGCGGTGAAAAAGGCAGTGAAAATTGTGGGCGATCGAGACAAGTCAACGTACTGTTAACGAGAATACCTTCACGTACGAAAATAAGAACTGGATTTTTAATTTTCAGCGATATATTTGAGAGATATAATCGAGAAATGAGATCCAAGAAAGGGAACCGGACAAGGCAAAAAGTTTATCTTGAAAAAGGTACGCGATTGTAGTTACCGTAATGATGATTGTACTCATTTATTTTTTAATATAAACTTTTAGAAAAATATCTCGATTTATTTGTTATAAAAAATTATTTTTTCAGTGGATACGATTTTTTATTTACTTTTTAGTAACTACGATGAAAATTAAATTCAATTAAATCTATTATACTCGAACGATACTTACGCTTCGTTTCATAAATAGTACTCGAACTACATTTTTCTAACGTATTTTTAAGTTTTACCTTTGTAGCTTAATCCGCTCGAAAGTGGATATTGATTAAAATAAATGATAATCTTATCGGTGTGAAATCTCATCCGAAGAGTGTGAAATTTTACTTTAAGAAAGTAAATGGATATCGCGAAGTCATTAAAATTAAGGCCTAGTTAAAGTGATTAGTTATTAATTAATTCGCTCCTAAAGAGAGAACGTACATAAATTTCGAAAAATAATTATTTCGATTCATAAATGTAAAAACTATTTCTGATAATTATTTTAACGAATAAAGTAAACGCAGACAATTTCGTGACTAATTGTTTATTAAATTTCTATACTTGAGAACTTTTTCACCGGATACAAAAATGTTTCTAAACTCAACATTTGATAATAAAAAGTCAAATTTGATAAATTTAAAGAATTTCAAACAAATTAAAATATGCAGAAATAATGCATCATTATAATATTTTTATAAACAAAAATGAATTTTAATAACGATTATAAAATATTTTATCTCTAAAAAATTACTCTACAATTGTTTTTTCAGCATTAAAAAATAACTGTGTGACAATTAGATAAACAACTAACTTGAAATAATTATCTGTCACCTAAAACTAATTAAATTACGATTAAAGTTTGTTGGTTGTAGAAACAAGTATAAAGACTCTTTAGTATAACTCTATATAAACAACATATGGCAACTTTACAGGTACGAATAATGTCGAACAGTATCCTGAGTATACATAGTGACTCATTGTCACTCAAATCGTCGACAACTGCGACGTGAAATACATTTTATTTCATTCAATGTCCTAGATTTGAAATTTTTATTTAGACAATTTATTTTTATCGATGATCAAATACAATATAAACAATAATACGCGTGATCAACTCTTTTGTCGCGAGGTGGATACATTAAATTATGTTGAATACAATTCCAAAATGCTTTTTGGACTACCAGACACGTGTTCTTAATACTAAATTAACAGGTATATTTATAAATAAATTTATTATCCGAGATACTCGAAGATAAGCACCGCGTACTTTTATTAAGTCCACGATTAAAAAACAATAGTATTTTACTTTAATTTTATGTAAGCATTATTATTAACTATTATTCTTAAGCTTGTTAGCTAACTTGCTTGAATCATTGATTTAAAAATACTAATAAGGAATACTTGATGCCAATTACGCTGCATATTTTGAATAAATTATTATTACTTCATTATTAATTGGGTATTGTAATATTTTAAATAATAACAAAGTACACGCGAAGATGAATATTTTTATGTTTTTATTACTTTATTTTAATTACACGTAAATACAATGATAATTTACGTACTTATAATCAATTTAAAAATTTTTAACGTACAGTGCAATACAGTCGTACTTACTTAATATTAATAAAAGTATGAGTCAGCGATTGTGCCGATCGTTAGGGATTAAAAATGGAAAGAACACAAATTACTAAAAGTCAACAGCGACCATTCAATTGTTTTTACCTTTTTCTTCTATTTTCAAAGATTATTTCATCAACGCAAATACGCCGAGTCGACTTACATAATAATAATCAGTGATTAATGTACAATATTCTCGTATTGCACGATAAATATTGTAGGATAAATTGGAAATTTTACAACGAGTCGAAGTTTCAAAAGAACGCTCGCCTTATTATGAAACAACGAAATAATTATTTTGAATAAAAGTGAATGATTTTAATACGATTTAATATAATTAACTGTCATTTACACTGCGAAAACAAAATTTGTTCAAATTCATAAACAAGTAATATTATACAACGTTCAAAGTAAATTGAAATTAAAAAAATTTTCCACTACTTTATTGTATCGAAAAGCTTTATAATTTCTAACAGACGATATATCGTGTATTTGATTAGCTTTCCGCATCCGAAACTAGTAGTGATCTGATCATCACGCAACTGCAGGGGCATGTCAATGTCATAAAATAGATGGGGAGAGACGTTCGAGATAGCGCGAACGAAAAGTGCGCATTATACATTGCATAAAGGACTATCTATCATGACAGATTAGTACGTGTGCAGTATTCTACAATAGGGGAATTAGATACGGAATATGCGTAGCTAAGAAAATTCTTTTTTATCGACGCTTTAATTAAATTTTACGTTCGAAATTCCAGCGTGATCCATTATAAACCAACTTCGAATCATCGACGTCGAATCTTCGAAAGTTCTGAAAATAACGTCCGCGTCGGCAATCGCAGGATCACCGCACGTAATCATTGGATCCAGGCCGTCAGGATCATCCGCTCCTGTTTAGACGCAGGAAACGTGGTTTCGCACGAATTATATTTTAACCCCGTTATCTTGCGCCGGCACGCAAAGAGTTCAACGAAAACGTCGGCGGTGCGTCAGGAGAGCCCCAAACCGTATTTTTTTCCGCACGTCCTCTCAGTGACACCGCTTTCTTTTTTTTCCCTCTTTTTTTGCAGACAGGGAGAATAAAAAAGGGGACCTTCGTTATAAAACACAGACTTACGCGTGGGGTGTTCGCTACTGTCGAGGGTTGCGATGCGAGGCGTTTCTATTAAATGCTTTATGTATCGATGAGGGTGGAGTACTTATTCGTACGCTTTGATATACGTCTGGCGGGTACGACGTTACTTACGATCCTTGAAGCTAACGATTTTAATCGTGTAACGTCTTTGAAGTTGCTAATGAACTTATATTCGTTAACGAAGTTTTTTAAATACTTTTAATACTTGTAGTATGATTTCATTATTCAATCAAACGTATTTTTCTACCTCGTAAATCTATATTGGCTCACTTATAGAAAGCGATGTATGAAACTAGAAATTATATTCACACAACTTCTTGAGTGCGTTCGATCTAAATTATATATATATACATATATATACATATATACAGTTATACATATACATACGTATATAAAATAAGGCCATAGATCTAAACATTACTCGCGTATCTAAGTAACTTAATCTAAACTTCATTCCGATTGATTTACCATACGTAAAATAAGGTTGTACGGATTCTGGTTTAGCGCCAGCAAATATCTATACGTATCGATGTTGTCATATTATATTATGACTCGAAAGAGCAATCGAACGCCAAATTCTCGAGATTACCGTTGTGTAGAATTTTATTACGAATATAGGCACTGCAAAAATGTACGTTTGCGAACCAAAAGCGTATTAATTATTTAGCTGTTGTTATTTATGAAAGTTTTATTTATAGGAATGCTTCGTTATATCAGAGCGGAAGTCAATTTTATTATTTTTACGAGCATGTATGTATCAACGATTGCTTCACGAATACAATGACGTCGATTATAGAGCAATGATTAAGTTGACCATCCATCCATTTCCAAGTACATCGAATAGCTAACTCATTTAGTAGTTCGAAAATAACGAATGAACGTACACAAATTTAACAATGAGATAACTTTCTTGATAACGAGACATAAAACTGTAATGACTTGTAACTTTACCAATTGTAGAAAAAAGTTTTAGTAATGACCTAAAGAAGAACCATTGATCTAACTTAGGAAGCGGTGTACGAATTTTACGCGTAAGCAGAAAATAAAATTTAAAATTTAACGTTCGCGAATTTTTTCAATAAACTCGTAAGCCCGAACGAGATATCGTTGTAACAATCGACAAACACTATTCTAATGTCGGAATATTCAAGGTCTTTTTATCACTTTTGAGAGGTGCAACGTGTCAATTAGTCGAATGAAAAAGGTTAAATGCAGCGACGCAGTGGACGAAGCGATAATGAAATTACCATTATATATTTCTTCTATAAATGAACAAATTGTCGGCTTTATTGATAACTCTTATCTCAGCATCGTTATTTTTTACTGCGATTCAGCCGTGCTCGACCTAATTCGGCATTCTCTTCTTACAAGCTTAACCGTTTGATTTTTGTTTAATTTTTTTTATAGCTCGTACATCATCATTAATACGCAGTTTGTGATTCATTTCAACGTACTTTGATAATGTTTAAGTACTCGAATTAAACGATCACGTACTTTTACATTCTAGTAGTCTAAAAGGACTTTGGTTCGTAAGATCCGAGTTCGTAAGAGCCAACGCATGAATAGACGAAATTACAGCTCTAGCAACGAGAGAGAGAAAGACAGCGAGAGAGAGAAATAGTTGAGAGCTCTCGGATCCGAATAACTCCGACGCCGAACGTCTCCCCCCTAAAACGCCTCATCGTATTCTATCTCCCTCAACTTGATTTTCTACGGTATATTATAACAGCTGTGCTATTAATGCAATATTCGCTCGTGCTCGTACCGCAAACGTCAAAGTCACTCGGGTTGGCTCCCCGAGGACGCGGCACACGGTGAACTGTACAGTCGTAAAAATTGTACCAAGGGTCTAACTAATCGTCTATAAGACATTTATGAAATACCGAGTATTCGGCCTCGCGTTTTAAAGTCGACGGCGACGAGGCCCTTGATTAAAAAATGAAGAAGGAAAAAAAGACTGCCGTCCTTTAGCGGTAAAAATTAATCGTCGATGTCTGCTCGTAAAGAACGTAAGAACTCTCGAATATAGGTTACGAGAAAGCAATGTTTATGATATAATACAAATCTGCTAACGACTTTGTTTATGCTATCCGGTCGAGTTGTACGTTCGGTTGGAATTCGGATGTTTCTATGCAGTGCGTCTATGTTTCATGTGCCAAGTTATTTCTATCTTGCTCGATGGTGGGTCAGTGTACCAAGACAATTTCTCGAGGACAAACCCGAATTAGCAATAAGTGAAGCGGTCTAGTCGTGAGTCTCCATTTTGGAGATTTTCGTATACGCGTAAAATCTTCGAAACGTACAACGTTCCACATCTTTATTTCGACCAGCTTTCATTTTTTCTACTTAACCAAAATCCGATCTCCATTATTCGTAGAAAATATAAGTACCGCCGTTTTATTCGTTTATTTCGAAGGTATCGAAGCCGCGATAAATTAAACGTATACCTTCGATGTTTCCACGGTACATTAAACAGCTTTCGTTACTTTTTTCTGTTCGTAAAACAAATTTTTTAAATACTCTGCAAATATACGCGCAGCCTTTCACCACTCGGGTTTCAAATGTTCATCCGAGAAACATCGCGTGCTTTTGATACGTACCAATTAAGCACGTATCTTCGAAACTCGCAATTTCTATATTTTACATTAGGATTTTCTATAAATGTATAAAATACATTTAATTATTAAACTCGCGTGTTCGATAGCCATAAAATACGCGCGTCCAATTTCTACCTATGCGCGCAATTCCTATACATCCAACGTTTTTACGATGCGATAACGTTATTTAAATATAATACCAAATACTCGTTCGCTCGCAAAAAATTCAATTTCGGATAATTTAAACGAGACAATGGACACCGAATCCGGACCGATAAGTAGCGCATACATATTTATGTAGATTCCTAATTCGGCAAAGTATAATATGTATACGCGTCCTTTTCGCTCGACGAGACTTTTATCGAGCTTCGCGAATAACAACAAACCAGGATGTTTATTTTTCCGGCATTCGCTCGTAGACGAAGGGCATCCCGCGAATTTAATTTCTCGCGGTTCGGTCCCGAGTCCAGCCTCCGTCATCCAACAGCGGAGAGTGCCGTTATTTACAACCGCGAAATTTGAAATCCCACAGCCGAGATGAGCAAAGAATTACGGCGGCGTAATTCACGAAGATTGCGCGAGTGGAATAACGTCGGCGATTCGCGATCGCACACACAATTTCACACACCGTTCAGAATATACCAGACTTGGTTTAGGTCGGTATCCAAATTTACGTATTATCTATTTCCGATCGGTGTCTTTCCGAGGCAGGAAGCTGTTCGCGCTGTTCGCGCTGTTCGCTCGATCGACGACGACGAGGCCATGACAAAGGCCGGGGATAATGAAGCCTTTTAAAAACTGCACATTGGCAATAAACGCGTGGGAGTCTATCGTTTTAACATGGTTTTTACATCTGGTGAATGCGGGAGGAAAAAGGGAAAATTAACGGGTGGAGCTTTCATGCGTGGCGATGTGTCGAGGTAACGAGAAACCAAAGTTGTCCAGCAGACGTCCGAGTCGCACAGGATGGGCGCAGGTTCTATTCAATGTCCCCGTATTTATCTTTCGAACGTTTACCCCTTTGTTCGACGTGCCCTTGCGCGTCCAGGGAATCGGCTCGACGAGAATTACCGTATATTAGAAAACGTATTACGTATTCCGTATTCCCAGCGAGACAAGACCTTCGGATAGAATTTCGCTAACTTTGACATTTGAGATTCCCCTTAGTTAAAATTTTTATTTACTTTTGCGTACGTTCGAGGGATTTTCTTTAATCGAATCGACAGCTTTTATCGAACGGTAAATACAAATGTGTATAAACGCTGTTGAATTACGGAACATGCAAATGCATCATTAGCATAATTAATATGGTTGCTTGTTGCGCGAATACATGAATTTTTATCGATTGTGTACATATGTGGGTTCTTTTTAATAGTTTAATTATAGAAATAACGGATGAACTCTCGTTGCATTGTTCGAACGATAAACGTTGTACAAGTTTTTAGCAATAAAATAAATTCAAATTGCAATTTCATTGTATAAATTGTTAAAAAAATAAACGCCTTGAAATATTTGTATTGTGGTATGTTTATTACAGTATATCTACGTCGTTGTGTTTATATTAAATTAATTACATCATTGCTCCATCGATTCGGAAGTTTCTGCACGTGCATAAAATGAATCGATTTTTTTTAATGAGGGAGTCAGGAAATACATATATACGTGTGGTAAATTAAAATAAAGATTAATATAGATTTTTTTAAATTACAACTCTAATCGTAGTTTGTATAAAATAGTACAACAATTCGTATACACGCGAGAATTGATATAAGAATATGAAGTTTTCCAGTTTCCAGAAGTTTTAATATCTGTTTATTTTTATCTCGTGCGCCTCTTTACAATTGTCAACTTCTTTTTTATGCGTGCAAAATTGATCGTACGTCCACACTATAATAATATTTAGCGTTTCTTGTTATTCGCTCTTTTATTAATTTTTCTTTTCTAGAAAAGTTATTAGATTTTCGAATTTTTAGGTCAAGTATGATGCGAATCGTAATTTTCGATCGATTACGCGATAAAAGAAATATAATACGTAGCTTACGTTCCTGTTTCAGCGATAGAAGCAATATTTTAATTAATTTTGCAAACTAGTTTTAAATCTTGTACGTCGCTCAAGGCCAAAACTTGATAATAATAATAATATTCGAGTCAGAGGGTTGATACGTTTCTCAAAGACACTTACACCACTAGACGCTAATACGAACTCGGGTATGATACGTTCATCATCGGCCTTCGAGTTCAACCAAACGCATTGATTCTTATAAGATACGCGAATAAATGGGACATCGATAACGAAAGGACTCGCAAGACTCGTAAGGACTTTTACGAGTAGGGTTTAAGGTTAGGGCTCGAGTCTCCACCGCTGAGGGTAGAACCGTCAATTTATAAAATCTAATCGAACGCACCATCTAAAAAGTAATCTCCGTCTAATTTTATTCGAGAAGTTCATAATTTAGCAAACCGTTATCGTAGCTATCGTACCGGAGACCTTCCACGTATAAATTAGCCGAGTTTAGTTTAGTCTAGTGGGTGGTTTGCTTCAATATTATTTTAGAGTAGCTCCGGACATAAAACTTTGTAGGAACGAGTGCATCAAAGAAAGTGGAACGGTAAATTACAAAGGTGGGTAGGCGCGTAATACAATTTATAAAATTATTCATAAGGCACGAGGATAGGAAAAACAACGGCGTGGGTATCCGAGGAGTTATGGACACACATGTACATGAGACAGCGAGTCTACCGCTTTCTCACATTGCAGCCCCACACTGCAATAAGCAATTCACAATTCTGTCATAAAACACTATTACGTCTGCGTATAAATACCGTTTACATCAACTCCAGCGTCACTAGACTGCTTTACGCGTGCGTGCAGAAAAATATTCCAACTTTCTTATTTTGTAAACCTCGTAAAAGTTCGTACGAAATCAACTGTCGAATGAGATAACTTAACTTGACCCGAAAGCACAACACTATCTTCGTTATACATCATAAATCAGAAGTTAATAGTCTAGTTCTACGCTCGTCAGAAATCAACGGACTTCCCCAACATCCACCTACATTTCTTTTGAAATATATTTTTCGAGTCGAGATCCCTAGAAACGTTATTTTATCAGATATACGACTTCTGAGTACACCAGGACTCGAAGAAAATTGTATTTCGAAACTTTCTTTTTCGAAATTGATACGTTGTTGCATAATGAAAATACCTTAATTTAGAATTAATTTTAATAACGAATTCTCTTTATTATTTCTCTCGTAATTGTTACGGTTTTAATCGCTATTCTTTTATCGTTAAATCTTACTTAGCAAAACTTCAAAGTACTAATTTACGATCAAAGAATTCATTCTCACTTTAGTACTAAGCTAATTCTTAAGCAGAAACTAATTTCTATATATATACTTTGAATATTGCTTTTAAATTGCGTCGATCGCGTCGATTACCAATGTTTAAAGACTCGGATGCTAACTTAAATTAGTTACGAAAAGCCAAACGATTTGATATTATAATTTAAACATATAGAAATGAACTTGCATAGCAACTTACTGTAATATATATAATTTTATCGGAAGATGATCGGATGCAACGACGAATATCGTATTTTTTATAATTAATAATAACTCGCAATTAATACAATTTAATTTTAAATGAATCGTTTCACATTCGCGTTAAAATGCGAATAAAGTTGCACAGATTTCATCTTTAAAGGAAAAATTCTAATCTAATTTATTTAAAAATGAACGATAGCAACCAGTAAAATAATAAATACAATTTAAATCGGTTAAAAGTGTTAAAGGTTACCTCTAAAATAAAGCAAAGCGAACGTAAGCTAAAGAAGGTTGAATCGATAAATTATGTATAAATGTTACTAATCTAGGTATTCAGAACTATAACTATTAATAAGCAGTTTTAATTAGAAATATCGTTGAATTTCTTCGGATAATGGAATAAAATATGTTATACGAGTGAAATTGTATATTTATGTATTTCCAGTGCACATAATATCGAATAAACTTTTAGCGGTAAAATAACGCTTGTAACATTATATTTATTTAATTAGGACATTTATAAAATTATATGAATTTATTACACTAATAAAATGATTTTTATATTTAATTTATTTTAAGTCTTTTTAATAAAACGAATTATTCCATATAATCAACTAATTATTTAATGTAATTAATTCATAATATATTATAATAAATAACTAACGATACATCGAATTTACCAATTAAATAATTATAATATTAAACCACGCTTTAAGAATAATAAATTAATTTAAACGCTATTGTTTACGATGAAAGAGGCATAATATGTAAAAAATTTATACTCTACACTTTTTACGAGTGGTTATACGTAAACTGTACAAGCAAAACTGTTTCAGCAAAGTAACAGCGAAGTAATATTCATTGCGTAAGACTAAATTTTTTGCCAGTAACTGCTACATATTTTTCGTAACTTTATTCGAAATTACTCAACGACATACTCATCGACCGATCGACGATATTTTCTTGGACGAGTGCGAACACATGTTTAAGCGGAAGAGAAAAGATTCCGAAACGCGTTCGATCCTTGCAGACTCCAAGAATCGGAAATGCAAGCACAGAAGCGATTTCTCATCACATACGCGGTTGTTCGCCAATGTCAGAGGAAAATCCAGCCTTGTAAACGGCAATGGAAGAGCTCCTGTATACACACGTATATATATATAGTGGAGCTTGTGCGTGTGCGTCGACATCGTCGGAAGGTAGATCGATAATGCGCAAGCGCATTGAGTTCACGAGCGAGCCCCCGAAGTACACGAGGGTTGCATCCGACGACTGTGTCCTTCCTTCTTTTATTTTCTCCTCTTTGATTCTCCCCCATTGCGCCCTTCGAGCCTAGCTTTCGACGCTATTGCGATTTCATCGTCGATGAGCTCTTCAGGTTGGAGTTTCCTCGACGTTTACCGTTTTTCCCTGTGGTCAAAAAATATGTTACGTCGTCGTTTACGGTTGTCGTTCGCTACGTTACGAAATCTATTTAAGTGAATTTTCTTCCGTGCTGAATTTTCGTGCTGGATTTCGCGGTGGAGCGTTTGTAAATAGAAATAGCCATTTACAAATTACGACGAACCCTCAACCGTATTCGTCGGGAAGATACGACAACTGATAATTACGAAATTAATTAACTTATCCTGGATATTATATTCGTGCTGATTATCCAAGATGATTTTCATTACAAAATATAGTTCTCGATATTTTGCACCGTCGCAACGTTTACTATTTTTATTCCTTCAAATTAATCTTCGGCGCATTTTATCATCGCGGAAGATATTTTGTTCAATTTCATTCGTTTGAGTTTAGAATTAGTTGAATTAAGAGCTTAATTGAAATTGGTCTATATCCGCATGAAAAATTTAATTCTCTTTGAGTCATGAATTTATAAATTACAATAGGCTGAAAAGTTCGTCCTCTCTGTAAGGTATCGCGTACACAATTGCCACCTTTGATTTTAATTTCGGCCTATCGATATTCTCGAATCCACGTATACGGATCGAATAAGAAAAAATTCCTCTTTTCTAATAAATAAACGTAGTCGGGTAGTAGATACTTTTGATGGATCGATTAAAAAAATGCGATATATGGAAAGATCGGTGATTTTCCATTTATTCGTTGAATGCGTATAAAGCGCTCGTATTTCAGGCAATTATCTAGTAAAGAAGGTAGTTTTTCATCAAAAAATATTTCCCCTGGAGAATACCTCGTTGATCAGCGTAATTCCTTTCCAGAAAACAAAGAAATTGAAGAGAAAAGGGAACTTGGAACCTTTTCGAGGGACATGTATACGTTTTCCCTTTCTCTTGTACTCTCTCTCTCTCTCTCCCTCTCTCTCTCTCTCTTTCGTTCGCACTAGTACTGTCAGCGCATGCGAGAGATGAAGCGCCTTCACGAGATGGAGGGTGAATTTTCGCAATGATGGTTGGTACGAGGGGAGAATCCGTCAGAAATGTGGAAGATTCTGGGACATCCAAAATGGATTTTGGTCGAGTAGATCTCGAAATCTGTCAGCGTTACGTTTTCAGAGAGAAAGTAAAAGGGATCAAACAGAGCTAAGAGATAATTTATAAATTTACTCGATCGTGTTAAATATTCAAAAGTATAAAAGAATATTTGCAATTTTCGTATATAAATTTATTATTGGAGGTTCTTTAATTTTTGTGGCTTACGATTTATTTAAGATAATAAAAAATTTGTATACTCTACTTTTATAAACGTCGTATGCACGAAGATCGTTGCGCGATAAAATATTATAGATATAATATATTCATACGTTAGAATCTAAATAAGATATAAATGTAAATTTTATAGTCGATAAAAATAAAGAAATTCAAAAATATAAAACAAAATATCTATATTTTTAATTCCGTAAGAAAAATACTTTTTTCTTTGTAAAATATTTTCATTTTATCCAAGATGTTATTTTTAAATTTTAGATCAAAAAACGTCATTTTACACAAAGTTCAAAAAAAAAAAAAACGCCTGGATGAAGAAGCAATCTGAAACTTACTCGACGTACTTTTGCCTTTGGGATAATGAAAGTGTACGATGACTCGAAAGAACATTTATTTTACGTCTAACTCGATCATTTATTTTCAGATCCAGTTGCAGATGGCTTAATAATTCTGCGTGATAAGCTCATTTTATTGCTCTAACCTTTTTCGAATAGTCAAACGGAATTATTTTTATCGATTTCATAGATATTCCAAAGATCCATAAAATTTTTAGTCTTGTTTTCCTGTTTTCGACTCCCTGCCATATTTTCATTAATTAACTTACAATCTTTCGATCGTTGCTTTAATTCGCGAATAAATAAATTGATATTTCATCTACTATCATCGGATCTAATAGATCCGAAGTATGCTATTAATTATCGACAAACACTGAGTTAATCTTTGTAATTCATCTTTAGTCAATAATTACCAATCTCAACATCCATCAAGTAAACAGCTTTTTTATGCAAATTTTTTAATATTGAATATTACATACTTTTTTTCATTGTAAAGTATAAAAACTTCACGAATTATGATCGATTTATTTTCACTCGCGATGTTATTGATGATTATGTAACATCTAATTTGTGTACGGGTAATACGTCATTTACAGTGCATAAACCTTCGCGTTAAAATTCGTTGGTATAAAAATAAAGTATCTTTGACGACGATACAAAGTTTTCTTGTAATTCATCGTATCGGATTTTGATTATCGTAGCCGCTCTTAAAATAAAAAGACCGATGCACAAAATTAATTTTTTTATTTTTTATTTTTGTAACAATTTATAAAATGTTCTGTTAAAAAATCTGTCGAACGTAAACAATGCGTCACTTTTGACCGAAGTTTAGTTTAAGCTAATTTCAAGAACAATATTTACCATTCGTGACGTCATTACACGAATCGAGAAATTGCTTCTAAAATTTACCAAACTTTATCGAATGATTTACATATGACAACTTTTGCATAATACGTAATAATTGTGAGGTGGGAAACACAATGATTAACGGCACTATAAAAATGTACGTTTCGAGCGACGATAAAAGCAATTTTTCGCTAAAGATAAGATTAAAAATTGTAATTATATAACATCATCGATCGGTTTAATAAAGCCTTTGATCGATTGTTTTTATGAGAAATGAAAACATTTGAAAAACAAACGCTTGTAGCATCGACAAAATATTTTCAGACTTGAATTAATAAGAAAACACCGTTAAAATATTATAGAGCTTTAACGTATGTTCGTACGAAAATTTTTTTCTAAAAGTTTATGCATTTTCACAGTCGAAAGAGAAATCGATGTTTGCGATGCATTTTAAGTAATACAAAAGAAAGGACGATCTCGATTGCAAAGGAGAAATCGGAGAGACGAAGTTTGTTTTCTAGAGTTAATCAAATTGAATTTAGAACAAGCGTCACTTTTTCGTTCGAGTGTTGAAAGCTTTACATATTACCTGCCCACTTCTTACATCTCCTCTTAAACGTCTCGGTGTAAATTTCAGATAACTTTATTTTTACTTTCTCGTTTGAATTTGTGCAAGTGTAATTATTTAGAATGTATTTGCGAAAAAATTTTTCGTAATTTTAAAACGTTATGAAACTGCCGTTATAATTTTTGAATAAATATTATAAACGAGAAGTGCTAAGTTGAATTTTATACGAATTATTTACTTCTTTAATTTTCTTTAATAAGGAAGCTCTAAACTCGCTCGTTAAAGACTTTTAGACTTTACAAATGCTTCTGGTATTACAGAATAATTATTTTAAAATAATTACAAAGTGTATAGACCGAGTCCTCAAAATACACTAAACTCTAAACTCCAGAAAAATATATTGGGATTATGCCAATATGTACACATGCTTTTTATTGGGAATCTTTTATTTTGGTCTTTCTTCCAATGTTTCGTTACATTGATACACGAAAACAATTTCTAATGATACTTTGCAAATTAAAAATGAAAAATGAAAAAAATATCAAGTTACTTTTAATATTAAAGCGTTATTTAAATAAAAAAGAAAAATGAATTTAACGTTTTTAATTTCGCATAATATTTTTATAACTTAATAAAATAGTCGATAAAAAAATATAATTAAAACTAATTTACAAAAACTAAGAATGCACAAAAAACATTAACGACGTGCAATACCATAATGAAATCGAGTCTTATAAATTCATTCTTTTATCGCTCGAATTAGCTTACAAATGAGACGTCAAATACATCAGAAAAAATATAGTAAGTAAAGTACTAACACAACATTCTTAACCATAAGAATGTCTGTTCAAGTTTTTTGCGAATGCTTCGTCGGTATAAGTGAGGCCGTATGTAATAACTTTGAACACGCAAAGTCCTTTGGCACAGTGACATGGAATCTACCGACTTCCTAGAGTAATACGTCACAGAATTTGATCGTACAGCAAGAAAAATATTTTAAATTCAAATAAACAATAAAAAAACTCTTGCATTTAATAAAAATACGATAGAATAAATAAGTTTTTTAAGTATCTTACAAGTGCAAAGATTTATCGAGGACTCGAGTAATTCAAATGTTTAATTTTACTTCGATCCGTCATCAATTCGATTGATTGTAAAAAAAAAAAGAAACTCAAAATATTTTAGAATTCTCAGTTTTATTGTACGTTTTTGCAATAATTAGAAATATTTATAACGAATACGTTTCATACAGATTGTAAAATCCAAACATAACGAATAAGTATGTAATTTATAAGAATAATCGATCTTTCGTGTTATTTATGATTAGAAATTTAATGTAATTTCCCTTTAAATATTTTATAGTTACTATCAATTTTAAGCCAATTTTATAATTTAATTTATAATATTTTGATCCACTAACATACATTTATATAACTTGGTATTAATATTTCATAGAGGGAGAAAACACGAACTTTACACACAGTCTTATTAATTTATACCATTCGGTATGTACATAAGGAATGTTAGATTTTAAATGACCTAATTTTACGGATATATTAGACGAATAATATGTAATTATCACGACATAATTATACATGAATTACGTTTGAATTTGAAATTAAGTAAAGAATACTTTTTCCTATTATCCTATGTTATATTTATTATTTAATTGCTCTTAAATGATTTTTATTTTATCAAAGTTACACTGTTGCTTTGTTACGGGACTTTGATATTAAGGATATTTTCTGCGTCAAAAGAAATATAAACAAAATAAATGGTAACAGTAATTACAACTACCATCGAACACAAAAGACTTAATTGGTTTAAAATCTACAACAGCAGTTTTTTAGTGTTCTAATAAATACGTACACGGAAAATTCTCAACTTGTAACGTTGGAAATGATAGGCGTAAAAGTAGTTCATTAAAAAATAATAAATAAATACGATTATTAAGAATTAAAAGCTCCAATTATAGTTCCCCTTTATCGTTGAAAGAACACACGAGCGAGTTAATTTCAAACTCAAGCTGGTAAATAAAAAATTTGCGTGCTAATTAACCAATAACGCTTTAATACTTTGTCGTATAATTATCAATTTTTCTAAACAATCGAGCGCTTTAAAAAAAATTTACAACGCTTGTTTATCTGGGCTGATTTAGCTCGGAAAAACGAAAGGTCATCTAGAAATTCTTCGGTGCATTATAACTCGGGCAAGTCCAAGTCAAAGTTGAACGAAATCACACCGAGATCCGCAATAAAATCCTTTACTACGCAAACCTGCAACGATAAATTTTACCCGAATATTCCTTTTCGGTTGTTTCGAAAAGACGCGTAACGTAGGAAGGATGAACCAAGGCATTCGGACGTCGCGGCGCCTTGAAATCGGAGAACACAGTTTTTACGAGACGAGCCGCCGAAATCATCGAACGAAGTGAGCGAAGGACGCGCTTCTCTGACTTTGACTTAATTAAACCCTCGGCTTTTCTCTCTCTCTCTCTCTCTCTCTCTCTCTTGCCCTCTATCTCTTCTCCTCCGCAAAAGCTTTTAAATCATCAACACGTGTGGTACGATCCTGATTATCTCGAGTGGCCCCTGCACTTTTGCGGTTTGCGTTTCGCTCGACGATGTTTTCGCCTTTGTTGTGGACAGTTCGCGTTGTATATTCGAAGCCCCTCCGAGTCGAGAGTACCGCCATTCCTAATGCCTTCAGTCGCGAAACAGACCGTTTCCCTCTCAAAGTTTAACTTGTGCTCGTTTCGAGTAACCTTTTTCCATTACAAGGACTTGGAGGCGTGAAAACGGAAAGAAAGAAGAGGAGATGGAAGCGCATAAATTTCAAGGGTAAATCGAATATTTTATTTTCGTATTTCCTTTATTGTCCTTGCGTAGGTTTGTGTGTAAAAGAGGTCGAGGGTTACAGGGAAATGAATCTCGGTTAGACGAGGGTAGTTTCCGGTTGACCTTCGAGTATGTTTTTCTCGACGTTATCGAGTAAAATTAGAAACTCGATCGTCGCACGCTCCGATGTCACATCCAATTATCGGTAAAGGAATCCGAAGGTTCTTTAATATTAAAACTATTAAAACTTATAAACTCGTAAAGCAACGTTGTTCGAAATGAAAAATGAAGCTCGGGATATAAATCAGCGTCGCGTCGCGGGTCTACTCGTCTCGACGCGAAAGCTCCAAAAGTTAAAAATAATCGAGCAAAATTCATCGAGAGTAATCACGAAAATAGCTTCATAAAATTACGCGCGTCGAATCAAAACTGTATTATTTGCGTTACTCTCCCGAAGAACGAAAAGTCAGCCGGAAAAAATTACCTCTCCGCTCGGTACAATGTAAATAACTTTCCCCAGTTCGCTCGGCTCTTCCGACTAGCAGCGAATTACCGCCGCCGAAGCTCTACGAGCGCACTTCGACCACGTGGGGATCCGGAGCGAAATTCCCGGAATGCCTTAGGAAGGTCAGGGGACTCGGGTCGGCGCCGTTACATCAGCCCTGAACGCGCGCCTCTTTGGTTTCGTCGTCGGCTTGCGTAATAATACTCAGTCCGGGAGGATATCGCGTTACTCGTCGACTCGGTGCATCCACCTTTTGCCTTCCTCGAGTCGTCTACCGCGAATTTGCCAGTCGCTTGATCTCTCGCTGCTAGAAACCCGTTCCCACGTGTCTTTGTCGACGACCTTCCTTCCATCCTCAAGTTTTGGGCGGTACCTTTTTTCTCGTCGAGGTTGCGCCGTTCCCTGTTTTACTCAGGGGGAACTTTGATTCTTTATTGGCTGCCTTTTATTCTTTACGGCTTATAACGATTCCGACCGCGACCGGAGATTTTTCTGCCCCCCTTTTTTTATACCCGGTCTGTCTCTCCTTCTTTGTTTATACACTCAAGAGTATTTCGACTCAAGCATTTTCTAATGCGCTCGGTGTTGTACATCGTCGAGATAAGAATACTTTTTGTCGTTTCTTTCAGCGATCCGATAACGATAAGCGCGTGTACTTGGTCTTTGGAGATGCTTCGATCGGATTTTGTACGCCAATTTTTACCGCGTCCGCGACTCGTTTTGTTAAACGATAAAATGAACGTTGTCGAGACTCGCCGTAAAAATTACTTGCTTTTGTAATTTATATTGTCGTCGGTAATGTCTCACGTTTATCAAGTGCGCGGTATGTAATCTTTACCATTAATTTGTCATGGGAAAGTTCCCTCGGTGTGAAAGTTTTTATCGGACTTAGATCTATCCCAGTCCCCGTGGAAAAAGTGTAAAGTGATTCGACCGTAATTGAGACGTTGCCTCGAACCTTTTCAACGTGCATACGTTAAGAAAAACTCCTGAGATTAGAGACGAAGGCGTTTCTCCGCCAGCTATTGAAATCTTCGCTTATCGACAGACTCCGGAAAATATTTCCAAAGGCTTTCGCGATTGCTCTTCCAGTCGAGGAGTTTCGAAAGAGCGTAAGACTCGAATCGCGATCCTGCGGAAATCGACCGGATGTCAAAGACGACGATGAGTTCGATTCATCGGTTTACGAATGCTCGGAGACTCGAGTCGCGAGCTTTTATGCAAATATTATGACTTATCGAGTGACTCGGAAAGGAACGAACGAATCCAACGACGGAAGATCCGCGAAACGATACGATAACTTTTCTAAAAAATAATTTGCGTATCGATACACGCGTAATCCGTTTTCTTTACTTTCGGTAAACTCCGAACTAGACTTAATCCTTTCGTAACGATAGATTTCCGAGTCGTGCGCTTTTTTTCCGGAGTGCTATAAAATATCACGGACTGATACAGTTATCGCTTTTTATAATCTTTATTTAGAAATTCTATTTATTTGCTGAAACGTTTTATCGTATAAAAGGAGAATTGTTTGCGCGAAAACAAAAACCTGGTTCGAAACTTATTTTGTTTCGTTGCTTATCGCGTATACATTGAACGTGTAACAATTGTCGGAGTAATTTTCACGCGATAGTATTTATTTTATTTTTTTTTGCGTCAAAAGACACAAACTTTGAACCGATGTAAATTTATAAATAAAGAAACTGTGACAACGTAACGCCGCAGAATTTTATAGGAGCCGTAAAACCGTAAACGTAAATAAAAAATTTATATATTTTTTTAACCGTACGTTTGGCCAATCTACGTTCGCGATTTTAATATTTATCATTCGTTACAGAGCCAACTTTATCAAAACTATGCGTACGGTTGAAATATTTGCGAACGTGACGTATCATACGAATACGAAAATGCAACGCACGATAAATTTTGCACAAAACTTTTAATAATTGATAAGTTTATTAGAAGAGGCGAAAAGCGCACGCACACGCACACGCGCACGCACACGCACAAGCGCACGCGCATTTTTCTTACGTAATAAAATGAACGAGCATTTAAAGTCACGTCTCGAGAGTTAGAGGAAGGTGCAGTGGTTCGTTGCAATCTCTGCAGTCGTAACTATTTGACAACTCTCGGTAGTCGAAAAATTAGTACTTTGCGTAGATTATTTTACGTAAATATGCAATTAGCTTTGTATTTTATGAAGTTTCCACGAGTTATTTTAATAAAGGGTAAAATAATCCGTTGTATAATATTGTATTTTAATCTTAACGATGCTGCAATTTCAAACGAAGGTTTCCAACGCTTTACGAGACAAAGAAAGCACGTTTTTATAATCCTTGTTCCTAAACGTTCGGAGCCCAATATTATTTTGCGCAACAATATTATTAAACTAATTATCCCGCGTTGAACGGAACAACTTCACGCTCGATTCGAGCGCAAAGACACGGATGATAAAACGATACATTTTATGCGCTAATTTTATTACTCGGGGCACAACATTTCCAACGCAATGCGCAAATGCTCCGAAATGAAAAGAGCGAGTTGTTAAATTTGGAGCGCCTCGTCGAAAGCACGCGCGATAAATTTTGGAATAACGATATCCCGCTCGAAGGGGCGAAGAGCAGAGGAACTAGCGTAAAAATGCAAGTGGGAAATATATGTCAGAGTAGGGGGTGGGGGAGCGGAGAGAAAGAGAGAGAAAGGGAGAGAGAGAAGTCGAAGGATGAACCAGAGCCGAGGAAAAAAAAAAAACCGCGCGTATCTAGGCTACGTGGGTAAAAAGCTACGCGTCTCTGCTCAGCTCCGGAATAGGATCGCCTGCAACAGGAGCGTCTCGGGTGGTAAACCCTGGGAGATGGGGCAGAGGGGGCCGAAGAGGTCGGAGGATGGTGGACGGAGGACACGTACCTGCGCTCGCAAGCGGGGCGAAAACGAACGTCGCGTCCCCTTTGGAACAGCTGATCCAGCCGAGGAGAGGAGCGCTCTAACCACCCACACTTCGGCCCCCGTGGTGGAATCCTGGGGGGCTGCTCGGCTCACTTTTCCAGGTCGACGGGGCACGCGCGAACTCGCTGTTGCCAGGCCGTCCGCCTCGGTGAGCTAACGTATCCCGATTCGGGCCCGGAAGGACCTCGCCTAGGTCTCATCTCGGGCGGGGGTCACCCTCCTCCCGCTATTACCTTTATCCCTTCCAGGATAACCTCAAAATCGGCGGGTCCGAATTTCAGTAGTAGCCGGCGCGTTCGGTCGTCCACTCGGGGGGCAAGCGGGAGACGAGACGCAGGAACAGGGAGCGGGAGAAAGGGGAGGGCGAACCCGGGTAACCCCCTGGGAGAATCGAAAACGCGGGCGGCAGTATCGAGGATCGAGGATCGAGGATCGAGGATCCACTCTCCTCCCCGAGAGAGGAAGACGGCGAGTCGGAGCGAGTCGGAGCGAGTCGGAGCGAGGGAGAGAGGAAGGACCTCGCGCGTCGCGTGGGTGTGTTGTGTACGGATTCGACGCTCGTGTTCCCGCACCAACGGAGCACTCGCTCGAAGCGAACCGACGATACTGGCCTCGGCACCGCGACGAGCTCTTTCGAGCTTATCTCTCTCGAACCGCCGGCGTAGGAGTAGAGGGGCTTAAGTTGCGCGCAGACGCACTGAACTCTCGACGAGGCTCCGCGGTTCCTCGGTTGCTCTCGGCAAAGTCTCCTTCGCTGTATTTTTATTTTTATTTTCCCTGGATCGTCGCTGTGCCCTTTGACGCGCTCGAGGTTCTCCCCGTCGTCGCCTTTCCTCGGCTCCTCCGTCAACTCCTCCGTCAGCTCCTCCGTGGGGTACCCGAGGCCCGTCCTTCGGTTTTTTTTCCTTCCTCCTCGTGCCTCGGTCTTGCGAGGATGCGTCGGGTAAACCGAGAACTGCCACCGCGACGTCCACGTATTAAATACGGCTATAATATTATATTGCAAAAACCGTCGGTTGACGCTATCGTGTTAAAGAAGATGCGGATGTATTTCCGTGCACCCGTCCGTGTATGTAGGTAATTAATTTGATATTTAGCGAGTTAAAATATACAGAGATACATCGAAGTCTGCGATCTTACGCCTGAGACTTTTGTAATTACG
Organism: Dolichoris vasculosae; assembly: GCA_018907195.1. Classification (NCBI taxonomy): domain Eukaryota; kingdom Metazoa; phylum Arthropoda; class Insecta; order Hymenoptera; family Agaonidae; genus Dolichoris; species Dolichoris vasculosae. The sequence continues at coordinate 24,970,456 of JACCHY010000002.1, forward strand.
TTCTTTATTCCTTTTTCTATTTCTGTGCTTTCCTTTTTTACCGTCTTTTTATCGCTTTGTTCGCGTTGTTGTATGCGCTTCGAGTTTAAAGCTCGGATTGTTTTTATTATTTTTCTTTCCGAGAGAACTATGAAGTTTATTTTTATTTTGAACTCTGAGCTATTTATAGTTATTAAATTAAGATGGGTAATATCGACTTTCACCGAGCGACCTTCCCTACCGACCGCAATCAATCAACCTTTTTCCATTTCTTGGGTCGCCGAAACCGACCAAACTATTATAATCCTCTACACCGGAGTTGTTTAACAAAATAAATTAATAAGTTCGAGTTGAGGAGTTGGTCTAAAATTCTATCCAACCATCCCGACCGATTGGAAACGAATCTTTATTTTTTTGTTAGGATTTGAACTACGATTACGTTGTTTTTCGACTGTTTGAACATTTTTTTAAAATAATTGTTTATTTATAAAGCGGTAGTATGTAATTATCGTATACTTAAAAGTAAGCGCAATTTTTTTTTATGCTTTAGTTATATTTTATTGGAAAAAAACATCGATTTATGGGAGCTTGTATCCAAATATTTTATTGCACCGTTTGAAGCATTATTATATTTTCTTATGAACGTTTAAATAATTAACTAAATCGTAAAAAATTTTCCAAGTACGGTACATTTTTATGTAATAATTTTTTACAAGTTTATATTACAAAGTAAAAATATATAAATATATTATATATCGCGTAATTGATACTTGAAAAATGAAACTAGCGTTATCCAATTATAACGAACTTCAATATTATATCGTAAGTATATTTACAAAGTATGCGATCGATAAATTATGACTTGAAAATATTAATTTTTTCCATGTATTATTACGAATAAAATAATTCATAAAAGCTGTTTTATCTAAAAATTTTACGTTTAGGAATCATTTTCTAAAATATACATTAAATAATTATAATATTAAAAGTTTTGAATTATAAATTTTCAATTATAATTTATAAGCTAATTTATGTACGTGTTATTATATATTTATGGTTAAAGACGGTAAAAAAAACATGATTGATATTATCTAGTTATCGAAGTAATAATAATTAGAAAATTACAAGACATTCGTCAAATTTTGTTTGATTTTTAAATACATAAAAAAATAGTTTAATTTATATCATTCTATTTTTAAAATAAATAACGGAAATTACTTGTTTGCAAAAATATTTCTAAAAAGTACCCAATGTACAATTAACATGTATGAAAATTAAAAAAAATCTATAAATACTTTTTTGAAATGGTAAAAATAAATAAAAAGCAAAGGTTCATCCAATTTATGTTACATTTTACAATATATTATAGTATATGTATTAAAATACAAATGCCGCCTTTTCGATGATTAAACAATAAATGAAGAAGTGTTCATATTTTACATACACCTTCATTCTTTGCAATGTCAAAAATTACAAACTTTGATATAATAACTGTAATGCTTATATTACAAGCCAAATTCAATAAAACTCCAATAATTCTAATATTTATAATACTTGTCGCGTTTTACAATGAATAGGCACTTTTAAATACTTATTCTTTTTTTTGTCGTTTAAAGAAATGAAACAAGAATAGTTAAAGATTATCGTATTAAGTAAAAATGCAAAATATTTGCCTATAGGAAAATCTATGTAAGTAAAAAGGGCTTCTCTGCTTAAACTTATAGGAAAAAATGTAGCTTCTATATAATGAAGTTTACATTTTTCGGCAGTTAGTTAAGTGCTAGTACAACTCGACCAACCTTTCTATCTTTCAATGATGAATAAAAGAGCTTTTACTCTTTGAAAGCCAATTTATAGATAAACTTAGAGCAGATTTTTAATGCTTGCATTCTTTAAGCTACGGAAGATATTTGTGTTTTCACTGTTCATCCTTATCCTTTGCACCGTGTTTCAAAATCCTTGTGAACTCAAGATAATCGAACATCGTGTTTTTAATTGGCGCTTCCCGATACATTTCATCAACGTCGTCATCGGTAAATCTAGAGAGAAAGAGAGAGAGAAGAATAGAATAATAAATATAAATACTCAGTCATGGAAAGCGTAAGAAACTTTAATTTTATTTAATGTACTATATTACCGATCTCCCATAGTTGTAAGAAGTTCTCTGAGACGTTCTTCGTTAATGTGACCAGTATTTTCTTCGTCGAAGCAGCCGAAAGCATTTTTTATGACATCTTCTGGATCCGTGCCTTGTAACCTCTCTCCAAAAAGTGTCAAAAACATGGTAAAGTTTATCGGGCCAGGAGCTTCGTTCATCATGGCCTCGAGGTACTCGTCGGTGGGATTTTTACCCAACGATGCAAGCATGTCGTGTAAATCTTCCTTGTCGATGAATCCATCGTGGTTATGATCGATCATATTGAACGCTTCTTTAAATTCCGCAATCTGTGCTTGATCGAACATTGCAAAAACATTGGAAGTCGCACGTTGCGCACGCTTCTTCGTCGTTGCACGACGTCCTGCTGTTTTTCGAGACGACATCTTTACCTAAAATTGTTCAGGTGAAAACATTAATTTGCAAATTAAAAGAAATTAATATGCATTTATATATCCTTGATACGTATATAGAAATATGACCAAATTCCTAGAAGGCTTCTATCTACGAACCGACCAGACTTGCCAAGATACAGTAACGAGGCTTCCGTTTATTTTTGGATAATTAACGGAGAATATTTTTCAACATCGTCCAACGCGAGACAAAAATAATTTAGCTAGTATAGATGAACGATAGACGGTGTACCGATACGACATCGATTTACTCTAACAGCTGAGAATAACGATATAGCTGGCGATGACATAAAGGAAGGCCCAAGTTGGTGCTTAGCTCAAAATCACTCTCAACCTCTTACGGGTGTTAACCGAGTAATAGAGAATGTCAAGTTTATTTATTTCTTTATTTACACCGATAGAGAAAATAATTTTTAGTAGAAATTATAAAGTTACGACGATACATTTAAACTATATAATTCTAATTTATTGTATGATCCACAAGGAAAAATTATTCGTTCCAATTATTTTCTTTACGATGAAAAATATTGGAAAATCGCGCATCTTAGCGATACGTATTAATTTATAGATAAGAGTAAAAAAAACAATCGATTTGAATACTTTGTAATAGTAAATCATTAAAATTTATCATCGTTATCAATCGTTATAAATAGAGTTAACGATACAAACGAACCAATCGTTCATCGGGACAAAATTTATTTACGCGTTTGCAAAATCAATTTCACCGATCAAACTTAAAAAATGTAAAAAAGCTTAAGAACCAAATGTAAACAATGAAAATATATATACACATCCACATATATATACATATACCTCTGTAGATAAAAAGCTACTAGTTTGAATTTGTTTGTCGACGTGTCGCCTTCGAAAGTATATTATTACCAAGGAGCCTCGCCGATCGGCACCAAAATCAGATCACGTATAAATACACACCAAGTAAAAAACAACTTTCGTTAAAGTAACTCGAAAATCGAGGCCAACGAGGATGACTCTCGCAACTGGCATCCGAGAAGGCGACAATGGCTGCCCCTGACTCGAAATGTACTGTCAAACGTCGCAGGACTAATAATATTTACATGCCGAAAACGCGAGATGAAATCTTGGTTCGTCGTAAAAACGAGAATAAAATAAAAATGCAACTCACCGCTCGTTTCTTAAATAGAAATAATGAACGCGTTGACGCTGAGCTCGAATTATCGTCGAGCAGTGATCCAAGACCAAAGATCCACGCTCGAAACTTCGCACAGACTGTGAACTATACAACTGCGCGAGTAACAACGAAAGCGAAACGTCCATTCACCACACCCGCGATAGTACCGGCCTCTAGCGGCGATGGAGCCGAACCTCCTGGAGCTGCAGAAGGAAAGGGAACCGAGTCGATCGCAAAACCGTATTTGGTTTACGGTTTACCGGAGCGAGAGAGAATCTCGCCTTATCGAGAGCAAACGATATACTGTCGTCTCACATTGCAAATGTCGCTTTTATACCGTCGACGAATGGGCGAAAAGAATAGTTTTTTTAGAGACAGTTTCCCTCGGTGCCGAGACAACGATACGCGCAAATTTTCAGGAGTCGGGAACTTCCTTAAGTTGTGGACGGTCGCTATTCTAAGGGGAAGGGGGAATAAAAGAAATCGGGAGCGAGAACGCGTGACTCGCGTTTGACCATGTGGTGATTCGATACCATATTTGGTAATAAGGACTCGCGAGATTCTACGATAAAAGCATTATTTTCGTTATTTTACGATCTCGGCGCACATCGGACTCGTTTTAAGCCTACGAATCGCATTTAATCATTGCGACTCTCGAACGCGCTTCATTGAAAATTCCGTACAGAGACGAGCTTTAAATAAACCTTTCTATCTGTTCTTTTTTTCTTTTTGAAAGAAATTCATCGGCTGCGTTTAATAATACTCCAAGTACGGAGGATACTTTGTTTTAGTTTTAATTTGTGGGCTTTTTATTAACTCGAACGCTCTTCGCGAGATAAGGTTCGAATAAATAATGTAAAAATAGAGGAATCGGTTCTCAAGTTCGTTCGTGCGTGACTAATTTTGCACGGTAAAAGTTTTATACGCGCGCACCGAAATATCCGCAAAGTGTCACAATTCTCTAAAGGATTTAAAGATTTAAACGATAAAAGAAATAAAAGATAGAGAACGAGGTTTCTTTTATATTTTTTAATCATTTCCTTTTTTTATTACATAAATCGCTTTTTATTTCAACGAACAATTAATCGCTCTGTGCGATCATTTATAAAATAGATAAAATACAAATCTACCCTTAAGCAAATCTAAAATGGTTTTGACGCATTATATATACAAAAAATACATTTACAAGGCGCCACATGGCTAGATAAACTTTTCCTCTTTGCATCTGCATCAAGGAAATTATATTTACGTCCATTATTTCAATTGTTTTGAAAACTATTTACATATGCGCTCATTATTAAACCCTCGAGAAAAGTGTATACAAATTGGCTGTATATTAACAATTTCACGTTTCATTTTGAAATTGTCGTGATTCGAGTCACGAGGCGATCAATTTTCCAGTATTATGTAAAAGATTGCGTAAATATTTTCACATTTGTATACACTTTTACGTTTAGGCTGAAACGATTTCACGAAACAAATAATATAATATACCTATATTCTATTAAAAAAAAAAACACTAACATAATAATCTACTCTTGGTCTAAAGCTTTCAATACAAATTTGAAAAGTATGGATTTGAATAAATTGAGAATAAATTGTACATGTGATAGAAAAATATGAAATCTGTCGATTTACCGCCGAAAAACATTTGTACAAAGTTCGTTTCGAATGGCAGTATGTAGTTGTAAATTACGTTTTGGAACTCTTTGACTATAGTTTTTCAATCAGCTCGATATTGTAAACTATCTAACGGCTACTCCGTTGATGGTAATTCCATTCCTGATTACTGGTTCTGCTTCGTAGTGTCCGGATCTGCTGTAATTTCTTCTTCCTTGTCCTGCGCCGTATCTGAAAGCGCATAAATATTAAACGTTGATACGCGTGTTCATTAATTTGAATTGAATTTGCGATAACGTTCTATGCGTTACGCAAGTATAATAGATACTAATTATCGCATTTCGTTCGCGATGTTTTTTGTGTACGCGTATCTATTAAGGAGTTGTAATTCAAAAGCGTAAAAATATAATAATCTACATTTGTATCTTAACTCCTTACAGATAAAAAATTTTGTAACGGCGAGTAAAAGCTAACTAGATTTATTGTAATTATACTAATTTACTTATTAAAATCACGCTTTGTTAGTTTTTCTGCAAACCTGATTCTGGTATAAATAAAAGATCAACGAGTCTGTTTTTTAAAATTAATTTATACCTTAAAACAAAAAAAAATTTAAGAATATTTTTCACCGACGTAAAATATAAATTCTAACGAAAAAAATGTTTGAAGCGTATCTTTCAAATAACTTTTGTATATTAAAAAGTTTCTTAAATAAAAGTTAACGCAAGCAAATAAATATCCGTTTCTTATTTAGTTATTCGATGTAATAATTTGAATCGAATAAAGCGTATTTGAATTTACCATTTTCATCGTTTTAAAATTTTTCATCTTTATATTTTCAACTCAATAACGTAATCGAATGAATAAATTCAGATTTAGTTGATTTAAAAAACAAAGCAAATACAACTCAATCGTTAATAAATTAATCGATTAAGAGAGGATTGAAAATTTTTTAATAATAATAATAATAATAATATAAAAGTGCATATTTAAGAAAACACGAATTGAAATTTATGTACAATAAATCCATGATTATAACTATTATATTATATATTATGTATCATAAGTTAGAACTATGAAATTATCGTTTAAAATTGTCGAAAATAAATAAATATCTCAAATTTCCTCTCGAATATTTTTATCGTTACGTAATTACCCGTAGGTACTGCCACTTATGCTGTACGGATGATCGTAGAGACCATCTTCAGGAACATTTTCATACATCGTATTCGGCGTGCCATCGTTGAGGGTCGCGTAAGACATCACGGCTGCATTTTGATCTTCCTTGCGTTCCGCCGCTTGAACGTTCTCCGTATTTTTAACGGGTGTTGCTTTGCGCCTGTTCGAAGACGCACAGCGTTTGAGAATAGTAACGATAGTAACGAGCCTCCAACCAATAATACAAATGATAATAATTCTCGTGTACTTACAATCGGAGGTAGACCAAACCAATTATAATCAAAATGATTATAATTACTCCAGCCGCGATGCCAACACTCGTACCGACACCTTGAGCTTCGGCGATTTCATTCGCCGATTCTGTAATTAGATAATAATCGAGCTGGAATTATTTAATATCGCTGTTATATAATATCAATGATAATTTCGAACAAATAAAATAAGCGATATGGAAATATGGAAATATTTGAAATTAAGCAAGACGAATCGTTAATGAAAATTTGCGAAACTTCAGATACGAGATTCGAATGTATTTTTTATTACGTACGTCCATTGCATTATATTTTATTCAGCGTTATGTAAATTTCCGTATTTGGAATTACACTGATTTATATTTTATTATTTCGTTCTTTCGAAACGCCACGCTCGACTCTAAGCCAATTTTAAAATTCACCTTCGCATCTGGGCTCTTCGCCACTCCATAATCCACTATCCAGGCATTTTCTCAAAAAGAGACCGACTCTCTCGAATTGCGGCAAGCAGTGATATTCGGCAGCTCCTCCGTAAGTCGTGGTTCCGTTAACGACGATAACTCTGCCGTTATCGATAAGCGATGGATGTTTACAGTCGACGGCTGTAAACACAAAAGATCCAAGTTAAAAAATCCATGTTAAGAAAGTAAATTTTCTAATCCACGAGCGCTAAAATGAAAAATATTCGTGGACGTACCGAAACAAGCCGGAGCTCGACCACTCCAAGATCCGTTCTGCAAGCAAATCCTAGTGGCGTTTCCCTCCATGAAGTATCCTCTGGGACAGTTGTAATGCGCGACGCCCCCGACACTGTGAGTCGAAACTTGTGTGCTCGCCATACCATTTTTCTCCGGCTCCTTGCACTTAATTTCTGCAAGGTATCGGCAAAGATCGGTCGTTAATAAATTCGTTGCGATATCGAGGGAAGCGTCGCGGTTAAGTTAGAACTAACTTACCCTTGCAGATGGGCGTCTCGCTGCTCCAGGTGCCGTTTTCGAGGCACAGCCTCCTGGCGAAACCATCGAGCTCGTAATTTCCATCGCACTCGTAAAGCGCCGCTGCTCCGTAATAAGTGACGTTGGAGGTAAGCGTGTATCGGCCGTGTTGTATTTCCTCGGGCTTGCCGCAATCAACGTCTGGAATACAAAAGAAACCGGAATCGTAGGGATGGATCGATCGACAGGTGGTAAACGCGAACTCGGGCAGGTACGAAATAATTTTCAGCGCTCGGGTGAATTAAGTTGTCGAACGTCGTTTAATTAATTTAATATCGCACCGAGCTTATCGGAAAATCGCCTTCCCAAACAACTTTCAAAACTCGCGCTAGATCGTATCTGTTTGATTAGACGCGCGAACGATCAAATTACGCGAAGGTTAATAAATCGAAGCATTTATCAAGGCTCTCTCGGAATAATTACGCGGCTCGGAACCGTGATAAATTCTATTTCATAAAGTAAATGCACCGAGCGTTGGAAGGTGTGCCTTGCCACGAGTTTTAGAATCGAGCCAGCGAACGTGGACTTTCACTCACAGACGCACCGCGGCACTTCGCCGCTCCACTTTCCATTGTCTTCGCACGTGGACAGCGAGTCGCCGACCACCTTGTATCCGCGCTCGCACCTGTACTTGGCGAGGGCACCGATTTTGTAGGAGGTCGCGCCGGTATTGGAGTTCTCCGCCGTTCCCGTTCTTATCAAGGTTCTGCCGTACATCCGGTCGTTGCCGGTCAGCGATAGAATACCGTGTTTCGCCAGTATGGGTTCTTGACATCTGATCTCTGTAAGGAAAGAGATAAAAATCGTTGGTTGGATCGTTCGAGGCTATAATAATAGTCAAATCATCGGTTCTCGCGACTCACCCTCGCACTTTGGAGTAGCGTCGCTCCAAATTCCATTATCCAGGCAATACCGCCTCGAACTCCCGTTGAGTCTGTAGTTCTTGGTGCAGGTATACGTAATCTCGCTGCCTAGGTAAGTCGTACCGTTGACGTAATCGGCCGAGCCGTTCGGCACGGGTAAGACTTTGCCGCAATCGACGTCTAAACAAAAAACAGAGATCTTTGGACTCTTCGACCTTTCGAACGCGTAACCATCGGACCATTGAAACGTAAAGAGTGGGAATAAAAATAGGAGGTAACAACGTGTAAAGCTCACATTCGCAATATGGCAGTTCCCCGGTCCAGTCTCCGTTTTTGTCGCACGTGTGTTTGGGTTCACCGTGCAGCAAATAACCTTCCTCGCAGTGATATTCGATCACGCTGTGTATGTAAAGATCGTAACCGACAACGTAGCTTCCGTTCGGGACCTCCGGCTCTTCGCACGTTATCACTGAAACATTTATCGCAGCGTTAATCGCGATTTTACCATTGAAAGTTCCGAATAGTCTGCGAGCGATTAAAAATATTTACGTTCGCACTGGGGTGTCTTGTGACTCCACTTCCCCTCCCTGGTACACTCCTGTCTGGCTTCTCCGTCGACCCAGAAATCGTCCTGACAGGTGTACTCGATGAGGCTTCCCACGGTGGTCGCGTTGTTGAGGAGCTTCACGGTTCCTTGGGATATCTGGGCCGGGGCCCCGCAGTCGACGTAACGACACTGCGGCGACTTGCCCGACCATTGCCCACCAATGTCACACGTCAGGACCTTCAAAGACACCAATTTATCCTACGATGTGAACACACACTGCCTTTCACTCCTTCTCTACACTGTATTATGATCCAAGCGTGACCTCCGCGACAATTGTCTGGTCACGGGAAATATTTTTTGTGTATCTCCCGACATTATCTAAATGCCGCTTTTTTCGAGTATCGCGAGTCATTGTTTCGTTAATGTTGCTAAAGAGGTGAAATACATTTTTAAACATCCGAACCTCGTTTCCTTTGTGTACTCCTCGCTACGAGCATGACTATTTAAAAGCGTTCGTTCCGTTACAGCTGTTTTTTATACGTGTTTTTCATTAGTGTTAATTTCGAGATAAAAATATAAATAAGCGAAATAAAATTGAATCTATAACTAAATATCTAACCGAAATTTAATACCAAATTAATTACTTTTAGCTCTGTAAGGTATCTATAGAAGCATAGAAGCGATAAAATAAAATGTAACAATGATAAATTCACGGTGAGTCGTCGTTTCTCGAAAATCTTGTACGGGTAATTTTTTATTTTACGTCGCGCTTAAAGTACTCACGTTGTCTCCGAAAAGCACAAAACCATTCTGACACGAATAAGTAGCCTTGGATCCAGCGCGTTTTCCACTGAACGATACGATTCCACCGTTTACCTCCGGTGGATCGGGACACCAATCGACTGAAACAGCGATAATACTCGATAAAGATACATTGGAGATTACGTAAATAAAAATTAATTCGCTCGAAACTTATCGCTCACATAAACACTGGGGTTTATGGCCACTCCAAATTCCTCCGTCGCCGCATCTGCGTCTCGCGTCTCCTACCAACGTATAGTTCTCCTTGCAAGTATAATCAGCGAAAGCTCCGTGCGTCGTTCGTCCATTGATAAGCTTGAATGTACCGTTTTCCGGTTCCTCGAGAGCACCGCAGTCGACGTCTGTAAAGCAGAAAGTGAAACAGACGTTAAAAATTGAAATATTCACGAATCGATCGGCGTATATTACAAAGTTAAATCGACTCTCCACGGAATATTAATATTTATTCAACGACGTACATTTGCATGTCGGCGGTACACCGCTCCAAAATCCAGTCGGTTCGCAGGTTCTGTTCTTCGATCCGAGAAGCATGTAACCATCTGGACAGACGTACTCGATCGTCGAGCCCAGAGTTCTTTTTAAATGAACGATCGTCGTATTCTCCAGCTTCTCCGGAGTTCCACAAGTCGATGGTTCTACAAGAGTACATTTATCGTGGATCGTTCGTTGCAACAATACTCGATCAGAGTTTTATCGCGACGATCGTTCGAATAACGAGTCGTCGGTATTAAACTAATTAAAAATGCAAAAGATTGCATTACCGTTTCGAATCGTTTTAAGAAGAACGTCTTAAGAACGTCATCTTTTCCGTTCGATTATCGCGAACTGCGATAATTTTCGCAATATTCGCAAATGGAAAAAATCAAAAGACACGCGCGCTATAAAATTAGATAAGTGCGGGGTTCGATCGCAAATCGAATTACCACCGTAAATTACTCAACTGCTTTGACATATCCAATGAAGGTAGTCCAAATTGCAACCCACGTCGTTCCACAACCAAGATCGTCCACCATCTAGAACCACGCAATTCTGCTCGCCGTTGTAATTATTTGGTTGGTCCTTGCCCCAGTGCGGCCTTTGTATAACCTCACCTACGATAAGCGGTAAATGTATTCGCAGTTCCACGCGGACGCGATAATCGCGACTCGATCGATTAACGTACGGCTTACGAAATCGCGATAACGTATTCTCGAAAGCATAAATTCCTCGAAGGATCAACGACCGAACTAACAATATCTTCCCAACGACACTCGTGGATAAACGAGAGACGATCTCTCGGAAACGAGCCAAGGATTTCTAGCGTCGATCGCTCGAAAGTGGGACTTGTTAAGACGGCACCTGTAATGTACACGGAATGTACACAAAGCGCTTAAGTATCGGTAATGGATGAGCAATTACGATACAAATCGATCGCAGTCTAGGAATCGAAGATCGATGAGTCGCCGGTGTAAAGGCCGGTGTAGTGAGACCGGTGCAAAACCGATTACTTAATCTTCCGAGCTTTACAACGGCCTCGTTCTCACCGGTCTCGGTAATTACATGCGCTGCGATTTTACCGAGGCAGTTAACGTTCGTGAGATAAGCCCGAAGGTAGAATTGAAAAATAAAGAATCGCGGCAATAACGCTCTGGACTTCGGAACAAACGCGCATTGAAAATATCCGATGGGAAATGTTATAATTAACGTAACGACGTCGCTGCACGCCATTATGTACACAAACGGTGGAAGGAAATTAAAATCCCCGATCGGGTGAATAAGCGCTTCGCTCTTTTCTTTTATCTCGTATCTCGTATCTCGTACCTCGTACCTCGTATCTCGTATCTCGTTTCGCGTTTCTCGTTTCGCGTTTCTCGTTTCTCGTTTCTTTCCTCCCCTGCGGTTTTCAAACGCAGAATTCGCGCGGTGTTTTGCGTAATTTGCTTGACCAATTACCGAGAACGGAAACACCGAAGTACGTTACACTGTTCTAACGATACTCCAGATGCACTTTGGTTGGATGTACAGGTGCATTCGCGTCCGCTTCGGGGGAAATATAATGGGGCTAATGACTTTTCTAGGCCGTACTTCTTTTAAAACTTTTTATCGCCGTTTATACTTACCGTCAACCCATTTCCACGTTCTTACTGTTATCAGCGGCTCCTTTTGCGCGCCAATCCATACCAATTGAGTTTTTAGTTTGCTCTTTCGCCTCTCGAGGTTGTTCAGGATAAAAGTCGACGAGATGCCCTGCGCGCAAAAATGTCGGGATGAATTTTGTTCTGGATCGTTGTTTCCTTCGTAAAAGTTTACTTAGAATGAATTTCAAGGGCAAGAGAATAAAATTGCAGTTAAACACCGTAAACCTGGTTTCCTGAATAAGGAATAGTACTTTGTACGCGAGGAAATCATTGTACGTTTGTTCTTACTTTAATATTTTTCTTCGTTATTATTTTCATTTCTTTTTTTAGTAAATGTGGCAATTTAAAAGATTCTTTAGCCGAGTATTCGGTTTAAGATTCATAACTAAAGAAGATACGTAAGCTGTAATTATCCTGCATGAATTGTATTTTTTAATTGGACATCGTAGAATTATTTTACCATGTGGAGAATTATATTTTTCATAAATGTCCTTACGCGTAAAAAAATGTGAATGGCTGCTCGTGTCAAAATCGTACGACTAGTTAAGATATAAACTTGAATAACTTATAAATATTTTAATAAAAAATTTCCACTTATTTTACCTTGAGACATTGTTCTATTATAGTTTTCGATCGTTTAAAATTTATAGTTGGAATTCTGTATTTAAGAAATTGCGCGGTAATTATCGATAAGATAAATAATAAAATACAAAAGTTTGTTGCATCTTATTTACGAAATAACTAGAAAAAACTGAACATCGAATCAAATTTTTAAGCAAATGCGATAAGATTTTGTAAAGATTTTTTTTTTCAAATACCGGTTAATAATTCGTATATTTTATTCGTTAGATAGATTTCGAGGTCAATAAAATAAATAAAATCAGTCAAGAAAGCGATTTTAAAAACAAATTTTACGCGTCGGTTTAAAAGGCAAAATTTTAAGAAAGAAAAATACGTTCGTAAATAACATCGATCGCTACGAAAGCAAGATAAAAAGATATAAAAGTGGTTATTAGGAATTTATGCGCGAATAAAAATTAAAAGGTGTGAAAATAGGCGTAGATAAATTATTTTTCTCGACACATCGAAAGTATTAAGTTCGAAAAGTAGAAGAATACGAATATAAACGCAGCGTCGAATCATCGTAGAAAAATGTATCGGATTTCTCGGATCGTTGCGCAAGGATAGAATACGTTTGGAAAAGTTTGGTTTTACCACGAATCAAAGTTTATTGCTAAGTATAAACGCAAAGTTATGGATTCTGCACATGGCTCATCGATATTCATTGGAAGCGAATCGCTAAGAGTCGAATGCAAAAGAGATCGGGAAGCTCTTAAAGTAGCGATGGTTTTTTGCTTTCGCGTAACAACTGTTTTCGCAACTTTCCCTCGGGGGAAAATAAGTAAGTTTTTCGACTCATTACTTTCGAGCTCCATCGATCATCGGCCTTAGAAAATGGTTTTTCAATTTCCTACTCGAGTAAAAGGTGCGAAGGTATTTGCGGGTATTTGCGGGTATTTGCGGGTATCCCGCTTCTTATCAATGGACGTAACAACGCGGCTTACCTTGAATCCGTGCACCAAGTCACCACCGCGTTCCAGACAATAGTTCCTCGCCTGCTGGAAGGAGTCGCCTTTGTTGATGACGAATTCGTAGCAGGTCGAGTTAAAAGCCGCGAGATCGGCGTCGGCCGGCGTCCCCGCGTGGGCGCACCTATCAACCGAGAACTCTGGAACGAAAAAAGAACCGAGGCGCGCTTCGACATTAGCGAATCGTTTGCGCAACGACGATCGAGCGGATCGCGCCTTTCTCTTTTTCGACCTTTTTGCCTTTCGCCCCCGCGCGGTCCGCTCGAACTTGAAATCGACCGGACTACTACTACTACTACTACTACTCACCGTCCGTCGCGAAAACCTCGACCTCGCAGAGACTGAGGCTGCCCTCGACGCCGACCAGCTGCAGGAACACGTACTGACCGACGAGGGCTCGAGCGCAGGCGAACGTCTTGGTGATGCCTTCCTCTGGAACAACGAGCGATCGAGCGAGAGATAGAGAGAGAAATAGAGATGGAGATGAAACAGAGTCGATGCGTTTTACTTACCGATAGTTCCCGGAAACCAGGCGCAAAGCGGGTTCCTCTGTAGCTCGGCGCTGCTGTTGCCTACGCGGATCTCGATATCCTCCAGAGGTTGATGACCTTACGCGGACAAAAACGACCGTCGAGCGGTGTTAAATAAAACAGTGGCTCTGCCTTTTACGTCGCATCCGCGATATTTAAAACGGCTTTGATGTCCGCGATCCTACGAAACGCGATTTTTATCCCGAGGTTTTATTCAGCCACTCCGAGTTTGACTGGACGCGTTTCTTTCCTCCTTTCCTACCGACGCGTCATCACCGACAAATTACACTCGATGTCTCAATTCCAAATATTTTCGGGGTTTCGATAAGCGCTCGTAAATCGATACAATTTGGATGAAAACCGTAAAGTATCGGAAAGAGCCGAAATTTTGTTCGAGCGTAATCGTAAGATTAGTGCAATTACGCGGTGCAATAAACTCTAGGAACGTAACCGTAATAATAATAGGTTCCTATAATAAAAAAAAAAAGAAACAAAAAGAAAAGAAAAGGAAAGATAAAAAAGTCAACTAATTTCCCGGTATATCGAAAAGATATTGTATCAGCGTTACGAAATTCGTTACTCAACGATTCGGTCTTATTAATAATAATAGGTTGTCTTTCTCGAAAAAGAAAGCGGTTAAAACGGACAAACGCGTTCACTCGGGGGGAACGGAGACACGAGCGACGAGCAAAGAGCGAAGATGCGCAGCTCACCACAACAACCTCTGGTCGTAACCCGGACGACCTTGACCGAATAGGGCTTGAGGAGGTCGACCCTCCACCAGGGACTCGGCTCGCTCTGAGTCTCGGTGCATCTCTTGCCGTCGTGCTCGGTGCTGAGGTCGCCGTCGTTCCCGTGGCCGGCGTCACCCCCTCGGACGGTCGTCGATTGGTTGGCCGGCTTCCTGAAACCGACGTTCACACCTACGCAAGAAATTGCGATCGTTAGTCGGTGCGAGACTCGCTTTTCCAATTAACGCTTGGCGGTATTTTGGTTTTTATACTCGGGCGATGAATGCCGGTGGTTATCGAGGGAACGCTATTTTTCATCCGTTTTAATGGTCGATAACAATATGTGTTCAAATTAGTGATAGAGAAATTGCCATTTTTTACTATTAAATCGACTATTAAGCCTTTTTATTACGGGTATAAAATTTAACCGCGAGTCCTCGTTCCTTTATAAATTATTAACTATTATTTCCAACAACTTTATTATTTTAAAGCAAAAACAAAAATTTCGAGCTTTGTAATAACATTAATGATATTTTATTATTAAGCTGCCACATTAATCTAATTCTTTAAACGATTTGCGATATTTACTATCGTTAACTTTTATTTACAAGCATAGTTTCGGTAAATTTTTAATTATCATCGCATAACTTTTATGCAATCGATATTTTCAGCGGATTTTAACAGCAATTTATATTAATCGCGTACATTTTTTTTTCATAATTTTACTTGTTACTCGATTTTAAAGAGCTCCGAAGCCGATTCGAAGAAAGTTTAAAGAAAAATTATTCCGCGAACGTTAGAAAGGTTTTAAAATATTTTATATAAAATTCACGCTGTAATTACTTGGCGTAAGTGTACGTATACTAAATTAAGTAAAGCACTCGTTCCAACCTAATATTAATCGATATCGTATAACTTTCTCGACTATTATCGAGGTCATATATTTTTAATCGAAAGTCTTTTTGCGTTCTAAACAATAGCGCAGTTATTATTCGTTTTCTCTGAAGAATATCCCAAGGCCTTTATTATACTTAAAATTAATTTTTCTTAATAATAATAATAATAAAAGATTATTATAAACATTTCCTAGAATTCTTCTCTAAATCGAATATAAAATAAGTATCGTAAAGTATATCGCGAAGGTATCGAGTCTCGTAAAAATTATATTTAGTTTTTGAAGTTCAGTGCTGAATTTAAACCAACTTTTTTCCTCATTACTGGATGAAATATTAGCTAATTTATAATATTTTATAGCCTTCTATAATAATTTTAGAGAAATTTTCTCTCATTGACTTGTATCAGGGTCTTATTTTTCTTAAAGCGTTTCTCGTTTCTTACTCGGAAGCCTAGTTTTCTTCAAAACACTTTTTTGTCGATGCTAGAATAAATGTAAAATTATTAAATTTTTTCTTGCGCGATAAGAAACTTAAAATACTACCGCTTTTTTTTAAAAAAGTAATTAACTCTCTAAATACAATAGAAACTAAATTTAACGGTAAGTAGGATCATTCATCCAGTAACATCTTCCAGAATAGGAATTCGTATTTGTAGAAGTTGCATTTTACTCCGACAACTTTTAATTGTTTGAGTTTTTCAAGCTAGCGTGAGAAAAAGTAGTGGAACTCGAACTAAATAAGAGCTCGTACGAACGAATATACGTAAGTAACAAGTTATTTATACGTTTTCTTATTTCCGACAAAATAATTCGAGACTTTTTGCTTTTAAACAATTGCATCGATTTTCGAGGAGTCGCCATAGTTATCGACAATGCAACAACTTCATAATCGTGATTGCTGTTGAAACAAGGCTCATGTAAGTTTTCACTGTTTCCACTGTTTCCACTCTATTAGATTACTGCATACTTTCGAAAAACAACTCTTTCATAAGCTTTTACATTTTTAAATATCTCGAATAATAAGTTTTTAGACATTTAACAAATTACGACTATGAAACGTAGTCTCCAATTGAAAGTTTGCGATTAGTCTTATTTCGTAAGGGTTTCCTTACGACTACCATACCACCAAACAAACCGTTTTTTATAGCTTAAGTATTTTAAATAATACATTATTTAAATCCATGAAAAAATGTTCGCTTTGCTTTCATTTAAAACTATAAGAATACGCCGAGTCGATCAAATTAAGAAAAACGTTTCGGTACTACATTTCGTTTATGAATCCCATTAGTTATGCTACCGAGTCAACTTCGTTATGCCAAAGTCAACGATTCGAAGCGTCGGTAGCTTTCCGTATCATCCATAATTGCATTTTGCATCCGACTTGCGATAATTAATACGCGACGTAATAAAAATCTACAAAGTACGCCAACGTCCGATCTATTTTTGTTCGATAAAAAATTTGGAACAATAGCGTTTATTCACCTCGAATATCATCGATACTCTCGATTCTAATCTTCGCGATTGTTTATGCACGGTGAATCGAGAACGGGCTTTCTCCAATATAAAATCAGGAGGCCTTCCAACTAATGCACACGCATCTAAAAACCCCGAGCAGCTAACGAACCCAATTTTAACGCGTCCGTAATTTTTCTTCCAATTTTCTCCTCGGCACCGAAATAACAACGCGACTCACATCCCAGAGCGAGAACAAAGACGCAACCGAGTACCAAAGATCCAAAGATCTAGTTTTTTGTTTTTCAGCTCCGCCCGCGCTTCGCGAATTCCAGATGATCGCGACCGACTCTCCCATGCTCGTGCGAACGGAGAAAGGATTTCGGCGCTCCCGTGAAAACCCACGACACGTGCGTCGGACTCGTCCCGTCTCCTTTGAATCTGGGCTCGTTAGTTCGAACGTGGCTTCCTGTTGCGTCACTCGAGTCTACGCGCGCGTTCTTCCGCGGAGGGGAGATAACGAAAACGATGTTTATGTAAGCGCAAAATTTCGGTTCTGCCTTCGAATTATAGTTTTCCCTCCGCGCGAATTACTCGGTTGCAACTCAATAAAAATCTTGGCTCCGATACAGGATTTTGTACACTGTAACGGAGTTTACGCGTAACCGTTAATCTTCCGTTAATCTTGAACGTCGCGCGCATCTCTCGAACCGAGATTGATAGTGAAATTCGCTTGTGGTGGAGTTGCGCGCCTCGACAGGATGCAAAGTTTGATGCAATTTAACGCTAACGAACTTACGTAAATATTTCCGTTTCTCCACTTCTATTATCTCCGTTTATTTATTCTCCTTTCCTCGCGAGCAGACGCGCGAATAAAGATTTTGCCGGTTAACGGTTTATTGCTTTTCATGCTTACCGCAAAAAGGTAGTTCTCCGTGCCATTTTCCTTTGTTGCTACAGGTCATAGTGTTCGTGCTGTAAGTAAACGAAGTAAATTTTCAATTATTCCTTGATTCGATAAAGGATTTTATACGGGGAGAGACTGAACTTTTATCAAGGATGGACTTGCGCTTACCGTTTCTGAGATCTCTTTCGATACAATTGCGATATATCGCGATAATACGGTAATAATTTACCGCGAATGCGTAAGATTTATCCTTTAACTCGAATAATGAAACTATCTATTCTGCAAACTTTTTATTCTCTTAATAACTTATCGCTCGAATTTTACTTTGCTTTCGATCATCGTAATTATCGCTTCAACTTCCTCGTACAATATTAAATAGAAAATTATAGACTACGAAAACGTGAACGCCTTAATGCTCTTATGTCTTGATACATATTTAAGTTGGATACGTAAATTATGAAATTGATGCTGTGTCGACCGATGAATCTAGATTTCGACTTTAAATACGAATTTTACGTTTAACGAGTGAATTACTCGTAACTTGACCAACGTTTTAACTTGGACACAAAAAGCGCGGAACCCAAAAGAAAAAATAAACTTTCGGATGGAGGCGATGACGCCGAGAGAAAGTAACGGATAGATCATCGATGATCAAAGACTTACGAACAAAAGTCACTCGTTTTTTAGTCGGTAGGATACGATTACGTACCATCTTATAATTGTCCGTGACGATCGCGCGAATCATCGTCGAATAAATTTCCTTGTGGTCAAAGAAACTTTCGTGTTAAAATCCATAAATAAAAAAAAAACTATCTATATTGCGATTATACGACTGACTTCGACCAACTCCGTGTAATGGTTTAAAATTTATAGAATTTAATTATTTTATAATTGCTTGGAAAACTTTACTCTTTACACGAGTATTACTTTGCAGTTTATTCTATAAGAAAATCTTTTAATTGATGTAACGAATTAAGAGTCGGTACAAACTTATTTTTACCGGTAAAAGTGAATTTTATTTATTACTTTAATGCCGCTCATATTTCATACGGTATATTTAATTAAGTTAATGAAAATTCCGATCGACTATAAAAAATATATAAAATTTAAGAACTTGTATTCGCGTATCCACTAAATTTTTACAAGTTTATAAAAGTTGAATACATGTGTACACGCGTATTTTTAAGATGCGTAACGATGGAAATTCGCATAATATTATTTAATCGCTTAATAAGCATCGTTCGTATTTGTTTAAGAACATTTTATTTTCCTTAACTCGCTTAGATACATACTTTTTTATTGAATAGAATTTTATAGTAACGCATACTTTGGTAACACGTATTTCACTTGCTGCATTGTTCGAACACGATATCTAAGTAAGAAATCATGTTTTATGATTCAATCGTTCTGTAAAGTTGAAAAGAATAGAAAATATTCAGTGCATATTGCATTAGCGTAGTATACAAGACATTATTGTCTACGAATGCGACAGTCCAATCAAATTGTAACAAATTTTAATACTTCTATTTTTACGAACTATATTCCGTTATACTTAATTTATATAATATTATTGAGATATAAATTCGTAATTTTATTAATATTCGATGAACGATTAACGAGTAACTGTAATTTTTAACTCAAGTCGAACCGATTTCTAAATTATTTATTATTTTCTCATTTCTTAAGTAGCAAGATAAAAAAATCTTTTTTATTAGAAATAGATTTACATCCGTTTTATTTGGACGCTTCGAAACTCCACGCACCAGAAATTGAGTCCGACCGTTAAGTAAACATTTCAAAGACGAAAAATGCCGATATTATTTGTACGACAAATTATCATTATTTAAAATAAGCAATGGAAGAATAAATACCGTTGGCCTTGAAACGATGAAAAGGAGAATCATTAAACAAACGACGTACAACATTCGAAGCTAATTATTATTACTTATAATTTATACCGTCGGAACGAAATTTTTATTTATTCGCGATGCGATTAATTTTTAACCCGTAATTTTAAATCATAAATTTTAATTAATCATTCGATGCGACGCGACACTGATAAAAAAAAAACAAAAAATAAATAATTCCAAATCATACTCGGTTGAAATAAAAAGTTGGAAATTTCAATTTAAATATTACGAGAACGCCGATCTTACAAAAGGTACAACGTTACAACGTTACAGTCGTAATTATTTAAAGTCATCCAGATGTTCGACCTCTTTTATTATCTATCGAAGAAAACTCTTTGTAAACACGCAGATTAATTAAACGAAGCAAAGGAAATGCACATCTACGAATCGATAAAACGGCTATGAATAATTATATCCAATCGCGTATTCGACCAGCATCAACGCAACATTCGATACATTTTTGTAATTTGTAGTCGATTCAAAGATAGGAAAGAGCATTGCAAAAAACGCGCGCGTTGAAAAACTTGGTTCGAAGCTCGGAACGTAAACTTTCCAGACTGAGAATCTCGTTAAGTCTCTCTCGAGTCGTATGGTATAATGGCGTATCCGAACGATCTCGCGATCGCGGTTCGAGATAAAGGAGCGAGCTTGTCGAGCAGCGGAAGATAGTCGCTTAAAAAACCCATATATACACACGTGTAAGATCAGGTATCTCGAAGAAACGTTTTCTTCTCCCTCGCGGGAAGAAGGAAAAGCCGTTTTCGAGTCCCGTTGGCTGTTGCCGCTTTCCCGGTGATAATTGCAGAAGCCGGATTAAACGCGAACCGGCGAAAGCATTTTTCAATCCGTAATGAGTCTTACCCGAAACGCTCGTATCCTACGTCGCAGGCGTAAGTGGCCGTGGTGCCGACCTTGAGCGATTCGTCGGACAGGGAAACCCTCGCGTTCATTGGCACCGCTGGTTGTCCACATCTTATTTCTGAAAAGAGAACAGGATTAGCGAATAACGAACAACGATCGAGCCTAGGAGAGAAGTTAGTTAAGGGGTCGTTAATTAAGCTTCGAACGAGCTCCCGTCGATCATTCTTCAGCAGCTCGTTCACCAGCTCGTTCACCATCTCGTTCACCAGCTCATTCAGCTGCTCGATATTATCGGTCAATTAATTTTAGCCTACTATTCCCATCCGGTATTTAAAATCGCGGCTTTGGATACGCGCGAACCGCGGGCTAACGACCCTTCGGGGAAAGAGCGCGGGTACGCAATTATTTACTCTGCGGCGCGTCGGAGAAATCACCGAGGCAGCGATCCACGAACGGCTTACTTTATCATCCTCTCGCGAAAAAGTTGGAATTCGATCGTCGGCGTTGCGGCTCGTAACGGAAACGCGAGATGCCCGAGGTATAAGCCCGGGAAGCGCGAGACTTTCTAAACCCAAGCCATCGCCGAGGATTCGAAAAAGCGACTTCTACCTGCGTAAACCGCAACCCAAATAGCATTGACATTGGAGCGCCTCGTCTGCCGGACGTCCGTTGGACCACGACTCGTTAACACCTGGGCGCTGATATCCTGCCTTACCTTTCATTTCCAGCGGAGCCCTGAGCGACCGCCACTGGTGTCGTAGCTTTGGTAAACGTCGATTCCTCGACGTTTTCTTTTACAGCGTATCGTTTAATAAAAGCACCTGGCAGCGATGGAAATTGCAGGTTACGGTATTCATGCGATACGAAAGAGACGCGGCGCCGACGTTTGGAATAGCGGACGAGTTTCCATGTCGTGGAATTCGCTCGAACGTTAAGGTAATCTCTTGCGACACTCCATCGATCTTACAAAGTTTTTTTTATGAATAACGAGCCTCGAAATTCTTTTTGATCGACGGCAAATTTTAATTCGTAAACATCGATGTAACTTTTAATTCGACGAGCGAATTCCTCCGATACCGGATAACCAACTTCGGCCGATACATTTTTGGACCAGATTCGACGAACGCGATCGTAACCGGAATATCGGATCGCCGATCGTAACGTACCAATGCTCTGCAATTAGTGTATCTGTAAAAGGCATTTAAATATATATACGGATATTCTCTTTAGCGTCAGTACTTTAGTCTGGGCGGTGTAAAGGCTAGTTTCCCGCCTACCCGGAAAATACATCGGCGCGCGTGTTTTGTCGACCTGCAGCGATCGGGATTTATCATTTTAAATATCGTGCGCTCGATGTTTATTAAGTATACAGCGTTTGCCGTGCAATAATTTAAAGAAAGAAATTTTACAGGTTATTTTTGCGTGTGCCTGCTCGTAAATTATTTACCAGAATCGCGATAGATTTTACTACGTTTCTGTATCGAGTTTACTAAATTAATACATGTCTAATTTAGTAATTTAGCGCTTAAAACTCGCTGATCTTTAATAATTTCATCCAGCCGTTTCTTTCGAACAAATTGTTGCTCGCGTTCTTTCGAACCTTTTGAAATTTTAAACGATAGCTTTAAAATAAAATAGCGAACAAGGATACGTTCGACGAGAAATTTGACTATTCGCGATGCGTAATCACTAAAAACTGCATTAGTATGTAACGAGCGTGTTGCAAATTTGGTTCTGCAATTGTAACGTTTCAAGGTGGTCTTATTAGCGGTTACATGGAAGAAAGGAACCACGAGGAAAATTATTAAACTTAATTTTTATTTAAACGTATAAAATTTAATCTATTTGTATGTTTATAGTTTCATGCTATTAAGATTTTATTACGTACATAATATTTTTTATGCACTTTAAATTATCGGTGTAACTTTTTACATATTAAATAAATACCTATCGGATTTACATCGGACACGCGTTTATAGAGTTTTTATGAAATAAGCCATTTAAAGTTTATTCTCCCGTTGTCGTTTTTCCGTTTAGTAAAATTTTTCTCCTTCGTCCTGAATCCAGTTTTTTTTCACTGTGCATCGAATTTCATTTCACTCCCGTATCATACATTATCAACGATCGTTCTATTAACCAAGTCATGCAACGGATGCAAAAAGTTGCCAGACTGCGTAAAAATTCATCAAACTTTTACAAATCAAAGATAAAAGGTAAAGATTAAAATTATTTAACATTTTCAATTTAACGTTGACTCGACGTTACAGTAGGAAAAAGGACTTTAATTCCCCGCGATTCGAAAGTCCAAGTTTTTCAGGTCGGTCGGATAACTATTAAAAATTAGATTGAAAATTCATAAAGTAAGTAAAGGTACTACGAGGACACTGGAACATTAGTAAATTGAAAGTTTCGAATATACAGTTTCGCTTTAACGTTACGAGGATGCGCAACACCAACTTTCACGCCGTGACCTGCCGTTTCAACCATACATAAATTAAAGGCTTAATAACAAATATGCTTTGATGCATCAACATTCGAATTTATAAACTCTTACGGTGTAATGGTATAATTTTGTACAAGAGTATGTCGGAAGAATCGCTATTTTTCGATTCTGTATTCTCCGATTTCTGTTGCAATTATTATTAGAGATAGATTTTACTGTGTTTCTCGGTAATATTGTACAATAGAATTCAAATCTTAGCAAATTACTTATTAAAAAAGATATAAAAACTGTCTAAATTTTGATCAAGGATAATTTTTTCCTATAAATACTTTCGGTAATCTATGGTTGCTTTACTAGGCGAAGATTCCTATTACCCAACCTATTAAGTCTTACACAATTGAACTTTTACATTGTATCAAGTCTGGATAAATCATATTCCGCGCAATTTTGTGTATCGATTTTTATCTAAATAATTGGGCTTTTACTATCCTCGTCGAAGGAACGATACGTTTCAGAAGTGCAACTTTATCTCGGTATTACCAAACTCGGTAATGGTTCGTTCGAAAGAACCCGACGGTTTTTGGCAAACTTGATTTATACGTTTCTTTCGCGCAACGATGCATTTCCTATGCAATTATCAAATCGGCGAAACCACGTAAAAATACAAAGCTTTTCCGGCGCCTTACGTTTCAGAAAGCGAAGTCGATAAAAACTTCAGCGAGCGTCGACTAAGAACCTTCCAATCTCAGCTCCGAACAACCGCATACAAACAAGTAATGGGAAAGCGTTCGTTCTTCCAAAACCGAAAAACTCTCCCGACTCGGTCAAAATTAAGCGCTCCTCGCTCGGAAAAGCGCAGGATTTTCCAACCGAGAGAAAGTGCGCGAGGCACGCGTCCACGATCCTTCCTTTTACGCCTATGCGCACTTTTCAGACCCGACGTGGCTGTTCTACATACGGTCGCCGTTAATCGGATGGCTCCTTTTCTTTCCTCCGCTTTTCCTTTTGATTGCTCTCTTGACTCGAAGACGCGTCGAATCTCACGCCGCGTCCTATTTCGCGTCGAGGTCTACGCGTCGCTCCAAGGAATCCGAGAGGCCACGGGAAACTTACGTTTACTCGTACCTTTGACAATGAGCAGAGACGTTCTCCATTCGTTCAACGTACCTTTTCATAAAACGATGCCGGAACGATCTTCTTCTTTGTCCGTTACGCGCGACGCGTTCTCCATTATTACGAGATATTTAAAATACTCTCTCAAAGATCGCGTTTTGATAAGTTGATACGGAACAACGCGGGTTTATTTCAATCTCGAACGGACGCGGTGGGAGATCGATCGATGACGGCTTGCACGATAAATCGATCGATCGGTCGATACGAATGAAAACGATCTTTGAAGTATCATCGCTCGGTGAGTCTTCCGCAAAGTAGAACCGAGATCTACGGTACGCTCGTGATTAACAAGGTTTCGTTACGCGATCTTTGGGTACGCGTTACTCGTTTTCGATGCGCGAGATACAATTTTCCTCTTTAATTAGTTACCTCTAGACCGACGGAGCCGCGAAAGTTTTTCCACTTGGCGAGCATCGCGGTACGAGCGATCCATCCTCCTTGGATCCGGAGAAACCGATTTACATCCGCCACGCGCGCCGATTCGCGATACCCGACCGAGGGAAATCGCTTCGGATGCATCTCGACGATCGGAAGCGAACGAAGCGCGCCACGTAATAATTACGCGGGTTCGAGAGAGATCGAGATAAGGATTTCCGTCCAGCGCACCAAGGCCGAACTCGAAAGTATCACCTTGACACTCCAGACGACGCGACCCGAACTCTCCCAACGAATCAGCGAATTATGAATCCCTCGTTTTTTTCCCCCGCGGAAGAATAAAGAAACGATTGCGTTTCGTCGACGCCTTTTTCAACGAATGCTTCGCTCGTTGTATCAATCGTGCGCTCGATACGCGACTACGAATAAATTATAGGCGCGGAGAAAGGATTATCGTGGGTATATTATCGACGATGACGTTGCGCGCCTTTAATAACGAGACCTTTGTAATATCTGAACGCGGAGTGATATTCCATTGATAACTCGAGGCTACTATCGTTGGAAAATTGGAGAATCGGTGCACGGAAAAGACGCGGTTTCTTCGGTCCCTTTCACTTGCGAATTCGACGCGGAGACTAAAAAATTTGTACTTGCCAACGACTCCCGTCTTGCAAGGAGATCGCAAAAAATGATCTCGATCGTGGAATACGAGACGCGGTTCCCAAACGCCGCCGGATCGGAACGCAAAATACAGAGACTCGGATCTATTACGTTCGTACGACATTAATATTTCACGTTAGGCCCCGAGATTTTCTCACGGATTACTTTCGATCGATGAGCCTTCCATATCGCACTGCGTAATGACATTTCACTTTCGTTAACGAGCAACTGATTAGAATAACAGCGTCGCTTTCTCCGTCCGTAAAAACTACTCGGGATTTCGGTGGCGGTGTCACTTCTTTGAAATCGTCCGCGTGAACTTTACCACTTTCCGCGGCTTTCACCGACTCTTCCTCCTCCGCAATCGCTGCCGACACCGCCGTTAATTTTCCGCTCGACGAAAATAAGTCGATACTCTTCGGCGGGCGATTAAAATCGTGTAAAACTTTACGGCGTCCTCGGCTATATATTGTTCGAAAGTTTTATTCATCGCCGGGCAAGATTATGGGTCGGTTGGCTTCGCGTGCCATTCCTTAGATGTAGCCGTGCGCCGCTCGAGCGGAGAAAAATCCACGGTGAGCCTATAAATAGATACGAGCGGTTCTGCCGAACGAAACGGAGATTTAATAACTGCACCTGCCGGAGGTGTTCGCAGGTGTTGTAAACAACCGAAATCACCGTGGCTTCGTCTACTTTTCACGCTCCTTTCCCCGTTCCAGAGTGTCCGAATCGAAGACGCCGTGGAATTTCCCCGTCGCGAAAGAAGGAAGACGAAGGAAGATTCCGGGGTCTGGGTCACTCGGTACGCGATGCGTCAAAGCCGAAATAACGGCTCGGCCCCGAATCGAAAATTTACCGCTCCGAGCGTCGCGTGGACTCGCGTGGATTCTGCCGAGGAAGGAGAAGCCGAGAAATCTTTTTTACTCCTTTTTTTTTTCGCTCGCGTTCCCCCTCGATTCTCATCGTGCCAAGGCTAATATGCAGCGACGATAAGCTCGAGTTATCGCGTTACGCGCTCGTCGCGGTTAGCGCCGATCGCTTTCGCAAGAGGCGACAGTTTCGAATTTTAGATGCATACGCGGTGCCTGATTACTCGGTGCGACGGCCTTCGGAGTATTGCGAAAACTAATTCGAACAGTAGTTTCTAGGAGCCGAGGTGGAAATTTAACGGTGCTAAATCTCCTGAAATATGTAATCTGGTCTCGATTCTCGATACACTTGACGCGGTTTAGAACCGACTGATAACGCGTTTCGAGCTATAACTTCCGTTCGCGTGAGAGTAACCAGTTTGGTGGAAAAATGGTTGGTTGCCAATACGTTTTTCGATTCGAGACACGTACGACGAATATATTCGATCGTGTGCAAAATTTATAAAGGATTTCATTTTTTTCGTCGATGCGTTGGATATGCGTAAGAAACTTGCGAGTAGGTGAAATATACGCGCCGATCAAATTGCAAATGTTTCTAACCAGTATTTAGGTGTGCATATACAATTAATTTGGAGAAACACTATTTTTTTTCGTCGGCTAAATTATGGTCAACGCTGTTGACTAATAATATCTTGTCTGCATTAGAGATTTAAATTTTATTTTGTCGTAAATCAATTTTACACAAACCGCATTTCTTACTTTCTTCCTGTGTTCGTTTATGCCAATGTGCTAAAAAAATTGAATTGGAAATCTTTGATAGATGTTGTATGTAAGAGATAAAGAATTTCTCATAGGGGTTTGGTATTAAATTGATAGATTTTAAATTGTATTTATAAAAAATCCATGCTGGAAAAAGTTTCAACAAATTTCTCCGAATGTATTTAATTTGTAAAATAAAATTTCACGAAACCAATTTTATTATTAAAAATGAACAATCTTTCTAAAAGTCGTAAATTGTATCGTTGTAATAATTAGGAAAAAAATTGATGAAAGTTGACATATTTTAAAAAATACAAATTTTCTATGATATTTTATGTATCTTTTCTTTTACAAAAGGAAACTATATTTTAATTAAATATTTTTATCCATGAATAAAATCGCATGCCATTTCAATTCTATCTTTAAGATTCGCGTAAACTACGATGTATAAATTTCAATTTATCTTAATGAAAATATAATAAAATATACGGATTCGTTAGATTTACCAGAAATATATGTAAATATTACTATTCGAAACAGTTTGATCTGCACGTAAACTTAAAACGATTTATACGAATTAATAAAAAATTTATTTCGCTAAACTCAAAGTTTCGCTAAATAAAAAATTTAAAATGAATTTTTATACGTATGTAATTATTATGCTCCATTATTATTTCAGTCTAACGTGAAATAATTATTATGTTTCAACGAACTTTTTCCAATATTTTATATATCAAATGAGTACAACTGGATATAACGAAATTTCATTTACGTGATAATTTGAATTTGAAAAATTAATTTATGTAATTATTTTAATTGATAAGAACGTAAGTCTCGATATTTAAAAAATAAATCATATTTTTAATTTATTTTTATTTTTATTTTAAATGTCACATTATGAAAAATAATTACAGTATGATGAAATTGATTAAGATAAGACAAGAGCTTAGTTAAAGAAATTTTCTTCCGCTTTTTCTTATAATTATAATTACGTGGAACATTGAAATATACGTACGCGTGCATACGTCTATCTGTATAATATTTTATATAATAAATTAAACCTTTATAAATCCTACGTCAAATCAGAAAATCAATTTCAAGACTGTAATCATAAATATTTGTAGTATCATTTTTATAACACGTGTTTAAAATGAGTAAAACATTTTTAACCGTTGTTTTGAATTCCTGCGTATATTTAAAAAATAACTGTTTTGTTTTATAATTTTATTAAATCATTAGCTCACAATGGCGCATAGGAGACTCGAATACCATAAATTTACTTCGATAGAATGCAACAATGAATTACGCATATTTATATTGGTCTTTACCATACGCCAGTTATATATACATATATATATATATATATATATAATGTATATGTCAGTAGAATGTACATTTGTAAGAATGCGCTAAAAAAACTTTCAAAAATTATAAAACGTTCTAAACGTGTCGAGATGTTTGTTATTGAGATGTGTCACGCGCTTTAAACGTTCTCGCGGTTACACCGATCGACATAAATCATTTCGTTTCAACAAACTAATTTACGAATTATCTGTCGAAACGAATAATGAGATGTATGTTAACTATCGAATTATTACTTTTTAACGGATGACTAATGAATAATATACGTCTCTAAATAATAAACCAAGTAATTTTGAACAACGAAGTGTACCATTTTCAATAATTATATATATTTAAAATTAAGACGCAAATCGTCTATTAAGTTTATACTTGTTTGTGTAAAATTTAAACACGCGAATTTACTACGGAAAAAAGAAAGTAACAAAGGCTTACAAGGACAAAGATCTCATAAGATGAGAGCATAATACGTATTCTGAAAAAGTGTCTAGTTCCATAGAGAACCGCAAGACATAAAATTACCTCGACACAAACGCGCGTACATTAAGCGCATACCAATGAAAGATACGAGAAACGTAGTTTAATTAATAAGAATAATCTTCGAGATTTCTATGGCTGCGAAGAAGAAATATACACAGTTTACATAACAACAGCGTGAATAACAATTTCAAACGCATACCACGCACAATCGTACGTTATGTACTATAATCACTACTACGTGCTTCATCCATCGATTTACGTCTAGCGAGTACCGATTCGAACGGAAGATCGTTCCAAACAATAGCCAAGATAACCCAGAGTTTGCGTAGATTTTTCAAAACCTCTCGCCCAATCTTACAACTGCTTCGAAAACTACTCGCCGCGATCCCGCTCGAGGTTCAGAGCACAGAAATTACAAAATTGAGAATCCAATTCCGCCGATCGAGACCCTCGAACAAAGAAGCGAGTTCTCCTTTCTTCGCGGGAAAGATTACGTACGCCGTAACCGAACGACCGCGAATTACCCGCGCAGATTACCCAGACCGAACTTCTTCCAACTTCGCGCTTCGTCTTCACCGACGTTCGAACGTTTACGAGACGAGCACCGGTTAATTCAACTTCCGTGTTCTCGCGAACGCGTTACTCCGTATTCGAGTATTCGAGTTGGCGATCGTCGGGCAAAAACTCGAGTCGAACGCGTCGCCATTAACGGAAAAGGTCTTTTCTTCTTTTTCCCCGAGAATTTTTCGCGATCCAGCGGCTGCGGTTCCTAAGAGCGTCGAGGTTCGAGTTTCGCGTCGTTCGACCTATCTCCCTCTCTATCCCTCTCTATCCCAGAGCAAACCGGGCACGGCCGATTATCCCGGAAGGTATCGAAAGTAGGTGTGGTCGAGCCGCACGCGGCCGATACCGATCGAGGTCGATCCCGTCGAGGCAGCGAGCGAACAAACGAACGCGAACGCTTACGATATAACGGAGAGACCACGCGGCTTTCCCTCTCTCTCTCTCTCTCTCTCACTCACTCCGCGTTCGCGAGTACGCGTTCGCGGAGGTGAGAAATGCACCGGCCTCTCACTTGGACGCTGTTTATCACCGAGATACACCACCTCGAGTCGACGAAAGTGTGCGTCGGTGAGAAGACGCTTCGATATTCGCTCGGGTGGAAAATCGAGGAATCGACGACTCATCGAGTTTGTTGTCTCTTCAACCGCTATTTACGCTGTTTACGCTATTTACACTCTCGCGGGCAACATCCGACCGATTCCCTGGCGGATGCGTTTTCTCCGAGTAATTCCCATCCGCGCTTACGACTTGGTGCGGAGAGCCGCAAATTGTTCTCCTTCTTCTTCTTCCCGCGGGATGAGATTTCGTTTTGCAAAACTCTCGCTCCAACTCTCGCTCCTCGAGAGCACCGCGAAAATTTCGTCGCCCTCTTGCAATCCATTGTTCGCGCGTCTCCAGTCTCGACGCGTCCTTGTTGCGCAAGCGCGTAAAGTCCGTTGCGAAATCTCGTCGACACCTGTCGCAATTGTTGTGCCGGTGGAAGCGTCGGATTTTTCGGGGACGAGATCGCGAGTCCTTTTCGCGTTATCGGCCTCGTAAATTTCATCTCGCGCGTTGTACGATTTTACGACTGGATAGTCGTTCGGTCGGCTTTTCGATACGATTCGAAAACGTTTTATTTCCGTAATTACTTGCCCCGGGTATGTATAAGGAGGGTATTTTCTACCGGTGTACAAAGATGAACGTTGTACGTGGGTAAAGTGCCTATTAAGCCCTGATTTCTACGATCGCTATTATTTTCCTCGGATATAAATATAAAGCGGTAACGGAGCCGCGGACTTTAATGGCCCTCGATACGAGCAACAGTCGTCGCAAATTTTACTCGGTCCGTTGGCGATGCAACTGTAAAAATGATAATCTCCGAATTGCGATTTCTAATTTTCTAAAAGATTTGTTTACTCGAGAATCGCGGAACGAGTATTATGGAAACTAATCCTCGTTTTAATTAGCGAGCGACTCGCGATGCAAAATTTTTCATCCTTCGAACGGTTCGGTGTATCGAAACGTTGCCTCGGACGTTTATTGAAACGTTCCGCGCAATTAAAATTTGATGGGGTATTTCTACTCGGAACGAGAGATATCTTGGAAATGTAGGTTCACGGCTTTACCTTTTGCTACTGGAAATAATCATCGGAAGAATGTGTACTCTTCTGTACGGGAGTCCAGCGGTTGCGAATACGAGCAATAATTTTCCCCCATCGTAATAAATTCCTAACACTTAATTACACATCTATCGAGAAAGCATTAAAATTATTTTCCATAAATTCTCGCGCGCTCGGTTTAACTTATGCTCCGAGTCTCGGCAAAGGTTGCTCCACATGTCCGTACTTTTTATTATTCCGGGCGCGCTCGAACGCACGCGTGACACGTAAAACACGGAGCGATGGTAAGAAAATAACGCGGACGTATTTCGTTGCGGTCGGGGACACGATGATCGAGACGCGAAGGAATACGAATATGACGAATATGACCGAGTGAACGAAACGAATCGACGTCCCCGTTGGATCGCGATTGGGTAATCGGAACGGAAACATCCTCGCGACCTCCTGGATCGAAGTAATCGAAAGGCGTCGTCGGTGGCGGTAGGATCGAGCGAAAGAGTTGCTCTTGTTCTCACGATCGAGGAGATATGGATACCGAGACGGCGGTACACGTGTTCGTTCGCGTGCGCGAAATCCTGGACCCTTTCGTCCCGAGGGGCGCGGCCGGGTCGTGAAAGCGCTTCGAGGAGGAAGAACGAGAGCGCCGGGATTTTCCGAGCTCGCGGAAAAGCACCGAGCGAAAGGGAAGGTTCCTCGAGTTCTCGGTTTGCCTATTGCGAAACTAATGCATACTCCGACTCTGGTTCGACTAATTGCCAGCGATCTTTTTGGGAGGGAAGGCGGAGGGGCGTAACGGGAATCGTTAAACCAAAGTTTAAATTTATTAGAGCGATTCGTAAAAGGCTTTCTTTAAAAACACTTAATTGATCAATTACACAATGCCTACTTTTTTTTGTCGGTCCAAGTTGCAAATGGAAAATTCGAACGCGTTAAAGATAAATGTAGTAAAATATTTGTTTTAGGGGAGTTATGAAAGCCATGCCTCGATCGTCGCGTTGTTTCATGGATCACCGACCGAATTATTTCCTTCGATCGAAACTAAGTGCACAGAAAGAAACTTTGAAAATACCTCCGTTGGATTTTCTTTAATTTACGCGTTGATGTGTCCCCGATAAATAAGAGAACGTGCGATCGATTCGTTCGATTTGAAATTTTATTTCCTAGTTAAATTCATCGATCAGCGATCGTTTTGACAAATTACAACGCGAATAACAATGTAACTTCTACATCTCCTTTATATTATTACTAATTTCAGTAAAACTAGTTACGGTAAAATTTGCGGTCAGCGAGTAAAAGTTACAAGACTTTCGGTTTCTATATCTACCCACTCATTATTCGTTTTCACCGAGTGCAATATAATTTGAAAAAACCTATCTTTATATATACTCGATTGCACCCTGTGATTCCTTTTAAATTATTAAATTTTTCTTCGGGTATTAATTACCACGTTCGGTTATTATCGATTTAGAACGAAAAAGCTATTTGAATAACGGAAATGAACCAAACGT
Organism: Dolichoris vasculosae; assembly: GCA_018907195.1. NCBI lineage: Eukaryota > Metazoa > Arthropoda > Insecta > Hymenoptera > Agaonidae > Dolichoris > Dolichoris vasculosae. Next base: position 25,003,213 of record JACCHY010000002.1, read on the forward strand.
ATAAAAGAGATGTAAATTTGCGTTTCATTCTATCAATTATCTATGAATTTTCTTTAAAAAATTAAACTAGTCCCGAAGTGAAATCAATCGCGTGAGATGAAAGTTCGATTGTTTCGAATCTTGCATATTAAATGTTATAAATAAATTTTAACCTCGTTCGTAGGTGTGATCGGCTCTTGGATAAAGATATAATTAAGCTAATTAGCTGAACGAGTTATCGATGCCTTTCCCAAACAAAATATTGAGATCATCGAATCGAAAGCGTCACTTTGTTCTCATCGGAGCATATTTCTTCAAAAAGTTCGAGATTCAGCTTTGAAACTTAAAATTAAATCGGACGATTCGAATATTCGCGTAAAAGTAAATTAGTTATTCGTGCACGGCGAAGAGAAGTTGAACGAGAATTATTAGCCTGATTTGTAAAACACGAGCGAAGAACGACAGACGCTCTACAATCTTACACGATAAACCGAGATTCGCTCGGGTCATCGATCCAATTCCAAAATCGGTAGCCTCCCGGGGATCATCGCTCACCCTCGGACGTGAGCTTCCCAGTCGCGAAGCAAGAATGTCACTCGAAGCTACGTCGAGAGAAAGGATAGGATAACGGTGCGATCGAGCGAGACGGACAGACCAAGTCCAGGTCACGAGTTTAGCTCTCGCGGCCGACGAACGGACAACGAGCGACTCAAAAACCTGAGTATCGGCGGAAAAGAAAGAACTAGAGTCGAACAGGTGGACGTTTCGCCGTTTCGCGTTTTCCTTCCTTTTCCCGCGGCAGTCCGATTAAGTGTCGCGCGATCGTAATTCGAGTCTTTGATTTTGCGTGCGACCGTTCGGATCGAATCGGACCGGACCGGACGGGAGAGGCGCTTTTGTAACCGGTTACATTCTTTTTCTTCCCTTTCTCCTACGTTTATCGATGATACATCGCTTTTTCGTCTCTCGGTTCGCGAATTTATGCCACCTTTAACGCGCAGCGTTTTTCTCCGACTTTGGAATATCACCGTCCCGTTTTTGCGATAACGATTGCACGGAAGACGAAGAGACGTTCGATTTTTAATTCAGAAATCGGATCGACGTCTCCTACGTATCGTAAATACGTTCCTACGATTCCGATAAACGGTTTCTTTTTAATTTTCAAGTCGAGCCTTCGTATTTATATATTTTAATCGATAGTTACCTAAGCCGCGGTCGAAAGCAGACACCCAATGAAAATAAATATTTTACAATTATTTTACCTAGTCACGTTAGAATCGAACACTTGCCAAGTTGCGTGGGATATTCGCAAGGTGAACCTTCGCGGATACCTGCGGTGAAAATTCTTATTTACCGAAGTCCTTCCTGCGTTTCTTTCGCGTGTCGTTACGATTGTATAAATTATAATTTTCTTACGTAAGGGCTGAGTCGAGTTATTTTATCAACGTTTTTTATTATTAATATATTTTCTAAACTTTCACGCGACGACGGCAACGTTTCCTCGGCGCCTTCGATTCGTCCGAAAAACAAGCGCTGAATTATACCAATTTTTTAGCACCCCGGATCAAAGCGATCGTTTTTTAACGACTGGTTATCTCGTCGGTTGTACCGAATGCAATGGGAAATACACGGGAGATAAATCGCGATCTCTCCAACAAAAATTTATATATATTGCCGGAGCGAATAAATCCTTTATCTTACGATTGGCTGCGTCGTTTTGAATAAGCGGAGTCAGCATCGTATTTTAATTCGATTTAATCGATCGATCCGCGTCGATACACCTCCGATACATTACACCGATAAATTAAATCTCCTTATTCTAGGGAGCATTAAATTTTGCAGCTCGGTCGCGTTTAACCCAACCGAAATTCCGTTTATCCGCGTATTCCCGAGGAATCCTTATTCGTACGCACGACTCGTTCGAAAAAAGAACGGGATCGGAGATTTGATCGAAAGGACACGACGAGAATACGGAAAACGAAAAGAACATTGAGACGCGACGTAATTTTTAACTCGGAACGTTGGTACTCGATGGTCCCGTAAGATAAAAGTCCGTTTACTCTCGCTCCCGAGTTGTACCATAAAGCAAAATATTTTGTTCTCGGTGTCCGCTTTGCATCGCACCTCGGCGAAAACCAGTTTCGGCAAAAATTTCTCGGTCGAAATTCTTACGGCCCCTACGATCGAAACCGAAAGCGCTCGAACGAATCCCCATCGTCGAATACTCCGGGCGGACCCAACTCGAAAACCGTGGTCGCATTTTCGGCTCAAACAGGTGCACCTCCGCATCGGATCTCCCCTACATCCGGTGACTTTCAATAAGGAGAAACTCGGTGAGCGCAAGCTGTTACAAAACCGAGCAACGCGTCCCCGTCGCATCGCGGTACGAATATCAGCCGCTGACTTTCGATTTTCGTTTTCGACTCTCCGATTTCCCGGCCGGAAAAACGAAGGCTCTAACGTCGCTCGAACGGAGGTTCGAACGTCGCTCGAACGTCGCTCGATGCCAAACGGACTCCCAGGATTAAAGACCGCGGGCGGAGTCCGACGGGGCGGGGAGGAAAAACGAGAAAGTACGAAGCTGCGGGATACTCGCACTGACCTCGAGGTACCAGAAAACTCACCGACGCGGGGACAACGGCCCTGAGTAGGCGGATTCGAGTCGCGCTCGTTGGTTTATTTTCGAACGAGCCGGACGAGGACCGAAACGAGAAGCGTCCGACGACTCCCGAGACACTTTTTCAATCGGTATCGTCGTTATCCTTGTAAACGAGTTACGATTTGCCTCTGGAAAATAACGAACCGGTGCTCGAACCTAAGGTCGATAAATTAATAAATGCGAACGTAACGAACACGCGTTTGAAATGCGATCGATCCATCGATTACTTTTTGCGGAGTCACGAAATTTAACGAATCTTTATTAATTATTATGCTCTAGGCCAACTACGAGCGTAGGTTTCGAGTTTGCGTTCTTGAGCCAAGTTCGTTGATCGAAGAAAGTTTGAAGAAAAAAAAAGAATAAACGGTTAGCCGGCAATACACATTGTTTTTACTTCGCGAACTCGTGAATTTAACAAAAGTCATTATCGTGGGCATAAATTTTTTCCTATAAAAAAAGTCGAAATATGTAAAGATACGTAATACTCTCGACTCGCTAAATACAATAATAAGTTACTAGTACAAATTACTAGTCGTAATTTTCTACGGGCCTTTTTTATGACTTTTTTCCCAACATACGGTAGCTAAGCTTTTACGAGAAACAACTCTGACTCCGAGACTCGAACTAAACGGTACATTTACCTAAAAGCAAGCTAAAAAAAATGATCTTCCGTTCTCGAGAACTATTTTGCTTTGGGACTGAAATGAATTTCTGATAATTAAATTTACTTCATTTTGAAAACAAGAAATTGCTATAAAAATGGAAAATAGTGCTATTTTTCCGAAAGAATAATTATCATTATTATAAATCTTTTTTAGCCTCTTAAAAACTGGTTCCATAAGACTAGTTTCGTCGAATAAACTTTTATTTCGACCGAATAAGGATTTCGAGTTTCGAAGAGGATAAAAAATAGTCGCGCGCCGGAGTAATAAATTAAGTAAATAAAATTAATGCTAACATTGATTACGAGCGAACCGGTAGATACCGATTATATACGAGTCCGATATTATCCGTCCAAACCTCCGGAGGACGGATTCGAACGAGATGGTAAATCATTGGAGAGCTGGATTCGATAACGCGGTAAATCCCCTCCGGTGGACCAACGAACCCGACCATATTTCGCGCACCTCCTCTCCCAGGAGGAGACAAGAGCGATGCCTCCGACCGATTCTAGTACCGACATCCTCGGGCGCGCGATCTGCAGTACCGATCGCACCCGGACCCACGGCTTCGATCAACGATTACTATTGGCTACTCACCATTGGCATCCGCCGAGAGGATCGCCGCTAAGGGCAGCAGCAGGAGGCGGAGCAACAGCGGCATCCTTCGAAAAGTGTCACATGGACGAGATCGTCTAGCGCTCGATGCCCGACGTCGTCCTCGATGACTCCCGGCGACTCCCAGCGGCCATCGAACCGCGCGCTTCACCTTCGCGAGGAGGAACCAAGTGCTCCGGACACGGCGCACTTAGCATCGCACGCGCGGTAAACCGGCGGCCAGGTTAGTTCGCGCGCACCTCGTCGCCTCCTGACATCGCGGTCGCAGCGAGACTGAGCCGAACCGAGGAGCAATCGTTGCTGCCTTCCCTTCACTCGCCGAGCCTCGAGTGCGCGCGCAAAGACCCCAACCCGAGCTCCGGCCCCGCGGCTATTAAGGTCGAGCCGAGCGAGCGCCTTTCGGATGGGCCCCGAGTCGAGGAATTTATACGGCGATTCAAGGCGAGCGCCGAGGATTCCCCGACGTCCGCGAATCAGCCCCTAAATTTTATAACGTCGACGTTCGTAACCTGAGTTATCACCGTGACTCCCTTAACGTCCGTTCCGTTCTGTCCATTGTACTGTACTTGGTTACAAATTGCTCGGACGCCTCGTCTTTTCGAAAGGGATAGCGTCGATTCGTTCGTCCGAGACGTAATTAAAGATACGCATCGAGGAAAAAGTTTGAAAAAAGTTTAACGATTTGGAACATTCTGGTTTAAAGTTTGAAAGAGAAAGGTATCACGGATAATTGAATTAACTCTAAGTTATATCAAACGAGTTTCATCCGAGAAATTACCTTTGGCAATTTCATTTTTATGCACGCTCGAGTGAAATATGTAGACTACGGTTATAATATAGAAATCGAAACTGTACGAGAACGAAGAGTTTCCTATAATAACAAATTGAAAAGTTAATTATTCAAATGTAATCGCCGCGATTTCTGCTCGAGTCTCGAGTCGTAAATATTCTGATATAATACTTGCTACAATAACTTGGAACTTATTCGACTGTTCAAACTCTATTTCTCCGTGGAACGATCGAATACAATTTACCGGAGATGTTTTTTTTTTACCCCGAGTCGAACAGCGAACGAATAAAAGCGAAACGACAGCCACGCGAATAATATATATATTTGAGGAAAAACGTTGCTTCGAGTCCTTTCGATATTTCAAAGTAGTAAGCTCCGTATTTTATTAACGCGGATCGACGTTCGACTCTTTAACCGAGTTTCCAATCGATTCCAAATAACGCGGACGCAACCATCCGTTCAACGAGCGCGTACGCAAAAATATGATACATAATACGATGTAACCGACCAAGGAGACGACCTCGTCCCTTATCAACCCTCATCGATGATTTCGGTTCACCCGCGTCGACTCCCGATCGAGCCATTACTTATCATTTTCGACGCGGTGAACGTGCAATTTCATCCCGACAGGCTCTAAATTGGTTGCTCCACCCGAGCACTCGAACGATCTTTCGGACGCTAAATGATACGTTCGCGCTCGATTATCCCGCGAGCGTAACGGTGACGGTGAAACGCCGGCGCCGAGTTACCCAGCACCGCTGACGCATAACGAACGACTCGATACGATTACTCGATGTTTAAGAGAGCGATACGAGCGATACGAGCAATACGAGCCTCGGGATCGACGCGTTGCGGAAGTGGAACGACCTCCTCGAATTCAACGAGAGTTTTCACCGGTGCTTCGATACTTACGGAGGAGGCGGAGGAGGAGGAGGAAAAAAAAACGAGCCGGGACCGACTAAAAAGTGTTGGTCAGTGGTTGTCGTTTGACACTCGAGATCTCTCCTTGTACCTCGAGTAAGGTGTTATAGTCTCGAATTACCGTTAGCATCCTCATCTTCCTCCTCCTCCTCCTCTTCCTTCCCCTCCTCTACCACAATTGTCGCACGCGTCCCGGACTCTCGTCTCTCTTCCGGATCGATACGCGGGCTACGAAGAGTCCATCCCCCGTCTCGCAGCCGCTCCTCCTCCGGGATCTCCCTTACCAACCGCCGGCAACCTCGGCTCGGTGGCGCCCGGAGGTAAGCTCTCCATCCTGGCGGCGTCGGCGAGGGCGCGCAAGCTCGGAAGGAGGCGAGAAGGAGAGAAGACGGGTCGCCGTGGCAGAGGAGGCGCCGATCGCGGCCGAGTCTACGTCGTCGAGGTGGAGAGCGACGCCTTGGACTCTCGGAGGGTCGCGTCTAAACGCGTCGTCCAACCGCGGGTGGAGGACAGTGTGATGCCCGAGCGAAGACACGGGTCGACATCTAGAAGTAGGGAAGCCGAGGACGGCGGCAAGGGACGAGCTTACTCGGTTCTCGGTCGGGCAGTTTCTACTTAAGGGTGACGATCACCGCCGGCCTTTTTCTACTGAGCGCGGGATGTCGTCGGCACCGAAGCGACGTCGGCAACGCTCCGACTCCTGGACGGCCGAGGCGCCGCGACGTCGATCGGACCTCGACGGCTTCGCGCATCGGTGAGTTTTTTTTCGCATCTGGTTGTTTACCTCCGATGTTTCGTCTCTTCCTCCCTCCTCTTTTCCAGCTCCCTGCGTCAGTTCCTCTTTGGGGGGGAAGGGCGCAGTTCTCGTTGCGCACGTAACTCCTCGACGAACGGATCAACCGCGAAGGGGACTTTTCCCCCTTGTGTCGCTAGCCGATCGGATAAGCCGAGTCGCCGAGTCAGTCGCTCGAGCTTCGCGGGAATCCGAGTGATTCTCTTCCGGGAGCTTCGGACCTTCGGTCGCGTTTAATCCGCGGAGCGTGGGAAAGATTCGCGAGTGGTTCGCTTCGTCGAGGATGACGAGATAACGCGAGTACACTTTCGTTCGTCTCGTTTATTTCAGGTAAATGGAGCTAGCGATTGGAGGATTGTTTTGGCCGTAGAGATGGCCGAGGGTGGGGATAGTCCGAAATCCAGCGGAGACAATCAAATTTCCCATAATCAAATGGACGTTAACGAATGCCTTGGTAGTTGGCTTACGTACTTGCAGGTATGTTTTCTTTGTGTGTTATACGCTAACGTTTTACGTAAATAACTGTCCTATCTGTCGAGAATTATCGTCGACGGATACTTTCACTTATGTATCTACGACTAATCGATACTAATTAAGCAATCAAACTCTGTATCCTATTATAAGAATCGACGAACTTTTCCTTTGTTCGCACCTTTTTCGATCGGAACGACGCTTAGTTTTTATCGATTAAATTTATCGGTTAAATTCAATAATTTAACGATCGTCCATCGATGTATCGACTATTGAAAAAAAATATTCAAGGTTTTTACAAAACCTATTCAAAAGTGAAATATACTCGGAAAGTATTTTTTGCCAATTGGAAAATCTTGCCTTGGAAATAATTTATCGATCCAATTTGTAAGGTGATTTTTTTAACCAAAAACTTGCTTATATTTTTCTCCGTGTCTTGCGAAATTTTGAAATAAAACAATTGCTCGATATAATCTTTTACAAGAAATTATTAATTTATTCGATTAACTATTGCCGTACAAATCGATACAGTTTCGTTGCAAAAATAATTCCATTGTGCGAATTAAAAGTAATAAACATCGCGATAAATATTATAAAAATGCATAATTTGCGGCGCAACGTTGATTCTTCATCAATATCGATAAAGACTCAATTTTGTAAGCTCTCATCGTGACAAAGGCGGAAAATAAGTATATTGCGATTATTTCGTTTTATAGTTAAACGTTTTATCAATCTTAGTATCGAATAATATCTTAATTCCATTCTCGTCTCGTACAATAAAAATATACATAAATTTCGGTAAATACTTTCTGTATTTATAATCTTCGTTACACCTTGTAAAATAATCTTTTTCTTTCCGGTCGATCATAATTTTCATCACCGTACGAAAAAATCGATACTTTATAAAAAATGTTCCATTCGAACTTTCGGCGTGTTAATTGACGCGATTGAAAAAAGTTTTGTCGAAAAAAAAACGAAATACATATTCGTCGACGAACGATAACAACGAGTACATCGACGATCGATTTAAAGAAAAACACGAATTCCGCACGAATAATCGAAACGTTATCTCTGTAACGCAAAGGTTTGCTTCCATTGTAACAGATGTTGAATGGACTATGTTCGGCTGGTACGAAGTTAGCATTGTCCTTGCAGGCGCTCTTATCGGTCCACGATACCATGGCTCAGTGCAGGGTTACGAGTCAGTGTTTGGAAGGATGGGAGGAGTTAACGAGGGCGACCAACGTTGCCAGTCACACCGTCAAGAAACACGTTGTCACTGCGATGAAGGACTACGAAATTCTCGACAATGACGGAGAGAAGCACGTAAGATTTATTTATCGATCCATCGACCTTCGGTTGCGTTTCGGAGGTAACCACTTTAATTCCAGAATGATAAGCGGCGGTTGTTTTTTTCTTTCTCTTCGCAGGACATTCTTCGAGACAATTTGCTGACCTTCATAAATCTCCAGTACCAGTTTTGCGTTGCATGTTGCAAATGTTTGGGTGAGTTTACCAACGATAACTCATCAAGTTATGCGAAGGCGTTTTCGAAAGCCCTTAATTCTCGAACCAAAGTCGTAAATACGAATGGTTATCGCGGTGGTATCGATCCGATCCGCTCGTTCGAGCGGCTTTGAAATTCCGAGCTTGAAATACCCACCGACCTCTACGAAAATTTCAGGAAGCATGGCCGAATGCTCTTGCTCCCAAGATGGCAGCGAGTGCGACATCGCGGCGCTCCAGCGGTGCTTCGAGCGACTCTACAGTTCACCACCTCCGGTGTCGTCCGCGTCGACTCACCAACCCTCGCAACCCGGGAGTCACAGGTCGCCCCTGCCGTACTCGTTGTTCCCTCTGCAGGTACGTAACCAACCAACCAATCCACCAACCAATCCACCAACCAATCCACCAACCAACCCCCAGTCCTGAAAACCACCAATCTTGCGAATCGTGGCCTCAAGGTCCAGAGAAGGTGGTCCGAGACGGCGGCGGCGGATATGTTCGGTGGCGAGTCGTCGGAGCAAACGGTGCGTCGATGGTCGATGCCCTGGGACTGTCGACACGTGACCGAGTGGCCGAGGCAGGAGGCCAGGGCGAGGCTGAGGGTGCCGCTTAGGGACCGGAGCAGATCCGCGACTCCGGACTCGTTCTGGAAATCGGCGATGGCCAGTCAGGATGGACTGCGCGAAGCCATTCAGTTGCTGTCCTGTAAACCAGGTGAGTCCTTCGAGGCGTGGCTCTTCCCTCGCTGGTTTTAACGGGTGTTTCAACGTTCGCTCTCGCAGGCGTCAGAATATCGAACCAGCACACGGCGTACGGAGGCCAACACGTCCCGGGTGTCACTTTGACCACGTGCAGCTACGAAACCATCGGCTACGAGTCGTCCGTCTGGCCCGACTCGAGGACCGTCCATTCCTCGCGTTGCTGGCCACACGATTCGCACTCGAGCGATCACTCGGATCATTCCGGTGGGTAATTTTATCTCTTAACCTCGAGTACTTAAGTCTTACCTCGGGTGCTTATGGGACCCTTGTTTTTGATCGTAGGACCACGCGATAGCGACCACAGCCTCCACAGCGGTGAGCATCGAGATTCCGGTAAGCGTATCAATCGTTCCTTTTCTTTCCTTTTCTTTCCTTTTCTTTCCGATGCGAAAGTTCGTTGCAGCGGTCTTTTCTCTGTTTGTAGAGCAAAGCGGGGGTAGCGGTAGTATACACGGGGACAGTAAGGACAGTGTCCACTCCCACAGTGATTACAGTTATCACAGAGAATCCGATCCCGGTACGAATTTAGACTCGATTAGATCTAGAATTGCGTTGGTTTTGCTCATCGATATCGAAGGATAAATGCGTAACTTGTGAATTGTTTCAGGCGTAGTGGAATTACTCTCGTCGCGGAAAAACAGTTCATCCACGGATTCGTGCATCTCGGCTCACAGTCGATCCGGTTCCGAAAGCGCAGCCGGTGCGGGGGTAAGTTGGTTATCATCCACTGAACGAATTCACGGGTACTGAAGTAGTGCGCGGATGTTTTCAGGAATCGGTTAGATCGAATCTGTATTCCATGTGGACCGGCAACGATTTGCATTTCATAAAGTTACCTGAAAACAATGAAATTCAAGATGATTCCACGATCTGATGGACGAAACGGGGATCGACGTTACTTTTGAAGAAACACCAAAGAAGCTTAGCGAACGATTTCGAAGGACTTCGTTCGAAAGGGTCGCCTAAATTTATCGAAAAACCAATCGACAACGTACAGTTTTTATTATTTTATCCATTTTAATGATACATCGTCTAAAAAAAATATTTTAAAATTTATCTTTAACGATCGCACACCTGCGTAGATGTAAATCTTATACAACTGCCAAAACATTCTGATAGAATTTAAGACAATGTATAGATACCGCAATAATTGATGAATGTACATGGATATAGTATTTGATGTATATTTATGTTTTCGTATACAAAAATATCAATAAACCAATTTAAAATAATGCTGTTGTTTACATAGATATAAGGAATTCAATATGTCATGGCAATATGTTTATATGTACAATTTTTCCGTATGGCACAATACAATAATCGATACAGCAAGTTTATCTAAAATAAACTTATGAGTATTCCTTAAACTACTAAATTAATTCGAATTAATTAACTTACTAATACTATGACACACGTGCACAAATTTCACTTAAGCTAACGTCCTATTCCAATACATGATTATCTAGATAAAAAATTTGTCGTTAATATCTAACGCATGGACGGCGTTCTACGTAAATTTTTAACAAATCGAATCGGTAATCCTTATCGCGCGTCATCATACATCGATAAGGACCGCTCGATTTAAAATTTTAAAAGCACAACGATCGATCACGCGGGATGAGAGAGAGAGAGTTTTGATTATTTTCGATATTCGTGGCTTCTGGATAAAACGTGACTAGAAAAAGCTTCCGCCGTTAAAAAAAATGTTACAGACTCCTTGTGGGGTGAGAGGGAGGAGGGAGGAGGTGTAGGGGGGAGGAGAGGGGAATTTGTCCCGTTGGTAAATAACTCGATGCCGTTAAGCTAAAAATTACTAAAAGATGGACGCGTGAACGAAGGAAGGAGAGCGGAAGAAGAGAAGACGAGCATCGATGGAATCTGTCACTTTGATTAAAAGCGCGAAGCTTCATTTCCCGTCAGATGTCTTGGCTCAATCCACCTCGTCCTCGGTGAGCTCGTCCTCCTCCTGCCCGTAATCGTCGTACTGATCCTTGACGTCCTCCTCCTTGTCCAGAGGGCAGTGCAAGCACCTCGACTCGTTGATTCCGTAATTGATGCAAGTGTCTCCGACGCATTCGCAGCATCCGTCGTGGAACCATCGGTAGCTCGTCGCTCCCATACTCTGACAGGCCTGTCGGCACTTGTTCCACGAGTTGCACTGAGCCATGTAAGCCACTGTGCAGTTCACCGTCATCACGTTGGGCTTGAGCGAATAATTCTTCTCTCCCTCGACGCTTTCTGAAACTCATCGTCGAGCAAAGCTCTACTAAAGGCGGAGACAGCGATGCTATTGTCTTATGATTGATGGTTCGCGGAGGGAGTAAACAAAGAGCTTATTCAGAGCCGGTAATTGGAGTTACTCATTCGTCTCCTCCACGAGATTCTCGTAATTACCGTGTTTTTCGTATTTACTATTTTCCAGTTTACTTTGTTCGGCGCGCGGGTAAAAATCGCGAGACGACTGCATTTATCGGCGATACATCGATTTTGAAGATTCGAGAGGAAATTACGACGCGAAACGATCGTTAAATAATAATTAAGGCGGTTATTGCATTTATCGGCTTTTCTTTCTTCCTTACAAATCGAGAGCAACCATTTTACCTTAAAACAACCAAATTCCCTTTGAAAATAATAAATTTTGGATTAAACGAGTGAGAGAAAGAGAGAGAGAGTGAGTAACTCCATCGATTTAATTTAAGTGCAAAAAATTACGATATTTATCGAACGAACGTTTCGTATAATCGTATCGTTACATCTTTCGTTAAAAAATAATAATTTTTCTCGTTTGATACAAGTAATTTTCATACCGGAAATCACAATTAATAAAGCTATAAAACGAAATATTCAAATTGCTGGTATTACAATGACTCAAATTTTTACGAATGTCGCCTTAACTTTACGCGCTCTTTAAACGACAAGTGTCGCGTAAGTAAGGAGCAAAGCTTTTAAATTTATTCCATCGATATTATCCATCGCGACTCAAGAACGAATAATTTTACCCGTTTCGCTTCCCTTCGAATACTAAAAGTTCGATTTACCCAAGTTTCAAACAATACTTAATTCCGGTTGGTAGACGATGTAATTTTAAAAATCTTTAAATCTATCTTTATTCTATTTTAAGTTTATTATAAGTGCAGCCGCGTTCGCGCACACGTATTTATCAATAAGTTCGGAATCCACCGAGAGGAATAATTGGGTAATACCATAATTTTAGCATTCGTAGAAATTCGAGCGACCGAAAGTAAAGCGTTCGGCAAAGACGACTCGAAAATAATTATAGGCCATTGTGTGTCATTGCTCAGTGGCTATTTAACTTTAAAGCGTATTTAACAAACACGACGAGTTCTCGACGAATTTTTTGCGTTTTCTTTTTTTCCTTATTTTCTCCCGCCGCCACCGCCGCCACCGCCGCCGCCGCCGCCAATGCAACGAGCGAGCGGCTTACGTAAAACACGAATCGAAACAAAAATAGAAGCAACGCAACTTTGTTCTTCTCGCTCGAGAATCGTTCGCAACCTACGGCAATGAAAGACCGAAAGACCCGAGGATAAATTCCATGGAGAGTCGATATTATTGGCCTCGTTGGATAGGACTACTTACGCATGTGGTACTTGATTTCCTTTTCCTGGTTCGGCGCGAACAGAGTGATGTCAAAATCGACCGGATAGGTGAAAGTGAGCCATCTTTCGTGGGCGTCGGGTTCGGCGGTGAGGGCCTGAAAAAGCCCGGGTACGGGTTCGTTGAAGTCCTCGACGTGGGACTTCTTGCTGAGCGGGTTGTCGGTGACGTTGGGCTTCGGGCAAAGATCTGCAACGCGTCGATCATTCAACGATCGTTTTAATTACGCAACCGAACGCCTCGACTACGCGAGAGTCTCGGCGTCTTTGGCGCAGTTAAAAACGCGCTTTTTTCCCGGGACGTACCTACGCAGGAGCAGCACTCGTCGTAGAGGTATGAGAGGCAGGAGAAGCACTCCTTGCAGCAGGTGCAGGTGACCAGGTCGCACTTGCAGCTCTGGGTGAGCATACACTTGCTGACGACGCTCGCGCAGATGGCCTCGTTGCAGGCGTAGCTCCAGGTGGCGGTGAGGAGGAGGGAGAGGACCGCGGTCAGGACCGGACCCGCGGACACCGCCATTTCCTCCTGCAACATCGTAACCTTCGTAATCGCGTCCGGAGCAACGCTAAGGAGGCAACGCCGAGACCCGAGACGTGACGCAACCTTAACGTGAACGGCTTCGAGTACCAAACGAGTACTAACCTAAACGTACGCTCGCGGATAGCGTCGCTTTTTGTACTTTTCCTCGCCTTTTGCCTTTTCCCCCCCACGACGCAGCATTCCGTTTGATATTATCGACGCGACGAGGATCGAGGAAAAAAAAAAGGTCTCGGTTCTCGTCGCTGCGCGGAGGTCTATCGGCGAAGGCTAACTAGAGACGGAGAGAGAGAGACGAGAGAGAGACGAGAGAGAGAATAAACGCGCGTCTCGATTAATTCGCGATCATCGGAAACGATTGGAGGATAATTGCATTTGGCGGAGTTGATTGTAGCTCGTAATGGCAACGCTCTCTCTCCTCTCTCTCTCTCCTCTCTCTCCGACTCGCCAATTAAGCCGCTTCTAATATACCCGCGTCCCACGGTATTTCAAGCGCATTGTTATCGGAATGGGATTCGAGTGGAAGGGGTAAGGGCGCGATCCTTCGCGGACGAAAACTTGGACCTACTTTCGGCGGATGTTCCTTTCGTTCCTACGTTTTTTAATCGTGCGAGGTCCGCGTGGGAAATCCGAGCGACCGATCAAAGGACTTATCCGACGCGCGCCCTTTAATTAATCAATTTCGAACGCGCGTTTACTTTGGTACTTTATTCGCGTCCGTGCAATAATCGTATAAGCGCTCGCGGTTTATCGTTCACACGGATATTATTAATCGAAGACGCCAGACTCGTAAAACGTAAATTAAAAATCCGTTGGAAATTCGTAACGATTCGATCGTGATATTTTTAATTTTCTTTTCGTTGGTTCGTAAATCGATATTTCGCTCGAATAAACGAACGATCGAACGGAATCGAATCTCGGTAATATTATTAAAACACGGTACGGTCGTAATAAGTTTAGATTTTAGAGTGGATCGTAAGAAACTTCTTTCGAAACGTCTCGCGAGTTCGATTACTTTTCCAAGGTTTCTAAAAAGTCGCCGAGGCTATTTTAAAACGGTCGCTCGTTGTACGTACCAGATATTTAAATTACGGTGTCGATAAAAAACGAAGCCAACGACGTTAAATATCTCGATTAAATTTTCATTTGGCGAACTCGCGCGATCGGAACGCGATCGACCGGAGAGGATCGACGAGCCTCTAAGGTTATTTCAAGATTTACCGGAACCGTCCGGCAAAACAAATATCCGAGGAAACCTCGATCGAATAATCGCGCCTTTTAACCGGTTCTCTCGTTTACTTTCTAATATACGAGAGAAATGTGCAGCAGGAAACCGCGGCAGCTTCTAACGGTCGCGACGGCGTTACGCGGAATAATAAAATACACGAGTGGAAGGCTCGGAAACGTAAGCTTTCGAGAATTCTCGGCACCGGGAAAGCCCGAACCTCGGAAAACGAAGAAGCGAACCGAAGACCGAAGAAGGTTCGCGGTCGCGTCCGTCCGTAAACGTTATCGCGGCCTATCCTCGCTCGCATACCGGGGGCAGACGGCGGGGCCTCGAGGGCCCCTTCCTCCTCAGGTATGTCGAGAGCTCTCGGCGAGTCGGAGCCAGATCCGAAAATTACGCTCTCGTCGGACTTTCGTAGAACTTCAGGTAGGTCCCCGCGTAAGAGAAGGAGGCTGGGGGAGAAGTAGACCCGTGACTAAACGGAGAAATATGTCGAGCTCTCGCGGGGGTCGTATCCGGGGCGAAACACGTGCGGAGGATACGCACCTGTTGGTCTTTCTCTCTCGTTCTCTCGCTCTCTGTCTCGTTCTCGGTCCTTGGTCTCCGTTTCCTTGGTTTCTCGGGCGGATTCCCTCTTGGTCTCGAGGACGACGACGGACTACGGACGTCGGACTACGGACGACGGACGACGGGCGACTCGCGCTTCCAGGAGACGGCGCGCGTCTCGTCAACGCTGCTGCGCGACAAGGCGCGATCGTGTGGGCGAAGTCGGTGTGCGCAGTGGAGCGCGTGACATCGCGCTCTCCTCGGGGTCTACGTAAGAGCGCGGACGAGCCGGATCGAGGTGCGGCGCCTATTCGACTGAATTAAGGAAGAGAGCCGAGGACCGCCGTCGGGAGGAAAAGACGCGGCGGCGGCGCTTCGGAGTCGAGTCGGAGAGGGGGGACGACTGGTTTTCGAATTTTTTCGACTTTTTGCCTTACCTGTCCCTCGAGCGGCGCTCCTACGTCTCTCTCTCTCTCTCTCTCTCTCTCTCTCTCGGTTGCGCACGCCGACCTCCGCTGTGGCTTTTTCTTGCGTCTCCTGCGGCCCCTTCGTCTTCCGTTCCCCTCTGGCTCTCGTTCACCTGCGCACGGCTCCTCCTCGGATACAGAATGCCATTCCCCGGCCGGGAGATCGACACGGACTGATCCGCCTGTGATATCTCGGAGATTGTCTTAGCGCGCGCTCGAAGACGACTCCATTATGGAGAACGGAGAAATGAACGGCGTCTCGCGATGGACGACGAGGACGAGACGTCGGCGGCGGTGCAACCACCCACCGCTGAGAACGAGAGTCGTTTAAACGTTTACGGGCTTCCGCTCCTCTCCGTCGCAAAAAACTCCCGGGAGTCGACGACGCGTCATTTTACATTTGTCTCTCGGCTCTCGGCGCTTTCATCTTATCCCCCGTCCAATTAGTCCCGGCGGCGATGAAATACGTAGAGCTCGAGAGACCGCGGAAAGCGCGGTAAGTCAAATTCCCGATGTAATTCGACAATTTGACTTATCCGGCGTCTCCGTCGTGCAACGGAGCGCCGCACTTAAGTGCACGTAAGACCGATCGAGAGTAACGAGAGGAACGAATACGCTTTTACGACCGATCCCCTTGACCATAATACCGATAATTTCGCCCGAGAACGAGGGAAGGGTATTCGCGAGCCCGTTAAACGAAAGTTCGATCCGAGGGGAGGGAGAAGTCGAAGATGGGTCGCCCAGATAGTCCGAGACCTCTCGAGTATAGCGCCAGGACCTCCCCAAAGCGCCGGAACGCGCCGGAACGCGCCGGAACGATGCACAGGTATACGATTCCTAATGACCGAAGCGCCCGAGGCCGAACGAACCAACGAACGACGTCGTAACGAGGCTCGAGACTCGGGTTTTTCTTTCCCGATCTTCCTTGTCTCCCTCTCCCTCTCCCTCTTTCTCTTCGCTCGGACGAGATCGAAAACTACGAAAACTAACGAGTTGCTCTCTTTTCGGAGGTATCGAGCGCCGGACTCGGACACGAACAGACTGGAAAACTAATTTTATTGAAAATTTACTGGTGCTTTCTCGAACGTCGACGAACGAGCTCCGAGAAAGCTTGTCGGCGATCCAAGGCCGTGGGTTTTCCGTGTTTCCCTCGGATCGATAGCCCGAGTTTGTCCCGCTCTTTTTCCCAAGCGCGCAATCATTTATTTATTTATTTATTTATTTATTTATTTATTTATTGAGTTCTTGGTTATCGTTTAGCGATATCGGACGCTTGAAACACGACGCGTTTATCGCTCGCTTTTTTCCACCGATAGCATTTTTCCTCGCTCGAGAAATTTTCCACGAGCGCCGGGATTTACCGAGAGTCGAGTCCTCGTCGGTAATCGGTGCGTCCGATTATCGCGACTCGAGCGATTGGAAAGGACAAGACCGAGGCGCCATCTTACGTCGGACTTTTCTTGGTCATCGGCTGGAGAAACTATCGAAGAGTTTCCGATCTGAAGCGACGAGAGATTCCAGGGACGTTCCGGACACCGACGACACCGCGTTTGATTTCAGCAGACCATTTCGACTCGTATTTTACAAGATTGACGTACGGGCACGGATTCTACTCCCCCCTCCCCCTCTCGACCCCCCGCCTGTGCCCGCACAAATGGAACAAGCTTACGTGTGGTATTAGTCCGAACGCGATAAATTTAAAAGAGGGGCAACCGAGAGGGACACGTATTCTTCTCTCGACTTGGAAAGGTGAAACGAGCCTTGCTTTTTTCTTTATCCTTTACGTGGCTTTTCCCGATAAGCACCTGTATTCTCATGATTTCCAACGATAAGCGTAAGTGCGGTCGGTGATCACGTTTGTGCCAACTTTTGCGATCGTTGCCAATTAATTGTTTTACGGTGCCATTTTACATCGGAAATTAACGATAAAACGTTTATATATTGGTGTACGTGCATACTTCTGTTTTTATTTCTTCGATTGTTTTGTTGTACCTTTTCTCGCGTATTTTATCGCTTCGACGAATTTTATCGCTTTCGCAATGGTTATTTATCGATATAGATATCGTTTATGAATAACTTTCTAACTTACGGAATTGTAACGAATTTTTATAATTGTGTGAAAGTTAATTATTGATACGAAAGCAATACTCGACAGCGTTATCTTATCGATTGCTCCTACTGTTTTCCTCATCGTAGGGAAATTACTTGTTTTTATAATAATCAAACTTTTATACTTGTTTTTTTAGATTGCGGAATTTCGTTCTCTCGAGTGTATTGCTAATGTATACAAAACAATTAGAAAGTTATAGTTACCGTGGGATAATATTAACTCTTAACTTTTCTTTTACAGAAAAATGAAGGTCTTTTTCATCGCATTAATTGCAATTCTAATAATACAAAAATGCATCGCTCCACCCGTTACAAAAAAGGAAAAAGAAGAAAAGGAAAATGAAGTCGAGGAAAAGGAAGAACTGGTACGAACGATTACTTTGTATTTACCGTATCGTATAAACAAACGTGTTTCTTTAATAAACTTTATTTTGCTTCAGCCGGACGATGTGGAATATCGTAGATATCTAGAAGAAGTTATATACGCTCTGGAAAGTGATCCCGAGTTTCGAGAAAAATTAGAAAAAGCTAACGAAACCGATATTCGTGTGAGTAATTTTGTATTTGATAAAAAAAGCTTTGAACGGATGAAAATTTTTTAACAATCTTTACTCTTTGAAGAATGGAAAAATTGCGGATGAATTAGAATACGTAAGTCATAAGGTTAGAACAAAACTAGATGAATTGAAAAGAGCCGAGCTCGAAAGACTGAGGCATTTAGCTGTTAGAGAATACGAACTGGAGAAAGGTCTCGATCCGACCCACTTAAAAATTGGGGAGCACGTGGATCATACCAATCCTCATACGTTTGAAATACGAGACTTAAAACAATTGATCGCCAAGGTTAATCGAAACAATATCCTGTAAAGTACGCGTCGATGATATTTTTTCTTTTTTATAATTAAATGTGTATTTTGCAGACGACGAAAGACTTGGACGAAGCGGATAAAAGAAGAAGGGAAGAATTTAAAGAGTACGAAATGAATAAAAAGTTCGAGCAAGAAAATAAGATGAAAAGTAATAAATTTAAAATATTCGTGTATTTTTAAGCTTATTTTAAATTTATGTTTAATTTTACGTTATAAAAAACTCTTTTTAGATATGAATACCGAAGAAAAACAGAAATTTGAACACGAACTTCAAGATTTAGAAAAGAAACACAAAGATCACGAACCGGTAAATTTTTATTTGAGCTAACGATTAAAATGTCCGCGTGCCTGATTACGATTTTAATGCTTTTGCTAATTATTAGCTGCACCATCCTGGTAGCAAAAAGCAGTTGGAAGAAGTGTGGAAGAAACAAGACCACATGGAATACCAACAATTCGATCCTAGAACTTTCTTCTTTTTACACGGTACTTATTTAAGTTATACGAAAATAGTTTTATCGACGTTTAAATTAATTTCGTTATCGTTATTTGGTAGACTTGGACGGTAACGGAGTTTGGGATCAAAACGAACTTAAAACGCTCTTCCTTAAGGAATTAGACAAACTTTACGCCGAAGGACATCCCGAAGATGACCTCGTTGAAAGGGCTGAGGAATTGGAAAGAATGAGGGAACACGTGATAAGAGAGGCGGATCTTAACAAAGATGGTCTTATCAGGTAAGTCGAGTAATGATTGTTATTGAATTTGGATAAGCACAAAGGAAAATATAAGAAAATTTCTTGCAGCTACGAAGAATTCTTAACCGAATCTAAAAAAGCTGAGTTTGAAAAAGACCCCGGATGGGAACCACTCGACGAGCAACAGTTGTACTCTGAACAGGAATACGAAGAATACAAGAGACAAAAGGCTAAGGAAATTGAAAAAGCTATTTCTCAAGGAATGGTAAGATAACGTTGTAGGATTCTTAGAAAGTAATTTGTTGCTCCCGCGAGCAAGCATGGTTTTAATTTCCAGTACTTAAAACTCTCTTCGAGTACTTTGAGTTGTTTCTCTTAATTGATCTACGAGTATATCTATTTAAAAAAACCGCATGCATATAAAAGAACTTTTATTGTAAATGATAGCGTTGATTTTTGTAATTAGAGCGATTAACCAGTTGCTTGTACATTGTTTTTTGCTAGTTGCAAGAGAATCATCCTGCTGGTCAACCGCAGGCTGGACATCAGCAGGTGAGAAACAGTAGAATTAATTCAATATTACAAAGTATAGGTAGTACTTTTCTCGTTTTCGAAAGTTCTTTTAGAAACGGTCTCACGTGTGTTTATTAAAGTAGATGCTTGAAAAAAGTAAAAGCTCCAACAACGCGAGCAAAATTAACGGTTTGACAATATTTCAGTTCCCATCGCATCCCAATCAAATTCATCCCGACTACGTGCAACAACCGCCGCCGTATCAGCAACAACAACAACAGCACTATCCTCAACAAGGCCAATACGTAAATCAGATGCCGCAACAACCTGGACAATATAACCAGATGCCTCCGCAACCAGGTCAATACATGAACCATCCACCGCCGCCGAACGTCCAGTACAATAATCAGATGCCACCTCAGCAAGGACAATTCGCGAACCAAGTTCCCCATCAGCAACAGCAACAAGTTCCACCCAACAATATAAATCAAGTACCGCAGCATCAAAATTATCCTCCGCCGAATCAGCAGATGCCACCTCAGCATCAATTCCAACAGCCTCCGGTCATACAAAACCCCAATCAACAGATTCACCAAGAAAAGCAGCAGCAACAGCAGCAACAGCATCAACAGCAGCAACAGCAACAACAGCAACAACAGCAACAACAGCAACACGTAGAAACTAACAACGTGAATCAAGTTCCTCAAAATATTCATCCAAATTCGATACCGCGTCAAGTTACCGGCGACACGGCGCATTTGTCAAATCAACAACAAGCACCGGTAGGAACTGGTCAACAAAATCAACACAATACTCAAAATCAAATTCCTCAACAAACGCATGAACAAGTACCTTCCTTGAACAATGCTCAGGGCCATTGAGATGTAGCCAAAGTTGTTAAGACGTAATTATTGTAACGTGAAAATAAAAAAAAGTGGTACAAGAAAGACTTTCGATGTTTATTTTAGAAGATTCTAGATTTCACTGTTTGATACATGAATTTATTTGAATAAAAAAAAGAGAAAATAATGAAAAAAAAAACAAAAGTAGTTTCGACCGCGATTAAAAATTTGATTTTTCATCGTTTAATACTCGAAATTTCGAAAAAAAATATATAAATATTATAAGAATGCATATCATAAAAATTGACGATTGCCAAATATAAATAAAATTTAATTTGACAAAAAAAAATGTGATCGTTTCGTATATTTTTGTACCTTTCGCATACATCCGATTCATATAAATATAAATATATTATTTACTCGTCGACTCAACGCAACACAGACGCAAGAAGGACAAGAGGGATAAGAATGAAAAATGAAAAGCAGATTTATATTTTTTATATTTATTATTATTGCATATTGTTTACGTTAGTATATTACTTAGGTATACGTGCCAAGTAGCAACTTAAATGTATGATTGCGTGATTCTGTTTGTTCCTCGGTAGGTAGGGTAATGTACGCTTACTCCGTATTATATATAGGGTGTATTTATAGGTATAGTATAGTTTTTTTCGGTAAAACGTCACCTTAAGAGCTATTCGGTACAATAAATAAAAAGAATCAACGGATGGCGGCTTTCTATAAAATATCCAACTTCTGTTTGTTTTTACTTTTAAGTCTTTTAGAACTTTTCCGTCTCGATTTCGCTTTTAATTATACCCTCCTTATTGTTCTAGGCGACAGAATCAAGTATGTTTATTTATTTTTTTTGTTTTTGTTTTATTTAAAGTTCTTACTCGTTTACTAATCTAAGCCTTGATGACGCTTGCTTAACGTTCAATTATTAAATAACAAATTGGTCTAGCTAAACAAAGAGGATTCGTATTCTCTTGTCGATCTGTGAAAATTACTACAAAATTATACAATAATGAATCTTATACGGCAACGGAAAACAGGAACGAATTTAAAATAAAAAGCCATATGGGTCTTTGGACTGACATTCTTATAATTGACAATTTTATACCACCGTATTCATATAATAATAAGTAAACGTTGTATTATCGAAAAATGATAAACGTGGAACGTGAAACCCATACGTAAAATCACGCCTGTTTTCCTTCACAATGAATTATTATTCTCGAGCTATGTGATATCGTAACGGCCGCTAATTGGCTTGTCGAGAAGAAGAAGAAGAAGAAAAAGAAGAAAGAAGAAGAAGAAGAAGAAGAAGAAGAAAAAAAAAAAAAGAATGATTTATGTATTTTTATACAGGAAAAAAATTATTTGGCTTAAAAAATACTTGAGAAAACTGTTCGCAGCTATTGCAGATTCTTATCTTTTAAACAGTCTTCGGTAGCGCCGAATAACTTTTTTCTTGATCGCCGGAAGGAATAGCAAACGTCTCCTTTCTTTCTGCGGAACGCAAAAAAATAAATAATTGTACAATTAATTCGTTAACTAATAGTATAATTACATTGAAGTAATAAAGCTTAAAGAAGAGAAGAGGCCGATTGTTGCCTTCCTCATTGCCGTGATAATAAAATAATAAATATGTTCCGCGAACGAACTATAACACAATGATAAACGCGCTATTTACAGTACATAATGTATATAGTATACAATGTAGTCGAACGCAATCGTGCGAATGTGCGATTATGAACGATCAAGGAAGTAACGCGACTTTACCAACGTCGTACTAGACTTTGATAACGTATTGCGAAAAAAAAAATAATAAAGATACTCTGAAAGTTGTATAAAAAGTAAAGAAAGGGACACTGAAAATAATGGCGTAATGTTAACAATTATCAGATCAAAATGCTTTACGCATCGCTTTCTTACATATTTTTTGCACGTTTCGAATATCGCTAATCCGTTTAATCCGTTTAATCCGTTACACACCACAAAGAAGATCCTGCTATTTTTTCCGAATATAGTCTCGCGTCAGTGTTATTATTCTTAGGTTTTACTTTTTCTCGTATAAATCGTGTATACTTTCTCTCCCTGCTTATTCGCACAAAACACTCTTTACTATTTAAAAAGTCTATGTTATTTTTTTGTTGCTTTTTTTTTCTTAAGTAAAAAGAAAACGAACGATTTCTCGGCTAATCGTAAAGAAATTAACTTTTTCTTTCCCTTCCAAACGTGAAGTTTGCTTTTTTTATATCCAATGGAATTTGCGTACTAGTATTGATAAAATTCTAAGCTATTATAGATTAAAAAAACAAAAAAAAAAACTTTCTTTTTGATCTAAACAATAAGGAATGTAAAACTCCCTTCTACGAGTTCAATTTAATCAGATCAGATCTGTGTTTATATAGACGCATATGTTAAACTGAAATACTAAAAACGTCTACAATTTATGAAGGTATTATTATTTTATTCGTATCGTAGTAATAAAATTGGCTAAATAAAAAAATCATTGAGCGTTGGGCGTGATAATCTCTTTTCTTTACACACTGCTGGTATTTTATACCGCGAAAAATAGCGACCTTAAGTCCAAATCAGTTCTTTTTGTACGTAAAGCTCCTAAGACGAAAGAAATATAATTTTCTTACTTTTTTTTTTCTTCAGTACATGTACCCAGCAGTATCCCTCTTTTTTTATAATATACCTATTATATATCAATTTATATAATATATATAGCTTCTATATATAATTTTTGTATTCTCTATCAATATAATAGCGTATTAGATACTTTTCACTTACATTTAAGTATGTAATATATAGGTGTTTATTTTTTCTCATCTGTTCACAGATATCATATAAAAAAAACGTGAAAACGAAACTTTTTTTCCTCGAAGCGTCCATTTTGTCTTTCTCTCCCTCTCTCGCGTTCTTTCTTACTATCTGACTCTCTGTTTATCTTTCACCCTCTTGCTCACTTTTTTTTTCATCATTTCTTTCCAAAATTGTTCACTCAAAGAAAACAAAAACTGCTTTATTTTAAAGACATGCCATTCAGGGTATTACCGGTGTGATTTTATCCGAAACTGAAATTTTGTCATTCGAGTTCCGCATAAATACGTTACGAAACTTCTCATTTCGTATTTATAACGTACAAGACATTTCACTGACATTCGCTCGTTTCATTCATTCGGTATTTTGCGATTACGTTAAATACAGAGTTTGTTTTTTTTTTTTCTTTTCTTTTGATATTCGAAACGGTTCGACTTATTTATTATATACTTCTTATTTATTTTCCCTTCTCGTCGAAATGCTATAGACACTTTTAAAATATTATCAATGTAAATTCATTCCTTACATTTTTGAGAAAATGTATTTAATTTAACGTAATTGCAAAATAACATCTCGTAAGCTCGTCATACTCACATTAATGCGAAAATTTCGACTGATTTTTATCATTTACAAGTGGTCACGATCTACGAGACTCTTTTCTTAATTTTTTTCGATAGGAAGGCACTTTCTACTTTTTTTCTCATCTTCTTCTTTTTTTTTTTATACATTACATCGCTAAACATTCTTTATCGCTTTCTTTCTTTCATTAACGCGTGTTGATTCGTTTTCGCTCCTAATTTGGCTGCACACTCACGAAATTCTTTTTTTCTTAAACAACGAATAACTCGCTTCGATTTTGCTTCGTAACATTTTGTATTTGAACACATTTTATGCCTAGGTTTTACATCGTATAATTTCGAGAGTTAGGTATTCTCGTAACTTGGATTTTTCCAAAGTAAAAAATAGCTAGTAAATTACAGTAAGTACGGCTATATTTGTTTAAAGAGCTCCAAAGACAGTCCCAGAATCTCACTTTGTTACTTTTAACTTTATTTTTTATCGAGTCAAGTCTTTCACAATTTTCGCATCGTTCTTTTAGGGGAAAATACACGAGGAATCGTGAAATTGAATAAGAAAAAGAAAAAGAAAAAGAAAAAGAAAAGAAAAAACACACAAATTAAACGCGAATCATCGTTATTATAGAATTTTTTTTTTTTTTTGCTTTCAAGCGTAAAATTATCCAAGACAAGAGAATCGTTATTAAAAAGTGATTTCAGAAGAGATGTTCCTACTTTGCGTCGAAAAATTCCGTTCAACTGTTTACGCGAGACCAAACGATAAAAATAAAAACAAAGTACTTAATTATTATTGTTAAAACCTTCTCCCATGCTTAAAATTCTTTGTATCAAGAATATTATTTGTATAATACCAAAGAGAAGTCTGTTATCGTTTCGATACTTCGCTTCATCGCAAAATTCATTCTATCAGTCAGCGCCGTGCGTTCTTTGTTAATTATCACTCTTTTTCGCTATTCGCAATTGAAGAAAGATATTTCAAGTTAGAAAAACAAGTGTAAAAAAATCTCGTAAAGCGCGACAACCAGGGTATTTTCGCTTTTTGCGACACTCACGAAGGTCACTTCGAATGTATTTTTTATTTTCCCCTCACACACAAATACAAAGCTTGATAATGACCTAAACTCGTAAATGTAATTACTCTCATTTTCAGTGAAATATTTTCATTTACTGAATATATCGGGCAAAGGCCTCGTGTGTTTGTTTTGTGTACGTTTTTTTTTTCATCTGAAGGTTTCTAAAAAATAAAAAAATTAATTATTTATCACCCCTTTTTTTTTTTTAGCAAAGTCACGCGCAATTTTTTTTACAAAATTTTGAAAAATAGTTTGACTTTTCCGAAAAGAAGCACCCATACCTCCATACCTCCATACCTTTACCTCCTTCCAACATTTATCGCACGTTTCGTCTTTCATTTTTTGTTTTTTTATTTTACTTTTTACTCCAAACGTTCGCCCAATCCACTCATCGGTCATTCGCTCCGTGCATTTTTCCCTCTCAGCCTCTCATCGTCCCGTTCATTCTCAGCCTCGCTCTCGGTCACATTTGCACAATCATTAATGTCATTTGTAAGCCCTAAACCTTATAATTTTTATACTTGGCATACCCCAAATATGGCAGGAAGGCAATACTTAATAACGCGTACTTTAATCTTTTTTCATTTCTTTCACAGAAATACCGTTCGCCTCGTTAATTTTATTTTTTTTTGTCTTTTTTTGTTTGTTTCGGTTAATATAATAAGAAATTTTGTACATTCGGCAGCACGTCGATCTTAATTTTAATTCATCCGTGCTACCCTGCCTTTAACCGTCGTTATGTAGTGGGACGCTCTTCTTGTATTTCTTTTCTACAAAATCACAAAAATAAGCTTTCACGAAGCATCGAGTCACCATTCTTTTTGGTCTTCGGCGCTCTGCAAACAACGAAAGAGCAAACTTTTTCTCGAGTATTTAGACGACATCGAGGGATCGTACGAGCTGGAAAATTCGCGAATTTCGCTTTCGTCTGGAAAGGAAGGAGGAGGAGAAGTAGGAGGAGGTAAGGGCGGAGAAGGAAGTTGAGGGAAGTTGAAGGAAGGAGAAGGAAGGAGAAGCGGCAAAGAAACGAAAGGAAAATCGGAAGGTGAAAGCGGAAGGTGGAAGCTGGGTGGAAGCTGGGTGGAAGCTGGGGGGAGATACGGTCGGAGGTCGGTCGAACCGAGGTAAGAAGGATGGAGCGATGAACTAGAACCCTCGATGAATTAGAAGAGTAGGACAGCGACTCGACACTGCATTACTAGACTCGTAAGTGAAAAAAGCTGTTGCTCGATCTGGCTTTGGATTTTCGGTCCGTGTGTTTCGCTCTCACGCCACCACGCTTTTAACGGACTGCTCAACCAGTCCTCTGGGCTCTAACGGAGTCGCGTAGTTTTTTCCTTACTAACTATTATACATTTGGCGTTATAACGTATGGTACTGTCTATGCGTTTAGGTATAAATTATGTAGTACTTGCACTTGTTTCGCGCCTTGCTGGTTACAAAAAAGCCAGCAAAGACGAATTCTACATACATATGCGACATCTACTCGTACATTGTCCAAACGAAAGGACTGTGACTACCTAAAAATTGGAAATATATCGCAGAGGCGATTCGCGACCGGGTCCGCGTCTCTCTCCGGATGCGCCCCCACCCCGTCGCTCGCGGTCGCGACACCGCCTTCGAAACAAAAAAGGAAGGAGCGCATACTAATTTACTCGCTCGTAGTGTTATTTATTTTCTTTTTGATTGTAAGCCTCCGTTTTTAAACCAGCTCCTCCATTTCCGAATCTCCGAATCGTAAAATCTCCGAATCTCCTTAACACTTCGTAACCCTCGACAAGATCTCTGTGTGGATCTCTCTGTGGATCTCTGTCTGGATCTCTGTCTGGATCTCTGTCTGGATCTATCTCTGGATCCCTGTTTGGATCTCTGTCTGGATCTCTCTCTGGATCACTCTCTGGATCTCTCTCTGGATCACTCTCTGGATATCTCTCTGGATCTCCCTCAGAATCTCTCTCTCTCTCTCGATCTGCCGAAACGCGCGTCTCGCGGCCTCGAGGTACTTCTCGCCTCCGTCCCGGGCGAGTCCGCGTCGTTCCTTTCCTCTCCTCCTATTCGTAATCACTCGCGTGCGCCTGGCGCGTACGTTCCCTACCTGTATATATAATACACCTACATATACATATAAAAACGTACGTACGCACGCACCTCGGCGGTGCGCACGCGTGACACGCGCGACACGCGCGGCCCGAGCGCGTGTCCACGCGTCCTCCTCCCTCGTCCGTCCGCCAAGTGGCCACAGATGGGCTCGCGGATTCCCTCGCCTCTCTCTCTCTCGCGCTATCACTCGCTATCACTCGCTATCACTCGCTCTCTCTCGCTCTCTCTCGCTCTCTCTCGCTCTCTCTCTCTCTCTCAATCTCTCTCTCTACCTCCGGCTCTCTCGGCGTCCTCGCGTCTAGCGTATCGGTGCGGTACGCGCGACGACGCGGCGGAGGTGCGGCTGTGTAAGTGCGGGCTCATACGTTAAAGAGGCGCTCGGGCATCGCTTGGCTCAGTTTCCTGTAGTCGAGTCCGTCGGGGGGTAGCATAATCGCGGCATCGGCCGGGCCTGGAAGAGGGTCCGCGACTCGACCCCCGTACCGGCCCTACTATTCGCATCGCGAGTCCGCGAGGGGCTCCAGTTTGACGGCGATCTTCTCCTTTTCCTTGAGAGCCGCGTGCGAGCTCTTGACGAGGTCGGAGATGTCCTCCTGGAAGAGAGTCTCGGGCCGGGGACTGACGAAGCTGCGCGCGGGCTTGTAGGTCATGCCGCTGACGCCGATACCGACCTCGACGCTCGGAGGCAGGTGCGAGGGGTCCATGAGGGAACCGAGAGGACTGGCCAGGGGCGACTCCATCGGACTCTCGGGTGGACCGCCCGATCCGGGGCTCGCGAGCCCGAGGTTGAGAGGCGAGTTTCCGTGGTTGCTGTTACCGCCCCCGACGCTCCCACCCCCGAGGCCGGGCGTTCCCGCGCCCGGACCCATAACCCCGCCGGCCCCGTTGTTGTTGTGGTGGTGATGATGATGCTGCTGATGCTGCTGGTGCTGCTGTTGCTGCTGCTGCTGTTGCTGTTGCTGTTGTTGCTGTTGGCTCGCTTGCTGCATCGCCGCCTGGAGGTTCGAGGAGAGGTTGGACGAGAGGCTCGTCGAGAGGTTCGTCGCCAGCATGTCGTGCTGTTGCGAGTGGGCCGCGGCCACCATGCTGCACATCTGGTGTCGGAGACCTGGGGACACGAGCGATCGGAGTTAGAGGGAGCGTGGAAGGGTTGGAGATCGAGGCGAGGAGATCGAGGCGAGGAGATCGAGGCGAGGACCGGATGCGTTTGGCCTCGAATGGAAGGTCGTACGTACCTTGGGCGACGGCGGCGACCGCGGCGGCAGCTGCGCTCGGGCTGACCGCTCCCTCGGGTCCGTTACAGGCTCCGTAATTCGCCAGGGCGGGGTACATGGTGGTCGGTTCCTCCTTGACGATGTGGGGCGAGTGGCCGTCGCGGAAGACCACCGCTCTGATCACACCGCGGATGTGCTCGTCTGGCCAGACACCGAGCAGAATCCTCTGCGGCCTCCCCCGGCCCTTGGGTCGCAGATCTGTAAACGAGTAATGAAACCCGGTCACTCGGTGAGCCCTAGTTGCTGGTGGGAGGGGAACCTCGGAAGCGCCTCGACGCCGCGTTTTCATCCTCGCGAACGCGGCGTCTTTTGAAAAACTTTCGTGCGTCGGGGACGACAAAGAAGAATTTTTCAAGGGGTGGAAGAGGAGGAAGAAGGGATATTTGAAACCGAGCCAAACACAGTACCGTATTTTATATACGCGCATTACCGAATTAAAGTTTATAGAACTTAAAAACGAATCATTAATCAAGAATCTAAATTTACTTTGGTAATAAAACTTGCTAGACTGTCACGTCAATTATACAGGTTATAACTAGCAGTTATTAAGTAGTTCTAAATTAAGAAAAACTTTAATGAATCCATTTTATAGTGTTCCAGATTGTATACTTTTGAATAATTTTATACATCCGCGAAACTCGTAACGTTTTTTATTATTAACACAAAATTGTTTATTCAATTTTGCGGAACTTGGCACAATTTTCGGTTATTTTCATTTTCGAAAATTTAGATGTTCTCGCGCGCTTTAACGTTTCAAAATACAACGGTGGGTTCTCCGATTTCGATTCGAGTGTGACGAACTCGTAAAAAATGTTGGCGATAACGCCGAACAACCGTCGTACCAACGTCGTACCAACGCGGTCGGAAAGTGAAGGGTCGAGAAAACGCGAAGCTTAACGGCCAATAATCGCATCGAAGCGAGAGTCGAGGCGCGCCGCTCGCGAAAAAAGAAACGTCGATTCCGGAGGAACGATATGATAGGATACGCGTGTGTGTGTGTATGGCGGGAAAAGGGAGGGAGGCAAGAACGAGAAAAAGAAGGAGAAAGACGAGAGAAATAGGGGCGGGCGTTGAGGCGATAGCTAGAAAAGTTAAAGATAGTCGCGGCTGTTAGCGCTGGACGTTAACGGCGCGTTTCGCCGGCGAACAATAAAATAACGAACGAGAGCGAGTTAAGTAAACACAATGGCCGTCAAATCGAGTAACCGCAGAGGAGAACGAGCCTTAATACGTCTGCGCGGCGAGCGACTCGTTCCTCGGCCCCGGACGAGGCTCGATGTGTAATTGTACCTTTTACGAGCGAAGCTAAATTCACCAAGAGAGAGAGAGGAAGAGAGAGGGAGAGAGAGAGACGCGTATTCGCACTCGCGTCCTGTTGCGCCACAGCTATTTTTTTTCTAGCCTGGGTATACTCGCGCCGAGTGCCCGGAGTGGAGGCGAAGACCGAGGGCTGGAGGAAGAGAACCAGAGAGGGGCAAAGAGCTTTCGCTATTTATAAACGTCGCGCATTGAAATTTTCTTCTTATCCCGTTAATGACTGCATTTCGGTTTTGAATTACACTTACCAGCTCCACCGTCGGCGCTCGGTCCGAGCATGTTATGGACTCGGTTCGCGTAAAGTACGAACGTCGGGTACGGGATATCGTATTTCCTGAAAAATAAATACACCAATGTCAAATTATTATTTTTCGATATTCACGGGTGGTGGTTCGAGGGTCGCGGGACGTCCAACCCAAATTTATGAGTACCCGGTAGCCAAGATCGCGTCTTCGCACCGAGAGACTACGAAACCCCCATGATTTTACGCTCGCGGACGCTTTTCGCATCTTTTCGGTTCCATCGCGAAAGTTGCGCTTCCGACCGACTTCCTTTTTCGCGGATGGATATCCGTGTCTTTTTTCCATTTTGTTAGCTGAAATATATTACCACGGAAATATTAGCGTGCATTAACGATTTTTGCTTCTCCTCATTTTTAAACAACTTTTCGCGAAATTTAAACAACTAATAATGAAATTCGACTTCGTTTTTCAGCATCGGGAATATAAATATTTCCAGAGTCGCGAACCGTCGTCTTTGGTACATTATAGAAATCTTGAACGATTATTCAAAAGTAGGTAAAAAAATATCTACTTTATTGCGTTCGTCGTGTGAAAGACGTAAGCTAACGCAATAAATGAGATAAAAAAATAAATTATTATTTTCTTAATACCATGAATGAAGCTACTTTATACAATTTTTTTTTAATTGCCTTTATTATATCTAACGAGGATAAAGTAACATTAAAGGAATGAAAACAACAATTGGCATAATTATATTATAAAAAAAAAAAAATAAATAAAAAAATAAGAAATATTATTAATGGTTATTAAGATAAATGAAATAAACATTTATAATTAGTAATTGATTTTTTCTTTACAACTCGTATAATGCGGCTTAAACATCCGGTAATTTTGTTTCCAAGTATTTTTTTAATTTAAAAGAGATTTCTCTCCCGTGATGAAACCATCCAAAGAATTTTTTAATGTACTTATATAAATAATGAGCGTAACGAGTAATTAAATAACTTTATCAAAACTAATGCATAACTCGAAACGAAACGTACGATGAACATTATAAAAGAACCTGCCGATGAAATTGCAATTAACAGTTCTATAAGTGAATACGGTGCACGCTATAATTTACGTAATAGACGGAAAGAACCGGCAAAACAAAAAAAAACGGTTCACCGAACTAAGCTAACGCCATGAAAATAAAAGAATTTTTTACAAATTACAAAAAAAAGCGTAAAGCGAGTTCGGAAACGCGTTTATCGAACGAATAAAGTAAAGCGTCGAAGGCGTTCGAATTGTTTTCTTCTCGAGTGGCATAATTTTGAAATCGTTTTATTTAAATACCCGATTCGTCCGATTTGTTTAAGTCGATCGACCGCCCGCAAACATTAGTCAATTAAATACAAGCGTGTATAAATTTTAACGATGACTCGACCTAATCGAAATACGCAATAACGATTCCAATTTCTTCCTGTCGCGATTTACGCGCGATTGATTCGTGTAAAAAGTACAAAAAAAAAAACAAAAGCAAAAACAAGTCGCGTTTTAAAAAACGTAAAGCTCGTATTTCAAATTTGTAAAAGCTGCTCGGAGCCTTTTCAGCCATGTATTATATAAGGTAGCCCCGATCCACGGTACCAAAGATTTTATCGTCCGAGAACAAATACCGCCCCGAATTTTGGTTATCTATCGTCTATTATCTATCCAAGAGGGAGAAGATAATGCAATACCTTGCGGCCTGGCTCAACGAGAGACCTTCTTTCAGTACGCTAAAAATCGCTTCCGCCATCGTTTCCGGCCGCCAGGACTTCAAAGGGCCGCGTTCTCGAAAGCGAAGATTGTGCACTAGACTCTGATTGGTGTTCCAGCACTTTTGCCACATCGACTGCAATTGATACTGATAACTGTCTGCTGTAACAACCCCCCAAAATTCAGGGAAAAAGTGTTATTACATTGTAAAGAGGCAACAACAACATAATGCATTGTTAATAAATATGTTATACAGAATAAATACAAATATACATGTGTTGGAGAAAAAATGTCAAATTTATTTAAAGTTCGGAAGCTGAGAGTAAAAATTAATAGAGTTGCGTCGCGACAGAAAAATCGTTGCGCGTTTTGCGGATAGAGGTTGGTTAGAAGAATTGACTCTTTGAGAAATCAGCGATGGATTTTTATGGTGTACAAAACTTAGCTCGTAATTTTTAATTGTAAAACAAAAAAATAGATCGACGATCGGTGCGTCGCTCTCACGGATAATCTTACGTAAAATATTTATACAACAACAACAAAAAATTTGGTTCGGAGGAAACTTCCACGGGTAATGCGATGGAAATGTAATATTTCTGAGTAACATTACTTTATTTATAACAGGTACCTTGGACTGGCTTGGACGTCTGAAAAAGAAGAAAAGAAAGCACAAAATTGAAATGAAAGACAACAAATAAAATTGATCTGTGTGACGGGGAAGAAAAAATCAAGTCTCTCCAAGTTGTGGGTAACGGAATTGATTTTATATATATTCACATAGTTTTATACAAAATCATCGTCGCCAATCGTTTTATTACAATGATAACAAAACATGAAAAAAAAATAATAATAATATAATATAATAATAATATAATAATAATAATATAATAATAATAATATAATAATAATATAATAATAATAATAATAATAATAATAGCGCCATCTTTCCGCTTACACAGGCTTATTTATTGCTTCTCTAAAAATTAGTCGTTATAAGCGTTTCGACTTGACGATTTATTGCATCGGAGGACGGAAGAGACAACATCGGCGCGACGAAGAAGACGCTACGTATCTACCACGAAGCCGACTAGGCACAAGCGAAAATTCTCTTTTTATTTATTCGCGCGTGCGTGTACGCGTTACATGGACATATCCGTCGGCGCGGGCTCGAGAGAGAAGAGCAGCAGCCGGTATGCAAGCACCGATGGCCCCGATCCAGAGCGATTATTTAACGGTTAACTTATTAAGTGTAATTAGGCCTCCTCCAATTTCACGATTAATACAATTAATTGGAAAAGACGTACACGGACGAGCCGCGGAGGAGACCCAAGAGACGCGAGGCTCTCCTCTTTATTGCCGCGGAGAAGAGGAGGAGAAGAAGAAAAAAAAAAAAAGAAAAAAAAATATATAGAGTCGGCGGCGCTAATTTCTTATGAAATCTTCGAGCGCTTCGTTAATTTATACGTATGGAGCTGTGGGTTCTAGAAATTTTTTGGACTTAAACCGAAAGCGTGATAAAGAGCGAAGGAACCGTTCGGAAAGCAAAGTATATTTTTCATTTTGTTTGTAATCTAAATCGTCTTCCCGACTCGGTTAACCAACAATGATTCTCTTCGTTTTTCTCCTTGTTTATCTTTTGCTAAAACATTGACGAGAGGATAAAAGTAATAATTTATGAGTATGTCATGGCATGAAGCGTTCGAGTCTTCAGTCTTATGTAGAGTGAAAATCCACTTCACCGATTTTCTAATCGTACGTCGCTCGTTTATTTTGAAATTTAATTCCAAAAAATTTAAAGAGCAAATAATCGCTTATGTGACTTTTTTCGTGCGTAGCCAATAAAAAGCTTAACCGCTTACGTTAGTAAATAGTTTATATAAAAGGCACTTTATTCGTTACGGCTTACGATCTAATGGCGATTAGGACAAAATACTTGTCGTTTAAACGGAGAACCGAAGCAATTGTCGTTCTTTCTGGGTTGCGCGTAATTTGACTCGAGTATTAAACATCGACTCTCTCTGCCTTCGTGGAATACGGTATTTACCACGATGATAAAATGTTAAATTTACAAAGTACGTAACGGACTGTTTATCGTGAGTTTCGCGCGTGAAAATCAGTGTGAAAATTTGACGGTTCGCGCCGATAAAAGGAGATATATTTTCGGTTAACGCGCAACGTAATACTTTGTTCGTTTAATCTTTTGCTCGAGCGATATTCGTTTAACGGTAAGAAATGCGTTGCGCAAAAATATATCCCTCGGCTCGGCGAGATCCAAATTTTCGTATCGTTCGTATCGTTCGTATTCGATGATTACACAATTTTTTTAACATAAATCTAACGTTACACTCACGCGCATTTTTAATTTACAAAATATATAAATTTTTTCTTACAAAAATATAATAATGTTGTTGATATATACGAGTGATGATATTTCAAAATATTTTCTACGCTTACGCTAAATCGGTCGATCTACACAATATCGAGGAATTTTTTTCACGTTACGCTCTAAAGCTAATTTAATATAATAAGACTTTGTACAATTTATAAGGAATGTCATTTTTTATCGTTACAAATTTAATGCATGCACATGGAATTTATTTTTATCCAATGGTCGAAGTGTATCGAAAGCGTGGGAAAACGCAGAAAATACGAAGAACGGAACTATCGATAACTTATTCAACGATAAGTTCTAGGCACAAACATCACTGGAAGTTCGATTTCTCGGCATACACGTCGCTTTCTTATTATACTCGTTTTATTTTTTCTATAAAAATCGATCGGAGACGAGCGCGAATCACAATCCAATCGACTATCAACCGCGACATTATAACGCATCGAGGAACATTTTCGATGGAAGATTGGAAGAAAAAAAAATGGAATGTTTCATGGTTCCGAGTAGCTTTGATTACAATTATAATTTTAAGTACGATTCGTTACATTTCACACGTAAACTTAATTTTTCAAAAATGATTCTTCGATCGAAACAATAGCAACGACAATTTTATAATATATTTATGAAGGGAATTTCGTATAATATAAATCGGGACAAATATCAACACGAAGAAAAACACAATCGTAAATAACGGAACATTTTCAATGGAATTAAAAGGGGAACTACTATATTCCAATGGACTCCGATAAATAATTCGAAAACGATCGCTTAATAACGCGACGAAATTATCGAGAGAGGAGAGCGTCTCTCGATTCTGGCTACTTCAGAAAACAAAAGCGTTCGATATAAAACGAGAAGAGGAGAAAAGAAAGGGAAAGTGCGTTTGGCTAAAGAATGGAAAGACAGACGGACGTAACGAAGGGAAGAAAGAGGGGAAGAAGGAGGTAAAGAAAGAGGAACGAAACGTTCGACGCAATCCTGAGGTACAACTCGCGCCACTTTCACGTGAGCTTCTTCATCCGTGGCTCTCGACGTCCAGCGAGGAAAGTGGCATTTCTCCCGTTGAACGGAAATTAGCGGCTAAATGCTCCCCAAGTATATGTACACAATCTTTATATATCCTCCTCGCGAGATCGGTCGCGAGACACGGGGGAATCGGTCGCGTCACGTGAATCGAGCGAGTTGGAACGACGTTAAAACTAACGGCAATACTACGATCACTAATATTACGATCCGCGAATTAGGCCGTAAAGAAGGAATGGACACGCGCGTAAAGTCTGTCTAAGTCTGTCTCGTATAAATAGTAGCACTGGAAGACTATTAAGACGTTGGAACCCGAGCGATCGAGCGATCGAGCTTACGTTTACTCGAGGCGGTCGCGAGGCGCTTTTCCGACTCGGGAAATACTGGAAGCCGGTTCCACCCGCGTCGCAAGGTCAGCCGCGCTCCGAGGAAGATAATCGAGCGATCGAGGCGAGCGTTCCTCGACGCGGGAAACGATTTCTTCGGGACGTTCCCCGCGCCTCTAAATTTACAAATCGCGCGGTTGAGTATTTTCGACGGAATCTCCTCGATCGCTCGCTCTCGATATCACTCGAAATGTAATCCCGATAACGCGAGTCCAAATGTCTTCTTCACATCCGACATGACAAGTGTTTTTCAGTCTACGTTTTCGGTACGTTTGCGTAAGATTAACGAAACTCCTTACGTGCATCGAATGTATGGCACTGTACATTGTACGTGTGTAACTTACAACGAGGGAATGAAATCGTTCGTCCAAAGCTTCGCGGCTCCGTCGATGCGTCCGTCCGCTTGTATCGGAAAAGTGCGCTCGGGTACGATCGATGAATCGCTTCTTCGCTTCTTCGCGAGTATGTAATTTTGTTTCTCGTGCAACAACTTTCGTTGTTTGCTATAAATTTAACCGCGTTACTTATCATTCATCGCGAACGCGAGCGAAACTTTAGCGGAACCAACGTTTAAATACAGAGGATTGTATATTGGCAGTACCGTATTGTAATATCGTTGATAAATCATACGATCGCTAGACAATTATCTTATTTAGCTTGTAATTTTTATTATTCGTTATAAATTACTCGTATTTACTTATGTTCTCGAATACGCTAAAGCAATCTCATTATGTATGTAAACGTTCGCGGAATCGTAAAGAGGAAAATATATTTTAAATAAAAATACCTCGTTAAATAATCATTTTTAATTTATGTATATGCGTACACACATACGCACGCACACAATTTTCGTGCAATTTTTATAAAATAAACATTACATAATTGTTCTCGAAATAAAAATTTGACGTAAAAAGAATTTTATTTTTTTCGAATATTCGCAAAGTAAGCGGATTACTTATTATTATTTATAATATAAATCTTTAAGTAAATAATTTATTTCGGTTAAAAATTTTTTTTTCTTTTTTCGTAACGATAAATAAATATTACGCGTGTATAACGAAATCAATTACGAATACTCGGCTATGCCGGAAAAAATAAAAGAAAGTACGTTGCGAGCGAAAAAATAGAAATCGTATCGAATAAAATAAATGCGAAACTCTATACATTATACATTTATTTATCGTAAAGAAGAAAATGAACTCGTTAAAAAAAACTCGTCAAGGAAAATCAACGAGTAAAACATAGGCGTAAGTTTCGAGAAGACGAACGAATACCGTTTTATGATTATAACGAAGATAACGATTTAACGATAATACCGACAGATCGTAAAAAAAAGATGTAACCGTCAAAATAAAAATAAATTTATTGCAATGAACATCTCGAAATATTGTATCGTAATGTAAATGGAAGTTACATTATAATTAAAATTTAGATGACGAATAATACGGATGGACGAGTTACGTTTCAATTTTCATGTTTAACAACTAACGAACACCGAATAACGTATACGTGTATGTGTATATAATTTACAAATATAAGCTTATACAATATAACTGTAATATAAAACTTGTGTATTATCTTATAACGATAAGTACCACACCATAAATTTATTTGTATAATTTTAGCATGCACTTGCGTTCCAAGAAGTCGACTTTCATTTTTTTCCTTTTTGTACATCGAACGTACGCTCGGTACGTTGAACGAAGCGAAAATTTCCGTTAAACAAATACGATAAATAGGCTATGTAAAATTACATAAGCAGCGCCATGAAAAATACCTTTTTTCTCTTTTTCTCTCTTATTCTCCGATACGCGAGAGACGCATCGACCGAAACCCGAAAAGAACGGAACGGAACGCGAATTCACGGTCGATTAAAAAAAGAAAAAAAAATAACGTTGGCGTTGTCGAAACGACGCGTAATATCATCGGGCTCGAGTCGTAGGTGCCCTTATCTCTGCCCTTATCCATATTCTTTTTGTTTTGATTTTGAAGAAAAGATCGAAAAGACACACCCGAGCGATACTCGAGCTCGGATAAACGCCTCGGACACTCTCCGCGCTCGAGAAGTCGAGAAGCCTGGACTGGAGAAGGAGGGAACGGATCCAACGGGTTGGATCATCTACGTAAGCTCGCGATCGCGGGGAAAAGGTCGGAGGGTACCCGCGAGAGAATTTCCGGACGAGTCGGCTCCGACCTGGACTCGCTATCATTCGTTATCGTTCTCGTCGTTAAAGTAGAGCGAGACTATCCCGTGCTTCTTGCAGAAGGCCCACCACCAGCGGAAGCCCGAGAGACCGGTGAAGGAGAAGCCAGGGTCGCGCTGTCGCCTCAGCTTCTCCACGAAATTGAGAATCGCGTTGAGGGACTTTTTCGTCCTCCGGTTATAGGGGCTGACGCTGATGTCGCAGCAGAACTCGAGCACCGCGGTTTCCTCGGCGTTGTCGAGGCCCGCCTCCTCGAGGACCATCATCCTCTTGGACTTGCCGAGGATGTTGTCGTAGAGCGTTCCCTTGGGTATGCCGTACTTGCTCGAGGCCTGGGTGAAGCGCATCTTCTGGGTGACAACGGCCTCGATGGCCTCCTGCAGCTCTTGCCGCGTCCACGTCGGCGCCTTCAGCTTCAGCAGGCTCGAGTAGTCAGCTAAAAATCAGCACATATCGACTAGGGCTTTATACTCGTTATCTCGTTATCCGGGCTTTTAGTTTTTTTTATTTAGTGTGTACGGTTTTTTTCTTTTCTCTATATTCGTCTCTATCGTTTTCATTTTTTTTGCTTTTTTTGCTTTTTTTTTTGCTATTTTTGCTTTTTTTTGCTTTATTTTTTAAAGGTCGCTACACAACTTAACCGACGAGGACTCTCGGAACTCTTTGTTCTACGGACATGATTAACGTATCGCGAAAATGCTCCTTTTTGAAACTATGGATGGATGAATGGATGGACGGACAATATATATATATATATATATAAACGTGTGTGTGTGTGTGTGTGTATGAATGATTTCGTTAATATTACAGCTCTAGCTGGGGAATATAAATCGATTGGCATGGCACAGGGGTTCGGGGATTATTGCGACTTAAGTGGCCGTTTATGGAAAGTCTCTCAAGTCTTTTTCAAGTGCAGGATTTTTGCGAAACGAGCAACCGCGCTCGATTCCAGACGAGCACGCGGCATTAACTGGTCCGCACTCTGAGCTGCATCGTTGTTAAGATTTATGGGTATTCGAAACTCACCTGCTATACTGGAGGTGGAGGCTCCGAGCCAAGCGTGGGATGATTCCAACAACTTGGCCTGAAACAGACAGAAACACAAGACTGCGTTAGTGCTTTGCTTTCATCGCTTAACGCGAATACGCGAATACGCGAATATTTAACCCGCGTTATTTATCATAATTAAATATCGCTATCGCTGCTTTCCCCTCCCCCTCCTCGGATACTATTACTCTCAATTATCGCGAGCTACCTTAGATCTTATCTCGCAATTAAAATTCAGCCGTATTATTTTTTATTACTTTTCCAGTAATGGATGCTTTCTCAACTTCGATACTTAATATTTATTAAACGCTCTTCTTTTCCTGCCTCTGTTTTCCCTTTCCACGGCTATCGCCGATATCGATTCGCTTTATCGCATCACCGGAAAATCGTTTCGAAAATCGCTCGAACGTCGAAACGAGTCTGCAACGATTCCTTTCGTCCGATATCAAAATTTACATACATTTTACAACGAGCTCGAGCCTCGCTTCTATTAATAAACCAATGAAAATAGCCATCGTCTTAAGTTTATAACGCTTCACCGTAAAAAACTTTTTTTATTCGCAAAAAATGAAAGTCTATATACGATTCGTATTGTATTACATCCGAGTTCTAAAAATAAATTGGGTCAACGTAATTACGACGATACAGCAACGCTTTGTCCAACGCCTCGAATTATCAAGAAAGAAAGAAGGAAAGAAAGAAAGAAAGAAGGAAGGAAGGAAAGAAAGAAAGAAACTACGCCGTATATTCTATAAATATGTACGATCGCTCGGGAAAAACGCAGTCCGGAAAATATAGAATTCGCGAGATAAATTGCTCTTCGAAGCTACCCGGACTCGAGACGCGTAAGCGCGAGTAAGGACTTTGGCAATATGCGTGTAACTTTACTAATATGCGAAAGTGCGGGAAGCCGAGAGAACCCGAAAGACACGCGCAAAGTTGCTTCATTTCGAAAGTTCCTCGTGCCATGCGAATTTTGGTGATCCGCGAGTCGAGGCTGCTTCGCTACTCCTTCGGTCTTCTCCCATCGGACTAAGCTCGAAGCACGCGTTCTCGGACTTTTGAGATTAATTTTTAAAGGGTTCCCTCCCTCCTTGTCTCGGGTTCGATGAAACGCGCGATCGTGTTTCCTTTTTTTTTTTGCGCCCTTTAATAGACTCCGACCGATATACTTTCTTACTTTTGCAATTTTCGCCTGCGCAGCTTTTTTACGCTCGTCGGATAGTTTTTGGCTTACGTTCGAAACTTTTCGTTCGCTGGTTTCCTACTCCTCCTCCTCCTCCCCCACCCATCCTTGCCGAACATTAGACGCTCCTCCAACGAACGGAACTTTTTTTTCTCGCAACTAATCCAACGAATCGGTACCGTCCCGAAATTTGCTGTATTTCCCGCGCGAGACCGAAACGGGGTTAAATTTCGATTTTTGTTCTCGTGGCGCGAGTAAACGTTGATTCGGTTCGATATAAGTTTCACCCGTCGTTCGGAGATTTTGCGAAATAGAAGAATTACGATTTTGAAATTGGAGCTCGAGATAAAAAGAAAACGGAACATTTAACGGCGCAATTTCACGCGATCGTCGCACACTGGCGCATTCGTTGTTTTGGATCGCAGCCGGTGAATAATAATTAAAACTCGACGATGAATAGCTGTTACTCGTTATAATTACGAGTTATTCTCTCAAGCGGCTAAAGGACGCGATAAGATTTTAAAGCAAATCGTTCGAGTGGTTATAAAAAGCGAATGGGATTCTATTTCAGTTTTCTTATAAATTGTGTAGAGACTTTCTCCGTTTCGTACATTGGTACACAGGTGATAAGAGAGATGAAGAGAGAAGGAAAAACCAACCGTCGGTGGTTCGTCAAAGATTCAGTTTGGCAGGATCACGGCGGACATTTGAAGGCAGTTAATAGTGGGCAATGCCATGGACGGTTGGTTCGGTTTGAAATTATCTCTCTCTCTCTCTCTCTCTCTCTCTTTCTCTCTGTCTCTCTATTTATCTCGGTTTCTATCTATACGCGTGTGTCTATATGGTAATATTTAATTCAGTAGACTTCTCTCCGGCGTTGCCGACTAGGTAGAGTCGGATCCAGTCTTGTACGACTCTCTCGCGCGTAGCCTCGGCTGAACGAACCCAGAGAGAAAGAGAGAGAGAGAGAGACAGCGAGCAAGAGGGTAAACAAGCGAGAGGGAGGGCAAAAGCTTCATATCCATTAGCGGCATGCATCATATACAGCCGAAGGTCCAGCGCAATCGCACTTTCCACCAGTTTCCCAGCCTCTAATTGTTTCCTACTGTTTACCCGTCATATTTCATAGTATTGACTGGTCGAGTAATAAGGGAATGTGAGACGAATGCGAATAGGGATATATCGAAATAATGATTGGGAAAAGGCTTGCAATGGGCTTACTCTGTCCAACCTCTCTCTCTCTCTCTCTCTCGATTCGTATATATTGCACCGAGGCTCAATGCCGTCGCCCTTTCAGCTTTTTTTCGCTTCTCTCTTCCGCTTCCCTCCGACTTGCCGATGTTTACAGAATGTTATCGAATAAAGCAGCAATATTCTCATTAGCCAAGTTCGGTAATAAGGCGCGTTTTATATTAAAATGGAACTCCAACTACAAAGTTTCGCTTAATATTTAAACTGGGAACAGGAGTACAAAACTCTCTCGATTAAAAGTCTTTATCAAGGGGAAGTTTTTAAAGAAAACTCGCGACGTTTTTATGTATACGCTCCTCGCAAAAGCATCATTCTCTTGCGCACTCGAAGAATCATCGGTGATCCCCCTCCCGTATCGCATTGACGTCGACGTGCTTCTGAATTTTTCATAGCCCCACTTGTATATCTCGTGACGTCCCCTGTTATAAACTATCGTCGCGCAACTTCGCCACTGTCATAGACGCGATGCATGCCTAATGCCTGGGGGACATTCGGAACAAATGTTATCCTCCCTCGTTTTATTTCAAACCTTCGCGATTCAGCTACGAAATAATATCGCATGAATATTTATTAGGTCGTGTGTACGCGGGAAGAAATGCCATTTTTAGGCTACTCGTTAAGATCTTTGTGCCGGAATCGCTCCTATCGTACATTCGACTTTCCAATGATAATATTACTTGAATTATCGATGCGACCACGCGCGTAGGATGGGTATTAAAGATTAAATTAAACCGACTAAAAATCGCATTAAACTTTATGAATATTCAAAATTACGAATAAATCATCGGATAAATGTTTATAAAGCCCGATTCCAAATACACGAAAAATCGCATTTTTATTTAATCTTTGAATATACAAAACAGAAACAAAAAAAAAAGAACCGATTTACTTTTATCAAAATAATATCGATGTTCGTTCGGACGAGGCTTCGATAATGCGCGCTCAATTTTACAATTCTCGTATTTGTTTCAATCGCGGCGATATCGCAAAATTTACCAGTGATCATTTTCGCAGCGTACGTATATACGTGTATGCATGTGTACGTATACATGAATTTATACGTCATTTATACAGATATATGTATGTATGTATAAAATATATAATTTCGGAATATCGACGGTAAATCGAATGTCTTGAATAAGGCAAGCGTTCGAATATCCGAAATATATAATTTTTGTCGTATAAAAATAGTCGGGGCTATTTATAAATACCGGAGACATCGCAAAATGCAATTAACATCCAAATTATAAAAAATTAAAAATTTTTAAGCTTGACTAATGCAGTAACGAAGTATCGGTAATTTCAGAGAATTCTAGTATTTTAAATAGATGTTTACCGTATGGTACAGAAGTACCGAAGCAATTGTATGCGATTATGACCTTTTATGCAATATGTTCTATCGAGATAGTTATTATTTAATCCCAAGGACGGTTATTTCGATTCATTTATTATCGATGTCGTCGATGGTGGGTAGTCGGGTAGTCGGTGAGTCGTTGGAGGCAATTAATATGGAGTGCGGGAGATCGCGACGCGATGCCAAAAGAGATCATCGAACATTAAAGGCGGCGCAGTCTCAGCCATAAGAAAATAACGAGAGGTAAGGTGAGTTTAGCTCGTGTTATTACAATTCTATTACACGCGATCGAGCAGTTGCACGAGGACGACATTCTGGTCTCGGTAAAATATTTATCAAAGTGAAAAGCGAAACGCGGAGGCGCAACGACGTCGATCAAGCGTGTCGCGTTCTCCACCGTTCATTTGCACGCGCTCGTCCAAAGGAAACAACAAATTACACAGTATGTACACGTAGTTTACCGCGTTTACGGTTACTCTATTCTTCTACCTCTTCCCGTGTCCGGAGCACCGCCGAACGCCGCCGAGGATCGAAGCGTCCGTACTTCGGCTCGCAACCGAGGGGTCGTTTACATAAACGAGCACTTTGCACGTTTCTCCGTTACTTTGTTCATTTGTCGCTCGT
The DNA here is from genome assembly GCA_018907195.1 of Dolichoris vasculosae. NCBI lineage: Eukaryota > Metazoa > Arthropoda > Insecta > Hymenoptera > Agaonidae > Dolichoris > Dolichoris vasculosae. The sequence continues at coordinate 25,046,423 of JACCHY010000002.1, forward strand.
AAAAAATATCAGTCCTCGCGTTTTCTAATTTTTCTCCTTTTTTCCCCTTTTTTCCCCCTTTTTTCCCCTTTTTTCCTTTTTCCCCCTTTCCAGATTCCACGCTCTTGTAATTTTGCTCGGGTTCCCTCTTCCTCGTCGCTCTCGTTTTTACTATTAACTTTCTCGTTTCAGCCTCGGATTTTTAATAAGAAGGTCCCGACTCCCGCAGGTTCGGCATTTGATTTTGCCCCGTCTCGGTTAAAAATGTAACCCGTTTTCATTCGCGGATGAAAAGCTCTCGAAACGTACGCGGAACGCCGAAAGCTGAAATCTCGGCTAATCAGCTCGGTGAAGCACTTCGTTACAGTCGCGTTACCGAGGGCATAAAATACGAGGGTAAGAGCAGACGTCCGTAACGAAGATGCGACGCAGGAAATTTATTTCGGATGCGCATCATTGGGGAAGTCCGACCTTTTCGTTTCGCGAATCGTTCGCGGAATCGTCTAACGAGCTAATTCCAGCAAATATTTGCATCCAGCATCCAGGAAGATTCGGCGGTGGTAGGGACGCACGCGGGGAAAAAGAGAGAGAGCGAGTCGCCGAGCGTGGATTCGGGATTTCGGTCGACCGGGAAAGAGGTTCGCAGGTAGACGGAGAGAGACGGGGAAGCTAAGAGTCGAGGGGCGAGAGGAGATGCGCGAACGGGAACCGGAGTCGAGACGACTGCGACCACGAGAGAGAACGAGAGAGAGAACGAGAGGGAGAGAGAGAGAAATGCACCGGCAAATTTCTAATCAGATTACCGTAGATTAGCAAAGTTCGTTTGTTCTAATGAAATTCGTCTAAATTAACGTCGCGAACGCGAGCAGCGGCGACGGCGGCCTCAAGGAGAAGGCGAGGGCAAGGGGCGAAAACCAGAAAGGCTCGAAAGGCTTTAGGCTCGGTACTCAATCGAATTACGTTGATGAGAGCTTGCAGATCATTAAACGTTAAAAAAAAAGTAAGCCGAGTTCATTTACGAAGGCGAGAAATAATCGCAAAACTTGTTAAAAGGAAGAATACGCGGAGATAATAATCTTGTCCGTACTTTGCAAACAATGCAGTCATCGCTAAATAAATCTAATTCGTTTAAAAAAAAACCGAGAGTGAGAGAGGAAGAGAGCCAGAGAGAGAGAGAGAGAGAGAGAGAGAAAGAAAAAGAATAGAAAAAAAAAGAACGCACTTTGTAACGCTGTGTTTTCCATATCATTCGATTCCAAGGAATATCGTATACCGAAGAAGTTTTAACTAAGAAGAGAATAAAGAACGAAACAATAGGAACAAGTTTAATTTGCAAATTTGAGCAATAATTGCATAAGTCTTAATTCAAGTCGCACAAACTAATTACAGTAAATTTTATAGCTGAACCGTGGTGATTGCGAGTAATAACTACATTATTCCATGACGTAAGAGAATTATTTTTATTCAAAACATAACGAATGTTTTTGTATTCGTTTGAATGTTGCATTAGTTATTATTGTGAAGTAGGTTATATTCAAATGTTGATTATGTATCGGTACAGCTTTAAATTAATATAAATAGAGAACTTTTTTTTATCGCTTTGTTTCGTAATGCGCTATTGTATAAAAAAATTGATTTAGAAAAGAAAATTCCGATTTCGTAAAAAATGCAATTATAAAATGTATATTAAAAGTTAATAATATGTTAAATATACCACTACGAGTGTGCCCTTGACAAAAGTCAGACGAGACTTTTAAAGAGAATGCTTAAGCTAAATAATTATCAGTTCTATTCTTAAATATTGTTATAAATAACTGGAATGCAAACCATCCGCGAAATTAGATGTAAAATGAGATGGGACGAGCAAAGAGAGAGCGAGAGAGGAGCAAACCGCGGTGGGGAGAAAGAGGCTGCGCGCGTGCGCGACGTCGTCCCTGCACGGATAAATAGATTTATTTATTTACGATAAATTGATGCTGCTGTACGCGCGGCCGCGCTTTGAGATGGGATTGTGTCGAGTTTGCACAGCCTGCGCTGTTGACGCTTTCTGTTATTGGCTCGTCATTATCACTTAACGAATCGCCGGAGCATCCATATGTACGCGCATAACTGCCGGATACGCAATGCCAAGTAAATCAGCAGATGTTAATAAAGAGGAATTGTGTTTGGTTCATTAAATTTATTTTAATAAAAAGTGCACACGTGCAATTGCATAACGGCACAAAGCCGATGGTATACATGCGATCGCGTCGTTGAATATTCTCTTGTGCAACTCGACTCACTTTCGCTCTCTCTCTCTCTCTCTCTCTCTCTCTCTCTCTCTCTCTCGGTCCGCGGTTCTCTGACTCTCCCGCTCTCTCCGCTCGGCCGACGAAAAAATGAATACGATAAAAATTACAACAACGAGAACAAAGCGCTAAATCCGGTGATGCCGTGCCGTTGTTATTATCTTCCGTTATATTATTAGGAGTCGCGCGAGCGTCGTTGTCGGAGGAAAAAAAAATCGCGGCGAAAGGAGGGAAAATACGGCAATTGATAATAATTAAGCGATCACGCGAAGAAGAAAAAAAATCCGCACCTCCTCGCGAACACCGAATCTCGTTCTTTAACTCTGAGCTTGCAGTTTCGTTAAAACCGCTCCACAGGTGGTTCCAAAGGGTTCCTCTTACGTTCTTACGTTGCCGCTGCACCGATGCAACCTCCGCTCGTTAAGAATCGGAGAACTAACTCCTCGGCTCTTCGAGGGTTCCCGGACGTTCGGGAAAATGGTGGACCGAAGCGGCAGATTGAATTCCGAGCGGTAATCCCGTCTTAATTACGATCCCTCCGTCACGGGAGTCACGGGAGTCACGGGATTCATGGGACCGCGTTGCCGGGATTGCGCGGCTTAATCTCGTTTGCATCCAGATATTTTGCGCCGGTGGCGAGCGGATACGCGCGCGCTTGTGTTCAGGGAACGCTCGACGCGTGGACGACGTCGCCTCCCTCGCCATTCGGGTCGCACCGACGTCCGATGACAGGCGGTCGCGCTCGCTTTAATGCCGATCGTTAAAAAAAGTATAGGTTGCAGCTAATAATGCAGGCGTAGGAAGAAAGATGGGGGAAAAATATATCAAAACGCAGCGCGACGCGTAATAAGAGATGGGCCTCGAAGACGAGGCTCGAAGCTGGTCACCATCCCCATATGTTTGCCTTGCACCGCTTCCTAGGGTACGCGAATATGGGTAGGGCGTGTTCGACGCTGGAGAATGAAAGAGAGAGAGTGAGAAAGAGAGAGAGGAGAAACCAACGCCGCGTTCGCAACGTTACACGTACCCGCCCAAGTCTTCGTGTAAACCCGAGAACGGAACGAGGGAGAAATAGATGCGGGGATGGAGGGTTACACTCTCCGAAGCGCGTGTGGACTTAGTCTGGGGTTAGCGCACGCGTGCGTAGATATAACACCCAACTATGTATTACATCAGCGAATCTCTCGGATCCGTACATGCATAATCTAATATATATATTCGTTGAGCCTCGTTCGCCCTCGTTCGCCTCCTTTCTTCTCGCGCTTATAGGAAAGCCCTCGAGAGAGAGAGAGAGAGACGCGAGGATCTTCCGCCGTTTCCGTCATTTCCGTCGCTTCCATGGAGGCGTTTAAAAAAATCACGCGCCAGAGAAAAGAGGAATCGCGTTAACCCCGAGCGGCATGTCGACGCTTTAATGCTTATCGCGTGCGTACGTGATAAGCGTGAAATCGGTGTCGAAAAACCTTGAATCCTGACCGAAAGCAGCTTAAGCGTTGCGGCTTACTTCGTCGGTGGGTGGAAAGGAGCGAAGGAAAGAAGGAGGGAAGAAGGAAGGAAGGAAGGAAGGAAGGAAGGAAGGAGCGTGGCGATGACGCGGCGTTACCGCTTGAAAAACGTTGAACCGATGTCACCGATAAGTCACGAGAGTAGAAAACATAATTACGGAGTGCACGTTGGTTTCTTTTTTCTCTATTTTCTTCATTTTTTGAGAAAGCGCGCGCGTGCGGAGTTGATTCGCGAGGAGCGTACACGAATCGAAATAGGAGAGCGGAGGTGCGAAAGAAAGGAAAAGAATTCGGAAGGAGCGGAGGAAAACGTAGTTGGTAGGGTCGCGATGTGAACCAGATGAGCGCGCGAGAGCGAGGGAGAGCGAGAGAGAGGGGAAGGAAGGGAGGAGTGGAAACGCGAGTAAAGGGGAGGAGAAACTAAAGCAAGCGACGCGGCGCGGCGTAAACTTAAATTTACGAAGTGATATACACGCCAAACATCCGGCAGATATTTAAACTTGAGTTTTCCTAAACTTAACAACGACTGATGCTATTTCGAGACGGCATTTGAACCTCGACGCTCCGGTGAATTCAACGGGTCACAAAACACCTACTTTAACGAATTTCATTGACTCTTGTAATTATTCGATTTACACAAGAGATTTGCGACGTTGCTGCTACTGCAGACTTTGCATCGCTGAAGCTTTCGAGAGAAACTTATTAATATGTATAGTAAAATGGTTGATTATATTGCAGATCAAGAGTATAAATTAGTGAAATGCATTTTTGTTTTAGTATACACGGCGTGTACGTCGAAGCGAGATAATGTAATTTCTGTGATTTAATTTAACGCCAGTGCCAAACCGATTGAATTTCAACCGACAAAGCGCTCGACTAGATTGTATCAATATACTCGCGATTAATCCGATGAAAACTAATTTGCCAGCGACTTTAGGACATGATTGCAATAACTAAGGCAATTTACGGATGGTGACTCGTCTAATTTTAGAAAAGACATTTCTAATAATACGTGTTCGAGCTTTATAATGATTGACATTGCATTCGCAATTTTAGCATTTTATTCGCTTCGATAATAGTTGGGCAGACCGCGGAGAAACACATTAGTTAATAACGAAAATAATCTACTTACGCGTCGGTACGTCGCGCAACCAACGCCACTAAACCAAAGGACCCATGGGATCGGTACACGCTTTTTTTACGTCTCTCCCTCGCTCTCTCTCTCTCTCTCTTCTCTACGATGATTCCTTTCCTCGAGCGGAAAGGGTTACCCATCGAGCGACGTCCAAGTTCGCGGGTCCCGAGTCCGAGTCGCTCTCTTTATCGATTTCTAGGGGAGGGTGGCCACTACCACAGGCCGATTCTGGTTTCGTTCGACTCGCAAAATGCAAATATCCGGACGATGAGTCTAGATATCAGCGACGGACATTTTTCGAAATTCATTAAACTCTCGAAAACTCTTGCCGATAACTTTCGAATATCCGGACGGTTCGCGTCGCGAGGCTTATTAAAAGCGGCGACAAAGGTTTATTTTTATAAACGTTGTAAATCACGAAATTATAAACGGACGGGGGAAAGCGACAAAGGCATTTCCATCGATGCGGACGCAGAATTTGTAAGAACGTCGAATTCGAACACATTTTTTATGATAAATCAAACACGGAATATTTTAACGCTCGGTCGTCCGCGTGGAACCGAGTCTTGTATATTTTTTAATTTTGCTCGATAAATAAAGTAGGAAATATTTTACGAGGGCCGCCGTTATTTACATTTGCGCATTTTAAACGCGCATAGTTTATTACTGGAGGAGAAATTCGGGGTCTTGACAATGCGCTTTTGAAAAATAAATTAAAACGTACAACCTTGGGCGTCGGTCGCCCTCCGTCGGTTCTACAACTAGTCGCATTAAAATATTACAAAGCCGCGGTCGTTAAGGTCTCGGGGCCCGAAGGCGACGGCGCAGCTGACGTTCGGTGTTTTTTTCGACAGCCCCGATCGCTCCCGTTGTTCGGACCGAGGGAAAAAGGGAGCGACGGCGGAAATTCCGGGCGATCGTTGCACTCCTCCCCGCTTCCTTTAACGAGGAGCTACCCAGTGTCCCCTGATACCCCCGATACCCCCGATACCCCCGATACATCCCCGAGACGAGGCGCTGCAATATTAATTCGGCCCCTGAAATATTCCTCGACGTCTTGCCATTCATCTCCCGATTCCAGCACCGAGTTTCCTTCGCTCGGTTCGAGTCGCCCTCGCACCTGCGCTAACCCATATACGAATCGTCTCCGAAAATATCGAACGAGCCCTGCCGGACTTTGCCCGGTATAAATAAAGCCTCGACGGAGCTTCCGAGTCTCGATCGGAAGCGACCGGAGAGGAAACCTTCTTCTTTCTTCCCGAGGATGGAAGGACGACGTCGAGGGCGTCGACGGGCGTCTCGGATCGCCGGGAAATAAATACATAAATAAATAGATAAATAAATAAATATTCATAATTCAGAGGGAGGAAGTTTGCCGGAGGTTGGCGGTTGGATGAAAAAGTTTTCCATCTCGTTCATTTTTCTCGGGCGTATTCTTCGCGGATGGAAATTGCAGCGGCGCTCGGGAACACGCTCCTCCTCCTCCTCCTCCTCCTCGTCCTCCTCCTCCTCCTCCTCCTTCGTTCGGGGCGGGAGCTCGCGAAGGTCGCGGGTGATATTTCATTCGATATTGCGCGCCGGAATTATTTCTCTATTTCGGTACGGGGGTGGCGCGAGCCCGGAAAATAAATTGTTTAATTTATATTAAAAATAAATAGCGAGCGGGTGCGCGGAAAGCGAGGAAGCGACGTCGGCGTCGGCGTCGGCGGCGTCGGCGGCGTCGGCACTCGACGGCCCAGAAATATTACTTTTAATATTAGCATTTCCAACGCGCTCGCGCCCGAACTCGTTTAAAAGCCCGCGCCTGTATATTCGCCGGGCTTGATATATACACCCACGCCTATATATCCGAGCGGCGGACCAACGCGCGGGAGAATTATATGTAAAATCGAAGCGATTTATCGTCTATCGAGCGACTCGCCGTCCCCCCCTCCCACCATCATCCCGCGTTTCCGTCCGCGTTATCCATCCACCTGCTGCGAAGACGCGAGATGAGCTATCGCTTGATGACTATTAGGGGATGCGCCACGAGGCTCGTAATTATATCGCGGGCTGGAAAAATAGTTGGAAAATCCGCTGCCTTGGCATCGATCCGTTTTCCCTGTCTTTTTCCCGACCGCTAATCATTTTTTCCGCGTAAGCTAAAAATCTTAATTTCACGCTCGGATTCGCGGCGCCAACGACGTAGCGCCAATCGGATTACGAGATTAATATTTAACGAATCCGACGAATGTTTTGTTTAAGATTTCACGCGGGAGGTAAAGAGAGGACTTAAGAATTAATCGAGAGACGGAAACGTATTCGTCGAGTCATATTGAAAGCGAACGGATCTTTTCCTCGTCGGATATTTACGTATTTTCCCGCTCGATCGTCGATTCGTCGTCGTTCATTTCGAACGGATGAATCGGGTAATTTACTGGCTACTTACGTACCTGAACGTTCGTCTCACGAATCGCGCATTTGTAATTGCGCGTATTACTTTTACGATGAATTAACACGCATTATTCGGAAGGACGTTGTAAAGTCGTACGATGGAATAAGACGAGACGTCGTTGGAATAAAACGTACGCATGACCCATTATTCCATCGGATGCGAAAACAATGCAACATCTACGAGTCTCGTACGAGTGTTGGTTACGGTATTGTTTTACAGAAGACTAAATATCTCATTAACGATCGGTGATTAATTTAACGTTCTTATCCCACGGATTCGAACAATCTATCGCAATGTTTATGTTTCTTTAAATAATTTCTTCACCGATTCTCAACTATCGATTATCGAATATCGTATACGATTAATCTTTTAAAAATTAGGAATTCGCTTCGATTATTTTATCCGACGAATTATGCATGAGAGCATTGATTATTTTATGGCGAGAGATAGAAAAAGAATATTATTAAACAATTTTGCTCGGATATCGTAATTAAGGCGAAAATAATAATTCTTGATAGATAGTTTATTTAAAAAAATATGTAAAATGTATCGACATCTGTTAAATTTGAGAGAGGAGACCACTATTAAAATATTTATTCGATCGAATATAAAATAAGCTTTATTCGTTCCGAACAAATGCAATTTAAAAGAGAAAATTCCTCGCGATTAAGAAATAATTTATCGGTTTAAAAAAGGACGGTTAAACGAATTTAGCGAAATATACCATTTAAAAATTAACGCGAGTCGCGACTTTTTGCACGAATGTAACTTTAAAGGAGTCTGAATTTCTCGAATAAGACGTAATTGGATTAAACGAACGTTATTCCTCCAACGAATGGGAACGCTGAAAAAATCAAAATACCCGCATGAGATAAGGATTCGGACGATCAACCGCGACTCGGTCCTGTCCTCGTTAAACATCAACGAATGCCAACTTTGCAAAGGACAAAAAGTTTTCACCGTGGGATCGTCCGGAGAAAGATGGACTCGAAAAAAAAAACCGGTGGAATGATGGAAAACGAGCGACAAAGACGACGACAACGACGACGACAACGACGACGACGACGTCGTAGCTTAAAACCATTCTCGATGCAATTAAGGCAACGAAAATGCCGAGTAAACTCGCGATTTAAATAAAATTGGTCAGCGTAAATAAAAAAAGCTTTCGAATAATAAAATGCCGACGCGGCGTTTTATTTAATATTGCAGCACATCCGGACTATGCAGCGAAAGATAGTATTCGATGGCGAAGGAAAAATATACAAACCGTCGAATGGTTCCACCCCCTGCGGCCCTTCCCTCGGTCCTGCGCCCCTTTACCCCATCGACGGTCCTTCTCTCTCTCCCCTCCGACGTATATTTCGGATGCATTATTAATACGTCCGAGTCGAGGTGCGGCTCTCGTACGCGGAAAGCAAAGAGTTTCCGTTGCGCTCGTAAAAAATCAAACGGCCGTTCGGCAAAAAGGTCCAAATGTTCGCTCGTTTGACGAATCGTCCAATCAAAAGTTTTCCACCGGTTGGACAGTCCCGCCATGGCTTCGGGCGCTGTCTCCTTTGTGTCGCGGATACGACGCGCGAGCGAACTCCAACCGCGAGTCCCAGAGCCGCGCGTTTCCTATATTTCATTGGATTTCATTCGAATACAAATTGTCTGTGGCCGGCCGAGCCTGGCGCGAGCGCTAAAAGGAAAGCGCGCGTTTTACGGAGAGAGAAAAACAAAACGCCGGGATGAAAAACGCCAACGAGTAGCCGAGCATTACTTATGAATACGAATAACGACGAATTGGCTGTGACGCTCAAAATGCACTTGACGCGGCTTATTTTTGCGCGACACGTCTCTAATCTCGCTTCAATTAATGACCACTGAATCATTTAACGTGGCTCCTCCTTTCGCTAACTACTCGTTTTTGTTATTTTTCCGGCACGAGCGACGTATTTCCGAGAGTTTAAATGCAACTTTTGTCCTCTATAAATAGACTCTCGCGCGTCGATTGAGAGCGATCGCTACAATTAATAATAATGGCTCGCCTTACAGCGAGGATAAACTTTTCAAAGCCCGATGAAATATGCATGCGGGTGTAAGCGTCAGTCTGGAAATGGTCGGAAAACCATCGGAGAAAGCATCAAAGAGACGTTGCACCTTCGAGTGATGGGCTACGTAGGTAAGAGGGGCTCGGAAGAATAATAGACCGAACGCGGCTATGTATAGACCCTCGACTAAACGACATTCGCGGAAAATCAACGTGGGCCGGTTTTTACACGCGACTCTAAAGTCTCTCGCTCTCTCTCGCTCTCTGTTCCTCTCGGACGCATGTACCGACGTCGAGGCGCCCTCGCACTTAACTCGACGACGGCCAAGGGTCATCCCGACTGCTACTGCATAACTTATGGGTCGTTGCGTACGACTCGTTAGTCAGGTGTGGTTAAAGCCACAGCTTCTACAGAGTCAAGATTCGCGCTATTGTTGTCTTGGTTCTTTATTTTTGTTTCACCGAGTTCGTATTTTCGGAATACCTTCGGAGATCGTTTCGCTCTTTTATTCATTAGGCTTTTTTCGACTCGCTTTCGCATTATTAATCGGTGTCAAACGGCATTTCATCGGGTTGATTAACCGGGCCAATTTTTTTACTCTCTTCCGAAATAATCGAATCGCTATAAACTGATGCACCATCTTCGCTTAAGTTGATAAGAAATCAACTTTCGTCTCTCTCGTATATCGATAGAATCTCCGGTTAGAATTAAATAATCCAAATGCTTGGCGCGTATTCGAAATTTAAAAACGAATAAACCAATGAAATTTTTTATTCCAAGACACGTATTTATTATTATACCTTGATCGGTTTGATCCAATTAACCTTCCGATCGTTCGATTCTTCCTTATTGTTTCTGTTCGTTCGCTAATTTAAGTTTACCCGTTCTCGTATCGTTCGAATTCATTTTTTTAATCGTATCTTAATTATTAAATGCGTTCGCGATCTATTATTTAATAAACAAAGAAACTCTCGAGGTCTTTCGTCTTTTGTGAAAACGATATACCGATCTTTATTATAAAAATCGTTGAATATTTATCAAGGTACGATAAAAATGTCAAATACGTCGTATAATAAATTTTCAATAAGATATAAGTAATGAAAAACGAAGAAACGTTGCGTAAAACATTGCGTATAGCTTCCGTATATCGTTAAAATATCCATGAAAAATACTAAATATTAAATAATAAAGACTCGACTGATAAATTATTAATATACCATTGTTTAAGTCGCACATGTATTAAAGAATATAGAAAATATTAATTATCCATTAACGACGTACAGTTATCAAAACATTACTGCCTAATAAAATGTTTGTTTCCCATAAAAAATATTAATTGTATAATTTGTCCTTATTCGTATTGATAATTATTTGAATTACAGGCTTATTTCGCACAAAAAAAATTAATTGAACCAATGTCTTTGTGGGCTTCGCGATAATAAGATTTTTTTTATTCCATGCATGATTTACATTCGTTTTTTTTTTCTCTTACATTGTCTAGAGGACAATGGTGTGTAAGTTGTTTAGTATAATCCGTCTAATTATACCGATTACGTATTTCAAATAGTTTATCGGCTATAAAAATAAATAATATTGATAATTAATATCTAATATCGAAATATTTTTAAGGCACGTATCCGTTGGGCGATCGATGAAAAAACAAATTAATTCAAAAGTAATTAAAACGCGTATAATAATGATTTCTAAATAATACGCGAAATAAAAAATTTTATTTAAACTATACGATAAAAACGTACTTGCATACATACAATTATAACCTCAACGATATAAATTTTTAATCGAACTGAAACAAAAGTATTATATTTATAAAATCACGAATGCATTATTTATTAAAAAACGTATTTTACTCGTACAAACTATAAGCATTATTTTCATCGGAAGAGATATTTGTTTTGTGTCAAACGAATACTTTTGTGTATTTCGAATATTTATTCGTAATCAATAATTATACTCGTTAAATATTTCAAAAGAGCTATATCTCAGTTTTTAACGTTAAAAATCGAATGGAATAAAATTTAAATTTTCGATCGGATAATCCAGTCTCGTTATTAAGATATCGAATTTTTCGATCACCGCGAAGCTCCGAGGAGTTCCAGCAGCAAAATTTATAATATAATCTAAATGTCGCAATGAAAGGCACAATCCAATTCGATCCCTCGGCAATTTGCGAGTGTCATTCACGCGAAAAATGAAAAAAGGACGCCGGTTAGGTAAAAGAAAGGCGTTTCGTTCGAACACGCCCAATGGCATGAAATTCAAAACCCATGGAAGCTTATTTGTCACGGGAGACTTTCCGGTAAAGGGAGTAAGTAGTCACCCGACTCGATCGCGGCACATGTGTCGATAGAACGTTAGGTGCTGCCATCTAGAAACTCGGTGGTTCCATCTCATTTTTCCATAACTCGTCGTCGTCGTCGTCGTCGTCATCGTCGTCGTAGTCGTTTGATCCCCTTCTGATCCCCTTCGCTCGCTCTCTCACCCTCTCTCTCTCGCACTCTTCCCGCAAGGCCGAGGAACAGCGGCGGATGGATTTTCGGGCCAGGGTTACAACCCCAAAAGTCCGGTCGCCCGCGGCGATGCGAAACTCCGAGATGGGGGAGCGATGGAGAAGCGATAGAGAAAGTAAAAACGAGCGGAGCGGGGCTACAAAGGGAAATCCCCCGTACGGCCAAGTCCATTTTAGAAAATACGACGGCGTCGGCGGCAGTTTCGATTAGCATAACGCGCCGTCGCGGCCGATCCGTAGATAACGTTAATTGTTGTCTTGTGGACGTTGATTGTCTACTAATGGGCCTCTTCCGCGAGATCGGATTCCCTCGCCCTCGGCGCTCGAGAAGTCGCGCTCTTTCCTGTGCGCCGACTGTTTAATATATTGTCTCGCATCTCTTCCAATCTCCGTACGTCCGGCACATTTTATTACGTTTCGCCTCCTTCTCGTCCTACTTTTCGTTCGCCTCGACTTCTTTTCCCGCAATTTCACTTTTCACTTTTGCGGCGTCGGTCCCGCGAATAATGCGCTCCCCGGATTTTACGCAATAGCGACGCTGATAAGATTTACATTAATAACGCCGATGATGATATTAACGTTAATCGTAATAATCGTACTAATGGCAACGGCGGCGTCTGGAATAATAATATTAACAGTAATAATAACAGCAACGGCGACGCAGCCATGCTGAAAATGCTACCGATAAGAACGATAATTATCGTCGTTGTTGTATTAGTAGAGTTGTAGTAGTTGGTGTTGTTGTTGTTGCTGCTGCTGTTGTTGTTATAATTCTAATTATTATATTACAGCGCAAAATAAGGTCGGTTTCACCATCGGCTGCGCACAAATTTACCATCTCGCGTTCTTTCCTTTCGCTCGATCGAAGCACGAGCGCGCTAAATGATAAAATTGGTGTCTAATCGGAACAGCGAGTCGAATTAAAATAACGTTGTTCATCGAAAACAAAATGATTTACGGGGAATTAACGACAGTCCGGAAAGAATGCGACGTTGATAACGCTAAATAGTTAATGCGCCGGTAATACCCGACACTTGTAGAGATAATTTTAAATGTTTTATCGAAGAACGAATCGTTCGACGAAGGAAAAAAATGGAAAAAAAAATGAAAGAATATTATATATTAAACGCATCCGCGCGCGCGCGCGAGAGAGAGAGAGAGAGAAGAGAGGCGATGAAAGGTGCCTGCGTTTTATTTTATGAAATGATAATGCCGAGCGCGCGTTTCAGCGAATGCACCGAGGGTGGACGTAAACACGGAGTTTTTTCTCGCATAATAAAAGTGAAAATACCGAGTCGGAAAGGAGAGTATCTATCGATGATTGGAGCGGGGTCGTGGGAAGAGCGGGAGAGGTTGGATGTGGGAGGGAAAGGGAGGAGAGGTAGGGAGAAAGTAAGGCAGCGGCGATGGCGATGAATTTAGCTCGGAGGTAAATCGGCAAACGAGGCGTTATCCGCGGAGGGTTCGGGACGTCCGGCATCCGGCGATCGGAGGATCGATCGGGGCGAGAAGGCAAGCGCGTAATTGGCAAGCCCGTAGCGACGACACCTATTAAAATCGGAATACACGGGGTAATAGCCGCGAAGCTATTAGCGGTGCCCCGAGGGCCGAGTATAGCGAGGTTCGCGTATTTTCCACTGGACGCGAAAATTGCCGCGAGAATATAAATAATCCGACGGTGATATCGAGCGTCGATCTTTCCGTTCCACGCTTTTGGCGGACGATGATTTTCATTCTTTCGGGCGCATATTGTTTTTGATTTCCGCTCGATATAAGACCGATTCCGCCCACCTCGAGGAGAGTCGAGGAACGCGGACTTTTATCGCGGCGGCTCGATCGGAACCTTCGTTACGAGGCTCCCGCGTAATCCCGTTCCCATCTCCGTGCCGGCGCCTCTCTTCGACTCCGAGAAATATTATTTAAGTGCTTCCTGGCATATAAATACTCGCTACGCGATGATAATTAAAGTGTCTTGTGCTTTGCCTCTTATCCCTCCCCTTCCTCCTTGTATCGCCGCTCGCCACTCGCCGCTTGCCAACTCGTTTCTATAACTCTATTCTCGCTTTTTTTCTCTCGCTCTCTCTCGGTCTCTCTCGCTCTCCATCGATCCTCGAACTCCTCTCGCAACTATTTCGCAAACGCGTTATCGGCCGGAGATCTATACATCCGCGATGAGATCTCGTTTAAATAAAAGCATGCCTCGACTACCGTAAACTACTCGTCGTCTCTTCCCAAGATTTACATATAAAAAGTATTTACCGCCCGATGGATTCCTCAACGTATCCCTAATTATTCGACCGCGTGCCTTCGATTTTCGTTCGATTTTAGTTCGTTTTCTTCGATCTCGGAAACCTCGCGTCGCTTCGGTTAACGAATTCTCGACCCCCCGCGACTCCCAACGATAATAATTTATTTTCGTTCGAGGTACTTAATGGATGACCTAATTAATGGATACAGCGTTAAATTATATTAAATTCAGTTTATAAACTTTAATCGAATCGTGTAATAATATGAATATGCAGTTTTACGAAAGTTTGTATCAAATTACATTTAATTATTATATTATATAACGGTATTAAAAAGTACGGTAAATATCGAAGTCGAGAGCTCCGTCGTGAGCGTCGTCGTGAGCGTCGTCGTTCCGCGATAAGATACAGTTAAACCAAGACGAATTTGGGATGGAAAATTCACAAAGTATAAGTAGAACAATCGAGTTAGCATCAAGTTCGACGATACAACCTCCGAATATCTCGTTGCGCGCGTCGTTCTATTCGATTACAGCGCTTTCCGCTCGCTCTCCATCCATTTAACAAGATTTCTCATTTATTCGCGTCCGTCGAATATCAATACAACTCGAAAAAGAGATTAATTGCAAGCGGCTCGCACGTTCCATTAAATTACAATTACATACGAGGATCGCGGTGCCACTCGATGGAACGAAGCGGGAATAAGCAAGACGGGAAGAGAGACGGAGAAAAACGCTTGGTCGAACGAAATTGGTTGGAGGACGCGTTATCAGGCCGCTCGTCCAAGGAAACATAAATTCCAAGCCTCGGAGAATTCCTCGTTGGGTCGGCGCTCGGTGTTATCGCGATCGGAATCTTTGGTCGCGAGCCGCGCGGGAGATTCGAAAAAGTTGGCAGGAAAGTTCGCGGGTGGTATCGTCGCGAGATAGCGATGGGGTCGAAAGGGGTAGGCGATTGATCGGGAGGCGGAAGCTTTTTAGGGCAGAACACCGGCGTCGTCGGTGATAGCGCGACTCGTACGTACATACGTCGACGTTCGAGCCTGCAAAGTTGCCCAAGTACGAACGGCGTTCAAGTGGCGGATATCTATAGGTGTAGGGACGCACGCAGCGATACTCTCTCTCTCCCTCTCTCTCTCTCACTCCGTCTGTCTCTTGCGCTATCATGGCTGAGGTGGGAGTTTCCGATCGATGTCTGTGGTCCACCGGTCGGCGGGTCTCTCGCGCGCGCGCGTACACGTAGGAAGGAGAGAGGAAGCGAGAGAGGAAGCGAGAGAGGAAGCGAGAGAGGGAGGAAGAGCGAGCGAAAGAGCGAGAGAGAGGAGGCTCAGGAATGGATCGCTGAATTTCTCGAATAATTAAGTTAGAGCTCGGTGAGCTAGGGGTGGCCGCTTACCTACCAACGCGCCCTCATACATTATGTACCGGGTGGTACATACATGCGGCGGAGGAGGTAGAGGAGGCGGAGGAGGCGGAGGAGGCGGAGGAGGCGGAGGAGGCGGCGGAGGAGGCGGCGGAGGCGATGCAGTCCGAAGCCTGGCAGAGTGGCCTTCCCGAGCAACCGAACAACCCCCTCTAAACGCGCTACCGAGCGACCGAGCGAGCTAGCGCGTGCTACACTCGGCGGCATTGGATATATACTTAATGAAGCGTAAATAATTGAGTAATGTGCTCCAGGCCGTTCGATCGCGGCATTCCTATTGGTCAGAATTAATCTATTCCGACGCATTAGCGAGAGAGCCTACCGTCTCTCTCTCTTCTTCCCTCTCTCCGCTCCTCCACCCCCGACTCCCTACGTACGCGTCCAAGCATTGCGATGGATACCCGAACGGACCGACTACTCTTCCACTCGATAATGAGCTTATTTCTTCCTTTGACGCCAAAACTCTCCTCTCTCTCTTTCTTTATTTTTCGCGCCCTCTCTCTCTCTCTCTCTCTCTCTCTCTCTCGATCCCTCGTCGCTCGGAAGGAAGCGTCGTACGCGCGCAGTCGAGATGAGTGCTGCCGGTGGAACGCACAGCGACTAAAAAGCACCGACAGACACCCGAAGGAGATGGAACCAGAGGAGAGAGAGAGAGAAAGAGAGAGTGAGAGAAGGGCCAAGGGAGCCGAGAGTCAGATCGTGCATGTGTGCAAAGAGCCGTAGGACATTCCCCCAGACAATAACTAAGTGGCCTTCTCAGACAGACCGGCGCTCCTTTTCTCTCTCTCTCTCTCTCTCTCTCTCTCTGTCCCTCTTTTTCTCTCGCTCGCACTCCTTGAGCATTGATCGCTCGCGATGCTACTCGCACGTACGACACCGACACGCACTTGCCGGCCTCCGCGACATTAACCTTTCGAGAGGGGCAAACGCTCTTGTTTGTTCGTTCTCTTTTAAGCTCGGCTCTTTTCGCGGATAGCCGCACTCCACGCAATTACGGATAGTTTCGCACTTTCGACTATCCCGGCGCTTCGAGACCCTTTGACCCGCTCGCTAAATTCCATCCCCCCCGAGCCTCGGTTTCACGGTTTCAGCGGGAACGTTTCGTCCGACGACTCCTTCCTTCCTTCCTTCCTTCCGTCCTTCCTTCCTTCCTTCCTTCCACCCTTCCTTTTCCGTGTTGTCGAAAACGATGATTTTACCCCTGATATTCCGTTACATCAGAAATTATCGTTATCGCGTAATACCTGTATCAAGGATAGCCCGTATCGATCGTCTCGGTACTCGTCGATAATTTATCGGATCAAATTGTCCGTATCTATTTTAAACCTATATCAACGCGTTATTAATATTCTATCTCATTAACGTTATTCGCTTTCGTTATTACGGCATTGTTTCTCTTTTGTACGAATTATATTTATTCAATTTCATGTTGCTTTAATGCCGTTCTCAGTTATGCTACTTTAACACGAGACACGTGCGAAGTCTACATTATAACTTTCGCTGGCCTTACACGACGTTGCCTCGCATATTTATTACACTAATATTATATTGTACATTAAAATATATGCGTTTGATATACGATGCTTGCCAGTATTATTATTGCTGTAATATCTTTTACTATAATTGCAATAAATTTATCGGGGAAAATACTGTAACCTTTCTTGTCTCGAAGTGTATATAACCTCTTAATGATGAGAAGAGAATTCAGAAAGTACGGATACGTGTTATTTATACCTTGGCAGGACAGTGTACTTGTGCTGCGTTGCAAAATGAAATAACACGCGCATAAAGTGTCTTTAGAGGAGAAATAAAATTGTTGAAACGCGTCTTAACCAAATTCTTTTTTTTCTTCCTCCTCCCGCTCGTCATTTTTCGCCCACCCGTAACAAATCATTTTTATTTAAGCGCGCTCTTCGAAATATTTGACGCATCCAACTTATTTTTACCAACAAAAGACAAATTTATTTGAAAACGTTATTTCGAGCGTATCGATAGCAAACAATTATAAATATTATATTACATTTGTATTTAGTAACGAATGGGGTGTAAACGATACTCGAATTTTCGGCAAATTTAATAAATTAACCGTTCGAACCGAATTCGATAAAATTTGAAAACATAATACCCCATTATCCTGATTTTTTCCGACTAGACGCACGAAAGTAGACCTCTTAGGCGATTATTATATAAGAATTTACAAGTACTTTCGAGAAAGCATCGAATAATTCCTCCCCCGACGATAACGTCAACGTCGCGAGCTCGATACCGATAAAGTGAAAAAAAAAAAGAAAAAAAAGAATAGTCGAGCGAGGGGGAACGAGAAAGGGACGACGTCGAGGGGTGAGCATCGAATGATCAACGTTACGGGAGGTTGTACTCGTTGCGGAGGCTGGAAAGGCGAAAAGTTGGGAACTCGGGAAAGGGTGTGAAAAATAGTGGCAGCGGTAACGGCAAGTGGGAGCGCGGACGCTTTGGCCCACTACAAGCGTTAAATTTATTCTCGCGCGCTCGAGACGAGTGAAGAAGAGGCTGCGAAGATGTAGGCGAAAAAAAAAAGTAGGAGCGACCGAGGGAGGGAGAGAGAGAAAGAAAGTTAGTGCGCTCGAAGTATATAGTTAGTCGTCCCACGGTACTTTCTTTGATGCCGGATACCACTTGGGGGGATGGCAGCAAGTTTGGAGCAGACCGGGACATCAAAGAGCGAAATACTTGAAGCCGAGATTCCACCCCTACGTGTCATCCCCCGAGCCTCGCGCTCGTGTTACCTCTTCCAGAACTCCATCCTAACTTGTCTCCTTTCTTCTTTTCTACCCTTGCTTTTTTCTTCTTCTTCTTCTTCTTCTTCTTCTTCTTCATCTTCCGCTTCCTTTCTTTTTATTTTTCTTTTTATTTTTCTTTTTATTTCTCTCTTACTTTTTCTTTACGTTCGCTCTTTTGCGACCCTTCTTTCGTCGTTTCCACCGGACGACCTCCGCCGTCTCCGCTTTTGTTCCCACTCGACCGGAATTCGGCTCACTTTCCGCGTTTTCCACCCAGCGATCGACAAAAATCCACTCTACGGCCGTTTCAAGATTTAACGATCATCTCTCCCTCTCGATTCACTCGTCGCGGAATTGCACCTTTATGTCTCACTCGTTGCGAATGGCAATCGGCCAATTTTTATATCGTGTCCCGCCACTTTTTCTCAATTGGCTTTTATTTTGCTTTCGAATAATGCATTAAAATATTTATTTCCGCAGTCGCAACGGAGGAAGAATTTTTTTGGCTCGTATGAAAAATGAAGCTACGGATATCCCCGTATTATTGTTTATCCCGTACGCGTATACAAAATGCATTGTGTCGATACTGTAGAGGATTTAGAGCCGGAGCTATTTTTGCGGTGGGGAACGAGGAGACTCGATATAAAACGTAAAAAAAAAGGAAGAGGAAAAAAAAAGCTTTGCTGAGGGGAGGGAAGCGAGAGGGAAGCGAGAGGGAAAGAGGAGAACCGTTGGAATTAAAACGATTGCTCGATACAGCTTCATTATCTCGAAATATTTTAGATTCGATCCACTCGTCTTTGCTTATCCGCGGGATAGCAAAGTAACTATTTGATTTTCATTAAGGGTAAACGTTAATAGAATGCGCGTGTGTAATTCGGCGAGCGTACAAGATTACCCGTAAAGCTGATAAAAATTGTATACCTTATACCTTATACCACCGAAACGCTATAAAATTGCGTTACGAGTCGAATGTACATTGAATTTCTAGCATTCCGCTGGGCTCGACTGAAAATATTTGTGCAACCATTCGAGTTTATTATCGAATTGTATCTATTTGTTCGTGCTTCTGTGTACTCGTGCTTACAATGAAAGGCTTAGTATCAATATGCAAAGGCTGGCCCGGCGAAACGTTTATCTTGCACTTGATTTCATTTCGATTTGCCGACAAATTGCGCATTGGTGGAACTAAGCAAAACTGCGGTCCCGACCAATATTGACTCGAAGTGCCGCGCGCACCCCGACGCGTTTTTTATCAGGGAAAATACAGACTAAAAAGCGCTTATTTTTTTTCGATTCGCGAGCCCCGGTAACCGGAACGCGCGATAGGCCAGGTGGAAGGGAGACGCGGGATGCGCCGATAGCCCGATTAAAGATTAATGACGAATATCAACAAACGCTCGGCCAATCAATAACGCGAGTACCGCGCTTCATTACTCGAAATTAAAAAATCGTCCGGGCCCCCGAAACCGGACTTTAGTCTGTAATTAGAAATATCCACACATGCGCAAGGGGGTGAAATCGGTAAATACATCGGTCGATGGACGGCTTTTTTCGTTCGGTCCAACTCTTTTACTCGCTCGTAATAACGGATCGTCAATTATGGAAAAACGGACCTCTCCGAACGAAATCGACTTCTCTCGGAGTCGAGGAGTCGCGTAACTCCGATAAACAAGATATTTGTTATCACGGATCGGAAAGTATCGCGGTTCCGGCCGACGAGGAGAAAAGGGTTAGGTGGTCGAGACTCCTCCAATGGTTTATTCGTTATGACTTATTAAAACTTCCAGGGCACAGACAAGATATAAAATGCATAGAAATGAAATTTCGCAGGCTTTTAATTGAATTTTTAAGGATTTACAATGTGCGAAGCCGGTGGATTGTCATTTTTCATCGAGAGAGACGGCGAGAGAGAGAGAGAGAGAGAGAGAGAGAGAGAGAGAGAACGAGGTAGTGTCTGGCGGCATACGCCGTATTCTGGAACGCGCGATATTAAAATAGGATGGCGTGAAAATAATTACATTTAATAATTGGTTAAAATATCCGAAACGAAAATTAGTTCTGTAATGCCGCCGTGATAATTTTGTTTAATCGAAAGCGACACTTTGACGGGAAAGTTATTATAGCTGCGATGTTCTTTTCTCTTCTTTCTCTCTCTACTGTTTATATAACAACCGTTGCATTGATTCTAAAAATAAGTTATACGATATACCGTTTAAAAAAAAAAATATTGCAACTAAAAAATACAACCAGCGTAAATACGGAATAAAAATTAATTGCTTACTGCTATTGTATACTTTATACACAAAAAATTCAATTATTTCTACGCTCATTCGTTATTTTACAGTGTATCGTAATATTTTCCGTACAATAATAATTCGCTTTTATTTACTATGACAAAAATTACCGCTTTATTTTTTCAGTAAAGTAATACTTAAACGTTGCTACGAAGTTCATTCTTCTATTTCTGCAAATTATTAATCGCGGAAGAATGAAAATTAATTACACGTCGAGAAAGCAGGAGAAATATAATGGAAATATGTATTAACAGCTTTAGTGCTACGTGAATCATCGGTAGGTTATTTTAATTAAAAAACGGTTCGAATATAACATTATAAATGCTTGGTAAATATTTTATAACAAATAATATCAATATATTTTATACCCTTTTTCCAGCAGTGTGAACATTCGGAGCCATAACGCTTTTACGATCGAATTTAAATATTTGTTATTTTTCGATAAAGGTCGAACGGTTTAACCCAAAGCTGCATTACCAGATCGAAAGAGTACATTTATCGCTTTATTAGCACGGGAGAGAATACGATTAACTCCAACGGTCGGATATTTCGCGACTATTTCCCTCCAAAGACGCGATCGATCCATTCCTCTCCGACTCTTCCCTCTCGATCCTCCCCCGACGACGAATCCACGACGAACGAGTCTTCCCAATTCGCAGCTTCAGCCTCGGCGAACCGCTCGAAACGTTCTACTCGAGCATTTAACAAAAGCGTTCGTCCGCGATAATCAACGCGTAAAACGTATTCGGCGGAACTATTCCGAGGCGAGGCTTCGCTGCTGCCGGGAATCGCGAAAAGATCGTTGGCGTTAACGATCGCTCTCGAAGAGGCCACCAAGCGGATCCCGGTCGAACCCTTGGCCGTTTCGAGCTCGTCGCGGCGGGCTATCCTCGTTTTTAACGACCTCCGCACACCGACGGGACGCAAGGCGCGAATATTCATTTCCGGGGCGAAACGCCGTCCGAGTTAATTGGCAGATGACACGCTTATCGACGCGATAATTTAATACAGCCCATATTCGTAACAGACATCCAAAAATTACATCGACTGCTCTTCAGGGCGTTTAAGCGCCAGTAAACTCGAGATGGTGTTATTCGGCAAAGTTTATTATAACTCGAGGGCTTTAACGATAGATATACTATTTCCGTAACGCGTATTACGCCCCGTTTCATTTAAAGCGAAACTTTGTTCCGCGCGACGCGCGACCGGTCCACTTTGACTTTCGGATCCCGAGCTTTCTCGCCTTTATTTTAAGATTGATCGATAAATAATCGAGGCGCGATAAGAGGGATCGGAAGGACGAACCGCTCCACTGACCCGTGAACTTGCGAGGGGTCAATCCGGTTTCGATTATTATTACCGTACGTTCCAGCGATCGCGATTGAAATAACCCCCGTCGGCATCGATCGTCGGGGTTGCTCCTTCGATTCCTCTGCATCTCCACGCCTGGGATATCGTAACGATAGGTCGAGCGACAGAGAGAGAGAGAGAGAGAGAGAGAGAGCGGAGGGAAAGAGGAGACACGCCGAATATAAATTTGAAAGAAAATTCGCCGCGTAACAATTTGTTCGGGAGCGAAGCGGGAGCGCGCGAAATAACGGTCAGTGTTTTGCAGTAATATTTCACCGGAGCAGTTGGTATTAATTCGTAATATGTTACCGGGCAAACTATAGAAGCCCCGGCTGCAAGCTCCCGAAAGCTTACGCGGAGCGGACGCCCGAACGCCCGACACCCCAATTCCCCTCGGCCCGTTCCACGTTCGCCTCTTAATATACGGTCCGGTATTATTGCAATGCAATGGACAGAATACTGTCAAAATTTATCGGCAATCGTTTTTCATGCGACGCGTCAAATGAGCGAACGATTAAAGCGCGCGAATTAGCCGGAATTTCGGGGCGTCGCGGCGAGTGCGACGAGAGCCGTCGGTCGAAATGATTAAAATTTCCGGATCATTAATTCCCGATCGGAGGTTCGTCGCCGAGAGCCCGAGTCCTTCCGTCCTTCCCTTCTCTCCTCCGCGGCGGTGCCTCGACCGAGTATCCGAGGGCTCCTCGACGAACCCAGCCAACTTTCTCAACGAGCGCATGAAAATCCGCGATATAAAGCCGCGAGTCGACGAAATAAAAAGCCATACGAGTAAAGAGGTCCTCGAGTGAATGGGATACTTTTTATTTATATAATGGGTGTCGTCGATGGCGGCTGGATAGGACGACTCCTGTAGTGGCCTAGAGAAGTTAGACGCCGTACCGCGAGGGTTTCGCCTTTCGACCCCCTTACAAACCTACTAATTATCGTCGTCACGTGCTCTCTTGACGTAAATGCCTGAATGCACAGGCGCAGTGGGACGCGGTAGCTCGAGAGAGAGAAGGGGGATGAGAAGGGGGATGAGAAGGGGGATGAAAGGGAGGGACGAAGCGAACCTCGACGTAACGGATACCCGAGCTCGGAGACGATTCCGAAAGTCGACGTTTGTGTTCTCGGTTAAGATTTCATGCCAGTTCGATAATTAGCGTTTTTAACTTTCGCCTTTCAAAGGAATTTAAACAACTTACTTATTTTTCTAACGTTTCTCTCCGATTTCCAATCCTCTTTGTCAACGGTTCCCTCGTAGCGAAGGGCAACCAAGGAAAAGTTGCTCCCTCGAATTTAATACGAGTTTAATAATATGAGTGTTCGAGAGCGTTGAAGAATCGAGAAATAATAAGCATTTTACGGAACTGCTCGCCCAAATTTTACCGAGGAGCCCATCTTGGGAACGATATTAAGAACAGTAGCGAAACCGCGGAGACGGGATGAATTCTCGAGTTCATTAGTACGAGTGGTGGGTTGGTAAGTCGAGGCTAAACCAGCATCCAACACGTCAGTCGAGCCGAAACGGGTTAAGAGTCGGGACTCGAGGAGTTAGTCGGGGTTAAAGTCTCATTAAAGCGAGCCTTCGATCCAAAAAATCACGGTGTATATCCTTGGCCCGCATCGAGCCACGACCGCGAGGCGTTTAACCTTTCTACAAGAAAATTCATTATTTTATTTTATATTTCCGTGCATTCTTTATCGAGATTTACGATAATGAGCGTCGCGTTCGGAGCCAGTGATTTTTCTTATTTTTATTATTATTGTTCCTTGTTGTCGTTTGTTTGTTTTCTTTTTTTTCTTTTTTTTTTTCATTTTCCTACGATTAAAATCCTTACGAATTAAAATGCGGCAATGCGCGATAATACAAATATGATTAAGAAACATAAAACGTGAAATCAAGGAACGAGGTTGTTCGATGATTTCACAAAGATTTTTTCCTTCGTTAGCCGAGCATTAAATGGAAAATTCAGTTTTGTTGTCGTGCCTTTACGAGAGGCTGATATAAAGAACGAAGCTAAGGGAACGCTTACAATTACGGTACACGCGCTCTTGATTTTTAAAAGTCGTAAAAATCAACGGGAGAGCAAATCGACCGACTATTTGGGATCGAAACTTGAAAATACTCGATAAATCATGCTAAATCTTTGAGCGGAATTTTATTAAACAAATGATGCGAGTCGATCCGACTCACTCTATTTCAAAGTTTAAAATGGAGTAGAAAGCATCCGTTTCACTATTAAAGTACATTAATTCTACTCTAAAATACGGTAATTAAGTTACCATATTTTAATTTTGTTCGCGCGTATTTCTCATACTTGTCACAAAATAATTTATTTCATTACTGTAAAGTAATATTAAAAATGTGCTATATTATTATTAAAGTTTTTTATTCGCGAAGCGAACCTTACGAAGTTAAACGAACTCGAAGATAATGGATTTATGAATTAAATATTTAAATTCGCGATTATCATTGCAACTACTAAATTCTAAAATGATGTAGTTTACGAGAAATGATAAATACGTAATACGGTTTGGTAATTCATTCGTAATATAATAGATTAGAGCGTGAAATAGGTTGGCGCAAAAGTCGTATCGATTTTCTTTTTCAATTCAAATTTTGTAAAGCATTTTCCGGAATATGTTTCCGGATCTCGCGACGACTCTAACTCTTCCACTTTAATACGCAAACTTGGAATATTTTTTACCGAAAAAGCCGTAACCATTTTACAAAATAAATACTCGAAGATAAGGTACCGAGTGCACTTCCTTTGCGTTAACGGAGAAAACCAAAGCATTCGTCTTACTTTACCAAATTTGAATTAGCGACGCGTTTCGAGCTATTTAACGTTCCTCTCCGAACCTACCAAAGTTCAATGTAAATAAAATTACTTTAATTACCGGATTTTTATCGATCCAGGACTCGTTTCGTTACGCGGGGCGAAGAAACGAGAGGGACGACGAAGAGACGAGGGAGAGGGACGAGGGAGAGGGACGAGGGAGAGGGCGAACGCTCTAAATTACGGTCGATATTAAGATCTCGCGATTGCGCGAAATGTTATGCAAAGCAATTCCGGGGCCTCGTCGGCGACGGTCGAACGCCCCGAGTATTACCTGGCCGGGCAACTCGGAGCGCGTCCGGTTTCAACGAGCGCCTCTGGCTCCGATAAATCCTTGACTCGAACACTGTCACGGGGTGAAAAGGCGAGAGGCCGCTCTCTCTCTCTCTCTCTCTCTCTCTCTCCGTTCTCTCTCTCTCTCGCTCGGTCTCACGGAGCTGTTGTTTACTCGCGTGCGTCTCTCGGTGGCACCGACGTTATCACCGATGCGAGGCGTTTCTTTCGCGTTCCGCTTTTTGCCCGACTCGCGTCTTTGTCGAAAAGGTTATTAGCAGCTCGGCGCGTCGCGGCGTTCCGTTGTCGGCATGCATTATTACCCGCGGAGACAATGATCGAGCCTCGACAATGGACCGCGGCAAGTAAATGGGCTCGCCCTTCGAACGCTACAGATCCGTCTCATTAAGAACTTGTAATGGAAAGGGTGCAGACTCGGGCGGTTGCCTCTGTCTGATCGGCTGCTGCATCGCAAGATAGAAACTCGAACGCGAACGCCTCCCCCTTCTTAGGTGGCCGATAGCGCCGACGACGATAGCGTCGAGGGTGAAAAGGAAGGGGAACCCGAGCAACGAATGCTCGTATCCGACGGAACTTCACCTTCTATCTGGCATTATGTTCGCGCCATTGAAACCACCGAACAATACACCCGGGTCCTCGTTTTGTCCCGCGATACACGTGTTCGTTTCTCCCTTCCTCCCTCTCCCACCACCCACACTCCGTTATATTTCTGCTCGCTCTTCTTTCGCTCCTCTCGTCACCGAAGCTGCCTTATTGTCGTCGGCGTCGTCGTCGTCGTCGTCGCGAAAATGAGCCAGACGTGGAAGAACGGCGAGAGTCGCTTCGTTTCCAGCGACCGCTCGAGGAATATGCTAATTGCGCGTGCAGCGGTCGACGGCGCCACAGGGGGAAAGAGGGCCGAGCGTAAAATGCCGGAGCACGTGCCGGATCAGCGTGGCAATGCGGTTTTGCTCTGGTTTTCCGGGCGAAATTCGAAACCCGAATAAATCGAGGCAAGAGCAAGAGAGGCGCCGACGTCCGACTCGTTCCACACAGCCGTGGGCTGCTGATGGACGCGAGCGACTACGTTGGCGAACGAGAAACAGAGAGAGAGAGAGAGAGAGAGGGAGAGAGGGAACGAAACACCAAACTGTTTTACCCCGACAACGTGCTAACGATTAACCGGCCGAGGGACGGAGAGGAACTATGCGGCCGGCTGTTGCTCTCCCTCCCTCTCCCTCCCTCTCCCTCCCTCTCCCACCCTCTCTCTCCCGACACCCGACTCGCCCCCGATACCTAATTATGTTAAATGCTTCTGAATTTTGCACCCGGATTACGAGCTCGGCTCTCCCGTCATTTCGCGAATCCTTTAAAAGCGAAGATGATTTGCCGGTGGTTATTTCACGAGCTATAACAGCCCGCGAAACGACGAGGCTCCAATACCGAAACGACGCCCGAAATCGAATACTGTAATCCGCGTCCTTGATCGATCCGAATCGTCTTCCGTCGTTTTCCCTCGGTGGAAAATTTTTATCGACGCGATCGAGGAACCCCGCAGATTGCTTCTTTCCAATTTCAATTATTATTTACGAATTACAAACTCTGAAATAATTATATTTAATTATAAGTTTTAATGCCTAGCGGCGCGAAATTATTAATTAAAATGTAAAATGACCAATTATTGCGAACACGCGACGTATATTTATACGGAGAGAAAAAGTTTTCAATTTAAAAGTAAAATTTTATACGTCGAACAGTTCTATTAAAACATTAATTAGCGCTCGTCCCGCGACTACTGAAATACTAAAACGTTATTTCTTACGGCGTGAAAAATAAAAATTTCCCTCCCTCTCTGTCTCTCTTCCCCCGAGCAAACTTACCCTTGCCTCTCGCGGCGCAACGCGCCGAAAATCTTGTTAGGGCGGTGGAATTTTTCACGCGGCTAATCCGTTCACGGCTCGAATCCACTCGCAACTCACGTTTGTTTCCCAACGGGTGGCGGCAACAGTGGCTCACGGATCGACGCCGCCACCGCCGCCTCCACCGCCGCCTCCACCGCCGCGAGCGAAAAAAAAAAAGTGGAACGCTTCTCGCGCCTATTGTTAGAAATCGATTTAGCGCAGGAAATTCGAGACTAACGAGGGAAACGAGCATTTCGGAAGGTGTTTCATTAGTCGAGCGGAAGTGACCGAAGCTCGGGGCGCTCGGGGTGCTCTTCCGAGGGGGTGGGAAAACGCTCGGGGGGAAAAAGGGTGGCGGTTTTTCGCGCTTCCGCAATCATCTCTCGCGGTTTTTCGCGTTCGGTCTCGCGTTCGGTCTCGCGTGCCGCTCTGTTGCAGCAGGGCGCGAAAAGCCCAGGCTTTCGGTGGTCGACGGGAGATAGTCTAGGCTACGTCGGCGTCGGAGGGTACGGACCATTTGCCGGCTTCCATCGCCGCCGTTGGCACGCGTTAAAATTGCCCGGCGATTGCCCAGAAATGAAATACTCGCTTTCGCTCGCGACTCGACCCATCCGTGAGAATTTTGATCCCCTGCTCTTCGGTGCTGTTGCACTTTCTCTCTCTCTCACTCTTCTCTTTTTCTCTTTCCCGAGCTTCCGGATAGATGATTACTTCTCGCGCTTTTATTTTACGTTCGTCGATGCGCATTCGGCAAAGTAATTGCTTCTAAATTATTTATACGCTTTTTTGAGATTGAAAGACTAATTTTTCGTAATCCCTCCGTTAAATTATTCTATCGTCTCGAACGCGGGTAGCTTCATTTTTAGATTCTTAATTTTGAAAATTTTCTTTCCTCGGTTATTTTTAAAAACTTTTCCACGCTTAGTTTCGCGAGCGTTACTACTTTTGTGCCATTGCTTTAATTAATTAAACGAATTAATAGTGCGATTTTATATCGTCTTAAAATAGTTGCGGGTTACGGGTTTTGCACTGTAATATTTTTTCTAAAATTATTGCCGGCTTATAATAACTTCAGCTACGTCAAAAAACAGTGAAAAATCCGATAACGCGATTACCGTTATTCCTATTATTACCATTATTACCATATTATTATCGCTATTATCGCTATTATCGTTATCATCGTCGTTATCGTCATTATCGTTATTGCTTTCAACGTTATCTTTATCATTACCCGATCGCATTCGAATCGAAAACCTTGGATGATTCCACCTTGAGCGAATCTTTTTCTCTCCCATCGATTCCCGAATTTCTTTTCGTCGGCACGCGCGTTCGGATTCGTAAACCCGAAAGGGTAAAACACACACCGGATCCCTAGAATTTATCGGGACGATTAGAGGCGCTCGAGCGTACGACTTAAAGTTGTAATGCCGAGCTCGATGATCGTTGGGAGGTTCGCGCAGCTTTCAGTCTTTGATATTAAGGATCGAGTAGATAAAGCGATAGGGATAGTCGAATAATTTTAGCCGTCTTGCTTTCAATTAGCTGATTGGAAGAGCTCCGTAAATGGCCAACTACGTTACGCTATATACACTCTTCCTACCTTTCCGGAGTCTCTCGGGTCAAGGAATTGGAAAGTTTTGCAACTACGTGAATTATGAAGCATCTCCCGCTCGGAAAATATCGATCCCTCCCGATGTAACTTCTGCGCTTGTTTTGTTCGACTCACCTGTAACGATAAAAGTATATCGATTATTAAATTTTGTTACATAAGAAAATAATAAGACGGGGAAAAATCGAACGGATGGGTATTTAAAAAAAAGTTTTGCTATCGGCTCGAGTATCGATTCGCCGCGCAATTTAGCGACCGCAATCGGTCGTAGCGTACGTTTCACAAAAGCGGTACACGATAAAACATTATTCCGATTCATTCCATCGGTTTTTCCAACTTGATTCGGCGAAACGATACGCCGTTCGTAATTTTACCAATTCTTTTTTGTTGTTTTGTTTTTTTTTTTTCTTTCTCTCCTTTTTTCGAAGGCTCGATAAGCGAGCGAGGACGACTCGTCCATGCGAAATTTTTGCACAATATTTTTGCACAATTTTTGCATTCGCGCCATCGTATCGGTATTTCGTACGGCAACTCCGCGATTTCACAAAGGCGCTAAGTATCGAGTTACCGTGGAATCGCTGAAAATTTTACAAAGGCACGCGACCATTAAGACTTTACGATAAAATACAATTACGCGCTTTATCGGTGTTTCAGAAAAATGTTTCAATTTTAATGGCCCGAGTTAAATATGCATCGCGCGTCGCACATCGCGTAGATTGCACGAGAAAATACGTGTAACACCTCGGGTTTACATAATGAATAAAATAAAAAACGATCGTAATAGGTTCCGAGATAAAACATCGAGATGAAAAATGAATCGTAGGCGAGCGCCGACCATTATTTAAGTTCTCGCTCGCGGGGGTTGGTAGGCGAGGAAAGGCCGGAAAATCGAAAGGAGAAAAGTACGATATCGCGTTTAATAATCAATTAATAAGCACGAGCAAGCGTGTATCCTTTAATGAAAACATTAATACTTTTGTGATAAGAGTAATGATAGATACGAGGCAGAGGGCAGCGTAACCGTGGCCGTGAGAGAGAGAGAGAGAGAGGGAGAGAGGGAGTGAGAGAGAGAAAGCGAGAAGCGTAAACGACGGCGCAAAGCGGCTGCACGT
The DNA here is from genome assembly GCA_018907195.1 of Dolichoris vasculosae. Taxonomy (NCBI): domain Eukaryota; kingdom Metazoa; phylum Arthropoda; class Insecta; order Hymenoptera; family Agaonidae; genus Dolichoris; species Dolichoris vasculosae. Next base: position 25,076,133 of record JACCHY010000002.1, read on the forward strand.
CGCGTTAATTGCGCGATAAAAATCACAACACGCCACGGGCGTTGGGTGGCGCTCGTAAAATGAAAAATACCGCACGAGCGTTCGCCGCGTCGGCTCGTTCGCGCCCAGGAGATTGTGTTAATTATCAATTAATTAATTAGCCAAACACGCCCGTTTGTACGCACGCCGTCACGCTGTTTTCTCCCCGGCCTCTCCGTCCCAGTTCCATCGATCGCGGACCTTTCTTTTCTCATTTTTACCGGGCGGTCGTACGTCTCGGAGGTGTTCTCGGGGTTCGGGATCTGTCCTCGTTTCCCAGGGACTTCGTTTCTCGAGGATCCGGAGGTGAACCGCGGAAACTGAAAATAATACACGGCGCTTCTTTGCTTTAATCCGAGAAATAATCGATCCTCCTCGCGTAATATTTGTAGTGTGAAGAACGCACGAAAGCAATATTAAGTTTTTTTAAATAAAAATTTTATATTAATCATAAAGCTTACAATCTACGGTATAGAACGACTAGTACATGGAAATAAAGTTATATAAAATTTATTAAAGCCCGTATAAAGTCTATATAAAAAGTTATATAACAGTAACTTATAAAGAATTTTTTGTACTAAACCCATATAATTTTTACTACGTTACTTATATAAAATCAGTCATATATTTTTTACTAGAATATCCGATGATGAAATTTACTTGAGAGTCTTATAAAATATGAAACAGTAGTTATATGAATTTCATAAATACTAGCAAATTTTCCTTCCTCGCTACCGCGAGCTTGAATTAGTATATTTAAAAATTTAAGTAGAATCAATAAAGTTTCACATTCTTAGAATTTTCATATGTTATTCATTTCGCTATCGCGAAATTATACTTAAAATTTCAGATAACTTCATTAGGCGATTCTCGATGTATTTAATTTTACTGTTGGAGTACTCGGACGTGGCCTCTTACGGGAAGCCTCGCAAATATTACAAGACGCGGATGGGATGCGATAAGTGTAAAATAAATTATATGCGAGTGTAAAGTTGTGAAAATTATCACCTGCGTATTCCGAAAGTAAAAGTAAATATGAAAATGGTGTAGGTACGAGTATAAATCTTCTAAAGCATCGACGGACCAAATTCTTTTTGTTTTTTTCTTTTTTTTTATATTTGATTTACATATAAAAAATAAAACGTGATATTTCCCTGCATATTATTACGCGAGAATTTTTCGCGATACAATACGCAATTTATATCGTATGTACGCCGCTGTGTTAACCTTTTATAAGCCCGGAGTGTATTTCGCATTTTCGGTATTAAGTCGTGACCAATTATTTGTTCCGCTCGGACGAATAATTGTCTAAACGTAATTCGCAAATTACATTAACGAAGATGTAAAATAAAATATAAAAAATAAAAAATATTATAATTCGGGATAAATGTCTATTCTTGCGCAATTTTACGTGTACAATATCCGAATGGAAAATTAATCGCGAAGATTTACGATCGCTGTATTTATTATTATATAATAATAATAATAATAATAAATCTTGAGAATAAAAAATATTTTCGTTCAAAATAATAATGAAAATAATTATCGATCCAATGTCTACGCCTTACGTAATAAAGCAAAATTAAGATTACGTGAATTATGAAAAAATGTTATAATCGTTAGTCTTAGAACACATATTAAAATAATTTAAATAAAAGAAATGTTGTAACCTCGTTGAAATTTATTAGACTGAAGAAACACCTAATTAAATATATTTTATATACTTCTGTTGCAACTATATTATTTTCGTTGTAATAAATATTTTAATATTAAAACGCAATTTACGATTTTTAATAAGATATATAAATTTATTTCTCAAAAGTAGTAAGGCTACGTTATTTAAAAGAGATTTTTTTCTTTTACACATAAATACATATTTTTAATGATTCAATACTTATGAGTGAGTGCCGTTGAAATAATAAAAAAATACTTAGTAGCAATAAGATCTTAATGAAAAGGGGATATTAAACACGAATGTCCGATATTTTATTTTATCGTATAAATTATAAATCGTATCGGTAAAGGTTAAAATTTTGTACTATAACTATAGTTCGGTTCTGAAAATACTATTTCTCGGACCGGTTACTTTATTTCAATTAATTTAATGTTTTGCGGCCTCGCAAAATTCAAATCTTTTTAACTAAAACTTTCGTTTTAATTTTGACATATCATCAAAAAATGAATATTCTAGAGGAATCAAATTATTAAGAAAAGTAATTATCGAACAAGATGGAATAATTCTCGAATGATTAATATGTAGAAATTCATAATTATGCAAATTATAAAATCGAAAGCATATGATTTCGAAAAGTGCCAAGAATATTATAAATAGTCGAACCATAATATAAGTTGTTGAAAATGTGCACATTCATAAAAAAAGAGTTTCTGAATATATTAATTTAAAATAGTATTTAATATTAAAATTATTAAAATTTGAAATTATAGTGAATTCTTGAATACCACAAATGTATAAAAATACGTTATTAAAGCATTGATTGGTGGGTGAGTCTCTTAAAGTTATTCAAGGCAGGTTTCATTTTAATTGATTTGAAATATAATTGAGATAATTCATAGAACATTGATATTTCGCAGACTAAATTATTGTTTAAATATTAATTAATTTTTAACATATATAAATTTCCATAATATTTGCAGAGTAATTTAAAAATCAAATTCTGTATAAATGCAATTTTGCATTTATAATAATTATTGATAAAATAAAATAATATTTAATTTTTGAATAAAATTTCTGTTATATTATGGAAAAGTCGTAATTTTTATTAAATATTACTTTAAGTTTTATTAATTTCAGTGAAGTTTTATAACTTGGAAAGTTATTGATTCAAGACAATAAAGATAAACTATTCAAAAAATTTTAATAAATTTTCGAATAATAATAAAATTATTAATTTGTATATTAATAAAAAAATGTTATCTCTCAAAAAATATATAACAGTATACTCATTTTTATCTTTGTTAAAACATAAAAATTTACACATTTTTCAAGTACCTAGTAAATAAACTATAAAATGATTAATAATAGAATAAACAAAAAACTATATTTTTGTTTTTTAATAATGTAGAAGAAAATTATGTATACAATAAATAGTACTGTATAAATATACCTTAATAAGAATTTATAAACAACGGATTTTAAAACAGAACATCGTTATGAGTTTTATTTTTAGTAGCTTTGTTTATACAATAAAATACTAATTGTTTATCGTAGTAATTCATTTTACGAGAAAAGTTAAATAATTTTTTTTTAAACAAATAGAGCTAAAAATCATTTATAAAAAACAAGTATTCGAAGAAACTTTTTCATTACATAAATTCTAAATGATAATTAGCAGGAAATTAAAAATAAAATAAGCTATATAAACTATATAACACAAAATATGGTCATCAGTTTTCTGTAAGCTGATCTTAGTAGTCTACACATTTGGACGGTTGAGAAGAAAAAAAAGTTAAGAAAAGAGTATAATATGGGTGTGGTAACTTTTTTAGTATTTTTTTTTCTTTTTACATATCAGACAGACAGACGGTGAATTAGAGAAAGAGGAGAAACCGAGACCGGGCGAAAGAGGGAAAAGAGAAAAATGGAAAACAGAAAATCATCGCTTATGCATAAATTTGAAATGCCCCAACTAAGTAGAATAAAATTTATCATAATAAAAAAGAATAATAATAAAAGAAAAATAATAATATAACGAAGAATATCATGACAATGATCGTAATACTGGTAAGAGTAACGGTAACGATAGTGATAACGATAACGACGAAGACGACGACGAAGACGACGACGACGACGACGACGACGAGGACGGCGACGACGATGATAATAATAATATCAATAACAACAAGAAAAACGAAAAAAGATTAATTTATACATGGCATAATATATTGCGAATAATTTTGTTTCATGAAAACATTACACGTAATATCGTACTTTTATGGCGGTATAGATATTGAAAAAGTTAGTATACGAAGAGAAAATGATATGCAACAATATATTTAATATACACAGTCATAAAAAAACAAATAAATTGTGAATATTTAATATGAAAATAACGGTATTTTTATATATAATTTTGAACGAGGTAATACGTATAAAAATGATTCCAAAATTATATTAGTTTTCTCCAAGTAGAAGAAATTTAAAACGTTTGCACTTGTACGTTCGATTGAAAAAAATAAAAAGAAACAAGGAGGGATGGATCGAACGATAAAAATAAAAAATTGTAAAAAAATGGATTTAAATATACGTTAAAATAGCAAATATACGTTTAAAGTACTAAACATTAAAGGATCATACGTATTTTAAGCTAGCGATGAAATCTTATACCTCGCAATTAACAATTAATCGTAATAATACCGACGTCATTATTTATTTGAATAACGTAGTAAATGTAATATAACAAACGCCAACAGATTTATTTTAATCTAGATTTACTCAAACATATATGCGATGGAATACGCCGCGGTAAAAAAAATATATTTCACGCGATAAAAAGCGTAGACCGATGTAGTATTTTAATGTTATTAAGTAGAAAGTTATTACTACGTGTAATTACGATTTTTCGAGCATAATTTAAAAAATTTACACTACGCAAGAGGAAACATTCGCGTTCCGATAGTTTCTTCGGCTCTAATTTAACCGACTAATATTTCAAAAATGATTTTTCGTAGAAAACGGAAGTTCGTTCGTCTGGTTAAGTTGCGCGATGTAAATTCGCAAAAAGTCCAGAGTATAATTAAAAGCCGTCGACAATCGTACAAAGCACTTTTAAGGACTGCTATAGATTAAAAGTAGAAAATTATGGGAACACAATGTAGTAGAAAATTAAACATAAAACTTGGTTGTCGGAACAGCGAGAGGGGGCGAGTGAAAGAGAGAGCGAAAGACAGAGAGAGAGCGAGAGAGCGAGAGAGCGAAAAGGAGAAAAGCAAGGAAGCGCGTTCGGAAGAAGTTTCCACCGATATTTTTCACGCTCGCGACGCTAAGCTTTCCCTCTCTGTCGCAGACGGACAGGCGAGCACGAGCGGCCGAGGGAATTTTACGAGGAGAGAAACGCGTCGAGCAACCCCCTTCGTGCTCGCGACATAAACTTTACGGTGTTTATGAATATTTATATTAATCTACATTTTATGCTCCCGAGTATAGACGAGTGGGTGGGGGAGCAAAGCCAGCTCGAAGAGCGGAGGAGAAAACTCACCGATGAAAGCCCAAGGAAATTTCATCCCGCGAGTCGCATGTCGCGTTCCCCCCCTGCTGCACCCCCCGCTGCTACACCCCCTGCTACCCCCTGCTACACCCTCCTCCCGTATCCCCCCGCACGATGCTTGGCTCGCGCGGCGACAAACTCGCGCTTCAATAAAACTTTATCGCTGTATTGGATGGCCGGCGCCGCCGCTCGCAGCCTTCGGCGCTTCGTTCCAACGAGCGCCAACAACGCGAGCTTCTTCCCTCCGGCTAACGATCAAACTGATTATATTTCTATTTTTCATCTCGGCGCGCTTTTTAATTTTCCCTCGCCGTTCTTTTTATTATTGCAGACGAGGGTGATAAAGCGAGTGGCACGCCGCTGACTTTAATTGCGCCTGTAAAATTCACCAACGCCGAACGTCTCCCCCTCCTCGCCCTTGCTCGACTTACTCTCGCCCACTCTCACTTTTCGCGCGATAAAATTCGAGCAGAGCGGGTCGCGAGTCGCGTGGGCTCCGATATACGTGTATACGTCGATGCCTAATATACTCGGCTGGATCGATCTAACTATCCGCAACCGACGAAAAAAAGAGAGGAAAAAAATGAGGAAACGAAGGGCAAAAAAATAAAGACGAAACGGAGCGGGCGGTAAAAGCCTTTTATTTTACAAATAAGGCAGGCAGGCAGGCCGCCCAAGGTAGGAAGGTAGGAAGGTGGGGGCTTTCACGCCCGGATATTAAAATGTAAATTTGTCTGTCGACGCGCGAAATGAAATATCGAAGGTGCGCGGAGAAAAACGCGTCGTCGTCGTCGTAGTCTCGTTCTCGTTCTCGTCCTCGTTCTCGTTCTCGTTCTCGTCCTTGTCCTCGTCCTCGTCCTCGTCATCGTCATCGTCCTCGTCATCCTCCTCGTCGATGTCGAACAAGGAAAGAAGAAAGGGTCTATCGGTGCGCGCGCGCCTATCGTCGTAGGCCGTCCTCTCCTCGACTCGTCGTCCCTCGGCGGATTTACGGAGTCTCGGGCTTTTCGGAAACGTCGCCCTCGGCGTGGGCGCGAGGGTGAGAGCAGCGATCGATATGTGTGTGCCGGCTTGCGAGGGGGCGGCAGGGAAATACTAAGGCTCCGCCAATGGCTATTATATTTCACACGTGTATGTGCATGCATCGTTCGAGCGAGATGGAGAGAAGGGAACGTTGCACTTTCTCCATCTCGCTCGACGGTCGCACACCGACGCGCATTTTCGCATAGAGAACGAGCGGGTATAACTAGTCGGCCATCTTGGATATTAGCCAACCAGAACAATAGTATACACAATAGTACGCGAGCCGGTGAGCGGTGTTTGGTAGCAGCCGTGCTCATCCCACCCACTCGAACCCCGTGACAGCGTGTACAGATCAGTGCCTCTCTCTCTCTCCGTCTCTTTACCTCCCTCCCACGTCTCTAAAGGCAAGAGAGCGACCAGGAGAAGCGCCTGCACGACCAGATATACCCGCAAGAGTTCTGCGAGCAGCCGATACACTTGTAAATGCTCGCCCGTGTTTTCCGACCCCCCGCAACCGGGAATCCGTCGAGGCACGTGGCACCGATATCGCGGCTCTCGTCTTCCTCGCGTCTTCCTCGGGTCTTTCTCGCGTCTTCCTCGACGCGCTCCTCTCCCTCCCGGAGAGGGATGAAATATTAGGATGCGTCGTTTGGTCTAGAGACCAAGCGAGCGAGCGAACGAGCGAGCGAGTTTCGTGCGGAGCCGCCGCTAATTCCGGACCCCCGAGGTGTCGGACCACCGGTGCGCCGCCCTACGGCGATTCTTTCATTATCGCTCAAGGGAAAGAAACACGTGTACGTGCACGAATTCACGTTGGCTTCGCCGAGCGCTCGAAATAAGGCGGAGAGAAGAGTCGGTGACCGGAGGGGTGGAGAGGGTGGAGAGGCTGGAGCCGCCGAAGGGGTTATATTAGAGGCGAGGCGAGGCGAAGCGCGCGTTCGATTTTCACGCGAGCCACCCGTTACGTTACGTTCTGTCTGCGAGCGAACCAACGAGTAAGCGAACGAACGAACAGCCGAGCGCGAGGGTGTGGTTTGATTAATGACCTATTCGATCGCTCCCTCTATACCACCCCCGACCCCCTTCTAACTGCGCCACTCGAACGCTGGAGCGAAAGAACGACCGACTATTTATTCTATGCAAAGTGTTAGACGTACATAATTAAAACTTCGTATACAGGCTTCGTACATTTATGAGATTAATATTTTACCGTATTAACCTTATTAACGGCGAACAATTTTTCTACCTTGTAATCTATTATAGAGATAACAAATGTAAAGTAGAACAATATGTTGTATAACCTAACATTATATATATATAAACATCGGTTCTGCCTTCGTGTTTACATTCCGTATTTACCGCGTTACAAAAAATCCTACCGTTTTTTTTTTCGCTCTTTGCTTTTTTATTTTGTTTCGAATTTACAGTCAAAATGTTTGCGCAAATATTGCACGAACAATTATTTAAAATTACATTTCACTCCGCACGAGACTGCGATAAATTATTTTATTTCCTCGAGTGGCGAACTTTTTTCCTTCTATGTATCTAAACTCGTTTCGTTTGCGCGCCCGCGCACATACGCGCACACGCACGCGTACGCACAGGTATACGCGAGTGCGCATCGCTTAACCCTGACATATGCCTTTTTAACGTTTGAATATTTATATCGCATATATTTATCTCGGAATCGAGTACATTCGAAAACTTAATTTTCTTATTTTGCCGATGATAAAAGCCAGCGGTTGGTTTTGCATAAAAAACGTAGCATCGCTTTTACAGCGAACATCGATATTCGACGGGAGGGGAATTATATGCGCTTGTTTAACCATATTTCTTATGTTTACACAAAAATTAATGATCGCGACTCAACGTATCTCGCACGTTGCTAATCCTCCGCTCGTCGGAGGCACTAACACACGTTAACGCTCGACTCGAGTAACAACGAGGCGGCCGCGAAACTCGACCAAATTCAGCCCCGTTAATTTACCGGGAGCCTCGGGAAAACCGGGTTACACGGTTCGGTACGGTTCGGTCGTCCTTGTCTCGCTCCGCTCGAAGACGATGACGCGTGAGTCGGATCGGTTTTTATCGGTCTCGATCGGCTGCGAGCGTCAACCGATGGTTTTAGCGGACCGGATCGGATCAGCCTCGACGACATCTTGGTCGTCGAAAATTCGCGTCGGATGTTACTCCCTCCAACCCCTTTCACACAGGGGAGGTCCGCCTGGACGGCACGAGACCAGAGAGCGGGAATATCGTTTTGGTATGTTCCGTGGTTGAACTTGGGGAGCTTCTCAGCTTCTCGTTTTATGCGCATGCTCCACATTCCTGCAACTTTCTACTTACTATCCGGCGCTTGTGAAATAACATGTTTCTACTGTTTAGATGCGGGCTTATTCCGGCACTTGCTGAACTTCCGCTGGGCTCCGTAAGGTGCAGGCTTATCTGCATTGTTTTACTTTTGATTACTCTTGTAGATTATTCGAGTGTACGAGCGCGGCATTTAAATGAATATTCTTGCCGAGTGTTTGTCTGAATTATGCGTTAATAACGCAATAAATTAACAGTTTCGTTTGTCCTGTAAAAACATCGTAACGCCGAGTTACGCTCGGTCGTACTTCATTGTTTTTCCCTGCTGTAAGAAAATATCTATTCACCCATTTATTTCCCCGTGTTTACTCGTTCGCTTTCGTTAACTCTTTATCACTGCTCTCGCTTTTATGTCTTTCGTGCACGTTATCCGATATAGCATCTTCAACGCTAAACCTTTCGAATACGAAAATTCGAGCCACGGGATACACGATTCGAAAATCAAAACCAAGAGTTTTCGCGCTTTTCTAATTATTTTTTCTCCCTCCTTTTTAATATTTACGACGCTTACCTTTCCACGATCGTTAACCTTTCGTTCAATTTTATACGCTCGCGTTTGATATCTTGCGCATCCAACGCGAGCTCCTTATTTTTACAACGAATCAAAGTTCGCTTATTCTACTTGTAACTTTCTTAATTTATAAGTATCTTCGTTAACTTTATAACGAAATCGTTACGGCGATACTTATCCAATTAAATGGAAGTAGCAATAATTCCAATTACAAAGTATTAAATACAATTTTCTAAAAGAGTAACGTTTCCCGTTCTTTGCCAAACAAGCAACTTAATCGACGTATTTTCTTATCGTTACCGTAACGATATATTAAACATTTTCCGCTCGAGCCAAAACGGTAAGGAAATTTTGTGTTTCGATTAAATTTATAGCCACGGAATTGGCCAAAATATTTCAGGATCCCGAAAATTCGCTGGTGCGGTAAAAAGTCTCTCGTCCCAAGTTCGGTTTCATTTTGCTTTGATAAATTAAAAAACTTTGCATCGCGGAATTCGAAAATTGCGTTTGTTTAAAATATCGTTGCTATAATACGAGAATAAGATTCGTCCGTGAGAAACCGAAGTCGATGTAAATATTTTATTACGTTAATACAGGGTTTTCATATTTCTACAACGTAATTGTAGCTTTCTATTATGTACATAACGGATGTGCTGTCTAGAATTATACTAATATTTTAACTAGAGTAATCGTTCTTTTCGAAAGGATGTATTCGCACGAATACAGTTTCAAAGTAACTTTATGAAAAAAGAAATCGTACGAGTCGGGATTTATTAGCGTCTATATTCGAGTCCGTTTCCATCGCGGAAAAATAAACGAGTTGCCCGGCACAGGTACAAGTGCGAGCGCTATTTACTAGATTATTTTAGTACAATTGTCAGTGGGAAATAATGGGTCGATATGGAAGGTAGGATATCGCAGAAGCGGCGAAACATCGAGAGCCAGGGATAAAATCGAAGAAATTCCGAGTTGGCAAAGTCGATTTATTACGAGCCCTTTCCGCAGCTCATCTTTTACGATTTTTTATTGTCCCCGTTGGCAGCCGCAGCGGCGGCTTTACGGAAGAGCTGATCGCCGATAAGATCCGAGCCTTGATTTCATGTTCCGATTCCCTAAAGAGGTATTCGACGTCTTGCTCGGATGTGCTCCTTCTTGCCTCGTACTTGCCTCGTACTTGCCTCCTCCTTGACTCCTTCTCTCCCTCGCTGCCTCTTTTTATTTTCGTTACGCGGACGTTGTCGTGACGCCTAACCGTATATTAAAGGCGCGACTTCGGGCATCTTCCTCGAACGGCGCTCCTCGCCTTTCCTCAGCCGAGCGATGCGAGCTGCACGCGCCTTTCCTTTCTTAATCGCGAAGAAACACGGCGTCGCATATAAATAAGAATTTATAGACGATGAAAAATGCGCGGCCGAAGAGGGAAAGGGGGATGAAAAACGCGGCGAGGGCCGGGAAGGGAAAGGACGAGGAGGTGGGAGACCCGGAGAAAAGAGTTGTGCAAAACTTAGGCTCGCCTACTTTCCAGTCGTTCGCCTCCTCCACCTCCTCAACCTCCTCCGCCTCCTCCACCCGACGGCGCTGTTGGCTGCCTCTCGCTCCGTTCCCCGACTCTTTCCCTCTCGTCTCCTTCTATCTATCCGCCTTATAACGCGGGCGCAACGCCGTTCGCTCGCTCGCGCGGGCGGGTAACGTAAATTTACGGGGGAGAGTAAAAGTTTCGCGCGAAAAGCGAAAACTCTCGCTAATGGCTGTTTTTCTTGGCAGGAATACTTTAAAAAGGTGAAATAAAAATGAAAAAAGTTTCTCCCGCCGGCGCGCCTCCACCTCCCAGATTCCCTCCCAGACTCGCCCGACAACCCGCTCCCCGGTTGGCTTCCATCCCTTCGCAGCCGAGCGCGAGACGCCGACGAAACACCGCGTGTCGATGTCCAGGTCGATTGGACGCGGGCGACGAGCGGAGAGCGACCAACGTCTCCGTGGCCACGCGCAACCGACTTCCGTCCCTCCCGAGTGTTCCGACTCGCGGTCTCTGCCTCTTTTTCCGCGCCAGAGAAATCCCTCGTTTAAACAAAGATCCGCTCGCGATGTTTGCGGATCGCATTTGAGCGAGGAAGGAGGCCGGGGAAGGGATAAAAGAAGAGATGAAATACGAGGGTGGCGGGGGAGGACAAGCGCGAAAGCAGAAGTACCGAAGAACGAGCGCTTATTGATCTCCCTCTTTTTAAACATTTCCAATGGTCGGCGAGGAAAAAAAAATACACGGAGCGAGTTTCCGGTGAATTTATTTTACTTGGGTATAAAATAAGTTTTTTATGATTTGCAACGGAGTCGGAATAAGTGGGTGAATTCCCGGAGGCTCGGAATTTGTTATCTTTGTAACGGGAGCGGTTCCGGGCGCATGAGAGAGTGAGAGAGGGGGGGGGGTAGAGGGAAGGAACCTGTAAATTGTTATTAAAAAAGGAGGAGAAGACGAAGAAGAAGGAAGGCTCGTTAGGTTCTCGTTGGTTTGGGCGCGTGCTCGGCTCCGACGGGAAAGACTCCACCGCTCCGTATATGCGCATAAAATGCATATTAATCAGGCAAATGCATTTCTTGTTACATTAGCACATGTGTTTATAATCAGAAGAATGGTTAATAATTCAGCGGATGCATCGACGGGGCAGACGAAACTCGAGAGGCGGGGGTGGAGCGAAGAAGTTTAGCGGAAAAAGAAGAGGGATAGAGGGAGAGAGAGAGAGAGAGAGAGACGGAAGGGTTGCGCTCGAGCGTCGATGCGGCTTAAGGCCTATGTACCGCTTCGGAAGCTTAGCGAGGATAGGGGTGACGTGGTCGTGCGGTGACTCGCAGCCTCCGGTAGATATAACACCGCTACAGCCCTTTGTCTATGTCTTAAGGCTTACATATAATTCCGTGTTTGCGGAAAGGATCGCGCTCCCGAGTGTGCCCTGCGATTTTTAATATGTCGGCCCGTCCTTCGTCGCGTTTCCGACTTTTCATACGCGTCCGCGGATCGTGATTAAAAAATCGCTGCGCTTTAAAACGCTGATGAGCCCCTCCGTCTCGATCCCCCCCTCGATCCCTCCTCTCGCAGTTTCCCTACATCACCCTGCATCCCCCGCCGCCCCGGGAAGTAAGCGAGTCCCGATGGATGGGTCACTCTTTTGCGCGGTTGGGCGCCTGGGATTACCATCGACGCTGAGGAGCAACGGGGGTCGTGTCTGTGTATTTTTTAGCGCAATTAAAAAGGCATCTCTCCGGCTTGATTATGCGCGACCCCTCTTACGGATTTACGGGAGACGCAACCACGCGAAATCGAGCCTACGAATTTTTCATTTCGTTCCGCGGATCGATCAGCTTCGGTCGACTCTTCCAACGTCGTTCTCCTCTTTCCTCGCGGATATTTACGCGAACGCGAACATCTACGTTTTCTTTCGAGTTGTTGTTTTTCTTTTAACTATTTACGAAACACCGGCTGTATTCGTCTCGGTCTCGACCGTCCACCGATCTTTTCCTCCCTCGACTCCGACGTATCGCAACGACTCGGTTGTTCCCCTCGTACAAGTAATTTATAATTAATAATGTTTAATATAAATTGCTCATTTAGAAGTAGAGATATGTCTCGTTTGAACCTTAAATAAGAACATTTTTTAATTTTGTACACTGCTGCTACTTCTTGAAAAATGTTCATTGCAAGGGAATATGAGAGCCGTTTATTTTACCTACTTAGTTAAATGAAAACTTTTATAATGAAAAAACTCATAACCGTAGAAAACTTTGGAATATAAATATTGATTAAAAAAGTAAGGTTATAAAAGTTTCAGGTGTATTTGAATAAACTAAAATTTTTGCGCTTTAAACAATTTTTATTAATTTTTAGTTTAAATTTCAAACTTTATTTTTCATTAGCCTGCCAATAGTAAGAAAAGCTGTAATATTTTTCTAAAGCTTAATATCATTTTAATACAATACTCTTTATTTTCCTTTCATCGCTTTAATACGAGACAAATCTACTTACTTTATTTCTACTCCACACACGCGTGCGCATACGAACACATACAAAACAAACACACACACACGCGTGTTCTTGGATATATAAACACACAAATAAAGGCACGCACTAACACAGGGGAACAGAGAGACAGAGAGGAGAAAAAGGGCGATGGAAATACCACAGTGCTGTTGAAAAACTAATATCGTGAGTAAAATTATCCTTTGTAGAAAAATGTAGAAAAGCTAACAAAGCCTATTATTACGTTATCGCTTACGAATAAATTCGTATCCGGGTTTAATATCGTTGTCGCTCGCCAAGACGTTCCCCGAGCGTTTGCGTAGGCGAGAAACGAAAATCTGGCGTACCGCGACCCGATAACACCGTGAAACGGGAAAGACGCCTTCTCGAGCTCCGAGCGGATATTAGACGCCATATTTATAAATTTGGCTTCTTGGACGCGCCGGCCTTTAACTTTAACTCTGATATATTTTCCGCGGGCACCGGCTCGAGCCTCCGTGACCGCCCCCTGTGTTCCGAGGGTGAACCGGGGTGTCGGGGAGACGGACGAGAAAGCTCTCACCTCGCCTCGTCGAGAAAGAGCTGTTATAAATTATAAGGCATTAGGGGGTGGGGGCGGGTGGCGATGCCGCTGCGATGCCGCTGCGGTGCCGCTTTCGCGGATGTGTGCAGGGGATGATTACGCCTAATGGTGAGATATTACCGGAGCGGCATTACTCGAACACGAACGGCCCCGTGTTCTAATCTTTCGACAGCGTTTCCTACTTTTCGAGCTCGGGCAACTCTGCCGGGGAAAGGAGCAAAAAACGCTTGCCTCGCTGGGAGAGAGGGACGTCGTGTAACCCCCCGGCGGGAACACCATCGTCGAGGACCGGGTTCGGGTCGTACCGCAAAGTTTATATTACACGACGAGATTCCCGAAAAATCTTGCCCTCCACTCGTTGGCGTCTGCGACAGCGCGTGCGACAACGCGTGCGAGAGCTCTCGAACGAGAAAGGGAGAGAGAGACAGAGAGAGAGAGAGAACAACGCATCATATTTCACTCTGCGGCTTCAACAGTTGAGCGCTCGAAAACACGCGACTCCCAGTCTTCCTCCGTTTCGCTCGTTGAACCGATTTTTCGCTCGCGGTGTTTCAACTCCGTGATTTGATTTCGTTAAATTTTGTCATATTTGACGAAGCTCGTCAAGGGAGCCAAGACTATTTTTAACCGGCCAATCTTCTTATACCGTTGTATATTTAAACAAACTGCATATTTTTATGCGCGTCAAATTATAGCCGGCAGCCACTTTAATCGGATATTAATATTAGATCCGTATTAGCGAATGGCGTCAAATTTATAGCGCCTTCGGAAATAAGTCAAGAGTCTAATTTAGAATAATGCTGATTCTTAATTGAAATTTTAGATATTTCGGAAACGTAATTTAAAGTTAAAATTACGCTTGATTCGTCAATGACTACGTTAATAAGACCCTCGACTCATAAATTAAACTCCACGATTGCATTTTTAACGCGAGATAGGTCGAATCATCCTTTTTTTTAATAATAGATTTTACGCGAAGACCGCGAAAGAGAAATTTGACGTTGAGCCAGGAATGCGTCGGAATTACAGCGAAATCTTTTTATCGCGCTATCGTCGAACGCTCTCGGCCATTCGACTGGAATCCAGCGCTTCTCCGAGAGCTTATCGGGCAATCATCGTTAAGAGATCGTAAAGGAGAAAAATTCGTAACTGCGACGACGGCGACGACGACGACGGCGACAACGGCGGCAACGTAACCAAGGGTGTGTCAACGCGGTCGGGGAAGAACCGAAGGGCGCGCGATTCCGACGGAAGCGGGGATATTTTTTACAAATTTTGCAATTTTAGAGACGACTCGAGGTTGCCGCGCCCTAACGCGAGTCGAGGCGAGTTCGGGAGTCGTAGTTTCGTAGACCTTCAACTGCCTGTAACCACGGCAGGGCTGTGCTTGTTAACAACCTTAGGTAATATCTATTTCCTTCGCTCGTCATTTTTCTTCTCTCTGCCTCTTTTTTTTTTTTTTCATAAAACGGACGGGCTCCGATTCGTGGGCGCGGCTCGGCGATGCATTAGGCATACACGTGTACACCTCGGTCGTGGATAGTCGATAACGGGTTCGCAGACGCGCGCGCGAAAATCCTTGCCCTGGTATATACGCGATAAATCAACTCTCTCCGCTCTTCTCCGCTCCTCTCCGCTCCACTCCGCGATTCGACTCTCGATTCGTCAATCATAAACCTTAATCGTCCCGCGAGGCTTACTCTCTTTCTTTTTAAATCGTCTCGATTTGTTCTCTTTTCCGTTCACTCTCTCTCTCTCTCTCTCCCACCCTCTATCGTTCTCCTCCCGCTCGTCTCTCTTTCACTCGCGGCCGAGGAACTTTGCTAATTAAATGGCGTCGCGTTGGCGAGCTTGCGTCAGCGCTCCGAATAAAACGCCGTTGATTACAGTTTCGAATTTCACTTTCCTCCCGAGAGTGTATTTTATATTTTCTCCGTGTGTATATGTGTTTTTTTATTCCGCTGAAACGAGCTTATTTATAGGCATAAAAGCGAGAGCGAGCCCCAACGCGATACGATCGACCATTTTGTAAATCAGTTCCGCCATTTTGTCTTCATAAATCACGGCATATACGGAGAGGATAGGAGCGAGACGGGTGAGAGAAAGAGAAAGAAAGAGAGAGAGAGAGTTTCGAGCTCTCGCGGGGGTGTGGATGCTTGGAGAAGAGGTAAAGCGTAGGTGAAAAAAGAAAGGAGACGCGCGAGTACAGAGGTCTGGTTGGGAAAGGGGGGGAGGAAAAAAGCGAACGAGACGAGCTCACCGAGCGCTGATTATAATTAACGCGAGCCGAATTAATAGAGCCGACACGCGAAAGGGTGTCGTCGTCTCTCTCGCTCTCTCTCTCTCTCACTCTCTTTGCTCTCTTTCCGGCTCGGGGTACAACAGCGCGCGCGTAACTCGCTCGCGGCTCTCGCGATCGTCTTTTTCCTTGGGCGCGTCCTGTCCTGGTCGCCGACACCTGGCCTCACCCCTTGCCGCTCATCTGTCCTCCGCCGCCGCCGCCGTCCATCCGTCCATCCGTCCATCCGTCCGTCCGTTCGCCCGTCCGCCCATCCGCCCGTCCATCTGCTCCCGTGCGCCGCGTCCGTCGTAATGCTCGAATCACGCGATGTGAAATCAGAAGTCACTTTAGCTCCCCCTCGAGCCATAACTCCCGACGATACCTCCGCGCTCTCTCTTGGCATTTGCCTTGCGCGGACTGTTACGTCGTCCTCCTTTTATTTTCTTCCATTTTCTTCTACTTTCTTCTATTTTTCCTTGGTTTCGATCGCATCGTCTCGCTCTTTTCTTCTTCTTCTTGCTCGACCGATCTTCCTCTCGAGAGACAAGAGCTAAGAGCTCGCGACAGAGTTTCTCGAGGGCAAACATTTTCCAGCCTACGCCGACGAAAGTCAGGGTGGAAAACGCCCGATGCGAGCCGAAGGAAACGCGGCTGACGATCGCTTCGAGTAAATACGACTACGGAAATTAGTGCGATACGAGGAAGTGCGCTTAGTTCTGTAACAACATACGGGTTGACGAACAAACTTCCAAGTTGGATTACCCACTTGGATTAATTCGATCAGACTCTTGTTGTTGTTACCGCTATTGTTCTTGTTCTAGTTCTTGTTCCTATTCTAGTTGTTGTTGTTGTTGTTGTTGTTATTGTTGTTATTGTCTGCCAGCGCAATTAGTCCATAAATCAAATTTTTCTTCGTTACACTGTTTTCCCGTACTTCCACGCGTACGCTGCATTATAATTGTCTATTTTCCAGATAGTAATGACAAATATTATTCTTACACCGCCACGTGTATTAAAGTTGCAAAGTTCTATGACAAGTGACAGCGATTACTACAATTGCTTCCTAAGTATTTGAAAATAATGCATAAGCCGGATAGGCAGTGAACGTTGGCTCGCCAAACAATGTTTTTCAGTTTCTCTACCGTTCATAAATTTTGTACAACCTCCAGTGTTTTAACCCTTTCAACGATAGTCCGTGCATATCGCTTCCTACTCGTTCGTCTCTGCGATTTTCAATTATGCATTTGACGGCTAGCTTACGTGTTTGCATCTGGATTTGTAAAGCTTTGTTATCGAGCTCTTCATTTTTTTCTCGCGAAAAATACGTTTTCCCGGTGTTTAAAAATGCATCCAAATTGCTTTTATGAGGTATCTTCGCGATAAATTTTTATTCCCTGTTCGTACGGCTCCAGTGGGGGTGGACTAACGATACAAAAATTGCGAATCGCGAAGCAGTCCACGGAAAGATCGTTCGAAAATGCAACATCCAACCGAGACAACGGCAAGATCGTACAAAATACGTTCGAAAGGCGGAAAGACGACGAGGAACGGAAGAAAATCTAGGGGTGCGCATAAAACCATTATGTAATTACGTCTAGTCTGGTCGAGCGAACGAACGAACGAACGAACGAACGAACCAACGAACCAACGAACCAACGAACGTACCGACGGCGGAAGAAGGTGCGGGGATGAGACGCGGGAGGGGGAGTTGACTTGAATTTGATTTCAAAGAAAAGGGTTGATACCGCTACCGGGTTCCGATCGCGTGATCCGAGCCACCCTTTTGCTGCCTGTTTTATACGTGCCGCCATCCCTCCCCCATTTTTCTCCGCGCCCCTCAAAATGCACTCTTTGTACGTGTATGCGTTATATATATATATATATATATATATATCGTTTCATACGGGCGGAGCTGCTTTGGCTGCCAATACCAAAGCCCAAACTTCGCGGAAGGACGGGTGACGTAGGGAGCAAAACGAATCAACGCGTAATGAGTACACGCGGTAGCGCTTTGCACGTCACGTAACTTTTTGTTCGCGAAAATTCCCGCTCGCGAGTTCGCTACAGTGAGAAATATTTTTTTTTATAAAACTATACGTATCCGGTGGGATGAATTCCCTTTGAAGTGGATAACGTTAGCAGTCGATTCGGGGGATTCTCGATTCTTGCACGGGTATTCCTCGCTCGTACGCGACGAAAGAAGATCCGATCGAAACGTCGCCCATCACCGCGACGTATCGATCCTTCGACCCTGATCAAGGACGGTCGGCTCTCCCGGGAAGCTGGAGGCTTTCGAAAAACATCCAAAGAAATCGCTTTTCCGGTACATTTATAAGCTCCGTCTCTCCCTCTCCGTCTCTTCGTCTCCCCTGATAAATGGCTTCGCATTTTTCTGTAATTATTTTTTTTAATTTTCCCTCGCGAACGATTAAATAACGTTCCTCGAACGAAAAACGTATCGCTCCCTCGAATCTCGAAACTTTCCAGCCACTTGAAAAATAAGCGTCCGCGAGACGTCTAAAGTAGCGAGTATCCGAGCAACGGAAGAGGGGAGAAAGAACGCGCGAATCGAGGGTGTAAACGAGGTGAATTGCCCGCGTTCGCTCTTTATTCCCGATTTAGAACGCAGCGGTGGATTCTGCGATGGCAACGGCAGCGGTAACGGCAGCGGCAACGGCAGCGGTCAAACGGTACATATCGGCAGCCGCTAGATTAGAGCTTGGGCGCTCGTTCGAGGCGAGAGCCAACCCTTTCGATCCACCGGCAGCTTTGTACGGTACATCTCTTGCTCTTCTCTCCGTCCCTCGTTCTCCCGTCGACCGTCGGATCGGAATTAGCCTGTCCAGCGGGGGAGTCGGGCGTAGCCAGGGGCGGGGGAGAGAGAGAGAGAGAGGAGACAGGAGGGGAAAAAGAGATCGAACCGTGACACCACGGCTATTGATATTTTACACTCGCGGACCGTTCAAAAGCAATCTAACCCGTTGCAAGTTCGAGCTTATTTTCGAGTAATTTTTTGCGCATCGTTAATCGATTCGTTAATCGGTTAAAATTCTCGCGTTCCTCTTTAAACGCGTAGAAAAACAACGCGAAATACCTCGCGGGTGTCGATTCGGAAAACGAGTCTAACCCCGAAGCGAGAAAGACTCGCAACGCGTTTCGTGGAAGAAACATTTTAACGAAGAAAAGAAAAAGGAAGAAAAGAAAAAAGAAAAGAAAAAAAAAATTACTTCCGAGCTGCCACGCGTCGTTGGAACAGCATTTATAAAAACTACCGGTAATTATATTTGACGGAGGTACGTTAGAATAATGAAAATGTCATGTCGGCGTTATCGTCGCTGGTAAGGTAAGCCGTGCGTTAAGTGGATAAGAATCTGGAAAGGTTTCAACGCGCTCGTATCGCAATCGAAATTACCCATCGTGTGTTCTCGTCGGAGCGCCGCTGGTGGAAGCTCCGCTACGAAATAAAGGCGGGAGAGAAAAAAGTTGGAAGCCGGGAAAGATATGCGTTTCGCGCGCGTGTTCGGGGGCTGATCGAAGGAGAGGTGGAAGGGGCGGAACTCACGACTGCAACATTGTCCAAAGTGCCAAAGTTACATGGGAGCGGCGGCGCGGGTTAAGTTTGCGAGGAGCTGGTTACCTCGCACGCGAGCCCAAGTTTCGTCGGCGGCTCGACCCGCGACGCTTCGTCTCTCCACCGACAGCCACCGGCAGCCGCCACCGCCGCTACAACGACGCCTTCCCCGACGAGTTGGCAAAGGGCTCCGGTTAATTTGCGCCCCGCTGTAGCCCACCGCCACCCGATGCGTGTCTTTTCTTACTTCGATACCCGAGCGTAATGGCTCGGGGCTAATTGCTTTTCACTCTTTTCCTCTCTTTGTCTCTCCCTCCCCCTCCGCTCCCACTCCTCAGCCCGCCCACCGATATTTCATTTAAATAATTATTCGCAGACTGTTGGTCAATTACGCTACATTCTAATTTCAATTTAATTCCGAGGGGCCCGCGTTCGCGTTCGCGTTCCCCCCGTACGAGCAAGACTCGGTGGGTTACGGATTATTGGAGGCTACGATTTTCCGAGATCAAAACTTATTTAATTATGCCTTCTATAACGGAGAATATTCGTAACAACTGTCGCTGCGTTGCCCAAACTTTTAGCTGTGTTTCGATAATCCGGGGAACTCGCGAACGGCCGTTTACGCGACCGTGGAAAAAAGGGGAAGGAAATAAACGAATAAATAAATTAATACATTATTTAATAAATAAACAAATAAAGCGAGGCAAGGAATATAACGTAAATTTCAATATAATAAAAATGAATTCCCCTTGATTTCCCGTGACATTTTTATAAATATCCTCATTTTCTCGAACGCTCGGTATTTTATTTTTGTAATTATTATTAATAATGAAATTTTTGATAAAGCCATCAATTCTCATTAAATTATATTTTGTATTTAATAATTATGTCGGAGTGTAGTCGCCAGCTGTATTGTTATAACTTATTTTCCTTTTTAGCTACTGATTAATCTATTATTAAAATAATTGCAATGAATATTGTTAATGAATTATTTCAAACTTCGTATCGTGTATTCGTATTTTCGTACTTCGCATTTTGTAACATTTACGTTTGAATTTTAATATTAATGTTCAAAAATATTTAATTGTTAAAATTACTTATAAATAATGAATAATTTTAATGTATCAACGCGTGTAAAACGAGTATAAGGTAATTATTTTTGTAATGATTTTTTAATCATAGTCTGTTTCCTCCCGATTCAAATTTGTCACGACTAAACTATTGGCTTCCCTTGATAATCGTACCTTTAATACCGTTACCTTCGAATTATCCTGATACCGATGTCGCTCGATCAAGGTGCGGATAAAGGAACGAACGATGTTAGAAATAGATGTATTTCGTGGCTTGCGCAACGATGATTCGATAAAATTAGGACTCGTCGTTGATTACAAAATTTACTATAAATAAAGAAAGGCTAACAAAACTCGACGATTAATTAAGCCGAAAACGAATACTGTGATGTAATATTATTATGTGCCGAATGATTATCAACGATCCAACTACTATATAACATTACGCGAATTAATTTCAGAAGTTTATACAGAACAAACATCGTACGATCGAAACGTCATGTAACGGATGAAACGTAACTTTTCGCATTCATGTAATCGATCATTTACGCGTCCAAAATTATCGGCGAGCGATTAAACGATATTTAATACAGAAATAGAATATTCGAACGGGACACTGCGATACAGGAAACGCATACGGAATACACGGAATAAAGCCGTGAAGTGCATTTGCGGGAAAGCCACGTGTTCCGGGGAAACGGAGGAGACGGAGGAGACGTAGGAGACGGAGGAGACGTAGGAGACGGAGGAAACGGAGAAGACGGAGGAAACGGAGGTACGAACGGCGTTAGACACGCGTTTATCGTACGCGTAACGGCTCGAGTCGGCGCATCGAGAAACATCGACGCCTCAAAAATGTCTTTTTTACGCAAAGCTCGGAGATTCGCCGTGAACCGAAAATCGTAAAAAGCGCGCGTTTCCGCGGGAGTAGTTCGATTACTCTGTGGAAGCTGAGCGAGGTAAGTGTCGATTCAACGACGGCACAACGATATTATAGTCTCGCGATCGAGCAAACGAACGAACCCAGGGAAAAAAAGCAAGAAATAAAGCAAAAAACAGCATAGATGAAGCGGAGAAGAGCGAGGGATTCGAGCGAAAAAATCCATCGACATCGAGAGGAGAAAAGCGAAAAAGCGCGGAGCGAAAAGAGAGGGCGGCATCGGGTGCAGGAGCAACACGTTCAAGCGAGAATACGGGCACTGGCATTTTGTAAATTAAATTTTAAATATTAAAAATAGCCGGGCAATCGCTCCATGCACTTTTCCAGTATCGTTCTATCCTATGGCCAGGGCCACTAACGAGCCTCCGCGTATATTCCGACCAATTCCGCTCCCCCGTTCGGCCTTTTCTCCGGTGACCCCGGCCGCCGCATCCCCACACCCCGCTCACTCATTCGTCAATAATAATTTTATTCGAGGGTGAAAAATTGGAATTTTTTCCGAGAGCTTTTCTCGCTGGATACGCGAGTCGAGGGCTCGACTGCAGCGAAACGCGGCTTACGCATTCCGAACGTCGGGCGAGCAGCCCTTTGATCCTACCTATTTGTGCGCTACCCTGGCCACCCCCCGAGCTCGAGCCCGCCCCTCCTCCACCTCGCGATATCCTATAAAACATATCAGAAAGTTACGATAGGTTAGATATCGTCTGAACCGGCGTAAACAGACGTAAGTGCCGCCGTTCTAAAAAATAATTCCGTCGATGTAAATTGAATTTTTTTACGCGCCCTTCTTCCGTATACGCGAGAACGATAAAGCTGCGAATGCGCCTCGAGATACCGAGATGCTCGTTGTCGATAACTTCTGCATACGAGATTTCCCCCTCTCCGGAAATATACATCGATACGCGGCCGCGTTATATTGTTGTATCTTACGGGTCCGAAATTCGACGTCGACGCGATTCTCTCTATGATCGCGTCCGATTATTTCGATAATTTCTTCACCCGTCCTCGTCGTCGTCGTTCGTCTCGTTTATAAACGCGCGAATCGATCGGGGGATTAAAATCGAATATTAGGCGTCGAGCGACTTGCCTCTACGTCCATGGACATCTCTCCGGTTTTTGCAACGTTTTTTCTTTTCGCTTTTGTCAACGCGGTTAAGATTATCCGAAATTGGCTTTGACTTTGTCCGCGTCGATCTATAGTAATATAATATCTATAATAATTTACGTGGACTATATATTTTGGCGTAAAGCGATAAAGCGGCGTTGAAACTATCGTATTTAGCAGCGATTAATAAGTTTCGATTCTATCGCGTTGCCTCGATATCTATGCACTCGATTCGCGAACGTATTATCCGCTCGGACGCGCTTAGCTCGCGTAAAAATATCGATCGATTCTTACAATCCGCCGAGGTTCAACGATCCTCCGTCCAACGAAACGGGGATAAATTTTCGTTCGGAAAATTCGCTGTATCGAAACAATAACGACCGGAGCGCATCTTATTAGGCGGAGCGAAAAGCACCGATCGACGGAGTAATCAAATTAACGACACCGGGGCATCGAACGCTTAATAAAAATATGAGTATTTATCGAGAGTATTTAAATTCGAAGGTTAAATATCGACGAGAAACAATCGAGCGTTTCGGCGAAATCGCGGCTTATATTTATTTTGATAAATAAGAGTGGAAGGCTTACGGAAACAATAGGCGAACTCTCGACTATAGATTTATAACTTTCGACGAAGGTACGAGATAGGAGGACGAGTATACGAGGTGGTGTTGTATCGTAGGTGTGTACTGTACGGGTGTAGTCTGCAAGTGTACACGAGTCGGCGGAAGCTCCTCGCATCTTCATTTTTCTTCGGGGTTACCCAAGTTTTTCCGCTCTCGCATCGCGCTAGTCGCGAGTCGCGACGTATAGAGGAACAACCGACTGATAAATGATTCATGCGACTCCTCTTTTCCGAGCACTTTCTCGTCGCTTACGTCGGGCTTACGTGAAAGAAAACTGGCGAACGTTAATACGTTGTATACGAGCGAGCGAAACAACCAACGTATTTCTGCGCTTTTTATTTACTCGAACGAACGTATGGAGAGAGAGTCGTGCGTGCTCGAGGGGCCGAGACGCGTCGATGCATCGAGGAGCACCGACGTAAAGCAGAGAGCTAAAGAGAAAAATTCATCAATTAAAATTCTATTATTTTATTCGATATTATGTTGGGAGGGCGAAAAAAAGCCATTTATCCATTATTTATGTCGCTTTCCTCGACTCGTTCTCCGTCACAAAACATTTTAGAATAATACAGATTGACGAGCTTCGTAAGTTTTTAATGAAACTCTTTGTTTTTGTTTTATGCGTTGTTATTTTTTTTTTCTTCTTTTTCCTCGAATCGACGTTTCGGAAGAAATTTATTTATTCACGACCTTCTTATGAGCCATCGCCTGTACAAACTTACAACCTTCCAGCGAAACTCGTTTCGGATATTTACGTTTCGCTCGGAAGTGCGTCGATTTTCCTTCGGGTGCGATCGACCACCAA
Organism: Dolichoris vasculosae; assembly: GCA_018907195.1. NCBI lineage: Eukaryota > Metazoa > Arthropoda > Insecta > Hymenoptera > Agaonidae > Dolichoris > Dolichoris vasculosae. The sequence goes on from JACCHY010000002.1 coordinate 25,100,270, forward strand.
CACCACCACCACCACCACCACCACCACCGAATCTACCCTATCGATTCGCAAAGATTGGCTTTTCTTAAAACCGAGTCGCTGTCGTTGCGATCGAGCTAATTAGGTTTACGCGCGTACAGGAGTCCGTTTTCGTGTACAGCTTCCATGTCGGAGTATCCATCGAGCAAGTTTCTTTTATCTCGGAATTATCGTTTACGTACAACGAGAAACGTATATCAACGTAAAACATCGCTGTACAATTTTGCCTACGTTGCGATTCCGATTTCTGAAAAATAATATATTTTGGCAATTTATTTTAAATAGAGACAGAAAGTCTGCTTATTCGATTTTCGGATCAATTAACTTCGAATTTGTACGTTCGAGCAAAAAATAGATTATTATATAATCTTTTTAAAAGTTTAATGAATATTTCCTTATTTAAAAGGAGAATTTCGAAAATTCGTACGGAAGATTTTGTTACCGCGGTTGGCCGATCTCGCTTGGAAATTTAATTTAATTTTATTCCTTTATGCAAATATCTCTTACTTATCTTAAAATATTTCTAGTCACCGGAGAATAAATAATCTAATTTTATAGCAGCAAAGTCGGTAAGACAAGATATTTAACCATATGCAACGATATACTTTAATCCGTGTCCAAGAAATATTTTATTTTAGAAGTCTGTATTTTTATTTCGGTTATAAATAATTATGCTATTTTGATAGCAGTTTTTACAATAGAAATAAATTTTGTTACGTTTTTATAAAGCGTGTTTAATTTGTACATCGTACGAAAGCATATATTTCAAAACTTTCAAATGCATATTTTAATAGTTTGCGTGGATATTTTATCTGCGATATTTGAAATATGTACATCCACTGAAAAATATTCGTTTTAATAGATAATAAATATTTAATTCAAATTAAAGTATAAAAAATTAATGTTAAATATAAATAAAGAAAAAGCTTCTGGTAATAAAACAAGTCGAATATATCAAAACGTTTTCTTCTACATTAACGTACACGTTTTTCATTTTTTTAACAAATCCATCGAAAAATATTATTATACCCAAAGCTCGAGAGTTCGGTTTTTTTTTACTTTTATTTTCGTTATCCCTTTTAAAAAACTACTTTTTCAATAAAACGATACCAGTCATAACCGAAAAGATCTTGTATTATACGTATTACGGGAATTGGAAACACATCGAATACAAATTCACTGAATTATCGAGAACGTCGTAGTTAGACGAAGTAATGATTTTTATACGCCGTATACGAGCATTATTCGTTTAAACGGACCGTAATTTTGGCAATTTTACGATTTCGCAAAATGTTTTTAAAACGCTTATACCGTACATTAAATAATCGCAGTTGGTGAAGTAAACGATATCGGTTGAGATACTTGTATCGGTAAACGCAAAGGACACTTTAGGGAAAAGTAAATCTTTCGAAGGTTGCGCACGAAGAGTAAATAAAACGATACATAAAGAAGGATAAGTACCGTATTCTTGGATTCCCGAAAATGCCAGTAAAAACGAGGGAAATACTTTCACTACTTTACAGACGCAAAATCTGAACCATGGAGTTGCGCTAATGAATACATTGCACGCTCGGTTTATATTTACCATGACTACGCCGTGCTCCGAGTATTTCCCGTTGCCAATTTTATTTCATATACATGTAAATGCACCATTGTCGCAGTTGACGTCGGGATGTTATTTTTACGACTACGCCAGTAAATCTCAAGAGTGGTCATGTGAAATCTGCGAAATGAATCCAAGATCGCAAGAGTAACGTAACTTTCGAAAACGGATCGCATACTCGTATCATCGCTGGCACTAGTCTCTTTTCTTTCCAGGGTGCTTTGGAACATTGTCTCCTCCGTACCGCTAAACGCGGTCGAGATAATTTTCTTCGATATAAATCGCTTGCTGAAACACACGTTTTTGGTAGCGCCTCGCGCAAAATAGTTCCAACCAAGGTAATAACGTGGACATAGGAAATTAGATTTACACGAAAAGTATGCAGTTAAGTATTATCACGAAACCAAACACAAATGTGTATTTAAAATTGAAAAAGTATTAACTATGCAATAAGTAGAAATTTTAGTGTCTGGTTTATTATAAAAGTACGGTAACTGTAAATATTAATAAAGAACTGAATTGCTTTACTATTTTATTTGTTTTTAATCTATGAATATGCAAATTGAAGTCATTATTTGAACAACTTAAACTCACTGCCAAGCTATTAATTATACATAAATTATTTTCTTATTGTATAGATAAAATCGAACACGAACGTTAAGGAAAAAAGAAGGTTAGTTAGCATTTAGAAACGCTTCGACCAGTAAGGTTTTAGCAAGAGCGATGAAAGTGGATTCACGGCAAACGGATCGTATCTCGAACGTTAAGATGCCGTTATTTGACAAAGATGAGATCGAAACCTTTGTACAGGGGAAATAAATTTATCGGTGAAACCGGTGGTGCTCGACTTCCACAAGCAATACAAATATTTCCTCCTGTCCGGATCTGGAAGCCGATCGACCCACGAGAAAGCGCCGAGGTCCGAGCGAGCGGACGATGACAGGAGTCGGTCGAAAGGGATGAAGAACGAGTAATCGAGAGGCGCTAAGACTCGGTAAATAAGGAACAGGAACAAGGGTAACGCTGTCAAAGTTATGGATGAGCTTTGACCGTCGCACGAATGACAAATAAAACATATTTTAAGATTTCCCAGCGGATATGCGAGCAACGATGTGAATAGTTTACGAGGCCGAGCGAACAGATAGAAGCACGGCCGGTTTAAATATTAAAAACTTAAAACCATTTCGTGGCCGCTGAAATATTGAGCATCCAAAGAATTGCGTCCATTCGTTATTAATGCGAAGAGACTGCGAGCGCCATCTTGAATGAACTCGGGCAGCTTACGTAGCTGAAGAACAAGCGGGCGCTTAAAATTGAGCATCGTCGTGCTACTCAACGTTGACTACTCAACGTTCACTACTCAACGTTCGCTACTCAACGTTCGCTACTCAACGTTCGCTACTCCTCGCAGCCCTCGGAGCTTTCCGCTTTTCCGAATTCGAGATATTAATATCTCGATTATGACCGAATAATCGCCTTATTATATTAGTTCCTCGATTTTCCCGGGCAGATGCCCTCCCCCACTCGGAGGGTATAAACCCGATCAAATATTTAGGCTACCCCTCACGGAACAACTAATTTTATTGAAAATAGTCTCCGTGATACGTAACATTTTTATACTTACTTTTCCGCTCCTCGAGACCATGTTATTCCGGATGTTAATCGCGAGGAAAATTCTTCCCAGCCTCGATAAATAACGATCTCCCGACTCGTTTTAGAAACGGGTACGTACGTATATACGTACGGCTTTTAAAATGTACGTAGCTTCCTTCGATTAAAAAAGCCTTTCCACGGAAAAGACAAGTTTTTAAAATGCATAAATACTTACGAATATAACAGTTTTAAACATTTATAGAGCGGTTATACGCATAAAATTCTTTTTAATTATTTCGAGAATATCGAGCTTCGCAGTTTCGCGCTTTTCCACGCACAGATATCAACTAAATTCACAAAAAAAAAATCTCCATGGACAAGGTACAATCGACGTAAAATTTTACGTATAAACCGTGCATAATGCCTTAAAAATTTTTTATGAAAGCAATGAATATTTCAAAGCTGAATCAGTACTCTCGTTATGTTTTAATATAAATATAAAGTTTTACCAGGCTTTTTACCGTACTAAAATGTTTATACTAAAAAGATTGGCAAAATATTAACTTGTAAGGAATAAAAGTTTTGTCCATCCGGAATTATGGCATTGGCGTAAATATTTGGTGCATTCGGAAGATAAATGGTATTCTAAATATTCCCATATTCTCTTCTAATATAATCAATCATAGTTGTATATTGTTTTATATTATTTATTATTTACGTAACTACCATTCGTGTCTCGAATAAAAATTCAATTTAATCTAATACAATATTAAAACGTAATCTGTTAAATGTTTTTATATATTATAATGGCGGCAGTTGTATCGCGAAATTTTATAAAACGCTGAACAATGACGCGATATAAAATTCACTGCGCGTTACGCTACGAATTGTGTAAATATATTTTTCGAAAAATCGAGATCCCCGATACAGAAAAAGTTTTTTTCAACAACGAGTAGCACAACTTTCGTTGCGTTATTTACAAAAATGTAAAATAACTTCCAAATTCTCGATCTCAATAGAATACGCATATTTTGAGTATCATCTTGAAATTAATCGATTGTAATTAATTGATAAGATAGCTTTTATAAATATAAGATCGTTGCGTATTAGCTAATACATAATAATATAAAAGTAATTTATCGCGTAACCCGAATACTTGGGGTATTGTCCTATTTCGAATAAATATACAAGTGCATGAAAATTGGATTCTATCCGGAATCCTGAATGAATTCGTAAGCTACTACTTAGAATTTTAATTTATATCCTATTGAATTTATAAATGTTATAAATGCTCGATGTTAGAATTTAATATGCAATTATAATATAAGTTAAAATAAAGGATATTTTTATTCGCGAAAGAGAGATAAAACAATTTTTTAAAGAAAACGCGCACTCGATATCGTTTAAAAATAAAATGAGGTATTAACTTTATGAAAGTTTTTAAATTAGTTGTTCGCGTGTTATTCTCGGTGATACGTTAAGGAAACTTGCCGAAGATTTCGAGAAACTTTGTACAAATCATATTATATCTTTCACGGCATTCGTATTCCCTTTAAGTTTCTTATAATTCCTCTTTGTCTTAAAATAAATAATCGATCGTATAGTTTATAAATTTCACTCGTCGGTGCGCCGATGGCAAATAACATCGACTACGAATCCATCGAAAATTAAGATAGTATCGCTTTTAACTAAAATTCGCTTCTCGTGAATCGCAGACGCGACGAGCAGAAACGTACACAAAAGCCGATACCTTTTGCATCCGCGAACTGTTGTTTCGTCCTATATTCGATATCAGCTGTAGCCAATGCGATAGTTTAAAAGGTGTTCGCCTCGCATTCTACGAGGAGGTATTCAGAAATTCTGATCGAAAATGATAAGATAAATGTTACGATCTCTTTAAGAGAAACTCATCAGAATTTGATACATTTTCTTTAAAATAAACGAACATTCGATTATCGGAGTTAGTACGAATTCGTTAAAGGTATTTCGGTTCATCCGCAATATAAATTTACACCGTGCCCGATTTAAAAGTTACCGTTTCGTTTACCAAAAATTCCTATTATACTTTATAATACGCAATATACGCCGAGTTTAATGTAAAATATATATAATATAATATTATATTAAAAACGCGGGGTTCATTTGTATGTAAATTTTCCGTATACCGAATAATGAATTGCGTATGATTAAGTTGAACTAAATAACAACTTTTTAAAACATGCTAATTTATTTCGTATCGAAAAACCATACGAGTGTAAAAAATTGACAGCCAGTGGAAGCGAAGGGTAATTTCAAAATAGGTCGCGAATTAAACGCGATCGTCGGCAGTAGTCTAAACAAACAACCCACATTTTTCGTACGAACGGACTTTATCGTTTCCATTCCCGGAAACCACGAGCGCAATTAAGATTTGCAAATTTTGGCAACGGAATCGATGCGAGAAGGATGCGCTCACGAAACGTCAGTTTGTTGGAACCAGGCTGGAAGTGCACTCGCGCATTCGCGCTTACACGATGCACGATGAACACACGCGTGCGTGTACGAGCGAGAGAGTGGAACGGGGGGGAACGGGGGAAGGAAGAAGCAAGGGTATTGCAGCTAAAGGGAGCCTTGCACTGCACATAATAAACATCGATATATTCGCGTGTGGATGTTCGCGTTTCGTGTTTGGGTATATAAGCGAACTAACATCGAGGGCCGCGGGCTTCGCAGCATAACTCAGAATTGCCGGGCATCGTCGAGAGAGAGAGAGAGAGAGAGAGAGAGAGGGAGAGGGAGAGGGAGAATTGACAACATAGCACTAACATTGTATGCGCTCGCGTTATGTATTTATGTAAATGCATCCAGAGCTCCCCTGACTGACTTTGCCCACCTCGTCCCGTTCGCCCTCTCCGTATTTCCTCCATGGCAGCGACGAGTATGTACACGAGCCGCAACGGTAGGAAGGAGAACGCGGAGAAGGAGGAGGCGGTGGAAAACCGAGTTGCGACCCACCCACACCCTTTCGCGTGTACGTATTATGCGTTCTCTACCTGTCGATCTGGACTTATGTGCAGCAGTACCGGCTGCACCTCTATTGTACGCGTGCTCGCCCTCTCCGAGGCTATACACACGAGCGTACACATACGAGCGTACACACACGCACGGGTCGAGCCGATATATGCGTGCGGGAGGCGTTGCGGATGCCTTTTTGCCTTTTTTTCAACCTCCCGCTCCTTCCCTGATTGCTCTAATTTTCAAAGAAGCGCACCTGGCCTCGCTCCTTCGTTCGAAAATCTTGGGGGTGGGTAGGCGAGTCAAGTCCGGATGCCGATGACTTGGTTGCGCTCGTTTCAACTCTACCAGTCCTTCGCCTCCCCGGTCATCGATTCAACGAAACTCCAATCTGCTGTTCTTTTCCAAAACTACCGTTGCTGTCCGGGAGATCGTTGGAACGTTCAGGGAACCGTTTCGTCCGCGTTATCGTCTTATTAAGTGCGAAGGGTTTAGAGCTGTTAGCGCGTCTCTCGAATTATCTTTCGTGAATTTTTTTTTTTAAGCAAAAATGCAACGTCGTCCTTCCCTTTGAGCGAATCCTCGTTTTTCGTCGTAAAATCGGTCGGTGATAAAAACAGCGCCGACTCGCGTCTCGAAGGATCTCGTAATTTTGCATACGCTGTATTTTAAATAAACGAACGCGAATAAGGGAAAAAAAGAAAAAAAAACAGAAAAAAAAATAATAAAATCCAATTTAAAGTTGGAATCTTAGCCGCCGTTTCTTTCATTTTATTGAAATACGGCTCGAATCGTCCGTCGCTTCGACCGCGCGAAAAATAATTCTCGCGCGATAAATTTAATTAAAAATTGAAAAGATTTAATTTTAATCGAAAATAAATTAATTTTTTAACAAGTCGTAAAATAATTCATTTCAGCTGTATCGAATATAGGCGTTGGTTTCGAATGCCCTAACGGAAGCGCGAATGCACCGTTAGCGCTGCTCCGAACAGGACGGATATTCCGAGGCTTACCCAAATTGTAAAGTACCCTTTAAATCTAAAATATTGAGAAACTACTCGCTCGATAGCGAACGATAAATCGCGCTCCGGCGCTCCGGCGCTCCGGTATCGGTCCAAACCCGCTCGAGTCCACTGTTTTATTACTTAATACGGAATTCCTCCCTCCTGCTTCCCTCCTCCTACTTTGCATTACGCTAGAATAGAATAATGAAAAAGCTCGCGGATCGCGGGAGGAAGAGTAGGCCGATCTTTTACGGTCCAAAGAACATTTTTCCTCTTCGGATCAAACGTTTTATATTAAAAAACAAAGCGAACAAAGATACAAAGATACGTGAAATGGTTACGACTGTATCCCTCGCCGAGGGAGTGTTCGGCACGATAGCGCGATCGAAGAGGATACGGGAGGGAAGGCAGAGACGGTCGGAGCGAGAAGGAAGGAGCTATTCGGTGGCTGTGGTGACGCCAACGCCGAGCTGCGATACACGGAGAGAACCGCGTATATAGCGCGCACCGATCACATTAATCAGAGGTTATTGCGTGCATTCCTAATCATCCGAGGTCCCTGACTATTCCCAGATTCTGATTGGTGCATTACTCGGCATTTCCGGTATGATTCTACATTCCAATTGGCCAGGCGTGGACGCTCGACCCGGAGCTCGGCTCGTTTCAATCGAATTCAGTGGCCTATCTCCTCGTTCTCCTCGTTCTCCTCGTTCTCCTCGTTCTCCTCTTGTTCCATACAGTTCTCCTTCTTGTCCCCCGACTCCTCCGCCTCCCGGTCCAGCGCCCCGTCGCCTCAGCCTCGTAAATACCCCAGTGATTTTGCGTTATCGGCGTCCACCGTCGACCGTCCACCGTCGACCGTCCAAAGTTCGCGCATTGGCCAAATTTCGTTACGCGGAAAAGAAGAGCGCGAGAGTCGAGGATAAATGGAAAGAAGGCGAGGACGACGAAAGGACGAGGCAACCCCGTTCGCCTCCTCGAACCGTTGGCTCGTGCGGCGAGAGCGAACGAACCGCTCGAAAGTAATTTCGATTTCTCGCGCTACTTCGATTCGCGTGCGATAATTACCAAGTAATTAACAATCCATTTTCGATTCGCCTCCCGCGGAAAATAGCAAATTCGTAATATCCTACAATATTGTCGGCTCCGACCCATTGGTTTCGCGACGGCAGCTTATATTTCTCTCTCTCTTTCCTTCTGATCCTCCTCCTCTCTCCGCGTTCCCTCCGCGTTCCCTCCGCGTTCCCTCCGCGTTCCCTCCACCTCCCTCTTTTCGCAGCGCTCATCCCGTAAGAGTTCGCTTCACACCCGCGCGACTCGTGAGCGCGACTCGGCGCGCATTTTCAAATTTCCTATTTGTAAATAAGCAATCAGCGCTGGCGACGTCTGTATCGAGTTCTCCGGGTGAGCCGATCCCGTCGTCGCTGATGCCGACGGTGATGCCGCTGCCGCTGGTACAGATGTTGCCGCTGTCTGCCATCGCTGGACGAAACGAGGTGAGACAATTAATCATTTCAATTAACGGACAATTCAATCGGAACTTCGACCGAGAAGAATATTGGAAGCGGGACGCTACCGGAAACTCGTACTTTGCCTCCTGCCTACTTCCATCGCGATCTCGCTCTTTCCCCGTCCTTTTTCTATTTCGTTCTCCTCGTCGCGCTTTTCCTGCTTCTTCAAACGCTTTTCCCCAACTTCTACCATCCGGCCTTTCCTGTACCGAGAACGCAAATTTTCATTTGCTTTTCGTTCTTGACGTACTTCCGCAAAATAAATGAAAGTTCTACGGAACGTTCTAAATATGTTTTTATCTGAAAATATGTACAGCCTTCGGTGAAAATTAGATTTTTATTTCCAACATAATGGGATTTTGAATGATCCAATTTATATATGCATACGGATAGTGGATTTCTCTACTACCGTAATACCGAGCTCGAGGGAATACAGCGTTATTAGTTATTAATAAAGTATAAATCGTACATAAATTAATCGAGATAACGTCGCATAAATTATATTCCATTAGTTGTATTAATTTTTAATCTTCGCGAGTATCGCTCGTTTCAACCTCCTGGAGCGACTCTGCGCCACGTCTCCTACGTGAACAGCGATAAAACTTCTTACTCGTTCGCTAAATCCACGATTTTTACCAACTGCTGAATTCGAATACGTTGAATAATTGGGTCGATATTTACCAAATCCGCTTTAAATTCACGCGCGTGTACAACATAGTTTCCGATTAATTATCGTTCCTCTACGCGTAAAACAATCGCCGAAACGTGAATAATAGTAACGTTTCTCGGTACGCGAATTCGGTATTACCGTCGGAATTTTTTAATTTTATAGTTTGGTAAAAAAATTACGAAAGCCTACGTAGAAAGTTTAACTCGCGATGGGATGACGCGTCTAAGCTCGCGATACTCAAATGTTAAACATCGAATACGAATTAACGGGTAAAAAAGAAAAAATCTAAGCTTCGTTTATTACATTTTTTTAAACTCGACGAGCTGCGATCGAGTTTACGATGTTTGCCGTTGGAATATAAACGAAAAGAATTTTAAATCCGAACGCAGCGATGAATATCGATACCTCCCCAAGATTTTCGTTAAACAAAGTTTAACGCGTCGATAAAATTCCTCGGCGAGAAAAAGCAACTCTTCCCGAAACGAGGGAATAACGAGACTTTTTCTCGGCAGCCATCGCGAGTGGGTATCAAGTTTGCGCGACGCACGGGTACACGGAAATCCCGAGGATCCAGCCGAGTATAAACGAAGTATAAACGGAGAGCAAAACGATTCCCGAAGAAGCGGTAAATTGGAGACGAGGTCCGGAGGGATAATGGAAGCAATGGAAGCACTGGAAGCACTGGAAGGAAAACAGCGGATCGCGAAGGGCAATTAATTCGCTCAAGGATTTATAAACGAGAGGGCAGCTGTAGCCGGATCGCGGATTCGGGCTCGACTGCGGTGCGACGGAGAAAGCCGGTAGTCGCTTTGGTGCCGCGCGACGACTTAACGAGGTTAGAGCTGCGAATTACTTCGCGGCGAAAGTCAGATTGAGAAAACTCGACGGTCTCTCGCCGAGAGGGAGAGAAAACGAGGGGCAAGGCGGCGGGGAACGGGGGATAAAAATTATAAACCACGATGCAGAAACGAGATAATATAATATTAGCCATAGCCAAGCTCGGTTGGGAGCCGGTAAAGAGGTTAACGCTACAATGAACGCTCTCAAAGGTGCTACGAGGAGGAAGAGAGGGAGGCTGGAGCTGCGAGAAGCTGCGAGAAGCTGCGAGGAGCTCCTCCAACGCCGGCAGCTTTCCTTCCTCCTTCCTCCTTCCTTTTTTTTCCCTTTCCTTTCCTTTATTTCATTTTACAATCGTTCGTCGATGGATTTTTTCTTCCTCTCGTCTTCCTCCCTCTTTTTTTTCTTTTTTAAACGCTTCACCGTCGCCTCGCGTCGCGCCCGATGCCACTTGATTCGCCATTTTTGTCCCCGGCCGACTGCGTTCCACGCAGAATTAAAAGCGAATTAATTTAATTTTATTTTTTCAGAGTTTTACGATCCTTTCACCTCCGATATCCATTAATGAGAAATGATTTTTCGCGAAAGATCACCGCTCGCTCGATTATGTTCGCTCGCGCGTTGTCAAAGATCGATAATTGGAAAAATTGTTCGCGTTAAAAATATTAATGTACACCGAGTCTCGGTAATACATTTGTAGCCGCGCTGCTTAAAAACTTTAAAACATCTCCATAATTTCTGTTCTAAATAACGATAACAAAATTCTAACTTGTAATTCTGCAGCATTAACTGGAAATTCTATTAAGAAATAATTCACTTTAATAAAGTGTTGCCGAGAGTGCATTATTTAACGAGCTATGTTATAAAAATTGAGTTTTAAAGTAAGTAAAAAATCGATAGGAACTCGGCTGTGTAAGTAAATTTCATAAAAATCGCGAGCAATTTTATTAATACGAATTTAAAAATATAAAATATCTTGGAGGAAAAGAGACTCGGATGCGCCGTTGGAGAGGTTGGGATGGATTGCCTGAAAAATCGACTCCCGGTCGGTTCAGTCACAGCCATCTTCGTCTCGCCATTTTGTCGGTGGCACGAAGGTTGAAAGCTCGGGGGTGCAGTCGTAAAAGATCGGGGAGGGATGAGAGAGGAACGAAGAAGATGCCGCGAACGAGTCGAAACTTCCCCGGGAGTCAACTTTTAGGGGATGAAGGGTAGTAAATAGGAAATAAGTCACTGCCGGAGGGGTGACAACAGATTTCACACCAATTTCTTCGCATCGACGCGCTATTGGCGCATAATCGCCAAATCGCTGGTTGGTAGCCCCACTCCTACTCACTCCTACCCACTCCTATCTTCGCTCAGCCTCGAGCGACGCTTTCTTTATCCACGAGTTCAGGCAATATGCCAAATTTTCGCACCACCTCACCGACACGTTTCGTATTATGTAAATACCGTAGTTAGTAAAAAAGACGTGTTTACCGACAATCGGTGTACTGTTGTGAAAATAAGCTTTGAAAACAACTGTTTTCGGTAAATGTATCAGCGTATCAGCTATCGAGTTGGATAGGATATATTGGACAGGCAAATTTGTAGTCGCGATATATTTAAAAGTCTAGAAATAGAAGGGACTAAGGTGTTCCCGATATTGAAAAAATAAGATTTATGTTGATAATATGCATCGAAATATTCGAGCGTTACTTTCTGTTTTTGAGCGCGTAGATTCGTAAGCGGGGGAAGCGAAGGAAAGAAAAAGTGTGAAAGAAAAAAAGGAAAAAAGGAAAGGATGAAACATGGAAAATTTGTTTTCGCGTTGAGTTATCCAAATTGTCACTCCCTTAACGCTAATATATTTCAACAAGTTTTCGGTTAATACCCGTCAAGATTATCGCGCACACCGAGTTAAAACGGCGGAATATCCTCGTCGCCAATTTTCATCGAGCAAACAACGAAATCGATAAAATTTGATAAGCGAAAAGAAATTACAGCGATGTTGATTTTTTTTTCCCGCGCGTATCCCATCAGCGACCTTTTCATCCATCCAAGTTTATTATTCGATGTCGATGCTTGGGCGAACCATCGAACCTAATGGAAAAATCTCCTTGGGTGTTGGCATCGGACGTCGGTTTTCGCGCCTGGAAGCTCTCCGAGATTTCATACGCCCGGGACAAATTGTTTTAGCAAGGATGAGCTCGAGGAATCGTCAGAGTGCGAAAGCCAACCGCGTTCGTTGATTTATTTCCATATTTGCAGCGTCATTGAAATTTGAGGAATAGTAGAGGAGCGGCATTCCGTTTGTGCATAAGCAAGGGTGATTCGCTACCCCGAATCGACGCGTTAATTTTCGATATAGCGAGGAGGAAAGGGATCGCCCCGAGGCCAGCCATACGCGGTATTACAAGTGTAATAGAGCTGCCATCTTGAATTTTCACCCCACGTCAATTAATTGAGTTTAGAGGGTGCCAAGAAAGTGCAATGGCGTCATAGTCATGAAAAATATCTTTTACGCCTCCATTAAAAAACAAGTTTTATATGACTCGCTGTTTCGTCGGACGTATGTTTTTATGCTCTTGCATAAAAAAAACATAAGGTTCTTTTTAACGTTTTTGCCAGAAAATTTTCTGCTTTATCCGTATACTTTGTGAAATTGGATGTCGCACCGTTGTTAATTTTTAAATTTATTTCCACCACTGGCTAAAACAAATACATTTCGAAATTTGGATCCGACTCGTTTTCATTTTGTATAAAAGATGCCGTAAAACATCGTTCGCGTTTAATTTGTTGCATACATTTATGAGGAAAAATTAATATTTCATCGAATAGGAAATACCAAAGCCGCAGACTCTCATCGATATGCTGCATTCGCGTCGGTAAAAGAAATACTAACCTTTATTAAACGGAGAAAAAGTTCCTTCGAAAAAATAAAGGTTGAAAGAAAAAACAAAAAAAGATGAAAAAGCGCTTCTCTTTAATATAATAACGATAAAAATTCAAGTTTACAAAGTCGAACGCACAAAAAACCACGATAAAAGGATTTTAGCCCGAAGGACGTAGTTCGGAGTACCAAGTGCACGAGTATTGCACGGACAACCGAGAAGAGGAAAAAAAAGAAAAAAGAAAAATCGAAGATGCCCGGAGTAATCGTTCTCGCGCCATTCGCGTACGGTAATTCAAATTTACATCTCCTAAACGACGGACCTAACGAGAGGAAGTTACATCTCAACGCGTGCAGCCGCGTCAATTTATTACCAAAGTGATCGACGATGAGCCGCGGAATAACGAATCGCGTCGTTAGGAAACGCGAACGTTTTTGAATTTCTCACCTCACGCGTAATCGGATTCGCGCGCGAGGCTTAAATACCGCGGCTCTCGAGTACGAAAAAGCAATTAAATCGAATATATGCGATATCTCGCATATTTAGTATCCGCAGTCGACGCATATTTAGCAACCGCGCGAGTTGTTAGCGCGACAAAGCTCAGCGCGGAAATAGTCGAGTTCGCGGGTGGGTGTACTCGGGTACACGTCTCCACGTATGCGCGTAATAAATAAAATGAAGCGAGGGGGATAGAGGGAGGGGCAAACGGTCTGGTTACAAGCTCGCGAACGAGAAAGCTTGTTCTCGCGAGGGAAAACGGGTTAATCTCGGTGTTTTTTTTCTCCTGGTTCAGCCGTCCTTTTCCGCTCGCCCCAACGCGTCCCGTTTCCTTTTACCTTTTCTTGTTCTTCGGAGTCTCCCCCCCCAACCCTCGACGACGCTAACTTCTGCCTCGTTTCCTTCTATCGGAAATCCATTTCCCAGTTCGAAACGATCGAGAGCGCGTCTGTCAAATCAAACGGTAAATGAATTTAGGAGAACATAATTCTTTCCGAAGTGACTACAGAATACTACTACTGGAGGTCTTTGGTTGCCGACTTTCGCTAATGGAGACGTTCCTCGCCTCTCGACAATGCTGTCAAGGTATCCTCGAGCCGTGCGCTGTTATTATATGTACTTCGCCGTCGATCCGTCTACGTCCGCGAATTAAGTATGCACTTGTCCGCCGTCTCGATTATCGTTCACCTAAGTTATCGCGAATCACTGTTTTTTCCTCGGCTGTTTAACGATTGTCGAGGAAACGATTTCTTTTTTTGCTCGATGTATAAGTCCGTGTATCGCCAACGATTATTTATTACCGATGAAATCATCTCTGACTCGCGTGGAACTCGGAAAGATTTTATTCGCGACGTATCGAACTTGGGAACGATACATCCGATCGAGAGGAAACGTTGGTACGAGCGTTTTTGGTTCGATCGTTGAGAATTTGCGGTCAGTTTCGCTAGACTCTCTTTTCAGAGTTTGCGTTTCGACCGGCGAGAAAGTTGAAAAAAAAAATGTAGGAACATCTCGAGAAAGCGTCGAAATGACGCGCGCATTTCGAATTTGGTATTATAATAGCGTTTAAAATTATATTGCGAAATGAGCATTAGCTACTTACGGTGGTGAATTTTAATTCTTATTCGGTAAATTAGACGCAGGGAATTCCAAGTACTCACCTGAAACGGAAAAAAAAGAAATTATTAATATAAAAGAGAAGCAGCAAAAACTAGTCGACATATAAGAGTTTTTTCGGAAAAAATGTGCAAACTTTCACGGTGAAATGGGTTGGTAGAGAGACACAAAATAAATTAATATACGCGTTACGCTAAAAGTTTAGCAAATAAATCTGCGAAGTTCAGCGGCGAGCGTTCATTTGAATGTTTTTTATCACCCACGGTCGCGTTATATTTTTTCAACAACTTCCGGGGCAAAAAATGAGGAGAGGGCGGCGCTACGAGAAGGGTTGGGAGGAGAATAGCGAAGAGGAGAGAGGAGAGAGGAAGGAAGGAAGGAAGAAGGAAGAAGGAAGAAGGAAGAAGGGAAGAAAGCAAGTGCACCTGATTAACGACGTCTCGATTACCAAGGCTACCGTGTCTCGTGCGTCGATCGCGTGGAAAGTTGCAGCGTAACGGGGAGCGGAGGAAGGGGAAGCAGTCAGCCACCGGATTCCATGCAAATGTCCGCGACTGCTTTTCTTTCATCGGCCCTCGATAACCCGACTCGGGTTATATTATCGGCGGCAAAAAGTTAACCACTCATTAATGAATATGTATGGTACGCGGAACCGCGCGTGTCGCCGTCTTCCTCTGCAAACGAGGCGGAGGTGGTCTCGAGCCCGCGACCGACCCTTCGGACCTTCCGCACGCGATGCGGCTTCGAATCAATTCAAATTTTTCTTCAATCTTCCCGTTCGAAGGATAATGACGGTGGGGGCGACGTCGGTCACTCCGAGTGGACGGCGAGGAAGGGAATATCGGGACTAGGCGGGGGATGTTGGGGGGATGTTGGAGGGATGTTGGAGGGATGTTGGGAAGGGGCAGAGGATCGACGACGTTTCCTTCTTGCATGCTCGAGCTCGTTTAAGAAAAGCGAAACGCAACGTTTCCTCGGGTTATCGACGCTACTCCTCGGTAATCTCCGCGCGGACTCGGCTTTTAATCGCGGTGCGCTAAATTGGGATCCGAAGCGCGAACCGACGTCGCCGCGTGGATTCAGCGATACCGTAATTAAACGCGTGCGTTAATTAACGCCCGAGCACGCGTTGGACCGGTGCGGAAAGGAGGCGTCGGCCGAGTAAACGATCGTCGAATTACGTACTAGCGGGGGGGAAGGAAAGAAGAAGGTGGGAAAACCGAGTTCCTCTAACGGTTAAGTTTTTATAAGTTTGCGATACGGGTAACGAGTCGGACGGAACTGGCGCAACGTCGGATCGACTGTGAATTTACGGGGACGCGTCACCGATGTGCTAAAATTAGCACATTTTTTTCCTCGAGCTCGTCGAGTCTCTCTTTATCGGATAAGCGAGAGGAGCGAAGAAAAAAAGCGTCGTAAAGATTTCTTTTAGGCTAGGCAAATATATTTTCTAATAAACGAAGAATCCCGCCTTTGCATAATTCAAATATTATTAACGTTAAATATTCATTATTCGTATGGAAAGCTTAGTTAACATAAATAATAGATTCATCGCATTCGATCGCTCTGGCCTATAAAGCGTTCGACACGCGTTATTAACGCGTGCTGTTTTCTTCGTAAGAGAGCAGTCGAAAAATTCCAGACGAAACTATCGCGATTATTTACCAATGGAAGTTTTTTTTTCCTCTCGTCCGTGTAGCGGAGCGCAATTTCGGCCGATTAGCATTTATATTAAAATATTTATACAGCAGCAGCAGAAGCAGCAGCGGCGGTGGAGGCAGAAGCGGCAGCAACGGTATCCGACGTCGAGAAGATCGACGCAAGAAGTTTTCGTAATGAAACGCTCGAGCGCGAGTAGACCGACGCGGCTCCGAGAGAATTATATTTTAATACTCGATCGTTCGCGTTCGCATTTAAAGTTGACGATAAAAGGAAAAGCAAGTCTCGCGAGCATTATACAATTAGACGAGACGAAAAAGAGACGAAAGAGAGACGAAAGAGAGACGAACGAGAGACGAAAGAGAGATCGGCTCGGGTTTTTTTCGTCGACGCTCGCGTTATTGTTCGGCCGAGGCGCACCGAGCACAAAAGTATACACGAGGGCCATAATTAGAGGAGGCGAGGCTTCAATGGCATTCGCGGCGAGAACTCGACTCGAGCCCGCGGCCCGCGACGTATGTTTATATTGGCCGCGACTCAGCTAATTACGTCAGTCATTATCGTTATTCTTTATTAGGGAAGACGAGTCGTTGATTCCAGGCGACATCGTCGATTCGGCTGAGCCGCGAGCGCGGAAAGAGCGAACCCAGCCACCAACCCCGCCAGCCGATAGCGCCCTGGCTTTCCATTTATACGAGTTAGCGATGCGCGATGCCATTCACGCCGCTAATATAAAACTCCATTATGCTTCCGTCGCGTGTCTACGCTGTTTATCGTATGTTTTCCCGTCACGCACGAGTTAACGCGCTCGCGACAAAGGAGAGGAGGGGAGGGGGGATCCTCGAACGAAGCGCGATTCCTCCGAGTCGGGCGACAAAAATTATTTTGTCCTTTCCATTGTTTCCTTGTTTCCTCCCCCGCGTCTTCCTACCGATGCTGGCCGAGGTTGGCTAGAGGTTGGCTAGAGGTTGGCCCGGGGAGGACGAGGGAGATCCGAGGCTGGGCTCCCAACGACAGCGATAACGAATGCACGCGACGCCAGCGGGGAATCCCGCGTGGAGGCAACTAATCGCGCTCATCTATTTATATTAATTATCGGCGATTAGCAATAGCAATTAATCGCATTATCGTGCCGGAGCCACGGGAAATGCGCGCAGCTCCGCTCTCGCCGATGCGGATGCACCGAGCACCGAGCACCGAGCACCGAGCACCGGGAAAGGGGTGGCGAGGGGCGGCGAGGGGGTGGCGAAGGGGTTGTAGGTGAGTTCGTGAGTTCGTGAGTTGGCGCGTTCGCTCTCTCGCTCCGGGCCGGCGCCACCCCGCCTCCTCGCTAATTTACTGTTATTGCTCAAATTATGCTACGGTCCAATGCATATTTATGTGGTTAATTATAATTAATGATAAAACACTGCTGAGAATGACGAGCGGCCATTTAACTCGGAGCCCCGGCCTCCACCTGTCACACGCCCGGAACGCCCGATACTTCTCTCTCTCCTTGCGGCTTTGCACCGGAGTCGACCGAGTCGAGCGGACCTCGCTCACCTCCTCGAAGCCTTTCCCCCGTCCCTTCCTTCGAGCGAGGGCTTCGTTAATTCACCGGGGATTCTCCATGCTATTCTATGCGTTATATAAAATAGAGCAATTAGCGCGTGCCTTTACTTTAATACCAACAATAACCGAAAAGCGGGAGGATGGGAGAAGAAAGGTGAATTTCCATGCGGAAAAAAATGGGAAGGAGCGAGCGCTAACCGGAGAAAAGAGAAGGCAAAGAATGAACGACGCTTACGAGGGTAATGCTTGCGCGCAATTATTTTTCTTCCTCTTTTTGTTGACATACTCATCGAGCTCGCTCCCTCGCTACGTTATTGAAAAACAGTCCCAGTCGCGCGAGAGCCTCGGCTGTGTGGAAAAGGACGTCGAGCTCGCGCACGTCACTGACTGCGGGAGTGTGTGAGAGAGAGAGAGAGAGAGAGAGAGAGAGAGAGAGATCGAGCGACGAGTCGGGGAGCCGGAGACGAAGGAGGTTGAGGAACTTTACGCACAATTAATTTTCTCCGTGATTCCCAATCGAAGGCGAAGCTCAAATTGGCGAGAATGGAATTGGCGGCGATGACGCAACCGCCTCTGAATTTCCCGTCTTCGCGCCAATAATTATGTGTACGTTAATTAATTGACTAATCATTATTCCGATTACAAACGGCCAGAGACGCGAGCGAGAAATCATTATTTCCGTATTAATCGCTTTTCGAAACGCTAGAAAGCGTCCAACGATCGTTAACCCTGCGGGATATCGCGCACCTTTATTCTTTTTCTTCGACTCCTCCTCGCTCGCACTTTCCCCTTTCCAACCTTTCGCAAATATCCCATTAGAAACGACGCGCGCACGTTTAATTGTTTAATCGAGCGTGTCTCGAGAATTTTTTCACTAAAATTCGCGATCGTCTGGCGCACGGAGATGAAAAGCGCGTGACTCTCGAGCGTTGGGAAAAAAAAGAAAAAAAAAATATAGAGCGCTACGAAAAGCAAAGGTGGCGATTGTCGCTCGAAAGCTAGACGCGCTTTTCTCATTTTTCCAAAGCTCGAGGCGTTCGTCGCGGTCGTAATCGTCACCGAGAGAGAGAGAGAGAGAGAGAGAGAGAGACAGGGAGGGAGATGCGATCGGATGCTAAGTACGACGCCGGAGGTGTGATTAATTACTAGCAAATAGAAGCGGACGTGGATTGATATATCGCGAGTTCTTGCGCCTTCTCGCACCGATTTACGATCGCCTCCATGGGATATGACAATGGGTACAATGGAGCAGGCGACCGAAGCCACCGCCGGCGCGTCGATACATTCCCGTCGAAGCAACCACCCCTCGACCCTCAGCGACCCTCGCGACTCGTTTCCCTCCTTTTCTCGGCTACCAGCGCACACGCACCCAACCAGAGATAGAGACGCGAGTTTATTGCGACCCATTTTTCCCCGCGATCGACGAGTTTCCAACAATAAAACGGACGCTGTCGCAAATTTCTTTACGTTCCGCATTTTGACTAGATCCGACTCGATGCAGCGAGCGCCGGTCACGAATATCCGCGATCTCAATTTCGAAAGATCATCTATCTGGACGCGTACGGATGGTCGGGGAAGAGCGACTCGGTGTAATACACAACTATGGAATATGCTTGTAAATTTCCTTTTTTCTCTTTCTTTCCTCTTTCTTTGATATACGTAAACAAAAATTTATGTTTATCCTTTATGTGTACATTAAAGACAATTGGTATTTGTAGATACCGTTTGCGTCGCAACGAGAAACGGGGAACGCGACGAATAATATTAACACCGATTGCTCCTTTCATTCCACTGCCATCGCGTCGTAATCGTTGAAATTATTCGAAAAAAGAAAAATTTACCATAACGTACGCGAGTGCGATGGCGCATTATATGCATTCTCGAACGTAATTAAAGGAATTCTTACACTTTTTTGTTCGTTGATTAAATTTCCTCGGGGAATATAATTGTATTGGAAATATTAAATTTAAAAGTAATTACCGCGCGGCGATAAAAAATATATTGCCGGAGATAAAAGTAAAATTGGTGGAAAGAGAGAGAGAAGAAGAAAAAGAAGAAAAAAGAATTAGTAGCTTCGTAATCGCACCGATGTTTCCCCGAAACGCTCCAAGATCCGCGAATATCTTGGAACGATATCCCCGCTCTTTTCCTCTTTGTATCCATCCTTCTTACGCCCGCTTCTTTGTTTTACCCTCTAGAGTGTTTGCATTCCGTTGTAGCAAGGTCTGCCATTCTGTAGCAAACGGCGGAGAGATTCACGGTGTCGGTGAAAAGTGCCGGCTGCTTCATTTTTTTCATCTTTATATTTTTCCCTACTTTGTTTTCGCTCCTCTGACTCCGAGTACCAACCGCCTCCGACTCCCGCCCTTTCATCCCGTGGGGCGAAATTTTTTTTTCTTCCTTCCTTTTTCTTTTTTTTTTTTTTTTATATACTATTCAACAGTTTGTCCCGGAACGCGGTACTCGTATCCGTGAAATTTCGCCCGAAAATCAGTACGAGTCTCTCAAAAGCAAACACACGGACGCGCTCGCAGAGTCCGGATGGGTGTGTTCACGGGAGCGAAAGGAGACCGAAGAAATAAAAAGTTGAAAGAGCCACTTGGGTTTTTGTCGAAATCGCTTCCGTCTGGCGGGTCTCGGATTCGCGCTTGGAGTCGTAGTTGGAGTTGGTATCGGTGGTCCGACCTCGAGGAACGCGACACGGACGCGACACGGACGCGTACTCCACAAGTGGTCGCTCGTCCTCGGCGCAACATCGACGCGAGAGACGCGAGAGACGCGAGAGACGAGAGAGACGCGCTTCTCTGCTCCTTGATTCTCGAACGCGCCGAGATGCTTGACACGCTTGAGTAAGCGCTATAATCGACCGACACGGACGGGAAGCGCCTCTCGTTTCCTCGAGCGAACGAGTCGTTTTCTTTTCTTTATTCCGAGCAAAAAGTGCCTTTTACACCGGCGATGATGCTCGCTTTAATAATGCATTTATCGGTCAATGGCCCAGTTCGCATTATGGAAATTATTCCGGTAGCTATTGCCGCGTTGTATTTTTAGCCCGATGATAAGCTCTTTTTCTTTCTTCTTCCTTCTCTTGGATCTACACCGAGGATTCTCGTGATTCAGCCGAACGTACTTCGCGCGTGCTTACGTTCTCTGATAAATTACGAAAAACGTCGGATTCCGTTCCATCGATCGCTGCGCTCCCGGATAAAATTAAATCGTTTCGACCGACCTATTAAATAAAGCCATTCTATTTCTAATAATTTCTTTATAATAATTTATAATAACGTTTCTTTACGCTCGATAAAAAGTTTCCTTTTCCGAATTAAGTGAATCGTAAAATGTTTTGTTGACTACCGTCGTTATCGATACCGATAAATTTCGTTATAGTAACAAAAGTTTAGAGACTCGAATGAAAAGTTTAGCAGGAAACCGCGAATGACGGTCACGAACTGTTCGCCTAACTGCGCACGTACTTGGGACACTGGACGAAGGCTCGAGTCTTCGTTGTGCGTCATTTCTCCCATTTCCGATCAAAATCATTCGACGCACGTATTTAACATGCTAAGTAAGATGCATCGGAAGTATTTCAGAATTGGCTTTTTTCCCGCTTTTCCGAGGAAAGTCTTATCGCTCTCGGGCAATAAACCGTCTTTTTCTTTTTATTTTCAGCGATGGATACTTTTCTGCGATATTTTTTTCCCCGTTCGGTTATAGTTTTATTCAATGTTTTCGTTGTATCTTTCTTTTAAAACGAGTTTATTTAATGCGTATGTAAAATTTATTGGGTTGAATCGAAGGAGAAGAAAGATAACATTATTGAGAATTCGGTCGGTGATTTTGAAATTGTAAATGACTCGTTTTATTCGCGTTCGTTGCGAACCGAACTCGTACATAATTTTTTTTTACGAAAGACATCGAATACGTGTTCGAAATTAAAAATGCATTATTTTCGAAACGCGATAGAAACGGAATCGATCGAATTTTAATCTAAATTATCGAACGCTTTTTTTTAATACCATTAAAAATGAATTCAAATTTCCTTCCGTTTCTTTCCAACGTTGCTTATACATACATACATACATAAATACATATATATATATGTACGTTTATACATATTTTACGATTGTATCTTCGTACGTAAGTGGTTGATTCGAATATAATGAATTTAATCAAATAGAAAGCTTATTGTTCGATATTATATTCTCGAATCTAGAAAATTTCCCGTTAACAAACTTCCGAGCTTGACGCCAACTCCTGGTTACAGGGTAGAAATTCGATTCGCAATTACTTAATCTTTTGAAAAAATTGTAACGTTGATCGCTGTCGAAAAGAATAAAAATATCAACGTAACAAATTTTTATCCTAAATTTATTTTTTAACTGCTTACGTACGCTTGAAATTTATTAGGAAAATAACGAGTAATTTTTATTATACGTTATAAAAACGCTGACATTTACAAAATATCTTATTTATCGATTCTTTAAAAGACTTTTGTCCACTTTTGCCTCTTAATCTTTATCAATTTTATTAATCAAATGAATCATCCTATCAATTTAATTGAACTTACGTCAATGGAGAATACGTAAGACCAACCTTCTAATAAATTGATCATGTATTTGCATATTATTTTTTAATAAAGGGCAATAAATGTAAATGCAAAATAATTTGTATACCGAAATAATTGTAAGATCGATACTTACGATTCGAGTGCTATGCAAAGCGAGTAGTAATTTAAATAGTACTACTGAGTTCTGTGGTCAGGATAATTTAAATATAGAGAAGAATAATTGAGTGATTTAAGCGCGAAGACGATGAATTTTGAAAATCTGATAACGTAATAACTAACGAAAACGAAGCACTCGCTATAATTTTTATGCGGTTTTGCTTACTTAAGATAGGATACGGGAGGTATTCCCGTACGCGTAAAAGATTTTTAACAAATTGAACCTTGGTCGCACTGAATTCGTAAAGGTGTGAAATTGATATGTACGTAAAGCTGCTGCCGCGATAATCAAGTTTCAAACTTAATTTTAAAATACTTATTTTTAAGTACGGCACGTAATACATATTTTATATAGAACATAAATAAGAGAATATGGATTGGAAGCTTTATATTTTTGATGCTGAGAAGAATATTAAGTATTGTAAGGCAATTATTTAATTACGAAAGTTCCGAGTTTATAAAACGACGGCGTACAAGTTGCATGAAAATAAGAATCAAGACAAAAAGTAAATTTACCGTGCAATTTGCGTATAATTTTAACATATATTATTTTGTAAATTAATTTTTTTTATCATTAAGAAATCCTTGCAAATATTTTCATTATACACATTAGTCATAAATGTATTTCTACGCATAAAAAATTAATTGGCCATGATAACGTAGTACAATTTTCACTAAATAATTCAAATTAAATAAAGTATTCAATGGAATGGCTGAGCCAGCAACTTTTTATCGTTATTATTTTTCCTTTTTACTAAAACAGTGAAATTATTCGTTGGTGGAGGTGAATGTTAAAACGACGATGAAAATGCTAAATTTTATTTATTTATTTTAACGGACAATTTGTTTGCTTAATTCGCGAAATATAGGACTCGTACAACAATTATACAAAATATTAAGCTTGCGAGTAATTTGAATTTTCCGTAATAATTTCAATAAAACGGGTTTTTCAACGTTGAAAGATGGAGAGGAAAAGGGGAAGAAAAAAGAAAAAAGAAAAAAAAAATACCCGAAGAGAGAAACGAGAAATACGAAAAGAGAAAATTTCTTTTTTGCATCGTCGGTTTCTTTTTTCGAGTCGCGAGTAAACCATTATATCGAATTACAAACAATCGAAAATGTATTTATTTGATATCGTTGGAAAGGTAGGAAATAAATATATCGCGCAGCAGTTCCAGGCGGTAATACCCCAATTCTTTGTCATTAACGATACGCACTAATATTATAAATTAACGTACAAACAGTTCTCACTTTATCAATTTTCAGAAATTTTAGTACTTGCCGAGCGCTCGAAATATATAAATCACGAAAGAGCTTTAATTAAAGTTTGCATTCAGTTAGATGTTTTTAATAAAGTTATACGATAATTTATGTATTTTTATCCTCGCATATTTATTAATATTCATTAAAATTGTTTAGGTGGGCAGTATTTGGCTAATAATTTACGACGTTAATGCGTACGGCTAATGGCGCTTATATAAGATTATTATGGTGCGCGTAGTAACTTGTATTTAAATAAAATATCGAACGCTGGAAACGAACTTAACGATTGCCGAGGGAATTTTTAAAAGGGAGTTCAATTTAACGAATATGTTATTATAAAGCGAAAGGTTTTAGTATCGAAAATAGCTTCTTAGGGGATAAAGAGGAAATGCGCGAAAGCGGAATATCGGCGAGGTAAGTTCCGATCTAAACGCATTCATTTATAATAGGATTATACTTAACAGAGGGACAAATTCCCAGAGGCGCCTTTTCCACCGGCTTACACGAGACGCTCGAATAACATTATTTGCTCGGAACTTTGCTTTTTTAATTGCGCGCCCGGCAAATCGAAGGGCACAATAATATCAGGGGCGGGACCGGCGAATGAAAAGGGAAGATGAAAAGAAGAGTCGAGTCGGAGGAGGGATGAGACGAAAAGAGATAGCGGTATTGACTCTCGGGCTATTGACAGATAGCGCGCAGGTAAAGTCCCTTCGAAGCCGCGTGTATCCCGGGGCGGGGAGCAGCGAGTCGCCCGATAGGAATCTCCGGCTATCGCTCGCTGCGCGTGTAATATCTCGCGCGTGTTTTCGGCGTGTACAACCGAGCGAGCGAGTGAACGAGCGAGCGAACGAGCGAACGAGCCAACGAGCCAACGAGCCAACGAGCCAACGAGCGAACCAACGAACCAACCGACGCCGTATTGCCCGACTAGCTGTATCTCCGATATTTATGGCCAATATTTCCGATTCAGCTGCTGCTATCGAGGCCCTTACCAATTCAACATGTCCGCAATAAAAAACTGGATAAAATTATATCCAGGCACTCGGTTTTTTTCGTATCGCTCTCGACCGGCCGCGAATTTCCCGCCAAGGAGTCCACGGGGTTTTTTTCGCTCTGCGAGACGTAAGAGATGGATAGATGCTGGATAGAGGCTGGATAGAGGCTGGATAGAGGCTGGACAGAGGCTGAGTAGAAACTGGCCAAAAACCGAACAAATTCAGACTGAAAAAAACATCCGTCGACGTTCCCCGGTTCGGCGACCATTAACGTAAAACCGAATGCGGGAAAAGCAAATATCGCGATAAAAAATAATAATAAGCGGGTCCCTCCTCGCGATCCACCTTGCTCGAGGAAGGAGGGGGGAAGGGAGGGAAGCGCGCGTCCACCGAATGTTGCCGCATAAATACGAACGCGCGCCGCCGAGTTTCTACGAGCATTTATGAAACTCGCTCGCCCAGAACTAAGTGCAATAATCGTTGAAACTAATGGCTCTACGCTTCCACGGGGCATTTCCGAGCGTCCAGCTTGGAGAGGGAGAGGGAGGGGGAGTGAGGGTGGGAGAGAGGAGGGAGAGGACCGCGATTTCGTGCTCTTCCCAATCGGTGCTAAGACGTCTGTCCGAGGTCCGCGAAAAGAGCGAAGGGCGCGACGCGGATCGGAGGCGGCGGCGGCGGTGGCGGCGGAGGCGGTGGCGGAGGCGGCGAAGGCGGCGGCGACGACGGCGAGGAACGGGACGAAGAACGAGGCTGCCTTTGCAATCGACCGGCGCGGGTGGCAACGAGGAAAGCTCAGTCAGGAAAGAGCTGCCGTCGCCAACATAAAGCGTAACGATAACGATTATGGATGCAGTTACCCCGCGGCGTCCTTTCTTAACGATTACGTCCCTGAGAATTATTATGCGTAATAACATTTCCCCGTTATTATTATGATTATCATTATTAGTATTATCATTATTACTTTTATTATTATTATTATTATTGTTATTTTTACGGTAACTATTATTATTATTATTATATTTTTTATTATTTTTTTTATTATTTTTATTATTACTTTTATTTTCATTATTATTGTTATTATTATTATTCTTATTATTATCATAATCATCGTCGTTATTGTTATTGTTATCGTTATCGTTATTATTGTTATTGTTATTAATATTATTATTATTGTTATCGTTATTAATATTATTATTATTATTATTGTTATTATTATTATTATTATTATTATACGCGAAACTCTGCTATTCAGTTGCGTGAGTTAAATTTTCTATGTGAAATTTCTAGATTCGCTTCGGTTCCCGACTGTATTCTCCTAATGCTTATAATTACCGATTCGCGTGCACTTTATTTTCTTACTATTTTTTACGTTAAGCAGATAGCATTACCCCTCGCGAAATGCCTTTTAAATTTAGTTTTTACGTTATAATAAATAATACTATAGCAGCGCTCTTTTTTGTTAAATCGAGATAATATTGCAATTCAAGATAACGGTTTTATTTTTTTGCAGGTCAAGGCAAAGTGAACGAAGAATAATAAAGAAGAATGAATGTAGAATTTTAAGAGGTAATAATTTTATGAAGGATAATATTAAATAATAATAGTATGGAAAGAATTCTTTGCATTTATAATAAAATTCGCAGACGCTTCTTACTAAAGGATGTAAAATTCAGAGTACGCCTATATACGTATATCGGGTATACGCATGCGTGTGAACGTGTTGGTGAACGGACACATGCGCACGGATGTACGTACGCGAAGGTTCGACACTGCTTCAGGACGATAATTATAAACCGATGATATTTTTATTGTTCCAGTATTTTTAATGCACCAGATTTGCTCCAGGTTTAAAAGTAAATACTTGGATTATCAAAGCGCTATCTGGTGACCTTGCTAAAAATAAATATACTTCTTTATCTGGCCTCAAAGACTCTGGAGGTCTTTACTGATTCATTTGTTATATCAGAGGAAAATAAATTTTTTAAGGCTCCTTAGCGCGCATGAGCTCGGGTCGTATCAGCTCGCAAAAACTTTCGTTTCAACATAGTGTACACATGTGACTAACGAGAGATAAAAATAATTTGCGAATAGCTTATATACCTCAGGGTCGTCGCTTCTACCGATTTTATTTACAATGTTTAATTTCCTGCCACAAATAATTACCAGTCCTCCGTCTGACACAAATAAATTTTTTTGCATACCCTGTTTGCCAAACAAAAGATTACTCTTAATGTAGCGCATAGGCGTGAACGGGTAATGTGACGCGACTACGTGTAATATATAATGCGTGTAGCGCACTTTGATCGTTCCTATTTTGCATATCGTTAAATAAAGGTAGAGAGATCGTTGCGTTCGCTCGCGTTTGACCGACTTGTGCACGATTCTTTTAATCTTCGATATTACATCTTTTCAACGATGCGTGCATATTTATCTATTTTTAGTTGCCGCGTATTTTTGTAGCAGTATAACAATGATAAGCTCCGAGTCGTTGAGCTCGGTTAAACGAAGCACGTGCAATCGCCGCCAACGTTACAGATTTTACTCGCGAATCAAACGATTCCAACATTTTATTCCCTTCGCTCCCGCACAATGAGGCATTTGTAAAAATTTCTGGCTATCGTCGAGCGACATTCCAATGTCTCAAGAATGCAATGGACAGTGCAACGTTTATTTGAAAAAGAATTATATCGTCAACGGCAACGCGATCCCGTATACCACCCACTAAATTGCGCAAAGAAATAACGTATTCGATATAAATGTGTGTGACGTCATGAGCAATATACACACGCGCGCGCGCACACACCCACATACCCACAAGCGCACACTACGCGCGCGCACTTTTAAATATATACTTATATATAAATACGAAAAAAAAAAAAAATCAATATCAAGTCGAGATAGTTAATAAACAAGACTCTTCGACTCGGTACGTGAAATCACCATTTGTTTTTCATCCATCTAATTATCATAAAATGAACAGTCATAAAAAATATGATAAATATTTTTAATAAATCTTGGGCGATACGTATCTTATAAATATCGCATAATCATGAATTGTATCGTATTATAATAATAAGTATCTTACATCATTAACGTGGAACAAAATTATTTATTTAAATTATAAATTATAAAATGAGAATTTACTTAATTTATTTATTATGTTTTTCTCGTAATCTATACGATCTTATTCGAGAAACGTATATTCAAGCGGTTGCATAAGAGTTATTTGTATAAATGTACGATTCCGTACGTCAATGTCAAAAGTATTCCTTTACAATGTAGAATGTAACAGAGTTTATTAAAATACAATTGATTTAATAAAAGAACTCGTTGCGCTGGCTTATGCGAATCTGATTTGCAATTGTAAAGAGCGATCGTCGGTCGGGGGCTACCGGGGGACGAGCGGGGGAGACGAGCGAAGGGGGGAAGAGCGGGGGACGAACGGGGGAAGAGCGAGGACGAAAGGGGAACGAAAGGGGGACGAACGCGAGGAACGACGAGATAAAAGACCGGGAGACCGGGAGACCGGGAGACCGGGGAAAGGAACGCCCGAAAGGAGATCGCGTTAAAGGGCCGAGGCGAGAGAAAAAGGGAGAGTAGTTGAGCGCGATAATTAGCGCGTGTGCGGCGTCGATATCTGGCTCTTGGGGCGAGCGCACGCGTCGCGGTCAGGTATCGGCGAGGCGCATTCGGTGGAGGAGGGCACGAGGGGAAAAGCGCCATCACCGCGCGGATGCCTCGTTAAACCGCATTTTCAACGGCTCGACAGCGGTCGTTACGCGGAGCACGTGGGCCCGGCTGATAAGTCCGACAATGCCGCTCGCGCTTTCCGTCACCGAATTATCGGCGCTCCGGTTCGCAGGTGCCCGAGTTCGTCGAGTTCGTCGAGTTCGTCGGTGCAACGGTGCAACGGTGCAACGGTGCAACGGTGCGTCGGTGTCGCGAATCTCCGCTCGTACCCGAACGATCGGTGCGCTGCTTACTATTTGCGCATCGTTCCCATTGTACGCCGACCCTGCCTATAAATAATCGCGATTCCGCGGCGGCGCTCGTGGACGAGGGAACTACGAACAATTAGGCCGGCCGCGTCTTCCGCGAGTGGGAATCGCTCGAGCGCGATACCTTTATTCGTATTTTACGTAAGCCTCCTCCTCGCCTTATCGCTCTCGGAACGACGATTCTCCTTCGTTCCCGCGTGGAGGAGATACAGAGAGAGAGAGAGAGAGAGAGAGAGAGAGAGAGAGAGAGGAGATGAATCGGACACGATCCTTCGCTCGATCGCGACTTTAACCCACGCTCGTTTTCCCCGGCCGATCGAAATACCGAGTTTCCAGCGAGATTTTCTTCCTTCCACGCGTCGTTGTTTCGCTACCAACTTCGCTTCGAAACTCGCGCGTAGCCGTTAACCTCACCTTGAGCCCCATTTTACGACTCGGATCGCGCGCACCCAGAGATGAATAATAATTAATTCATCGTTGCTTGTCCTTAACGAGACGAGACCTAATTGCGAATAATTAGGCTACATATTTTATTTAAATACGAATAGCTTGGATTTATGTACCGCGTACGCGAACGTCCCAATCGATTTTCATCTCGCGTTGCTCGATCGATCGAACGAATAATTACCGCGATAATAAATACCGACGCTACGTTATAAAATTAATGCTGTAAAATTAGTAATCGAGTCGATCGTAGCGATGGAATAATCGAGAACTCCCTATTCCTGAGCGGCTCCTGACATACAAATACGACGACTCGGAGGTAAGCTCGAGACCTTCCGCACCGTAAAGGTAGTCCGAGATATCGGAATGCACTTGAAAAAACGGACGCATCGAGAATAAAAGGCGAAGAGGCCGACGAGACTCGCGTTTGTTTGCCCGAGTCGGACCAACTACTCGTATCGCCTACTTTCCTTCGAGTCTCCGGCTCCTCTCGCTTTCAAGGTTGAACGCGAGCCAACTCTTGGATTTCGGAGGAGGAAAAGTTTACGAGAGCCTCCGAGGATGATTCCAAGGAACTTGGTAGTCTAATTTCACGAATAGCGACCGAGACCGCTCGTTTCGATAATTATCGATAGAGCCGGTATTTATAGCCTTTCGCGCATTATTCAAAATGAAATCGTTACATATTACGTTACATAGGCATTCCAATTAAGTATGGTGACACTGAAACTAATAAATGCCGTTTGATTATATAAGAAAAATGGCAATTATATTGTATTATTCTTATTATTTGCAACATGATAAATTCTTTTATTGGATAGAGAGAAAAAATTTGTTATAACTGGAAAAATAATTTCTCAGAAACGATTATAAAATTTATTCGAGTGACTCATCGGCGAAAATGATTCAATAGCGAAGCTAATATAACAATTTCGGTTGAGTCAAGGTAATGTAATAAAATACAATTATTTAATTTCGTGACCTTTCCACGACTACAGCATATAATTCTCTCTCTCTCCGAAAGAACACGGAGCAACAGCCATTTAAGCATTAGAACATAAATTAAGCTCCATTTCGGTTCTATACAGCGGAGACGATAATATAAGTGAAAACGTACTTATCTTTTTCTCTGTTTCTGCGATTAAAATTACAAAATAAATAAAAAGCTTATAAATGATAGTGCCTTTTAAAGTCAAATACGAAAGAAGCAGTATAATGTATTAATATGAAATTTTTGTAGAAGGGTGCAATAAATAACGTTAATTTCGACTCTCCTTTGCCTTCTCTTTTTGCATGAATCAGCGCGAGTTTCGGGGAGCGAGAGGAGAGAGAGATAGAGAGAGATATATATAGAGAGAGAGAAGTCGAACCAAGCGAAGCCAACTCGAACCGAACCGAGCGGAGCCGAGGGAATACCAAACTCGATCTTTATTCTTTTTATCTCTCTTCTCTCTCGTTCTCTCTCTCATTCTCTCTCACGCTCTCTCCCTCTCTCGCTCTTTATTATTTATGTTTTTCCCCGTATTCTTCTCCTATCGTACGCGCGAAGCCGAACCGATCGTGGAAGATCGCGCTCGATCGCTGGATCGGAGGAATACGCGCCTCGATGTCGCGCTCCTCGTCCTCGATCCTTGTTACGACGGAGGCGCGTAATGGGAGCGAAAGCCGGCGCTCGGGTAATTCGTCAACGGGGAACGGCATCGGAGAAGGGCGCATCGGTCGCCTCGGCCTTCGATAATAATTCAAGAAAAGGCTCGGAGTCGAGCTCGGCGATCGATAAAGTTATCGGGATGCGCGCGACCCGCGAACCGAAAAAATTTGATCCGTGTTCAACGTTTACGCATCGAGATGGATGACATTATTATTAATATCGGAATTTCTACGGTGTTCCTTTTTTATTCGGGTCTCTCATTCTATTAATAACGACAGTCTTCGGAATAATGGTTCCCCCGCTGAGAGCAAGAGAAAAGTTTACGATGAAGGATTCTATATTTTATTATAATTGCAACTTGCACTCGACATATGGAGTTTATACCTACAATTAGAGAACATTTTTTATATAAATATAGTATTATTTAGTATAATGATAGCCATCACACGGATAACAACGTTATACTTAATTTCAATAATTATAGGTGTGAGTCTCCATATGCCGAGTGTAAGTTGCAATCAAAACAAAGTATAGGACCCCTTCCTGCAATCTACTCCCTCCCCCTCGTTCGACAAGTTCTTCCATACAGTACGTGTACGCGATACCAAAAGTAAAAAAAAAAGATGAGGGAAAAAAGGTAAACAAGCTAAGAGAGCTCCGCGCGTACGGATACGTAAACTTTCGCATGCGTACTTTCGCAGGGCCAGGCGCACCGGGTTTCGAGTTACGCGCACGGGAAACATTCCCGGTGAAATTTAAAATGTTTCGCGGCCTCCGCCGTTGCCGCCGTTGCCTCCGTTGCCGCAGACGCGAAGCGGTTCGTTTTCCGCGGAAAAAACGAAGATTTTACGAGCGTGCAGCGGCCAAGAAGACCGGACGTCTGAAAAATGACGTTCCGAGAAAATCGCGATCCGAGTTTACGATCGTCGCCCGAGCCAACCTCTACAACGATAAAACCGCGAGGAGAGTTCGCGGAGGATCGAAAACGGAGGAGTTTCCGATCTCGGGCTGAAAAATCCCGAGCGTCTCGGGAAGGTGAATCGATAAAGGGGTTTTCTCGGTGGCACGCACACGCACGCTCGCACGCACACGCGCAGCTGTCGGGGTTTCCGGCAATAGGCGCGAGAGGAGAGCGCGACGGGGGTGAGAGGAGAGTCCATCATGTAACAGTTGATACTGGATCTAGGCGCACACGCGTGTACGCACGCGTCCGTACACGGAGATCGTTGATATAAATTGTAGCGGAATCGGGCTGGAGGTGGGGGACCGTGGAAGGGGCACCGAGCAAGCGAGAGAGAGAGAGAGAGAGAAAGAGGAGAGCGAGAAAGACGGACGGAGCGCGGGTAAGTATAGTTACGATAAATCAAGCATATCGACGTCCGGTATAGAATTGCAAATGAGCGCCGCCATCTTTAAAATAAAAAGTTATACTAGCGCTGCTCGGGCGTACGTATCTGGCAACACAAACGCGCGATCCGCGATTCAGTAGTGGTGCACTGCAGCCACGTGGACGGGGACGCAACGTTCCTTCCTCCTCTCTCTCTTTCTCCCTCTCGCAGCGCCGAGCGAGCAAGGAGAAAGAACTTAAAATGAATAATGTATCGTATATTTAATCCTATATGTATGTATGTATGTACACACATTTACAAACGCGAGGGCCTAGCTGCGAGAGAGGATGAAGGCGCGCTTCGCGTGTACGTTACGTTATATCTCTGCCTCTGCCTCTCTCTCCCTCTCTCCCTCCCTCTCTCTACCGCTCTCGCTCTCTACATATATATATATATATATATATATTATATCTCTCTCTCGCTATCTCGTTCCCACCCCATACCTCCCCCTCCTCTTTCAAGAATGAGCTAGCATATTTTCTACAAGGAGGTCGTAACGAATCGACTTTCTAGCGCTCGCGCGGGCGCGCGATTCTTGCCAGACGAACCTGCGGGGTAACGAAAATATTTTTTTATGGAAATTGCCCACTCGAATTCGTAATTTCGGCCTGTCCCCTGTACCCCGTCCCCCGTCCGCACCTTCCAGATATACACCGGGCCAGCGTGTATATCGTGAGCCGAACGCGATCGTTACACGGCTTTTTATCGCTGGAAAAAAAATAATACCATCGCCGAGGAGTGGATGGCACGAGAATCATCGCCTGGCGTTACTTCCCTCGACTCCGACTCACCCCGTACTTTCGGACCTTCCGCTCCGCGAACCACCAACGCGATCCTAACCATATTAATCGAAAGTCATTCATAAAACGACTCATTCATAATTCATGGCCGGTTATCCCGCGCGTCGTTGCTGTCGCTGTCGCTCTCGCATCGCGTACGCAAAATCGAGCGCTTCTCGGGGCGGGCGAGGAGACCTTGGAAGCGCATCTCCCCGGACGGTATCGGTAAATAAAGCTTAGGAGGACAAGCTCGCTACCATCTCGGGCGCTTATTTTTATCAGCGGGAACCGGACACGGACGCAGTCTCGTAGAAGTTTTTCGATGGAGAGAGGGAAAGGGTGAAGAGGGAAAAATAACGAAATAAAAAAGCAATTCGAAGCGCGATTACGGCTATAAATTGGTAAAATCTGAAATCCGAAATGGGCGCGGGCGCCGCGTGTCGACTTTTCGCCTTGGGGGTATTTAAAATAGAAGCGGCGATCGAGGGATGACGCGTGTCCGTGGCCCGTGTTATTTGTATTAGTTTATCGCCGAGCGGGTTGAGGCGGTGGCGGTGGCGGCGGTGGTGGCGGCGTCGGAGGCGGTGGCGGTGGCGGAGTCGGCGTCGGAGGCAGCGTCGGCGGCAGCGTCGGCGGCAGCGTCGGCAGAGTCGAGATCGATTGGCCGGCTTTTATGTCAGCCCGGCTATTCGACACCATGGAAAACGACACCGAGTCACGGTCACGGTTATGGCAGCGCCAGCGCCCGACGCGAGCGCATTATGCAGGTGCGTAGTTCGGGCGCGTGCGCGTGCGTGTGGGTCGTCGGTGTGTATGCGCTCCTCGGACGAGCAGACTATACTTGGCGCGATAAAGCACTATACGTAGTTTATTAATAATGCCGTACGGTTTGATGTTTTATGGTCGTATCATGAGCGCTCGGTCATTTTCTTGCGCAATACTTTTATTTTCACAATAAAAATGCTGCGAGCCGCTCGCGCTCTCCGAGAGGTTCTCAACGCGGCGGCAACGAGATCTCGACTCGCGCTCTCCGCATTTTTATATAATGCCCTTCGCTATATAAAGCCAATAATTTAGAAAGAGCGCTGTGTGTCGCGCGAGCAAGAGTTGCCCGGCGAAAGATATTTTTTATAATTTCCTCGTAATCGCGAGTCATGCTCGGCTACGGTGAGTTCATTCCTGTAATTATTAAAAATATTAACATAATTGTACGAGTGATTGCTGTTATTACCGGTAATATTATTACAGTTACATTAGAATTTTTAATAATTATAGAAATGAGAAATACGGAGCCGACGGGAGCGAGAGCGCGAGTACGAGTAGAGCGGGAGTCGAGAGTACGAGTACGCGACGAGTACGCGACGAGTACGGGACGAGTACGCGACGAGTACACGACGAGTACACGACGAGTACACGAGTACGAGTGGCAATTACCATAAAAGTATACGGAAGCCTTGCTTTATCGTAAATCGTATCCATGTTTTTCTCGGCGTCTTTTTAAAAAGCCACGTCCTCCTCGAGTCGACGAAAAAAGGCTCCGTTACACATTCGGTGAAACGGAAAAGAGCGGGAGAGGAGAGCGGGAGAGGAGAGCGGGAGAGGAGAGCGGTCCACGAGTTTCGCTTCGCTCGGGA
Source organism: Dolichoris vasculosae (assembly GCA_018907195.1). Lineage (NCBI taxonomy): Eukaryota > Metazoa > Arthropoda > Insecta > Hymenoptera > Agaonidae > Dolichoris > Dolichoris vasculosae. Next base: position 25,135,075 of record JACCHY010000002.1, read on the forward strand.
GGGACGTGAAACGTCGGTGGCGAGGAGGAGAGGAAAAAAGCGATGGAAAAGCGATGAAAAAGCGAAGGGAAAGCGAAGGGAAAGCGAAGGGAAACCAAAGGGAAACCAAAGGGAAACGGAGAAATAATTAGAGACTCGTTGTCGGGCGATCGCGATGAAATTCGATCGAGAAACGCGAGTTTTATACGGTGGGTGAGATCGGGCTCTCACTCTCGCGGTACTCGCGCGAGACGCGTACGAGTCTCGGAGCCGAGCGCGACTCTCGACGTCGTTTGTGCCGACGCATGACGTAACAATATAAATATTCCTAGAGCCGAGATATACGAAGCGCATTAACGAATTCGCTTAATCTTATCGTGTACTTAATAAATATTGATACAAAAGTTAATTTACCTTATCTATTCTCGATATTACATCTAAAATAATTAGCTCGGGGGTCACCGCGGTGCGACTTACGCACCGCGGAACCTTATCTTAACGAAATAACTGCGCAATTAGACTGGCGCTAGAGCAGAGCCTCTCGCGACGACCGAAACTTATTTCCGCGCCGCTTTCCTCCCCCTCCTGCCCTCCTGCCCTCCTGCCATCCTCCTCCTGCTCCTGCCCAGGCGGTGTCTTACTTTTCGCTAAATTCTCCGGTACCCGCGACTCGCGAACTCCCGTCAGCCTTGCAGCTCCGACTTATCGCGGAATCGCCTTTCCCGTTTCGCTCCTTCGTTGCTTCGTTGCTTCGTTGCTTCGTTGCTTCTCTGCTTCTCTGCTTCTCTGCTTCGCTGCTTCGCTGCTTCGCTGCTTTGCCCAGACTTCCCCCTCGACTCCCGCATCGCCGAAACCCTTGGAAAAGCGTCGGAGGAGATCGCGGTGGAGGGCTCGAGAACGCACGGGACACCCGCTGCACCGCGCATTGGCTAAATAAGTTTAATAAGTTTGTTTTCGATAATGAAAAACAAGACAAGGAGATTAAATTTGAATTTCAAATTGGAACGACAAACGAGGAGAATTAGCAGTTGAGAGCCACTGCATTAATAATATACGATAGCAGTAATGGCATCGGGCGTATACGAACGTATATACATATATATATTGTATAATAACTTCCAAGGCCTTATAAACGTTTATTATTTACCGCGTAACGTAATGGCAGGCAGGCAAGCTAACCTCCGCTTCTCCTCCGCGCCGCGCGCACCGTCTCGCTCTCTTACTCTCTCTCTTTCTCTCTCCCTCTCTCTCTCTGTCTCTCGGCTATTCGGCGGAGGCCGTTATTAAAAAATAATATTATAACGTTGGGTTTAGTCTAACGAACGAAATTGCCGAGCGTTGAATTTTGCCCTGCGCAAATATACACGGGCTCCTTGTCTGCTCTCGCTCCTTCTCTCTTTCTCTCTCTCTCTCTCTCTCTCTCTCCCTCGCCAATTCGTTTGAGTTTCATTCTCAAGGATCTTCTCGTGCTATTCTTATGTCTCTCTTTTTCTCTCCGTTCCTCTTCTTCATCCCTCCCTCGCAGTCTCTTTCTCTATCTCCATTCCCGATGAGTTATTACTCGATTCGCCTCGCACACGATAATTTTGACTAATGTATTTTCGTTTTTATTACAGCAAAACGATCGTTTTTCTATTTAACGGAGTCCTCGCTAAAATCTTCTTTATATTTCTCCCGTTGTAATGGCAAAATGTTATACCGAGAGTCAATTTATGAGAGAGACGGAGCAACGGATCCTTCGACTCCAACTAAAATTTATAATTTTATCGTATCGCGGGCAATGATCGCGAGCAACGATCGCGAGCAACGATCGTAAGCGAGACGCGACGCGTTGTACTTCCAAAGAGAGGAAGGACCGGATTTCCCATTTCGTTCCTCGGACGGAGGTAAGTTTTCGGCTATTATCGGAGCGAGCGAACCGATCGAAACGAATCTCTCGTTGCTTCTCCGGTCCGAGACTCGTCCGAACGGCGAAAGGTGAACGAAAAGGAAGCCAAAATAAAATATGAAATAAAAGGAGCCGGGAGAAAATAAAAGTAACTCGCGCCCCGAAAAAAAGGTGAGCGGTATTAGCTGGAAGCGCAAAAGGTTTACGGTGCGAGGAAACAGAGCGAGACGGAGAAAGAGAGAAATCTCACCCTCGTGTCTCTGGGGGTGGCTTAAGGATCGAATTCAATGCGAGTACGTGCAGTCACCCTCTTCTCTTTTTCTCGCAGACTCCGAACCGAGGCGCGCAGGCCTATACCTACACGCGAGAAATATATAAATGCGAATCCGTCTCTCTTTCTCTACTTACGGCTCACCGACACGGCCCGACCTCCGGAGAGAACCTCCCATACGCGCGACAATAATACGGAACTTTATAGTGGCACTGTTTGCTACTTAGCGAACATACGTATTCGCACACGTAGACTCGTCGAGGAGTCGAGCCAGAAACGACGGAGCTAGTTGCCTATCGGTTCGAAGTATGCGTGTAAAAGCGGTCGAGGTATTTTTTTCATCTCCCTCTCTCTGTCTCTCCTTGTTTTTCCAAACAAGAGGGCGACATTATTGCGTCTACGTCGATGCATGCGTCGCTTAAAAACGTACGTACGCCTCGCGAATCTCCTCCCCTTCTCGTAGCTCGAATTCTTCTCCCCTCGGAGAGCGAACGAGCGATAGAGAGAGAGAGAGAGAGAGAGAGGGAGAAAGAGAGATGAGGGTGAGCGAGAGAGATCGCGTCGTGTGCATTCACCGCACGAGTATAATTTTGATATTGAAATGCTCGCGCGTACGAAGCGGGTTGTTCGCTCGCATTCGGGAACAATCGTTCGTTAAATCGGGGAAAGCGAGGAATTTTAGGGGATCCGTGGAATCAAAACACACGGAGAAAGAAAAGCGCGGCACTTAAGCTCGGAAAGCCGCGCAATTACAGCGATCGCGAATCGACGCACGTGCGTTATCAACCGGAGAAGCAAAAAAAAAAAAAGAGCAGGCAGAGAGAGAGAGAGAGAGAGGGTGAGGAGAGGGAAGGAGAGAAGAAGGAACGAGAGGAAGATCCAGAAAAGTTTCGTGGAAATTGGCGACGAAGAGAGCAGGTGGCCACCGATTCTTCGAGACCGCTGAATATTTTATTCGAAAACTCGCCTGGACCCCCCCACGATCGAGGCCACGTACCGCGTAATGGCTGGGAGCAGTCGCCCGCTTTCAGCTTTCACTTTTTGCGTCCCGAGAGACCGCGTCGTCTATCCCTCGCGAGTCTATCACTCCGGAGCCGGTGGAGTCCTTGCTCTCTCTCTCTCTCCCGCTCTCTCTCCCGCTCTCTCTCCCGCTCTCTCTCCCGCTCTCTCTATCTCCTCGCGCCCGTCGCCCACCGCCTTTGCCCAGGGGGCGGCGATCGAGGGTCCGAGGCAGGGAAATCGAAAAAGAGCGAAGAGCGAAGGAAGACCGACCGAACGTCCGCGCGCTTCCGTGTACGAGCGACGTTCCGGGGACAGTGGAGGCGGGAGGAAGGGCGAGAGGAAGGACGAGGGGGAAGGGCGGGAGCGCGAAGGGGGTAATCTGATTGTCAGCAACTTTATACGTCGCGCTTCGATTAAAATCCAGCCAGCGTGCAACGCCGATATCGTTACTCGCTGTGTTCCACGGCCGCGCGCGACCGACCGACCGACCGACCGACCGCCCACGCCTTTTTATTATTATTTTGTTCCTTTTTTTTCCTTGTTTTATTTTCGTTTTATCCCTTTTTTTTTTATTTTGTTTTCACTCCTGCTAGCTACGTCGAGGCGTTCGATGGGCCGACCCCTTAATAGGAATACAAATTATTTTTGTCAATGGCAGGCTGAAAAATCAATTGATTTAATTTTTCATTTTCTCGATTCTTTTCCCCCGCGTTGGAGTCTGCGCTCTCGGTCTTAGCCTTTATTATCTCGCCGGTGTAGTTTGTTAACCGAAGCCGGACGCACCGAGCTTTATTACTTTCTTTATTTTTTGTGTTTCTTTTGTTGTTTCCTTTTTTGTTTTTGTTTTTTGTTTTTTTGTTTTTTTTTTCTTTCTATACGAGCGCAACTTTGGCGTATCGTAATAAGTATTACCGCGTTACCGCGGATAGATCTTGGAAGAAGGGGAGATTCCATGATAAATTTATACGTGGGTCTACTTCTCTCGTACCGAAAACTTTTGCACTGATTATTTCAGAGAGTTATTAGACACGCTGAGAACTCATTTTTTGCATTTTCCAACGAGCTTTTTGCTCGGCGCATATCAGACATTTTTATACGAAAAAATGTTTACTCGGGAATAATAAAATAAACTTGGTATTTTATAATTTTTGTTCGTAAAGGAATATATGCGTATAAAAACGACCGTTTGAATTCGCTGGATGAATAATCTTTTTGAAAGTATATTATATCATTTATTCTTTTTTACAACCATTTTCTTGAATACGTGCACACATAATAATTCGTAGAGAAAACTGCAGTTTTATTATGAGAAACGTTGTTACTGGTACGATAATAAACATTCATTACCTTTTGTGATATTGTAATTAGATATAATAAAATATTCGACGAAAATTTTTCCAACAAAAACCACATCAAGTTTTTTCATTCGGAAAAACATAAATCTTAATTGCGTGTTTTTGAACAAGTTCCTCGTTATGGTTGTTAAATTTTATTAATTTCGAAAATTATCTTGGCACCGAGAGAGAGGGGGGGGAGAGCGAAGGAGAGCGAAGGAGAGCGAAGGAGAGCAAAGGAGAGCAAAGGAGAGACGCATCGGAGAAGAGGAAGCGATCTTTGGCGGAAAGGGAAAACAGCGCATAGAACTAACTAATGGGAAATGGTCGGGGAAAGCGGAAAAGCGAAAAGGCCGAAAAAAGGTCGATTCGAACCGCGAGCATTATAATTAGAGAAAAGTATGGACGAGAGGGGGTGAAGCTCTTTTGTCTCAGATGATACATTGAAATACATTTCCTTGAATAAGTTGGTTTATTTGCTCGGCGAACGCACTCTTTTCAGGCTTTCCGGAGTCAACGGAGAGCAGCGCCGCCGCAATCTAGATGAATCACTAATAACGTGCAAAGCCAGAAAGTTGCGCTAAAATATTATTCGTACAATGCTACGTAAAACGAGAAATTCAAAGGTTCCACGAAAGAAACCCAAGGAACAAGCACATGCAGCGTCGTTCGTTATCTTGCGATAATAAATACATAAAGTTTTATTATAGCGCAGAGGCGGAGGAATCTAGCATAAAAGTGCCGGATGTGAAGCGAGGAGGAGGCGCGCGTAAGCAAGAGAGAGCGAGAGAGACAAAAAGAATACTGCGCATGTACTAGGCGACGTACACATTGTTACAAGGCAAATCACGTTACGCAACGGGTGAGCTCCGATTTCCCACTGGTGTGTGTGCGCGCGCCTCTCCGCGCGCCCGTGTGTGCGTGTATGTGTCATAGAATTAATAAAATATCACCCGGAAAAAAATTAGATTTTAACAATTCATTGGGGAAGACGTTCGCTCTCTCGCTCTTTCTCTCTTTCACTTTCTCTCCTTCGCTCTCTCCTTCGCTCTCTCTCCCGCTACCGTCCCCCACCCCGTTCCTTCTTTCGCTCCTTCTCTATCTCTCCGGCGCGTTTCCTACGTTTCGTGCTCGCTCGCGAGGAATAAAATGTAATCGATACGCTATCTAGAACTCGTTTTCATCGTCCTTTTTTCCTTACTTTTATTTTAGCTCTAAAGGATCGTTAGACTGTAATAACGATTGTGCAAATGTAAGAAAATAATGATTTAATATTCCGCTAAGAAGTGGGCAATAAAAGATAAAACTTTTTTACTACCTTATTTCTAGATGTAAAAGAAAAGATAGTGGTCAGAGAAACTTTGCATATTAAATAGCTTACAGTCAAACAAACACTTTTTTTATTACATTTTTCTCTTACTTTATATGGTTATTCCTCCACTTTTATTTCGATTTTCTTTCATCGAGGGAATATTTACGATTACGAGGACTTTTAATGCGAGTGCTTTCGTTAAATCGTTACGAATCTTACCGCTTTTATTCATTTAGTTCATAAAGATACTCCAGTGGCTCGAGTCCCTTGTATACAACACCGAACGAGCCGCGCTTCAAATTTCAAAGAAGGACGAAAATTTAAATGTTCGAGTCGTCGCTGGTTAAAAAAAAATTACTCGTATAAATATTACTCACGGATTCGCCGTAACCGCGACAATTTTTCCACGTGATGTATGTACTCACCTGAAACAGAAGAATAAACAAATTTGTCGTGAAAAATGCATACGAACCAAAATAAATAAATATTATGTAGCTGTGACACGCAGATTAAAAATAACGCAGACAATGTTTATGAAAAGAGCGCGAAGGGCTTTGACCGATGGGTGGGAGGAGCGACGGAGACGGGGGGGAGAGAACAAATATATTTTTGATAGATTTTCGGCGCGAAACCGGTTGCGGAAAATTGTCAAAAAAAAAAAAAAAAGAAAAAAAAAAGAAAAAAAAAAGAGACAAAAAATAAAAAAAACATTCGCATCGAGGGAGAGAATCTCGCTGGGGAGCCTATCGAAGTGCGATTAAAATATAAAATGGTTTTGAGGATCCGGCGGTTTTACGTGCCATTTCAATTATTGTCCCATTCCACCGGCGTTTTTTTTTTTCGCTCGCTACGATCTCTCAAGCGAGGTTTTCCATTATTTTTTTGCATTTCGTTCCATTTGTCGATCGCAAAAAGCGCAATATCATTTTAGTGTCCGAACGAGCGACGAATCGCTGTAGCGCTTTTGCCCAAATAAAATATACACTTGAGAAATATCCGACAGCATCCGCAGCTTTGTGCTATCGTAAACGTCATTTGCGCACTAGTCATGTTTATAATGCCATTTCGTATGTTTCTCTTTTACAAAAGGAGAAGCGTGGAAAAAGCTTCGAGAGTGCGATGACACGATGGAAAAGAACAGCGGCGCGAGTTAAATAAAGTAGCTTAAATAACTTATACAGACGCGCGCGTGTAAACGGTACGAGTGTCCTGCACTACTTTTAAACGGGCGCAATTACCGAAAATTTATCGTCAACTTAGGCCCGTGTCGTAAAAGCGCCGTTGTAAACAAATTCTGATGTACACCTCGTCGTGCTTTGCTCTCGTTTCGTCGTACCTTCCCAACGAATTTCGGAAGAATTAAAAGAATACTTTGGAGCTTGATCGAATCGATACGAACCAACGCGCGTGGATACTTAACGTGTGTGTGTGTGTGTGTGTGAGTGCGTATAAATTTTGTACGGCTAACGATAAATGCATTCCGGATAAACTGATCGAACCTAATGTATTTGTCTCTTCTAAGTACATAAATTATATCCATCCGACGTTCGGTGCTCGCGCTCGACGTTTCCACCCGTTGAGATTAATAAGCTCAATAGTAAGTAAATAACGAAGATAATTTGACCATATTTATGATGGATTCGTCGGCGCGAAAAACGCTCGAAAGGCTCGAAGGGCTCGAGCGATCGTTGGATGGTCGGTAAATCCAAAATACGATAAAAATGTCTCGATCCACGGACAAAGTCCATCGAGCTTCGCTCGCGAGTTTACCGGCTACTTAGTCAAACTAACCTAATTTTCCGCAAGCTCGAAAAAAACGCGAACGACGAGAAGAGGGGAGAGCGCGTAATAACCTCGACAAAGCCCTTCCTCCGAGTGGGCGGAAAAAAAGTTTCGAGGACATAAAGTGTATTCGGCTGTATACTCGTCTCGCTCTCCTTTCCTCCGCTGATGCTGCGAAAGGGCGAGAGAGCAGAGGCTTAAATCCATTTAAATATCGCCGGCCGATACCACCGGGATTCCAGCTTCGGGTTATGGATGGTTTTTACCGCTCATTTGAATAACCCCTAAGCTGCGTATTCTCGATATACGCGTACAACACGCGGAGCCTACACGCGGTACTTTATGTACGAATGGATCCTCTTTCCCTTCCTCGGCGCCGTTCTTCTTTTTCTTTCCGCGCGGCTGCGTTTATCCGTTTCCCGCGCTTTTTACGCCGGGAAAAAAGTCCAACTCGCGATTCCACTCTCTCTCTCTTTCTTTCTCTCTGTCGACGTCTCTCTCTTCCCCGTTCGCGCACGCAACGCTCGGTATGCAAAAACGAAAATTGCCTCTCATCCATCGAGTCGACGCGCGTCGCCAAGTCGTTTCTCCGCTCCGCGAACGAGACAACCGAACGCATCTACGGGCAATGAAGACACGTCGAGTTAAACCGCTTCCTCCGACTAACCCAGTTTATTACTCGTTAATTACTCGTCCGCCTATTCTTTTTTCTTTCCTTTTTTTCTTTCCTTTTTTATTTCCCTTTTTCTTTGCTTTTTTTTTTTTTTTCTTTCGTATACTCGTCGATATTTCTTCCGCGTTGTAACGAATAATGGATCGGAGACAAAAGTAGGAGCGCTCGACGGATCGAGCACATTAATAATTCATGTAAAGCACGAATGCCAAAATCAAGGCGCTTTCATTCATCGTCGTTAGAGAAAAGTGTAACGCTTATTTATTACGATTATTATCAAAATTCAAATTACATTTTTTATCGAAAGTATATTCTTTAAATCACACTCGACGATCTCCCGATAAGACTCGTCGAAAATTTAAAATATTTTTACCCGAATAAAAGATTTCACCTTGGTTGTATCTCGTTAAAAATAACACGATAAAGACCGTTCAATCAGTGAAATTACAATTCATTTGCTCATTAAAAATTAAATTAGTAATATATATGTATATATTATATTATAACTATACGTCCGCTTAAATTATTCATGGACACTGTACGATTATCGAGCACTGCAATTTTCTTTCCAGTTCTCTTCCTTACCTAGTTGACAAATAGAAACGTCTTTTTATTAGCCAACAAAAGCTATGCATAAAACATGCAATATATATATAATAAATTAAACGACGACAAAGTACGTTCGGATTCCCCGTATCGACGTTGCAAATAACAATCGCAAATGTAAGAACACGATAAATTGTACGATCGTCGGCTAAGCCCGGCAAATTCCAATTAAAAAAAAAATAAATAAAAAAAACGTCTTCCGTCTTTGACCACGTCTGCTAAGCTCTTTTCGAGTATCGGTCGAACCGACGAGTCTATCACCGCAAATTAACAACAGCAGCTGTAACTTTCTTTTTCGCGATGATCGTTCACGCGATTCTCGAGCGATCGGATAATTCTTACGACGATGGAATCGTCCCTCGGCCTCGTTCTTTATCTCGGATAAGACTCGAGGGAAGGGAAAGCTGTAACGCGGGACTGGATACGGTTATATCCGCTCGGAATGGATCGGCATTCGATCGAGCTGCGTGTTTCCCTTTACGTCGAGGGCGCGGATCCGTCCATCGCCCGACGCATCGAGCATATTATACATCGAGGCTGCAGAACTGCGAACGATACGGCGGCGATCCTTTGCCGAGTCGTTTCAGCCCTTGTCGGGTGAAAATCCATCGAGGCTCCTAGGCCGATTTAAAATATCACGTGCATTAATCCTAATGACGAGTTGAAAATCTCATCTCTCTAGGGGGAAAAACGCGGCGGGCTTTTTTCCTTCTGTGGCCGACCTCCTTTTTGTTTCAACTTTTTTCCTTTTCTTCTCTTCTACTTTATTCATCCAGCCGAAGCTCTCGGTGTAATTAAACATTTTCCAATCGGTGGTTTGCTCGGTGCGGTCGCGCCTCCCGTCGATGCCCAAAATCAATAACGATTCCTCCTTTCGGTCCTTGGCGAAAGATGATGAACACCGGCCGAGCGTTTTAACGCGACGACCAGAAAATAAAAGAGGGGACGATGTGGTGAAATCCCGTACACCGATAGCCGACTATGGACGAGCGCGTGTACGAGTGGAATGCAAATATCACTCGGATGGTAATGCGGGCTCGATTCTCCCCCGTCTTCCACCTCCGCCCTCCACCCCCGCCCTCCACATCCGCCTTCCACCCCCCGTCGCTCTTTTTGCGATTTCTTTATTCTAGACGGCCGGCCCTTAAAATCGCCGAATCGCTGTCTTTTATCAGGGAGAAATGATTGCCGATGCGTCGCTTCGGTCGCTCCGGTTGCTTTTGCATAATTGCGCTCCCCTGCTTTTAAATATTATCCCCGTCTTTTATTAATGCCGGGGAACGTGTCCTCGACGAACGGACCGAATCCATTGTGAAGGTCGATTCGTTTTTAGATGAACAACGCGAAAAAGATAATTCTCAAAGATTTTTCCGGTCGAAAACAATGCGCGTAAAAGTACGTACGTTTTTTTTTAACTGTAGTAATACATACGAATTAATAGTCTTTGAATCTGCTTTTTCGCGCGAATAAAATTCTTTTTAGACCTTTTCCCGCCTTAAAAATAATAGAGTAATAGTAATAGCTCTTGAGATATAGTCTTACCAAGATTATTATGTGTATTAAAAATTAGTTATTGATTCGAGAATATAAAATGTCCATAAAACGGCTACGATCATTGTACTATCTTAAATATAAAAGGCAGTTAAGAATCTAAAGTTACATCGAACATTCTTTGAGAATAATTTAACGGAACTTAATCGATGTTCTTTGGAATCGATATCCATACGATAGTAAATGTTTTACCTTTGTAAAAAATTTAAAACAACAAATAATAAAAATAACCGTAAATCATGATAAAAACAAAATTCGGAGAACTAAACAAAAGATATTTTTAAGTGCTTCAATTTGTAAAATCAATCAACTGTATTTATAAAAAAAAACGTTGTTAAACATTGGTCAACGATAATCTATTTTATTTTTTTTTATCTTTTTAACATGTACAATGCAACGAAAAATTGTAAACGAAATCACTCCTTCCTGAATTTATTTTATTTTAAAGTAAACGATCGTTTCGGTTTAATTGATTTAACGATATCTTTAAATTGTGTAATACGTTCGATCAAATGCAATTATTTGTTATGAAAAATTCACAACATCATTTTCGTTCTAATACGTATTTTCAATGTTTGTAACGTAAAAAAATATTCACATTTATTTAATACTAAAAACGAAATGATTTAAACAATAAAACAATTCGAGTGTAAACATTCTCATTTGTTCGTATGTAAAACTAAATTTTCGAATACGTTTTTTTATAAAACATGGTTTCTTCACTTTAACCTGTAGTATGTGCAAACCACTCTCATCGGCTCCTATTTAAATTTTAAATGTTTTGTCATACATTTTGAACTATTTATTTTATAAATAAAAAATTTTTTCTGATTAATAACAAAGAGTACCTGAAAATATAACTGAAAAATAAGATAAAAAAAACAGTTTTTAATTTTGGTGTTCATTGAATAAATAATCTACGTATGCACTTTGATTTGTATTCATTAAAACCAATTGCGCAAAACAATTTTTTAAAGTGTATGTTTTCCCCAATATTTTTCTGGAATAACTACTACAAAAATAATCCAACAGAATTAAACCGAAATTTTTAAAATTTCGATTCGGTTATAATATAAAATTTTTATTAAAAAAATTTAATGCTATTAAACATTTAATGCTTTCTTTCTTTAACTAATTATTATTAAAACCTTAAAATATTCGTTTCGATATTTCGTTCTTTCTCTCGTTCCTCTCACTCGCTCTTTCCCTCTTTCTCTTTTTTCTCTTTCTCTTTCTCTCTCTCTCGCTCCCTCAACTCCGATTCTCGGTAAATCAAATACATTTCCTACTTTTAACAATCATCCTGCATAAATAGCATTTCGATATATAAATAATATTTTTTACGATTAAAAATGAGTTAAAAAAAGTCTTTAGAATGTATTAAATATTTATAACACGTCAATCCAATTACTAGGAGTTTCAAGGAACTCAATGCATTTTACGTCAAGTACTAATGCCCACATACTAAAAATAGCAAGGCTACTATGTATTTAAGAAGTTATAAATGATTATTTAGAGAATACTAACCATTTCAATATTAGCCATTGTATTCTCGGTATTACTTTTATTGATAAAGTCTAACTAATGTTAAAAAATAACTATATATGTGCCTCTCGGATATTACATACACGTATTGAATCAATTACACGTATTGTAACCGAGTGTGAGTTTACCGCCGAAAGAATTGTAATATTCTTTTAATATTTTGAACGTTCGAAACATTAAAAATGTAATGACTTGCCCAAATAAAATTTATAGAATGATTCAACGCACTTTTTATAACGATATTTAGTAAATAAAAATTTACTTTTAAGTGGTTCGTACATAATTTTCATTAAAACCGACTATTGATATCAAGTACTTTAAGTAATCCCAGCCATATATGTTATTTTTTTAATTAAATTGATGATAATGTATTTTGTCTTAAATTATATCGATCGGACGTTCGTTCACCACCGTTATAACAGAATTTATTTAAAACTACGATTGGGCTTTAAAACGGAGTTATTCGAACTATAATAGTCTTATAGTATACGTATACCCGAATAAATTAGATCGTAAAAACATAAACTGAATTTGTAAAGTAAAAGTCGGTTATTTTTCGGTAAATAATTTTTTTCGTTTGATGTTTTGAAAATAGGCCTCGTACCAAAATATAATTTCTCTAAGATTTTACGGAACTTATTATTAGGTTTCCTTTCAAAACGTGATACGTTCGGATGCTTGACACAACACATTATAGGGGCAATTCCGAAAGCTTCGTATTAATTTAGCATATCTATTTAGGTATGATTAATCTCGAGGAAATCTATACGTAAAATGTGGAAGTGAACTCTGACGTAACCAATATGAAACACCAATAAAAGAAACGCATGATTAAGATACATGTGCACAAATTGGAATTCGATAAAATTTCGTTATATATACTACACGTATTTTATTCTTTTTACTCCCGCATTATTAATTACCTTGAAATAAGTATTACATAAAATTAACGAGCACGACAAATATTAGCTCGACGGTGACGTTATTAAAAGAAAACGAATTATATGCGACAAACAATATGTACACAATAATAATTGATTTCCTCGACTGGCGAGAATCCCGCGACGACGTCGATGAATAATTCATCGTTCGACCAAACTCGAAGCTCCCCGAACCTGTGCTCCTAATCCGAGCGAAGCGCGCGCCGAGAAAAAGGAGAAACTCGCGTGTGTGTGCGAAAGCGAGAGGGGAATCGAGAGGGGATGCGAGAGGGGAACGAGCGAACCCCCGAAAAAGCTGGACAAAGACGTATCGACGATCTTCGTGAATCCGCTTTTATCGTCGAGCGATGTTCGGCCGAGCATCGGAAACGATATCATCCCAGAGGTCCACCGGGTACCAGAAAAACTTGACGGAAGAAGGAAAGCGGCGAAGATCACTCGCACCGATCGCTAAGAAGATCATCGGTGGAGAGTCGAGACGTTTGAACGAGTCTCGAGCGAATAGTCTTCGTTTATTTCATAAGTTCGCCGTCGTTCCTTCGCCGACGAAAGATAAAACATTTAATTTACTCGGGATTTCTATCGGTACGAACCAACCAACGGTTTCAACCAAGACTCGAAGAAGTATAAAATAAAAGTGTATCTATATTTTTAAAAGATGCCTGGACTCCGGCGATGGTAATTCGATCGCTGCGTTTGTAGTTTGTAGCCTTAATTTCCGAGTTCACTCGTGCACATTAGGTAAATTACCGAGTCCATTTAAATAAATAGTTGGTACTTGGGCAATAATAATAACCTACTTCGAATTAACGTAGCGCGCATCGACCTTTCGTAATTTCCCAAATATATCGTATCGTATGGTTGGACGAGATGTACCGTATTCCTTTCGATGATAACAACATCGTCGCGTAACAATTAAGCGTAACATACGAGACCCGCTTCTCGAATCCGCAAAGATAAATCGCGAGACTTACGTTATCGGAACGAGAATCAAAAATTCGGAATTTTTTCCTGGTTATCTCCTTTTCCATATCGGAGAGTCCGCGAATACGGATGTTTTTTTCTAGAATTTTCTTTATCGATAAAAACACGATCGAATCGAAAGTCAATGTTAAGAACCTTCGCGTTATCGTAGACTTGGCGAAATCGAATAATCGTATCTGGATAGTCTCGAGGAATCGATGTTTTGATTATCAATGTCATTGTTTCGATCGACGATATTATCCTCGAAATCGCTGTAACGCGTTTTAAAACGTTCCGAGTGCAAAAAGGACTTTCTCTCGAGAACTTTAATTTGGAAGGTCGACACGGAACGAACGCAGCGATCCTCGATGTAAAATTCCATTCGCAAGGAATGGAATCTTCGAAAAAATTTGTAGGATACTTTCCTGCAGATTTTTTCGTTCCTTTAATTAATTCAAATTAAATAGTCTCCCTTGTTCGTTGGATTTTGTTTTCGTATTATTATTTATGAAGGACGGAGTATTTTAATTGAAAAAGTTCCCTTTATAAGTTTGAGAGAAACGCCATCATTCATCTCCCATCGATTAAGAATGCATCGAATAATTATATTTACCGAAGTTTATCGACTATATAAAACTGAAAGTTGGCAAGGGAATTTTTACTAAATTACAGTTCGTAGACTTTAATTTTTTTTAACTTTCATCTCGTTCGGTGCGCATTTGCCCCTATTTGTAGCACTTATTCTTCGAACAACTTAACGTACAATAATTTACATTGGAACGTTTAAAGTCAAACTATATTGTAAAGGTTGGATTGGTTAGTAAGAATCGAAAGTTTGTAGGATCGATTTTAATAAAATACGATGTTTTATGAAAAGCCAGCCATTGCCGATGGATAATTAAGCGATGAGTGAAAGAGAATGAGAAATAAAAGAACGAAGAAAAGGAAAAGAATAAGAAGAAGAAGAAGAAGAACGAGAGGGAGAGAGACGAGGTTTCTTTGAACGAGACCAGGAAATAATACAAGGCTGGGCGAGCGAGAGAAAAAAGAAAGGGTATAAGAAATCGTCTGGCACATATTAGTCGTGCCTCGACTTCGTACCCTTTGCCAACGACAGTATATCAATGATTCATATTTAATTGTGGAGAGTCGATATCGCGTATTATTCCCTGGGTTCGCTGACGTGTTCGTTCGGTTTACATCGGCAGTCCGTAAGCGCTTCCACCGGCACGGATAACTCCGACCTAAGATTCAATAATTCATTACGAGGGAGAAAAACAAATAAATAAATAAATAAATTATTTCGAGAAGGAATGCCGATCTCGTGTGGAGTTTCGCTTTTTCATCTCTCTGACGCATCTGCCACGCATCTGCCAGAAGATTCGCTTTAACGCGATCGACGACGTCGTGTCATCGATGCCATTCGTAATAGATAATGGAATTATCAAGCTATTCTAGGACATTGCGCGACTCCAAAGTCGATGCCTCCGTATTCTTACTAACGGAATTAATACATGACTTTCTTCCGCGGTACGCTTCGATCTACTTTGTCGACTGCGCGCATCGGTGCATCGGTGCATCGGTGCATCGGTGGCTTATAGCGTTTCGGTTCATTTTATACCTCCTCGTCGCCTAATCCTCGTCCATCGGCTTCAATTATTAACCGGCGCATTTTACTAAATTTTCCATCGGAAACCGATATCTCTGGACACGGGCTGTGTACCCCCACCCTTTCTCCGCCCGCAAAACGGCTATCGCTTAAATCACCGATCCAGGCGCGAACTTTAAAGAAAGTCGATTATCGGTAACCTCGGTGATTCGTTCTCGGCTCCGCGAGATGAAAAGAATCGCGGTCGAAGTAAACGCGACATAGATCGACGATCCAGGATTTGAAAATTGGCCACCAGCACTCCGACTTTCGTGCGCGTGTGTGGGGAGAGGTGGAGGAGCAGGAGGAGGAGGCACGAACAGGTGCGAGCGGTATCAGGAGCAGCTCGTTGAGCCAAGCCAGCGAAACGACCCGGTCGTTAAATATCCCTGGCGCGTTAGCGTTTACGATAACATCGCGGTGGATAGCGGCCCATTTTTGACCTTCCGACCTTCCGTCCACAGGTGATCGAACGCGTGCGACGATCGCTCGGGCGAATCTCGATCTCGAAATCTCCGAGAAGGATCGAGACGAACGATCCGATCGGTTTTTCGCCTTTACGAGTCGCGCTTGCGAGTCCATAAGGTGTAATTCGTCTCTCTATGTAACGTTATCTTGATTTTTAATCGTTCCTCCATCTTCGACGTCCGCTCTTTCTTTTAGCGCGATTCGATTGTCACTCGAGACAAAGTAAGATAAAGCACGTCGCTGGAGTCAGAACCAAGTATGAATTAAGACCGATTGTTGAAAACGTTTACTCGGGCGGCTTACAAACGATACTATTACGTACAATGCATCTCACCTCGCGAGTGAAACAATAATGCATTAGCTCGCTTTGAACCCGTTCATTTTTATTTGGTAAGAGGACAATATAAATTTTATTCGCTCTCGGTGTAACGTATCGCGCGATCGTAATTATGGGAACGCGACTTTCTTTTAAAACGATCGAGGAGTGTATCTTCGGAAAAATACTCGCTGAAATAACGGCGTGACGTAACGGAATCTTGGATCTTTCCGCCGCGATCATCCGGCTGTCAATATTTACAATCCAAGATCGAGCCCGTTAATTCGTTATCGGCAAAAACTCTCGACTCTCGCGCGATGTACATTTCTAGGTTTACGCTCGTTTGTTTACCCGCTCGGACGCACCGCGCTCTCTTTTAACGGAACACTCGACGCACTCGATATTATCCAAGCGTAATACCGCGGGTAATGCGATTTACGGGAGGTGGCGTCGAGCGTTCGAACGAGCGTATCCCCGGAGGCTGTTATCGGAGGGTTCGAACGATCATCCGTGCAATCGGATCGCGACATCCCGATTCCTTCCATCGACGCCTCCGACCGCAAACGGGATAACAGGGGTTCCTACGTTCGTCTGCATTGTAAAAGTCACTCCAACGATAAGTCTTTGGGTTCGCGGTCACTCGTACGAGTGTTCGGGAATTGGTTTCACCCAGTAAATCGCCAAACGAGTTGGTCGATGCTCGAACGTCGATGCTCTTGGCTCGAGTGCCAGCGTAATAATAAATACAGTATCGGTGGAAGCGAGGCACAGAGTCGTAAAATGGAAGCATCGAATCCGCGTCTTTTGTCCTTGCTCGGGTTGTTCCAGCAAAATCGCGGAAAAAATTGGTCGAAAAAAAAATAAAAGAGGTGCGACAAACGATCGAGCCGCGGGTTCGGCTCGTAGAAGAGTAAAAAATAAAACGTCGAGTGAAACAAACGGAGTCTGCTCGGCGAGTGAAAATAGAAAATCGCTGCGGCATTCGCGGAGTGGTTGGAATGAAAATCAAAGTCGCCTCTTGGGTGGATGGCAGAGTCGAGGGGGAAGCGCTCGAAGCAACGGAGACGAGGATTCCCCAGGATTTTTCAGAGGAGAACGGATAATGCCCCGAGTCATTCGATAGTCATCGAAGCTCGTTTCGCCGTCTCCCTCCGTTGGTCCGCGGCGACAGCTCGCAAAGCTCGCAAAGCTCGGAAAGCTCGGAAAGCTCGTCGCCGAGGGTTGCCTCGACCCCTTCCATCTCCCCGGCGCACATCGGCGCACATCGGCGCAGGACGTATCGCTGCGCTCGCGTACAACAATGACAAACCCTGAAACAATGCTGGGTGCTACTGGAAAAATTCCAAAAAACGCGAATAATAAAAATGAGAGCTTGCGCCCGCGCGCGTGCAGAGTCCTCGTGGTAGACGCGGTGCATCGGTGCTCGTGTGCGGAGAAACAAAAAAAGGGAAAAAGAAAAAACAAAAAGAGAGGAAAGAAAGAAAAAACGAGAGGGAATGAGAGGGAAGGAGAGGGGAAATATAACGGGGACTCTCGCGCGTGGAAGGAGAGAGATGGAGCGGGAGAGAGGAAAAAATGTAAAAGCTCTAACGCGAGGCGAGCGGCGGCGCTTCGTCGAGGGACAATACGCCGCTATGAATGCCTATTATATTTATCTGTAACAGGCGTTCCGTAAAGCAAATAACACACGAACTCTCGTAACGAAAAAAAAGTGGAGAGAACGCAAATTCAGCCTTTTCTCGCGAATGGCAGACGTTTCTTTTTCAAAAAGCCCTCGCCTCTCTCTCTCTCCCTCTCCCTCCCACTCTCTCTATTTTTATTCGTTATTCTCGAAATGTCTTGCTTTTGTACTTTACTTTCTACCAGTTTCCAACTAGTGCATTGGTACCAACGCCGAATACGAATAAGTTTTTCTACCGAAAGCTATTGTCGCGCGACGATCGAGAAAAAAGTGCTCGCACGGTGTCGTGTTTACAAATTAAATAATGCGCGAGTGTGCGAGACGCGTGAAGCGGTGCGATGACGTGTGCGCTATGCGTGACAAGTTCGCCGATATGTAATCGCCTCTCTCTCTCTCTCTCTCACTCTCTCGCGCACTCTCGGTCCCAGTCGGTGTCTTCTTGTCTCGGCCGGCGACGATGAGCCTCCGATCGCCCTCGGCGAGTCGCGCGATCGCTTATCGCGTGCGCGAGGAAACACGCCTGCACCGCTCGGAGCCACGAGTGCGAACCGAAGACCCGAGTGCGCACCTTCTTATCTGTTCGACGATTGAATTAGTCCGCTCTCGAGTTCTCGAGAGGCTCCCGATTCGAGTGTCTATCTCTTCTTTCGAGAGCGGTAAATTAACGAACCTCTATCCTATAGATTATCCTAATTTCCGAAGCTCTCGAGTCCGCTTTTTCGGACCTTCCGCGTTACCTTCTATTTCCCAAAATCGTCCGCGTCCAGTGCTTTTCAAAATTTACTTCCAAAACACTCGTTCGTAATGCTTTATTTGTGGAATCATTCGGTATTTTTATGTCGTATTTGCGTTCGAGCGCTCGTTAGTGTCGCGAATTCGATAGTTTCGATACGCGGTTTTGAAACAGACTTTCGCTGTCTAAAAACGGTCGGCGTCGAAAACCAGTGCCAAAATCGAACGAGGACTCGAGCGGACTGTAAGTGGAAATCGAGTAATCCAGATCAAAACGCGGAGAAAATTACTCGCGTGGGAAACGTCGAACGTAGGATCTTTAAAGATCCGGAGGCTCGATTTCCTAAAGAGCCACGAAGAGAGAGAGAGAGAGAGAGAGAGAGAGCGAAGTTTGTCGGACGTCGGGTATCCCGAAGCGATCCGGAGAATCGCAGCGATTTTACGGTAGTTTACGCAAACTCGCGAATCCATCCGCGTAATAATGGAAAATCGGCCGAGCGTCGGAACGATAACGAAAGAGGGTAAAAAAAGAAAGAAGAGGCAAAGCGCGAGAAATAGCGGCTCCTCTGTTCCGAGTCGAAAGTGCCTCGACAGCGGTTTTACGCCCTTCGCGTACGGGCGATCGGATAAAGAGGAACGAAAAAAAATAGCAGCAGCCCGGCGGAGAGGAAGTAAAACGATGCGGGAGGGAGAGCAAGTGGCGCTTCTGAGCGAAATGACAGAAAATAAAGAGAAAAGGAAAAGAGATACGGCGAGGCCGACAACCGGGAGTGAGAGAGAGCGAGAGAGAGAGGGAGAGAGCTCGAACGCACGCTCGGCGCTCGAGAGCGAAAGAGCGAAAGCGAGAGACCGAGGTGTGTGCCAAAAACTATAACCTGTTGCATACGGCTTCGGTGGCGGCACGAGCCGAAAAACGCCCCCAGCTCCCCGCCCTCCCCTTCACCCTCGTCCTCGGTCGGTGGCTCGCAGTCACGCCATCGTGCTATTTTAGTGCGGCGGCACGACAGCCTGCGAGCGACAACCGTCCAAAGAAAAGAGATACAACGATAATTCCGAGGAAGCGAAACGAGCGGGAGAGAAAGCGACCGAAAGAGAGAATCGCACCGAAACCGCTCGGGTGACATCTTTGGCTTGTGAACCACCCCCTTCCGCCCTTACCTCACCTTACTATACCTTACCTTACTTTACCTTACCTTACTTTACCTTCTTTCCACACCCCACACCCCACACCCCCCCTCTATCTCGCTTCGCTCCGTTTTTCCGACAGACGCTGCACTCGAGACTCGCGTGAGTCTAATCAATCAGCGGCCGTTATCAGTTCCCCACGAGCGCGCATAGCCAAGATATTATTGATGGTGTTTCATAATTCGGACCGATGTACGTCATCGCCGTCGTCATTATCACCGAGGCGTGAACTCGAGCTTTGATAACTGCGCTCGCGTTCATTGAAAAAGCGTATTTCTAGTAAACACTGTTCCCGTCTCTCTAAGCTTTCCTCTCGACACTCGATTTCCAGGTTCCGCGATCCGAGGAATCGCTGCACCAGCATTCGGTATTCGCGTTCCGAGCTCTAAAATATTTACGGTTTGTAATCCAAGGACGGAGCGAGCGCATATTTTGGCGATTTTAACTGGACGTCGAGGAGAAGGTTCGAATGCCTCGTAGCCGCGATGCTTGGGCCAACGCGACGAGAAATAACAATTATTTTGCATATTTAATTCGACCGAATTTCCTCTTGAAATAATAATTATAAATTATTATTCGAGTAAATGAATTTTGAAACGAGTTAAGCGACGTTGCGCCATAATTTTTTTTCCATTCAAAGATTAAGTTATAAATTTAAACTTTTTATAACTTGATAAAGATTTGAAATCGCTAATTTCGTTTAAAAAGCTTAAAAAATACCGTTATGTAGATATATCCATTTTTATCAATATGAATAAACAATAATGTATTTATTTAGCTATAAAATCATTCAAGAAAGGTAATGTAATATTTTGGATTTATTGATATTTAATGTCCGCTAGATAACATTGAAAAATATTCCAAGTTTTATAATTTTTTAGATAACTCAGAACATTAGTAATATCATAAATAACATTTTTATCAGAATAGAAAAGGAAAACTTGTTATAATTCGATTAAAAAATGTATTGCAAGATTCGAGAAATCCAATATAGTAGTTTGTATTTATAATTAACTCGCGATATATACGTATTCGTATATATTTACACGCGAGAAATTATCATAGGCTATCGATGTAATTTTGAGGAAATAAAAAACCAATAATAATAAATATTACTCAAATTTCCTAGCTTTTACATCATTTGGGTTAAGTACACAAGGCATTTGCTCGATAAATAGTTAAGTTTACATACGTCGTTAATGAACTTTGATTAGATCTTAATTTAAATTTACTCAAATTTATAATTACATTTTCCTTTTTACGATTTGTCCGCGAGTAATTTTTGCATACGATTTTTTCTCCCGATAAAATTCCTCCGAGCACGAGATCTTTCATTTCGAACGGGGGATAAATCGTTCCGAGCAATCAAAGTATTTCAATCTCGATCGGAGCATTATCGAAACACCGGAGAATAGAAATAGAATCGGAGCTTCAATTGACTTGGGAATACTAATTACGGAACGGGGAATCCTAAACTCTTGATATTTCTAGGCCGAGGTACCAAAAGTATCTCCAGGATTTTTCCAAGAGTCGGTAACGCTTGATCGAAGCTCGTCGATTAGTCAAGTTTCAAGTAAATTCGAGTACTTTTCTCGGCGTTCGGACGAGCTCGCATCGACGGGTTGGTTGGTTGATGGTTGGTTGGTTGGTTGGTTGCTTGGTTGTCGTCGAAGCGCCGAGGAAACGAAAGACAGGAACGGGGGAGGATGTTTTCAATTCGCTCGCCATCGCGTATAGGCGTATCCGCAGTCATCAGCTATCCCTTTTTTCGCTTGTATTTTTATGAAATCATTGTTTCGGATGACAATACGCCGGGATGAGCAGTGCACAATGACTGCGTTCGGTGGGAGGCGAAGGAGGGTTGGAGGGTCGGAGGGTCGGAGGGTCGGAGGGAACTAGAAGCGCGGGGGTTCGCTGTTGATCCGCTCTTGCCTCGCTTCGTTCCGTTCGTTCGTTCGTTGGTTCGCTCGTTCGTTCGTTGGGTCTTTGTGATGACTGTCGATGAAACGATGACATATTTTTCCGGTTTTTCGCTCGCGGCGTGCCCAGCAGCCACGACTTTTTCCCCATTCACGCCCTGCCACTCGAGCGCCGATCGCGAGCCCGATTTTTTCCTCGTTTGCCACTCTCTTTCTTCTCCGCGCCCCGTATCCATTCCCTCCCCTATCCGCCATTTCCGGTCCGTCTTTCTTTCCAGATCCTGTATTTCTTTCCTCCCATTCTCTTCCGCTTTTCTGCACCCTCGTTTTTTTTCTCTCTCACCCTTATCTCTACCCTAACTCTCTCCGTCCGTCTTTGTTGCTCCCGATCCCCTTCGGCCGATTCCCATCCCCGACTCGTCCTTGTCTCCCGTCCATTGTTTTTTGCCTCGTTCCCATGCGGAAATTCGCGGCAAGACTCGTTACAACTTATGGCTATTGTCGTTCTTAATGCAATTACTTTGTACTGCACCTCGGTTAAAACTAATAAGGCAGAGAATAAAATGGTTGCGCTCGGCTCTGCCGATGGTCCAACGCATTAGTCGACAGCGTCGAGGGAATTAAAAATATTTTTTACTCCAGCGTTCGCGCAAACTTAGTTAAAAAAATCCATAATTTAGGAGTAAATTTTTATTATTTACGACCGGGACGGCTCGTTTATCATTTAAAGAAACGAGCTTCCTTGGAATTTATGGAAACCCGCGAGTGTCCGTTCGCATCTCTCGTTTTTATACATTTTTACACATCGGATGTAGCGCAGCCGAAATTCGATCGAACGACAGATTACAAGGGGGGGAGGGGGAGCATCGCTGGTAACGAAGGAGAACGCATCGATTCGAAGGAACGTGTTCGACTTACGTGGCTGCGCAAGAATCGAAAGTGTCGTCTTTTCCTTAACTCACCTGCAACAGAAAGAAAAAATTACGATTAAAAATACAATTATCGATAGATCGATCGGAGGTAGCAACGATAAGGAGAAAGAATGACTAGGATTCGAAGCAAGTTCATACACCTCGACTACAAATTACGAGTTTCGAAACTTAACGACAGACTTTACACGCGTGTTTGACTAATTTCTCTCTCGTTCGCGGCTTCTGTTTTTTTTCTCGTACAAGGCCATTTATAACCGACCAAGGTAAATCTCTTACTATTTTTGGTCGAGGCGAAACGCTCGCGCTACCTTATCCTCCTTATCGCTGAGAAGGAAAAGAAGAATTAAAATACGTTGCCTGCATTAGCGCGAGTAAAGCGGCAATTGTTTAGAAAATAGTTATGTACTTGTAAATAGTTATGTACTTGTAAGCTTTCCAAGTGATTACAGTGATGAAAGGAACGACGAGTCGACTCGGGGTGTGCGCACGTCTTCCGTGTAAGTTATTTTTCCATGTTGCCGCTCTGATAAACTTTGTTTATAATGCCGCGACAATGCAGATCGCGACCCGTTATCCCAGCGTACGATCGAAAATGATACGCGACCCGTCGCCGAGAGAAAATGGGAAAAGCTAGTCTCTCTCTCTCTCTCTCTCTCTCGCACGGGAAGTCGTAGTATATTACATATTTATATAATTATGATCCCGGCTAGTCTGTTGACCGTGCATTTACGTACACAGGCGCACTGGAGGCGCACACGTACGTATACCGTTACGGATCATTACGGACTACCGGAATGTCCAAGCCGGTCGCCAGATTCCAAACGCGTAACGATCTCTTGTTCATTCTTTTTCACGACGAATAAAATCGTTCCAATTCAATATTCGAAATTCATGCGCGGCTCTCGAACTTTTGTTCGTTTAATGTTTTACACAAAATTTACTTTGTTTCAAAATGCTGAGTACGGGGCTGATGTATACGCGCATAAATTGTTTTCATGTTTTTCACACTGTAAAAAAAATTGGCCAAAATAAAAGCAGAAACGTTATACGAGTCATTTTACGAGCATCGGTATTACTTATTCGTTAGTCCGGTAAAAAGATTTTATTAATTCTTATTTACAGCCACGCGTGCAATGTGCAATTAACTAGTTTTACAAACCTCTATGTACAAATATTCGTTATTTTGTAAAGAGAGAAAACAAAATTCGATACTCGAGTATAAAGAATTTTCAGTACATACATTTTGTAACATTTAAACTCGCGAGTTATATTGCCATTTGCATAATATCTTTACTATACAAGTAATTTTAGTTCCAAGATTTATTACTAAGCAATCGCAAATAATACTTTTATCCGGCCAAGAAATATATTACACTGGAATAAATTCATGTAATTCCAATAAAATTTCAAATTCATGAACTGAATAATGGATCAAAATTTTATATCCCTCCACATATATCTTTACATCTAATTCATGCCATAACGGTATTTATTATCGTTAACTTTGGGAAATTCCACGTAAACGCGTAGCCGGGCACTCGAAAAAGTTAGACACGGTTGACAAACGCTCCATTAGAAAAAGATTATTCCGAATCTAATTTAGTCGTCTCTCCCTTCTCCGCGAATGCCTTCCTCGAGTCGCATTAATCTTTATCGCAAAGGCAGGGTAAAAAAAGGCGCTTCCGATGAGAGGAGCCGGTAAGATTGTATTATTAAAACTCCGAGTCGACATCGGATCGGTCAACGGCAAACGATGACAAATAAATCACAAATAAAGAACGGTCGCGTCTTAAATTTCCGGCTTTCGAACGATTTGCAGTCTCGGCATCCCATTCGTAATTTCCGATCGTTTCCTCTCATCGGCAATCGTCATTTTATACATTCTTAGCTTTGTGAGCTCGGGAGCGAAGGCGCGTCGTCGAGAGCTGAACAGTGATTATAGGCGGCTTGGCGTTGAGAGAGAGAGAGAGAGAGAGAGAGAGAGAGAGAGAGAGAGGGAAAGAGAGCGAGCCGCGCCATAATTAAGGTAATAAGCGAAATCGAACGAGTGGTATCGTGGCGAAGGGGCGAGGGCGGGGGAACGGCGGGGATACGCACCGGGACTCGAGCGAAAAACTAACCGCGAGTATAATTATGATAATCTCGCTCGAATCGACTGCCGATGCGGCGCTCGCGCTTGCGCGAGTAGACCAGGAGAAAATAACTGTCTCGTATACATAAAAGCCGGTCCAGCTGCCGTTCTCCGAAGCGCTTTACGACGCGCGAGTTGTATCCGCGCTCTCGCAGTTATACCGCGCCGAAATATTCCAATTCGCGGGCTCGCGACTCTGATTTGTTATCGCGGCATTTATTCACGCCCGACGTTTATTAAACGATGAAAAGTTTATTGCTAATTGCCAGGGCGCGAACGCTCGCGCGCCAGTTCCTACCCCGACTTCTTTCTCATTTCGATTCGGTTCTACGTACGCCGACTCCCATTTTTCGTAGCGAGCCCGTTTTTCCCTTTGTTTGCCTTATTTATCGCGAGTCATTTCCGCGCTCGCGAGCTGCAACGACGCCGACGCGCACACGTCGTTTACAAGCGGCGGTAGGGGCGAAAAAAGCGTCCTGGCGAAAACAAAAAGTGATTACCTCGCAGCTGGGCCGGGGCCAACCAAGCTGACGGAGGGGGAGAGAGGGAGGAGGAGGAAGAGGAGGATCGAAAGGAGAGCCGCGAGGAATATGGATGGCTGTTTGCTTGTGTCTTTCTTATCGGGGGCGCGAAAAAGAGGCGGCAGCCCGTCCTGACTGCCATTTCGAGAGCTAACGGCCCGTCATTCTTGGATTTACGATTCGAAACGAGAGGGATAAACACGAAAAAATAATAACTGTAAAAAGTGCCGAACGTACTCGTCTCTCCGTCGCTCCCGTCGCTCCCGTCGCTCCCCGTCGGGATACGCGCGTGAAAAGCGCGTAAAAAATACGTTTCGGAATATTCGATCCGGCGTACAACGCGCGAACATTAGTTCCTATCTGAAATATCCCG
This sequence comes from Dolichoris vasculosae, assembly GCA_018907195.1. Lineage (NCBI taxonomy): Eukaryota > Metazoa > Arthropoda > Insecta > Hymenoptera > Agaonidae > Dolichoris > Dolichoris vasculosae. The sequence goes on from JACCHY010000002.1 coordinate 25,160,828, forward strand.
CCTCGCCCCTTCCCATCCGGGTGGACAGCCCGAGCCCTCGTTCCCGGCGTCAACCCCGTCCGACTTTGCCGCCCCCCAAGAACCGCACCATCGCGGCTGAGGACGCCTCTGTTCTCCCGTTGATTATTCGTTGCGGAGCGATCGCGACAGTGGCCGAGAAACGGAGAGAGAGAGAGAGAGAGAGATTACGATGCAGGACGGGTCGTCGACATTTTCCCACCGGCGATCCTAGGCATCGACGAGGACGCGGATTTTTTTTAAATAACCGGCCGCTCCCATTAGAAAATTCACTTTCGCTCGCCACCAAATTCTTATGTAAATTCGGCTTTGTCCAGGATCGCGTCGTTGCGATAAAAACATTATCGACCGGAGCCGAGCGAATTTTCGAGTAATTTTTTTTGTTTTTTTTTTCATTCTTTTCCGTTTCGTTACCCAAAATCTCGCGCACTAAAACGTCTATTAAAATTCTAGTTTTATGCCGGTTCGCCCTTTCGGTACGACTCTTATTACCCGGTTAGCCGCGTTTACGGCTTACTATCGGCCGTATAAATAATGATCCGTTTTATTAAAAATAAGCGTTTTTGCAAATAAAGGTTAAGTTAAGCACGAACGATTCGAGCGATATTTCAAAGTATCGAGAACGGTTAAATAAAAGCGGCGATCGGTTGCCGAGGCTCTTACCTGCCTCCACCGCTGTTTTTGCATCGACGGTAATACGCCGCGATAATATTTCGCGATCCGTATTTTTTCCACTCTCTTTGTGCAAATGTTCTACCTCCGTAGTTCGTGTAGCTCACGACGATCTTAGAAACAACGCTTGGCGAAAATTTATGGCGGAGAGTATTCGAAAACAGACAGGAGCGCATAAGACATAAATTTAAAACGTCTGGCGCATTAAATAACGCGGACTTTATTTCAGCAAAACCGTTATCATCATCATCCGCGAGCGACGGCGTTCGAGGATGACTCGGTCGAGTCGCACCGCGACAATGTATCTAATTATACAAAATTTTCCAGCCATTAATATTAATGGTGGAATCGCGACTGTGAGGAGGAAGTCGGGAGTCGGTCGGGAGTCGGTCGGGAGTCGGTCGCGAAACGGTCGGGAAACGGTCCCGAATCGGTCGCGAGGAAGGAATCCGGGTCGAGGGATCCCTAGCCGACCTTCCCGAAGAGAGGATCTCGCGCTCCCGGTCTCGGGGCACACCGCCCGTCGCAATTCGGACAAAGCCCGTCTCGAAAAATAATTGTTACATCGGCAGGTGCGCGGATCTCGCCATTGGTTGATCGATCACCTGTCGGATTACCGTACGGCGACTATAGTTTCAGGACGTTTTTCATACGGCCGTCCCGTCGTCCGCTGCATACAATACTTTGAAAAGATATTTTAATATAATCACATTTATTGTTGCGGCTGACTGAGTCATATGTGTAATAAGACGCGGTCGTTTTTTTCATCCGTCTCTCTCTCATTCTCCCTCCTTCCCGCTAGTTCTCTCTTCTTTACCTCGCTATATTGCATTAATGTAAATTCCAACGGCGCATTTATATGCAGATGAAAAATGTCATTTGCATTTAAAAGATTATCTCAATTTACATTATCTTGATCGTCGGTTTTTTCTATAAATTTACATTGCCTTTGCGTATTTCATTTACATTTAAATACATGCCAACAATGATACACTTTATACGTCATTTACATATAATAGAGGAGGGCACGCGCGCTCGTGCGTCCGACGATAAAAATCATTTCGTCAAATTTTCTCCGTCTCGAAGACAACGGGAAAACGAATTCGCCGGAAAGGAGGAAAAAACGCGAGGGGACTAAACTCGCGCTTGCGATCGCGGAATTTCGTATCGGCTATTAGCGCGTCCCTGGTGAGCCCTGATGGAAATTTATGACAGCCACTTGATTGGGTTCAACGTTCCCGGTATTTCATCATCGGTCGTGCGAGCGAGCGAGAGAGCGAAAGCCTCGAGTCGAGTCTCCTCTCCCGATCTTTCCGCCCGTCCGGGAGTTTTCGAGTCAGGCCGCGACTTCTCGGAGGCTCTAACGACCTCTGTATGGTCGAAAGATTAAAAGGCAAACAGCGAGATCGGCGAGCGAAGGAGGAGAAGTGCTCGCTCCGTGTGTAAAAGGAATTGATGCCGATGCTCTAAACGACGTCTCTTCCCTCCCGGCCCCTCGGCAAACACGACCACCTAGTATTTACAAGCGAATCGTAATTAAAATAAAAGGAGCGCCCGAGACGAGCGATGGTCTCGTAAATTTAGATATTCGCGTTTACGCGAAACGAGTCGTCGCCGTGGGTCGCGGTGGTAATGAAATCGAGGCGCGCGCGCGCGAAATCGATTGCCGCGCGCGACCGCGACAGGATAACGGAGAGGGAGAGGGAGAGAGATGGAGAGAAAGAGAGAGGAACAGCCGCCGATGCGCGCACCTCGCGTCCGGTGAATATTTATATAGAAATGGTTACCGGAGAACATATTGAAACGCTTCGCTGGGGGCAGATGCGCCCAATGATATATTAACGCCAACTGTGCGCGCGATACGCCTCGAATAAATTAGAGAATTATTGTTTTATCGCTCAGCCGCTTGCGCCGGGTCTCTCTCCCCCCTATCGCTCTCTGTCTCTCTCCCTCCCTGGGACGCGGACGCGATCGACGACCAAGACGGAAAATTCACGGCGAGCAACGCTTTCGAATCCTCGGATAGGCTCGTCTGCCGTCCGGTGCGCATAACACGGCAATTTTTACGTTAAGACAACCTCGCACCCGCCGACACCGCTATGGAAATATTTGCGGGTGCGATTCGCGTCCTGTATCCAGTCGAAATATCTGGATTTACCGTAGCCACTCAACGGATTCGCGCGAGCAATATTTTAATAAGATTTATAATTGCGCTCGGCTGGATTTTTGCGGTGACGATGCCGCATTCGCCACGGTCTACTCGTGTTGGCGATGCGTTGGCATTGCGTTGGCGATCGGCTTAATTAATTTGTTGTAATTTACACTTTGACTCGTTCGAAAACGAAAACGAGGTGCTGCGCGCGCGCCTGGATGTTTGGACAGGGACGAAATATTAAATACGTTCGACCGATAGACGGTTTTTTAATAAGATATTTGGGTTAAGGTGAGGCCGAGTTTTAACGTAGAACGAATACTCGTAAAATATAAGTAAGTATAATGGCAACGTAAAGTTGAATATATTACGGGAACCGCTGACTAAAATGAAAAAAAATTTTTCGATACTTTCAAAAGTATAACGTGATTTATTCGTTATACGCCGCGAGATAAAATTTTTTCGTCTTCTTATTGATTTGTCTAGGTTAAGAAATAAATATTTTTTAAAACGAATGTGTTTGCCTTTTGTGAGATTAGCATAAGAAACAGAGTCGAGCGTTTGAAATGGAAAAAGAGTAAGCGGGCAAAAAGAAAGAAAAAAAAAAAGTTTGAAATAACGAGTATTTTATGCAATTAACAAAAATATATCTAATTCGTTGGGCAACCGAATAAATTGTACTCGTACGCGCGGGGAAATATATCCGTATACGCGTATACGCGTATATCGTATATACGATGCACGAGCATATTTATATACGATACTCGATAAAATTATAAAGCGAGCGCTGGTGGTATTTTTCCGCATAGCGCTTTATTATTTATAATTTTTCTCGTAGACAATGTAAAGCCGCCTCGGTACACTTAGAAGCACGTATAATGAGAAACGATTATTATTATTTTTCAATGCTCCGTATAAATACGTACATATTTTTATTCAAATCATACTTATCGTCTCGGTAACGTCATATCGTTAGATTTATTTCATATCATTATTTACTATACAGGGTCGGTATAAGGTCGTAGCGTAGTTGCGCATTAAAATTGCTCCTTTTTCCCGCGAACATGCGTACGCACATGTACACACCACAGAGGCACGCGCTTACATGCATAAATACAACGAGAAGCAGCGTGTAGCCGGCTATCTTTTTAATTTATTCAAACAGACGAGGAAGAAAAAGAAAATATTACATTTTTTATTAGCTTCTCGGGCTGGTTTGAAAATTACGAGAGTACACTTAAATTAGTATAGGGATATCAGTTTTGTAAAAGTATGCACGCCGAAAGACAGCGGAGAGGGAATTTTTCCAAAGATAAGGTAAGGAAAAGGAGCCTAGGAGTCGTCGCTGTGTATACACGCGGGAGGGGCGAAAGAGGGAGGAGGACGAGCGAGAGGCAGAGAGGAAGAGAAAGATGGGAAGAGGAAAAGAAGCGACGGAACGAAGCTCGTACCTCTCTCCGGCTGCGGAGGAAACATTTGCGCGGAGCCGAGGCGAATATATTTAAATAAGCCGGTATAAATATAATTTGTTGGCGAAGGGGCGGGCGCGGCCGCTTCGACTCGGCTCGCCGTCGCCGCTGCCGCCGCCGCCGCCGCCGCCGCCGCTGCCGCCACCGCCGCCGCCACCGCCACCGCCGCCACCGCGACGTAACTCGTTAAAATATCTACGCTATACAGCCGCGAATATATTTTAATATTTCGGAATACATTAAAGTTTATCGCTGTCGCTCCGGCCGCCCCCACCCCCTTCTGCTCCTACTCCTCCCTCTCTGCCGCGCCCTCGTAGCTCCTCGCTCGCTTCTATACCTCCTTCCGTTCCTCTCCGGCGGACTCTCAAATGACCTCGGAACGAGCGCTTCTTCGAATATTTTATCAAACTTTGCACTTTATACCGCCTCACATTGTATATTTCGCAGCGCGGTACTAGATAAAAAAAGAGGAAAAGGAGAAAAAGGAGAAAAAAGAGAGGAAAGAAAAAAATAGGAGGAGAGAAAAAAAAACCCAGAGGATGGAAAAAAAAAAAGGGAACAAGGGGAGAAACTTTCGCCGGCGTTTGCTCTACGTACTGTAATCTCTTAAAGGGACTTTCGGACTTGTCGGTGCCACCTGCACGACACTTTACGAGACGTTTTATAGATTGCCTTATGTTAATGACGCGTGCACTCATCCCCCTGTACTCGCCCCACCCGCCCCCCCCGGATGGTATAATATCCGAATATCCGATACTACCCGGCGATCGTCCTCTTGATTTTTTCGCGCCGATTCGGAATTTCGCGCGTATCCTGGTGTCGACGCGGCGACTTCCATTTCCCGGCGATTCTTAAACGCTGAACGCGCCAAGCCAAGCCAAGCCAAGCCTTTTACGACCCGCGCTTATTACGGAATGTAAATTTTATTCTGTATATTCTATGGCGAAAGAATTTCATTTCGATCGGAGGACGGAGGGGAGTCGAGCCGCGAGGAAAGTTTGACTAAACTCATCCTTGTACAAATTACGTTCTTATATTCTAGTCTTACTTATGTTGTAAAGATAAAATAGAAGCGAGCTCGTAAGAATGAAAAATTACTGCGAGCGAATGCTAAATTTTTAATATAAATTTCCTCAGCTTTTACGTTAATAATAAAGAATTTTTATAATACGGCTTTTCTTCGGATAGAAACGAGAACGTCTAGTCGGGAAATTCGCTTTTTCTTTTCCATCCGTGCCTCCTCTTTTCGCTCTCTATCGAATCCGCTAATACGCGCGCCTACCTATATTTATTTTTACGCACACGCACGCGCGCGCGCACGCGTTTTTATATATACGTATAAACATATAACTTAAACGCGAAAATACACATCTATGACATGCAGAAACCGAGATCTATCGATAGCGGAAAATTAAAAAAGAAAATTGATTTATAGCTTACACGATAGAGCGCTGATTAAAATCTTGAATTAATATTTTGCTTTTCACCACTTAACTTTCCAACTAAATATTCTTGAACCGTGTGTGTGTGCGCGCGCGCTCTCGGAACCCACACATGCACACGCTCTCGCGGATATTATACACTGTTTGGAAAATAACGCGTTTGCGTTACATACGGAATTATTTGATTACAATAAAATAAGTCTATAAAAAAATTTTAAATTTCATAAAAATGTTTGTTTAATATTAAATGCTTAATTATGCGTTTCCTTTAGCGATTGATCCTTGTTGTTTGCAAAGTCAATTTATATAGATGATTAAAAATTTTTTAATTTAAAATATACGCGCAGCTAGTCATTGAAAGCCTCGTAAATCAGCGAGCAAATAATTAAAATTTTTCCTTATCGCGCATAAGGCTCGTCGTGTCAAATTAGCTAGCGGGTGCACACGTACTTACGAGTGCCGCACACATTCGTAAATCCGCGCGTATGCGTGTACCGCACGCAGCCGGCTGTGCGTGCGTGCGCGAGTGCGTGCGTGCGCGGGTCCGTGCGTGCGTGCGTGCGTGCGTGCGTGCGTGCGTGTGCCGCGCTTCGAACGCCGCGGCGGAGCACAGCTTTTTGAAATTTGCATTTAAAAAAATTTTTTTATTATTACCGCGGGAGCATTGCGGACTAAAAGTTTTAAAAGCCGGCAATAAAAAGGCGCTCCAAGTGCTTTTTACGATAAGTTTAACTATGCAGTTCGTCACTACTTAAAATATATTGCTACAGCTAAATTTCATATTCCGCGTTATCGCGCGCGCACACAGCCGAACCTGCCGCAGACTGCGGAGCAAAAGCCAGGAGTTTGAGCGCGCGAGAGAGCGAGAGAGAGCGAGAGAGTGGACCGGGGGCGTGCAGGGGGAGAAACCACGAACGAGGTTAGTTTGCGGCACAAAGAAAACACTCGACAAAACTCCTAATTATAAAACATTTCGTCAACTTATTCAGCCGCGGAAAAATGTTTTGTTCCCGCGTAGCGCGATTTAAATAATTGGTACTTTGACATGGCCGATTAGCATCGATTGCACAAGAGGCATTTTACTAGCTACTCGAGCGCGAGCGCAACCCTTTTATTCCGATCGTCATTCTCTTCATTTCCCCTCATAATCGAGCCGTTCCTTTGGCTGTTGCTGCTGTTGCTGCTGTTACTGCTGCTGCTGCTGCTGCTGCTCCTGGTTTTGAGTCAACGACCGCGACATCGCGCGTAGACGTACTCGGCGCACGGGTATCGACAGTATGTTAAACGGCAATGCTAAAGAGAGTCGAAGCCTCGAAAATAGAGGACGAGACGACGACGCGAGATACGCCGCGAGATACGCCGCGCCCGAGGAGAAAAGTGTCGGAAGAAAATAAAGGAATCGGGGGCTGAGAGGGGCTGGATAGATAGGTAGGCAGTCGGGCAGGCAGGCGGGCAGGAAGGAAGGAAGAGAGGGAGGGAGGGAGGGTGGTGAGGCAGGGTGGCGAGGCAGGGTGGCAGGGTAGCAGTTTTTTGGGGGGGGAGACAGGGAACCAAGCGAGAGGGATCGAGTTGCTCGAGAAGAACGAAAAGTTTGCCTAACGGTAAAGCGATGAGTTAACATTAATATATTCCGTCTGAAAGTTTTTATAATATTCTTGGGCATTGTCTGGCGCGGAACAATAAAACCGCTGTTCCCGTTTACGACGGGCGATTTTTCAGCGAGTCGCTGAAACGAGGCGAAGAGCCAAGCCATTCCGACTGTTGTGAGACGGCCGAGGAAAAAGGAGAACAAAGTCAACGAGGAGAATCAAAGAAGATAAGACTAGATATAAAAAGCCCGCGAGAAACTCGTTGAATTTCGCCCGAAGATTAATTTCGCGAGGTTCGCAGGGGCGCACGTGCGAGAACGGCCGGCGCTAGGCGACGATCCTCCCCTTCGATTCGCGAGTATCGCCTTCCTCCCACCCCCTCCCATCCACCGCCAACATCGCCGCCACCGTCGCCACCGCCGCCACCGCCGCGTAGCTGACCCTAAGCCCCGCACGATTCGTTGTTTCGCAAAACTCGCTTCGACGAGTGCGCCCGGCTCTGTATTTAGTCTTACAACGAAAGAAAATACAACCGAAAAGAAAATACGAGCGGAGGAAGTAGCGAACGTTGCTTTGCATTTTACTCGACACTTTTCATTTTACGAGACCGTTTTTGTAATGCACTTAGAAAATACAAGCAATATTCTACTGTTTAATTTACGAAATTAATAGTTATGAGAAAAGTAAGACATAAATAAACAAAAATATACGCTTCAAAGTAACGAGAGGTAAGGAAAGGCTTTTTTCGCTCGACAAATTATTTACTCTCTAAACTGCGGAAAATGTTAAATTTTTCACGGAAAGAAAATCGGAAATAAGAAAATAAACATTAAATAAATCTCGATTTTACGATGGATTCTTGAAATTGGCAACGCTGTCGAGCCACGGTAGTTCGTTATTAAGGGGAACCGAGGGTGGAAAGAGAATCAGAGGGAAAGAGGGGAAAATGAGCGAGTGCGAATGAGAGCGAGAGATGGTCGGACGGTAGGAGGGAGGGAGGGGGGGGGGTCGACGGAGTACGGGGTGGGGTCGGGGGGAGGGGGAATTAAAAGTAAACACGTCGAGAGCTACGGGTTCTTCTGGTTAAAGTAATTACGTGCCACGCCAGCTGCCGCGGACTTTAAATTATAGAAATTATAAAACGCACCAAGAAATGTCCTAACTCTTTTTCCTTTGCCTCTCCTTTTTTTCGCTGCTTACTCGCTGTTTTTCCAACCACGAGAGTTCTCTATTCCATCGTCGCTACACCGCGTATATATACACTTACATCAAAGTGAAATTTATCTTTACGCGCGGTTTTTTTTAAGACGGAAAACGGAGGCCTCGTTAAAAAGAAAGGCCGAAACGTCTCGGAATCGCTTCGCGGTTGGCTTTGGCGAGTTCGTTTCTGTTTCTAGTCACTGGTCTTCCTCGGTCGCGCGAGGGAAAAAAAAATGCCACCGATAAGATTGATAACCGCGCGCCGTTGGTACAAAAAGGCCCTACGGCGCGCATCAACGCATGACAATGTAATATTTGTAAAGGAGGGAGCCTTGAAAGGCACAATATATCCTACGTATAAACAGGCTTTAATAACGAAAGAAGAGGAAAAAGACGAGTAGACGAGGAGGAGGTGGAGGAGTTGGAGGAGGTGGAGGAGGCGGAGGAAGAAAAAGAAAACGAAGATAAAGAAAGGGCGAGAAGGAGGGAAAAGAAGAATGGCTTGGTACAAAGCGAAGAAGCGCTCGGCAGGTGTATCGGTCGTTACAGGGCCCAATGGAACAAAATCCTCGCTTCGTCTCGCTCGCTCCGGCTCGGACAACTCTCGTATGGGGAAATATACTAAAGGAATTTCTTAACCTCGCCTACCGCGCGGTTAATGCCTCTGTCCCTTTTTGTCTCGCGGTGCCATCATTTTTCTCCGGTATTATATTTTATTGCCGTCACCTCAACCCCGTCCACCCGGCGTTTACTCCTTTGCAGCCGCCAAGTCTCGCGCCCTCTTCACCCCTTTCTCGGCTCGACGTAAGAATTCCAACGGTAACATCCCCGTACTTTTCTCTCTCGTCCGTCCCTCTTTTATCTTTACCTCTTCACCCCCACTCGCTATCTCCTCATCCACCAGCTCGCTTCCTCCCTCTCTCGCCCTCTCGCGCCCTCTCTCTCTCTCTCACTCTCCACTCTCGTGCTCTGCTTTTCTATAAAGAAAGAGTCTAATACTGTATTTTTAATTTATAAAGAGCAACGAGAAAGAAGCCCGCTGACTCTCTCTCTCTCTCTCTTGCTCACTCGCTCCGCGCGGGACCAATGGAAGTTTGCGCTCGTAAGAAAAAAGAAGGAGCGCGAGAGGAGCGAGACTTAAAAAACGGAAATGAGAGAGAAAATTAAAGTAAGTCGTATTTTTTATGCGCAGAGAATTATAATTTAAAAAAAATCGCCTTAATATCTCGAGTGGAGAATTAGCTCTAGCTTAAAATTACAGAATACACAGCTTTTTCGTCCTACTCTTTTTTCTGTCTCCCCCTACCCCCTTTTTATCTCAATTCCTTCTTCACAATCTCATCTGTCTGAAATCTCCTTCTCTTTCTCTCTCTCATTTCTATTTTAATTCTTCATCTTTATTCTTCCACTGCTCCTTTTTTCCTCCTCTTCCTCTACGCTTTATTCTCTTCCTCTCGTAAAATAAAATAGTTTCTCTCTTTTCCTCATCCTCTGCCCCTTACGCTTTACTCTTATTCCCATCTCGCTTCTTTTCGTTCTGCCGCTCAGAGACTTTATTATACGTTTTCTCTCTCTTTCTTTCTCTCTCTCGATCTTTCTCTCCGTTCTTGTCCCCCTCGCTCTATTTTTCTCTATCTTGCCGTCACTGGCACTCGGCGAGCGAGGATAGAAGAAGACGGAGAAGAAAACGAAAGAGAGAGCGAGAGAGAGAAAGAGAGAGAAAGAGAGAGAAAAAGAAAGGAGAAAACGAGAGAGAGAGAAAGGGAAAGAAGGAGCGCGGCGATGTCGGCTGTGCGACGAAGACGCAAATATAATTGTATCTAAATTATAATATACAAATAATAACAGCTATAACGGCAGTCTGACGCCAGTACAGGCAGTCTAGAAAGTTTTTCGCCTCCTCCAAGGCTACGTCCTCTCCACAAAGACTCGACTCTTGTGAAACGGCTCGTCTCTTCGCTGTTCTTCGTTGTTTTTCGATAGTTTCCTTTGCGCGGTTCGCTCCGCGGAAAAAATGCTAAACCAAGCGAGTCGAATTATTCGTCGTAACTCGCGCGGACTTATCTCTCGAGACCGACCAACGCGGACGAATACTCGGGAGGTGGATTCGCGAGGTGGACTCAAGCGCTATACTCGGAGGGTTGACTCCGGATCTCGTCTTAGCGGGGGAGACATCGATCACGCGCGAATCACATTCGAACGGGGACCGCGAAAAAATATTCGTTCCCGTCTCTTCCGCGCGCTCAGCCAACGAACGAGAGGAGCTTCTATTCCTCGGTTCTCGCGCACTTATATATAGTTACGTGTATATAAACGCGCGAGGCGCATATAAAAAGCATAACGACTTCAAAGATAAATTCTTCCCAGGCAAGACCCCTACCTGGAATTCAACTCGGAGGAGAAGAAAAATAAGCTTGGAAGGAGTAATAATAAAGAAATATGTTTCTCTTCGGTCTGAGCCGAGCTACCCTCCGCGCACGCGTATACCTCGAACGAACACATGCCAACCAGCCGACGGGATCTGAGGAGCGATGGAGAGAGAGCGATAGAGAGAGCGATAGAGAGAGCGATAGAGGGAGCGATAGAAACCTAGAGAGCTAGAGAACGAGCGAGCGAGAGAGAGAGGACAGTCCGGCTTCGACATCCCGCTCCCGCCTTTCTCCTTTCTTATCCCTACCGTCGCGGCCTCTTCGCGTTATCTCGCGTCGAAACCACCTGGCGCACGGAACGAAGACAAAACTAATTGTCAATTTTACTTTTCTCCTCTGGCCCTTGTCCTCTCTCTCTCTCTCTCTCTCTCTACCTTCCTTGCTTCCTTCCTTCCTTCCTTCCTTCCTTCCTTCCTTCCTTCCTTACTTCCTTACTTCCTTACTTCCTTCCTACCTTCCTTCCTTCCTTCCTTCTTCCTTCCTTTTTACTTCCTCGCTTCCTTCCGTCCTTCCCTACTACCAGTTCTACTTTCTCTTTCCCGCCCTTCTTTTTTTCTCCGACACTTACTTAGCTCCGTGGGATTCTGTCCGTTACGTTCGTGTACCGGCTTTTAGAGAAACGCTCTCGGAAACGTAACGAATGCTTTACATTCTCTAAACTGCGTTTTAAATTTCTTTCGGATGGAGTGCACCGCGGAAAATTAATAAAAGTCGATGTCCTTAAACAGCTCACACATAAATGTATTTCTGATTCCAGTAATAGTTTCATTTAAAACGTAATACACGTTATATAAATTTAATAGACGTTATAAAACATTTTTACGATGAGTAATTAAAAAAGAGCTCGAGCGTGAGACAATAAGAAATTGAATCTCTTCTCGTACGGCGCTCTTGTTCGAGTTCCTCTATATTTCGTAAGCATCCAGGGCTAGATTTTTTGTTGCCCTCGACGCGGTAGGCCCTAAGCCTCGCGTCCCGGTGGGCGAACGACGATGAATGCGTCTAGCGGCCGATGCGACTCGTTTTACATTTACCCGAGGTGAATCATCATCCCGCAGGATGAAATGGAAACAGGGTTTTCTAAAAACCGGTTACCGAAAAATACACCTGATCGGGCCAACTCGGAGGCACCCGAACGCGCCGCGAGCAAAGTAGAAACTTCCTTCGCAATGTGACGTGTTAATGTATTTTTGTTTAGCGCACGCTCGAAATCTCGATTCGGGTCCTCGCGCGAGGGCACGCGAAATTGTAAAGCGGAGTTTTACGAGCGATGGGGACGAGAGCGGAGACGAGAGGAGAGGAACCAAAAGGAACGGGCAACGTAAAGGGCAACGGGAGAAGAAAAAAAAGCGAAGGCGAGAATGAGCGTAAAAAAATTCATTAAAAATAAAGATAATTTAAAATTCTTGCTCGTATGGGCTGAAGGAAGATTGGATTTCCGAGCGCGTGCGGAACTGCGGAAGCCCGCCCCGAGCGACGTCGAGAGCAGCACGTGAAACACCTTCATTTTCCTTCTGGCTCCCGCACACTCAACACGCGCCTCTAGTTTCTCCCTCCTCCGACCGTCTCTCTCTCTCTCTGGCTCTCTCTCTCTCCGGCTCTCTCTCCGGCTCGAGCTGTCTTCGCCGCTCGCGCGTACCTCGCGATCGATTCCCTTCCTTGTAATTCACCCAATTACATCGGACCGATTACTCGTATAAAACAGACTAATTGACAGCCGGACCGATTAAATCTCGGACGGACGTGGAAGCGGGTCGCCGTGTCGCCGCGACTCTGCCGTCTTCGTCCAACTTTCTCGGCTTTAGTTTCGTTTCCCGGATTAGAATATTAATGCGACAACCCCTTTCTTGACCCTACCGTATATACGTATACGGTATATATATATATATATATATAAGCCAAAATAGATATTTAGGCCCGCGTAAATATTCATCTTTGCTCGTTCGACGTAAAACTCGTGCGAACGCATTGCGTTATCTTATAATGTAAACATTATATAATATTCTTACGGATAATTTATACATATGATGGGAATTAATTAAATACTGCATGTGTAATATTTATAATGTATACAATCAAAAAACTTTATCGCTGTACACCGGAGCGATTACGGTTACGCGTTATAATAATGAAAACTTTTATATTATATAATATGAAATTCTTTCAAACTCCGTTTTCCTGTTTAGATAGAAAAAATATACCCATTAAAATTATCATATATGTATATTCTAGCGACTATGAATACAAAAATATTCAGAGAATTTTTTTTATTCGAAACACAGTGGGAAGCATGCGACCCATAACGGCCATAACTCTCTATGCTTGGCCATTATTTATTTTTGTGAGCTTAAACGATTTTATAGATAATTTAAATATTCAATTTATTAAAAAATTTATTATCGAATGACTTTTTACTCGTTCAATAATTTTTACTCGCTATAAAAATCTTGGCCACGTAGCAGCAACGTAGTTCCCCTTCTCCTTAAATATTTTTATTCGGGCGTTCTAGGAAAATTTGGAAGGCATTTAAATTCTGGCGTAAGGAAACCCAACTTTGTTATTACGTATTTAAAAACGGTGAGACTTTTAAAATAAATCAAAGGAGACTTCTAACGGATGTGAAATGGCCTTTTTTATCATCGTACATCTAATAAAGTTTCGGTCAATGTTACAAAATATAAATATATGAAAAGGCATCGCAGTGTTTTAAAACGTAAATTTGTAAAAAAAAAAGGAAAAAAAGGAAAAAAGGAAAAAAGGAAAAAAAAGGAAAAAAAGAGCCGTAAAAAGCGGAGAACGCGCGTATAACGCGGGGGCAGGGGAGGAGAGAGGAGAGGAGAGAGGAGTCAGGAGAGAGGAGTGGCTGGGAAGAGACGGAGAGATCGCGTATGGAGTACAGCAGCGAGCAGATAACGTTTATAGTGCACTTGTCACAGAACGGAGTAATACATACACCGGAGCATTCTGTTGAGCGAGCCAATAATTATTGTTTTTACGCGGTAGCAACGGACTGCAATTAAAAAGTGTTTATTTATTCAGGCCCGGCTTTTTAGCATTCGCCCCCCGACCTCTCCGAAGCTCGTCGACTCGGGCTCGCGTACGTTTACGCCGATCGCGAACGGATCGCTCGCGCAAAAATATGAGCGAGCGAGAGAAACTGACGTTGCCGTTGTTGCCTCCGTCACCGTCGCCGCCACCGCCGAAAATTCGACCGTCGCGATTTTCGAGCCCGGCTTCCAATTTTCGAGAGAGCGACGCTAAACAAGGATAAACCGATAGACTCCGCTAATAAGGAGATCTTATTAAAATACGCGAGCGCGAGGATGTTGGCGTCGTTCTTGCGCAACCAGCGAAACCGATCCGCGAGCCGGCGAACGAGAAAAAACCGTCCGATCGATACTTTTGATCGCGATTGTACTTATAATTATAATTGAATACATATATTAAGACATTGGGAGAGAGCGCGGCGGAGCAACGTCGCGGCGCTTCTGTATTTGTTCGTGACGTTATCTCGTGGCGTGATTTATTATTTATTAGCGCGATAACTTTTATTATTGTAACCCCGGTGCTTTATAAAAATACCGCGCGATACTGCAGTCATGCGACGTCGAGAGAAAAACGAGCAGAAATAAAAGCGCGCCCGCCGACGTAGGGAAGAGAATCGGCACCGCTTGGCGACAGCGCAACCGATGATTTTTCGATCGCGAACTCGGCGCGGGAGTTCCGGAGGAAATCGGCGCCTCCACCGCCACCGTTACCGCCGCCGTCACCGCCGCCGTCACCACCGCCGTCACCGTCGCCGTCACCGCCACCGCCTCCGAGGTCCGGACTAACGCGACGCGACGCCCCTCACCGCGAGAAGATTAGCCGCCGCCGTCGACGGAGAAACGTAAGGTTTCGGGGGATCCGCCCGCGTAAGAATGATACGTACACGCGATAATAAAATAAAAATCCGAGATAACAACGAGTGTGTGCTCGTCGAGTCGCTTGCAAAACAAATCGCGTTCGGCTTTTATATTATACACGGCGTACACTCGACACGACGCTGTTTACACAAGACTTATGCAACGCGCCTCGCATATTGTTATTATCATCTAGAATACGCCGATTTATTAGTCTTATTATACAATTTTCGAGTCCCGGAAAATTACCGAGAAACTCTCTGTGCCGGCGCATCGCGGACGTTTCGTAATTTCGCTCTCGGAGTAGAGGCGTGAGTCGCGGGTCGCAAGCTCTCGGAGGTCCGAGGCTTTTTCGCCAGTGACCGACTGTGACCGGCTGTGACCGCCTCCTCCGTCCACCTCCTCCGTCCACCTCCTCCGTCCACCTCCTCCGACCCCCGGCGCATCGATAAATTATTTTATTTCGCATTTTATTCCGGGCGCCGGGCGATGGGCGATTTCGGGCGGACCGCGCCCGGACCACCGAAGCGCGTAATAATTTCATTAATTTTTATTATAATTGCCCGAGTGTAATTAGATGAATGTCAGGACGGTAAATCCCAAATGCAACTAGCGTACATAATAATACGAGGCGCGTACAATATTCAGGCGCGCGTCCGTGTACGCGTGCACACGCGCAGAGAGAGAGAGAGAGAGCGGCCGAGATATCGCGTGCGCTTATCATTATTTATGCGTGCGCGTGGAACGCGATGGATTCGACATAGGAACAATGGAATTTACAATATTTCGCTCTTTGTCGCGGCATCGGATGCGCGCATTTCTCTCCCCTTCGTTGTCGCCGGTTCGAGCCGACGTTTTCTAAAGCATTTTCTAACTCCGGTACGGAGGCTGGGGCACGCGCGAGTGGCGTGAACAGCCTCGACGGAGACTCTAACCTACCGCAGGCGAGTTTTCCGCCGTCGCAGCGGAGCGAGCGAGAGATTTTCTACACTCGTTATCAGCGATAAATGTTAATGCTCTCGAAACTGGAATGGCATTTCCAACAATTTCAATAATTAATACTTGTATATTCACTTGATGGCGATACCGAGAGAGAGAGAGGGAGAGAGGAGAGAGCGCGGGCTACAATGGAATCTCGTCGAGTGCTCGCTGCTCTCTCCATCGCTCGTTCAATATAGAAATTCCACGAGTTGTTGGTCAGACCCTAATTATTAATTACTTATAGCATTCGCGTCAATTATTCGCTTAGGTGGCCGCGCGTGCGTTTCGCGCTGTGGATATCGGGAGAGGAATAGAGGAATACGGTCGGGAGTCCGAAGCGCGGACCGATCGGCAAACATCCTCGAGGAAAGATCGCGAGGACTCGTTCCTCGACCGCAGCGGACAAATTTTCGCGAGGCACCGATAAGCGATAGACCGTCGGTCCGTCCTCCTCTCTATTTTAAGCGGAAATCGCGCTTTCTCTTTTCGCTCCTTCTTTTTTACCAGAATCGGGGAGCGGCGTTTGACTTAATTGCCGTACCCTCGGACTCGCGAATACGAACGAATGGACAACTTTGCTACATGGTTGGACGTACGTTAGAAAAATAGCGAACGCTTTCGTTCGTTAACTTTTTCGTTGGGCTTCGTTCGCTTCCCCGTCACGAGTATCTAATAAAACTTAATGCCCTCGTAATGCCCGATGTTCATTGTTTTTTGTACAGTAATATACTTAAATTCGTACGCGCGTTATATTATTATTGTAATTAAAAAATATTACATATAATATAATATTAATAATCCGAGTCGCTGGCAAATGATAAATAATTCGCGCAAATATCGATTCCAACTTTCATTTTACGGACTATAAAAGTATAGTTATTTCATAAAACCTACAGATACTCTTACAGTTAAATGATATAAATTATCATTACCTAATTAATGTAATAAAATACTTAATAACTATGTAACGATTAAGAAAAATGAGCGAAGTTTGTATTAAAATTATTAATATCTATTTTATTATTATTAATGTTGTTGTTGTTGCTGCTGTTATTTTTATTTTCATTATTATTTTCATTATTATTTTCATAGTTATTATTATTATTATTATTATCATTATTATTATTATTATTATTATTATTATCGTTATTATCATCATCATCATTATTACTAGTCATTAATATTAATATTTTTATTTCCAACGAGCGAAACTTCTAAATATATTGTGTGTGTGTATTTACGACATAGATTATTTATGATAAATGTTCCGTATAGAGGGGATTTTTTAAGGAATCGATAAAGAGAAAATATTACGAGAGTCAATTTCGCATCTATTTTTAAAATGTGAGAAATAAGCTTTCATCTACAATTCTTAACGAGAATGACTAACCGAAAGGGACAATTTATTTCAGCGAACATTTTACAATACACAATAAAATTATGATGTTCAATAAGATACGAAAAAGAAGAAAAGGAGGAGAGAAGCAAGAGGAAAGAAAAAGAGGAGGAAGAATTAAGTTTTACCGACGCACGTCCCCTTAAATTTCGTCCACGCACATATGTATTTTTACGAGAATGCTTAAGTGCGCGGAAAACAATAGACAGAGTCATGGCGAACGGGTAGAGCGGGGAAGGGGAGGCGGCGAGGAAAGGAGGAAGGAGAAAGAGCGCGCGCGGAAAAGGTGGAATTCGCGAGAGAGCGATCGAAACGAGGCGCGCGCTCGCTCCTATGGCTCTTCGAGAGAGAGAGCCAGAGAAAGGAAGAGAGAGAAGGAGAGGGAGAGGGAGAGAGGGAGAGGGAGAGGGAGAGGGAGCGGGAGAGAGAGAAGGAGCACGCGCGAGAGAAAGAGAGAAAGAAAGAACGGCGTACGGCGACTGGTAACGACGTGGGCGGGCGGTACGGGGAGGACGTGAGGTTAGAATAAATAAAGCGATAAAATATAATATTACATCGCATTGCGACTGGCTGCCTGCGCCGTATATTCCAGGGTGCATTGGCCTCACAAATACTCGGCCTTCAGACGACGCACTCAAACACACAAACATACGCGCTCGCGCTCATACACACGTACACACGTACACACGCACCCATACGCTTTAAGCGACTCGACGCTAAATAACTCGCGCTCGCTACTCATCATATACATTTGCTCTCCACCTTTTATTTTCTCAAGTCTTTCTTCTTTTGTAATAAAAGAAAAAAAAAAAGTCCATATGTGTGTGCGCGCGCGTAACTGTGTACATATTAATATATAGACGTACACAAGTTTATATGTACATTTGCGCTTGCGTCCGTGTGCAAATGTGTACAAGCGTATTTATACGCGTATGCATACGTATGCATATGTACGTATGCATAAACATGGAGATACATGTAGATACATGTAGATACATGTATACGTATATGCAGAGACGCGGTTCGCCTGTGTACGTAAAATATAAGAACTCGCATACACACTCGTACGTATATATAAATGCATATATGCATGCGCGCGTAGTTATATATAATGCATGTACACGGACGTAGATAGGTTCGCTCGCTCTTCTTACATATTCGAAAGCGCTTCCGATCCGCATTGTAAATTTTCCGGCTCATACGGATATATAAAATCGAGGATTACTACGGGCTCGATCCGTCGACTAAACTTTTGTCAATGATTTATCGCGAATTTCGCCTTTATAATTCAGGGGCGTCTGAATTTTGAAATATACGACCGCCACCATTTGAATATATGTCAAATAGGGTAAAAGCGAAGTCTGCCTCGAAAAAGTTTTCTTAGGACGTACCGCGAGTCGCGGTAAATCAAAACGGGTCCGGTCGATGAATTAAAATCTTGCGCGATGTCTTAAGCGCGAGTTTCCCCGGTATCCCCGGTATTCCCCTTATACCCCGTATCCACCGGGTCGCGATACTCCGCGAGGAAACTCGTATTCTTTGGCGCGGACAGACCATTACGGTTTTTACCGTCTACGTTACAAACGCATTTTTAATCTCGGTCTTTCCCGTATGAATAATAAAGCACTTTTTTGACGCGTCGCATTGTGAAAAGCGCGCATTCGGATAGTGACCCATTACGTCGAGCAAAGAGAAACAAAGCGTTAATACGTTATTCTCCGCCGCGGGATAAGAAGCTTTAACGTACGAAAAAACAGTCCAACGACTACTTTGTTACTTGTACTCCCGACTCGCGAGCTCGGAGATTTTCTCGCTCCGTTTAAACGAGAGCGAGGCGCAAACGTCAAAAGCCGTTTCCCTTTCTTATTTCCCTGCACTTGAAAATAAGTAATTGGAAATAGTCCCGCGCATAAATTTCGCTCGGGCGTCGCGCAACGCGTCGGGGACGATTTTACGCGCGTTCGAAGGACGTTTCGCGCTGGGAACGAGGCTAAGAACTTTCGCTCTCGGTGGGTTCGCTCTCGAGAAACGAGGCGAACGGGGTGAAAAATCACCGATGCGCGCGAAAGCGAGTCTGTGGCGAACGGGGGTACGGGGGTACGGGGGTGAAAGGAGGGAGGACCGAGGAAGAAAGCCGAGAAGTCGGCCGCGCGGATCATTCGCTCCATCGGATTCTTATCTTGGAAACTTTATTTTTTATCCGCTCGCTTCCGTTATCTCGTTCGCGCGAGTATTCCATTCTGTTTCCTCGTCGCGGTGCGCGGAGCCTCCGAGGTTTCGTACCCGTCTTCCATTCGCTCGTTCATCATCGCTCTCGTCCATTCTTTTTCGAGCCGGTCGAGCTCTCCGGTTATACCTCGGTTGATTAATGCAATCGTTACGCCGGCAAGGCTCACCATCGCTCTCTCGGATCGCGTCTCCTCGTCTCGAAGGACCGCGCGGATTTCTCCGAAATCGAGGGTGCGCGTAGATTCCGAACGCCTCGGGGAAAGTCGCGGTCGGTTTTCCCGGCGCCGGAGATTTTAGGCGCGAAGCTGCTCTAAGGAACGCTGCTCCTCGGATGCGGCGGCAGGGGGTTGAGGAGATTGAGATGGAGAGGGGTGGAGAGGGGGGGAGCTCGAGGGAGCGCCGGCTAGAAAAGAGCCGAGCAGGTTGACCGAGGGAGCGAGGAGAACGGTAAAATAATAAAATAAAATAAATAGAGAAGAGCGGTTGGGCGATCGGAACGGAGCTCGGCGCGATGCGATAGCGCACGAAGGGGTCCCGCACATAATGATATACAAATAAAATATCCCGTGCTCGTTGGTGGTACATGGGAGAGAGAACGAGAGAGCGAGAGAGAAAGACGGAGGGACACTTATTTGCGTGAGTTTGCTCATCTGCCGCAACCCGCGCGGTTCATTCGTACGCGCTCCAACCGCCGTAACAACAATAAGCAAGATAATACTAATAATAACAATAAGGAAATTATGGCGGAGGGACGAGGTTCGCGAGAGAGCGCGAGAGAGCGCGCGAGAGAGAGAGAGGACGATAACGAAAGTGTAGTTATGTATAAAGAGAGTATCGAGCGACGCGTATTTTCCATCCGTCAGCACGTCGTCTCGAATGCCGCTGTACTTAAATATTAATATACACATGCATAAGAGTAAGAGTAAGCGAGTAAAGAATGTGTGGTGTATGCGCTAGCAAAGACCAAAGTGGTAAAGCTCGGCTCGCTCGTTGTCGAGGGGCTGTTGGTTCGTTGGTTCGTTCGTTCGTTCGTTCGTTCGTCGTTCGTTCGTTCGTTCGTTCGTTCGTTCGCTCGTTCGTTCGTTCGTTCGGGGCCAGCTGTACGCCCGAGACTCGACTTTGGATAATATATAAATGGCTATAGGCCATAAATTTCAATAAAATAACACGAGTGTATGGGTGGCGCGGGCGGGCGCCGCGCCGTGGCGGGAGCGAGATGAAGCTAAAAGGCGGCGGCGGCGGCGGCGGTGGCGGCGGCGGTGGAGGCGACGGCGAGGGAGAGTACGAGAGAGAAGGAGCGAGAGCGAAGCTGTGGAAGGTCGGGGGGAACTGAACCGAGCCGAGCCGAGCCGAGCAGTGCCGGAGAGTCGCTTCGACACGATTCATATACGTTCATTACGAATGCATGCGAGCACGTTAGATTGTACGTTAGTGCCTTGTAATAAAATATTGTAATGCTGGCCTACTTCTGCAGGCGCAATGTGCACTCGGCATAATATTCCCCGAGGCATTCTTATGCTCTCTCTCTCTCTCTCTCTCGCTCTCTCGGGCCCCCTCCTTCCGCGGGACGGTCTCTCCTTTATTTATTCTGCGGTCCGTGCACAATAGCCTCACCATGGCTAACGAAAGCGAACGAGGCCCCGTGAGCCCCGCGGACGGACACGCCAACGACCCCCTGCGATTATGCCCGAGACCATCGGTGATTATTCCGAGTCCGCTTCTGCCGATTCACCGGCAGCGTCTTAGAAGAGTTCGCAGGGTCGCCTCCTTCCATTCCCCGTCCGGATGCTAGAGTCTCGTCGATCTCGAGCTCCGCGTCTTCGACCTTTTTCTCTTTTTTTTTTTCTCGAATTGGTGGCCCGTGCGAATCTCGGGCCTCTCTTTTACCCTGCCTCTCGGTCGAATTTGAATTTTTAGGAACGGGGTTACCGAGGAATCGTCCTTTTCGCAAACTAACTCGCCAAGGTCGATATTTTTCTGCTCCTCGTCGTCGCGGTCGTCGTCTCCGTCGTCGTCGTCGTCGTCATCGTCGTCGCTCTCGTTCATCGTTCGTACGAACGATGAAGACGCGTTCGAGCCCGACGATCTCGAACGACGCGAACGATTTCGTAATTAAGTAAACTTTACGCGACTTTATGAAAACTTAACTTTGAAAGAAAGCCATGAAACCCTGAAATATTACCGACTATTTTATTCGAAATTAACTTGTGAATTAGATTGCTCAAGTGTGAATATAAATAGCTGATTTAACTTCTTTAAATATACGAGTATTTTACAAATATCGTTTCCTTTTATCATAAATAATCGTGCAGTGCTTTGGAAATAAAAGAATATCCATAAAAACTAATTAATTCAATTTCGTATAAGATTTATTTAATAATTTTATATATTGCACTGTCACCTCATCCGTTCGTTTAATTATATATTAAAATATTGAAAAAATTCCGTTCGTTAAAATATAATTCTATACCAAATATTTATAATGTAAATTATTAAAAATATTATTTAAGTAACTGATTAAAGTTTAATAACGCTAAAAATTCTGCGATAAAACTTATTTATGTATAATTCGAATAGATTCATAATTTATTTTACGATACATACGAAAACTATATTTAACGCGTATAATTATTACATTCGATCTTGTATATTTTTGTCAATGCATTGGAAATCGAATTCGCAAATTTCTCTCAACTGTATAATTTGTTTTTAATAATGCGTCGTGCGCGTATTCACGGCGTCATAGTTTCAATTTATCGCGAAGGAAAGAACCGAATTTTTTTAATACTCGGATGTGTATCCATCGAATAAATTTACGCGTTGTTACTTTTCGATGGTTCGATCTTCGTAATAACGATACTCCCGATAATGCCATTGAAAAAGACGTTACGATCCGATTTTCAACGCCGAGGATCTTGAAATAAAATCTCTTTTGTAACGTTTCCGAAATAAATCAAATTTATCGGCAAACATGGAATTTAAAATTAGAGTTTGAATGGTATTTATGCGTGTGTTTGGCACGACATGAAAATTGAGCTCATCATAAATTTGTATTGTGTAGGACGAGTACTCGTACGTCGGTAGTTACGACGAGATTACTTCATTTGCGGCGCATGGAAAATCTTATAACATCGTTTTTTAATTACTTAAGTCGGGACGAAAAAAATATTGAAATATCGAAATATTAATTTAAAAAAATCAAGCTTGAAATATTTTGCGATAAATCAAAACGCCAAACTAAATTAAAACTCGTTATTCGTTTATCGAATTGTTGTTACATTCGCGAAGCATACGCGTACGCTCGGAAACAGATGAGAATCTCATTCATGCCAGGGTTTTATTGGAACGTACAGATGGCGTCGTGGGCGGTTGGACTAAAACTTAGAAAGTATTAATTCGAATTCGATGGTTACGTCGATTTACGGAGCGGAGTGTGCCTTTGTTCGCTAGACTGACCAATTCGTATAAATCTATTGCTTTCTCTTTTCGCTCGCGATCTCCTATAATTGCACTACGGCATACGCATTATCATAATGCTATTAATCTCCCGGGAAACTTTATTGACAAAATGGAACTTTGCTCGTGTCTTCTTGGTAAGTTTCCGAGTCTAGCTCTCGGAGAATATTTTAACCGGATACAAAGGCTAACCTCTTATCTCCCTTCGGTCGATTCTAATTCTTAGTTTTGAATTAGCAAATTAAGGAAGGTGCAATAAAAAGCCGAAGAGCGAGATCGTCATCATCATCAGTTTACGTCTCTTCCTTTGTTCGCTATCGGCCGACCTGGGCAGCCCCGTTCGTCAAAAAAAAAAAAAAATAATAAAAAAAAAATAAAAATAAATAAACCTGAAAGTCTTCTCCAATCCTTTCCTTTTTCGAGCTCGTTATACCTTGTCCTATTAGCTCCATCGTACGCTCGACCATCTTACACTTGGTAGCCATTTTATTAGCTTATCGCTGAAGATTGCATCATGATGTATCTAAGACATCGTTAAAATCTTGGAAAGATGTGATATTTTTTTTGCTAAATAGTTTGGTATTACAAATTGAACGTATCTTAACCAACACCTCGTTTGTTGTATAATCTTGATAATTAATCTGAGATAACCAGAGATAAGGACTGGTTTTGGAAATACTTTCAATGTGTTTCCTACCGAAATAAAATTTATCTCAGTCATTTTTCTTGCATACCCCGCGAGCTTAGCTTTATCGTAATTATTCGTAATGCAGAAACGTATAACTCTTGTAACTTTTATTAAGTTGTTCATGCTCGAAACATTAGCAGCGAATCTTCGTTATCGGGTAAACGCTTGTTGTTTTAATCCAATCTCTCTTTGGTTCGTGATCAATTTTCGCTGCAATGTCCGATTAAACGTATTCTCCAACCGAATTTCGAAAACGAAACGTCGAGTCTTCGTTCTTGATTTGTTAATTTTTACCGTGTCCAGAAAAAAGTAAACTTTTCGATTGCACATGTATCAAAATTCGTGAGAAAATTCTCTTTGAGTTGAAACCATTGACAATGCCTAATTTAAATTTTTAGATTTCTTTTTCATTAATGGGTAGGTAAATAAATGATTCGAGCGATTGTTTCAACACACACTTTTAGATAAGAATACAAAAATAATTCAATTAACCTTTTTAAATCACGAGGAATTTTGATAATTCTTATTTAATTTTCATCGTTTCCTAAGCTTTTGGTTTGTTTCAATGAACGTTAAATAAAAAACTGAAAAACTAGAATATCATCCTTTCAATACGAATATTATATTTTGTATCAAAGTGTATTAAAAAAAAATAAAGAGGAAGTAGGTAAGAGTACAAGATACGATCAAACAATATTATCTATGGTTATTCTTCAAAATGAAACAAATGGAATTTAAATTTTTTGTCCAATATTAGAATTTTGATAAAAAGTAAATTTAAATTTAAATGAAAACTTACGAGAGTACTGATCTTGAATTATATTTAATTATTTAATCGGGCGATCAAACAAATTAAAAATTTTAGTTTTTAATGGGTAAAAATATTATATAGATTACTTACACAAATCATTAATTAGATAAAAACCGTTGAATAAAAGTTTAGTTAAATTACAATGTATTTTCAAGTTTTTCATTACTTCAGATTTATGAAAATTAATAATAAATTTATTGTTTTTTTTTTAAAGGCATGTAAAATTTTTAGAAAAATAAAAAATCGTATTTTATTCATACATTTTATAAAATGTAATAAATTTTTTGCGTTAAATCCTCGTCAAAGCGATTCACGCACGTCAAAAAATATTCTGAAATTTAAAAAATTTAACAAATTGAACTTATAATTTCCAAGCGATTCGATAATTTTTGGTAGGATATTTCGTCTATTTTCAATGTAATAATATCCGCTTGATTTATTCGATAAATACACGAACTCTTTAACTATATAAAATTGAGATAGTTACTTTGACCTCGAGTCTCTCTAAGCATTTTTCCACCTGAGAAACAGTAAATTCACGTCGAACTTGACACCTATTGTAGATGCAGTAACGGAGTTTTGCTTAGCTTTTCGTTTATGATCCAAGAGATAGTTATTTATGATATACATAACTGCACAATTTATGCGAATTTTTAAAAATTATTCAGATTCATTTTAATACCTAACAGCGTGTCTTATCACGATATTACTTTAGAAACATTAGTTGCTATAAAATCAAAATAGCATATCATTGTTGATCAACGTGTACAATACAATCTTAAAGAGTTTTAAAATAATGTAATTATTACATATTTATATAATACTTATACAACATATAAAAGCTCAAGGCTTTTAAAATTTTTTATATTTCTGTAAAAAATTATAAAAGTAACTGCTTTAATTTTGATAATTTTATGCAAATATTACTAGAGTTTTATGATTTATGTACATAACGATTAAAATAAATATAATTTTAAAAACTTGGACTGATTATATATTAGGAATGAAATATTACGTTACATATTTTTTGAGTTAGGGAGATCGATTTCTACCAGGAAAAACATTCTACCTTATCGTTGATTACTTTTATAATGACCTCAAATTCTATAATGCCTACGTTAATTAGATTTATACTTTTTGTTTTGAAGGAAAAATACTGTTGTTTTAGAATATCTATATAGTAAAGAATTAACATGAGTCATAACTGTATTGAAATGTTTTTTCAGCTCTTCGATTCTTTTCCCAATATTGTTAAAAACACGCGTGTTTTAAGCGCAAGATAAATAACACCGAGCGTTTATATTTTTTATAACGGATGCTTTAAACGTAATAAAGAGCGAAAAGCCCACGCTCGATTTTACTTTGATTTCTCTTAAATTGCTTTAATTACAGGCGATATTTTAAAAATAATTAATAAAATATATTAGATCAATAAGCGTGAGTTATTTCTTACCAATTACGAAAATTATGCAAAAGAGAAACGTAGATATAAAGTACGTTAAATTATTAAAGTTTGAATTTAATTTTCCAGAGTTTATCTCCTTCCATTAAAAATATAATTTTAAGATTTTTCTCATATAAGATAACTTTTGATCAAGGAAAATGAGATCACTGAATTTTTCAAGTCTACATAAATTATTTGGATTAATAATTCTGTCTGTATGATAATTTAATATATTAATATGTAAAATCGCTTTGAATAAATGTAATAATTTAAATAAATATGAGATTAATTCAGAAATGACAAAGTTCTATCAAATTCCATTACAGCGTGACGAAAAAGTATGGTCCAATCTAAAGTTCCAAGTGGCCTTCCCACTTTTGAATTTCCAATACTTATTCAAATGTGAGGCTTCATGTTTTAAAAATTTTATAAACTTTCTTAGTAATTTTACTTTGAAAGAACCCAGGTTATCGAGTCTACATAATATTTTTGGCCGAGCTCGTTTCTCCCGTCGCTGGTACATAGAAAGTGCTCGGGAATAGCGATCGCCTCGTAAATAATTAGACACGTCGATCGCTCCGTCCTTATCTCAAGATCGGCGTTTCACCGTTTGCGCGCGACCCTAACTTTAAAGGATTCGAAAATTCGTTTTTCCTTCAATTTTACAATGCCTAAATATGAAAAGTTGGAACCGATTGAGAGAGGGGGAGAGAGAGAGACGGAGGGAGAGAGGGAGAGAGAGGAGCGAAGACTCGGAGAGAAAATTTCTTTTCAAAGGATTCTCTTCGTGGCAGGCAACAATGAAGATTAAAAGCTCTTATAACGGTCTCAACAAAGACCGGGAGTGAGGAGGCGGTTTATAAATAAGATTTTATTCGAAGGCAAGCATTTAAAGGGGGAAAATCGAGCCGGCTACCGGATAGAATAATAACAATGGTTGTAATACGCGTTCGTTCGCTGGTTCGTTCTTTCTCTCTCTCTCTCCATCTCTCTCTTCATCTCTCTCCCTCTCTCTCCCTCTTCCCAGTCCCCCTCCCCGCAACCGCTCTTTCTCTCTTTCTCTCCCTCTCTCTATCTATCTCGTCTTTATGGTAAGTTTATAGTTTACGCTGTAAATTATTATTACCATATATCATATGTGAAGAATAAGATTTATTAAAGCCCTATAGATTACCACTCGTAGCTGGCAATATATTACAGGTTGTGTAGAGCAGCCGCGCGCGCGTGCATGCAAAAGCGCACGTGAGTGTATTTTCGATTCTCTCTTTCTCTCTCCGGGATCTCCCCTCTACCCCACCCAGGCAGTAAGAGAGCGTGCAATCGCGGATAAATCGAGTGCTCCCATTCACATCGGCATGCTCACGCTCCGCGCACTTTTGTTAACGATAGCGAGAGCGGGACGCGGTGGGTGGGGGAGGTGAGGAGGAGGCGAGGGGGAGGGCGAGGAGGAGGGCGAGGAGGAGGGGATAGGAGAAAGAGACGTACGCGATATCCGCGGTTTTAAGCAGCGACCCCCCTGAATCTACCGTGAATTATTCGTTATTGATTGCTGCGGATGGATTCTAGATTCATCCTTGAATCTTATTAGTCGCAATTGTCTAGATGCGCGGGATTAAGCACACCCGAGTCTCCTCCTCCCACCGTAGCCGCTCCTACGTCGCTGTAAATTCGCTTCTCCTCGTCCAGATTATCAACAATAATAAGGTTTATTTGTTTAGTTTCGGTGCGTTGCGGCCGTTGTTTTATCCCGAGAGCGCTCAAACCGCTCGAATTTGCACAAGAATTTATCGCTTTACGATTACGAAGCCGCCGCAAATTTCGCGTCCCATCGTCCGCTACAGCTGCGCAAGGATAATCATTTACGCGTTATTCAACGATCTCCGCTGTTCGGCTCGATCCGGTCACGTATTCGGCGCTCGAACTCGTTACCACGAATCAAAATCGTCGAAACCCGAAACGTGCGCGTTTTCACCGGCGCTTCTCCGAGGTGAGGAATCGTCCCGGACGTGAACGTAACGGACGCGAAAGTGAACCGACTCGACGACGGGATGACGACGGGATGCCGACGGGATGCCGACGGGATGCCGACGAGATGCCGACGAGAAGTTGCCCTCGTTGCGTTCTCAAAGCAAATAAGCGCGCGGGTGCGAGTCGAGTCGAGTCTCTCGCGCGCAATTTAAGCAACGAACGCCCGGTCGCAGGGAAACATCAAAAACACGCGAGTACAAAGCTTGCGAGCCGTCGCTAAGGAGGGAACGAAAGGGAGGAAGCGTCGCGGAGAGGGAGAGAGCGAGGGAAGAAAATGTAATCTTGGCACACGGAGAAACGAAAGAGAAAAGGCTACGGTGTGCGAAGCCGGTCCGAGCGAGGGAAAGAGACGGAGCAAGTGAACCCCTACGTACATTAAAATATTATTCTCGGATGAAATACCGGGTGGGGCCCGTGAGCGAGGCATAGGTATATTTTTAGACCTTGTATAAATACACGAATCATAATGAACGGGATGGCTGAGTGTGCCTCCGCCACTAGCCCGCGAGTCTTTGTGTTTCCGTTTCGAGTATAAAGTAGAACGCGAACGCTTACGTCCGTGTGCCTGCATACGTGTCTACATACGTGTCTACATACGTGTCTACATACGTGTGTCTACCTACCCATACATCTCCGCACTCGCGTGCACGCCGACTCTCGGCTCTACGTCTCTTTGCGCGATTTTCTCATCCTCGAGACGTCCGCTCTTTATCGACGCTTTTCCACGCTCGAGGCTCGGTTCGCTCGCCCGAGCAGAGTTCCGGTGTCGAAAACCGTCTCCTCGTTGCCATTGACCCTGTATCGCCGCGATTTGCTCGAATTTTCAAATTCCCGGCTTCGTGCGAGTTCCTCCTTTCCCCGAAACTTCCCCCCCCCCTCACACCCGCACCGACCATCGATTCCGCGATACTTTGTAAATCTCGG
Source organism: Dolichoris vasculosae (assembly GCA_018907195.1). Lineage (NCBI taxonomy): Eukaryota > Metazoa > Arthropoda > Insecta > Hymenoptera > Agaonidae > Dolichoris > Dolichoris vasculosae. Next base: position 25,189,658 of record JACCHY010000002.1, read on the forward strand.
TTTAATTTATTCGCGACTCTAGGCTTCTGGCTTTGTTTAAATAAAGAGTCTTCCCTTAATTATTGAGCAGCGATTAATTATTCACCGAGCAAGCTATTTACTACATCGAATAACTTTTCTATCCAGCTAATATTTTACTTTACAATCCTTTAAATATTAATCGATCGACGTTAAAATAGAAGAGCTTATCTAGAGGCTCTATTTTTAAACGGTCGGTTTGTTTCTACTAGAGCTCCGATGTTTATAATACGCACATTATGTAGGGCTTGAAAAATCTTGAAGAAACTCTGGCCATAAGAAAAATAAAGCGACTGTGTTAATAAACATAAGTATATTTGTGGAAGTATTTATACATGTATATATGCATAATATACTAATATTAAACGACGTACAGGGCAAAGACGTATCGATGTATGCTTTTAATATAAATAAAGCAAAGGCTTTCTTTCAAGCTTACATAAAGTTAGGTGCATCGAGCAGGTGTATACTGCTTTCGTCTTGTTTAACTTGGACAATGTATTCTATAAATGTACCTTTAAAAGATTTATACCCGACCTCGAAGAGCCTATGACAACTATAATTTTAAATAGTAACTGTTTCCTTTCCTCGAGAAAGTCCGAAGAACGCGGCCGTATACAACCACACGAATTCGATTGCATAATGAATGAGCCCCGAACAAAAGCACAGCCAACCAATACACCGATACCGATGTTACACACGCGCGCTTCCGACTGTACACACGCATTGTCCATACGTACACGTACGTACGTACACACTCATGTGTATAAGAAAAATGGCTAATATTTAAATCTAACGCTTATTATGAATAGTCTAAAAAATTATGTTAAACGTGATGCAATAGCTTTTAAAGTATTACTTTTAAATTCACGTTGAAATATCGCTTAGACCGTTAAAATTGTATCGTTGATGAAAAATTTTTCTAAATTTCACGACTTTTTCGTTTCTTAATTCCAAGCGAAAATTTCATGTTTTCTTCTATTCATCGAGTATTAACCAGTTTATAACCTTTTTTAAAAGTTAGAGAAACGTATTTTAGAATTTTTTACGAATAACAAATAAATTTATATTTTCTCTAATAGATATAAATTATCTAAATATTTTATTTGTATTGTAAAATTTTTTAAAATATTTTTCGTCGTTGAATTATGTTAAATATAGCTTTAAATTTATTTATGGATACTCAAGAAATTTAAAACGAATATTATTACCAATATTTTAGTAAAATAATTACTTTAAATATTTTTATAAGTTAAGTAGATATTACATATCTCAAAAAATATAATGTGTATAAAACTGAAATTTAAAAATATTATTTGATAAATGTATTTTGTTCATCCATCCAAGCATTCAATTTTAATCACTTTTTGGATACTATACTTGTTTTGTATCCGCTTATTGATATAAAATTGATATAAACAGTCCAGTAGAATTTTTTTGTTCCATTCATCGAGTTTTTAATATTGCTAGTTTTCAATAAAAAAAATTCATTGTATAATTTCACAACCAGTAGAAAGATTGAAATAAAAATTGATAGAAACTTTTAAATTTAGAACTGTAGAAATGATTTAATGCCACATTTTTCACCTAAATGCCTTTTTTTTCTTCTAGTATTTTAAACAACAAAATATAATTAATCAGTTGAAAATTTGATGAATATTTTGATTAAATTCGAATATATAAAAAATAAATCATTTCTTCGCATCGATAAATTTTATACGTTCATTTAATTGATTTTATGTTTTCACTTTCGTTTTGGTATCTGACCATTTTCTAGTCTCGAACTTTTGGGTTAACGTTTTAAATTCTCTTTTTTGTTTTCTCGGAGTAGATACATTTTCAGTTTATTTTTATACTCGTTATTTAATTTCGCTCGAAAAATTAAAATGAATATAAGATTATTTTATTATATGATTGCGTAATGTATTTGTTATTATTCTTAAGTTTTTTTAACGTACTTTTTTAAAAAATGTTTTCTTCGTTTTTTATCCTTCATATTTTATTGAAAAACATTTTTGCAAACATGTAAAAATATAAGTATCATTATCATATCTGAGCAGCTAAAACAGATTTTCATACGTAGCAGTTTTCTGAATTTCTTCTTTAGCTTTAGTTGTCTTATTTATTAAATCATAGAGATATTAATATTTATATTTTTACTAAAAGCCTCACTAATAATTTTTATGTTGACATTTATATATAATTCTAACCTTTCAATGACTATATACTTAGCTTTTTCTTCACTATACGCTAACCCTATTACTTTCCTTACTCTTGATGTTAGTTCTACATTTTTAATCAAGATTTCTTTACTACCTTTTACAGAATCTAGATCATATTCGTACACTAGCACTGAGTTATACCATTTAGAGAAACCTCTTCTTTTCCTCATATGAACTTGATAATAGTTTTCAAATCTAAATTAAATAAAGAGGGTGACAGCGTGTGGCCTTGTTTTAACTCAATATTAATCTCGAATGGATATGATAAATTTTTTCTTGTTCTTACTATGACGTGATTTTTTTTATACTATCTTATATTAATTTAAATAACTCTTTAAACACTCCTAAATGAATTCAGTATAATTTTTTGTTCGTGATTGAATTTATTTATTTCTCAAGTTTAAAAATAATTAGTTTATTTCTTTGTAGTATAATCATTTTTTCTAATTCCTATGCAACTATAAATATTTAATAGTCTGTCATATTATTGTACTGGAATACTTAATAATAATCTTTAATTATATGCAATATAGAGGCTGATTCTTACCATTCAAACGTTAAAAGAATTTGTATTAGGTTTGGAGTTGTAAAATGACTCTATAAATATTGCAACCTGTTTATCTTCTTTTTAAAGATTAAGATTATAATTTATTCTTTATTTATTGACTATAAACTTTTATTATACACGGTAAAGACAAGTTTATGAATTTTAGAAACTGATAATCTTTTTCTTTTTGATAAATTCAGCTGTTAGTTCGTTAACATATAAAACCTTGTAGATACATATTTTTTTATAATTAATAAGATCAGCAAGAATTTTTACAATATCAACTTTCCTTATAGCGAATTCGAGTATGTGAATTTAATCGTAATTTATTTTAGTCTGATATTCATGAATATTTATTAGTTTAATAAAATAGTTCCTCTATCTAATAAGTAAATCATTTGTATTTGCTACAAAGTTACTGTTGTCGAGCCGTAATAGATACGATCTACGTACGAAATCTTTCTTGATCTATTTTACGTGTATATATGTTTCGCAGGTGTTGTTTCTTATTGTTATTTTATACGTGTGATGTTTTACGTTTTTCCATTCTCGTTTCTAGACTCTAAAAACTCGAGACTTTTATCTTTTCTAACCCTATTTTTTCTAATAATATCATTTGATCTCTACTAATTATAATTATTATTTTAACTTAACTCTTCGCTCCATTTCCTTCATTTCTAATAAATATTAACTTTTACTTTTTTACTTTGACATTTGTAGTTTATTTTATCAATCGATTAACATATGCGGCATAAAATTTCGTTCCGATAAATCAACCGAATGAAGAATTGATTTTCTTTATAAAATATGTTTGAAATTACTTATTAATATATATATATATATACATTTAAAATATAAAATCAACGTGTTTTATTATATTTATAAGGAAAATGAAAATTTTATGTTGAAAATAGCATTTTCAGCAATTTTATGACTAGTTAAAAAAATATTTTGAGTCAGAATTGATTTTCTTTTTAAAATATGTTTGTAATTACTTATTAAAAAAAAATATATACATATATACAGTATATAAATACATTTAAAATTTAAAATCAACGTATTTTATTATATTTATAAGGGAAATGGAAATTTTATGCTGAAAATAGCATTTTCAGCGATTTTATGACTAGTTAAAAAAATATTTTGAGACAGAATTGAGGATCAAATTACCAAAGCTTAACGAAAATGTTTGCTACTATTATTGTAATTTTTTATTTTAAGTCGACAGTGCATATTATTTTTCCTTTTTATTTAAAAATGTAATTATTAGATTCATTGTTCTTTAAGTATTTAAATTTATTGGTCTCGAAAATTATATAATTAAAAGTATATTAGGACTGAATTAGATATGATTTTAGAAAAATAATGAAATTAAAAGGAATAAGGTTCTTTAATTTTAATTTTAATGCAGTATATTTCAATTTATATACATATACATACATATATATACATATATATATGTATGGTTTATGACTAAAATTTATATTTAAACTAGTACTTTCAGATCATGTAGGTCAAATTTTTATTAAGGTTAAATGGTTTGTTAATGTAATCTCAATTGATAGAATATTATATTTTAAAAATATAAAATTAAATTTATCGATATAAATTATAAGTATCGTTATAAGAATTCTGTTTCTACATTTTGGTTCTATGGCTAAAATTACAAAGAAATAATTAATATAATTTTATAATAATTATAGATTTATACCATTAAAAATAATTAAAAATTTCTAACGATAATATTATCTTAAGTATAAAATGAAATTTATTAATTATATCCGTTAAATACAAAATGCATATAATTTTATTTATAAAATTTAATTAACTTAATATATTATCTAATTTTAGGTCATATGTGTTAAATTTAGCAATAATTCTATGTGTACTACTTTAACTGTGTCATCTTTTTTAAAATATTTTATTGTAAAGTATATTCGGTTAAAATTTAAAAGTATAAAAATATAAAAGCGAATATAAATAAATATGAATTTAAAAATGAATATACATGTAAGTATATGTAAGTAGATATTCTGGCATTTCAAAGTACTTAACAAATTACAATGAAGTATTCTGAAAATAACTTTGTAATTTTTGCGAAAACTTATTAAAAAATAAAACGGTAATAAACAAGAACTCTTGCCAGAATTTATTAAACACATTAATATACATATTAAAATTAGTTATTTAGGACGCTATAAAAATAAAAATAAAAATAATTTGTGTCGTTGTATACCGGGCGACATTATTTGTAGCTTATTTATTAAAACCTGCCTTTTTAATATAACACCTTTTGGATTCTTAAACGTGTATTATAGGAAATATCTTGTAACTTTTACATATTCGAGACGTATAATATAGTAATATCGACCGAATTAAAAAACTGGCATCAAAGTTTTTAAAGTTACTCTTATTAATTTTTTCAATACAGCAAATACTCTGTAAAATATTTGTGATTTTTTAAATGGTCATTAAAGTTTGCGTTTTCTTGTTACTTCAGCTAAAAATAATGTCTTTTAATATACCGTCTGACAATTTCAGGATAAAATTTTGCCTGCAGTTCACGAAGTAAAAGTAAAACGAATATCTTTTGTTGAATATTAAAAAAGTTATGATTAAAAAATATACAGACGCGTTTCTTAATTTAAATGAATTGAAACATTAAATTTTACTGCATTTTAAATAATCTTGGTAATTGATTCAACTCGCTCTACTCTCCATTCCAGTCAGAGGGTAATCTTCGCTTAAAAAATGTTTAAGAATACAGTGTAGCGGTTTTACAATTTTATCGTAAATCGACATAGAATCTATCGAACAGCCGTCGACGACGATAAATAATTAAATGCAGGATACGAACGCAGTTAGCTCGGAGACGTAAGCTAATCCTCCGTGTTGTAGTCGTAAAGTGGTTTTAATTTTTTACATACGTACTACAACATATTACACAGGGAATGTATAAACGCGCGAAATTCAAATAATGCGCTTACTCGCGCAATTTGTCCGATTCGCTCACGCACGCGTGAGTCTCGCTCTTTTTCTCTCGTGCTTCCTTCTCTCCTCCACATGCACACACGAGTGCGCCATCCTCGGTGCTCGTACGTGCATGCGTGGAGGTATGCTCGGTGTGTTTTAGAGAGTGAGAGCGACGAGCCGAGCGGAGCAGAGCCAACCGAGAGTAGGGGAAAAGGACAGAGCAGAGTTTCCGTATACTAAGTGCCCGGTACTGCAGTCATAATTACAATTAATTATATGTACGTATATGTGACTATGCAATGTCGTACGCCGTTTGAGAATGACGGAGAGAGCGCGAGAGAGAGCGCGAGAGAGAGAGAGACGAGGAGACGAAGCATGCAACATGCAATGTACACTGATAGACATGTATCGAGTCTACCATATATTCTACGTGATTTATTATATATTTAGCAACGGAAGTGTACATATTGTAGCTATATTGATACCTTTATACGTATGCACGTGACACGGCAAACTTGCTACAATAGTATGTCATAGAGCGAGGCCAACGTAATATGTACTCGAGTCCTTTAGCTTGTACTTTTTCGCTCTCCATCTCTATTGCGCGGAGTTGAGGGATCCGAGCCAACTTAAGCGGTACGTGTTATTATTTCATTTGCTCTTATTTAACGGGCAAACTTTATGCTTGTACTTGAAAACGTACAAGAATATTTGCAGTTTATTGAATACTCTTCCAAATCAAGCACTGCATAATTAATATCAACTTACTCTTTCGAGTCTTCTTATCTATACTAAAAATAAAATTTTCAGCTTTAATCGAGCTATCTATTATTTAATTTACTTTGAGAAAAGATAAGTATTTATGTGTTATCTCAACTGATTTTACCCCGTAAATACACAGAGCGTAAATGATTTTATCTTAATTTTTATGCTTACACAATGATAAGGCAATTTACACCACCCATTGTAAGACGTTTAACGATAAATGCATAAATTTATATTTTTTTTTATTTCGTCGTTCCGAAGTTGACTCTGGACTTTTATAATTTAACACTCTCTCGAGCTCTCGAAAAAAATCTTTTCCTACGCGTCCGTCCGATGGATTTTCGAATTTTGTGGCTTTGTGGCTCCGCGACCTCGAAAAAAATGAATAATCGTAATGTTTTCTCTTTTATCGGTATTTTTTTTAATCGTTTCAATTTTTTTCTTTTATTTTTTTCGATTCGCTCAATAATCTTCTCGACGTACTTGGACGGTTGGGCTCTCGCTTCGCGTTCTTGTTAAAAACGAATTTTCTCATAGTCAAAAGTTTTTTTCTCCCTTCCAGTGAGCTGTTTCGAGTAAAGAGTGGAGCTTAAAACTTACGCGGATTAATTTTTTGATGAACGAGACTGATTGACTGGTACTAATCGTTTAAACTCTAATGGACATTAAAGCACCGGCCGTCTAGTGAATTTTTCAATTACTTGCATAACCACGAGGAGTAGACGAGTCGATTATTCTTTCGCTCTTATCTTCTCGTTTGCGCGGAACAAGACGTAGCTGATTGTAGACGAAGAAAAGTCTAAGCGGATTCTACTTCCTTTTGTTTTTTTTCCATCAGCGGGAAAAAGGAATTATTAATTTATTATCGATGAGCGTTTTTTCCGGCAATTATCCGCATTTTATCTCCGATTTTCTAATTTTGCTCGAGCATTTATACGTAACGATCGGTGAAAGAATGTTAAATTTCTTTCGCAAAAATGGTTCAAGATAAAAGTGTGGGAAGAAAATTAATAATTTTATTCAAGCATCTCGACGCGATTTCTACTTTACAATTTCGTTTATAAGATATTCAACTCGCTCGCGAAACGATAGATTTTTAGATTTTTACGAACGATTCAAGGTAAATTAAAAGTAACGTTGGATCTCGACTCGACCAAAAATCTTCCATCAACGAAAAAAATCCAAGGGTGAGTTTGCGTTCCGTTTAAAAAAAAAAGAAATCCCGCTTGTATCATCTCCCATGGAAAAATCCACTTGTCGGGATAAATAAAAGTTAATAGCTTCTATAATATGAAATAATTAATTATATAAGTCGCTGGAGTCGCGAAGTTGGCGCGTGGATCGCGTAGATGTGAAAACTCGTTTGCTTCTTGCACTTGATTTTTTTTTTACAGCTCGGTCCGATGAAGGAATAAAAAGACGCAGGAAAAACGAGGATATTTATTCTTATAAAAGAATGAAAAAAGCAGTTAAGTAAAAAGACTGGAGAGCCGTAAATTTATCGAGCCGAGCGGAGCGAAGAATATATTTTGTATATTATCGATCACATAACGCGTGTGCAATAACTAAATGACGCACGCTCGAGCCGACCTCGAAGACAATAATTGTATATATTTTGAGAGAGAGAGAGAGTGAGAGAGCGAGAGAGAGTGCGCGTGGGGGGAGAGAGGACATATTATTCGAACGCTCGCCATTGAATCCAAGTCAGCATCAGTCGGGGAATTCGCAGTTCTGCGGCATTTCGAACGGCGCGCGCGATTCAATGAAACAAACTACATCCTACCGGCTTGCGAGCTCGAGTTGCACTGGCGAGTCGTCGCCGGTCGCCGCCGGAGAAGCGGCCGAACTCACGCCCGAGATGAGGCAGACAGACACAAACAGACGACGAGGCAGAATATAAAGTAGAAATTATAAAGTGTGGAGTAAATTCGACCCACTTAGCACTACTTAGCGCCTAAGCGGAATACATTATGTTTTGCACAACATTATATCAGGGCTTACGCAACGCTGCCGAGCGTTCCGCAGTTGCGGCACGATAAATAAAAGGAGCGCGTAAACTTTTCTCCCGATCATCTTTCCAGGTGACCGCGATGCTCGCCCTTACTCCCCCTTGCTCCCCCTTGCTCCACCTTACTACACCTTACTACACCTTACTACACCTTACTACACCTCGAATCGCGGAAGCGACTCCCCCTCCGAGGCTCCTTCGAATTCTCCCCGTTTTTGCAAGCTGGATTTTCTCCGGGCATCCCGACACCCGGTATCCTCGACACCTTGTATCCTCGACACCAAGTAGCATGCGCAAAGTGCAGTCAGACGGGAAGGTTGACCGAGTACGCGGTGCTTCGAGCGCCAAATCTGCATATAATATTGATGTAATTTACCATTAGAACGGAGACTGGCCTGGCCTAGGACGTGGGCTCAATTCCGTATGCAACTGCTGAATAGAGCGCTTCAATTAGAGAATCGTAACTTGCCGTGATGGGGTCATCCTGCAGAAATTATTATACGCATGCGCTCCTTGACCGTCTCCGTTAGTTTCTACGTCTGTCTCTCCGGCGAGACGCACCAGACGCACCAGACGCACCAGATGCACCAGCACACTTTTATCGCGGCTAATCCATCGTAAGTAGCAAGGAAACGAGGAGTTCCGTACGAATCTCGTTCCTCCGGTGTCGCACCGATGCACTTTCGATTCGAGCATCCCTTCCCTCTTTCCTCCCACCGGCGCTATCAATTTCTACGAAAGATGTTTTAAATAATTTCCACGCATTTTTTTTTCCTCTCAAGGTTGATCTCTCGACGTTCCACGCATGCAATTGCATTGACATTCAGCGACTGTATCTATTATTTCATAATGACTCGAATGTTTTATTTCAAATCAAATAAAACATGTCATTAAATTTATTTTAATCATACATATGTATACACATGTAACGATCTTTTATACTTTTGCATTTCCAAGGAAAAACAAGCGATTAAACCAGTTGCCTAATCAACGCGCGGCAAAATATTCCTTTTCGATTCGTTATTATTTATTTTATTTATTTATTCATTTATATACGTATATATATAATGTTCGATTATTCATCGCACCGGACGTATAAATAACTATGCTGAAAATACTAATTTGATTCACCTGTGCACTATACAGGCGTACAATTTCTATCGTTATCCGCTCGAGTGGAACCTTTTTTCCCGAAGCAAAAAGCGCATTTTAGGTGAAAACGAGCGTCGGTGTTTACGTTGGTACTTTGACCTTAACCCCTGCGGATCAATGTTAATAGAATCGACGGGAAGATTCGCCTACTTTAGTCGTAGTTGGATGATTTTGAAAGGCGTGCGTTTGATTTTTATATCTTTTGTTGTTTTTTTTTTCTGCGAACAAAAATGTCACGTACGAAGCAAAAATATCTATAAATGTAATATTCATTGCTCGTCGGTATTATCAATTTAATATCGTGACACATTTTTAGCTCGGCAGCTTATTTAGCGCAACGAAATCTGAAAATCATTTTCCTTACGGATCTCTTTACTGCTTTGGAACGAACGATAATCATCCGATCTGGATTGTATAGAGGATAAATTCATTGAACTCTATTCAATGCGCTCGTATTCAAGATTCATTCTTTGACCCTACACACACACATACACACATCTATCTGTCTATATATATATATATGTGTGTGTATGGCAACATTATCTTGCAGAAGACGAAACGTTTTTTTTTTCCTTTAATGACATCATACAACTTCTAGACATTATTGAATGATTATAGTTGTACTCCCGTCTTTTTTAAACTTGTTCAAAACAATACGTATCTTCAAAATTTCATTAAGCATTGCTCTGCAACAATTAATGGTAATTGTTGGTCGTTCAATTTCGTTTATTCAACCGATAATTATCTTGTTATACGACGATAAAAAAAACACGACTTTTATCATTAGTCACTCTTACGTTACGAATACTCGACAGATCTTTTAAAACGCGTTCGAAAACTGTCGATAATTTTGTAGTTTACGATAGTTTTACGTGGTTTTCCAAGTCGTAATTGATAGCGAGAAATGGTTTTTTTTAAGTACAAAACATACGTACGATAATTATCGATACGTTCGCTCGTCTAATTTAGTTTCTCTTTAATCTGTAATTTACAAGAATTATACTTTCGATTTACTTGCTCCTCGGTTCACGGCCTTGCTATTTCTACCAATCGTCGATTCCGCCGGTCTTCGTCCAACGACTGTCCACATCGTTTAAAAAAGTTTATTATGATTTACGATAGTACAGAGTCATAGTATCCAGCTTACTAATACTTGCATTAAAGTTAAATTTACTCTTATTAAAAACTTGACAGCGTTATTGATCGGTACAAGAATTACATGCTTCAAAGATTCAACGTATGCTAAATAAAATTTCTGTATCCGCGAGACGAGCCGATCTCGCGTTCGTTAAATAAATAAACCTCGGGCACATTGCGCTGCAAAGTTTTTGACCAACGAGAGTAAATAAACGGACTCGCGGTATTTATTTAAGCAAAATCATACGTGTAATAGATTCGGGGCTTAGACTCGACGGAATTTAGAAAACGTGCTTTTCCTAAAGGGATCGGTGAATTGTCCGAGGGAGGGAGCGAGAGAAAGCGATAGGCGTGAAAAAAAAAATAAAAATAAAAAAAAAGGGGAGATCCGAGAGAAACGGTGGAAAAGACGTCGAGTACGTCTAAACACGCGTTGACGGATATGTAACGACGATTCGCGCGAGCATTTAATCGCGCTCCGTTAAAATGTTTTAGTTTTAAGTTTAGACGGGAAAAAGCTCCGTGGTGCGGATACAAAGACACAAAGAGAGAGGGAGAGAGGGAGAGAGGAGCGGAGAAGCTCGTGCCGCTCTCGGAACGTATCGCGAGGCATTACGAGGAGAAGAGGCGCGGGCGGCTAAAACAATCGCGTCGACTAGTCGAGCGATTTATATTTAATAGCGCGCATGCGCGTGTTTTAATGACGTATATACGAGCCTCGCATCTTGTCAGAACAAGTATGTGCGTCTCGCTCGCGCACGTTCGTTTGCTCGGGCGCGTTCTAGGGCATATACACGCGTGTTACGATAATAGCGACGACGACGACTACGACTACGACGACTACGACTACGACTACGACTACGACTACAACTACGACGTAGACGACTACGATGACGCGGCGAAGACACGACGATGCTTTAATGGATTTCATTATCGTCTATCCTATCCTCTCTTTTTCCGCTTTCCCACTGTCCATTCTGGTTGCACGGGACAAGCTAGTGAAAGAGTTGCCTCCTTCGTTTCTCTTTATCATTTATGGATTCTTCACGGCAATACCTTTTATCCAAACATCAATTTCTGTCGTTTCATCCATAAATGTTTTTTTTCGCGCTCGCTTGAGAAAATAACAAATAATATTTATAGACTAATTAGATACATCTCGTACGTATATAGTTTCTTTTTTCGTATCCGTTGAGTTTTTTTATTTTTCTTTTACGTAGCGTTTGAAGCAAAAAAAAAAAAACCGATACCTTGAAAAAAAACTTTAATTATTATTACTCGTATTTATTTAAAGCCGAGAATAAATTATTTAATCTATGAATATTATTAAAAAGTTTAGTATTAAGGTTTCGAAGCGATATCCAATTTATTTTCGGTATTCGTTACAAATGTTTTTTAGTTGTCGACGTTTTTCTTTTGTTGCTGATTTAAATAAAACATCACGATAAAAATTAAAGGATTTATCGAACGATTGTACCGTCCGAATAGCGAAGAAGTCGAAGCTTGCTTTACAAAATATTTAGTTTGCCTAATTAAGAGTCCGATCTTCCGCCGATTTAATCAGTAAAATGTAATTAACCGAGTAACTCGGTAACTGATATTTGAAAAAGCGTATTTATAATCGTGTGAAATAGCGGTTAAACCAACAATCAATGGATTTTCATTGATTTAAATTTAGATAAATAACATATTTATCGATGCGTTTCACCAGTATTTGCAGAAGAAAAAAAATTTGAATCTCACAAAACGATGTATGCAATAAGTATGCATGATAATGAAAACTTTGTTGAATCGGCGAAAAAGATATATCTAGCGAAGGCATCGAGTAAGTTATTAAAATAGCGATGACTATAAAATTCTTATGTACCGCACGTGTATAATAATAATAATTTTATAAAGTAATTCTTTATCGATTAGGAAAAACACTTATTAAAATCTCCAAGTAGTCGATGAATTAATTAGATTATCTAATTAATCAATTCTACTGAATAACAACATCGATCGCCATTTTTAATGAAAAATTTTTCATTCGTCGATCGGAGTAAGCTACGCGTGTGATTATTTTTATTATTAACGCTGATATTAAATGATTTTTTTCTATTTTTTTTTCTTCTTTTTCTTCTTCTTCTTCTTCTTCTTTATATAAATTATTTATGTAAAGGAACATTTTGATCTGCCTCGTAACTTTTACGAAGTGTATTGTAAAAAGAATTCTATGACTTCCTGTACAATTTTATTATCAAATAAATTGCTCGATACAAGTAAATGCCAGGTAATTTGCAGCTTGACATTTTTTCTTGTACAGTCAATTTATTTATCGAATAAACCCGTTTACACTCGTAGTTATTTGCTTAGCGCTTACGCCGTTTTATCATAAGCCACGCGGAAAAACAATGAATCGTTTACCTAACGGAAATACCTCTTTCATCTCGACAAGGAAAGCGTAAATTCGAACGTGCAAAACGAAATAAAAACGTCAATATAGGGGAAATGGAAACGTAAACGTACGCGGCAGATAAAGCTAACACCTTAATTATCTTCGAGGCGAATCAAGTCACGTGGAATCATTATCGTAAAAAAGATTAAAGATTCAAATATTATTTCGGATACGAGCTATATTAAATTTAAGATTCCGTTGATCAAGGTCAAGAGAAAAACTAAGCTGAAATTCAACGTTTTATGCGAGTATACGCAATAAAATACGACACCAACAATCGCACATTATTTCTATTAAATTTTAATATTATTTTCCTTAGCGTTAATAATATTTATTTTCCAGTGAATGTAAGGTCATTCGGGTCGTGATGAAGACTTTTTTATATTTAATACAGAAAATGATTCATCGCGCTATTATTCTTTTAAGATATTTCACAAACAAAATATCGTCGTTGCTCGGATGAGCCGAAAGAAAGTACACAAAACGATATTAACTGGATATTTAAATAAATTGTTGTTTTTTTAAAAATAGCGCGCGAACCAACTACGAGATGGTATCATCGGTCATTTATTACAATTCTTACATTCATTTGTCTTCTAAGCTTCGATCGGTATTAAAATTTATATGTGTCAGAGTAATGAAAACGACAAGTTTGTTATCTCGGCATAATTTTTTAATGCAAAAACTTTTATTGTGTTCATTACGCTCCTTCTTACAACGGCATTCATCTCGTTCGAAGCTGGCGCGATATTATTTGCATTACCGCCGCTTAAAAAAAAATCATCCGCCGCAGTATTCGTGGTTCGGCAACAAAAAATAATCGGACAATACGCTCGTAGCTTATTCATGTAAAGCGTGCATTTTGTGCGTTATCGCGAGCTTATAACGAAAAATGAAACGTCGCGAGCCGACCGCGGTTGACTTTGTATCTGTGGCTCCTTGTCTCGCGCACGCCCGCGCACGCACGCACGCACGCAGCACGCACGCACGCACGCGCAGACCGTTGTAACACACAGTACAACGCTCGGAGAGTAGTAAAACGCATTATAATAGTCGTGCGCTCGGCGTTGATAGAACGATAGACATATGCTCGGCTCGCGTCCGATTCTAATTACTATCGTTATCGCATTTGCAACTTTAACCTATTTAATAAGTTGCAATCTCGTAGTCGAAGCTCCAGAGTGCGAAAGCGGACGCGCAGCTGTGGCGCACCGCGACGCGATGCAACGCGATTTCTCTCTAACGCGATGACTTTTATCGCTGTCATTACGGGGCACTGTTTGCGTTACGGACGGCTCTTAAAGTCGAGCCAGGATGCGGGGATAAATAAATATTCCGGGCTTAATTACTCCGACGTGCATCCAGACGCGAATCGTTTCGGAAAAAAGTAAAGCGCGAACGCGAACGTTCGAGTCCCTTCTTTCTCTCTCTCTGTCTCTCTCTCTGTCTCTCTCTCTTTCTTTCCTTCTTTGTTACGCTCGATATACGCGGATACGCTACTGTTGCGCATAACGTAACGTTATATCATCGTTACGATTCGCGGGTTTGCAATTGAATTTCAGTAAATCGAGCTTAAATTTCAGACCTTTTAAAACGTTTTTAAACCGTTCTCGCGGATTCTAAACAAATTTCATTGTTTAGGCTCGTGCGACGCATTGAAAATTCTTTTGATACGTTGCACACTATCGTTATATATTCCGCTGATATCTATAATTTATTTCCATGAATCAGAAAAGCATTTTTATTCCTAGATTACAATTTGTAGATTGTATATTGTAAATTATACATAAATATATTAAATTAATAGGTCAGGATGTAATAAAAAATCGAGTAAATTGCTATTTCCATCGAGTTATATTTAGTAAGTCTTTGCATGAAATATTAATTAATTATTTGAATATTGATTTATTTTAATATTTTTATGCACTATAATAGAAATAAAATATGAATAAGATATTTCTTTCATTTAATAAACTAATAATTTCTTAAGAAAAAAGTAGACAAGATTTATAGATATTGATTTATCCTTTCGGTTAATAATTTATGTAAATATAAAGGAGACACAATTTTCATACGCAATTACAATAATTATTCCTGCAATTATTATACAGAATTTTTTTCTAATAAATATTAATATATATTTTATAATACATAATGTTTTATAAAAACACTTTTCTAAATACGTTTTTTTAAAAAATATAATGAATATTTTAACTTTGTTTATAATAATATTCCAGTTAATGGTCTTATCTCTTTTGAAAAGGATGAATCTTTAAATAAAATGTAAATTCTTCCTAAAAATATGTATTCGCGAGCTTGATAGTATATTAAAAGCATTATTTTTATTGTTGTGAAATTTAACTGTTAGTTACCGTGATAACGGCGTGTATATGAGCGGACTTTAGATGTCTTGAATTTTATAAATATTATAAAAGGGTGCCTTCAAAGAAAATAAATTATTCATTTATTAAGTGAAGAACTACGATTTATGCGTTTTAATAAATAATAATTAATTCCGTTTTTCTTTTATTTCTTCGTTTTTTTCTTCTTTTTTTTCTTTTTTATAAAAGATATAAACTATAATATTATTGTGTAAATTTTTCACGTAAAAACTTTACAAGATTATATTTTATTTTATTTCTGCTTGAAAATATAGATACTTTATTGATGGGTTTCGATATATTATTGAATTTAATGTTACATATTAAACTCCACAATAAATGTACTAAATTTATTACAAAGGAATAAATACGGTAGTTCTAGATTATCTTTATTGCATTTTAAATTTTCTTCTAATATTTTTTCTAAAAGTCGAGTATGCAAAGTGCCAAGTAGTCACGAATCAATATAATTTTTAATCATGCACTATTCTTTTCCATTCGCGTATTATTTATTTATATTATTCAATGAGGTGAATCGAATATTAATAGTTTTAATAAACATTTTTATTGAATATTTATACGCGCAATATAAAATAAAATCATAGGATTTTCGAGGATATTTCTAAAAAGAGTTATTTACAATGGTTAATTATAAATAAAGTTTAATCCGACGATAATAACTTACTCAAACTCTCTTATATGTTGTAATAATTTATCGTAATAAATTAATTCTCCACGTAAAGCGCATGAATAAAAAAAAATTCCATCGCTTTAAAATGTACCTTTTATTATATATTTAAAACACAATATATATGCATATATATATATATATATATATATATATATGTATATATATAGTTAAAAAATGTTTTTTTCTCGAAAGATTTTAAAAAGTTTGTTTCCATATCGAATATCCTTAAATCTTTAATTTAAGAAATATCTCTATCCGAACACTAATGTATAAGAGCACTTTTTAAGTTTGTAGTAATGCGTTTCATTATCAATTAACTCAGAAGACTTCGAGATTGAATGCATAATCTATGAGTTGATAAAAAAATATACTGGGTAGGTGCTTATGAGAGACGTTTATTATTAATTCGACTGAGTTCGAGTTAAATTAAATAAAGATAACTAATAATGAAATTATATAACTTGATAACGTTTCAAGCCGAGTTTTTATGTTCTTTTCTATTTCTGTGTTTACACGGCATGAAACAATACCAAGGAAAATCTGAAGAAAAAAAAAAGAAAAAAAGAAAAAGAGAGAAAAAAGAAAGAAAGAAAGAAAAAATCTATCGGGATAGAAAAGTTTTCGTGACTATAGATTAAAAATAGATCGCCGGCGTGGAATAGTTTTATATTTAGCGAGCTAAGTTATAGCCGGAGCGATAACCCGAGTATAAAAAGAATAATTGCATTAAGAAATATCCATCGGGTGCGTAAAAATGTTGGCAGCGGTAAGTGCGATACGAATGCGTACCAGTACGAGTCGAGCTATACGCTAATCACGTCTGCCAGGTGTCTAGCGTGATTCGCCTAACCGCGGAAGATTGCTATATAGGGTCGAGTACAGGGATTGGAAAATTGTATCGCGCAATTGTGTGCGCACGTGTGCGTGCACGCGAGCTACCGAGGGGGAGGTCGAGGGGGAGGTCGAGGGAGACTCCGAGGAGGAGGCCGAGGGGGAAGAACCGAGCGATACGATTCGGTTGGAATCGAGAGAAAACACAAATATCGAACACCATAGATAAATATAGTTTCGATGTAAAATTATCGGGAACGTATCGTGTAACTTCATTAAAAAGAGATTGCGCTTTAATCACATAATTATCGTCAATGAGGTATAAAATTGTAGTAGGAAAAAGTGCCGTACACAATGGGTAGGAAATGTTTAGATTTCAATACGATCGATTCAAACGTATCGATGCTGACCAAAAAAAAAATCTAGCTCACGTGCGTAATATAAATCGCGAGGCTCGCTGTAAATTTAATTAATCTTTTAGGATCCGGCGTTTTTAATAAACCTCGCTTCTCGTTTTCTGCTCCTTTTTCCCTTTCGACGATACCAAATACGAACGACTTTACGATATTGCGAAAAGTTGTTATTGTTGCAACGATACTTTCGTATATGTAATACATGCAACATCGTATTATTTTAACGGTCGAGTATGCGTGTATTTATTATTTTAGAATTTGTTAAAAAATTGATAAGAGGTCGTAACCCTTGTTTATATTTCCCAAATCTCTGCGTTATGTCGGTATGATTTCCAACTGGCTGAGCGCGAAAACAAAGTAGGTGTATTGTGCCTTGCGCTTATCAACTGATCAGTGAGGCAGTTGCTACCAAATCTAAAATAACGTTTCTTATTCTCTTCGTTATATAACTTATCATCGTGCCCATTGTACTTTTATTATTTTTATTGCGGAGAATTTATATCATTACACGAATTGAAGAGTTGAATTTTAAGTACCTTCGGTAATTATTTAAATTACAGAAACATTTTTTTATCGTCGAATCTAATTTTAATCACCTTCTATTTAATTTAAAACTATAATTGAAACGTAATTTTACGTATTAGATTACCGATAAAAAAAACGTTTTTTATATTTTGCTCAAATTATTTGCAAAATTTCTTCATCTTCTTATCGATCGTTTAAAGTTGATCGTTACGATCGTACCGTTAGATAATTTCCAAAGAACATTGTTTACTTAAATTTATCGTTTATCGCTTTCTTACAAAAATTATCTAAAATACAAATAGACAACGATACTTATAGACTGCGAAAAAATAGATTTAAACGTTAAATATTGAAATCGCGGAATCACTCGTCATAAACGAGCACAGAATTTTGTTCCACAAAAGTATAAATAAACATTTTAACGTTTTGTCAATTTTATGTTAATATTAATTGGTCGACATTGAATACGCGTACGTTTAAAATTGTCTTAAACGTATACAATTATAGTAAAAAATTAGCCGTGTAACGAGCAATTCCAGAATGTAAGGCAGCGATCGAAAGAAATTTTTTACTACTTTTGCATGCAAAGAATTGTTTAATCGCGCGTCGAAGGTAACAGATACGACTAAATTAGCTTTTAATGCGATAAGTTGATGAAGATGCGTTCGTTCGACGAAGATGTTATTATCGTACTTTTTGATATTTTGCGACGGATGTTATCGATCTACATTATTATTCCATTGAATCTTGGTTAATCGAGTGTAATAAAACAAAGTTTCTTCGTCTCTCCAAAGTTCGCCTGCATATATTAAAGATTCTGTAGGTAATGCAGTTTCCATTTCATCATTACTATGTACGCATGATCAATAATGGTAAATTTTAGTGACGCTTGCATCGAGCCAACAAGTGCCTTGTCCCGATTAAGCCAAGTCACTTGAAATGTTTGCAAGTTGTTTGCACGTGTATTTGGAGATATTCTGGACCAATGTACACGAAGCATGTCGAAGATCAAATAGGTCTTGTCAGACATTGATATATATATATATATATATATATATATATATATATATATTTATATATGTATACACAGAGAGAAAGAGCAATCGATCGGAGTCCCGGAACTAAGTTTTATGTAACGTTTGAATGGATCGATAATCAATTTGGTATGTTGAATGCAGTGATATCATTTCACGATCGATTAGAGATATTTGATGTAACGTTATAGAACAAAATTCTTAAGAATGTTGCGACAGTGAGTTTTTTTTACAGTAATATACGCGGGTTAATGATATAAAACTCTTTGTTGAAATCAAACAACTGTAGAAATACAAGTTGCTTTGTCAATAAAAATCAGTATATGTATTGTGTTAGCTTTGGAAAAGCAGTTTGATAATACGATGCCGTTCGGAACTATTCTGCGGAGAGTGATAAAGAATTCAAGACGACTAGGAGATAGAATTCAATATGTGAAATGTCAGTTTGAATTTTGTTATAAATTATGAATTTCAAATTTTAGAATGTTAAGTTAATTATTGTAGTTGTATACATTGGTAGCATGTATTTTTAAGAAAGATAAACACGAATATCTACAAATAATCAAAGTCAAATATTTAGAGTAATCGATGAGTCGAACTTTCAGATTAGATTATCAGATTATGAATTTAAGTGTCTATTAATTAGATAAACAACGATACCAACGCTTCAAGTTTTAAAAAAATATACATGGGTCGGTATCTTTTCTCGAGTAAAACGAACGTTTTCTAAATTTCAATTCACGAAAGTATAATAAATTCAGCCAGTACAATTGAAATAGTAGGACATTTTTTACAGCGCGATATCGATACTATAATCGCTCGCGCGTACTCGATTCGTCGGTAATAAGCCGCTCGATTCGCGTTCAACAAACTCTAAGCTCTAAACAAAACGGAAAAAATGGTCTCGTAAACGGTCAACCCTCTCTCTTTTTTCGAAGCCTGCAGCTCCAGCGGAGCACCAACGGAGTACCAATGGAGTACCAACGGTGTCCACGTACACTTACACGTACTCGTCTACCTATAGCAAACGCGTGCGATTCCGCGCTCCAAAAAGCTAGATTATTAACCAGTGGCGGATAATTAAGTCATTAATATTTAAGAATCTCGTAAGCCAGCTAAACGTCCGGTAGAAGCGATGCTTTCACGTACTCGTTTCCACCCACACAACCGACTTTTCGCTCTTCAATTTCTGACTGGTTCGCGCGACTCTTTTTTTCACCAGCTTATTCTCCTTTCTCCCCTTTCGCGATTCGCTTTTCTTCCAGCCTCTCTTTCTCTACGGCTCAAAAATATACATTTTTATGCGCACCTACTCCTTTGGCGTCCTTTAAAAATTATGAGAATTAAATTGTATTCTTTTTCAAAACGAGCGCAATTACCGTTGTTGGAAGCGAGGAGGGGTACACTCTTTAATTCTCATTATTTTTAATATTATCGCGAGTGTACGGCAAGGAACTCATGAAAAAAGTAATTCGCTCCTTTTTACGAAGGCAAGCAATTCGTGGATATTTTTCATGCACTTTATCCAATTTTGTTCGCATTCTAATGTCTGAAATTTTAATGCCCCGATGACAAGTTTTGGCAAAATGTACGATATTTTTTATTAGCTCGACCAACGTTCCGCATCTCCGCGCGGAGTCTTTCAAAGTAATTCGATTTAACGAGGCTCGTAACGTACATCGGCCGAGAATCGAAAAAATTTGCCAACGATACTCAAAAGTGACGCTTGGCTAATTCATTTTGGTATCCGACTTTTAATCACGAGCGAGGAATCGAAGAAAATTCTCGGCCCGATAAATCGATGCGCCGCGGTGTTTCAAGGATGAAGAAAATGTTTGGGTTTCGTGTGCAATATTTTTAGAGGCAAGAGGCTAATTTATCGAGAAAAGCCAAGTAAGATTTTCGTAACAAGAATCAAGGCGTGTGGCATCGGTGCGAGTGCGATCGGAATGCTCGACACAACAACTCTTTGGAATGTCAAAGTGCGCGACTCGCGATCGAGGATCGAGGGGGAGGCAAGGGGGCCATACCCGAACCGTCCAGCCTTTAATGCCGAATTAACTATTCGCGCGCGACGTTCTACAAATGAAGTAACACACCTCGAAAGCCTCTTGCGGCCGGAAACTGAATGAATTGCACCTGCTGAAAGCCGAGAGAGAGAGAGAGGAAGAGAGAGAGAGTCAAGGCGTGCGAATTCCGCTAATTCCCGTCGCGGCTGAGTAATGAACACGCACTTTACGGACGAGCGCGCGCCTTTTTCTTCGACGTGTGCGTGTATGGCACACACGCGCATAGCTACGTAGGTTTTCGAGTAGTACCGTTAAAGAGTTAAAGAATTGCACTCGTGCGTCGCGGCGCCAAGATCGACTCGACCGGGTTGACGTCTTTCCCTCCCCCGTCGGGCGAATATCGCTATTAATTCGCTGAATAATTTTCGGCCGTGTAATAAATGCCTGTCTCGGCTGCAGAGTCGCGCGAATGGGATCAAATACCTCGTGCGAACGCAATAACGCAATCGCGACTTTCGCGCGTGTTGACGATCTGACAGCCATTATGCATGTGCGACTCGTTCGGCTGACGCGTCATGTATTAAAAGTTGCTTATTTCACTCGTCCATCGTAAAGCCGAACCAACCGCATATTTCCGTCTTCTAATCGCGACGCAGCTCGTAAAATCCAATCTCTCTCGCTCTCTCGCACCGAGTCCTTTAAACCGCCGTTTTTCCCATTTCTAAAATCAAGTTAGCTCCATTGATTGCGTACGAGAGAAGCGAGTCGCGTTTGCTCGGCTACTTTGATATTTTGATTGGGAGGTGGTTGTTCGCGATAGCGCCTGGAACGGAGAACTCCTCGACTCGAATACTTTGACCTTCCGGACGAACGATATTCACCGGCTGAGAATCATCGTAAGCTGTAACGCGATAGTGGATCGCTCGAAAGCTCTTTGAAGATTCCGCGGAATAATTAATTGTAATGCCTTGCGAAGCTACGCGATATTTTCGTATATTTTCTATTTATGCTCGAGCGTCGCCGGACGGAGATAATTTATACTATTATAATGTAAAAATTTGCGAATTATTCTTAATTTGCTTCTTTCGCTATTAAAATTTTTAATATAGTATTGTAACCTCAAATGTCGTGTTTTACATAAAATAACTTTTAAATATTCGTTGACCTGGAAATTTTTACACATTTTGAATTCTGACAATCTTTAGAATATATGCTTAGTTTAACATTAAATTTTCTTTCGTAAATACGTATGAATTATTCAAATTAACTTTGTAAAATACCAATACTCGAAGACAATGATTATCGACAATTTATTTTTAACGAAATTTTTTTGTCTATTCGATTAATATACCTTTGAAATCCAAGACTGAATCGCGAATTACCGAGAGTTCGTATTTTTGTAGAGTTAATTTAGGAAATAAAACGTAATTTAGTACGATTTTTGGGCGTAACGCGAGTTTTTAACCTTCGTTGTATTCGCGATGCGAGAAACACTTATCCGCTCGAATCGCGTCCTTCCAACCAAAGATTTCCATTATATAAGTTTGAAGAAAAACTAAACAAATAATAAAAAAATAATCAAGATTAAATCTTTTAAAAAATA
The DNA here is from genome assembly GCA_018907195.1 of Dolichoris vasculosae. Classification (NCBI taxonomy): domain Eukaryota; kingdom Metazoa; phylum Arthropoda; class Insecta; order Hymenoptera; family Agaonidae; genus Dolichoris; species Dolichoris vasculosae. The sequence continues at coordinate 25,212,404 of JACCHY010000002.1, forward strand.
TTTATCCATTTTTTTTCATGCACGCAAATAAATTCTAGCTAACAATTATTTAGGGGAACTCGCAATACCAATCTTTATCGTGCGACCTACTATACATCCGAACACGAATAAATGTCACTAATTAAACTAATTTTTAGATTTATGCAAAATTACAATTGCGATTCAGCAACGGTCCGACTACATATTATTTATTAATTTTAATGATATGGTATTTAATTAAAAAATTTCGATTTGTATTATTTTATATTATATTGTAATTGTTTATAGAATAAGTATTTCGCGTATTACAAGTAACAAAGCACTTTGATGATTAACTTCGTTAAATACTTGAAATGAGGTTAAATTAAAGTTTAAACTTATAATCAGCAAATAATTCTTTAATGTTTTTGAAACATCACTAAAATATACATTACTGTAAAAAGAGAAAGTTTGCATTTAATTTAAAGCAATATTAATCGTTCAAAACGAATGTTTTAAACTCGTTAAAGATTTTAATAAACTCTAAAATATAAAGAACTGAAATAAATTTTGTTGTATTAAATATACTTTACTTCTTTGCTCGATTTAAAATAAGTCTATTAGTCGATGTTCAATTTAACGAACGACCATTTTAATTACGCTGCTATGAATTATTTATTTTGACATGCGAAACACTTTTTTCGAATATAAACAAATAAAATTCAAAATTTAGTATAAAAGTATATAAAAATTTCCCCGTGCTTTCAAAAAGACAAAAGAATTATTAAACCACATTTCATAAATAAAATTATTTTTAACAATATTTCATTTTATCGAATAGTTCCACGGCAATAAATAAGTCGAATTAGGTAGCGGGTCTTTAATGCCTATATTTATTTTGGTATTTTTAAAAATTCCGAGCAAAAACTCGGTAAAAAAAAGTGACGCCGAATTATAAATTTTCTTTGAATTTTTATTCAAATATTATATTAAAATTCGAATTGTTTCTCACTGTATTTGATGTATAAATCTAATTTGATTATAGTTCTAGACTCCAAATGGAAATCTCCCGCGCGATAAACTTTGGAGGACTTCGTGTACGGAAACACAAATTAAGGCGTACGATTCTCGAAAGAAAAAACTTAATTATAAGGTACAGGTGTAGAAAAAAAGTTTCTAAAACAAAAACTCAGTCCAAAATTACCCGACCTTCCGTATATTATTGACAAAACAGCGAATACGAAAATGTGTCAAAAAATAGAGTAAGTCGGTTAATGGATGGAAGGCGAGCGTGTGATTTATCGACCAGCCGATGGAAGAACGTCCGTCCCTTATTAGCTATTTGTCCCCTTCACCGAAAGCGACACCCGGGGTAGACGGGATAGAAAGATGCAGGTCAGCGCGTTCGTTGTACCGGTGAAAATGTCATCCTTTCCAAACAATGTAAAGCATACGTTCGGTCCTTCCGTCGAGGGGGAGATCGAGGGAATCGAGAGGCGGGTGGCTAGAAATCGTCGGCGCTTTACTTTCGCCTCGGAGAAGACACGAGTACGCACTGTTGCTCCGACACGCGGTGGGGCGAATACACGGTCCGTCGGTGTGTCGGCGCCTCGCGACGCGTCCACGCGAATAGACCCACACGCGCAAACATCTACGCACGCAACGACACGGCGGCCGTTTAAGTATTCACGAGCGTGTCGGCGTCCGCGTTAGTATTTATAAGGGCCCGCGTTTACTCCGCTCTCCTCCTTTTCCTTTGTCCAACCCCGCCTCCGCCGCAATATTTGTACTTTCGCATGACACTCCGCGAAGATGACTGTCATGCGAAAGTCCGCGACGCATCCGTAATGACGGGTTGAGCAAACAGGCGCATTTTTTCATTGTTGCTCGCGAAGCCCGACCAAGGCCGCGCTTTTCCTCCTCGAGTGGGAACTCGGATTCACGGACGATCACCAAGGAAGATCACCAACTCGTCCGATTTTGGGAAGAGACGGAACCGCGGAGATCGTTTAGAGTTTTAGAAGCTAAGTTCGCGCGTGGAATAACTTGGCGAATTATTTTAACGATCTTTACCTAAATTACGGTAATTTTCTTTCCGGTGTGCCGACGGAGGCAAAGTCGGAGGCAGTCTCCGATTTGTAATTTCTTCGTTGCGCCAAAAAATTAATAGGAGAGGTCGAGGGAGAGAGCTAATTTGTGAATTCCAGCATAATAACGGTGAAATGAGACGAGGTCTTCTCTATGATTTAATAGATTCCGTGCCCCATAAAATAGTTTTGCATACAATAAAATTTAAATCATTTACAAAATATTCAAGTGTCGGTTCGTATCTTTGGAACAATTAAGACTTATTCAGATGTAAAAACATCGTTAAATCATAAGTTTTTCTTCTTCTCAGGAAATAAAACTTTAATTTACACCTGGGAAGAACAATGGAATTTGAGGGAAATAGATGGAAGATTATTGTTATGATAAAAACGATCATTTGAATTTGTAATTGATTTCAAGGAAGTCCCGAGACACCGGAAGCCGCGTAACAAAGAGAAGCATCGCTCGCTTTCGCAAGGTACAATTAATTCACGTTCGAGAAACTATACAAGTTTTAAAAAAGAGGAGAAAAAAATAAAATGGAAAAAGTAAAAATAAAAGTGCGTACGCGCACGCGTCTAGGAAAGTATTTTGCGCGGAGGGAAAAGTAGACGTAAGTACGCGTAAGTACGCGTAAGTACGTGTAAGTAATACAAAAGGAGCGGAAAAATGTAACGTGTATACGCCTAGGTGTACGCGTATGTACATAGGAGGCGAGGCAGAGCGCGAGACAAGGCAAAGGAAAAGGCAGACATCTATAGGCACTTTATTACAAGCAGCCGCAAAGTCTCACGAGGTTTCAACGTCAATTATATCTACAGAATAACTTAACGGTCCCTTAGAAACAGCCTCAATGGCCTATTCAGGCATTCGCCCGAGCTTCTCGAGTGTTAAATAATAAAGACCATTCGCGGCGCGACCATGACGTAATCCTCGCGACTATTCGGAGGATACGCGCCGAGTCGAATAAATATGTATTACACATTCTTAGAGAATTAAGCGAACGCGAGCGAAGCACTTGTCGCTCGCAAGCTCCGCGCGTCCATATATATTAGGCGCAAATGCGTCCGCAAAAATATGCAGCCGACGAAACGTCCGCGCGTCTCCGCAGGTGAGCGAGTCATCCGTTCGCGGGGCGGCCAACCGACGGACAACGACGCCGACGACGGTGATGACGACGAAGACGACGACGACGACGACGACGACGACGACGACGAATAGTTCTCGCTTAAAAAAGCAGATGGGAAAAGATGATTTTCTCTCTACACTCTTCCTCTCCTCCGCTCTTAACGCACAGAGAGAGAGAGAGAGAGAGAGAGAGAGAGAAGAGAGAGAGAAGGAGCAAACGGTGCTTTTCAGGGTTTCCACGGAACGCGGAATATGACGGCGGTGACGTCAAGCTGAATATTTGAAGGGGACGAAACTTCAAAAGAACACGTGTTACGCTGCTAGGACGCCGTTTAAATAATGCAAAGTCAACTTACTCTCGGCCCCCTTCATCCCGGCTTTTCTTTTATTCCTTTCTTTCTTGTTTTCTTTCTTTCCTTCTTGTCACCCTACCCTTCCTTCACCCTTGATGTCGATTCACGCGTATCTCGGTTCGCGCTCTCGTTCATTTCGTCAGCGTTACCAGCTCGAGTTTTCCGTTGCTCACGAGCAAAAGCCACCGAGTGGCCTCTCGACAAACTTCCTTTACCCCCTGTTTCTCTCCAGGGCCGAAAGTGCGCCAAAACTCGGAAGCGATCGATGCTCCTAGGCTTCGACATCGGCGTTGAAAGGAATGGACGATCCTCGTGTCCCCGGAATTTCCAACTCTTGGATTCCTTAGGAGCATCTCCGGGTCTCTTCTCTCCTTCTCCTCCACCCTCTCCCCGAAGAAGCCGGAGAAGCCACCGCCGGTGCCGCACACGATGAGCTCCGCTGGGTTTTCGCTCGTAACTTTTTACACTCTGCGATTAGCGTACGTCAACGAGTGGAAATAAGGCGCACCGTTGACCGAATTTGCATGCTTTGTTATTTCGCGATATGCATATTCTCGTATTAACTCGAATCCTTGCGTGGAGAAACAGGCGACCGTGAAGTGTATGTGAATTCGATTAAGAATAGCTAGAAACGTCGGTGTCTTCTCGCGTTTGAAAAGCCGAACCGAGATGCGAACGAACTTTCCAATTTTTTACGCTCGGAACTTTGCTCTCGATCCGAGTGGAGAGGTTCCGGTTTCTTTTCGGTATCGATTATTGTTCTCGATAATTTTATACTTTGAAATAATCGTTTCGCTAATTAAAAAATATAAAACTTGGCTGTACAATGACACTGAATGCAACCTTCTTTTAAAAAAACTTTGCATGCGTTCTTTTTCAATGTTCAATGCTTAATATACTCCTTTTATTACTCGTAACGAATGCATGAAAGCCTGTGAAAGTGCTGTCATTTATGCATCTTTTATATTTATTATTTTATTCATTGCTTACGTATAAAAAAAAGCTGCTTTTCCTTACACGAGTGGTCTATTAAATAATAATGAGAAAATAGTAGGAGTATTATAATTGATCAAATGTATCGCAACTTTATACTTAAGGAATAACTTGTGTTGTTCATAAATTAATGTAACATTGCATTATATATATATACATAAATAACTTATAAGAACTTTACTGCAAAGTTGTTCTTTATAAATACTAGATAAGCAGAAGTTTGCCGTAACATAATCAACCGATAAACGGATGTTTATATTTTTTCTGGAAAAAGTTTGACGAGTAAAAATGGATGTTAAATATTTTATAAAATTAGGTACGACTCTCGCATAATATTAAATTTCTCATTGTATACAATTTTATTATAATGTTTTGAAATATCATGCATTTATATTTTACCTCATTAAAATTTTTATTCAAAATGTGACAATGATTTCGTACTCGTAAAGCAGGTATTTCGAAATATTTACTTTATATTACGATTTCTAAAATTATTTCTGTCAATAAAATAGATAATGTTTAAAAAAAAATTTAATCCTAACAAAAATCTAATAATTATTATTCAAAGATAAGTTCTTTGTGTCAAACGCGAACGAATGAGCAAATAAAAGAATTTCAAGAAATGAAATGAGAATGATAAAGTCATTTTAAAAAGAAACTGAAAAGAAAATAGATATCCACAAACTAAATATTTTTTAAAATAATATTCGCTTTTTAAACGAAGAGATAAAAGAAAACGAGGAATATTAATCATAGTATAAGACAAACTTACCTATGTTTTGACGATTTCTGGTTATTTAAAATTTGTAAAAACATTGCGATTTTGTTCGTATCAAGGTTTATTAGAGCATTTTCCATTTTATTTTAAATATACTTTTTAATTGAAAAAGTATTAATACGTACAGATTTAAATTATGTATAAGATGACTAAAGTAAAAACGTATTTTCTCATAGATATCCGAATACAACTTAAAATATTACATTCGTATTTCTAACTATATTGAAATTCTCATCCGAATCTAAGTTCTCATTTATTATAGATACATTTTAATTATAAATAACTGTTAAAACTTAAATATTCTATATTGGAACGATAAGAGTATTTCTAGAATTCCATCGATCGATTAATATCTCATAATTTTAAAGTGAGATTTTCACTCAATTTTATCGTAAGACAAAACGGAAGGTAAAGCAAAACGAGTTGATATAAAAGCAACAATAAAGACCATAGTAAAGATATACGTACGTTTTTCTTTTATATTTTTACACTCTCGAAGGCTCATTAGCAACCAGAATTCTATAAGATTATAAATTTATAATTTTTTTTAACCGAACAATGAATTTTATAAAACGGGACTGTAAGCGAAAGTAAGTTTAGAGAAAAAATCAATTCGATCACCGACGGTCGGAGTCGAGTTTGTAGAGATTAAGCTAATTGCCCCAAGCGTCATAAAATGAAAAAATCTTGGAGAAGGGATGGAGAAGGGATGGAGAAGGGATGGGGGAAGGGACGGGGAAGGGACGGAGAAGGGAGATGGTCCGAGATCGAGAGGGTTCGGTACAGGGAAAGAGGGTTTCGTTTTCGATACGTAATCGACCAGTCGAAGCGAGAAGAATACGAATACACGGGATGGAAACCAACTCCCGAGTATAAAATATAATTAATTGCAAATTTTTATTATCATTGTTTGTAAAATATACGTTTTACGAATGTGTATTTCGCGAGGAAAATAAGAAATCGACGTTTATTTATTACCAAACAACGATTTAACGAACAATGATATCCACTGAAAACGAGAAGAGTATCGTGTTTAGATAAATTATCTCGTGAAACGTCATATTTATTTTAATTTTATATTCGCGTTCGTATCTTTAACGGTAACATAAATCTCGAGAAATGTTCACCTTTCTTACAGAAAAGTCGAGGAAACCATATTTCATATAAATCTGAAAAAATTTGCCGGGTCGTGTAACTCGAGTCTCTAAAAGATTTTAGAGTGGACTCGAATGAAAATTGACAGGCGTTTGTCCGTTGATATAATAGGAAGAAAAAACGTAGCGGTTTACCGCCGATCTTTCAACATCCAATATTATAACAATAAATTTCGTAACACTTTAACACAAGCAATAATAGTTACGACGCCTGTAATCGAGCTTATTTTATAAGCTCTCCTCCTTAACGAACTATGCAAATACGAATTTATGCACTTCGGAAACGAGCGCAGAATAAATATAAGTATACGAGCGTCGATATATAAAAATAATAATATTTAAATCAGCGGAGCGTTGCGGGATAAATAGCTGGAAAGGCGAAGGAGAAGCAGCGATCGACGAGACGCATAAACTCTATTAAACGTAGTCATTGACATACCGATGAAAAAAGTGGAGCAAAGTCTTTAAGAGGAGCCGAAAAGAAGTCGCGCGTCGTTGGCGGAGAGAGAGAGAGAGAGGAGAAAAATCGCGAGCTCGACGTCGGCGTTGTCAGCAAAGTCGAGCGAGAGACACAGGGAGTAGTAAAAGCGTGTCAGCTCGAGAGAGAGAGAGAGAGAGAGAGAGAGAGAGAGAGAAGGAGGTTGAGGGAGGAAGAGAGAGGGAGAGAGAGAGAGAAGGAGAGGACGCAGAGGAGCGGAGAGCGCGTGTGCAAAGCGATGCACGTGTGCCAGGAGAAGCCGGCAGGTGAAGTAGGGGGATTCGGTAGCGGAACATCGCGGATCGCGCGCCGTCGAAAATTCCGCGCGCGCATTTAGAAGCGCTACGCGCAGCTTTTTTAGGACCACCCACTCGTATTTGCGATCCAGAGTTTTTTCCCCGCGGATTTTTTCCCGCGATTGGCCGATTTCGACCACCGCCTCCTCGCTCTCTCCCTTCGGACGGTTTGCCTATCGACGCGCTCTTACCCCTGAGTAGCGGTTGGAAGCGCAGCTGCGCCGTCCGCCCCGATAAAGAGTTCCGTTATTAAACGCATTTTACATAATAACATTATTTTCTCCCGAGGCGGAAGAGGCATTTACACACGAGACAGGGGAAATCTTTTATGCATCTCGAGGAAAGTATTTGGGTTCGAATGTTTTAAACGCTTGTATAAAACGGGGTATTGTTCCGAGAATGTAAATTTAAATTCAATTTCCCGGACTTGGAGTGACTCACGGTATATTCTTCGAGGCAAGATTCTTTTCTTTGATCTCTGGAATTTGTCAGTGCCGTACAGCCGATGGTTTTCATTTAATTGTTGAAATACAACGACGACGACGATGACGACGACGACCACGACCACGACGACGACCAAAACCAAGATCAAGACCACGAATTTTCATTAATGGATTGATTATCAAATAATCATTTTTTTGCGTGGATACGAACGTATTGTGTCTCGGCGGTTATAGACAAAATAAAGTTTCACGCTTTCCATTTATTTATTTTTCCTTTTACAGTCGAGTCGAGACGGTAGAACGCCAGTATAAATATAAGAACGCGACGATTATTTTCTTTTGTTAACAATTACAGCTATACTTGATTTGTAGTAAAAGTAAAACGGGTGGAGAGAGGGAGAGAGGGAGAGAGAGAGAGGAGGAGGAAAAAAACCCGAGCGATAAATAAGAATAGGAAAAATAGAATTATTCGAATGGATTCCAGTTTATGAATCCATAAAATATTATATGTTGTTATTTTAAATGAAGTTTCGCCAGGCATAAATAATTAATAAGCAGCGACGAAAAATCCTTGGTCGGAAGTAGCTCGAATCACGTATCCCGAATTTCAATAAAAAAGAACGAACGGTAGAGTCAGGCGCTTGCAAAGTGCACTTTCGCAGCTCCTTGGCAGCGAGCAGCAAAAGTGGAAACAGGTGGAGGGGGGTACAGAGAGCGAGAGAGAGAGAGAGAGAGGGGGTGAGGTGAGGGTGTAGGTGGGGTGGAGGTGAGGTGGAGGTGAGGTGGAGGTGAGGTGGGAGGCGGGGTGGAGTAGAAGGAGTGTTTTTGTGCCGAGGAAAATTTAATACAATTACGAGCGGCTCTTGGCGCCTTCTTTCTATCCAGTCCCTCTCCTTCTCTCCGTTCTTTCCTGCATTTTTCTCCGTCTGTTTTTCTTTGGCTCTCTGTGTCACCTACTTTACATCATGCTTTATCTCGCTCTCTTTTCCTCGTTCTCGTCCGCTCCTCAAGGTGGAACGGCCGAGGGAGAGGGAGAGGGAGAGTGCGCACGCCTCCACCCTCGAACGGTTCACGTCATTCTGCATTATTTTCATTTTATCGTCAGCAATCTTGGTTAATGCAATCCCCCTCCCTCCCCACGTCGCTTCGTTCCTTTCTCGTCCTCCTTCCGCGGGCGCCTTCCTCTATATATACGAGAACTCGGTGGCGAGTTCGCTTGGGCCGCGTCGCCGTCGCCGCCTCCGCCGCCTCCGCCGCCTCCACCGCCTCCGCCGCCGCTGCCGCCGCCGAACCCTTTTTACCTTCTATTTGAATATTTTATATCAAGAGCTTGTGCTTTCTGGCGCAGGGTTGACGCACTCGCTCGCTCCTGGTTGTATAGTTATACGTCTGCGTCGCTGAATTCCACGTAGGAGAGAGGCACGAGCGAAAGACGGAGAAGCGAAGGTTGAAGAAGAGACGGCGAGCGGGCAAATCTTCGTCGCGGCACACGAAAAGCAAAAGGGAACTTTGGGGGCAAAACTATAGGTTTCTCGGTCCTCTCCTCCTTTTTTCCTCCGCGACGACAAATTAATAGTTACGCGCGCTTATGCGTGACTATTATGCGCCCTCCTCCTTGAGTCCGAGGAGGCGACGCGCATCGATATTCCTTCCCCGAAAGAAAGAAAACGAGATTCGCGGATATCTTGGAACACCGGCGCCGAGCCGAATTCTTGGTTACGCAAGAAGTCTCGATCGATTCCCTCGATCCATAGACGACGACCAAGCCGACGACGACGACGACCTCTCGATTGAGTTTGGCCCTCGCGGGATAAGCGCGACTCGCACCGGTTTGCGGAAATAATCGTTGCAACGATTCGGGGCAAGTTTTACGTGTGCATCGCGCTTACATTGTTCCCGGTAAGAGGCGTAGAAAGACGTCGCCTGTATCGATCGCCAGATTAATTTGTAGTCCAGACAATGGGCCGCCATCAGCCATCTCTAGTAATACGTCGGGCGTAATGTAACGCCGTTTCAACTTCTCCGTACGTGTACGCGAAACAAGCGGAGAGAAGGACAGACCGAGATGCTATGCTCGACTTTATTAGCGGCGGACGCGTGCATCCCTTTTACTTTGTCTTCCGCATAACGAGCGTTGCGTTTGATTCTTTGCTGCTGTCGTTACCGAGCACGAGCCTCCGCTAATAAAACTGTCAACGTTACTCTTTTTTTTTAGCGTCAATTTACTTTAATTACGCTCGATCGGAAATTACTTTGCCCTATTACATTAAGCGGATATTTCGGATTCGCACTATTAAAAAGCTAATTATGTTCTTTTAATGGAATATTAAGGAGCAACTCTTCCGTAGCGTTTATATTTACGCGAAATCGAATTACAACTTTGTACTTTTAACGTCTCAACACCTGAAAGATTTAACGCTATTTCGAGTAATCGAACTATCGATCAGAGACCTTGGGTTTCGTTTCTAAAATATAAATTCCGAGTGTATTTATTATCGGTATCGTTAACGCATTCCGTTTTTTTCTTTTCTTTCTTTTTTTTTCTTTCTTCAACTCGAGATTTTTATTTTCGTTTTATCGCATTAAAATTCGTAACCTCCGTTTTATAGAGTCAAATTAGATTCCGAACGTTTTCAACCCGAAATAATTTTCGATCGGACGATGACGCCAAGAGTACGAAATAGTTTGCAAGTTTCTTAATTTTTCCATTAAAAACGACGCGTCGACGAACAAGGTTTTTGTATCTCGGTTGCCTTAGCGCATCGTTATATTTTTTCCAACGATGATAACTTGGGCAACAAAATTTAACTGGAATAATAATATCGAGAGGAAAATAGGGGAAAAGACGATCGTTGTCGCGAAAATAAAAGTGAAAAGGAATCGATTCGAAAATGCATAAAAAAGATTTGTTAGCGTATAAGATAGACGTGAAAATAGTTGGATAAGGAAGCGGAAAAAAAGGGAAAAAAGGAAAGGAGGAAAGGAGGAAGGGAGGCGAAAAAAGTGAAAAAAAGTATTTATTTCAGAAGTTGAAGATATCGGTCTCGCCTTGGGCTGCCCGTTTATCCGTGCGCTTAGGCTCGGGGAAACTAAGCGATGGCGCGCAAATTTCAAAAAGTTTGAAAGACGTAAATTTATCGGGCTTTGAATTTTTACTAAACTACTTTAATATTCCCGACCGTCGACACTCGAGGCATAAACAAATTCGGTTGGATTTCTATAGCGGGGAAGCGCTAGAAACGCTAGAAGCGCTAGAAGCGATGAATATTTCGTTGCGGCTCGGTAAGAACTTATCGGCTTAAATCATCGATAAATATTAACGCCTAAAATGCGCAATCCAACTCTTTACGAAACGATAATCGGCGTTTATGTTTGTACACAAGACATCGATACTTTGTATCGCGCGCTGGAATCGATAAGCCGAATTAATAAATTATTGTCACGAAATTTCCATATGATATCGATTTTGCAAGTTTTTACATTCGCTAATTGATGTTTCCAAGTATAACTTTATGACTTGGCAGATGATAAATTAATGTACTGCCCAGAAATACTGTATTCCCATTTTTCATTAATTTTCAATATTTATGACATTATCCCGTGATCGTCCGAATTGGAAAATTCATATAATAATAGTAAAATGGAATTACGTCACTGTCAGGACGTAATCAAGAGTTCGAACGCATATCCGAACGCGAGAAAATAATAAAAAATTATTTAATGAATTTTATGATTCGACTCGCTTAACGATACAATATACATTAGTGGTGTGTAACGTTGATTTCCCACATCAAAATGACGTAATAGAGATTTAAATGTCCATAAATATCGGAGGCGAATTAACAAATAGAGCGAGCCTCGGACACGGTCGTTGGATCGTTCTCGATCGCCTGGAGTACTCGCAGCTCCCTCGTATTTATAATTGGAGCCGGGAGTCGCGTAGAAAGACGACGAGGTAGAAAAGACGATGGATCCTGGTGTTTCCGGGTGGCTTCGGCTTCGGCTTCGGTCTCCCGTACCTCGTACTACTCCTCCTCCTCTCCCTCCTCCTCCTCCAGCTTCTCCTCCTTCTCCTCCTTCCCCATCCCGCCGACTAACCCGGACACGGAGAGGCTCGCGTAGGTACGAGCCCCGCAGACTCCGCGAGGGGTGCGGGCGCACGCGGCTACGAGGGATAATCGAATATCCTAAAATTTAATTCCCATCGACCCGTTCGACGCTCGGCCGCCACCGCCGCTCTCTCCACTTTTTGCGACGGCGGCTTCGATCCAATTTGCCCAGCCACCCTCCAATCCCCCCGGCGACGCTCGACCGCGCGCCGCGCGCCGACCGCCTTATCGCCCGCGTCCGTCAAAGCGCGGAAGGAGCGCGAAGGCGTCGTCTCCGCGCCCGAATGCAAATACCCGGAGCACCCGAGGATGCTCGGGGGCCGCGCGACAGATAACCAGCCGCGCGGTATAAATCTCCTTCCGAGCATCGGGGAGCGAAGCAATCTGCGGAATGGCCCGGTCATCCGTCCATCAACTCCCGCGTATAATATCACAGCGCCGGCCGGTCGCGCACGCGGACGACGGCAAGGGTTCGGTATTTATGCGCGTTTCGATGGGAAAAGGCAGCGGCACCGCCGCCGCCAGTACCACCTCCACCACCACCACCACCACCACCAACAGCCGCGACAAGATAATTTCTGATTTACCGTCTCGCTCCCTTCGTCCCCTCGTCGGCGCACCCAGTCCGTCATGCCATTTTGGAAATGGAAAATTCACCAGCCGCCAAGGCAACGGCTCCCGACTTTGACGGATAGCGCGCGCTTTCCCTCCTCAGCCGCCGGTAAATCTCGCGGACTCCTCGATCGGAATGAGAATCGCTAATGAGGCGGCGCTCGGTGGAAAAAAGGGGGAAAAAAAAACAAGAACGAGGAACGCACGGACGCGTACGAGCGCCGGATGGAGATCCGAGGGTTATTACGCCCGGGTGTACGGGTGGAGGGGAAAGGACGGGAAAGGACGGGAAAGGACGGGAAAGGACGGGAAAGGACGGGAATGGACGGGAAAGGACGGGAATGGACGGAGCTTTGGAAATGGAAAGAAGTTAAGTGCGGAGCGAGCGCCGGTCATCTCCGACGGATTATATTCCGAGTATTGCCATTATGCGGCGAGTTTCCTAGGAAAGCAATTTTCGAAATATTTAAAACATATAGCATTACGCGGGCAGCGCGAGTCGTAAGCCGCTACCGACGCTGCCCGGCCCTTATTAAAATATATAGAACCGAGATACTCTACGGATCCCTCCCGACCGCGCCGATGATGCCGAGGTCTCGTCCTTGCCCCGCGCGCCGTCACGAAGGGGGCCTAATCGCCGATTAAGTCCCTTTCGCCGAAATGTCTAAGGACCGAAATGTCTAAGGAAGAAACTCTCTTCCACCGTTGGCTGCTTCGACCTTGCGATCTCGACGCTAGATCGCGCAAACTCGTTGGATCGTCACCGCCGATCCGCCAAATTACGAGCTCGCCTCAATTTTTATATTTCATTGGAAACCTGGATCGCGCATAATTCGTTAAAATTTTCTCTGGACGTCGCTGCATCTTTACAACCGAGAATTTCCTTCGCGAGGTTATTTATTTTTTTCTTATTTCCTCGGTTCGTTACCACGACGCTAAGACGGAATTTTTAATTCCGACATGGAAAGGATGGAAAATACTTTTTTGGTTAAACGGAAATCGTGTTAGATTCGAGTTCTTTTGTTCTCGTGTTAAAAGCATTTTTTTCGAAAAGGTGAATAAACGATCGACGCCGCGTTTTACGAACGGCTCGACGTTTCGACTTTCGAAAACGCTATTATTTTCAAGATATTCGTATCTTATCATCGACGGGTAAAACATTTTTTAAATTGCTTTTTCTAATCAATTTAATAGTTTCATGATTCGAATGCATAACTACCAACGAGTATTTATAACGGATGAAGCATACCCGTGACGCATCCGTTTGTCTTTTCGTGTATCGCATTTTCGGATAATAACTCGTGGGCATTTAGTTGTAAAGTAATAATAATGGATGAAAAATTAACTTTGATTCATAAATCTCGCCATTTAATCGATAAGCTATTATTTCACGTTATTTTCGGCTATTAATTATTTCGTTTTAAAAAATAATGTAACGGGGAATAAAAAATTTTTTAAATACGGAATGAAATAGCGAAGCGATCGAGGGACGGAAAGCGCCGAGGATAAGAATTTTTCAAGAGAGAAAGTACCGTAACGATGATTAAAACATTTTAATTAAAAAAAATATTAAATAATATATTTAATTATGTTAATTATATTTATGTAGAGATGCGAAATTTGTTTAAAAAATGTGTATGTAAATTTATAAAGTTAAAAATTATTATTTTAAAGAGTTAATTTTAAATGCATTAATTATTCTTCGTTATTTACAGTTTTGCAAAAAAGAAAAAAAAAATACAAAAAAAAAATTCAATTAAAAGCAAAGCATTTTTCTCGCAGATTTCTTGGACGGAAATTCTTAATATTTTAAGTTAAAAAATACTACCTATAACTTATGATGTTTTTCCTGCTATGAAATTAAAATATTAAATTATAAATGAAATTGGAAGCGAGCTGCTTTTACATAAATTCCTCGAATGTAAGAAATTACAATCGCGTAAAATGGTAATTTCTTACAAATTAATTCTTGCATTATAGAAATTATATTTAATTGTAATTCTTTTCATAGTCAAATTTACGATAAAACTATAATAAAAAAAAAATATATTTATTATTAATTTCACGCGTATTACATTTATATTATATTTCGTATTATAACTCTCGCTTTATTTGGATTAATGGTAATGAACTTTGCAATAGGCATCGAATTAAAAAATTCAAGAATATTTAAATCTTTTAACGTATATATTACGGTGGAGTCGCTAGTAAAGATAATTCCTTTTTTCTCGTATATTCCACGTTGACGAAGACAAGCGAAATTATTCGATGCAAAATTTTATTGGCTGGATGCGTAAAAAATTACGCGCAAATGTAAATTTGTAAATACAACGCGGTTAATCAGGATGGAATAATTATTAACGACTAGTGGCGAAAAATAATAAAACGTATAAAACGCTACGCACGGTAATTTTTAACCTCGAAAATTAGATCGAACGTGTTTCATAATTTAACTTTATTATAAATGACGTTAAAAAAGAGCAGTTGTAGCGAATAATTATTTTATATGTGTGAAACGAATCGCAGACGTAAAAGGCCAACCCGAAAAATGTGTTTAGTTAGCATGACAGTATGAAATATTTGGAGTAACGGCAATGTTTCTCGGTTCGATGTAACCTTATTAAGTATTTAATGGTTTTCCGAAATTGGCTCGACTTCAATCTAACTAATGGCATCCTCGCGACCTTCCAAAGGAGAAACGCTCTCGAGCGCCGAAATCATAAGAGGCGCGCAATCGGCCGTTAAAACGAGTCGAGCCGCGTAAAATGGGGAAACCGCGAGTAGTCGATCGTCCGTCCATCGTCCGTCCATCGCTCGACCATCGCCCGTCTTGGGGGAGGGGAGACTCCCGATAGTCCGGGAGGGTCGTTCTTTATCCCCGTCCCACGAGCGACGCGAACGACCGTGGAAGAAAAAGTAACAAAAAATTTATGCGAAGAGTGTCGGGCATTTTAATACATCAAACTTTTCAATTTGGGGCGGTATCGTCGGGACGCGGAGGACGAGGGTCGAGGGGCGGAGGAACCGCGGCGCGCGTCGAAACGATCCTCCTGATATATCGCTTACGTGCGCGGCGTTACGTCGACTGCCGATCAATGCCGAATCTATGGGGGCACGCGGCGATAGCATCCGAGTCAGAGGTCGTTCCTTGCTCCGCAGCTGCTCGCGTGTTCCCCGGCGCGGGAAAAAAACACTAATTTAAACGGGAACGAAGGAAATATGTAGTCACATCCGGTGTATCAGGATGAATGGCGCCTGGCTACTACAATTCACGATTTACTGTCTCGCGACTCTTTCCTCCTCGTCCTCCTCGTCCTCCTCGTCCTCCTCGTCCTCCGCGTCCTCCTCCTCCAGCGCCACCGCCGCCACCGCCGCCACCGCCGCCGTCATCCCACCTCCCCAACGTCCGTTCCCGCGTATAACTTAGCCTCCGCCACCCCTGAGTCGCGCGAACGCGTGGCGTTGCCATCGACTTCGTTATTGCCAAAAACGTATAATTCGAGGGAAGATTACGTTTATTTTTTTCCTTCTATTTTTTACCGTTCCCTTCCCCGTTCGCCGCGGCCCCTTCGGTCCTTCCCCCGACCAAGTCCCCGACGCCCCTATACACACATGTGTGCCTGCCTATCCACTCTCCCTAGATACGGGCTGCTCCGGTCGCACGACGCCAACATTGCCGCTTCTGCTTTTCTCCCGATACCCATCTATACCTACATCCATCCGTACATCCATCCGTACATCTCCGTGTCCGTGTGGACGCGTATCTACATCGCCATCTGCATCTACGTATACGCGTACATCTACGTCTATACCCACGTCTATATCTACGTCTATATATATATATCCATATATATGTATATATATATAGATATAGATATACAGATATATAGACACATTTTCATCTTCCTCTCGCTTACTCGAGCAATTTAATTTAATTTATATTACGAGGACGAAGGCACGCAATTATCCGTCCTTTCGAGGAAGAGCGAGGAGCCCGCTAACATCGTCTCG
The DNA here is from genome assembly GCA_018907195.1 of Dolichoris vasculosae. NCBI lineage: Eukaryota > Metazoa > Arthropoda > Insecta > Hymenoptera > Agaonidae > Dolichoris > Dolichoris vasculosae. The sequence goes on from JACCHY010000002.1 coordinate 25,228,805, forward strand.
AATATAATAAATGTTTTCTTATTTTATCTTTACTTCTCATTTTTTCTCTTATTCCTCGAGCGCCCCTAATACTTTTCCCTAGAAACTGGAGAAGCACAGCGGCCTAATTACTTTTGTAATTGAAGTACAGCCATTTTTAATGAGCCCCTTAATATCTCCGGACTCGGATGGAGCGCGCGCTCTCGTTCTCGCGACTCCACGAGCCTCCTGGTAACCTGGATGCGCGATCGCGGGTACGGTGCCAGAGGAGGGTTCCCGAGGAGGGTGCCCGAGGAGGGTGCTCGAGAACCCCAGGCGTACGCTCGTTAATCTAGGGTAAAGATCGAGACGGTACTCACCCTTTCCTCCTCGCGAATCAACTCGGCGATGCCGGGCTTCAAGTCCGGGTCCTCCCCGACCGGGGGCTGACCGGCCTGGAGGTGCTGCTGCTGTTGCTGCTGCTGTTGCTGCTGTTGCTGCTGCTGGTGCTGTTGGTGCTGCTGTTGCTGCTGTTGCTGCTGCTGCTGCGCGACGGCGTGGGCGCCCAGGTGGTTGACGGGCGCGTGCGGGCCGGCGCTCACGTGGCCGGCCGACACGTGGTGGCCGACCAGCGAGGGGTGCGCGCCGCTTTGGCCGCTCGGGGGCGGGGGCAGCGGTGGTGGCGGCGGTAGCGGCAGGCTCACCGGCAGCTCCTGCAGGTTGATCTGGGGCGTGACGCTGATGCTGGGTACGCTGGGCGAGCCCAGGGAGCGGGGCGTCGAGGACGAGCCGAGGCCGTGGCTCTCCTGGCCGGTGCTCGCCGAGTCGTGTTCGTCGGAGGCGTTGCGCTCGGGGCTGCAGTTGCTCGCGCTCGGCGAGCGTTCGGCCGAGGCGAGCCGGCGCTTCTTGCGCTGGAGGTCACCCGCGAGGTTGAGCGAGTCCTCGAGGCTCGGCCGCGAGGTGAGCTCGTGCTCGCTGTTGACGTCGGCGAGCCCGCGGATCTTGAGGCTCTCCGCGACCTTGAGGAGCGGACCGATCTGCTCCTGCGACACGTTTATCTCTCCCTTGTACATGAATTCGACCGCGGCCTTGAGCTCCGGCCACTTAATGTCCTTCATGATAACGATGGGATGCTGGCAGGGGTTGTCGAAGAAGAGGGTCTGGAAGTAGGGGCTGCAGGCGGATAAGACCATCTTGTGGGCCTTGACCGAGTGCCCGTCGCACGCGAGCGTCACGTCGACGAAGCTCTCGCTCTGCAGCAGCTGGTCGAAGACGTTGGTGAGGTTGGTTTGATAATTGTTCCATCGCAGGCAGAACTGCTGGGGCGAACCGGCGCCGCTCTGCTGCGTCATGGTGTCGTCGGCGTCGGGTCCGCTCTCGGAAATAGCGATCGGAGAATCGAATCCGCGCTTCGTGGTCGTCGTCGTCGTCGGCGTCGTCGTCGTTGGTGTTGGAGTTGGCGTCGTCGTCGTGGTCGCGGTCGCGGTCGCGGTCGTGGTCAAAATTTTCGTCGTGGTCGTCGTCGTCGTAGTCGTAGTAATCGACCTCGTCTTCGACGTCGTAGTCGTCGTCGTCGTCGTCGTCGTCGTCGTGGTCGTTACTGGTACTGTCTTTGATGCTTTCGCTGTTAACGTTGCCCCTGTTACCGCTGTTGCCGCTGTCGCTGTAGCTGTCGCTGTAGCTGTCGCTGTAGCTGCAGCTGCTGCTGCTGCTGCTGCTCTTGCTGCTACTGCTGCTCTATCTCTATCTCGCTCTCGTTCTCGCTCTCGTTCTCGCTCTCGCTCTCGCTCTCGATCTCGCTCTAGCAACTGTCGCCGGCGGTCTCGATCACTGGAGCACCCCGGCCATCTGCAACAACGCGGCCACCGCGTCCTCAGTCACTCGAGTAGTCAGATCGCGCACAGCACACCCCGGCGTCGTGAGCGCGCGCGCGCGCGCGGCCCGAGCACGTGCCCGGCCCGGCCGGTCGCAGCCGGTCCCCGGCGCTCGCTGCCGCTCCCCGCGAGAGTCCGGAGCAGCGGTCCTCGTGCCTCCTCCTCGGCGTCCTCGGCCTTATCGGCCTACTCGGCAACGTCGTCGTCGTCGTCGTCGTCGTCGTTCTCGTCCTCGTCGGCCTCGTCGGCGTCGGCGGGCGAGCCTCCGGCGCGGCGGTCCGCGTGAGAGGAGCGGGCGTTCGCGAGCGGCTGTCGGACGATGTGCACCGCGTGAGGAGCGCGTCGCGACTGAGGGGCCCCCACGGCTCGCGCTTCCCGCCGCCGGTCTCCGCTGCGCGGGTGGCGGTGCGGCGCGCAATGCCGCGAGGCGGCCGGGATCCCCCTCTTCCTGGCAGCGCCACCGCCGCCGCCACCGCCCCCACCCCCGCGGCCGCCGGAAGGAGAGAGCGGGCGCACGCGGCTACCCCCGGTCCCTCCGCCGGCGCGAGCGGCATGCCGCCCCCGGCCCCACGCCGGCAGGCCCCGCCTCCCCCAGAGACCGCCTCCCGACGCCTCTCGCGACCGCTCCTCTCTCCTCTCTCTCCTCTCTCGCGCTCTCCCGAGCTCGCTCTCTCTCTCTCGCTCGCGCACACACACACACGCTCGCTCGCTCTCTCGCTCTCCGTCGGCGCTCTCCAAGAGTGGAGAACGCGGAGGAGGATCGGCACCGAACGCGGTCCTCGCGATCGACGGGAGCTCCCTCCGGGCCGAAGACCCGGACGCAACCGCGGTCGAGGCTAGCGGCCTCTCGGTGCTCGGTTCTCGGTGCTCGGTTCTCGGTGCTCGGTTCTCGGTGCTCGGTAACCAATACCCGATACCCGGTCACTCCGGACTCTGCTCCTCCCGCGCGTCTCTCCGCCGCCTTTTGCCAATTTTACGCGTTTCCCGAGCTTTACGAGTCCGCCTCGGAGAAAGAATCGTTATTCCGATTTTTAATACTCGCTCATTGCCCCGCTAACTATGATACGTTTCTCTACAGATACTTTGTCAATGAATTACCCAATAAGCACCTTTGAAAGCTTGCTTAATGCTTATTACGACCGACCTCGCGCCTGTACACTTTGCAAAAGATTTATACTTTCGTGCAAATTTCCTTCCGAGTTCGCGGTTTTAACTAGGAATTTATGCCGTAACTCGTAACTAACTGAACTTTCCGGACGTTTTTCACCGATTTCGGGTTCGCGTTCGCCGCGCTATCGCTGTTTCCTCCGATGCAAGCCCTCGAACCCGACTCGCGCGACAATTCTTATTTATACTTTTTCATCTCGCGCGTTCCGAGGAGAGAAAAAAGACGCGTATCGGCTCCTGCTTCATCGGATTCCCGCACCCTAAAATATTATCCTACGAGTGCGAGCAGCTTCCGCAACTTTGCGCCATCAATTTCTTTTGCGTTCGTTCAAAGTCAAGATTTCGTTGCCTCGAATTTTCCTTCGACTTCGGCGAGAATTCCTTTCGCGGTGATGCGCTTTTTTAAACCTTCAACCGCTGCTTATATTTTTCCCAACTTTCTTCCTCGCTAACGATATTTCTCAAACTTGTACTTCTCTTTGGACAAACGATTCCAATTCAATTTATTTCGATATTTTCGAGAACGTAAAATCCTTGGAATACGATTCAACCAACTTCTTGATCAACCTAATTTTTTATCCCTAAAAATAAACCGTTTAAACGCGATTATTCGAGTAAACATATAACGTATAATCACCGAGTTTCGTATTCCGTCGTCCTACGTAATAGCCGCGGTTCCGAATTGGTCTTTCGTAAAAATACAAGTAAATATGTAATGAATTTATTCTTATTACTCTAACGTTGTCGCTAATTTTCCTAATGTCGTATAACCGATTATTATTTTTAAAAAATTTTTCCACTGATTGTGTTTTTAATTCGTAACGTCGTATTAAATAACAAATACGATAATGGAAAAAATATTTGAAACTGTACCAAAGATGTTATTACCTTGAAAAAACGCGAATATTTATTTTTTACATTAACCGTTCCTAATTTTCGCGACTTGGCGCTTCTGCTTCGTTCGTTATATTATTTCGTAAACTAATAGCATTATTTTTTATAAAATCATTGATTCATCGGTGGTTATTAAATAATTTTTCCTCGAAATATTGTAAAATAATTGAAATCGATTATAATTAAAAATAAATATCTGGTAATTAAAATTTGATTTATCTTCCTTAAATATAATACAGGTTACTGATATTTATGAACCAATCATTTTCTATTATTCTATTATGTATTGTTGAATTTAATTTCTTAACCGAGCATCAGCTAGAATTCAATAGTTATGATAAAAGAGAAACTTAAGCCACAATCGAAATTATAATAGTTTGATTAAGAATTCTTCATAAAGTATAAATTGGAAATAATGATATTGATTCAATGCAGAATTTTAAGTTTTTATTCGTGTATCTGTTATTCATCGTTTTCGTATTAAAATACAATATAGATATTATTATTTTGTAAAAGAAACAGTATTTTGAAATCGATATTATTTATGCGGTTGTAACGACATTTTGATGTTAAACCAAAAGATGCAATTATCTTTTTAATCCGATCTATAGTAAAATTATAAATCGTTCATTTCCTATTTAATATAACAAAATAACTTTACAAAATATTTTCGTTCAAAGCAATGTTATTTTTAAAAATTGTACGATTTCCAGCAAGAAATCTATCAAATTTTTAGTCACATTTTTCTTCGTTTTATATAGTTGTAAAATAAATTTATTTTTCCTCTTTAATGCTAATACGACGCCTTTTAGACGATCGACGTATTTCTTTATATTTATTGTACTCGATAAAAGTACACTACAATATTATTTTTATCGTTAAGAAGGTTATTTTTAATAGATTCGTTATTTAGTTTAGAAAATACTAAAATCGTGAAATATAATCCTTTCGAATTCATTTCATCCATTCGAATTTATTGTATATATAAATAATATGTTAAGAGAAATTCTATCAGAGATGCCAAATATTTTTCGAGTCAATGTTGCCATTTAAATATAAAATACTATTTTCAGAAAAGTCACTTTTAAGTACATTAAAGTATCAAAAGATACTCTTAATAGTTAATAATATACGAATCCATAATGTAAGGATTCATTGAGACTGTTCAACTATAGATTTCTTCATTTAACTCAGAATACTAAATATATAGGAAATATCCTTGGAAGGTATCTTTAAGCAACATTATTTCAATATTTATGCGTTTAATAGAAACTCCCGATGAAACTAGAAAATATCGATTTATCGAATTTTAAATTTCGACTAGAAATTCAAAGTTCTCGTTCGAATGTCACGAATTTTTGTATAAGTATATTTTATCGTATTTATCGTTATTTCATTTGCATCGAGATTAAACTAACGCTTTCGTTATTTAATATTCACCGGCTAATATAGCCTGGATATTGGCGTTATACGAACGCAATAATTCGCAGCTGAAAATAGTTGTAATCGTTGGAAGAAACGAGAGCTATGAAAAAAAAAAAAAAAAATTATTTAATAAAATTAATAAAATTAATAACATAAAAACGACATGGTTATTGGAGGTGCAAATAAGTCATTGGTCTTTCCAATCGTCGCTTAGCATTTAGCCACCGTTCAAAATTTTGAAGCATTGTTTCATTAAACCTTCGACTATTGCCATTAAAACGCAATCAAAATTTTTATTTACTCGGTCTGCTTGAAACCGCGATAGTTTTCAGGTCGGACAGTTAATTATAATTATAGCAGTATCGGTGGTATATCAGAAAACTATAAATTAGTTATATATTCAAGCGTTCGGATAATAAAGAAAGCAACGAGTTTGCAAGGAAAACGATTAGAAAAAGTATTTCAACGGCGTCTCCTTCGATACGTGTAAATTCTAAAAAATCTTTTATCGCCGTAGTTGCCGGCGACGTAGCGTAAACATATGCCGCCATCTTGTACGTGCGGGAAACGCCGCTGGTAAAGCACAGCGTCGGAGTCGAGCGGGGCAAAACGACGCACGTTCCAAAGGTCTCTGCCTGTTTCCTGGCTATTCCCTGGCTATTCCCTGGCTATTCCCTGGCTATTCCCAGGCTATTCCCAGAACTTTGTTTCGCTCGAACCAGGCCGTTTAAAATTTCATCATTCGCCAAAATAAGAGCCGAATAAAGAGCCGAGTAAAGAGCCGAATAAAAATCCGCGCGCCATTATCAGGGAGGCGAGATTCCTCTCTTTGTAACTCGAATAGATCGCCGTAATTAAATCAGCCTCCGCAGCGACGCGTATACTTTTTCATATACATCGTAGGCGAATCCAACTGTCGGGAATAAAGACATCTCGGTGGGGTGGCGAATAGGCGAGAGGAGAGGCGAGAGGAGAGGCGAGAGGAGTGGCGAGAGGAGAGAAGAGAGGAGAGGCGAACGAAGCCCGGAACGACTTTTTCATCCGACATCGCGGAACGCGAAGGTGATTTTTCGTATAATGTCGCGAAGGCGAGGCGAGCGAGCGGCGCCGGGGCGCTAAACGTGATATTAAACGTGTAAAAGTGTAACGACAGCGCGGCAACGAGCAACGAGAAGGCGTCGGCGTCGGCCGTATACGCGTGGTTACACGTATGCCGCTGAGTAACGATGCCCGCGAGGTACTGATGAAAGAATATTGCTCGGTTTTTATGGAGGCGCACTACATAAACGCGGGAGGCCGCGGCAACGGCGGCGGTGGTGCCGATGACTCCGAGTCCGCTCCCGACTACTCCTCGGGGTCTTTGTATCACCGATTCCCAAATATCCCCGGAGCCGCCCTCGCGGTCAATTTTACCACTGGCTCGCGACTAGAGCGAGGGCCGATCGAAAACGCCGCGATCTCCGCTAATCAACGCGGTAACCAAATAAATACCCAGAAAATAACCAACCGGTGATCTCCGTCGCAACCGCGAGCGAATTCCGCGTCTCCTCCACGGAAGCGCGATATTATTTTCAATTTGATCCGACCGGAGACAATCCCCGCATTTATTTCGTTTCCGATTCGAAGGAAGAAAGAAGGACTCGCGTACTCGTAGGATGCCGGGGGCGAGGGGGCGGGGAGCGGTTCGAGGGTGGTGGAGAACGAGCGTGGAAGGAAACTGCGAGAGAGCGAGCGGACAGAGGGTGTCGCTGGCGGAAAAGGCGACGAGGTCCGTAAAAAAGCCGAGCCGAGCGAGTGCAAGGGTGGTACCGGTCATAACGCGCGTATTTTTCATATCGCGCGTTCGCTGATACTTTTTTCTCCCCCGCCGAGTAAGCGCGGGGGGATACGGTAAGCGAGCGCACGACACGAGCCGAAGCGCGGCCTGGAACATAAATTTTACTGCGTAGTATTCTTTAACTGCAAACAGTATACTAACGCCCTTCGTGCCCGAGCGAAGGGGAAGATTTAGACGATCTCCTGCAGCAGCTTCCGGGCTCGGGGAGGACGCGGAGGCGCGTCGGGCGATCCGTGGAAGCCCGAGGTCGTATTGGGGGGGTGGAGAAGGAAGTCCCCGCGGACTCCGACGGGGGGACCCGAGGTCCGAGCCTCGGTCGTCGTCGGCCAGGTGCGATCCGGCGACCAGTACTTTTTCAGCGAGCCCGGTGCTACGGTCAGTTATGAAAAAACGGACGAGATGGAAGAAACGGGCGAACGACGGATCCAATGGTCTACATAAAGCGCAACGGCGAAATATCGAGGAGAAACGAACCTGGTGCCGAGGGCGTGCGTCGATTGTTGGCCTCGGCGCCGAGAGCGAAATTAGAAATGCGCGGCATGACCGACGACTCTCTCAGTCTCTCTCTCAGTCTCTCCCTCAGTCCCCCTCCCTTATCTCCGGACGGCGCACTTTCGCAACATCTTCGGAGAATAATGCGCGAGCTACATTTTTGCTAATCGCGTCGTTATTTATGAATTACGACGTTATCGTTGCTCGCGAGCGGAGCGCGCCGCGCGCACACACAACGATTCGTATCGCTCTGGAACATTAATGCGAAACTTATTATTGGCAGCATTTGCAACGGACCCTAAAAAAGGAAAAAGGAAACTTATAATCTGCCGCGAGATTAGATTAAAAAATATTGTAATCCCGCGAGAGTATACAATTTTTTGGCATTTGATTGAAGCGACTCGTTAATATCCGTATATAATTATCGTTTCGATAATTTAATGCAATAAGACGTATTCGTAGAGAGTTCGCGGTATAATTATTGTAAGTCCTTTTATTTTTAAACCAGTTTGCTTGTATCAGCGCGGCTAAATTAAGATATTTCTCGACGTTTATTATTCGAATGGATTCGGTCGAAAATAATATGGCGTTATTTTAAAAAAATGCCATCTTAAGTGCCGTGCGATACCATTTTATTTTCAACATGCGAACGTTCTAAATATGGAAAAACTGAATTATCTCTGCAGTTGCGTTATTACATATTCAATGATCGCGTTAAGCGATGCGAAGACACACGAGCTTTGAATTCCAACTATTCAACTAATTATTCGTGTACGACTAACCATAATTTACGACGCTTTTAACATATGAATATGTAAGCATCCGAGTATCCAAATTTTTCAAGCGGTTACACTATATAGGGAAAAATTTAATATCTCGAATTCTGTAAAGACAAATTAAAACATTTTTAAACAGTACTAATTAATCCACACGCTTTTAAGACGTCTTCTATTATAATCTTCTTATTGCATTCGTATTCTCTCGAATCAAAGCTCGGCTTGATCTAATAAAATTTGACGTTATTATTTCAATTTGTATATATTAAAAGTTTCTCGAATCCACCTTTCAAACTCGTTGGAACAGAAAAATAAATTACCAATGATTCCGGTTCGAGCACGATTACTGTAAATATTTTATTAGCGTTGCTATCCGAAGAATATATTTTTATAAAAATGTATATTAATTATTTCGAGCAATTTATTCGGTCAAGACTTTATAAAAATAAATGTTTTCTGCGTTTCGATTTTTAAATATTAAGACGCTCGGCACTGACAACGTTTAAATCGGTGTAATTATATTTGTTGATTAATTAACGACGCTAATAACTATTCAACAAAATACTGTAAGTTCAAAATTGAAATTCAGTACTGACTACGTTCAACACTTATACATATGTGTATCTAGGGACGACTAATGGGCTTTAACACTTATATAACACAGAAATGGCTTACGAATTATTGCCGTAATGTATATTAATTTTAACTACAAAATGTTTTGTAACGAACGGATAGACTCGACGCGTATTAAACATTACAAAATAAATTAGTAACTTTCGGAAAATAGAATGGAAAATGGTTGATCGTATTAGAAATTTTACTTTTACAGTACCCAAGTGCCCTCTAACCTTTTCACTACACTCACTAGATTTTATAATTAATTTTTTAATAATTCATACTTTTGATAAAAGAAAAATCAACAAAGGTTAAAATTTAACGTGGATTTACGGTGCGAGAAGCTTAATATCTACCTATTTTACAATTTTAACCTCTCGAATGAAAATTGATAATCATTGCGTTAAGAATGCGTTTCTTCAAATATCAGTCATCTTTTTATTGCAACTGTAATAAAATCCTAAGTTTTTTAACTTCAAAAAATAAAATTTTGATTCTTAAATATGTTTTAATATTATTTATTTATTCAGCGGGATGGTTCAACGATTTAAAATCTGTAAATTACTTGGATGCTCGAAATATATTTTATAAGAGGCAGCAGTTAGCAATATTATAACCTAAAATACATAAAAAATATATTTTTTTATAACGACACATGTGTTATCAATATGTCAATACTTTAAAAAAGATAACCTGAAATTTTAACATATATTATATTATTGTATAAATACGTAATATAATAAAATATGTAAAAATCTCGAGATAATTTTAACAAATACTAATTATAAATTATGTATAATTATATTTTTATCAGTATTCTACACATCACCGTAATTTAAAAGAAAAGAAACCATAAAAGAAGCGTACACTTATTATTTCTTAAAGTCTATGAATACGTTACAACAATACAATTTAATGTTTTTACGTAAATTATATATTATTTCTGGTATAAAAATTCATTCTTTTTTTCAATAAAGTTATCTAAATTTTTTTAATTATTTTAAAATATAAGAAAAAATTTCTTGTAAACTAAATATAATTTACCACGATACTTATTAATATTTCAAAATTATTTTTAATTTTTACAAATAATTATACATCTTATTTAAAATAAGATTTCACTTTGTATTTACGAATAATATTTCAATATTTAAATTAATATTTATCATCTTATAATATCTCGGAATTTAATTTTCATGAAAGAAATTTTATTTTTCCTCGCTATATATAATTTCATTTCCACAAATTCAATGCATCAATTTTTCATTGGTAGAGTTATTCGATGTAAAATTAAATTGAACTTTACAAAATAGAATCGCATAAAAAAGGAGCATTATTATAGGTTATTAAAATTTTAATTATAAAGAACTTTCCAATAAAAAGTATTTATTTGTAGAAAACAAAAACAAACTCTATTAAAGTGATGCATATAATTATTCAATAAATGCACAATAATATTATGAAGTAACAATTGGACCATGGATAAATATATTAAAACTGTCAACATAACCTATAACATATCTCGTTTTTATTAAGTTGTAAAACCACACCCTTGTTACAAAACAATTATGAACAATGTAACGTTTGTAGAATATAATCACAATTATGCAATAAAAGATGAATTTCATGAAATCTTACTTACGTTGAAATTAAATATGCGTGTGTACGTCAATGAAATAGAGATAAGTATTTATTACATCGAGATTTACATTAGTATAAAATAATTTTCCATAAAGTTTATTCTGAAGCCGAACTTCTACGTGTATATGATCTGAAGTAAGTATAGGGATGAAATTATATTTATTGCACTGCGAAACTCAAATCATGAACGGAACGTATTATTAGATATAAACTAGTAATCCAGTATATAAGCTATATATGGAGCTTATATATAAATTACTATTACTTATAAAATAACATACAAAACATTACCAATTTTTTTAATTATATACAACGAGTGATTTATCTACAGAATATATTTCTGACTAGCAATTTTCATTTTTGTTTACAGTTCTAAGATTTTATGTGCATATATAAAAAACGTTTTTACCTTCAACTTATTGAATCAGATGAATTAGTATTTTAAAATAACATTCACTGTACAGTAATATTGTACATTAATATTTAAGAGAAATTCGATTAACTTTTAATGAGCCGATAGCTTGATTTCTTTTTAATTGGAAACTTAAAAAATAATGCGACAAAAGATGTCACGGAGATGATGGCGTTTAATTACGATTGAAATGTTCAATGGAAGAAGCAAAACTCTGGTAAACATTTATTTTAATTGAATTGTTTAGACTTGCAAAAATAATATTATTATAAAAACGCAAAGATATCTAAAAAGTAATATTGCATACTTATATATATATCTGTTTTTGAATAACTAAGTAGTTTTACGAGTAATTTAAAATTTTTTAATTTATGTAGTCGATTCGAGTGATAGACAAAAACTATATTACTTTTTTATGTAAAAATATTAATATATCTGTACGTATTTACTAAAGATATAATATATATATATATATAAATTAATTTACATATAATAATAATAATTTTAATAATAACGTGGCAATTGTTTTGATATTCCAATACTAAAACTTTTTTTAAATCGTATTTCTAATTAATTATTAGTTTATATCAAAATACAGGTAAAAAATAAGTTGATACATCGGCATTATATATATTTATATACAAGTTATATAATAAGTTTAATAAAATATTCAATTTTACTTAAGTAAATTAAATTGTAAATTAATTTTTTTTAATTTTTTCAAGTCTTATAACACACATTGATAAGTTTTGATAAATTAAAAATTTCATTTAAATATTTTTCTTTTAATAGATTTTAGATAATAAGCTTTGAATTTATACGATTAAAAAAACATATTTATATGTTTTTGTACAGGAACGTGATTTTCAATATTATGCACTCAAATAGTGTTGCATAAATATTAATTAATTACATGATTTTAATTTAATCAATAATTAAATAATCATATAAATTGTATTCAAGATTATAAGTCACATAAGAAACTAATCCAAATGTACAAAACATTTCAATATGAAATCACAACTTAAATTTATCTATCACATCAATTTGTATAAAAATTTTTATTTATTTTTGTTATAAGATTTCCTGTAAACATAAATATGTTTTCTTGTCGTTGTTGTTATTGTTGTTATTGTTGTTATTGTTGTTATTGTTATTATTGTTATTATTGTTGTTATTATTATTATTATTATTATTATTATACTTAAGTATCATAAAAAACTTTTATTGAATCGAGACTTACATAATTGTTTTGTATTTCTTAAGTTATCAAGCAAAAGAAGAAATACGTTGCTGAAGACTTGTATGAAAATACAGAGCAGATAGAACAAAAGCAACTGTAGAATATATTAATAATTTATAAATAAAACTGTTGTTATTTTTGGTATTCTCTTAGTTAAAAAAATGAATGTTTATAAAGTACTTTATTAGTGAGAAAAAAATGTTATAACAATGTAAAGCGTTACATTATTCATAAATTAATAAAATACTGGATACAATGCAAAGTTGTTAATTCGATCGATCGCTTAAAGTAAAAAGGTTATTTTTGTAAAGAAATAGAATCGAATATTGTTATTAATTCTACGGAATTAAAATCATAGAGTTACGTAACATTTAATAATACTAAAACTTTTTTTAAAACCATGTACACGTTGAAAGTTATTTTACTTTGTAATGATTTGACATTTTTGATTATATAATTTCTCTTTGCTGACAGATTTTTTTTTTATAATAGTTGAGTAAATTAAATATGCCTTTAAGATAATATTGATACATATTATATTATTACAGCGTAATATTTAAAACCTAAAAAATTGTGTAATTGTTATAGTGTTTCTTTCGCGCATAAAGTGCATTGAGAGTTCTGTTTTACATTGGTGCGATAAGATAGTGAAATGTAAATAAATTCCGAGTATTATGTAAATTTATGTAATCTTTTGTATAATACAATATTTCAAACTGTAATTTTTATCAAACATCGATGAATATGATACGAGTATTACGAGTATGTTTTATATTCAATTTTATATTTTAGGAGGAATTTTATCAATTTTGCACCAGTAACAAATGACAATATATTGGAGATAGAGATACAAGACCCCATTATTGGATCATTAAGCTTCCTTATGCCATGTTTGTTAGATGCCATTTTAGATTAAACAAGAACAGAATATTCGAATTAAATACACAAAATACCGTGTCTAACGAAGCGAGAAAATTTCTTTCTTCCTTCTATTGTGCTTGATTTTTAATACTAATAAATGGAAATAATTAACAAATTTCCTTGTTACACTCAATTTTCAATCGCGATAAAATGTTTGCGATATTCGTCGTTATAAACTAAAGACATTTTGATTACAAAATCGGAATATAACTTTTAACTTTTAAAACGCGTACGCGTACACGAAGTTGAATAATTTCAAAATAATTTGAATAACGTAGCAATGACATTTTAGCAAAGCCAGTCGGTAATTAATTTTCTGATACGAACTCTCCGATACCGCAAATAAAAGTATCCCAAAAGTTAGATGCTGCGTCCAAATTTGAGTTTGTAAATTCGAATCGGACCGAAGCAAGTTATGATTCGATTTAAAAAAAATTCAATTTGTATTCGTTATAAATTTTGCTCCAAGCAGACGCGAAAATTCGCGATACTGAAATATTAAGTACAGAACCGAAACCCTTTTGGTCTCTTCTCCTCGTTACCCCCTTCGTGGCTTCGTATCGAGACGCACGTGTGTGAATTTCCGCTCGTGTGTGCGACATAGTAAAAGAGTCACTCGCGCGCTTAGCCCCCGTCGGTTCATCAATATTTCTCTTTGCTCATTGTTCTTGTACAATATGGCAAGCCTACGGTACGAGCCTCCGGTACAAGCCTACGGTACGAGCCTACGGTACGAGCCTACGGTACGAGCCCATGGTACGAGCCTCGGACGGCCTTCGAATTCGTGTACCTCTAAGTACTTGTTGAGCTAGAGAGCGAGCGAAGCGCGCCGACGTCGTTCTATAAATTGTTAACCAATCTGCCCTGCCTCCTTTTTCCTCCTTTTCCACCCCCTCGCCAAGCCGGGATCCCTTACGTCGCGCTGCGAGACCTTTTTTTTTTTTTTCGTCACTCGCGTCGTACGGGAGAATTCGAGTGGATCCTTTATTTATAGGCTCCGGTTCGCGCGTGTACTAAGATGTTGTTTACGTCGATTACAGGAGAGACAGCCATGCTCGGATGAAAATAATAAGAGATGTGAATTGGATATGCCCACAGTCGAGGGAAAAGCGGAATAAGTTGAGTACACTTCTACTTTTACTTTATGTTTGTCTTTAATTTGGCCTTTAATATTTACGAGCACTTACCATAGATGCATTTTAACATATAAATGTAATAAATTATCCATCTCTCAACCCACGTACCTTCTTAAATTTCAAAATGAATTTGATTAAAATACTAAAGTCGTTAACAATGTGATGCATACCCGCTCGCCCCTATAAATAAATTCATCATCTAAATTTAATTTCGTGCGGGAGTAAAGGGAAAAATATTACAAAAACCTCACGAATTATTAGTCCGCGATGTGTATATATGTGTGTGTGTACGGCTGGTCCTATATTTTTACAATGATTTTATTGAAAAAGGTATAAGCGTGCATCACGTAATAACTGCGTGAGTAACAATGCAGATTTTCCAGTATTAGGACGTTACAGTAACTTGCCCGAACGCAATGTCACAACTGCATGAATTTTAAGGTGCAATTTACATGAGTTTATATAACTTCTCCATTATTCTTTCGGTGTATAAATTTAGACGCATTCTTTTAAATAAAAGATAGAATTGAATACAAAACTCGTTTATGAGCTTCAAGATTAACTGCTTTTAAATCCATAAGCGATTTTCAATTAATTAAATTGGTACTATTACTTTAAACTTTTTCCTGCTTTTCCATTATTCGAGCGAGCGAGTTTATCGATTCGCGATATTATAAAATTATTAACTTTTAAAAGAAATATTAATTTTTTTAAGAAACGTACTCGAATTTCAAACTCTGGATTCGTATTCTCTAGATTTTCAAATTCAACTGCTGAAAAGTGACGTATCGTTGGAAAAGACGGTGGAAAAATTCTTCGCGTATCGAATATTGCTTAAAAAAAAACTGAAATCCTCGTTTTATTATAAATTATCGTTGATTTATAGTTTTTATGCGAGTCTCTCGTCACGAACGTTCGAGTGTAACGAAATAAATAAAATTTTCCCATTTTTCTCATTCTTGCTTCCTTATGTAAATGCAAAAGTGCAAGAAAATGTTTAATCTAAAAGAGATCATTGCAAAGTTAGGTAATATGTTTAAGGATATATGAGAAAAGTTTTAGCTTGATTCGTTCAAATGCTAAGCGAAAGAAAACTTTGGTAGCTCAAAAAATAAGTTTCGAGATGTTGCTTTTCAAAGATTTAATATCCAATGTATGTAATGTGCAGGATCGATTACGAAATTGCTCGTAACGAGTTTATTTTCAAAGTAATCCGAAAAAATGTAACGGCGCTCTTTTTTCACGCGCAAATGAGTTTTCCAAGAGCAAATAACGTATAAAATTTATCAACTCGCTCATTTCGCGTCGTATTTAACCGCTCGCGGACGGTATCGTTCGATTAACAGAAGCATCGAAGAAAAAGCTTTTTATTAAAAAAACTTGTTTACCTTTTCCGCGCGACGCCAGTCATAATGAATAATTTCTGGCTCGCAGGTGCGAGAGTGGATACTTCTTTGCGCATTGGCGACTGAATAATCGAGATGCTCGCGTGCATGCACACGTATCAAATATCCGGCAAGTATGCACAACTAAAGTGTGTTAACAGAGCGAGAGAGAGTGAGATCGTGGGAGAGAGGAGGAAGAGATGCGCCGTGCACTGGTCTTCGCGTACCTCGTAAACACGTACACACGGACGAGGAAGCGATGCACATATAAGAGAAGCGTTGGCGGTGGCGACGGTGGTGGTGGTGGTGGTGGTGGCGGCAACGACGGCGGCGACAGCAGGAGGCAAGCCTATCGGCTCTCGGGCTTGTAGCTATCGTGTATCGCTGTAGGGGCAATAGTTATTAGGTAATCGTAGTTGCGGGTTGGCCGGCGCGTTGTACGGGTTAACGTTGCAGGGCGCCGGCGAGAGAGAGAGAGAGAGAGAGGAGTAAACAATGATATCGGCTATTTGATTTGCAACCGACGACAATGCGCCCTGCGACTCGACCAGGCAGCGGCGGCCATCGCTTCTCAATATGTTCCCGAGCTCCCGTGGCTTGTCAATAGCAGCCAGTGTCGCGGAACGCGGTGGAGCTTTCGCGGAGACGAGCTTCCGACTTCCGCGTCCTTTCGATCCGAGCGCGGTCCGACCGACGAAGCGCGACCGACTTCCCCGCGTCGTTGGGTTCGCTTCTGCTCGTTCACCTCCTCGTTCACCTCCTCTTTCACCTCCTCTTTCATCTCCTCGTTCATCTCTTCGCTCACCACCTCGTTCACCTTCTCGCTCACCTTCACCCATGAAAAATCGCCCTTGCTCGCTACTCGAGTCGACCGAGCTTTTGTTCGCGGGTTCATCGTCGCTGCCCGGAGAAACGCGAAACACGCACAGTCGTTATGTGTGTCAGGGACTGGAGCCGAATCTTATCGAGCGGTTCACAGCGCTGTATCGGCGATAAAAATCACCGCGTTTCTCTCTTACTCTCTTACTCTCGGTAGATTTTTTCCCAATGCTTAGGTTTAGGAATCCGCGGCTGGAGCAAAATATTCCCAACGGTGAGTACGCGGATGCGATAAGGATCCTTCCCTGATAAACGACATTCCAAAAGTTCGACGTTTCATCGAATTTGGTGTTGTTACGTTTGCAAATATTCCGCGCGTCGGTTCGTTCTCGTATCTTACATTTGTTCTGCTCTACTCCAAAATTATCTCGGTCTTGTTTCCTTTTGTGACCCAGAAAATGGCGCTCGGTTTCGATTGAATAATTCAAGTACGTTCGATGGATTTTTCAATAATAAAAAAAAATTGAATAACAACGGAAACTTCTCGCGTCACAGCCTGATAAACAATTATATTTATCCAAATTGTTTCCGTAAAGTATATGAATAGTACTCGATAATAATGCACTTCCACGTGTTTCGTTCTCGATCTCGTGATTTATGCAAACTAGAATGTTCGTTAGCATCGATTTCATTAGCATCTTCGAATGCGTATAAAGTAATGAAATAGTGCGTCTTTCCGAAATGTATCGTTGTTGTTATCGATCTTTCGATAACTTCATTTCTATTTAAATAATTTCGAATTTTATACATTCTTTTAATATGCATTAAAATTTTATTGAATTTATAATTAGTATTCGATGCCTGAAAAATAGATGTATATTAATAACTGCATGTACGAAAGTACTAATAAAAGTTTATTTAAATTTAAATTTATTTAATACTCTGATATCGGTCGCATCCATAAATGAATTTTATCAAATTAACTCACTGTAATTAGATAAAATATGTCTGATCCAATAAAATTTTATTTTATTTAATCAGACTACGAAATAAAATATCTTGATAATTATTTTATATTATTTATGCCAATATTAATTCAACTTTTATGGAGCAACATCTTATCAATTTGAGTACATTTGTATTGATATAATAAATGTCAATCGATCCGAGCGTATTAACTTTTATTACGTTGCAAACATTTATTTGTAAATCGTATAAATGTATAATTTAAATAAAGCAATATAATTAAAATAAAAATCATTGGAATACGAAGGTAATGCTTTCGTAAAATTCGATATTTTATTTGAAAAGGTACAATATCGGATCTTCTTTTATAATACGGATCAGCCAATAACAAGAAAAATAAGCTGAGTTTAAACAGTTGTAGCGGGCGGAAGAAAAAGCGAGAGTACGAGAGTACGAGAGTAAGGAAGAAGGGTCGGAAAGAAGGATGAGCGGTAAAGGGGAAAGAGCAAGTGATTCTCAAACGGAAGTCGGGAATCGAGAGTGGCTATGCATTCGAAGGGGAAAATCTCGAGCTCCTCCGGTTTTGCAAGAAGTCGTACTTACTGAAAAACAGCCGGCAGTCAGGTGCAACGGACCTATTGACGTGTTAATTGCACCTGAATAATTAAAGAGAGCACCACTCGGTAGCAAAGCTGTCCTTTTAAAATGTCTCCCGATCTCGTTAACTTTCTCCGCTTTATGTTTGCACGCATACTAACGCGTCGGCCGAGTATATTTATACGCACACCTTTAACGAATATTAAATAAATAAAAATGTATTAAATACTTTATCTCGTTATCGATTTAGATTTACATTGTTTCGGATAGTAACGAGTCCCGTTTAATTTATATTTATAAATAAATCTCTATATTTATACGAGCGATATTCGATTATTATCGAACTCGTTTCTTAAATTTTTTTTATTATAAATACAATGTATCCGTAATGATGCAAGTTTTATAGTTGATTGCGATAAAAAATATAATTAGCGAAACATTCGCGATCATCCGTTCTAAAATTGTCATCGGTTGAAAAAAAAAAACACTGAACGTACATAAAGATTCACCAGGAAAACGATGTAATACAAGTATTGATATTTCTGAATAATATTGCTGCTTGTACAAGAGATAATATCGGAAAAAATTCATTGAAGCTCTTCGAAACATGTAATGCTTTTTTATAAATTAAGTACAGGAAATATTATTCGTTAGTTAAACGGAATGACCTGGAAGCGTGTGTAAATAGTTATTTAATAACTGAACACTCTTTCCAAAGTCTTTGACACGCAAGACTGAAATTGTATTCAAATAATTCAAACTCGATTTTATTAGTGTCTTTTAACGAAAGTTATCTTGTAGTTCTTTTGTAAGTAGATAGTGTTTATCATCTTTGTCTAATTTTATCGCGTTTTAAATAAACACCGATGAAATAGAAAGACGTGGGATATAAATATATACATATTTAAAATAATGAAATTACGATTTAAATATTTACTTCTTCGTAATATATTATAAATAGTATAATTTTGTTTTTTAAACAAACTTTAAACTCTTGTAACAAAAAATATTGGTTCGTTATGTGTGTGTATATCTATATATTTTTTTTATGTAGTTTAATAATTTAAAAAATAAAATACCAATAATAAAATAATACTCGCATTATATTGGTTCTTACTAATACAATTATCTGATTAAAGTGTATAAGGTGAAACGTAATTTGAAGTTTATAAAATTCATGTGCATACAACGGTATGAGATTATATTATTATCCATACTTGTATCGATGTGTTTATGGAATTATCAATTTTGTTTGTACAACATTAAATTATTGTTTTTGTCAGAAATAACTTATGTCACATATAAATTATAAAATAACATTATAATTTTATTGCTAACCATAGCTGTAACGTAATATTTAGCACAAATCAACAAAATCTCGCTATTTTACCATTTATTGATTTTCAAGTTGGCGCTAATTTTTAGAGAATGAATATGGAAAACGCGACAGCTGCACTAACTTAAAAGTACGTTCGTAGTTGTATGCATAAAGTAAGTTCGAAAATGATATTCTGGAAATAATTAAAAATTTTCAAGTCCGATAACTATAATAATACAAATAAATAAAATAATTAAGAATTAAAATTAAAAACGTCATTTTTAAAATATAAATTAGTACAAAGACTCGGTAGACGAAATAATTAAAAATAATAAAAGTTTGGTAAAAATATTTGTAAGAACGACTCGATAATATCTTTTTCAAAATACTAGACGTCTCATTATACGTAATTTTTATAAAATAGGATAGAAACTTTTGGTCGAAAAGACCTCTTAAAATTCATTAATTCGTAATTAGAAATTCGAATTTTTCAGTTTTCTTCAATGTACCATTGTGAAACTTCGAAATGTTTCCTTCCACAGTACTTGGATGACTAAAAAAGTTTTTTCTTCTAAATAAGAGCTAACATAAGTTCTAATACTTTCTTTTTTCTTAATACAATCAGTTTCGATATAAAAAATTTCATAAAATTAAATTTTTATCAATAACCATAAAATAAATATTAATTACTAAAATTTTAAAAGAGGTTAATCGATACAACGAACATTAAAAAGAAAATTTATAGATAATTTAAATTTTAAACGTAAAACTAAGGATTTTTAATTTAAAATATCCATTCCGTTCGTAATGAGTGCATGGATGAAAAATATTAACAACAATAGTTAATAGCATCACAATCATGAACAGTTATTTATTTTATTTTCAAGTACAAGCAATTTTAATTTAGTTAAAGTACAGTTTGCTATATCAAACTCATTATTGAATAAATTGAAAAATAATAAAATAATACAGTTAATTTTTTTAATTTTATATACATTTATTTATAAAGTTTTATGTTTATATTTATGACGTGTTTTTATTAAAATAACCTCTGAAATTGAAGGTTATTATAATTGTCGAGTTGCGCTTGTATCATATTATTAAAACAATGGGCAATTGTTTGAGTGTACATGTATACGAATCAGTAGTTCTTATTTATTTTAAGAATAAATAGCTTAAATAGACAGATTTTATGAAGTTGAAATTTTATTAAATGATCTAAATATTAATTTTAGTAAAAATAAACAATAGTCGCTATAAAAGTAAGTTTCTAAAGAATATATTTTATTATGCCAATAAATAAATAGAAATAACAATAAAACTACTTTTATAAGTAATACAGCATAGTAAAGATTAATTTGACAATTAATTTAGAATAAATATCGTATACTTTTTATACTCGAAGGTGTAATTTAAGCTATGTAAATGTACGCGAACATATTTAAAATAAAAAACGATTTATAAATATCGTTAAAAACGAAATTCGAAGCATATATTATTTGTGTAATCGTTGGCGAGAATCATATTAAATAATTCTCAATTTTTTTGTATATAAGTCTACGTATAAATTTAAAGTAAGTGTAAGTTTCAATGCTGTGAAAAGAGCATTCGATCTTGAAATGCGAGAAATATATCTAGATACATAATATTTTTACGCACAACCAGTATTTAAATATGTAATAAGTAGTTAGGGAAAATAAACGAATTATAACAACGACTTGGCAAAATTTTGATATTTCTATATCGATAAATTCGTATCATTTAGAAACAATAATTTGTTTATGAGTTTCTTTAAATTAGTCTCCTCCTCGTCTCGGTATCTGAAAGAGGGAACTTTTAAGTAGAAATCACGAGTAAATAAAAATAAAAATAAAAATACCAAAATAGCACGTAGACTGCTCATAGTTTTTTTTTTCAGGGCTCGTTTCAAGAAGTCATAGTAAGACACATAGTAGTTTAGACATTGTAGCAATCCAAGAAAATAGATGGTTATGAGAGCGACAGATAGCTTTGGGTAACTATATTTTCTTTTATGATCATAGTTTAGAAACAGGCTTCTTACTTAATAGAAAAATAATAATAGCAATAAGAGCCGTGGAGTTCACCGAGGATAAACTATCGTTTATTATGATAGAAAATCAATGGTGTAAATATGCGTTTATAAATGTTCACTGTTCTGCGGAACACAAAGTTACAAAAATATGACACACGATTTTTATCAATTCTAACGATTATTTATAAATTTTAGTTATTCTTTAGATAATTCTTCCGAGATAATTTTAGTTACTTTTAGCCAAAATTGCCGTAGAATAAATTTTTTCAATCGATAATAGAAGACAGTTTGCATAACATTAGTAATAAAAACGATGTGAAAGTAATAAATTTTATTGCTTCTAAGAATTTTATAATTAAACAGTTTTATTTTATGTAGCAAGAGAGATACAAGGTTACCTAGATATTCTCCGATGTTATGTATAATCAGATTGATTACTTTTCAATCTACGAGCAACGCCAAACAAAAATTACGAACATTAAAGCCTCCGTTTTTTCAATAGTAGCTACAATTAAATTTTAATTACAAATAAATAAAAGTGAAAAAGAGAGAGGTGTTGTTAGCCAATTTGATATAAGGAAATTAAAGATTAGAAAAAGGAGAACTAAGTATTAAGTTAAAAGCCCTAATAAATTAAAGCATTCGCTAACTTAACGATAGTTAAAGTTGTAGTAAACCGAAGCAATATATACCAACATAAAACAAAGGTTACAGCAGTTGCAAAAGACAATCAGTTTTTAGAGTCAAAGTAAAATAATTCATAAGTTATTTACTAATTCAATCAATGGAGCAAAGTATAAATAGAGAGTTTATACGTTAAAGATAAAATAGTATTAGAAAAAATTATAGCTTTTAATAAGATACTCATCGAGCAGTTAAAATAATTAAAAATATTAAAAGAAGAAAATATTTTATACGTAGAAAATGTAGCGTATATGAAATCTGTATAGCCTACGTAGATATAATCTTTAACAGAAAATATTTTAAAGGTACGTCAAATCTGATATCGCGCAAAACGTTGTACTCGTAGCTGATAAAATAAATCAACTAATAATTGAAGAGATTTTTTTCTTTACTTATTGCGTATTTTTTAAAACTAAAATATAAAAATATTTTTAATGCTGAACTCGATGTAGAGAGATCGAATATTAAAAAATATCTATTGACACCGATAAAAAGAGGGAAAAAAATATGAACGGAAACAAAATTAGAGGGGTTCAGAATCCAGCAATTAAACGAAGTATAGGGGTATAGTACCAGCTTTGAAAATTTATAAACTTATATTCACTGCATGAAAGAAGAGATATACCTAAAGAATAAAAAATGTCGGCATTGATTATAACGATTACGAAGAGATCTCACTATAACTCAAGTATTATAAAGTTCCATCCATCATTTTATTAGCGAGATTTATTATGAAAATATTGCTGGATATTTTCAGTCGATATAATAAATAATAAAATAATAATGGAATTAAGAAGAGTTTAAAAAAAGGAAAATAATTATTTAGCTATTGAAAAAAAATTATTTGTTTGATTTCAAGTATATCCAAGAAACAATATTATTCAATTATTATAAATAAAGTTTAAGCGGTAGTCATAATATATAGAATTTTTATTTAATTTTTCTTTTTTTGATACTTCTCGAGAATTTAGATAAATTCCAACAAGTTAATATTGCACTATATTTCAGATTCGGTTCATTTGTGAATTTAAATTTGTGAATAAAAATATGAAACTTTTATTGCGTGTGGAAGAACACGAGACCTAGAGGCAATATAAAAGACTATGAATTTAATTACATACAAATTGAAATTCAATGATGAGAACGACAAATTTAATAATGCTAATAAAGTATTAAATAAGATAGATAAATTTAAACATCTTGGTGCGATGGTCTAAAATAGAAAGGAAATATAAGAACAAATTGGAAAACAATTATATGTCGACAGATCGTATTTAAATTTCTAAATTAATATTACGATTAGTAATCTAATAATTAATAATAGTGGTTATAGTCGATAATTCTTTATGGGTGTTAAATACGAGTTCCTATATAATATTCGTATAAAAAAGTTTGTATTAAAAAATTAAGCGTTTAAAAATAAATTTAAAACAATCTAGAATTAAAATAGTGCAAAATAGAGAAAGTATATATCCGTCTAGATAATTATGAATACATAATTAATCTTAATACACTTGATTTGACATGTAAATTAAATATAGATTTATTAAATTAAAAATTAGCTCAAAATTTGACTCTTAAGTTTTCATTTAGATTTGAATGATCAAAAGTGGCTCTTTTTGCAATTCATATTTTTAGAATAATATTAAATATTTATTTCCAAATAAAAAACATCACTATTCTATAAAAAAATTTTAAATACTTCATTTAATGTTTTGAAAAAAATATGATGACTAATTTCGTCTGATCGAATTTTGGTTCCCCGTTAATATTAATTATAAACAGTATTTTATAATAAAATATAATTGAGCAGTCAATTATTCACTAATCTTCCATTCGAAGGTTCTCTCCTCCTCCATTAAAGAAAGTTAATGTTTGTTCATAAAATGATTTGAGTCCATTATTTATTATATTGCAATATTTATTGCTACTTTGGGCAATATGTATTTTGAAAAATAGCACACAACTTATTTATAAGGTATTACTGTTTAAATGAAGATCTACCCTCAAAAAGTTGTTTTCATGAGGTAAGAACTGCTTTTCTTGATTTTGATCACGTAAAAGCCTCATAAGGCTGCTTTAACTATGTATGATCGATACCTCGTTCAGACAGTTCAATCGTAGTTTTGAAATAGATAAATTTTACAGAACTATGAAAATATGAAGCTATTTTTAGTAACTATCGATGTAAAATTTTTAGAAAATTTAAGAAGCTTATTTCAAACATCTAATTTAAAGCTTATAAATAAATTTACATCTATAAAAAAGATGTAAAAATAGATATTTTATAACGCTGCGATAGAAATTTTAATCCGTTTATTAAGACTTGCTTTGTTTAACAATATGATATCCTTTAAAACTTATTTAGTTTTAAATTTTAACACGAACGTCTTAAAAAATTCTTTTTGTTAAATTTACTAAAATTTTTTTCACAGTACATTGTTAGACTTAAGTTTCAATATATAGATTTATCATACTAGAAGAATTAAACAATCATCATTTAATGCGCATTTAATTTTATTGCTCTCACAAGTTTGATAAGATAGTATACACTTACGATAGGATTTGGAGTAAGCGTATCCGATTTTACTGAAAACCATTTATCAATTGTTGAAACATGTTTATTAATAAATGTACTTCTTAACGTCAAGTGCTTTGGATCATAAAGTTGCGAGTTAACTTTATTATTCACGTCGAAAACAATGTACAAAAGCTAATTCTCATCCTGTCTGCTGTATATTTTTGAATCACTCGCACTATTTATTTATTCGGTATTTTACGATTATAATAATATATGGATAGTTTATAAAATGAAGAGAAAAATACATAGATTTAAATATTTGTTCAAAATTTATAAATTATTATGAATCAAAAATTATAAATAGTCTCGAATTATTTATATACCTTCAGGCTTATACTATAGTCTTTATTAGGAGTTTCAGGAGTTTATACCGGTGATCTTTCACGATGGTTTTACGAGACATAAGAACTGCCCTATACTTAGTTATATTTTTAGATAAGCAAGTTATTGTTTACATACATCATTACTTTCACAGTTTATAATCATAAAATGATTCATAAATAGTTTTAATTCGTACATAGTTAGTATTGATCAATCAAGATGTTTCTGCGTTTATGTCGGTGTAATAATCAGCTTTATATGTGATCAATACCGGATTGCTCATGACATTGGACTAACCTTATAAATTTCTCCTTTAATCGATTCCTTATCCAAATAACACCTTAATTATATCTAGTCTTTGATACCTCGTATCGATTCAATGGTAGTTTGTTAAGTAGCGGATAAAAAATTAAGATGTCGAGATAATAAGTAAAGTATTTTGCCAAATTTAACAAAAATTTAACAAGATTTATATACCGAACGATTTCTTCTACTTGTACGGTTAATATTTTTCTTAAATGAACTTTAAACATTTTTTTTATTACGATATCGCATTGTTTATTCAAAACATTTTTACCGTTAATTTTTTTATCGTACATTTTTACCGCGACAAATACGTTTAATTTTCGTGTCAATACATTAACAATGAAATTACGGAAAATAAACGCATCGATTTTAGCAAGGAATTAGGGCAGTTCTAGTTTGGAGAATATCATCGACGTTACTAAATATAAATAAAAACGGATAAAACAAATATGCAGATATACAATTTCCTCTATTACGATTCGTACTTGACGAGTTCGTCCAGAGGATTAACACCACGTTACGCAAGACAAAAACGGTTCGATCGCGTTGCTTCCAACGATTCCAGATGATATTTATATAATCCAAGCGTGGAATAAAGATTCGGTGCATTTCCAAAGTAATATGTAACGTACTTAGCAGGGACTTAGGCGCACGTAGATTGTAAATACATGTAATTGCAAATAGGGGAAGATGCTTAAGTCCAAACTGAATTATTGATAACGAATCGCAGGAGATAGGGTCGATGGTAATCGTAAGAATGTCACGTTGCCGATGCCACTTTAATTATTCAAATTCTTTCATCCCTTTTGTCGAAATTCGCAACTAGAAAATGCCGCGTCTTATCCGCTATTGTTCCCTTTCATTTTACATTCGAGTCTTTTTAGCGGTTGCCAAACAACGATTCCTCATCACACGAATTTTCGAAGTAAATTTCATGGAAAAAATGCAGTGCCGAGACTATCCGGTTAAATGAATCATTTTACGGATTTGCACTTTAACAACTGTGGAACTTAGCTCGTAAGATGTTCTTTAGTTATCTTTACTCTTTTGCTTTTTCATTTCGTTCTCTTACAATGTGACATGTAAGAAAATATTAAGATAGACGTAAAAGAAAAGTGCCTTCTATCTTTAAATTTAAACTAACTATTTAAGTTTTAATTTTGTAAAATTTGTCATTAACATTCTCTGTACTTGTCAGCATTATGATATTTTTAAATTTCTTATTTTAGCTCTTTGAGCTTTGTACTTGACTGAGTACAAAGGAATACATTTAAATGTTTGAATATAAACTTTATACTTTCCGATGAATATTATTTATTAAATAATAATTATAAAACGTAAATATACACGAAAATTTATTTGGAACGTAAGAAAAATAATTGCCACGAATCAACGTATAAAAACTTGATGTGTTTCTTGGGAAGGTATAAATATCTTTTATTATACTTAAAGTATTTTAACCATCCATGTATTATAAACACAAAAAATTTTTATTTTACACAAGGCTAAGAACCAACAACTGAACTAATATTGAATTATAAGTCTCATTATATTTACAATTAATTTTTAAGGAAATTAATAGTTTAAAATATATATTTAATTTCTATTTAATTTAAAATGTAGATTTTTTAATATATTTGGTTAATTAATATTAATGAAAAATTAAGTTTGAAGTAAAAAAATGTTTAATTCAGCGTTAGAAAATAACAATCGGTAACTTTATAACATTGTTGCATTGTTACATTGTCTCGATATATTTATGAATTTATTAAATAAAATATATTCTCATGATTTTTTTACTTAACGGATACTTTTTAAAATACAGTTAATATACAGTTTGAAACATTGTAATATATGAATTTATTAATGACATAAAGTCAATAAGGCTAGTAAAACATTCAATTGTAAAGTAATTTTAATTTTAAATTAATTCGGTCGAAAAATTATGAAATGGTGTGAGAGGTGATTACAATGATATCGAGTAATTTATAGAAATAAATGATCGGAAGATCGAGTTAATATAGCGTAACTATTTCAATCGTGGCCGAGTTCCACGATAGAATCTTTGGACCCCGAAGAATAACTTCGCACTTACATCGAGTACACTAATTCTAGCAAATAAAACAATATCGCAACAGTTAAAATTAAATTAAGGTTCGAACGAAAAGGAAAAGAATATTATCCGCGTATAATATTAAAAAAAAAAAAAATAATGTAAATATACTGGGAAACCGCGTACTTGGATCAACGTTCGCTCGAATTACAAACTCTAAATCTTAAAACTCGGTATCGTATAAGGTAACATAAATTTTGCGTATAATTTGAAATGGTTAAAAACGAATTTAAACGTAAGAGATCTTCCGCAATTTTCGTTCGGTGGTATAAAGGTCAAATAAATCTTCATTTAACTCGGGTAATTATCAATGATCGAGTTTTGACAAATACAGAATATTTTAACGAACGTACTTGATAACTTCGATGCTGATTAGCTTTGCAAAATAGCTAACTAACCACTAGTGTTTGGACAATAAATGGAGGCAGGTGTAAGTGGGATACGTACATGTAATACCGAGCTGTCAGTCGAACGTCGTGTCGGTACACGCGTACTAGTTGGCTAGTCCATTCGTAAATTCATGTGTAGAGACATTAGCTAATAAGCCAGTCATGGTACATAGGCTCGAACGCGGTCGAAAGTTGCGCTTGATGCAAAAGTAAATTATTAACTAATATTGTAATTAGTCGTTAAAGTTTCACGTGGAGGCTAAGGTGTAAGGAGGGAAGTAAGGAGGGAAGTAAGGAGGGAAGGAAGGAGGGAAGGAAGGAAGGATTTGCTAAAGTTTGCTTATGATTCGATGCGCGTACTTGAAATATTGACTCGATCGGACCGAAGGAACGTAGCGGAAAGGAAAAGAAAGAAACGAAGGGCGTTGTATTTTTATCGTCGCGTTCTCGGTCCGTTAGCAGCGATCGGAAAAGGTAAACGACAAGCTTGTTCCGCGCTTACGAAAGGGTTTCGAGGGTCAATAGCAAGAAGCAGGAATCCTGTAAGGGCTCGTGTCAACGACCCGATCGCCACCCGGTAGTAGCGGTTTTAGCGGTGGTGTGCCTCTGCCACCGTCGCTGCCGGGTGTCCTGCGCTCAGGATTTCGAGTAGCTGGTCCAGCGAGGTTCGATATAAACTGTGATTGATATTTAGGCGCATCAAGCGCCACTTAAGAGGATTAAGTCCTGGCTGCTGGGAGGCGCAGCTTCGGCGTCCGTCGGCACAGCGACGCCAGCGCACGAACGCGACTTCCTCTCGCCTCCCTCGACTCTGATTACAGTTAGTTCAGTCTGCCGATCCAAATCCCCGTAACCCCGGCGCGCTTACCTGTTACCAAGCGGACGGTATCCCTTCCCTCCACCCACACAAGCGTATAGGAGCCCTCGGTTCTTCCCCCGCTGCTCGAGTGCCACACGCACGCAAAACATACAAAAGCCCGGCTCTTGTGGTTTTCGGACTCGGACGAGTCGCGACCGTCTCTCGTTTTATCCACCGTTTTGGGAATTACCTTCTTTTCTCGATAGCCGCTCGAGCGATGATTGGCTTATTGACTTGTTTTTGCGATTAACGCTCCGACGTTCTTTCAGCGGTGGCGAGGGCATTTTTCTCGAGTACTTTTAACGAGGGAGTCTTTTCTTTTATCGATCGATATTATTGTACTGTCTACAGCTTGGAAATAATTAAATAAGCATATACGGCGTTCGTTTCCTTTACTATCCGCGGAAAATTTTTTCGCCTCCGTAATGTAATTAGTCGAAGAAACCGGACCGAAGTTTTTTCTTCTGGGTCTCCATTTTTTTAAACTTGCACTTAATTATTCAAGGAAATTCAAAGCTTTTATATACTTTTCATGTTATTGACTTATTATAAAGAATATGAAGGCTGTATCGGTACTTATCATAATATTTTAAGTAGAGAAATATAAATGAAGAAACCTAAGTGTATATATATATATAATAACGCGGACAATTTAAGTCTCCGGTGAATATGTCGTTAAAATAAAATCTTCTTTATCAACGTTATTATTATTTTAATAATGTACTGTAACGTAAAAACTTTTTTATTCGCGCACGTACACACATATAAATATGCACATATATAAATATATATACATATATTAAATATAATAGTAAAAGTAATAACAAAGCACTAATTATCCCAAGATTTACTTTGTACCGGTCTCCCTTATAAATTAAAGCCGCATCTAATTTATTCAAGTATTTTTTCTTATGTGAGAACAATCATACTCAAGTTTTCAATTTTAATCTCTTTAAATATCCTTTTTGTATTTCTTTGTACTATTTAATGAAAATAATATCGTCCGAAATGATTAATTTTCTTTTTCGAATACAATCACTTATATATTGGCATAAAAATCAAAATGATTTACAAGTACAACGAATTGCTTTAAAAATAGTAAAGTGAAATTTCTAATCGAATTAATTAATTCTTAAACAGTAATTAATTATATTAAATTTCAAATTAATTTTAATTAAATTGAAAGCATTGTTTGAGAAAGGATAAATTAAAACTTTCTTAAAGGACTCTTATTTAAAATTAAAAATCACCAGTTCAAATTTTTATTATATTTAAGAATATCAATATTTGTTAAAAATTATAAATTTTTTTATATAAGAAAAACCTAGCCTATCGTACTTTCACATAGAAATGATTTTAAAATGAAGTTTCGTAAAGACCAAGATAATTACGGGAAATAATGATTATAATTTTGTGTAGTTTAACATTCTAATTATTATAATTGTTTAGTAAAGATAAATCATTTTATTTTCACATAAAATTATTGAACTTTGAAATGATCGTTACGATTATATCCTGGTAGACATATCGTTCACTGTTTTTGGAATTTTTTCAATCATCTATATATAGCTCTGACGGTATTAAGTTTATTAATATCCTTGAAATATATAAAAATTAATGAGAGTATAATGACTAGGTTTATAAAATAAATGTTTAATAATCAGAAGATTGCTGAATCGATTTCCAAAGAGGAAACGATTATATCTTGAACTTAAACATGTTACACATAATGGGAAACAATTAGAAGTAAAAATAAAGTATTTTATATATAAATGTCTCTGACGATTTCAAGTATAATATTTTAATTAACAAAAGAATCAAATGCGTAATAAAATGCTGTGTTAAAATTTCTCACATTTCTTATTGTTTTGACTAGTTATTAAGTTTGAAAGTTATTTGAAACTATCTAGGAACTAAATATGTGATATATTGTATTTTGTATATCTGAAATTGAGTACTTAAAACCATTTAAGACTCTTCAATAACTAACAATATAGACGAATATATGTATAATATATATATCAAAATGCAAAACTACGATAGAGTCGACGCTACGTATCAATAAAATAATCGAGAAGACTAATATTATATAAGACTGTATTCCATAAAAATGGGAGGTTTTCATCGATGAAAAAATTATTATTTAAAGTATTATTCGGGTGAGTTAAATTTTTATATTCTCGAACGGTCGGCTTAGTTACATCTTAAATTTAAATTCGAGCGAGGATCGATCATTCCGAAAAGGCACGAAATCATTTATAAAACGATCGTTAAGTTTGAATTTGTAAGAACGGTATAAAAAAAAAAAAAGAAAAAGGTGGCGTTGCAAGGCGCGGAAAGTTGGCCAACTCTTATCGAGAAAAGCAGCGAAAGACAATTTTATCGCAAGGAATTACTAAATTATTTTTCACGAACGAACAGCAGCGAATAAAACAATACTGTTTACTCGATACAGCAGCGGTGCACCTCGATGAATTGTTTCGTCACTCCATTAACGATTGACGAGTGGATCATAAGGTCAGAACTATTTAAGTGCTCGTCGCTGGATGAATTGTTGTATTAGTCACACCAAGTTTTCATAATTAAATCTTACTTCCAACAAGGCGAGAAATTGATGGCGCTTTAACTGCACTAAAGTATCGCTAATTTTTATTATTTTTATTACCAAGTTCGAGCGCTGAAAAGCCGAGATGGAAAAACGGGTTGGTAGGTACATTTATTACTTGCCTGTATTTTATTAAAGCCCTTATCCCTGTGACGAAGACGCACTCTCTGAAATGAAGACATCGGTCAAGCCCAGCGCCCAGCTCCCTGCGAATTATGCTGAAATATTTCTGTAACAAAAAAGTCGGAGCGTTCGATCAATGCCTTTTGCAGTTTTATAAGCTTATTAAACTTGGTATTAATTCTAGGACTGTTTTATGAGTCGTTTACTATAACAAAACAATTGATACCATATAATATGATTCATATTTTAACGTTAAAAATGATACATCGATTGTAAAAGTGTCACATGATCGGACTAAGAGACCCTCGAGGAAATCGATCAAGTTTTAAATTGCACCTTGTGTATTTAAATTAGAGCTCAACTATCTCGGTCGCATTTTCAATAGCTTTATTTATTCAAAACAATCATTGCAGCATTTTGCTCGGACTAAGTAAGGCAAAGAGCCGTTGTCGTTGCGATATTAAGTTACTTAATGTAAATGTAACGAATGTCCGAGGAGGGAAAAGTAAATAGCGGTGGTCGGTTGATGGTAGGATAAGTTTTGACAGCCTATCGGAAAAGTCATTTCTACAAAATAATATATGCGCCGTTAAGCACAAGATCGGGAAGCCGACGTTAGTTGGTAACGCCAATTTACAACATTCACGTTTCGCTCTCCCGACCGGCTACATTTTATCTGTTCAACTTGAACTTTTTGTTTTTTCTATTTTGTTGTTTGTTTTATTCCGGGGGTTTGTCGCAAACTTGTTTCCATTGAGGGAGCACGTGACGGAAGAAAGAGGAATATTGAAAATCAGTTGTGTAAATTAAAAAAAAAGAGCTGCCGTTGTTACGGCGGAGTCGGAGGGAGAGGAGAAAAGTGAAATGATAAAAAAATGAAAGGAAAAAAGCGTAGGAGAATGAGGGAGGGAGGAAAGAGGGAGGAAAGAGGGGAAAGGGAAGAGACGACTGCGAAAGAGAATGGTCGTAGGAATGGTTACAAGCAGAATAAACCTCTCAATAATGAGTACGGTGAGAGGATTCCCTTGGCGAAAACGCGAGATGATAAAACAGAAACAGGCCGAAGCGCAGGCTGCAGCGCAAAGTAATAGCAAGGCCAATAAAATGTAATGAAATAACATCCAATCCAAGGGAGATATTGTGAAAATATTATTACTAACTTATTACTCGCGCAAGCTACCGGAGGAGAGAAGCCAACCTCTTTTTCTTCCTCGCTCTCTCTCTCGCTCTCTCTCGCTCTCTCTCGCTCTCTCCGTGTCCCTTTTTCGACGCTTTTCTCTCCCGGCCCTTCCACTACTTCTGTCTCACGTTTCTCTCCTTGCTTTTGCTTCTGCAAACGCCGGGATTGCTTTCTACTTTTCCAATTCTATCTTTAACCTGAAATATTCTATTTCGACGTTCGACGTTCAATCTCACTGATCATATCGTTCAATAACCACCAGGGTATTCACGGACCAAACTCCAAACGTGTAAAACTTATTCGAGGGCTTCCATTCATCGCTGCTCTCCTTCCGCACCTTGCACCTACACATTCGGAGCAAGGCCTCCTCCTTTCCACTACAAAAATCATAACTGCATCAGTCTTTTAATTACGATATTAAATTTATTAACTCAATTTACCGAGATTTATTATTAATCGCGATTCTTTTTTTTTTCAATGCTCTTTCTTCTTCCCACGGATCATTTACATTCTTAATAAAATGAATTTTATCGATTTCTTTTTTCTCGAGTGTACGACGGGTTGTTACGATTATTCAAAATTTTAATTTGCCAATAAGAGCGTTTTTTGTTTATCGCTCGCAACTTCTCCCTCCCTTTTCTCTCTTTCTCTTATGGAACCTGGATGAATAAACCTGGCTTTCGAAATAAAAAATTTGAATTTTAAACGTTGCTGATTAAATACCTCGTTAAGGCAAAAGTTGTCGGATACTTTTTTTTTTATTAAATAATTCCAGTTTTCTTTTATTCCTGAACAATTACATATCGCCCGATAATCAAGCTCTTGCACGACGGACACGTGACTATGTAAGAGAGAAAAAGCTGCACTGAAATCCGATAATAATCCGTAATGTATTTACATTTGCATACAATGATCAGAATCAGAGTTACGTATCTACATTTTCAGTACTGACAATATGATGTACAACGGAAAATCAAAAAGCGGAATATTGATGACCATCGCATCAGGGAAATCTTGTACATCGAGATTACTTTTACACTACTGTATCTTACAATCGAAACATTTGCTTTTTCTTCTGCAAAGTACTACAGCGTTTCGTTTAGGGTGAAAGTTAAAATTGCGAGGCGATGGTAGTTCGACCAAATTTAAAGATACGTTCCGTTTCCTTTAAATCATTATTTATTATCCTTAATTAACCGCGTTGACGTTAATAATGTTTCTTTTATTCGTAATTTAAAGAAAATATTATCTGTTTACTGTTCTCGTCTCCAACGTAATTAATAACATTTGAAATAAAAAGCGAATCGATAGACGCATAAATTGTGAGTCTAGATAAAGCTTTAAGATTTTAGAAAAGTCAATAACTCGAAATTACAAAATTCTTCGTTAATATACATAACTGAATGATGATTTTATCATTGACACAATACACATTTTATTTTACTGTAATATTTTGTGACACACTCGTCATACTGACTCAATATTTACTAAATATTACAAAGCCACATAATAAGTTTTAGTAAACAGAATAACAAATACTGAATCGTGTTTCAAAAAATATATTTGATATTTATTATTATTAAATGTTAAATGACTTAATTCTTTAAATCTGGCAATATTTGAATATTTTATAATATTAGGATTATATTATAATAAACTAAGCAAATTTGAGTTTTGAGAACGTAGAATATTTTAAACTTTTATACTTGAAAATAAAATGTTAAGTCTACTATTGATTGTACATAAATTCTTTTCTTTTTTTTCCAGTGATAAAATATATATTTCTATGTTGGATCATTTATCATATCGCGTTTTAGAACTAATAATTTGCATCTACTTTTAAAATTATAATTTAAACACTAATACTTAAAATTATTAAAAAATGTCAAATAAATTGTAACTACTAATTTTTATTAAAATCAATTATGTTGAATTTGTAATTATAAATTAACAAAATATCGTAAAAGTTTTTTCATGTTTCATAAAATATTAAATGTGATATTTTTAATTACTTTACAAGATTGATCGATACTACAAATAAATTTGTATTAGCTATATCCGGTAATTTTTAATTCGAATTAAGATATATTTAGAATCAAATTTAGAAATTTGTCTATTTAATAACAACCATCCATCATTTATAATGAAAAAGAAATTCGTTGTTAAATCGGTTCTCTTTTTTATTTATTTATCAAGTTATTATAGTATAATCAATATATATTTGAATTTGAAATGCACTCGGTGATTAATTATTTATATTATTAAAAAATTAAATATTAAAAAGTAACTTTAATAAAATTATGAGCATCATAAATCGAAATTCAAAAACAGAAAGCTAAAAAATGAAATAATGAAAATTAAGGAAATGAGAATAAAAATATTAAAAGCGGTAATTCCGTTGGTAAATAAAACAGTTATGGTACTATATATAAAAATATAGGAAGATTTTAATCTATTTATTCGGAATATAATGAGGTAGTTTCATATTAATTATTTTATTAATTACAATATTTCATAGTTTGAATTTATATGTATCTAAGTTTATTTTTAATTTGTACATATCTCTAACATTTATAATAAACTGAATTAGCATAAAAAAATAATTTGTATATTCACATTGTTTCTGAAGATTAGTATCAACATTTGTATTTATAAAGTATAACACTTTCATATTCATAATAAATATAGTTTTTTTTTTGTTCCATTTTTCAAAAATTATTAGTTTATTATTTTTTACCATCACTATTTTTTATCTTTTACTTTCTAAATATTCTATTTCATTTTTATTCAAAAATAAATAAAGAAAACTCATTTATCCTTATAAATATACATTTATTTAAATCGATGAAAAAGTATTTTTAATTGACAAAAAGGCTAAAATAAATTAAAAAAACTTTGGTTATATAAAAAATATAATAATGCAATTTAAATTACTGTATTTTATATTAGAAACTTTTAAAAAATTACGTAAATTATATATTTTTTAAAAGTTTTAGTGATATCCATTAAACTGCATGTATGTTCTTTTTTAAATTAAAAAATTGCATTTTCTAGGGAATTGATTAAAAAAGTTAAATCGTTTACATCGTTTTATATAAATCATTCTTATTAAATAACTTTAAAAATTTTTCATTTAAATATTTACAATTTTACGGAAACGTTCTAAACTTCAATATAAAATAAAATATGTTTCTTTTTTAAAATTTGTTTATTTCGAAACCATGCAATAATCAAATAATAACATAATTACTTATTTGAATAGACAATGTAATTAATAACACAATTATATTTTTTATCCATAAAAAATAAATGAATGCTGTATTTTATACTTGTACATTGTACAACTGCTTTAATCGAACTGTTTAATATTCAATAAGGATTAATATAAATTGAAATTTATTATTGATTCATAAGCTTTGAAGATCTGTATTCATTTTCTTATTTTAGGAATACTTGTATAATATCTAATTTAAGTCTAATTTCAAACAATATTAATTTCAAAATTAGGCAAAATTTAAAAAGCAAATAAATAGCATAAATCTAATATTAATATTAACTCACAGTTTTATAAATATGGTTTAAATAATTTCTACATTTAAATAGCTAAGTATATTTATACGCTATACACATTTATGTTTTTATTATTCAAAGAATTATTATAGATGATTTTTTTTAAAAGGCAACCACACAGCAATTAAAAAAGTTATTTAGAGGTACAAACTAATATGTACTTTTTTAGTATGCTTACAATTACGATAGCGAAAATTTTTTTACATAATTTACATGTCACTGTGTATACAATCTATAATTTTAATTTCTCATAATATTGCAAGTAATTTTTTTTAATTACAGTAATGCTTTAATGTTTTAGAGGATTTCCTGGTGCACAAATACCGTATAAGAACCTTTTTGCTAGTGTAAGTAGTTATTTAAAGCATAGTAAAATAAATATGAGGTATAACATTTCTGTAATAAAAAAGGCAAAGTTAAGTAAGTTAATTTTAAACAATTGAAAGCCGTATTTCTGAACGCCATTAAAATGTATTTTAAAAGTTCTGCAACTCTGATGGGTTATCGAATATTCAGTGCCATATTTTCAGACTATCGAACAGTTGGCCTGTTGTAAACGTGTTGCTAGAATTAAATACTTTTTTCATTATTGTCGATTTTCTTTACGCACAGTCAAATCTTCAAGTTAAATTAATATTAGTTACTATTGATAATGATATCTGTTTTGAATTGCGATTTATTTATATTTTTAAATGGTTTTAATTTTGAATTTATTAGAATTCGTTAAATCCACGCCGCCGATTTATTTTTTATCATTTGTAATTTAATGCATGAATAAGTTCTTTTTAAATTAAATTAAGCTTTATTTAACTCTATCAAATATACAATTTTTATAAAACGAATTATAATATAATTTCGTTTTCTGCAGCTTATTTTGTCTTTTTCTTACGAGAAACAATAATTTTGAAATCTCTATCTGCAATAGTGAAATAAAGACATTGTTTGTAATTTACCGAAAGTTATGAGCTTATATTTTAATTTTTATATTTTCCAAGAAAATTCTCTCACGTAAACTAGGAAAAATTGAAATATAAACTCATAACTTATAAAGAATTGTCTACAATATCTCCGCTTTACTGATGAAAATATGAATTTGTACCATGTACACGGATTTTCTTAATATAATTTGTATTTCAGGGTATATTAATTTTAAATGAATAAGTAATATTAAATTTTATTTTAAGATATCTAATAATTATAATTTATAAAAATTTTTAATAATATACAAATTATAAATTAAATACATTTTTAAACCATTGAAATATTTAAATATTTTAATCGAAAAAACTTTTAATTTATTACATTTATTATAATACGCTTGATATTAATTTAAATATATGATATATGTACATATCGTTGTATAAAAATTAAAGACAAGTTTAATATTTATTAGGAAGCATGAAAAATCATATTTCGATAAAATGGAAAATATTTTTTTGAAATACAATACAGACTATTAAATAAAATGTGTATGTTGATAGGATATTGAAATTTCGAACGAATAAATAAGCATTTTTATTTCCTGATTTTTATCAAATTATTGTATACCGAATGCCGATTTGATTTTGTAGTTTAATTTTCTCTTTAATATTGTATGACTATTAAAAATGTTTATATATATACGAATTATTTATTTAAAACATAAAATATGAGTTTTATGAATTTTTTCTGAAAAGATTTTATCTAAATGGAAGATAAAATGTACATGAAAATTTTTTATTAATATTACTAGAATTATAACTTTAATACGTACAATATTGGCTTACTGTAATAAAATATAATTCAACTTGTATGAATTAAATGGGATTAAAATTTGTACAATTAAACTTATAATTTTGATTATTACATATTAAAATTTAAATGAAAGAATAAGTTCCAATCTGTTTTATGAAACCAGCGAATTCAATGTTATAAATTTTAATGTTATACCTTCACATTTTTATCCGATATCTATGTTAAAAATTAATTTTTCTATCTAATCTAAATTTAATTTTTTACTCGGTATGTAACGATAACCCTAGAAATAATTTAGTTTTCAAATTAATAACTAAAGTAAAAACAGCTTACTTCTAATCCAGTACGGCGTCTCAAAACATAGAAATTGAGTTTCTAAAGTTGCATCGCGATGAATTACATAAGTTTTTCGTGAGTATTCTCTTTTAAAATACAAGACATAACAATGACCGAGTATATAACTATGAAATTACCATTTCTGCGTGTAATTTGTGATTATGCTCGATCGATCAAAGCATACGCGCCTCTCGCAAATTTGAAATGTAAATGCACAAAGTATATTATCTTGAGCGAAAGAGAAAAATAAAAACAAAAGAGTTGAGGCTGCAGAAGGGTTTGGGTTGTCATGATGGGTGTCTCAAAGGAAAATCTCGCATAGCCGCTATATAATAATAAAAGAAGATGTAAAAGAAATAGTCGTGATATAGAAGAAAGACGAATACGTCGTGCGTAAAAAATGCGTGATGCGTTAAGTTCACGTGTAAAATAGAAACAACATCTTGAACAATTCGCGCAGGACTACATCCAAAGAAATTTAGAGTTTTACGGTAGCAACTTGATACTTACTATTATGGAATAT
Source organism: Dolichoris vasculosae (assembly GCA_018907195.1). NCBI lineage: Eukaryota > Metazoa > Arthropoda > Insecta > Hymenoptera > Agaonidae > Dolichoris > Dolichoris vasculosae. Next base: position 25,267,658 of record JACCHY010000002.1, read on the forward strand.
ATATATATATATATATATATATATATAGAAAATAACATTAATGTATTATTAGACTTTCGTTGAATCCAATTATCTGGGCAAAAATATTCATTGTAGACGTAATCGTAAAAAGAAAATTGCATTTACATAAAAATTTGAATATAATTTATAATAGTGCAAGATTCGTTGAAAATAAAATATTTATATTATTGGATTATCGAGATAAATTATCTTAAAATATTTAAAAAATAAAAAATATTGAAGAAGCCAATATTTTGAAGACTGAAAAAGATATTTGAAGTACTGTGAAATTAGATCAGAAATGAAATTTTATATAAGTGAAAAGGGTTTGTGCTCTTATCGAATAAAAATCTCAGGTACTCAATGAATTCATATAATTCCAAAACTTTTATCAAATATTTTTTTGATGTTTCGTTTTCGTTTTCGTTTTTTTCATTAAAAATGTAATTATATTTTTATAAAATATAAATAGTAAGCGGTATAATAATAATAATAATAATAATTTATAACCGAATAAAATTGTAATCAGAATTAATTTTTATGAATAGTAAATAGTACTTCTAAAACCAATAATACACTATTTGATATTCGATATTTATTTTTTTTATTCCGTTCGCAAACAATAATTCAACAATAGAATATTTACCCACGCAATAAAAATGAATTTATAGAAAAAGAAATCACGATATTCAACAGATACATAACAAATTATTCCTTTTAATTAAATAAATGCTTGGAATCGTTAACAGTAATTTTACTGCGTAACATAGAACTCGAACAAAGCTAAAATAGATCACGAGGTGTGTGGATTTCTGGATAAAAGATTGAATTTAATAGCTAGGAAAACGAAGAGCGCATTGTTGATAAAAAAATAGCTCTATTAAAATACTTATGTAGACAGAAGAATGTATGATGCATAATAAAGAGCCTCACCTATTTCCTGTTAATAAGACGTCGGGTAAACAAAGTAACTTTAATAACATAACATTAAATATGGGCAACACTAGTGATTTAATCTGAGAAAATATATTTCATTGTTAGCGGTATTACAAACTTCTTTTTGTATAAGGAGATAACTTTGAGTTAATTTATCACAATCGTATATGTTTAAGATATACGAGAGAAAAAATGTGGTCGGTGTCTTTCTACCGTTTAGTCCTTGAAAAAACAAAGTTCTTTAACACGAGCTGGAATCAATAATAAATTCTTCAAACGTTAACATTCGTACAATACAGTTTCTGTATCTTATACGAAATAACAACGAAAGAGTAAGATTAACCATGGCATACATCTTAATCGTGCTCATGGAAGAATCAAGGTATTATTACGTGCAGTTTCTTACTAAGCGCATACATTTTCTTTTATTCTTACGCCGAAGAAAATAAAAAAAAAGTCCCATTGCTTTATATCCTTTGTTTGCACGAGAGATAAGTCGAATCGAGTCGAAAGTAAAAGTCACACGTCGATGGGACAATCGCTGGAACGCAACAGTTGCGATCGTTAGGAAAAAATATACAAAATACGGAAAGTTGCCGATGCAAGTACCAACGAAATGAATGAATAAGCGAGGCGAAAGAACGAGAGAGAGGGGGGGAGGGAAGATTCGTGCGTGTATCTAAAAAGGAGACGGGAACGGAGGAGAAGAAATGCAGGTATACATTAATGTATCCGAACAGGAGTAACAGCAGATGTGCCCTCGTACACACGAAGTAGTAAATGAGAAAACCGCAAAAGGTGAATAACATGGAGCTGATTTGAAGAATGGATAGTACTTGAAACTATACGTTAGCATATATGTAAGTATACATCTGTAAGCAATGTATCACGATTCTACTTTTTAAAGTTCTCTAATCATAGAAGTTGCGGTAACGATGGAAGAATGCAGAAAAAAAAGGTAGAATAAACTTTGCTCGAACATTTAAATTTGCCCGATCGTCGGGATAACCTTGCATTATAAAATATGTCATAATTTAAAATTTGAAACTTAAATTCTCGGAAATAAAAGTTTTGAAAAATCTATCGAGCGTCGAGGCGAATTGATTTTCGTAAAATATGCATTATAAAATGATGGAGTGCCTAGAAATTTTGCAAGCCGAGTTCGCGAGGTAATCGTAATTATTCGGATTTAGGGAACGTCGGGAGAAACGTCGGAGTCTGTCAGTTATTTACATCTTAACAACGGATATCTCAACAGTCACGAACGAACGCAATCTCCGACTGAGCGGACAACTGGAAAAGTTTTCAAAGATCTTTCTCTCTCTCTCTCTCTCTCTCTCTGTCTCTCTCGATGTAAGAGCAGCTCGATTTTTCGATCGAATTCCGATTTTCCATCGGTGGACGAGATGGATAAAGCGAGGGGGGAAGAAACGAGCTATAGCGCGACGTAACCGAGCGCGAGTACGTAATAGAGTTTAATGCGGTTGGTTGTCCCGTCGTACGAATAAAACACAACACTCCGAAGGAGAATTTTCGTCGAGCTCGAGTCGGTTGCATTTACATCTGCGTTACGAGCTTTCTTGCGTAATATTGTAATCAGCCGCAGGAAAATAAATAACTGCATACTCGTATTAGTCCCGCTCCCTCGCATTCTTCTCTTCGGTTCGCCCTCCCATTGTTTTCCCGCTCGCGTCGTTATCGCGGCGGACGGTTGAATTCGTCGAGTCTTGGATATCCCCCGAAATTTAAGGCACGACGACGGAAAGCCGTTCCCGCGTGATTTTGGAGGGGCGCATCGGCTTATCCCGCGTTATGGTACATCGGTAGCTACACCGGTAGCTGCACCTCTAGGTACACCGGTGGTAAAAAAACAGGGATGCGCAGTAAAATATACCGACGCCGAGTAATTAGCGGCTACTCGTAAACTTTTCTATTCGAAGCAATTACAATAAGAGCGGTAACACGAGCGGAAAGCCGACCGTTAAAGCGGATGGATCGTAATTTAGCGCAACGATTCTGGCCCATCTCCCGCGATTTCGAGCCTCGGAACAAGGGCCTTTGAAATTATTAGATTAAAAACTATTATTAGGCTTTAGGATGTAAGCAGAGCTAAGCAATTGCATTTGGAAACTATAAGCCAAAATTCAATTTCGATATGAACGTTATAACCGAAATAGGCAAGAATTTAAAAATAAATTGGAAGGTGATTGGATATTCTATTAAATCTGCAAGATATTTGAAAATGGATGCTTTAATGTATGCATTATTTGTAATATTTATAAAGATAGCTGGAGCTTAATTTATCTGGTTCCTTTAACGAAAGGGTTTCGGATAGATAAATAGTGGATAGGTATGATTAAAGCATTACTCATTCAGCGCCATTGTATCAAATTATTTATTTATTTTTATTTTAAATATAATTCCGCGTGATAAAAGTTTTAAATAATGTCTTTGAGTATACGGGGAATCTAGTTTAAAGTTTTAATTTATTAAAAAAACTTTTTATGTATGAATTGGATTATAAGTAAAAAGTCCTTAAAAGAAAAGTAACGAAGAGCGGTAAGGGATCGTTATTCCGTATATAGTAATAACTACACTTTTGTTTTTACGACTTCTTTTCTTGTAATTTAGTAGAAAAATAGAGATCTCTTTTTCATAGAAAATTTTAACTTATATTTTTGTATCATTTCATTGCTTCTAACGTTATTTGCATTAATAAAAAGATCGCTTCATACCTATATTAAAAACTAACAGAAGGTCTATTTACTAGCGCGAAGAAAGCGTGCGCCGAGAAAAAAATGTTGCATGTAAAAATTTCTAAACGTAGAATACTTTTTAAATTGTAATTACTTTGAAAGATAATTTGAAAAGCGGAGGAGAAGATAGGTGGAAAGAGCGAGAGAGAGCGAGAGAGAGAGAGCGAGAGAGAGAACGAAAAAAAGCTTGTATTTGTACAAGAAAGAGTTTTCGCTAAATACGAGCAAAGAGCATGTAGGACGCGAAGGGAGGGGTCAAGCTCGATCGCGCAGAAATGTGCATACATGCACGACGAAACACTTATTATAGGCGTGTAACTCGAGTCCGTGCTAGAGATCAATACGCCTAATAGAGGGTATCTATAGAGCGCGCAACCCGTGCTCATTTACTTAATTGTGTTCTATATAGCGTATAACCGAGCAGCGTATAGGTAGCGCTTTCGACGTACGCGTTTTCCCTCTCGCTTCATCTCCGTCTCCCTCTTCTCTCGCCCCTTCGGCCCAGCGCCTCTTCGCCCCTTCGCCCCTTCGCCCCTTCGCCCCTTCGCCCCTTGGCCACCCTCTTCGCCTCCCCCTTCGCCACCCAACTTGGCCACCCTCACTCCTACGGAATCACTCGCACTTATGACTCGCGCTCGCCGCTCGCCGCTCTTGGTGTGCGTGACGCGACGGACGAGACTACACCGACGTTCGCACGATATCCTAGTCATCCGAAACATAAAAGTGGCGATACGTCTGGAAAGAGTCTAGCTACCGAATACTTTGTACGCTCGTTCCGAATGATACGCGGACGTTTTTAACGCGCGCACTTACGCCCTCGACGATCATTTTTCTTCCCGATCTCCCCCAACGAAGACGCCGCGCGTATACATATATATATACGCGGGAATTTGGAGTAAAAATAATAACGGTATCGAGAGGAGAGGGATACGACGCTCTTGGATATCCAAGGGATCCGATAGCGAGCGGCGATAAGTTATCGCGTGGAAAATATAAAATTGCGTTACCCGAGCAAAATTTTCGAGTATTGCCGGATATTTTTAATTACGCGCGAAATATTTTTTAAATTATACGAGATATTCGAAACAGATGCTTTCGAAATTCCCCTTTTACACTTCAAAATTACTTGATACGTGTATATATATTAAAGCGAGACCGAAGGAGAGAGGGAATTAGTCGTAGAGGGAATTTATAGAAGGCAAATTAAATTAAAAATTTACACTCCGTGGAATGATATTTCTGCGGATAGTTTTTCGTACGGACATAAAATTAAACGTGACTGTGTATTTATAATCTCGCTGAATCCACGTACGATAAGGATTAGATTCGTTAAATCGGGTACTCGAATATCACGTTTTGTCGAATATTTAATGGAAACTAATTTTTAAATACTTTTCAGCGTTATTCAAATTTTCTAACGAGCTGCATGGAAATTGCTAGATGTTGTTTCTAATTTCAAAATGCAATCAGACGCGTTGCTCCGCTCGTTGGAAAATTTTTCAATCTCGAGAACTAAAATAACAGAATTACAAATTGACACAAGATTTATAAAAATTGAGATTTCTTTTTGTTTTACGAATTCACTTTCTTCTATTTTATCTTTGATTTATCTTTAATTGATTTTTCCAACGGCCGCACGGATCGAACCTCTTTTTATTTTCTTTCATCCTTTGGTGTAACGATACAGCGCCGATATTTATATAGACGAACTGTATTATTAAAACTTCAATTCTTGCTAGAAATCCTTTGAGATCTTCGGAAAAATGAACGTCGCGTATGGATACGATAAAATCTATTTCTTATAGAAAACAACCATTTTTATTTATAAAGCAAACTCGACCAGCTACTTTACTCGATCTACGTTACTTTATGTATCCGTATATGACTTTTTTACTTTTAACTTCCATAAATTTTTACTTTATATGTATAAACTTTTATATAAATTATGGCTGAGAAAATATTACAATCGGAAAAATAACTAAAATACAACGATAACTATAAATTCCATTTCGCCCGTAAAAACTAAATTTTAATTTTAATTTATAAACTATACTTTTGTTATAATTCACGAGACTCCTACTCGAATAAATAAAAATTAAAGAGATACAAGTTTAAGTTTTAACGGTGGTATCTTTTTACCGAGATATAACGTACGACCACCGCTCGCAAGATTAATCGCCGGGATAAAATAATCGTCTCGTGAGTAATTACCGAAGACTCCGATGCTTTCCAATAAACTAATGCGAACGGCAGATTTCGCAGGTAGTAACGATACGAATCGAATTGGCCCTAAATTCTTGTTTTCAAACTTTATCGCGCCGCTTCTTCTTTCGCTGGCCGCCGAGTGATAACTCTCGGAGAAATCTAAGCCTGGCATTAGAGTAGCGGCGATCATCTCTCGTTAGCGGCGAGTTCACGGAAAGTCTGAAAAAGGCGGTACTCGTCCAACGTTTTGCCCCTCGAATCGGTAAAAAGCACGAGAAAATGGATTTAAACGCATTTTGTATTTGTATTTACCCGACAAGATCCAGCTAATTCAATTTCATGCGTTTTTCAAAGCAGAGTTCATCAGGGTACGGAAATTACAGAAATTGCATCGTTAATACGAATAGGTATGCGCAACTCGGCATCCGCGTAGCTGTAAATTTAATAACAATGCTCGAAGCTCAACTCCTTCTTAACGAGTCAATCCGACGTATTCCTGGTCACGCGATCGATCGATCGATCGAACGAACGATCGATTGCTGATCGAGTCATCGCGAGCTCGAGGAAAGACTCGATCGCGGTCCGATCCGAAATCGGCCGAAAGAGCTTGCGACGACGAGGACGAGGACGAGGACGAGGACGAGGTCGAGGATGAACGATCGGACCGAGCGGTTGCAGCAAGGCTCGTAAAAAGACCAGTGTGTCCGACTCACTGCCAACAACAAAATTTCAACCGCAATTATGCTGCAATTAACTCGAAGCGCACACAGACGAGCGGAGGCGCGAGTCGGACGCGCGCGCACAGGTGGTTGGGAATTTTTGTATTTAGCGGTAGGCACCGACGCGCGCTCGACGTTTACACGTTTACACGCGACGCGCGGCTACATTATGCATGTTTGCGGTGACGGAAGAGAATTTAAACTAACCCCAGTCGCGCCTCTTCCTCTCCCGTAAGCGCGCGCTTCTCTTTTTCAGGCGCGCGACTGCCTCTTTTCCCTCCTTCCCCTCGCGGTGGAGTCGCACCGCCGGTTCACACTGTCCCTGTAACCGATAAATGCGCTCTTTATTCCTTACGCCTCTATTATTTACCGAAAGCTCGGCTTTTTACGCCCGATTTTCCAGCTCTCGGCCGCTCGTTACGCTTCGGCACCGACGGGAAACAACAACGTCTTTCCTTCGCTCGCCTTTGCCGCGATTCCAAGGAAGCGATTCCAATTTATTATTTTCGATGCTTTTTCGACGCTTTTTCGACGCTTTTTCGACGCTTTTTCGCGCCGTTCGTAAAACAAAATTAATGCGTCATCGTAGGCGGGAAGATTTTAACCAACACGCGGGATTAATTGCGTGTGGATGACTGCAGCTAGGCTCGAACGAGAATAGAACGCGGCCAACTTAATGGCAGATTGGAAAGTATTAAAATCGAGAGTCTAGTTAACCGCATCGAGCATTTAGCGATAAAAGCCTTTTACCAGCGAGAATTTGATGTACGCGAAATACGAAATCGCTAGATCTCGTATATTATAATTATGTCGTTATTAAAGGCAAACTTCCCAGCAAACTATAGTTTTAATTTTTTACGTAACAAAATTATTGATTCCCACCCTTCCGATATCGGTCGATGTTTTCGTATCGATGTACGTGTATTTGCGACAAGTTTTGCATAAAGGAAAATTACTACCAAGCAAAGATTCTGTATTTATAATGAGCGTAAATCAAACTCTTTCTTAATTAGAACCGTGTATTGATAATGGTAGATACAAAAGACCCAGTTATAAGAAACTTAAATACAGTCTTGAGTATTTATAAATTTTAATATACAGTCTCGACTTAAGAATTTATTAATTCGGAATTATGAATTTAATGTTACTAAAGAAAATATCAATCTATTTTAATTTGAAAAAAGTCCAGATCTGAATCTTATTTCCTTTGATCATCTTTTAAAATCAACAAATATTATAAGCTTTTTTTAATTGGTTAAATACTGCGCGACTTTTCCAAATTTAATTTATATTTCATAGAATTTTACGATAGAAACATCTAAGAATTAAAAAATAACTTTGATAACTCGTAAATATCATAATTAATGAACAAATTTTACAGTAATATTTTTAAAATGTGTTATAAAATATAATAGAAAATATTATATGTTAAAAGTTCTTGAAACTTCGTTTTTAACATTGTTTTCAAAAGTCAACGTAAAATCGATCTCTGAACATTTTTAAAAATTTATGATTTATTTCAATCGCGAAGAAATTTTTATTCTTAATATTGAAATCTATTCTTATCATTGATATTGATATAATTTTTTTTTCTTTTAAAAATTTGAACTAAATTTAATTAACGGATATTTGTGGTATTTATTAATGGTGTCGATAAATTATCAAATTTGTACATAAAAATCTAGATTTCTTAAGTTTCATCCATTTCTAATAAAAAAAAGAAACGGTTTTTTTAAGCCTCGATAATTTAAAACCATTTTATCTCCATCAAATTTATGCTCATTACACGAATTAAACATGTAAGAAAAAAAAATATTAAAAATTTTCATTTTAAGAATAGACAATAGCAATAAAATTATTTACTTCTCACAAATTAAACTATGATATATTATTAATCTTGCGCTTAATGTCTTTAAATTTAAATATAGTAATATAAGAAAATTTAACAATAAAACTTGGATAAATAATTACTCATAATTATTTATACTTCATAACAGAGTCTATCGTTAGCGTTGTAAGAAATAAAAAATTTTCTGTCATACTTTAATGAATCCATTCTTTTCTTTCACTATCCCTAATTTGATTTAATTTTAAGAAAAATTATACACATTCACATTTACGAGAAATACGCAGAATAAAATTAAATTGAAAAAATAATTTTTGTTTCAGAAGATATATTTTTGAAATTGAAATCAATAAAAACAAATTTCTAAATCAGTGTGAATTTTTTATTATAATACGCTTTCAACAAATAAAGATACAATTTTTTTATAGTTTGAATCTCAGAAATGTTCGTGAGTTTGTGTTTCGTGATCTCATTCGCTGACTCTGCGTGTTTGAAAAGATTAATGAAAAAATAAATTTCTTGGTTCAGACGAGTGATAAATTTAACGTCTTTTCCAAATTATGTAAAATTCTCTTCACAAATTTAAATAAACTTTATGTAACACCTGCCTGTGGATACTTTGATTAATTATTATATTCTTACTGTTAATATTAATAAAAAATTATAATTACAAATTTAATTCATTTCTTAATATTAAATGTGAAAAATATTACAAGTAGTACTTTAAAATTCAGTTCCACTTTTTCGCAGATTTTATATTCATTCTAAAATAATAGATATTACGAAAGTATGAAAATGCGTGAGATTTTTATATTATTTCAATGCATTTTTATTTAAAATAAATCTCTTTTCACATTATTTATTCGAAATAATGAATCTTCGTATAAATAAATGGAAGTAACGAAGTTTCAAACGACGTATTCTCTGTATTCTTAAATAAAATAATAAATATTTAATATAATATATACAATGTGTCTCAGATTTATATATTTCAGTAAATTATTTGTATAAATAATATTAAAAATGTAAATATAAAGAAAAAAGAGAAAATAACATTTGATTCTAATTATAAAAAAGAAAAAGAAAATAAGACAAAACAATTCTACCATATATTTTATATATTCGCACATTTTTAAATATTAAAATTCTTTGTATACCCTTAAAAATAAAAAATTTTTCAAATAAAGTTATTTATAAAGTCATAAAGACTTTTATATAAAAATTTAATGCTCTTGGAAATTTATTTAACCTTGTTTTCATTATTTTCGATTACTTTAATTCTAGGATTTCTTTTAGTATTTTAAACGTAGAGCCTATTAAAACAAAAACGAATTTGAATACTCAATTTTAGTATCAAATTATATTACTTATTAACATTACGCAGAATTACTACGTCATCGTCCAAAAAACTCGTGGAAATGTTGACTCCTGTATAAATTGTAAGAAATGGATTCCGGAAGCCATTAGAATCATTTATTACTATACGGTAACTACAATCATAGGAGACACTTTAGCAATAAAGTATTATTTACTTAAAGTTATGCCCACTTAAGATATTATTTGAGTTTGTAAGAACAAATTTTATTAGAGTGTGAAAGGATTCTTTATTATACGTAATTCACTAATAATGAGTAGTACGAAGTTAAAAAATTCTAATTAAAATAATTTTGCTTACAAAAACTTTTGATTATTTTGAAAGAAAATATAAAACAAGATGAAGCCTCGTAAAAATTTAAATTTGGAAAAATAAGATTTCTTTTTTAATTTTTTAAATTCTTTCTATAAACATTCAGTCTTTTTAACCTTGTTTCCTTCGAACTATTTATCTTTGAAAAGTTAGCTTACATTTTATGAAAAAAAAATAAATAATAGCAATATTTTAAAAGTTTTATAAAAAAACGTTTTTTTAAAGTTTATTATACGTAAAAAAAATTAATAATGGTCCTTCGCGTTTTTAATACAATACCAGATTAATTTTCTTTATATTAGAGGAGAAATTTATTACAGAATTTTTTCTATTCTTTATGAAATAAAACCTCGGTCTACAAGCAGTAATAAGATTTTTATCATTCTTAGATTAAATCTTTACTGTAAATAAGTCAGCATGGGATGTACATATATCAAATATGGATATTTAATTTTTCTAAAATGATAAATCATGGATTATAAAAATGGTGAAGGTAATATAAAATACTATAATAAATTAAACAAAGTTTGTACCATTACTATAGAAAAATACAAGATTAATAGCTCGAATACTTTCAAGAATACTTTTTATAGAATTTAGATATATACTCAAAGTTTACAAAATTATAACGAATTCAAATGGTCTACATCGCTATTTTATGTAATATGTATCTATGTATTTGTTATCCGTAATAGTGGAAACGATTCAAACTTGTTTGTACATAACTTTCCACGTATTTTCATAGTTTACACTATACGCTATACTTTATAAATATCCTTTAAATAGATTTCAGCTAAAAATAATATTTTTTCATTTCGTGCATCGTAACATATGGATTTAGAGCGGAGATTAAAGAAAACGGATTTAATTATTTTTTCTTCTTAGAGAAGGAGTAAAATTTTTTAGAAATATGCGTTTCGATAAATTAGTTCGTCATGAAGGAAGACGTAAACAGAGATACGAGAATAACGGATGAAAAGGTAAAAATTTGATGGAAATATGTAATTTCCAAGAAGTCATGGAATAGTTAAAGAGTAAAATAAAGAAGATCTTATTATTCTGAAATTTGTATTTAATTTTGTACTCGCAGATTTATGTGGAGGTTAACGATTTGTTTGCGCGCAGTTTTCTTTACAGAAAGACGTATATAATTAGAAAATGAAAGCATGAATTTTCATCGTACTCATATTTCGCAGTGGCACTCTAGTCTGCTTTGCAATTTCAGTAAACTTAATAACGCATTAATACATTCTGTTAATTCGAACTATTTTCAGATATAACGCTCTTATCAATTACCGTAGACGAATCCAAAGTTTTCCCCGTTATAATGTTATAACATGTATTACGTTACTCGGATAGGAGTCGGATGGGAGTCGAAACCCTCGACTAATACAATATATTCGGGATTGAAAAATCACTTGGAAAAAGTAAAAAGAATAGATCGACAAAGCGAAGAAAAGATCGTTAATATTTCACACTGTTATTTTGCGAAAGGCGCGATGGGGTGGGAGGGGGAGGGGGAGGGGGGGAGGTGAGGAGAGGAGAGAGAGAAGAGGATTGGTTCGTCGGCATTTCACGGGTATGCGTCGAATCAAAATGTACAATGGAGGCAAATCATTTCGAATATTTCATAATTGGTGCGAAATATCATTAGCTCCGATAGCGAGCCGGGCGCATCGGTGACATTGCACATGCATCCGCATACATACTGCATTTCTCTCCGACTCTCGCCGCCGCTATGCACACGGCAACTCCGGCACAATATAAGGGGAACAACGAGGGAGCGAGTCGAGCCGATCATCTCCGAGCCCTTCCGAGCCCCGCCGAGCCGAACGAGCGGAGAATAGGACGGAGAATAGGACGGAGAGTGGAAGGATTGAAAAAGGGAAAAAAATTAACTGGAAAAGGGGAAGCATCGTGGAAAAAAAGGAGCGGAAAACGGTTAAGGTAGTTCAAGGGACGGAGACGAGGGAAGGAGAAATACAGACGAATATGTAGCAACGGTAATCGAATTATGAAAAAGAGACGGGCGAACGCGAGCGAGGGAGGAGGACGGAGATGGGAAAAGGATTTACAAAGAGCGAGAGAGACGGGGAGTGTAAGAGGAGGCATATTCGAGACACGCACACCCACACAACACTACGCGCACACGTCCTGTCCTGACGCTGGTTAAATTACGTTTCCCGTAACGCGTTTAACCGCGAATCACATTGCGAGCGATCCCTGCACTCGTGTGACGTCCGAAAACTTAATAAGTTAATTTCTATAATCTTAGCTAAAAGATTATTTTAATGCTGTTTCTCGCGAGTGAATTTCTCGTGGGTGAGGACCTCCGCGCTTTTCACCTCCTTTTTAGTTACAAAGTTTAGAAAAATGGAATCGCGATCGCGTTCCGGGGATTTTTGCATCGGGCAACCAATTCCCTTCTCCCCCGATACAACCAACTTTCTTATCGGCACTTTCGCTAACTCGAAAAAGATTAATCGATAATTAATATAAAAGTTAAACATAAAATTTTGAGTTTTGGAAAAAGGTTTCGGTGCGCAAAAATGCTTTATAATTATACTTGAGAAGAAAAAGTTACCGTTGGAAAACTTTTTAATTAAAAATGAGAATGGAGTCAGAAAATTTTTCTATTTATGCATTAAATGCTTAAATGTTGAGTTATTACCTCATTTTAAGGCATTGTACAATGGTGCTTTTATGAAATACAAAGTTAAGCTTTATAGAGTTTAAAATTAGTATAAATGCTGATGTGTATTCAGTTACAAACTATACCCTGGTGATTTAATATAAAGTAAAGTTAAGAATCTTATAAATAAAGCTATATCTGGCTCAAATTGAAGATTCAATTGACGAAAATACTCTTTTTAATTAGTAACTGCGTTGCAGCCGTTTATTCTCATTAATTTTTATTGAAAAAAAAATACATATAAATTATCTATTTTATACAGGAAAATTTCCCTGGTATATTGAATTTTCTTCCCGGGAGAAAACCTATGAAATCTATATTATCACTTAAAGAGCAAGAAAAACTTTAATTTAAAAGTAAACACCTTCTTTACTGAACGTGAAGCAGAGTAAAAGAAGAGTTAATACCAACGCCGTTCGAAATATATGGAAGTAGCTACACAACAAATATTGTAAGATAAAGTTGTTCTTTTTTTTATTATTTTTTTTTTATTTAACTTTTCTCTTTCTGTTTTAAATAACAAAACAGATTTTATAGGCTTCCAGCTTCGCAAACCAAATGTACTATACGTTCCTTATATTCTCCCGTATACATAAAAGCAGCAAGTGATTACAAAATTTTAATTCTTTTCCATTTCTTTTTACTATGATAAGGGAGTATTGAATATGGTCGTAGAGAACAGCCTGTTTACAGGGTGTGCCTCAAGTTCCTTCCACTATCGGTGTTTTGTAGCGTTATGTGCAAGATAGAGAAAAAGAAAGTAAGAGAGAAAGGGAACGAGGGAGCGAGGAAGCGAGGGAGAGAGGGAGAGAGGGAGAGAGGGAGAGACGAAAAGAAAGAGAGAACAATACACGCTTCTGCAGGAGCAAAAAATGTATTTTCCATTTGCTCTCTTTTTATATCTTGTTCGTTGCCTACCTTTTACAATATATTGCTTATGTAATAGCTTGAAATTAAACTATAAATTATACAATTTTTAAATTATATTACTTTACGTAACTTTTGAAAGAAATATAATAAAAAAAAATTGAATATTAAAGCAATATCTACTATTATATTAGCTATTTAAAATAGGCGATTTTAAGAATTGCGATAAATTTATAGTAGGAAAACGTGTAATACTTTCGTAGTGTTTTTTAAGAATCTTATAATAAATAAAAATATACTTAAAGTATAATATAAACGGATGATAAAAGAATATAAAATGAAAAAAGAACGGATAAAATCAATATGCGTTTATAATTCGTTTAGATAAATAATATACATTCGAGCAAATAATACTTCTTACAATTATTAATTAATTGCAAAACTCGTTTTTCATGCGCCAACTATATTTACCGAATATTGCTTCCAGTTAATGATGAAATTAATATTTTCAAATAATTAAAAACGAATTGTAATTTGTACCTTAATTACCTTAATAATATTTTCAAGTGCCGCGGAGATCGGTATAGACGAAGCCTTAGGATATAATAAAGTTTGTTCTTCTATATTTTGCTAATTTATTCTTACAAAAATACGCAGCTTATACTTTAGAGGATTTTTAATGTTGCTGCATAGAAAACGAGGGAACGATAATTTTCAAAAGTTGTAGGGAACAAAATGTATTTCAATATTATATATATATATATATATATATATATATATATATATACATTCTTTTAATAATACTCACTCGATTTTATAATCATTTAGATGAAGCTATTAATTTATAATCGGGTATACCGTAAATAATACTTTCATGGTGGAAGACACGCATTGTTTGAAATATAACAAATTGGTTTTATAAAAATATTATATTCGTTTTAATACGATTCTCGCTGAATATAAATAATAAATTTAATAAATAAATTTATAACAATATAAAGTATACGATACATTTATTCAATTTAATTTTATTATCTTTTCTAAATTACCTCTCGAGTATTCTTAATGCAAACAAGTACTTTAAGATACTTTATATCGAATATGTATCTAAAAAGAGATTAATTAATTTTAACTGTATCAGCGTTATAAAATTACATCAATCTTTTTTATTTAAAAATAAGGTTTTCTTAAATTTTAATATTTATAATCAAAATAGATACTCGAGAGGAATATATTTGAAAAAATATATAAAATGTAGTATTATGATAGAAAAAATATGTAAATTTAAAAATGAATAAATAAGGAAAAATTTAATGCAGCCCGATTTCTCGTGGTACTTTTTATTCCTATTTTATTATACAAGCATATATTAGTTTTCAAATATAAACGAAAGAATAATAAATTCTTTTTAAATTTTATTATTATGCAGTCTTACAAAAATTAGTTTTTTTTATATTAGTTTTTTTTTAATTTCCAACTAAAATACGGATGCTTAATTTTCGAGGCGTACATAATAGTATTAACAAATTACTATTACAATATTGCGTAGTTTCGCATCACTTATCTCTTTAGCTTAAAATACTAAACAGGGTTATATTATAATCCAATAAAATATTTTAATATAATATTATACAAATGAATTATTTATTTCATTTTAATGCGACCTAATAAAAACTGGAATAGCTTTATATAAATAAGCCGGCATAAAATATAAAAAATATTATCTAATGCAAAATAGCGAATAAATTTTTACTATCGAGGAAAAAGATACGAAGCACTATTTTTTAATATTTCTTAAACATTAATCGATTAATATTTTTTCAAAGTTATCATATATATATTTAGTTCAGCGTTTGAACGTCGATGCTACTAAAAATTCCTATTATACTCGTACATCAGTGGATTATTACAGTTGCTAATACTATAGAATATCGATTTAGCTTTAAACATAAATTTATTGTTTTAATCGATAAGGCAATTGTTCCATATTAAAAGTATTACCAAAATCACTGGTTCTAAATTCATATCTATATAAATAACTAAAGAAATCAATTACTGTTATATTGATACAAATACCTAATTATTTCTCATTTATTTCATAAAATGTGAAAAATATTTTTCAAGCTAGTATTGTAGCGATAATGATAATAATTTATCACATAAAGTAATATAGTACGAGTTTACATTGGAATATAATGTTCCAATAATTTGACTGCGACTTCCGAATCCACAAACGGCTATACTGGATTCTGCTCTTGAGCTCGAGATTATCGAGTGATTCAACATTGATAAAAAGAATAATAACCGAAAAATAAAGTAAACCTTTGTCTCAAAATATATACCAATCGAAAAATTATTAAATATTATCTTTATTACAGAAACATAATTTTTTTTATTTATAGATAAATCTAAAATATAGTTTCTTATTTTTTTTTTTTAAATGAATGGAAATGAAAACAATAATTGTAATCGTGTTTTTGCAAACATAAAAATACATTACACTTTTTTTCATTTAAATAACAGATGTTTTACTAACCAATGCATACATAAATAATTTGAAAAATAAATTTTAACAATATTTAAATATCAATAATTGGATTATATATATTTAACAGAAATTCAATAAAGTAGGATGTCGATATATTTATAACATGAAATATATATATATATATAAATAAATATATATTAATTAAAGAATTGATTCCTTTCGACTCTTAGAAAATATATTAGTTATTTTAGTTTGTATACCTTTAATACTTCAAAGTCATAATTCATAAAGTAATAATTTAATTTACCTTACAAAGGACTTTAATAAAATATACAATCCTCAAAAATTATTGAAGATGCAACGTCAATATTTTTTATAATAAATTGTATAAATAAAATTTTTTATACAATACACGTTGGCAATTTATTATATTAATCTAAATAAATGCATCGATCGAATATTTAGAACTACTTAATTTATAAATTTTCCCTATCGGTACAATTAGTTTTAAAATATCAAAATTGACTTTTCAATTCTTTACATATCCAGAACAGTTATAAATAAAAGAATATTTGTAAATATAGGATTTTAATTTAGTTTCATTAAAAAATTCAGTATATGATTTTGTGGCACATCCAATACAATATTTACTTCAAGGATGAAATAAATTAATATTGAATTATATATACAGTTGTTTCAATTGAATTTATTCTTATCTTGGTTCTTCAATATTTATGAGGCAGCGTTTTCATGGCAATGCAGAAGATCAAAATGTATAAGCTGTAATTATTGCAACCGTTAAAATTAACTCAAAAATAAGAAGATTACACAAAAGTTTCTAATGACCATATTTTATCATCATACAAACTTTGGAAAAGTAAAACTTGAAAAAACTTGGATTTTTTTTATTTCAAATAAGATTGTACACGGTAGAAAAGTGATTTGGTTTAAGGAACGAAAATTAAGACTAACAAGTACTTTAAGCAATAAAGACGAAGAAATTATGCGATACGCGCACAATTTTTCATTAATGTATTAATTCGTAAAAGGTAGAATATTTTATAACGAAATATCGTATATCGAAATCATAAATAATAAAGAGCAAGTAAATACATGGATGTTTGTTTTAAGAAAACAAGTGATTTTAAATTATTATACGCATGTATAATTAACGAAGCACCAACAACATAAAAAATTTGTACAAATTTATACATATAAAATAAAGTTAACCAAGCGGTTCACCATAGACTTTAGGTTGGCTACTCGTGGTTTCATTAACTTTCACCAACGGGTCGTGCATTCGTCCAAAATAAAAGAATTCGATATCCAGGATTGATAAAAACAAAAACAAAAAGTACATCGTAAGTACGAAAGCGAATAGTTATTTATGAAAAATGAAGCTGCCTTGGAGCCGCTGACAAGACGTAAAAGATGTAAAATAAAAAGAATCGGTAAAAAGTAATAAGAGAATCGGATGGATCGGGAAAAACGCAGTATTTCATATTAGGCGAGAAAGGCGCCGCGCGGAATTCATCAGCTCGTTTTCTCCGGACGGTAGGGTAGATCGTATTAACGAGAAAATCGAAAAAAGGATTTATCTCCATTGTATAAAAGATAGCCGTATTTTTTGTTAAGCGCAGGAGAACATGCACTAACTCGTAATGCAGTTAGAGCTCGTGCAAACAATATGGAAAAAGTCAGCGGGCACTCGAGACACGCAAACAAATTTGATTTAGCATCGGTGATCGAATGCAGGAGCACGTTGATGGCTCTATGCAAATCTTCGGAATATCCCGGCACCTTTTTTTCCTCGCGCGCGAGCGAGAGACAGCGAGAGACAGCGAGAGAGAGCGAGAGACAGCGAGAGAGAAAGAGAGAGAGCGGAGGGGGTCTGCGGTATAAGGGCAGCTTTAAATCAATGTAGGATGTACAGGAGTCGGGCATTAAGCTCGATCCGCCGCTGCTCTTGATCTTTCGATAACCTCGTCGTAGTATCGGCGATGTCGGCGGTAGTACTCGGGACTGGAATCGCATCGTGCGGCCACTCGAGTTGCATCGGCATCGACACCGGGTAGCGCTGCACTTCGCGCATCTACATTAAGCCGAGCGGAGATAGGTTCGCTCTCACTCGACAAGCGCACATTTCATTCAGCGCTTCGTAGTTTCCTAGACGCAAATACGCGCGCCCGCACACATCCGCGCACACCTCCACGCACGCGTACACGCACCCATACACGCACACACGGAGCTCTGCCTTCGGCCACAGATATCGTTAGCATGCCTTGCTAATCACGGACTCGATAATAATACCGTGATTGATAGGACGAACCTCGAGCTCCGCAGCTGCTCTCCTCTGCCCCGCTTTCGCCTTCTCTCGTTCCCCCGCAGTCCTCGAGCCCTCGAGCGAGTAACGTTCCACCCCTCGAGAGTCACTTCGGACGTCGCTCCCGCCCTCTATTCCTGTCTTCCTCCGCTATTTTCCCTCTCGGCTCGCTTTTCCTTTTTCTTTGCTTTTTACTTTTATTTGCATTTTTGCTGCTTCTATTCTCATTTTAACCAGCTTCCCGTTCTCTCTCTCTCTCTCTCTCTGCTACACCCTCGAACCACGAAATCACATTTATGCCATTCGTCTGTTTCGAGGAGTTTTATTACATTTCATTAACTGCAACGAATTAAAATCGAAATTGGACCCAATTGTTCCATATCGAATTTTCAAATATCGTTTTAAGCGCTTTAAATATTTATTCGTTAAGCGCGATCGAGGATCTTTCGTAAAAAAAAAGAAACCAAGCGGATACTTCGATTCGCGACGAGTAAAACTTGCCGAGTAATCAATCGTTTCTAAATTGAATTATCCAAATTTATTCGATTTCGCGCAAAGCGCTGAAACTTATTTTAACGCTACCCTCGAACGCCATCGAGTTCCGTGTCCCTCGAGCTAAGAACGAAAGGCAACCGAAGTTTCTTCAAAATATCGGACGTCTCGTTCCTGTCTTCTTTCCTCGGATTAACTACTTACGAGACAATCCAGCTAATTCGCGCTGTTCGATGTTCCGCGTACGTAAATACGAGGAGCTTGGGAACACGAATCGATATAACTATGGGTGAAGCTTTGCGTATATATGCGCTTTAAACGGACGAGTGAACTTTACTCGCCATCTCTCCGACAGCCTCTAATATCTTTCGCTCTCTCTCTCTCACTGTCCAGCGGTTGCACTCGCCAGCGAATTCCCTGTATTTCGGTCGCCGTGTTTCTCGGACATCTCGCAGTTACCGCGTTCGCCCTTACTTTGAAATCGCACATGCGTATACGGGAGAGGACGGATATGCCAGCTATGACGCCATTAGCATCGGTGATTAATGTATGCCGAAGCTTGTTTCACGCTAGCCTGCGGTTTTCGTGCATGTAATCAGTGATGGACTCGGCAAGCGCATCCCAACGAACCTTACCTTCCATCCGAAATCCGATTCCTTCCGCCTTTCGGTTCGACTGGCTCTGGCCTATTTTTGCAAACCACCGCGAAAGCAGTTTGAAATCGCTCAAGGGCGGGATCAAGGTTATCGGTCATCGAGTCGGAAGCGGTCATTTTTTTCTCCAACGTACCAATTTCTCGGGCGGCGTTTTACGACAAACCCAACGAGTCGATACGCGAATAAAGCATTCCAATATCCTTCGCTTGAAACGGCAATGATTTTATTGCTAGCGAATAATCGTACGCTCGATAAGATCGTTCGCGTGACGTACTTCGCTAAAACACGAATTAGGCTACGTGGATAGCTCGGTTATCAATGAACCGGCGCTTACGAGAGAAAGAGAGAGAGAGGGAGAGACAGAAGCAGTGACCGTGCGCGACTCGAGTTCTCCAACTCGTAAAAACGTCGAGAGGCTAGAGTGACTGACGGCCGGAAACGAAGAGACGGACAAGGCCAATTCTTTGTATCAGAGTCGAGAACAACAATACGGTAACGTCAACGAACGGAACAGATATGATAATGCGCTCTCCTCTCTCTCTCTCTCTCTCTCTCGCTATCCCTCTCTGCCACGGACGGTCTTTCATTCACACTAGCCAAGCTTCTACCGCGGTCGTCGGCAGCGCGACAGTCTTCGACGAGAATTCACGAGACTGTTATCTTTGGCATCGAGGTCGTACGCACCGCCGCGTCGTTCGAACATTAATTATACAGTGTCGAATTGCTAATTTCGGGGAGGACGGGTGAACGGGGTCCGCAAAACAAACGGCGCACGTCCGAAATCGGACCGTAAACATATGAGCGACGCGAGTCCGCACGCGGAACCGAAATCGGAAAATCAGCCGCGATCGATCGGCGCCGATAAGGTCGGGCTCGGGGAGAGGGTCGGAAGCTGCGGGGGTCGGAGAAAGAGCGGAGACGACTCGCCGCCGCGCAAACCTACACACCGAAGCGGCTTACAAAGCGGCGCCCTCCATTAAGTATTTATTAACTTTAGGAATTTATAGATGCCTCGTGGGCGCCGCTGTCGTAGTAGTCGTCGTCGTCGTAGTCGCCACCACCGCCATCGTCGTCATCGTCGTCATCGTCAGTCGTCCTCGTCGCCGTCGTCTTCGCGTCTTCGCCCCTCTTCATCGCGACCCTCGCCCAGCCTCCTCCCGAGATCCGCGAAAACGAGGAGCCGCTTCTTCCGCGCCGCGACTTGCACTGCGAGGCTGCACCAGCCAAGGCCAATACTCGGCAGCCAGTATTAAAATGAATTATTTAATATTAAACTTGGTAATTTTTAACGATGCCGTATCAGAAATTATTTATGATCTTCTTCAGCTCGCGGGAACGAGAGCGTCTCACCCGCGTTTCCCCTTGTATCCACCCCTTCTTATACCCACTCTTTCGCTCTCTCGCTCCTGGGCTTTTCACCCCTTTTCCGGCTAAGTCGTTCCACGGGATGCTGAAACATCGGCTCGCTAAATAAAGCCGTTGTTGCTCTCGACACTCGAAAATTCTCTCTTTTCGAAGATCGGATCCAGCGTTTATTAAATTTCCGATATTTGGCTTCCGAGTGTCGATTCCTTTGAGGGACAAACTCTTTTCAATTTCGCGTCACCGAATCGCGTATCGAGTCGATCCGCGCTTCTTCCTCCCGCTATTTTAATTTGTACCAGTTTTTATCGTAATCCGTTACTTTTCATTCGAATTTGTTTCGAATTCGATTACGATAAAACTGTCCGAGTCACTTTCCATTTTTAAAAAATAAATACGTACCGTTTCAATAACGAAATACCGCAGTGATACGTATATAAAATTTTTTTTAAGTCGATTTTCGTCTCGATGGATCCATCGACGTATGCAAAATGCCGTTTATTCGATAGAAAATGAAAAACACCCTCGAAGAATAGAAGTAGATAAATCAGGGACTCGTAAAGTACCGTAAATTAAATTTGAGATGCGGAAGATGGAGAAAACTTTGTAGATCGTTCTAATCGTACTTTCGATACGAAAGCTCCCGGGGAACGAGTAATGCGTAATAATTTCACGAATAATACCCAGATCGAATAAGGCGAGAGTGAATTTCGGGCGCGAAAAATTGGATACGGCAAAGCGAACGAGTGCGGTAAATGTGCCGAAAAGATACAAACACGAGTATAGAGAATATTAAATAGTAATTCAATATATTGGATAGAATATTTGAATGGTTCCGTTTTAAATATATCAATATATTAGTTTGATTATGTATTATAGTTATAGATATTCGTATTAAACAGATTTATTTTTCGAAGTCAAAACTAATTAGTGAATTAATTAATTAACGGACGCAGGCATAATAATATCGAAATCCTATCTAAACAAACAAGAGGGAAGTGCACGTTGTTGCTGGAGCGCACGAATGATTAGCGCGATTGCGAAGCGCGATACGCGATACGGTGTTACGTCGATACGGCGCGATATCCGCGCCACATATAAACTATATGTATTGCGTCGCGTTCATTGCTCGGCCCATATTAATTATTACGACGCGAAAGGTAAATAATTATTATAATTGTCCGGCATAATGACAGAATTCGCGCAATGCGACGATTATTGCCTAGTACTGAAATGCATTAAATGAATACACGTATATAAATATAAATATAAATATAAATATATATACGTGTGTGTGCGTAGGTGCACGAACATGCTTACAAACACACGCAAGCGTAAAACTACGCACATAGTTGTACAAGCGTGATTGTGTGATAATCTGTATTATCGTTATTACTATTATTATTATTATTATTATTATTATTATTATTAAGTAGATTCGGTCGGGTATTAGGACTGTGCTTGCTAATGGATCGGCGAGCAAGCTTTGCCGTTACGAGCTTATGTCCGATTGATTGCACATAAGTAAATCAGTCGCTGCCAAGAAATCGCTAGAACGCAATCCACGAGCATGACATCGTGCTCGTAAAACAAATGGAATATAAATTGCGACCGCGCAAATGTTTTCGTCGCTGATTAAACGCCGCGATCCTGCAACGATGTTTCAAAACTTCACCATAAGCAGCGATGGATTTTTAAACTCCTCGATATTTAAATATTTATAACGCGAAAACTGCGAACCGGGGCTCGACAATGCTCGAACGGAGCCCATGATTCGCCGAGTGAATAAATAATTAGTAAATACGGTACGCGAATAGAGCCGCGAGAAAAAGACGAGGTGCGGGATTAAGCAATCGTTGGATGTCGATACGAGGAGAAGGAAAGGGAGAGAGAGTTTAAAAAATACGGGAAAAAAAGGAGTGCGCCGCCGACGGGCGTCCAACGGGAAACGTCGAGGGTAGGCTGCAGGCGAGAGAGAGAGAGAGAGTGGGAGGGGAACGAGGAAAGGCTCGGCAGCTGGTTGTTTAGGGTTGGCGTAAGGCAAGCCCTCCGCCGCGGTAGAGATAGGAAGAGCGACCAGATATAATTCGTCCGTATTTGCCGAAGAGATATATCTTGGCTATCGTCGGAGCGGGTGGGGGAAGGGAGGTGTTTCGTTGGTGAGGTCGCGCGTGTGCTGCAATTTTAATCCAGGGGCTGGGAACGTGTTTTAGCACGTTCCGCGCGCCTCCACTGTTTAGATATAGGCCTCTGTATTTCACCCTTTGTTCGCCCTTCGTTTTGCTCAGCGGTAGCCCGGTAGCCGTTTATACGTGGGGGGATTTCCGCGGATGAGAAACGACGCGCGAGCTGGATCAGCTTTTGCATACACAAAACTTATACGCACGGGACCTCGACTCCGGGACTTCGACCCCGGGACGAATAAAACCTAATTCGCCGATGCACGGACTCGATGGAGTAATCAAAATTTGCGAGGAGTCCTGTCCGGAGTTGTGTCCGGAGCCCTGTCTTTTTTCCAACCTCGGTGCGAATTCTATAACTGCGCCCTTCCTTTCCCTCCATCGGTGTTTGTTCATCGGTGTTCGTTCATCGGCGTTCGTTCCTTTTTATGCGACGGATTTCGGCTCGCGAATAATGTAAATCTCGCTCTCTTTTTTTCCGTTTATCCGGACGGGACACCTTCCGTACGCGTAGCAAACGTAAAAAAAAAATATGTCGCGTTCGCATCGGTGCCGATACGAGTACGCTTTTACTTTCGCGAACTCACGGTTGTACCTCGCGGCACTGGGCGAAGCTTTATTTTCGTTCTTTCGCCGAGTCCAAAGAGGATCGAAAGCGAATCGGGATTGTACATCGCGTTGTACGAAATCAGCCGATGCCTACGAGCGTTCCATTGTCGTGCCTCGATCGTTATAATAAATCGTAGCTGCAATTTTATTGTTTGTTGTTTCAACAATTTTATCTCTACTTTTAAAGGTGGGGGGGGACTCTTCAAAAATATTATTTCTCCGCGCAAATTAGTTATGCGCGGTAATGAATTAATTATATGCTAGTTACTCGAAACGTCTGCTTCGTTTCTGAAATATAATTAATATTAAGTAGGGTAGAAAATTGATTATAATATCAGGAGGTTTAATCAGATTTTTGTTTCTTAATTTTTAGGTTCCGAGTGCGCTTCAACTTTTATTTTGAAATTTATTTGTGCTTTATTATTATTAATGAATTAAAAAATGAAATAAATTATACTTGTATATTAAATACGTTCGAAACTATGCTATAATATATTACTAGTATCAATGAATAAAACAAAACAAATTATGACTTTAATGACCCAAACGTGCATAGAATATCAATCGACTATTGGATTTATATTGAGTCTAATAAAATAGCGCTGATTCAGCCATTCTCCAGATTCAAATTTCAACCTCTTAGACTGAAATTTGAGCCAAAAAGCTTTAAGTATAACATTTTTTAAATATACGCAAATAATATTTATATTTCAAATAAGTGATAAAATAGTAAAATAGAATGACGTTTCATTTCAAAGATTTTTTATAATTTATTGCGTTTCTGTCAGTTTTATTTAATACTTACATATTTCCTGTTATTAAAAATATGACAGATGTTGTTATAAAATTTAATGTATTTTTACAAAACTATGAGTCGATAGCAATATTCTTCCAAAAATAAATAAAGTAAATAATATAGACCGTGGAAATATTTGTCGCGTTTAATTATATTTTTCGATGAGCACTGGATGCCCTTTTCAACTTTTTAGGACATTTCGGTCTCGTGTAATCTATCAGTAGTTAATATTTAGTTTAACGCACGATTTCAAATACGAAATAATCAATCAAGTAATCAATCAATTTAATTCATAAAAAAAAACACTTATGTACACTTTAATTGTTTCGTGTATACACAAAATTCTAAATAATTAACGTTTGACCGGATTCAAATTCAGGTAAAGTTTATGCGATACTTTATTAAACTATTGCGTACATGCTCAATTCATAAGGAGAGCATTGTGGTTACCAATATTGTATTTTTAAAATAATTTTACAGGCATTTTTCACAGAAAGTAATAAAATCTGTGTTTTCAGTTTCTGTTTAAACTACATTTTTTTGAAATAAAAAGTCATTAACGGGAAAGATGATCTTGATACAAATAGGAAAATTATTTATTTATCAAAATATCAAAATTAATAAGCGAATAATAAACATGCAACATTGCGTTACTCAAAAATATATTACTGATAAAGTATTAAGATTTGTTTGCGAATTTATCCATTATTTACAGTCATTTTCAAATTAAAAATTTTTTTTAAAAATTATAGCTTGCATGATTGTTACGCATATAAATTATATGTATTTATTATGGTCAGGCATTGCGAAATTCCTTACATTATGCTTTGACTAAAAAATATTTTATAAATTTATAGGTTAATTCTGCAGAATTAACGAAGAAAAATGTTTCATTAACTATGATATAAATTCCAATTTAGAACATTTTAAGTAATTACATAATACTCTTATGTATATTTATTATCTTTATTCCTAAGTTTATCTATTTTATCTATAAGCTAAAATTATTTTAAAAAATTATATCTTTTTTATATTTAAATGTTACAAGTAAAACTTGTAGAATATAAGAGTTACAACTTTTAAAGGCTTATTTTATATACACTCGTAATAACTAAATTCAAAGTTATATTTATTACGTTTGAGCATGTCATTAGGTAATAAATCTATAGTTATTTTATTATTACAACATTTATCTTTTTTTTTTAATTTTAGTTCTAATAATAGATGGAAAAATAACTCCGTATCTAACTATAAATTTAATAAAAGAGTTGGGTTATATAAAGACAATCACAAAAATTTTTTAATTGTAAAGATAATATTAATTAAAAAAAAAGCGTTATCGCTAGAAACTCTTGATACTGTCTGCATACGGAACAGTAAGAAATCTCTCTTACCGACTGCACCGAAAGTTTTTTGACTCGAGTTTTAACTTTTAAGATCAAATTTATAGCGACTGCATGATAAAAATTCACGATGCATCCGCAAATTTTTTATTCTTCTTAGAAAAGATAGCTTTCCCTGAAATTTCTAATGTTACATGTTAATATTTAATATTTTAATTAATGAATTATTACTATTGAAAGTATTTATAAAAATTTTTATTATCCAACTTTTATTATTGTTTTTGTGGTAATAGTTCCAGTAAACTTTTCTTTATATTTTTAATTTGAATGCAACGGCAATTATTAATAATCTAAAAATATAAAAATTTAAACAACTAATCTCGTAAAAATATATTTGAGTTTGATTTATATACGATTATGAAAACGTGATTAAAAGTTGTTATAATTTGTTCGCATTCTTTTCCGTAAAGAAAAAGAAAAATTCCTAAAGTAAATGATATATGTGAAATTTTAAAAAATAAGTTTTAAAATAGAATTATTTTCTGAGCATGTTTTACTTTTTTTTAATTAACAGTCATAAAAGATTGTAAATTTTGAAAATATGTATAAATAAATTTTAACTTTTATATTTAAAACAATTTTTAAATTCGTAACATAATTATATTAAAAATCACGTAGTAAGTTTGAAAAGTTGCTAAATAATAATACCATTGCATCATTGAAAGTTACTGGCGTCAAATAAATGAAATAAGCTTGGCAATGCTCAAAATTTTTCTTGAACAAAATATAAAACAAATTAATGCTCACTAATTAGTAATGTATTAAAACTTTGTTTTTGACACTAATTTTGATAATTATCTCTATTCTATAATAATAATAATAATAATAATAATAATAATAATAATAATAATAATAATAGTAATAATAATAATGATAATAATAACAACAATAATAATAATAATATAAATTCATAAAATTTCCATCTATATTATTTTTGTTTTCATTGTTAACCTCAGCTCATTTTTATAAATAGAGGCTAAATATTAAAAGAATTTAAACGTCAATATTATTAATATTGAAGATAAATATCACAATTATAACAATATCATTAGTTATATCGAAATTCAAGGCGTTTTTTTAAAATGAAATTTTCTATAATTACCACTATAAATCAAAAACGAAAGAACTGATTTTCTTAATACTTGGTAGATATATTCATAGGACGTGATATCATTTTCGAAAAACTGCTATCAAATTAAAATTTGCAAACACAACAATTTTATTTATTAAAAATTAATCAAGCTATTTTTCAAATAATTTCCTATTTCTTGACATTTATTATGTTTTCACTTCTGATATTAATAATACTCAAAGAGATTAACATTCTATTTGAACTTTTAATTATTCATGACCTCTCTCATGGAGTTATAGTATTTTCTCAAGGTTCGTCGTGATTGAACTCCATATACACTAGTAGTGCTATTTAATAATTTATATTTAGCGTCAATTGTAGTTTCTGGACTAGTACCTGATCTAATGTGAATGAATATTCAAAATTTACTCATTTAATTGTGTAGCTATTCCTCGTTTGTTAACATTACTCGGGGTTAATAAAATATTAAAATTTTTTTCTTTCAACTATTTCTCGAATTATTTTCATATTAAATAAAACGAGTAAGCTTTTATATTAAATATTAAATTTTTGTAATATAACTAGTCATTGATTCGAACTTCAATAAGCTTTTAGTTTCGCAATTAATTTTTTTAATGTATAAACTTATTAAAATAAAATTATAGTAAAAAAACCAATTTTAGTTATGAGCTCATTTAAACATTTATTTATACAATAGTAAGTATTAAACGGTAGAATTTAATTGTTTAATAAAAGTTAATGTAAAAATTAGTTGCTCATTGAAAAAACTTATGAATAATTTCAAGTAAATTAGTGATCGTAACGAGTTTTAATTTGCTTTAAGTTTATTTAAATATAATTTAATTTTGTTAATTAATTTTTACATCTAATCTTACACTGATTGTTAACTAAATTTACGATGATGCTCGTGGTTCATTTTTTAAATTGATGAAATAAGCGTACTAATATAGTACGATCGGTCTATCTATTAAAATTCTATCTTATTAAAAGTATTTTGCATGACCGTAAAATCTTCATGTTACAAAACGTACGCAGAAAAATTATTACAGTTCCAAGAATAGTAAGATTACACATTGATGTTTAATATTGTCAGAATTCCAATAAAACTGTAAAATTGTCATTCATAGCTGTAAGAGTAATCATTGTGACGTTATAAATCACAAATTATAATAAGCATAAATTACAGCTACCACAACTATTCTTACAGTGAAGCTAATTCGAATAATTTTCTCGTATTATTTTTTATACTTTTGATACAAAAACTTATTTCCTCTTATTACAGTGATTCAAGTATATTCTTTTCAAATAATTCAATCCAACAAATGTTTAAAAATTAACAAAAAGACTTAGTAATATTTTTAAATAATCATATTCGAGTAATATGAAAAAAGAATTAATAAAATTTCGTATTATTATATTTGGAATTATATAATTATATATATATATATATGTAAATTATAAACTTTATATATATATATCATGAATATTTTTTCAATATAATTATAAAAATATTCTGGATAAAAGCATATTTTTTCTTAGTATTTAAAAAGACAAATGGAAAAATAGAATATGCATATTTTGTAATATAAGACTATAATGTAATTGTATATTTATTTCATTCGATACAAAAGAAAGTTTTTATAAAAATTTATGAATAAAAAATTTCGCAATTTAATTATAAAATTAATTAACCATAATTATTCTAAAAGAAATATCTCGAAAATT
Source organism: Dolichoris vasculosae (assembly GCA_018907195.1). Taxonomy (NCBI): domain Eukaryota; kingdom Metazoa; phylum Arthropoda; class Insecta; order Hymenoptera; family Agaonidae; genus Dolichoris; species Dolichoris vasculosae. The sequence goes on from JACCHY010000002.1 coordinate 25,296,493, forward strand.
AAATACTCTTTCTCATTACAATTTTATAACATCAGCATTTGAAGTATTTTATTATACCATTAAAAGATGCAATAGTACACATTAAACATTTTAAACATATTTTATATATTACGTAAGAATTTCATATTACATTATGTACATATTTCAATGGGTTCACTGAATAAGAAATTTAAAGTTAAACATTTAACATTTTTTTCCATTAAAATAACGAAAGAAGTTCATTGTTATAACTTTGCAAATTAATATCATTTATAATAATACCAAATTATTAACATAGATATAAGTAGTAATAAAAATTTTTTTATCGATATATTATTTAGATCTTATATAAAAACTTTACGTTTCATATCAATTGAGTCTGTAAGTATAATCTTATTAAGTAACTAATGTAATCATCTTTTGTAAAAACATTTCATATTTATTTAAAGATATATTATCAGTTTAAAATTAAATATTTAAAAATATGAATAATATTTAACATAGAATTTCAATAAATAAATATTTATGCGTTCATTAAAGTAAAATTCTTTTATATTTTATAATTTTTATCGAAGAAAAAATTACTAAACTCATATTAAAATTGAATCATTAATAAAATATATATTTTTTATGAAAGCTGAAAAAGCATTTTAACACTGTTCCATAGACCGTGTAATAAAATTTAATTTCCCGAGAAAAAAGTTAAATAGAAAATATAATTCTTTCTCATTTTTAATATTTAACGTAATCTAAAAATATAACGAATATAATTAGTGGCTAAACAGTGTTTTACTCATTAATAAACTAATAATAAAAAATTAAAATAAATGAAATTGTTGATTAAAATAAAGAAAAGTTATGTATTAATTATAAAAAAAAAAAACTGGAATAATTTGGAAATTATATTTTATTTCGAACGGTCGCGTTTTCTCTCTCTCTCTCTCTCTCACTCTTCTGACCTCCATTAAACGTAGAAATTGAAGGGTTAATATTGACAATGTTCTCATCAAATCTCCATTTGGATAAACAATTATATCGATGAAATTTATTGTAGAGCATTTTCATAGGTCATCCGAAGCATCGTACGGATTAAATATTGAATTTGATTTTTTTTGCGTCGAATGCTCGGAAAGTAATAGAAAATCGCTCGATATTCATTCGGTCTCAAGTAGGAAAGTAGTAATTTTTAAAGCAACTATTCAACGAATAATTTTATACACGTATAAAAATTTTAAAGTCGCGAACTCGACGCAACATCTCGCATTCGAAGCGAAGAGAGAAAAGCAAAGACGGAAAAGAAAAGAGTCAGACAAAGAGTCGTTGGTAGTCGTTAACATCGGGATTTTGAAAATAGTCGTAATTTTGAAAAAGTTAGATCGGAACAAAAGGCTCGAAAGAAAAAACAGCGACACGGGTGAAGTATAGAAGCGGTGAAAAACGCAGCGTCGTTCCGTCGTGTGACAGGATCGTCATCACGATTATTTACCGTAAAGTATACATCGGTCGCGGAATAGAGTAGAAACGAGTTCACGGGCGCGTGATATCGAAAATATCTGGGAAATATCATACAATACTTTCGTATAATACGGTTGGAGTGCGCCGCGCCGGACGGACTGGACTCCTATGTAATATTAAGGCAAACATCCTTGAACGGTGGGTTATTAACGTGATACTAATGCATTTGTATCGCAATGAAAGAATAATACGGCGTTGACTCGTCTCGAAGCTTATGTAAATTCTAAGGCACGCTCGGATAAAAATTCATGCCTGCTGACCAAGGTCTCGTTTCCGCTTCCGGTCGAACAAACGAAAACTCAAGTTATATATTTTTATAGGCCAACAAACAACAAACATGGCCGCGGAATTCGCGTATTTATTAAGAAAATTGGACTCCCGTGAACCTGCGGAAAATGCTTCCTGAGAAATTATCGCTCGAGTCTTTGACAATGGCAATTCGAGAAGTTGGCTGCACGCTCTCTCATGTTCCACTGGAGCGATATTTCAAACATCGACTGCCATATATTTCCACGGCGGAATGGCTGTTTTGAAAAAACAGTGAGAAATATAAAGTTAAACAAAGGATTGAAAGGGGAGAAAACGGAGGCGAGTGAGCACAGGAAGAAGAAGTAAAAAAAGTGAGCCAGAGTGGACCACACACACACATCGAGTAAACGTGACCGAGCGGCAGTCCAAGTTCATATTGTAATGCAGAGGTACCTCCACGGTATTATCGTACAGTCCGTTCAGCAACCGCTTCCGACCGACGAGTCTATTTATTCTGGAAATAATTTCGAATCGTTGGTTGGTTCATTCGTTCGTTCGTCCGTTCGTTCGTTCGTTCGTTCGTTCGTTCGTTCGTTCGTTCGTTCGTTCGTTCGTTCGTACGTTCGATCCTTCGGTCCTTCGGTTTTCTCGAGCTTCCGAAAACCGAGTCACCCAGCGATCCCCCGAGCCCTTGGAAATCTTGGAAATTCGGACTCGGAAGTATCGAAACGTCGGATCGAGTGGAGCTTTCGCGATCTCGTCTTTCCTCGGAGCGGACTCGAAGACGCGTTGGCCTCGGCGGTCGGAGCTTCGCGCGTCGTCGCAGGGATACGAGGGACAAAAAATATTAAGGATAAGTTAAATCGAGCAAAGTGAGTTATCGAAAGGGCCGCGAGGGTGGAAGGGGGGTGGAAGGGGTGGAATGGGGGGGTGGAAGGGAGCAGAGGAAGAAACGAAGCGGAGGGCAGAATTGAGTTGCAAGAAAATTGAGCGGCAGCGACGACTGTACTTCCAAGATAAACGAATCACGTATTATTATAATGGCCAGTTGCTAAATGGTTTTTTCAATCCGTCGGTCTCTCGCGCTTGCACATACCTCATTGGTCGGTACCTGCGCTCTCCGTTTCCCGTTCTTCGTTCTTCGTTCTTCGTTCTTCGTTCTCCGCGCGCTCGGTTCAGTCGTTCCTCCCGTACCGCGCGGCCAGTCGCTTAATATTTCATTATAACCACGTATATGAGAATAATAAGATGGAATTTGTCCGGGGTACCGCAGCGAGTTCGAGTCCGAGGCTGCGGCTCGACAACCACGTGAATGTAAACACGAGTAATTTTAGTCTTATTGCCGAGGTAAAAATTTGCTCCGTCAACGGAACGACGATCATTTAATATTGTTTATCTTGGCGTACGGGAAGAAAGAAAAAACAGGTACAACTCCGAACCGGCTCACGTGTCTGAAAATTGCGCGTTCTAAACATATGTCCGCTCTTGGCATTATTTTTCTTATGCATTCCCTTCCTTAAATTTTCATTCGTTCCTCCCCCGCCGGTCAGGAGCGAGCCGTGCCGCGTATTTGAATAGTGCGGAGTATCCTCGAAGAAAAAGGGAGATAGAGAAGTAGTAGCAGCAACGGTGGAAGCAACGGCAGCAACGGCAGCAACAGCGAGAACCTCCGCAGCGACAGACCAAAAAGACGAGGGATTTTCATTAGCATAAGTTCCTTCATTCTTCCTTTCTTCCCTTCCTCTCGATCCTTCCTCCTCGCTCGTCGTTTTTTCGCCCGTCTTTTTGGTCGTCTTGGCTTTTTGCGAAAAAAACAAAAAAGGGAAAAAAGAAAAAACAAGAGAAAAAAAAAACCAAGAATAAAGAAGGAGGCTCGCTCGCGCATGAACTCTCGGATCCCCACTCCGTGTGTGCGATGCCTGCGCGGTCCGCGAAGTAGCAGGCCAGAGCCTATCATTATAGAGAAGGAATCATTGGATGATCTTAATCATGCGAACCTCTCTCCGTGCCTTCGCCTTGACCAATCGCGTACGCCGATTTCAATAATGGTTTCCATCGTGCGGCCGTGGCTCAAACTCGGAAATATCATGCAGTGAGCGAGAGGCTCGCATCCTTCCATGTGTCCGTGTGTCCGTGTATCCGTGTATCCGTGCATCCGTGCATCCGTGCATCCGTGCATCCGTGCATCTCTCCCTCCGATCGAGCGTATCATCGATCGGCCACCGTCGAGCACGCTTTCTTGCTTTTCCCTTTTCCTTTTCCTTTTCATTGTACTTTTCGTTTTCTTCCGTTTTTCCTCATTTATTCTTATTTTTTTCTTATTTTTTTCTTACTTTTTCATATTTTTTTTTCTTATTTCTTCTTTGATCCTGTTTCGACTCGGCTCTCCGTCTCTCGACTTTCGAAAAATATCCAAACGGCTATTGAAAATTATTGCGTTGACTATGCCTGCCCTGCCAACACTGCTCTTATTATGTATTCAATAACACGGCGATAAGCGAGTCTCGCATTCTCCAATAGCTCGGCTTCCGTTTTACTCGTTATCATGTAAAAAATCCAAATTGCCTTTCACAGTTATATTAAATTATTGATTTTTCTTCTTGCCGTGCAATACATCGATTTACAATCCAACTAAATTATCGAGAAACGCCGAAACTCGGAGTCATTCTAAATCTAAATCCGGGTTACGTCCAACGATATCGAAAAAATCTTACTTGCTCGCGACGTGCATACGTGTCTGGAGTTAAAGAAATAACAAAAACTAGAAAAAGAGAAAGAAAGAAAGAAAGAAAGAACGAAAGAAAGAACGAGAGAGGGAGAACAAAAGAAATGGAGAAAGAAAAAGAAAATACGTTTTTTCTTGCTGCGTATTAGCAAAATCATAAATTTAAATTTCTCGACTCTGCCAGCTTATTGTATTACATCAAAAGTTTCGAAATTCGGGATAAGAAATGCATCTGACTTCATAAAGAATTTCAATAATACAGAACAAGAAGTACATAAATTTGAATTGTCGCCTCTAACTTGTTTTATAAAATAGCCGAGTTCTTGATTTTGCATCGTAAGCTCACTTTTTTCAAATTATTCATAAAATTTTTAAATCGTACAAAATGACATTCTACTCGGAACGAATTAAATTTTAGTTGATAAGTCTACGCATATTGTTCGTAAAAAATATTGTATAAAATGAGTACCTCGATTCTAGCGAATCGACTTGTATATGAAAAAATATTATTAACAATAACTTATGTATTTCCCATATCGCAATATAATTTAAATGAGAAAATCAGAACTACTTGATAAAAGGAATAATCGTTCCTCTGCCATAGCTATAACTTTTATTTCTCATATATCATCGTACTATTTGTGCAAAACGATCAATACTGGTCAAAATTGATAAAGAATCTGTGTTTTGACACAATGAAACTGACGGCCACACGCGAGGATAAAATGATTTGAAATCAGCTTATAAAACAATCTCTGTACATTGAAATTTATTTCCTTTAATTTTAACATATTTTCCGTTAAATTACGAACGTGTACTCTTTTCATTCGCGTAAACGTGAAATTCCTACAGAGTGACTACAATGTAATACAATAGATTGCCAATACTTTTATACCGTTATTTCTTATTTAACAACATCGGTTCGGATTGAAATATTGTTTCATTATAACAATAACGACAAAAATAAATTGAAAATATTTCAAGCCTATCGTAAAAAAATCTTTATCGATATCACTATATTTATTCAAATTAAAACGAATAATAACAGGTTTTATTTTTCTAGTAAAAACAAAATTTATGTATAAATAAGATAAGGATTGGGATTCGGAATATCTGTCTTAAAAGAAGTAAGTTTCTTTTTTTTTTCCAAGCGGTGCATTAACCTTTTTGAGTGCCATACTAAAGCTACCATTCTCGCACGGAGTTTCTCCGTTTCTTTTACCGGAGTAATAACGTGTAAAGCGCAACACTAAAACAGATTTTTTCAGATATTTATTACATGCGTTTAGTTAGATTTTACATTTTTTGTGTATACATACGTATTCTTAGTTTACGAATATTATCTTGATGTTTTAAAACAATCAATAAAGTTGATTAAATACTTCACAGTACAAGTACTATATTAGCTTCATAAAAAAATCTACGTTTCTCTAGTCACAGAGTCTTTTATATGTGCACAAAATCTTTAAAATAAATTATCGGAATTTCAGGTTTAAAAACGGTAATTTTTCACATATTTATAGCTTATTTTACATTCTCCTATTTCTTTTATACAGTATTTTTGTATTATAATTGCTAGCTCGTGTAAATAAGAATAAATTTTTTTATACAGTAATAAGTCAATTTTAGATCATACTATTATTCTACCATTTTTCACGTAAGATTTAAAATACACTTTTATAGTTTGCCTGTAACTAATTTTCAGACTTCAATGCCCGGTTATTTATATTTAATATAAAATTGTTGTAATGGAATAGCCTAAGCTAATTAGAGATATAATAAAACTTAAATAAGCTTTCCTTTATTTCTCATTCTTTCTACAGTCGTAACAAAACACAATTAAATTTACTAAGAAAATTAAGTTATGTAAAAAATTAACTTAGAAAAATCAAAATTAGCCTTGTATTATATTTTGAAATATACTTATAATTACAAAAAAAATTCTGTTTGCGAAACAACCATACAAATAGAACTTTTAAGTTAATATTTAATCGTAAAAAATTATGATTCAAACATTATTGCGTAATTATTAATGTAATTACAGCTATTCGTTTGCATTTTGAACAAAAATATCATTAATAATATTATCTATGTGTTAATTTATTCAACAATTTTTTTACTTGCAGAAAATATTAAATTATCATTGCATTACGTACATTTTTCATACCCGTAATTCTTTATTTTAATGATTTTTGTATGCCTATGAAATAAACAAGAGACGCGGAATTAATATAATTATATTTTAAATATATTAAAGCTTGGTTGCAATTTGTTCAACTTGTAAAATGAGGACAAAAGTTTTTTTTTTTAAGTTAAATAAGAAACACAACTATAATTTTACAAGATAATACGACATATTTATTAAAAAATGATATATAGTTTAAGAAATACGATAAATTCATGGGTAAAAGTTCTTTCGAATTTAATTATATACTTACTTTTATAATTTTTTAACCCATCCGAAATAACGTCTAATTTCTTTCAAAACTTAACATATTACTATAGCAGTTAATTCTAGGTTTACGATGTTATGATTTTCAGCTTAGTATGAAATTGCTTTTCACGCGCATACGAAGTCAAGATAGTTGAGAACCACAAGCAGAAAAAATGTTCAGATTATCATTAAATTTGACAAATGCAATTATAACGACAAAACAATAATATACTACTCGAAAATATGTCAAATACAATTAAAAAAAAAAAATATAATTTACAATTTTATATACATTATTTAGTATATATGTAGGTAGCGATTTGTACTCTATTTGTCGTTGGTAATTGCTCATATCTTTCCTGATATAAATTTCAATGTGTAGTATAGACTTAACCGTAAGTCTATACTTACTTCAAATTTATATACGTACTGTAACGTAGTCTCGTAATAAAGTCTATTGTTAGATATTTTATGATAAGCAGAAAAAATAATTAAGTATTGTGTTAAAATTATAGAATTGTTATGTAAATTTTTTTTTTAAATATATACATAATTTTGCATTCAATATTTTAGCGAACAAATGAGGTGTTAATATTGTAAATTTTAATAGTATTTTAATGTATAGGATCGAAAAAAAAATATATATAAATAACTTTAAATATTTAGTATATCGAATTTCGTCATTTGATTTCGATCGTTTCTTATACACGTTTATTCGAAATTCGCGATAAATAACAAAGAATATTTTTATAAGCATTACGTTGGAAGCGAATGAAGGATAGGATTTTTTTAATTCTACGTGTAAAAGAAAATAAATTGCCAAACCGAATCGTATCTGTTTTATTCGCCTAAGAAGTAAGATAAAGACAGTTTGCGCACACGAATACACATTACGTTGTAAAGTGTACAATTACTCAGGACGGATGATTTATAACGCGAAAGGAAACATTACGAATTTTAATTAAAATAATGGTTGTATCCATTTTTGTCATAATAAATAACCGAATAACAATAAAATCGATCGTCGAAAACACATCGGTATTCGGAATTTGTCGCGCGACAATTTACGAGCGCGAAGACCCTTCGAAGCGTTAGATTCGCGTTGAAAACAGGGGAAGTAGAACAAAACAACGTCGGTGATAAGAAAGCGAAAATCCAGCTTCCGTAATGAGAGGTTTCGCCTTGACCGTGAACGAAACGCTGAGCTCCAGAGCTCTTGCCGACCTATCTCAATTGACGCGAGAGGCAGAGAACGACGGAAAGTGCGAAGGGGATAAAGGACGACGTCGGATATAAGGGATTCTACCCTTGAATTCCGAACAGCCGAGAGGAGCTTTGTGTCAGTGCCAAAGGATGGAAAAGTCGAGCTTGCGGCATACGTAGAAAGACAGAGTATTGGAGTAAAGAGTGAAGGGCGAGAAGAGTGGAGAGAGGAGAGGAGACGGGGTAGCGAACTTGTTCGTGTCGGCATGAAACGGCCCGGTGATACCTTTCATCCCCGGGAAAACCCGTGAAAACCGCCACTTGTTGCGTCACCGTGTAGCTCGATTGAGCGAATATATATGTAGCTACCGAGTGCACTGCTACTGCTACTCTTACCGGCAGTGCGACTGCTCGTCTCCCGTTACGTGAGAAATACTTGCGGGAAGCACCAGCGAAACGAAGAGGAGAGAAAAGTAAGAGACGGAGAGAGAGAGAGAGAAAGAGAGAGAAAAAGACGGATGACAAGAAGTGACGCGTTGATCCGTGCGACCGCCCTTGAACCAAGTAGCCGATTCTACTACCGAATGATCACCTTTCCACTTATCCTTCTGCTTACATTCCGTGTAATCGAGAGATGTTATTTATCGACAATAATTGAGAATTTGTAATGCGCATACTCAAACTTTCTCACGAGCCCTCGCGGATATTACAGACTCTTTCGACTAGGATAATAATTACATTTTCGCGGGGCCAAAGGAACAAAAAATAAACGTAAACATCGATTTTAATATTGTAACCGTTCCACCATCCAACTCGGAACTTTAAAATAGTTTAGTTTTAAACAAACTTTAAAAGTTTCGTATTACTGTATAAATATTTCGTTCGTGATTGGTACATCGTATTATATATATATATATATATATATATATATATATATATATATGCTGTGTAAATAATACTCCCACTTTGGTTTGAAATTTTTTCAATCTTGTTGTCAAGTCGCACAATCATCGCATCTTGGAAAAAATTCACTTTTATAAAGAATGATATTACAGAATTTCTATCTGACTAGACCTCTTTTAAAAATAATCGATTCAATCATGGCTTCTAGAGAAGAAGACAATCGAGTCATGGAAATATTGAACAACATTTGTATTATTTCATAAATAACGTAAACGAAAGCTTTTTTGTTTAATTTTATATTATGATTGGTATAATATGAAACATAACTCTCCGGCATAATATTTCTTAATTACAAGAAGATACAGGTAATTTGAATAAAGATTATATACCTATTGTTAGCATTAAATACGTAGTTGTGGAACGACTGCTTATTCCGTACGATTCACTTACAATTTTAAATGAATTTGAATAAAGCTTAAATAAATCAACAACCGATGGTTAGGTGAGATCTGAAAACGCAGTAAGAATCGTAAACACGAAAAAATGCGAGCAGAAACATGGTATTTCGTCGCGTAAACGACTTTCGAAAGAAGTAAAATGTGAAAATAAAGAACGCTAAGCAACTAAATAATTATAAGTTGGCCGTGCAAATTATTTAGCAAAAATGACAAAAAAAGGAGAAAAAAAGGGGAAAAAAGGGGAAAAATGGCATAGCCGTCGATGGGGGTTTATTGCAGAAGCCTTTTTTCTGCCCGGATGAAAGTTCTGGTGCGTGTTCGCGAGTAGCGGCAGCAACGGCATCAACGGCAGCAACGGCAGCAACGGCAGCAACGGCAGCAGCGGTAGTAGTACGGAGAAAGTCGAGAGAAACGAGTGGGTTCGCGAATAATAAAGAAGAAGAGAGCTAGAGTTAAAAAATAGAGCCCGGCCGGTCGTTGGGCGCGAGATTTGAGGCTCGTCGCTCGCTGGTCCCGCTGCTGCCGCTCTCGCGAATTTGCATGGACAACGTGCAATTTCCGAGGATCTCTCTCTCTTTCTCGAGCACTCTTTTTTCGGACGCACCACCGCTTTCGCGCGCACTTTCATCGCAACCCCCGTTTTTTCGCTTTGTTCCCCGCGCCTCTCGGTCTCGCCCACCCTCTCGCTCCCTCTCGCTCTCTCTCGCTCTGTCGCTCCCTCTTTCAGGGGCACAACCGGTACTTACTGCCGGCTAGACGCAAAAAATGTCGAATCCTTTCGGAATGAAACCGCTCGCGGTGTTCGATGGCAGTCATCAAGAGGGCCAGGTAATAGCAGTGCCCGCGGACTGCCGCGAGCGAGCGAGCGAGCAAGCACAGACGCTTGTCCGCGACTAAAGCCCAGTCTATACTACGTACGTACGCGTATACGTCGTTCCTCGGGTTCTGCGATGCATACGTACGTTTTGCGACCTAACACACCTGCGTACGCGTAGGTTTACATATAAATATGAGCATAGAATATATAGGCGGGAGCGGGAGCGGGACCTGGAGCGGGAGCGGGATGCGAGGCTACCGGGTACCACCGGTACCCTCTGCTCCAAACGTACGAAATTAGTGTTCTTTCGGGGCTTCGTTTCGCCAGCGAATCGATATAATCATCGGTCTCTCACCTAAGACCACACGATACACTCTTCCTCGAATCGGCCAATTATACCCAAGTATCCCATGTATATCCAACGACCCCGAGCATGTGACTCTTGGACAAGAATCTCGTAGTGCATTCTCGACTTTGGTTCGCCTCGGCCACTTGTCAACGACTATTCCCTGCGCCATCGTCTCTCCCATTACCGCTTCCTTTGAATATTTTAAAAGGAATAACAAGAAAAAGAAGAAGAAAAAGAAGAAGGAGAAGGAGAAGAGGAAAAAATAGTATTGGCATTAGTGGTGGTGGTGGTGGTGGTGGTGGTGGTGGTGGTCGTGGTGGTGGTGGCGGTAGTAGTAGTAGTAGTAGTAGCAGTAGTAGCGATAGTAGTAGTAGTAGCAGCAGCAGTAGTAGTAGAAGAAGAAAAAGAAGAAGAAGAAGAAAAGGTCGTCTCGTTGTTAATTACATATTTTTTAGTTGCCAATGTATGTAATCGTATCGAACGAAACTGCGCAGTTTGTATGTAACGGTGCCAAGCCATGGTATCGGAATTTACACGTGTATCAACGAGGATAGAAAATTTAATTTTAATCTTATAAAGATTTTCGTATCATATATTCAAAGTAAAAACTTTTTTTATGAAAATGTTAAATTATAATCGACCGGTATAGCAACAGATAAGTTGAACATAAATTATAGTCTAAGTTATCGAGATATCAAAACTTTTTATTAGCGCGTCAAAAAATTCAAGAATTCATTACTATTATAAATTTAAATGCTTAAACGACTATAACGAGTGAAATATTAGTGATAAATTTTATCGAGTGTCATAATATTTTTTATTAAATAAAAATAAATGACATTTTGAACTCCGTGCGAATCAAAAGCGGATTGTTTTTATAGAAATTAATTACTTTTTAGGTTGTGCATTATTTTTATCTTAACGTAATATTTTTAAATATACGTCGAATAAAGATCACGTTAAGTTCGCGTTACGCTTTACTCCAACGACTCGAATTTTAACGTTGAAAAAATTGTAAAAATAACCTCGTTTGTTTACAACCTCACGGTATCGCTTTATTGAAAAAAAATCATGATTATGTAACGCGACATAAATAGTTTCTCATGGAAAATAAATATGCTTTTAATTTTCGAAATATGTCTATTAGTACTGGAGGTAATAGTGATCGAAGAGTTGATTTGGTGGTTGAGCCGGTTTAACTGCCGCTCGTTACGTAGCGAGTTGCAGAAGTAAAGTATGATTAATTAAAAGAATGATACTCTTGCGAGTGTTTTCATTTTCTCATTACACGGAATCCTTTTTCTTTTATATAAATCATTGTATTATTTGGTCGACTAGTCGTATAATCAATTACGCTCGATATATCGATTTCGCGATTTCGGCAAATATTACGCGTTTGATTAATACCCGACTCGAAGAATAAAGTCATCCAATGTAAAAATACCTACGCTGGAATTTAAGAATTATTTCATAATTTTAATGTCTGAACGATACGAGTTATCGTGATTTGCCTATTAATGCATTTTAATTTACGGATTATTATGATATCGGTATGTAATTTTTTCAAAGTTCCGATATACGTAGTTTTATTTTTGCAGCTAGTATTTAATCTTTCAAAATGTAATTCCTTTGGTATGCATACAAAGAATTCAATTACATTATATAAAATGAATAGCTATCGGCTAACTCATAAAATTGCGTATAAATGATTTTATCATTTTATAATTTAAAAACAAATGAGCTTGTTTGAAATTATACATCGAACGTTCGGTTTACTAAAATAACCGCGACTAACGTATAAACGAACCAACAGCGATTGATATCGCGTTCTATATCTGTACCAAATTGTCATTCGGAACGTAATCGGTGAAAAGTATTTTGTCGAGATACCGAATATTTCGAGCTACCGGTCCATACATTGTAAGAGGTCGGAAAAAATAAGAATACGTTGTAACGACAATTACTCCGTAATTATCGTGCAATTTTATCGAGAGATTTGTAAGAATTGCGCGGAACGATAATTATTATGCGTCCGTAACGAAGGTTTGTGGGAGAATATAGTAATTTTTTAAAAATCCGACTTAAAAATGTTTTCCAAGCGGAGCAGATGGAAAGATGAATAGTATAGATTATCAAAAAAGGGAATCTCGGCGCTAAATGCGATTAATCTCCGGTCGGTCGCTTACCCGAACTCGACAAGAGCATCGCGCACCGTCCAAACGTGTTTTTACGCATCGAGAACGGAGGGGTCCGATAATGGAAGGAACGAGAGAAAGAAAGCGATAGAGAGATAACCGCTTAGCAGTGATTTATCGCGAGAAATTATTCGAATGCTAGAAAACAGCGTATGATTATCCTGTCGGCCGAGGAAGAGCCCCGCGCACACACGGACGTGCGCGGGCTTATGCACGCCCACACGTACTCACACGCACGTACCTACGAAAGCGCGAGGAATATCCGGACAATTAGCGCGGATAACTCGGCGGATGCCGCCGTCGCCTCGACTCTCGCAGAAACATCCTCGAGACCTTTCCTACGTTTACCAGCGGTTATATAGGTATTTCGCCCTTATTTTTCGTGCGCGTGCGGGACGATAGTTCCAAGCTCCGCGTTCGACGAGGATTTTTTCGATTTGCCGAGTCCGGCCGTTTTCTTTGTACCTTTGAAGATTCGTTGGTTGGTTCGTTCGTTGGTTCGTTCGTTCGCTCGCCTAGCCGGAGAAAAGCTCGTCGGGAAGAGCTTTCGGTTATCGTATTACCGGGAGAGCAAAGGAGCCGCGCGCGTGGAGGACCCTGAAAAAGCAGGTTGGCCCGGGGACTCCATCCGACGTCTACCTCGTGCCGTAACCTCTTTACCGAGGCTCCGTGCGCTCCCTCGCAAGGACATTATCGGAGGCTCTCGTCAAACGTCTTGCGCTAAATTACGTTACATTTCCATGGCGAATAGAGGACGGAGCGCGGCGCGACGACCTCGCTCTCTCCCTCGCTCTCTTCCTCGCTCTCTCCCTCGCTCTCTCCCTCGCTCTCTCCCTCGCTCTCCCCCTCGGAGCCAGGGGCTCTTCCTTTTGTCCGCGACTACCGCGACCGCCCGTTCGACGTCCGTTCGAGGCGCATATTCGTCCGACTACCGCGGCCTTTCCCCCCCGACCCAAACTTTCCCGCTCGAACGCATCACTTTTATCGGCGCTCTTTCCTTCCCGAACCCGAAGCGCGCGAGACAATACCGAGCAGCGGTCATTTTTTTATTCCCGGTGGCTGTCTTTTTTTCATTCCTCGAAACGCGGACGGGGAAAGGGAAAGGAGGCAAGGGGGAAAAAATACGCGTCGACGGAAAACCGCGTCCGAGGCGAGGCTCGATCGAATTCGGACGCGATGCCAAGATCGCGCTCCTCTCCTCCTCCTCCTCCCTCCTCCTCCACCTCCTCCTCCACCTCCTCCTCCACCTCCTCCTCCTCGCACGACGGAGAGAGAGAGAGAGAGACCGAGACTCCGGCATTTAGATTTTTAAAGCGGAGCACGGCCGCGACGTGCCGCGACGTGCCGCGACCGGGCCTCTAATCGCCGACCCGGAGACCACCTGCGCGCGAGTCCTTGAAGGTCCGCGTCGTCGAGGATCGCGACGGCGTGTCCTTTCCCACCGCATCTCTACATCCTTGGGTCCCGATCTCCAGCGCGCGTTTGCGTTGCGACGTTGACTTTCCTTTCTTTCTTCTTCGAGTGCACGAGCGCGAGCGCGAGCGCAGTTGCATTACGTGGCGATGGCTTTCCATGGCATTCGACTAATTTCAGGCTCGAAACGTTCCATTAAAGATTCAGCATGTAATTGCGGACGATCGCAGTCCCTTGCTCCCTTTGCCCTCTCCTCCAAACTCGGAGCGAGCGCTCCTCTCTTTTCCATTCCCGAGCTCGATCAAACCCTCGCGCTTTCTCCTTCTCCTTCGCTTTTTTTCTTCCTTACCACCTTCGTGCGGCTCGAGCACCTATGCATCAGCGATACTCCGTCTATCATATTTGACGCGATACGCTTAAAAATCATTACGTGACGCTTTGGCCTTTCGACCGCGCTAATCTCTTCTGTTTTTTTCCTTTTCCCTATTTCCTTTTTCCTTTTTCCTCTTTCCTCTGTCCTCTTTCCTCCTTCTTCCTTCCTCCTTCCTCCTTTCTCCTTCCTCCTTCCTCTTTCTTTATTTGCTCATTTACCTTTTATTCGCGTTTCGCTATCCCGATTATTTCGCGGCGAATGCTCTCTCGAATATCTCGTGACGACATTCGATGTTCGCGATACTTTCTTCGAACGTTCGTTCCTTCTTCTGTGCAATTACCGAAGAATGGATTATTAATTCGAGTTTCGAAAACTACGTTCGACTTTTTCGAGTCTTTCTTTATCTCTATTTTCAACGAAATTCGATGTTTCGACGCTTTCGCGCAGCTCCGAGTCTCAACTCGGAGTCTCGGCTCGGTAATTTTCAAAATCTTTATTCGTCGCTTCTAATTTTTATTCGAGGCGAAATAAGCCAATGCGTTAGATCGAGTTTCTTTATTAAATCGGTGTAACGTTACGGTGTGGATTTATTCACACGGTAAGCACCGAGTACCATAATATTTTAACGATTTTTACGAGTAACGAAACGAATACGATCCTACGGTATCGTAAAAAATTACTCGCTTTCGCTAAATATTATTTGTAATAAATGAAGTAAAATTTTCCTAGATGATCCTCGACGAAAACAGCAACGCCGAGTGAAGAACCAATTACGTGAAATTGATGGTTAAATTGCGTAATGAATATGTTGTACATAAAACTGTCGCTATCAATAATTGATAATTACATGCTCGGACTACATCGAGCAAAAAATAAATGCACTAATAAGAAAAGTGGTTCTTTGTAACTAGTACAAATCCTTAGTTAATAAGTCAAAAGAATTATGATAAGGTTAAGCGCATATTTCTTTCTCGTTATTAAATACAACTTGGAATATCTTCGAGTTTAATTTTATTGCTTACAACCTAACTCAGATTTAATAATAGCTAAGAAATCAGAATATGAATCAAATGCCTTCTAGAATAATAATAAATGCAATAATTTTTTCGTATTAAAGCTCGGCATTTCTTCGAAAGTCTTAGAAATTATTGTATAACGGGGTATTATCATCGTTGTATAAACCAACCTGATCCGTCGGCCTTTATATTTCCCTTTGTGGTTGTTCCACGAAATTTTTAATAAAAATTTACATTGTCGTTTAATAATGACGACCTTGCGGCAATATAAGTTTGCGCGTTTAACGCGTACGCCGTTATCCTCGTTGCGAATATTACAATGATTCTCGAGGAAAATTCCGCGAGTCGTCTGAATTAGTTAGCGAGTTAGCGTGACAAAGAAGAAACGCGTATTGTTACGATTATTTGGATTTATTCAGGATCGACGGAGTTTCATATCGACGTCGGCTTTTTGTCAAGAATCCGAATCACATAAAATTCTCATTCGTTACGTGAATTATCGATGCTAGCGCTAAACTCGTCGCTAAACTCGTCGCTAAACTCGTCGATGGAGGCGTTTATAAAAGACGAGAACGTACAACGTCAACAGTGCGAGCTAGAAAATGGTCTTTTATAAAAGCCCTGGATTATTCAGAAGATCGGAATTCAATGTACAGTTACGGTGGAAGACACAATGAGCCAAAGTGACAACTTGCAAACTCCTTACTTTTTCATCGCAAGCCCGAGCTCTTGCCTCGCCTTCTCGTTCTCTTCTCTTCTTCCCTCTCCCCGACTCTTTTCATTCTTTCTCCAATTTTCCCCTCGAGTTTTATGGGCAAAGCGAGTAAAGGCTCCCACTCTTTACGTGTTTTCAGACGGTGCCTCCGCCCGCGCGCGCGCCAACTCGTACCTCGTGCGTCACGCCTGCACCTCATTGTCGAACTTCATTCAACTCGTCGATTGGACAATCGATAAGAGTCGCGACCGCTTCGACGCGTACACGTCGACGTTCCGTCACCTTATGATAATCACCTCTTAATATTCAGAGAGCCCTCTTTTCCTCTCGAGCTGCTCGCTTTGTCCTCCGCAAACACCTCGTTGCTTATAAACTTGGCGATTTTGCCCGATTAATAAGTAATCTCGCATTTGCGAATTCAGCTCGCGTACCTCTACGCTGTTCGGTATCTTTGCACTCGATGAGTATTTTAAATTTCGACTAAGCACGCGCACACGGACATAGTTATCGTACGCTCGGAAATTTATTCCCGTCGTTAATTTTCGTAATGACGCCGCGATCATCGTTTTCATTTTGTAGGGCTTTTTGCATCCGGCTCCATCGATACTTTAACACCTGTTACACACTGAATCGTTAACCGGTATCGCTCGCGGTAAGAGCTCTCGACTAATTTGGCTACAGAATTCTTTGAACCTGCGTCAACGATCGCTCGAGAATTATCGAGTGACTCGAACGATGATAACGACAGCTGATTATTTGCCTCTATTTTATTAATAAAGGAAAATAATTCGCAAAAAAAAACAAAAAAGTATTCGTCGACTCGTTAATTGCGAACCGAGTGAATTTTTAATCGCGATACAATATTTAATACCCTTTAAAAATATTCCGCTCTTCGTTACTTAATAACGACGCGTATAAATAATTATAAATTTTAAACGGTGAAATTATGATTTCTGGAAATTCTCTTGCATTGTTAATAGAAGAGAAGTTACAAATTTTTAACGAGTTCTCATCGAACTTTCTTGATACTAAGAAAGTGAAAATTGAAAAACTTCATAACAAGAGAAATTAATTGAGAAACAGTGAGATGTATATACATTAGCAAAAGGATAATTATTTTGTAAAGAAAAATTAAAGAAAATTGTCTACGAACACTGTCCGAAGGAGAGCGAGAGAGAGCGAGAGAGATATCGGGAGATATCGGGAGAGATCGAGAGAACTAGAGAAAAATATTAATAGAAAGTTGTTTGACAGGTCTAATTAAACAGCGCACTTAAGCGTTCATTGAAGGTACTCGAAATCAGTCATGCTCGCTCGTTATGCGTCGGCGATCGAAAGGTTATCCGAGTCTTGACGCGAGTGCTCGCACCCGATATCATTAATAATAATTATACAATTATATGTAGGTATACGTATCGGACGTATATAGTTTAGTGGCATGTTATTATCTCGCTCGAGTCCGAGGGAAGAGCCAGCGCGTATAGATATATGTTATTACTTATAATATTTCATCTTCGGAATTAGCGGTTACGCGTTTTGTTTATGCCATGGGAACGTACGTAACGGGCGCGTCTTCGCTTACATAGATCGTAAGCGCGTCTGTGTGCGTATGCGCGCGCGGGTACACACGCATACGCGAATGCACGCGCATCTAATATTCGCGTGTACAGATAAGTTTATACGTGTACATTGAAAAGTGGGGAAAGGAAGGGTGGAAGACGGGCGGGGTGGGATGGGTTGGGGGGGGGGAGAGGGAGGAGAGAGGAGAGGAGGAAAGAGAGGGCGAAGGGTGAAATAAAATCGGCCGACGTCTACGATTACCATAAAGTACTTTCTTTCGTTCTTTCTCTTTCTCTCGCTCTCTCTCTCTCTCTCTCGCTCTCTCTTGGTTTTTCACACACATGCTCGTATCCGCAGACTCTCTTTCTCCGTCTACTCGCTGCTCGCATTGGCAATGCGATATTAAAGCCCGTGAAGTACAGGGCATCACGGGCGAGAGCGAGCGCCTTTTTATTTCTCCCTCTATATATACGTACAACCCTTTGTTTTCCTTCGCGCCATGTTTTCTTTTCCTCTTTTTTAATGACGGTGAATGCATAAGTAATAAATTTTCTCGGAAACGTATTTACAAGTCGTAAACGAAATTAGATGGCAATAATAAATTCCTTATCGCAATTCGATATCGATGGAAAGCGCGGAGCAGCGGCCAAGTAAGTAAACTAATTACCTGCCGCCCTACTCTGCTTCCGAGCTTTTTCCAGATAACGTTATTTCTAGCCGCCGCCACCGCCAGCAGTCCTCGCTCAATGTTTTGCCATTGCAATTATAATCGTCGGTTCTTGTTATACTAACGATACGGGAAACAACGATTTATGAAATATCGTTAAGGCGAACAAATGCGCACGTGCTTTTCCGCGTATTTGATAGCGGTCGAGCATATATACCGGCAAGAGCGCAAGCAGCGAACAATAAAACTGTTAAATGAGCCTTCAAACTTAAACATCGATGCAATACAAATATATGCTTATATATTTATATTCGGCTAAAAGGCATTGTTGGGAGAGGAAAAGGCAAACAGGAGAATTAGCGAAATACTCGTTCACTGGAAAGTTATTAAGCCGAAAGGAATAGGTGGATAATAAAAGGTTGTCTTTGCGCTACGCATAATAAACAATGTGCAAAAAGACACGTGAAAAATAATAAATATTAACGGTCGTTGTGTGCCGACATTCCACGATTTAATTATAAAATGCCGTTGCGGACGATGAACAAGCTTTTCAGGGTGAGCAGAATTATCTCGCACTGTATACCGAGAAGCAATTAAATTTCGAGTCGTCAATGCGGCGCTCGCGCATTCTCCAGTTTACGGGCGTAGGAAACCGATGCGGTGCGGCTCCGCGGCCGTGGGCCTTTTTTTAGCCCCTCCAGCCCCGACCATCGAAACGGAAACGCTCCGCAATTTCTAGGCAGTATTTCTCGATAATGTTACGTGCCGGGGCCATTAACGGGGCATCGACGACTCCCAGCGAATTCTCGCCGCGGTTTCGTCGACTGCGAGCGCGAGCGCAACCGAGTCTGGAAAACGCGTCTTGTTCCGCGGATCCCGATCATCCCGATCCTCCCTATACTTCTCCCGACTTTCGCTTTCCTACACCTCCGCTACATCCCTACACCCGAATCCCCTCGCTCTCAATCCCGATTAAAAAACGTTAAACTCACCCGATACGCTTAGTCACGCTCGCGCAATGTACACTCGAGCAATGCACTCGGAAGGCGTTCAAGGAAGGAAATCGTTTTATAATATTACAATTTAATTGAACTTAATTAAAGTCTTTCTAAAGTAACCGCGCGAAACGATATCTTCGAGTAAAGCGTTCGATAGGCGAGTTTTATAAAGAAACGGGTTACGAGTTGTTGTACGTTTGACCGCGTAAACCGGAGACAATAAAAAACGTTTTTACTCAACGCGTAGAAAGTTAGGGCTCGATACCTGTCCTTCTTATAATAAGCGCAAACTTTCTATACGCGACGTAAAAACACACTCTGTTTTATTATCACTGATTTATCCAGACAGATAGATAACCATTGCTAATCCGTTTTCTCTGTATGAACTTACATTTGATACGGTGATAATTTTGAAGTTTTTTAAAATGCGATGATAATTCGAGATACAACAGAGTATTAATTTTATACTCCGAGAATGATTTTAAATTAATTAATTCCTTCTGAAAATGAAATAAAGAAAAAAATTTATTTCCCGTAATTTATTTATAAACTAAATATTAATAGGCAATGGACAACGACAGACTTCCGACTACGTATCGTCGAATGCGCGTAAAATTATTATTTAACTCGTTGATGTTTATAACGTTTGTTTGGCTTCGCGGTAAATCCTCGTATATTTTATCCAAATATGTTATTTGTAGTACATTCTTTGTCAAAAAGATGATAATTACAGTCATTCGAGTATTTCCTTAGAATACATCTCCACTATATTTAAAAGCTTGTTTTTCAACTCGGCTTTTCAATATATTTTAACATAGTAATTTTCTCGAGAAATTAAACTAACATTTTTGCTGACGCTCTGCTCTGCTCTCTTCTGCTCTGCTCTAGATCTAGGAGCAACGGTTAACACGTACGTTTTTGTTTTTTCTTTTTTGGTTTTTTTTTTCACGTTCAATGTTAACATACTAATTATTTTAAAATAGAGTTTAAACAGGTGCTTCACAGTTAAACCATCGGTCTTGCTTCAATCTCTCATCGGTAAATTTTCGCTCCACTATATAATAATTATATTTTCAGTAATTCAATCAGTTTAGTATTCACGAACGGAATCAGCAGTCTATAATTTTTGTGATTAAATCAATGACTAATTACTGATTCGCAGTAACATATTTATGATGCTAATTTGAATGTAATAGTACAAAAGGTTCAAACGCTCGTAACTCATCTGAAACGTTGTCGGATACATTCTTCGATGCGAAAAACATTCTTAAGTCGGGAGCGAGAGAGTAAGAAAGAGAGAGAAGGGAGAGAAGGAGAGAGAAAGAGGAAGAGAGAGAAGAGAAGCTTTTAAAATCAACTTTTGCGCGAATTTAGATTACTAAATAAAGCGTTGGACGTAGATAGAAGATTCCGGTAAAATAAATTTTCTTCAAAATTTAAATGTAAACTCACATATACGCGAGTTTCGTAAAACTAAAATGGGAGAAACGGTAGGAGCCATAATGGAATTCAAGTAGTACCGCATTTGAGAAGCCTGACAGTTCCAAAGTGTTTGGTTGCTACATATTGGTAATTTTGCAAGCCAAATGACCCTCATTTCGCGAAATAAACAAGGGAACTCTTGGCGAATAAATGAATAAGGGTATGAGCTGCTTAATAATTCATTTATAATAAATGGAAAAAGCGTAAAATGGCAAAGTTCCCAAAGTCATTTCTTTTTAAATGCCCCTCGGTCTATTTGCTAGGGAAAATGCAATTTTCCGAGATCAGCCCGAAAGTTCTTCTTACGAGAGTTTAAGAGGAAAAAATTGACTTAGCATTTAGTGGCTGAATAGACTTTAAAGCGCAACGCTCGGCCGCCGCCTTATTTATTCGCTTCGTTAAATATGCAATAATTGGCGCCGATGCTCCTCGCTCGGAAACGAAATTCTCACGGGTTGGCGCACCGATAAAAAAAACCTCGAGCTGTTCTTTCGCGGTGGCGCGCGCCGGATTTACCAGGGCTCGGATTTACCTCGTAAACAGTGGCGTCCACGCGTACGGACATCCGAAAATCCTCAGCTACCCTCGTCGGGCACAGCAGATCGTTCTCGAGCATCGAACGCTTATTCGAGATCTCGGAGCTCGTGCCGCACAAACGAGCCAAGGAGCGAACGACCGCCCCGAGCGAGGGGTTAAAAACGTGCGAGACTCCTCGAGGTATCGAGAATCGGCGCGGGTCGTTATAGCGGCTGAGCAACCGAGCGGTTGCCAAGGATAATGGGCCCACTGTCTCAATGATAGTGCGCGGGGCTTCCGCACACATCCTCCTACCGTCGAGGCGACCCGCGTCTATATTTATAACACGCACACGCGCACGCGCGATCGCCTCGCGCTCACGCTCACCTCGATTGCTCCTTTGGGGCCTTAATATTTTTTTAAGCGCGAATCCATGTATTTACGCGAGCACCCGAGTATAATATAAAGGGCACGCCTATAAAACCGATATACGGTAAGAATATCGGTAAGAATATCGGTAAGAATAATAAAATCGCCGATAGAGAGAAGGAGGCAGATAAACTGCGTGCGCGCGAGGCTAAGACTGGTAGCCGTTCTTCGGGACCTTCGAGTCGAAAACCCAGAATTACCGGAATTACCGGCGCGGCCGTCCGTTCCATAGCTACCAAACAGCGCATTATCGGAGCCGATCGCAGACTCCTCTTTCGCCCTCCCCCTAACCGCCGATCCGCGATTCGCGCGCCCCTCGTCTCGAGTATTTCCCTGTTCCCGTGAGATTCTACGAGCTCGGCGCTTCTCCGCGGCGAGGAGCTTTATTTTTCCCGCCTCGAAAGACCTTACCATCGAAGGACCTTACCGCTCCTTGCTCCTTTCTTTTACCACGCCTCTGCCACGGATAAGCTGCCGGGCAACACCCGAAACGATACCGTGATAGGCGCGATTGTTTCTCGCCACGGAGCCGCGGTCCATTTTATTTTGTTGCTTTTGTTACTTTTGTTACTTTTGTTACTTTTTATTTTGTTGTTTTTCTCTCGGTTGGTTCTTCGAGAACTTTACCGAGCCTTTGCTTATTTCGAAGGTTTCCATCTCATTATGCACGCGAGGACGGGGAACGGTCGAGTTCTCGTTTCCAGAGAAGGTGAATTTAATACGGTGGTGAAAATTTTAAGAATTTCGACCTTCTTATCCGAATTACCATCTCCAAAACTTATATTTATATTTTATTATCGAGTTTTAAAATCAGCGGTTGCGGACGAGTGCCTTGGATTCGTCACGCTGAATTTACACGAGCGAACGTGGAAGCCCCCAATTTACCGAGCGGTAAAAAGAAATTTTTGATAAAGACAACATCCACTCGATGTATCAATATCGCGAAGAAAATTATCTTTATTTTACGTTTAAACGAGAGCAAGCAAGTAGCACTTGTACTTCGATTACGGAGACTACGCAAGGAAAACAACGCAAGGAAAAAGATGGAGCGATTAAAGAATGAAACATTGTTTCCATCCTTGAGAATTTTATTTGCAAATGCAATTTTGAACGATGAATTACACGCGATACCTGTCGAATAACTTGTTTTACGTTTACGAAATTTTAGAATAACTTTATAAAATTATTAACAATGGCATAAAAATGTATATGCTATTTTTAAAAAGTATCGAGTTAAGATAAACCTTTCCAACTTACTAAATATAAATGTAGCATAAAAAAGTGAAGTAATTCAGTTTACGGAAAGTTTATACAATGAAAGATAGATACAGTAGAAATTCTCATTGCTAGGGTCATAAATTCTTATTTCCAACAGTAAAGCGGAGACCTTGTCAACAATCTCGCAAAATTTACGAGTTTACATATTTATGTTTCCCATGTACTATAGTAATTTTTCCTACGTTCATGTAGGAATTTTCATCATGTTAATGACGAAAAAAAAATACAACTCGGTGTGAACCCGATTCTCTTAAATCTATAGCTATAGTTGTATGATGAGGCCACCAACTACTTCTAAAGTCACGTACGAATTCCGTAAATTAGTTAACACATACATATTGCAATCAAGCGTTATTTTTTTCTTCCTCTGTATCGTGAATCAACAACTTTTACAATAAAATTAATAATAAGAAAAATCATTGCGTTCGAAGAATTAAAGTATAATATCTTTTATTTTTGTTTAATTTAGTACTGTATCAAGATTTTGCTTGTAAAATATGTATATTATTACAAAATTATCTTAAATTCGAAAGAATTGAAGAAAACTTTTTATTCGATATCAAAGTTAGCATGCGAGACTTAATTTACTTTGGTAACATTCTTCTAATAATTTTATATAATAACTCAATATTTTTTTAAAAAAAAAAAACATGGAGAATATACGTGTTATTAATTTTACATAATGCATTCCATTATTCGTAATAAATATTTTCTTTTAATATTTAATTTTTTTAATTACATAATGTATGTTTTCGTTTTATTTCCGAATAAAATATGGAGAGTATAAAAAAGCACTTTTTAAAGTAAGCATGCGCTTATACTCGTATAAAGTTCGATAATTTTGATTAAAAATACTAAATCTAGTGAACTTCGTATGTTTTCGATGGAACGATAAGATTTACTCGAATCGACATTTATACATTTATTAAAATTATACTGAATATTAATGCGAACGCATTATATTATCCGGTCACGATTAAGAAAAAACAAGGTAATTCTTTTTTGAAAAAATTAATATTAAATGTATAATTTATAATTAGGATTAATATACAATACAGTTTATTACTTTAAATATTGCTATGAATAATACAATACGACTCGTTCAAATTATTAAGCATTTTCAAAATTTTATTGGTTTCAATTAAAAAATGATTTAATACTATTTTAAGATTTACTTTATCAAAAAATGTTTTCTTTCAAATTAACATCGTGTACTTACACATTAGTTAAGATAGATTAGTTATTGGTTAGTCTCGAGTGTATATTTCCGATATCATTAAGCGTTTAAATAAAATTTCTTGCTTCTTATAGTTAAAATTTAACCACCTGAAAAGAAACTTTTATTTTGCATTAGAAAATATTATCGGTAAGGCATATCACAAACAGTTGATACACTTTTACGTTTAGATACTTCAAGTCTTAATTATTACTTGCTCACAAGCGGTAAGATTAACTCAATGTCGCGCCCGTAATATACGTTAATCGAAAACTCAGACCAGCCGTATATAACTTTTTGTTACGTACCCTTCCAGCGTTATGTACATAAGTAATTTTCTATTGTATTAGATTAAACTTTTAGAAACATTTGACTCCAACTGATTAAGCATTTCAGTCTATACTTGCTTCTAAGATAAAGCATTTTTTACTGTGAATATTTTTTATGAAGACATATATTATATAAATCGTAATTTATTCAAATAACTTACTTATTTTTATATTAATAAGTTGCATATTTAAGATTATACATAATACACATGTGATATTGTGTATATATATATATTTAATTCAAGGAACTTTTACACAATAAGTAATAAATGCAGTGCAATTTATTATAAAAAAATTTAATAATTTAAAGAAACAGATGAATTTATAAATCTTGATTAATAGTTTAAATTATAATTTATTTAATTATAATTTAAATATCCTTTAAACTCCTTCGCATTAAAATTTTTTCTAGCATTATATAAATATAATTTAAATTACTTATATAATTATTTTTAATAAAATCATATTAAATATTATGAAACCGTTTTATATAATATATAATCATTTATATTATATAAAAAAATGTAATAATGTTGTACCGAAGTGTATTTTATTTACGTATAATCAACTTATATGGTTTTTTATTTATATTTACTACATCGCATTACAGATAAATTAAAAGATATTTTATTAAAGGTAAAGAAAATTAATGAAATTAGTTTCTTAAAATACAATGGACATATTGATCAGAATTCAATTACATTAAGTTAATATAATGAAAGAAAAAACTAATTATATTCTTATACTAATATAGAAAAAATATTTTTTTTTCGGATTATTTACATTATATTTTCATATATATACATATACGTTTACGCAACTTAAAATATTTATCATTTAATTAATTTTAAATACTTATCGCCGATACAATTTTTATACAATAATATAATAAGTAATATTATAATATTCTTCATTAATTTTGTTTTACCATCATAATTAAAAACTTTGTTATGCCTTAAAAGTATATCTGAATTTGCATAGAGAAATCTTATACTTTTTCTGTTTATATTTATGAATACTTGAAAAAAATTTATTCCATGCAAAAATTGATATAAAAAACTTTACTTTATTTATAAATTACAACTAAATATTAAATATCATTAACCTTTTATAAATTAAATATTTATTATTATTATATAATATTTACCATCGGATAATATCTTTTTACTATTTCTAAATTATCCAAAGTCTGTAAACTTTATACAAATATTTTATAAACTTTAAATCGTTAACTATTGTCAATTCGGATGACTTTGGTTGACTACATCATTGATCAATAAATAATAACTTAGAAAATTTTAGACTAATTTTAATTATTTTAATATTAGATATTATGGTTTCAGTTTACTTTTAATTTAAAATTTAAATTCTTATTTAACTAATAAGAACTGCGTATATGCTTCAATGTCAATATATGCAGTATGAATATAAAAATGAGATTTTTTTCCAGAAAATATCCTTATTACAATATTTCATATAAAAATTATTAAACTTTCACATTCATCAACTTTAAAGTTTAATTATTAGATTATATACGACTAACAAATGTTTAAAAAATATTTTAGTATAACTTTAACTAATATTCGTAAATTATATGACAAGAATAATGTAATTATTAATTTATTTGAACGAGAAAATCTTATAAATTTGAATTTCGAATTTCTTTTATATATTTAGATAGAATAATGAATATAAATCCATCTACTGCTGAACTTTTCTTTAAGGTAAAAGGAAAAATATCAATGAAAATTTAAATTAAAATTATGAATATAAAACTTCACGATTTTAAATATATTCATATTAATAAATAAAAAACTAATAAATAAAATTGTTAATATAATGAATGTATTAGAAATTATAAAAATTACTTTCGATAATAGTTCATAACTTTAATAAACAAGTCTATAGACATTTTAATATACTACTGACAATTATTTCTTAGAATAAATAAAATAAATGTCTAGCATCGTTTTCATAATCAGTTTCACAAATATTATTACTTAAAGTATCATAAATATCATTATTTAAAACAGTTCATCATTGATTAATTTCTAGAAAAGAAAAACATGATTTAACATTTAGAATATAAAAGAACTGTTATTAAAAAAATTGTTGACTGTGTTAGATGAAGAAGTTAAAAACAATAAGCATCGATTAGAGGTATACGCCATGTTAATCATTTATAATTTGATATAAATTCAACTAAGTAAATTTTAATTGATTGACTTAACCTATATGATCAGTAAATGTATTAAAAATTTTTTTATTATTTAATTGAATCTTTTTACTCTGCAAACAAGCAAATGGCTTAATATCCGCCTCTTTCTTTGTTCTAAAGAAAGTTCTAGACTCATTTTTGCTTTAAATCATTAAAATGAAAACAATTGAAATTTTTGTTTACTTTTAATAACTGTGTAGATTTATTATTATTTAAATTTAATTAAGTGAACAATTTATGTTTTAGAATAATCGTTGATTAGTTAAATTTGTTTAAATTGATACAAATATCCGTACATTAATTATATATTTTTTTATTATACTTTTTAGTTGAATTTCTACGTATATACAAGCTTTTGATAAGAGATGAAACTTGGCATTGAAAAGTAAAATATTATTTACTAACTTTACTTTCATTTACTTTTTATTCATAGCAAAATGTGAATAAATATTTTGAATTGTAGATTTTAAATATACGTTTCATTTTAATTATATAATATATCAAGGCAAACTCAATTAAATTTTAACATCTAAAAATAACTGTTAATTTGTATTTGAAATAACTTCAATCTATGTATATATATATATTTTTTTTATTATTCAATAAGCATCAATTTGTATAATTTAGTTATCATTTTCAATGATAATTGTATATACAACAATAAAAAAATTTCATACATCCCATAGCTAACATAATTTTTAAAGGCACGATTTATAAATGAATTTTTATTGTATAATATATTTATGATTGGAGGATTTACAGATGGTAAGTAAATATTAACTTCGTTCACGAATTAAATTGAAACATACGATATATTTAAAAATAACTTTTGAAAATTAGTTTTAGATTGAGTCTTATTGTTAGCCGTTTTATAGTAAGCTGAATATCATCAATTAGTACTTGTTACTACGATTCTGTAAATAGCTCAGATTCAATCTAAAGGTAAACGTAACTTTTTAATTTTATGTATAATGTATTACAAATTAAATGAGTCGTGTAAATATTAAATTTTTGACGCTTAAAATATATATAAATATAAAACATACTTTATTTAATTAATCGCTTTATTTTATTTATTATTTATTATTATGTTTCAATAAACTAAAACAAAATTGAACGTGAAATTATATTAAAAGCATATTCGCTTTTGAAAAATGTTAAAACCTTATTACTTTCCATATTCTCTTACCAATTTTAATACGACTAAATTTTCTCTTTTCTTTTAAATAATGGCGTTTATTTGATCAATCGCTTAATCAGTAGAGCAAAGTTAAGCAACTAAGGGCTCAATTAAATAAAATAGTTCACATATTTATCGTACTTAATCGAAATAATGACGTTTTTATCAAGTATTTAGTTCTAGTCGACTTAGTGTTGTTAGCGTCTTTCCGATTAAAATTTTTTTTTAAGAATTCGAGTCTATAATTTTTCAATTCCATTACTAGTCAATTGATAATGACATTTATTGGACTCATTGTAATTAAACTTAGTGTTTATATAGTAAAAGTCATTATTTGTTAAATTAATTAAACGTGCAGATGTAATTAAAGGATCGATAGAAATACGGTTTATTAAGATTGTAAATAAGTAGTCCGACATTCGTACATTCGGCATATTTTTTGAATCGCGTTAAATTATTATTGAAATGCTTATAGAAATTAAGCAATGTAAAATAAATATATAAAAGAAATACTTATTACATTATAAATGTTTGACAATGTTCCCTATGTTGATCCTTAAAATATTTACGAACAATTTGTTGAGTAAATACTGGTACAGAAATTCTTGATACTTTATATGTGCTTCCTCTCGCTACTAAATTTTTCAAAAAATACTTTCAACTTTAGCTTGTATAAATTTTCTACGCTCGAACATAAGAAAATAAATTTTATATATTAAGACAAACAAATTCGCATATAAATTTGCTTATATTTTATTTTAGCTCGTTATTACGGAACGTTCGCAAGAGTAAAAAAGACTCTCGTAAATTATTAATATTTTTCGTCCGTCAAATCAACTGACAAATTTGTTGATTTTAAGGTTACGTTTTCTATTTATAAAGTAAATATACGTTCGAGGGTGCGTAAGTTTTAGCCTTTCGTTGAAACTATTTCATCGATCGAATAACGAATAAACAGTTTTATTCAAGAAAATACTTTAATTTGATCGGTTACAGTATCATTTAACAAAGTTTCAAATTAAAATTTTACGCTGCCTTGAAATTTCATAAATATTTCATAAATTTTATATTTTGTCTCGGATAATAATTTAATTTTTTCCTTTTAAGAATTAATATTAATTCAAGATTTTGTTGCTATAAATTGGTTATTTTCCGATACAATGTATTTAGAGAAAATTAAAATATTTCCAAGAGAAGGCACAACATTCATTATTTAATCAATAAAAGCGCGCAATAATAAAGATTGTATTTATAATAGTATTTTATCCGTCGCTTTATCGTAACGCGACACGTTGGTAAAAAATTTAGCGAATACAACGATCGGTAAATTTAAAAAGTGTAATATAACGATGAATACGAGGATTATTAATATTTCTACGAAATTGTGTTTTTCATCGATCGACGTACAAAAGTTCAAAGGGAATAAAACAATCGAACATCGAGCAAAAATCTCGTTACGGTCATTAAAATAAAGAATAGGAGAAGGAAAAAATAAAATTGGTAAAGGACATTACAGGATAATTCGATATCGATAGCAGAATAAATGTATTCGGAGTTGGAGCAGAGGCAAAGTCGGATTTATTAAGAGAAGAAGTTAAAGTCACATTATTTTGAAAGGGAAGCGGTTGAAAATGATAAATTCGTATTGGCGAAACATGTAGGATGTCCATCCGAGAAAGGACGGAAAAGGGGTAGGGAAGGGAAGGGAAGGGAAGGGAATAGGAAAAGGAAAAGGAAGAGGAAAAAGAAACCGAGCAAAGTATATAAGTCGAGAGAATAATTTTTTCCGAGTACAATTCTTAGGCGGCTGGACGATACGAGACTCGTCTCTCTTTATTCTCGGTTTTTTTCGTCGGATTCTCTCGTCGGTCGTCTTTCTCTATTCACGGGCTCTCCGCCGGCTGCCGACTGCCGACTGCCGACTACCGACTGCCTCCCGCCTCCCGCCTCCCCCGAGCCACGGCTGTATTTGCATATTTATAAGGGAACGTAATCGCAGAGTTGGTATATTTTCGCCGCTCGATCGCCGTTCGCCGTTCGCGGCCGAGGAAAAAATCGCCCAAGATGGCGGAAAGATTCGAGACCGACATGCGATCCCGATTTCTCCTCTCTCCTATGCGCTGCTCTCCGGGCTGGCGCGCCGTCCCACGTTTTGACGCAACCTATAGCCGCACGAGATATAATTAACGGGTAGAAAAGCGTTTCCGACAAACGTATCCTGCCTACTCTGCCTCCTCTGCCTCCTCGCCCGCCGAGCTCCCACCCCTCGTCCGCGCTCCCGGCTAACCGAGACGCTTGGAAATCCACGTCCGAGATCCGCGAGACGCCTCTAACGAACCTCTCCCCCGAGAGCGAACGAGAGAGCGAACGAGAGAGCGAACGAGAGAGCGAACGAGAGACGACGATTCGCGTCCTTCCTTCCTTTCCCAGTCTCCGTCCGCCGAAAAGCGACTCCCGGTGCTCGACGCGAGCGCGCGCGCGCATCCCCGCGTGATTGGCATGCGCGACGCCTCCGCGAAGGGTCGGAGGCAAAGTGGCGGCCTCGTGCGGATCGACGGGATGCATCTGGGAAAAAGAGGAGCCGACTCCCCCGTCCTCGGCGAGTTGTCCGCGGGCCGCGATCGCGAGCGGAGCCCCGCCGAGCGGTCACGATCGGCTTGTTACCGGCGGGGGCCGATCACGCGGATCGTGAAGCCGCCCACCCCCCTTCATCCCGAAGATCATACTCCTTAGCGAGGGCATTCGACATCATGCATAATTCCAGCAGCGGTGCACCCGCGTTCCTTCTTCTCACGGCGCCTCGTGACTGCCTTTTCGAAAATTCCACTGGCTTATTCTCCCTCCCCCCTCGCGCTACTTCATGCCGGAGGAATCATTTTTTCGACGAGCCTCGACGAGCCTCGACGAGTACCCACGATTACCCACGATTACACACGATTACACACGATTACCCACGAGTACCGACCCTCGCCTTCGATCCGATGGATGTTTCCTCAAATCCCGACCTACCGACCAAACTTTCGCGATTGCTTTTCCTACGATGGTTTTTTACGATCCAGCCAACCAACGACTGTACTTTTCTCTCTCCCGATTCCGTAACACATCTTCGCTCTTAAGGGATGAAATTTAAAGGAAAATGTCGGTTTACTTTCATACAATTATTTTAAGTCTAAATTATATTTCTCGTTCCGCTGCTAATTTGAAA
The DNA here is from genome assembly GCA_018907195.1 of Dolichoris vasculosae. NCBI lineage: Eukaryota > Metazoa > Arthropoda > Insecta > Hymenoptera > Agaonidae > Dolichoris > Dolichoris vasculosae. The sequence continues at coordinate 25,327,915 of JACCHY010000002.1, forward strand.
AATAAATACAAGGGAACGAATCCCATGTTCTAATATATAAATGTCATAACCAATAATATCTTTTTAAAAAGTTAGTATAGCGAAAAGGAATACACTATCAATTAACATGTTTAGCGGTTACCATCTAAGGTATTTACGTCGAATAATATTTTTTACTGTTAAGTCATATGTTAAATACAAATAGGTTACAGTTATTAATAGTCGAGCACACGTACACACACACATCTACGACTTAAAAGGACTTTTTTAAATGGTCTTAAAAATATGTATGATCTGTAAATGTTAAGTGTGAATTCGTCGCTTTAACTTGTACGGGAAATGCGGACTTATCGCAAAAACTCTAAACTTTTAAAGAAGTTCGATATCGCACCTACAATTTTTTTTATCTTATTACAATTTAAAATCGATTGTTACTGCAAATTTTTAGTACAACAATATGAAATTTGATAGTACAATTATCGAATACCTCTGATTCTACAGTTTACATTTTGCATCATGAATATATATTGATTTTCATATTTGCATATGTAAATCCTTTTTAAAAAATAATTTCTACGTTAATTTATTACAGATCTGAAAAAACTATTCGTTCTAACGATAATTTACAGCATAAAATGACTATAAGTAAAAACATTTTTTTAGAATATGTTAAATATTTAACTGTCAAATTGACAAACATTTTTTTATATTTACATATTAGAAAACGAATCCCTGTTTAAAAACAGAAAAGTACCTTTTCTATACTTTTAACAGATAATGTTACTATTGTACACAACGTCGGAATATATAATTTTATGATTCCAAACTATATTTAGTCAAAGTTTTTTTACGCAATATGATAATCATCGTTAAGATTATTTATTAAATATTAAAAATACTTCTAATGAGAAAAAATTGTTAGCGTTTCCCACGTTAAATTATATTCTCTGAATGCATTATAAGATAAATTTAATCGATAACTTTAATTACACATTTACTAAAAAACAAAATTGTTTTAAACGTAAATCTCGTAATTAATGTTCTTAGCTTCGTACTTAAAAAAATCTACTTATAAAATTATTTAAAATCATGATTTACAACGAAATTAAATGTAAACATGAATTCTCGTTTGCTTTTTTAACTATAAAGAGTAGCTATTATATTATATCAATTTAAATTTACATATATTTTCGTAAAATAACTTTAAAACTACTAGAAGGCAATTTCCGATTTATAAAGTTTAAGGTAGTCCAGTCCTCTTTAATCCGATGAAAACGAAATAAACGTTATATGTATAAAAGATAAGAAATTCCGGTATTATAGTTCGAAAATTGAGTTTTCTTAATAATTAAATTTTATTGTTATTCACTGCCGAGAAATATATACACGTAGTTAAAAACACATATAAAAGATAATAAGTTTCTCATATTTCTCGTTGTTGCAAGAGATTATTAAGTCATCGTTATTTAAAATTTACTAAAATATAAGTCATCGAAATGAAATAAGGAAAAAATTACGTACAATTTTATAACTCCCTCGGATAAAGCTTATATCATTTCTTTCGCGAAACACACAAAATTTTATATCCCGCAGCGACGAGTAATTAAATAAAAGAGAGATTCTCACCACGAAGAGGAAATCGAACATTACCTCCGAATTAGTCAAGATAGCCGACGTATCTCAACGATTCGAGACGTTACGAGTCAACTATTCGAGACGTTAGACCCCGGCTCGAGTTATACGTTACGAAGCAACGACTTCGGGGCGTCAAAAGTAATCGGTACGCAATGCAACATAGGGTCGTTCACCCATCCAATTCATACGATCGGAAATGAAAATTTGATCGACGAGAAGACTTTGTCACGCCCAAGGAAACCTACCCTGCGATTCATACGAAGGACAACCGGTTGAGTTCCCGTCACGGTGACCCTTGCCTCGCTATCCACCAGCCACCAGCCACCAGCCGTCATCCTTATCCGTCCACCCGAAAAACGTAAACTCATCCTGCCTATCGACGACGGACTTATTTTCTTTGTAAACACACGGAGTACAACGAGGAATACAACTTGGACGAAACCTGGCCGTCGTTTTCTTTATTTCGTGCTCGACTCTCTAAAGTCAAAGGGGTCGGGTCAACAACTTTTTCGCATCGGCATTGTCAAAATTTCATTTCGACTCCAACCACGGACTCTTTAAAAAACCTCGTGAAATAAATGCAGCATCTGCCATTATTTTTTTTTTCTTCTTTTAATCAAAGTTTTACGTACGTTCTCGAGACATAATCGAGGAGCGAACTTGATTCGCATTTTAACCTCTTTAATTTAAATATCGACGAAATATCGAACCTTCTGTGCGTGTAAAAGGAAAAATCTAGCTGAAAAGCATCGCGATATAAGTGGTACTAAAGCTCTTTAATAAGTTTACCGAGGCCCTGATAAATTTTGGTACAGGATTTTCGATAGAAGCCTCGACACATGACAAAAACTCAGCGTGTCGTCACGCAGACTCGTTACTATCCTTCTCTCCAACTCTTTCTCTTTAAATAATATTAACCGTGCGGGGGGTTGAAACGAGGCCGCACTCTATGGCTTAAGAACGTGATTACAATATCCATCCCCAATCTAATAAACGATAGAAAATATACAACCGCCTGTGCGGCGCAATTGGGATTTTATTCGAGGGCTCTCGGTTCTTACATCTGTCGAGATTTTACATCCTCGATGAATTTAGCATTTTTCCCTTGCTCTCTACGCCCCTCCTACGCCCACTTTCACCGGCTAACGTCGAATCGTGTCTTCTCTCAATTTAACCACCGATAAATTTAATTCGATATTTGACACTCGTTTCTCGGTTTTCCGCGCTGACAACCTTTCGCTCATCGCGGCCATGGCTAATCTCTCGTAAAACTGAGTACGCCAATCTGCTCTTCACCCGTTATTTATTTGCGGGCACGACTAGATAATATTCGGACGTATTTCCGATTCGCTGATGAACGTAAATAGTACAAATTTTCTAATTTTTTTTTACCAACTCGAATGGGGTTTTCCGAGTAAAAACTTACTCCGTAAATAAATTCATAATTTTTTTCTCGAGATAAAATTATTCGCTTTTTTAAAGGCATATTTCAAATTAATAAGAAAATTTCTAGAGCAAAATAAAATATGTACTCAAAATGTATTCAATGTCGGCGTGGAATTGAGTTCTATTTTGAAATTTTAAATATTAATTCTATGAAATTTTAAAATATCGCTTCATGAAATTACTTTCACAAGCGCGAAATTTTAATTTCTAAAATCATATTTTATCAAGTGAAATTTATATTGTTAATGATTTACAGATTCACTATGAAATTAATTAAATTCATTTTACTTTAAAAGTGATTAAAGCTTTAAACCATTTCGAAAGTAATTTTGCATATTAAGCTGAGAAGGTATTTGACTATCCACAAATTACAAAGATTTTTCTTTCAAACGTATTTTTAACATAAAAAATCTTTTATAAAAGAACGTTTCTATAGATTGTTTTAAAAACTATATAAATACGTTATATATTAAAGTCTCATTTTTTTATGCGCAATTCTTATTTTATTTAACTTTTAAAATAGAATATAAATATTTAATAAAAACTTAAAATTGTAATTTTTTTTTTTAATAATTTAACCTTGATCTACGTTTTCTGTCGCTAGCTTTAGACAAACTCAAGAAAATAGTAAAACGACAAATAAGAACTCTGGAAAGTTAGATAATATTTGAAAATATTTAATATATGTAAAAAGTTTCAACTTGATCAATTAAAATATTCTAAAAGCAAGGGAACTTTCACTCTTAAAAATAAATTTCAAGATGTGGCCATTTGAATATTTAATATTCAATGTAAATCATATACAGAATCGGCTATAAAATTGTTTGTAACTGACATATTTTTCGAAGTAAACATTTAAAACTATTTATATATATTTTCCGTTCACGCGTATAATGACACTCAACGAGTGAAATAATTTTAGCAGTTGAATAATATTTATTTTAGCAGTTGAATAATATTTCGTTTTTATTCAAATATACCCAATACAGATATTAAATATATAGATGTTTGCGACACAAATTAAATAAATGTCTTGAAATTTGATTTTATCGGTAATAACTATTACTCAAAGATGATACTTTTGAGCTTTTTACAATTCGATGGTCTATTATGAATATTCTGTACAATGCATGGAAGAATATTATCGCGAGTTATCTTGTACGTACATTATTTTAATACTGTAATTTAATATTATCTTCATATTTTATTTATCTTTTTAAATCTTAATTATTAACAATATATCGTTGTTTTATTCGTTGTTTTATCCGTTGTTTTATCCGTTGTTTTATGCGTTGTTTTATTCGTTATTTTATATCATTTTAAAATATCTTTAATGCCTTTGCTTTAAATATTTGTAAGAAATGTTTCCCTACTCTGATATGATTTTAATGCGAGTGTGGAAATATCAATGCAAATAATATTTCGTGCTCCATTCGCTGCTTTTACTTTGAGTAATTATTCGACGATAATTGGTTATAATAATTATTTAATATAAAAATCCAGAAATTACATTAGTATAGATCGCAAGACAGAACTCCAACAATAATTATCACGCAATAGCGCATTAAAAACACTCCCACTTTTGTAGAAATTACAGTTCAAGCTTGGAAAATTTTGCTAAATCACGTAAGAAATCGATTTTTCTGACTCACGTTTTAACTTTAAAATACATCTTACTTAAATTTTGCCACACAGTTGGATATACACCCGAGCTAACAGATGTAAATATTTCGATTTACTATTCATTATGGACAATTCACATCCATATAATTTTGTTATAAAACACGATTATCGAGGGGTAATTTTTAAAGTCTGGAATATAAATTGTAAAACGTAAAACGGAGATTTCTTATTAATTGTATTTTTTTTTGTCTCGCAACGTACGAGATCAGTTTTGAAATTATTCGATAAAAGTTGTAATTAACCTTCATCGATAATCAGGACTTATCCTTACTACGAACTGTGAGTTCCAACGCTATGATTTCTGCTCTCGCGTTAAAACGACGTCTATAACCGATGGTAATAGCAAATATCCGATCGGATTCCAATCTTGCAATTGTTGACAATAAAATAATATCGCTTCGTAAACCCCATCTCACAAACTATATTTCCCCGCTTTTCGTATCCTTCGCTCACGATCGAACCGGACAATTAAATATTTGGCGCATAAGTGACGTCAGTGGCCTCACACACGACGCACCGCTTCGATCATCGAATCTACGACGATCGTCGCGAGTTCGACGTAAGAACCCGGAGGTACCGGGTGGCAAAAAGAAATACGAAAAAAAAAAAAACGGACAGCGTCCGACGTAACCGATGCTTGTCCGATGCTTGTCCGATGCTTGTCAGCGGGAGCCGATACAACAAAATGAAAGCCATCGGAGGTGACAATCCGCGGGCGACAAATCAGCGTCTATATTTAATGGTCGTGGTATGGCATTCGCTCGACGCGGTTTTCTCTCTCTCTCTCTCTCGCTCTCTCTCTCTCGCTCTCTCTCTCTCGCTCTCTCCTTCTCTTCCAAGCCGTGTCATCGAGTTTGTCGCTCGCTTGCACGCGCGCACACGTACACACGTACTCGAACCGATCCTGTTTGTACCGTCGCCGCCACCGCCGACCTCCTCGCCGAAACGTATATCACCGCCGGCCTGCATTATCCAAGCCTCCTGGCCGTGCAGTAATCGCTCGCCCCTCTGAATTATGCACTGCAATTACGAAATTTTTCAAAGGCGCCCAGCCCACCCGCCGATTCCAAGCCCAAGTTCGCACTCGGTGCGCGCGCATGTATTATAGCAACGCGAGCCATCGCTCTTGCGAGACCGAGACCGGCTCAGGGTAGAGCTCCGGGTAGAGCTCCGGGTAGAGCTCCGCGTAGAACTCCACCTGACTATGCGCCCGAGATAATAGTATTTGCCGAGGAAAGTATTCAGAAGCGAAGAATTACGGCGTATCGTAAATTAGTTCGGGGCGATGGATCTTTGAGAATCCTCGCGCGACTATGCGACTATACGACCCCGCGAGTACGCAAACAAGGAGGTCTCCGTCTCTGGAGCGCGTTTTTCGATCGGGTATCGGCTGCGGGTCGCGATAACGAGCAACAACCCTCCGGTGCTTCCTCCTCCCGGGCATTGGAAATATTTCTTGTTTTAAGATACGTCGCTCGCATCGTCGCCGTTATTTTTGCTTTTGTCTCTCTTTTGCGAGGCGCACCGTCAATGTTATCGTTCGAGGCTGGATTTCTCCTTATTATTTAGTCAACACGACTCGCGACCATCGGCAGATGTCTACTTTTTTCATTCTATTTTCCTCGACGGTAAACTCTCCCGCGCGCCTCCGTACATTTGTTTAAGCGCGAAAGAATTCCGTTCATTGTCGTTGCCGGACAAACAAAGCTGGAACGGCTCTCGTCTTTAATAGGAGACGCCACCTAGCCACGCACTCGAATCGTAATTGTGGATGTAACGGGAACCGATGACTCCTCCGATTTACGAAAACCGGTGAAATCGTTCCCGCTTCTATTTAATTTTCTGCTATTTCGAGTACGAAATCTATTTCTAAACGCGCGCGCGCGCGCGAACTAACTTGTTGACGTTGGCGGGAGCCGCGGTAATTAGATGTATTATTTAGGCCCGCAAAACCGAGTCGAGTCGAACGATAAATGCTAAAATCACTGGTCTCCGACTTTTTCCTCGCCTCGTCATTACGCGTCAAAACGTACAATCTCCGAGGATAAGTTAGTTGCCAAAGGATGAGACATCGGGCCCTGCATTCTTTTCTAATATATACGATAGCGGTTCCTCCGTCTCTCCCGTCTCTCCCGTCTCTCCCGTCTCTCCCTTCGCTCCCCTCGAACGAAACCCTGTTTCATTTTATTATTATTATACGAACGAGTTGATAGTTATGATATCTAATGTACTCGCGATGATTCTTTACTTTTATATACCGAGTTACCAAAGCGATTTAAACTTTTTAATGGTCTTATTTAATTGTATTTGCACGTATGAATAAGCACTCTAAGCAAAGAATAAGTAGATGATTTACAGTGTATGCTTACACAACATTTTGCGAGCATTTCTGCTTCATTTATAATTCAGAAAAATAATTGTACAGAAATAAGTGTTATGTAAGCAAATTTTGACAGCACTGCCCGATAAAAGTTAAATTCTTGTTTAAACAACTGTCGTGATCGTAAAACCTTCTTACGTGTAAAATAATTCAGCAAAATTGCCTAATTAAACTAATGGCAATTAAATACGTTTCAATAAAGCCGTTCGTGCGTCAAATGTTTACGTAAACAAAAAAAGAAATATCGCGCGCGATTGAAAATGAAGTATCTTTTTCCGGATCGTAATGAAAATTTATTTAATAACCGAATCCAAACCATAAACATATTTTTGTAGGAGTCACTGAACCTTGCCTATAACCAAGGGGTCAACAAAATGCCGCTACACAGAAAACAAAGTATCGAGAAATCTATCTTGTTCCACACTCGGGGTCGTTATATTTATTTTCGGCTCTATCGCAACGATCGAGCGCGATCGAGCGCGATCCAAGTTTCGCGTATCTTTTATTTCGTTATAACTATCATCGTCCAAATCAATTATGTATAATATCCTTGAAACTTGTCGCTCGTTACAAATTAAAATTAACGCGAGCGTTCGATAAGTTGGAAAAAATGCGCCACTCGTGAAAATACGGTTGTAAAAATGCGAAATATTTAACAATGATCGCTATCGATGATCAAAAATAACGTTGCTGCTCGTGATAAGCATTTTTGTATACTTGTATCGGCTTTGAGCTTACACAATTTCAAATAATAAGATTGCGTTGTTGAATACATACGTGCATTAACTTTGCCTACCGTCGCGAGGTTCGATCGATAGAATATTTACGCACCTACACTGGGTTACACTTTCTTTCCAACGCCTTTTGCGGTATCCTTTAATCGGTTACAGTGATATCACGAACAACCGATCGATCAATATCAATGTCTTTTTTTTTTTGTTTTTTCTTTTGTTTTTTTTTTTTTAACTACGTACGATTTTTTAAAAAGTAATTATTTAATCGCGTTTCGCGTTAAAAAATGAAAACATTCCGCGTTCGAATGTTTAGACTTTTAAAATCTAAAAATACAAATCAGTGGCGAAAATATGGCAGTGGTTCGGTGTAGTTGGCGATACGCTTCGAAAATTAATCTTGGAAGACCGATGGAACGCCATCGACGTCGATCTATTGACGTTGCGTTATCGCGGAAATAAAAGGAAGCTGACTTTTGCCGAAGAAAAAACTCGACTTTCTTACGGCGCCCACCACTTTGGCAAATTATCCAAGTTTCCGAGACGCCTCTCGATTCTCATCTCCCCAAAGCGTTGGAATTTTTTATAAATACATTTGTATATGAGTCAAATCAAACAAACCATCAACGTATTTTGAAAGGATCAGTGAACTATGCTCGAGCGACGAAGAAATGACGCTACACTAACGAGAATACAGAAACAACCTCGTCCAGCTCGATTATACTTATTTTTATATACACACGTATATATTGTGGCATATATATAAAAAACGCAAAGAGACGAGGGGAAACACGAAGAAGGCTCGGTCAGGGTACGGGAAGCGAGGGCGGCAGTTAAATATTTGATGAGCGACGTACAAAAATTCGAAGAAAGCGAGAGAGAAGGAGCGAGAGAGCGGGAGAGCGAGAGAGACATGAAGCCGTGGTGCTTTGGGTAAGGGGGAGAGGCGTCGTGAAAAAGAAGGAGAAGACGAACGAGGAAGGGTGTGCAGGGGGAAAAGCACGGAAGCGCGAATCGATTGAACCAACATTAACCCGGAGGAACAAAAAAAGCAGTAATTTACTTAGTAAAACATAAAGCCACGGCGCGGCTAGCGAAGGAAGGCAAACACATTAAACATTTAGAGGGCATAATAACTCGCGGCATATGTAACGTCGGCCTGCGCCCTTATATGGTATGCGTTATTCTTAAATAATACACAGGCAGAGTAGCAAATTACCGAGTTTTATAACAAAAATCTAGCGCGAGAAGAAATACGTAAGTTGGATTACGGCGACAATGAGCCGAGCAACCGCCGAGGAACCGCCGAGGAACTCCCGAGGAACTCCCGAGGAACTCCCGAGGAATCGGCGACTAAGCGGCCAAGGCGTTGACCGAACATAAACGTAGCACTCGAGCAAATATAACTCGGAATTTTTAGAGCTTTATAGTAAAAGCCACGTTTTTCTCTCGCTTTCGCTTCCCTCTCCTCCGTATCTGATTTCTTACCTCCCTACTTCCTTACTTCCTTCCTTCTTTACGCCGATCAAGCGTAAAAAATATTTGAAAGAAGGCACGGGTTGGAGGTTGCAAACGAAATAATAATAGACGAAAGTAAGGAAGAGAAAAAAATGTTGAATTATTTATCCTGCAGACGAAGATTGTATATATACATACATTCGCACCTTAAACAAGCACTATCTACCGGCCTCGGCTCGTTTATTCGTCTGGGCCATAAATATAATTTTCCCTTATCAACGGTACGTTTACCTCGGGACTAACCTAAACAAATAACCTTCGCCGCGAAGCAACAGAAAATAACTCGAGGGCGCGACGGCAAGACGCGCTCCGCGTCCAGCCCGCGTGTATATATATACGCGTGTGTGTGTACGCGTGTGTACGCATGTATTTATATACGTATAAATATATTTATATTTATATGTATTTACGTCCGTTTGTGCGCGAGGGTGTGCGAGGGTGTGCGAGGGTGTGCGAGGGTGTGCGTACACGCGAGTCGATCCCCAAACACGCGTATCCTTATGCGAGCGCATCCATATTTATTACGAATACGATACAGGCGCGAATCCATTCGTCGAAGGAATCGGTGTCCGGAAAGACGCCATACCGGGAGGACACGCATCGGATCGAGGTACGAAAGCAAACCTGAAAACGGTCTCCGTAGGCAAATTGTGCTTGGGTTAGAGCGCCGCGATTATCTTCGCCGGCTAGAGAAATCTAACTGGATTACGCCGCGAAACAAGCTCGTGAACGTCGTAAAAATATAAAGAGCACGAGGAAGACTGAGGTGGATACAAGGGTCGGAGAATGGGGGTTGGAGGAGCGAGCTAAAACGGGGGTGGGAAAAATATAAAAAGTTAAGAAGAAAGAAAAATACAAGAGGGCAGTGGAAAAAGTTGGGCGCTAGCGACGAGGAAGCGGAGCGAAGACGCGGAGAAGGCGGAGGCCAAGGTGGAGGGAGAGAGAGAGGGAGAGAGAGAGAGAGAGAGAGAGAGTGAGAAAGTGGGAAAGAGCGAGGGAGGGAGGAAACGGGTGGTTCGTTGCTCGTAGGAGGGAAATTAATATCCGGGGGATTTCTCGTACTTGGCCCTCGCCCGGTTTGTACGTAGCGTCGCGCGATCGCAAAAACGCGCGGCGCAAGCTCGCCTCTGAAAACCGAACCGAGCGAAAGTTTGGAATTTACTGCCCGACATATTGGCTGCGAAAGCACCCGAAATTAAGGCTAGTAAAACATTCTTCTGACACGTAGCCCTCCTCTCGCCCTCCACCTCGTCCTCCTCCCGCCCTCCTCCCGCCCTCCTCTCGCCCTTCTCTCGCCCTTCTCTCGCCCTCCACCTCGTCCACCACCTTCCCCCTTCTCACTCCTCCGTGCCCTCTTTCTCTCTTTATTCCGAACGCCCTGCCGACGGTCCGACGAAATATTCGATACTGCAACTGTGAACGAATATTTAGGACTCTCGTTAAAACGCTGATGCTGCGCGACAAAGGATACACATTTTTCAAATAATGCGCGCGCGTTTCTCCCTCTTTCTCTCTCGCTCACGCGACTTTTTTTTACTACCGGCTGACTACGTGAATGTATAATCCAGTAGCGACTTACAATGCTTGCTAAGCAGACCCGAACGTCATATTGAAATACATACATATCATACGCATTTCGACAACAAAAAAAAGAAAACGAACTCTAATACTTGGGCTTCACTGGTTTAAAAAATGTAAAAACGTTGCCAGTCATTTACATTCGCTTGATGAGAATTTCCAAAGGTACTTGCGCATTGAGTAATGCTCGTTTTGAAGACGCTTAATCGCTACTGACATACTTCCGAAATTTTACCTTTTTGCTTTTATACTTTTATACTTTTAAACATTTTAGACGAGACTTTTCAGTCTCTAGTAATTATTTAAAATTAAAATACTTTATTATTAAACATTAATTTGTAAACAAATAAGGATGATGATTTATAAAAATCGGTATTTCAAATGATAATTCGAGAATCGGGATTACAACTTTTTTCGATTTCTTCGTACGATGAAACTAAACACATTTTCTATTTATAACAAAATTTATACAAATTATATTTATTGTAAAATTTATGTAAAGAATAAAACAAAATGCGTATAAAACAAAAGATGAAATGAAACAAAAGATCGAATGAAATGCGTGGAAATTTTTTTCTTTTTTTCCTTTTCTTTTTAAATAATCGATCGGTATTTTTTTATTTTTACCATTCTGACTAAAGATAATCGCTATTTTTGAGGGGATATACAACATTCTTGAATTCTTAAATTATTCTACGATCATCGCGAAAGTAAAATTTGGTAGCCTGCATAAAAACCGTATTATTTTATTTGGCATTGTTTATTATGATTACCAAATGAATCTTTACAAAACACCGACGATATTTATAGTAACGTTGAAGAAAGCAGTATTCGTTTGAACCATGTATATTTTGAATAAAATATTTTACGCAAAGAAAGTTTCAATGAAATATTATGCGTAATTATAGTGTAAAATTTATAATATATCGTAATATTTTTCACATAAAAAATACATTTTCTATTGTGTCTCTGTAATTCAAATTTATATGAATTAAATTAAATTTGTAATGTGTATTTAAAATTTAATGTATTTTTAACTACGTCATTTGTACTACTTATATTTTTTAATATAATTTTTTAAAATATGAAAGAGTGATAAAATATAATGACATTCGTAAACCTTTGAGATTTTTAAAATAGTCTTATATTGCTTATTGTTAAAACATATTATATTTTTTCTATTGTGAAAAAAAAATACAATTTCACATTTATCTTGAAAATTTATCTCTTTACATTTTTTCAATATTCCAACCAATATATTGTATTTTTAACACTTACATTATTAAAACTAATATTTTTCATTACTATGAAAGTAGACCTCTTGAAATTATTAATAAAGAAATATATAAATGAATTTGAAATATTCTCGAATAACGTTTTACCGTATAAAAGAAATTCCTACTAAAACACATGTGTATTTTCTTAAATTAACTTCATAAAGTCTAACTACGGGAAATATTCTTAATTTAGAAAATAAAAAATTTAATTCTTATAAACTAAGAATAGTAAGTTAAAAATAAAGTTAGGAATTATAATAAATTAAACATTATAAATTACGTACTGTAATAAATATATTTTATATTTTCGTATAAATCAAGTTTTTAATCTAATAAAATAAAGTAAACGTATTCAAAAAAATATTCCCTTGTAATATAATATGGTTATAAATATACTTTAATAAGATTATTTTGTGTAAAAAATTAATCTATTAATATATATGCACGCATACGCACGCGCGTGAACACACACACACACACACACACGTGCGCGTAAATACATAGAAAGAAAAGAGGGTTCAATTAAATTAGTTTTTACCGAATATAAAAAATGTTTTCAGAACAACAACAAAAATTATGATTCTATAGAATCAATAACATTTTGTATGGTAAAAGAAAATTCTTTCTAATGGATTGGACGAGTTTCGATAATTAAATAACAAAAATAAAAATACAATGTAAAAATGTCTAGTGATATTCGTAAATAAAAATATTTCTCAAATTAATAAATTTTATTAATGTATTCTATAAATACATTTCGTGGTAATGTAAAAATTTGTAACGTCGATACAAATAAGTAGCTTAATTAAAAAGCGATACGTTGATAATATACTTAAGTAGAAAAAAATGAAACTTGATATTATTTCGTAAAGAAATCATTAAATCGACCGCTATTTGGAAAAAAAAATTAGATTTAACATTATAATTTCATTACTGAACATGATTTTATATCGAGTTCATGAAGCTCTTAAAAAGCTTTACACACTCACACATGCACGTAGTAACGCACGCGCCCACATACGTACGCATACGCATAAACACTTGCAACACATGCTCGCACACAAATACAATATTCAAGATCTCCAAACTATCTTATAAATTATTTATTGGTTCCGTTGATAAATATAAATATTCAGCTCTTATATTTACATATTTTTTAAGTTATGAAATACGCCAAGATAATTTTAGTTATAATATTTTGAAAAGTATAAGCTTTTTAATTTATTTATTCATTGATAGTATCGCTGTAAATAGACTATGCAAATACGTTATATTTCCATTATTTCGATTTATCGAATAGTTATACGAATCTAAATTTTTCCATATATTTCATCTTTAAATTCTCGTAGATTAAATAAGATTATATACGAAATTCGCTCATTTTTCAATGTCTTTTTCAATATTTTAATAAGTTATATGCTTCTACAACGCAAAGTAAAATATAATTCACGATTAAGTTAACGTACGTAATGAAATTTTAATTTAAAGAACGAAAAGCAGTTTTGGGGTTAATACCGATCACAATATAATGTATAAACGCTTATCAAAAAGTAAAGTCGGGTCAGTCTCGCACTACATTTGATCGTTAAGGCATCTGCCGATAAATTTTAAGTTTAACCATAAATTAATAGTTCTATATTGCAATGGTACAATTAAAATGGAAGTTTAATGACTTCATTCATGCTCGTTAAATTTATTAGTATTGAATCTTGTCCCTTTGAATAATTATATCGTCCTTATACTAATTGACATTATCCTCAATAATAAGGTAAACCTCGTCACATATCCACTATTTTAATTTATATTTATCAACTGCGTTGCGGTTAGATAACAGTTAAAACTTATGATTATTAAATATTAAATTTGAAGGAAAACTGTAAATTATAAATTGATTCAAGTTATGAACATTTATGTTTATTTTAAATGTCTATAAGAATAATATCATAATATATCATCAACTTTTATCGAATTTTGAAAATATCAAACTATACATCTTTATTATAATAAAAAATAAACCAACAGCGGCATAATTTAAAAAATCCTTGATAACTCTTCAGATATGAGTTATAATAAAAATTGCGAATATGTACTTATAATTGAGTTGACATTGTTGTAACTTTTTCCTTATGCTGATAAAATATAGAAAGTGATTGTATTTTTTATTATTCATTTTTCTTAGTACATAAAATCATAAAGTACGTTCGATTATTTAATTATTTAATTTTCAATAATAGATGTTGGATTATTTCGAATAATTTAAATATTTTTAAATATTAAAATATATCGCTACATAAATTATATATTTATTGTTTACTTATAAATTTTTCGCTCGTAAAAAACTGAAAAAAATATTTATTATCGCAACAAAGTAATTTGAAAATAGATTTCATATTATGAATTCACGATGTTCATTATCTTAATCCTATAATCCATACATTTTTTAATTTGAAAAATATTATTCGTTGCAATTTGTTAAGATTATATTTATTTAATATCATATAAATAATAGAATTAAAATTACAAGTTTTAATTGGTTTTGTTGGATATCGAAGAGTCGATTCCAAGGTTATCGATTTTAGTTTTTTTAGATTTATTATTACAATTTTAAAATACACAAAAGACTGCGAATAGTTACAAAATTCCATTGAACACTATCGATACAATTCAATAGAACGAAAAGTTTACCTGTTATGTTGTTTGTACATTTAATAAGAAATACAAAATTAGATTAATGAAGCATAATACTGATTTTGTATATCAGTGTGTATAAATGATGTAACAAATCAACTGCTCCTTATTAAGAGATATAATTATCGTTACATCAATAAACGAAATCATTATGTTGAAATATTACAGTACCTTTTCCAATAAACGTGTAAAAGTTTGAATTATCGAAAAAGCGCAATAGAAATTGAAATAGAAAATAGAATCGAACGTAATAGATTTTGTTAATAAGTTTGATAAATAATTAATGCGTTTATAAATAAAAAGGATTAAAAATTAACTTATTATATTATACCATTTTCATTATACCAATTGTCGATACCATTGTTCTTTTTTTATATATAGAATATAAATATTAATTCAATACTCCTCGAGCTCCGGGTCTCAGGAAGTAACGTTCAAAAGTTATAATTATACATCAAAGATTTCATCGATAGTAATAAAAAATTCTAGATCTTGGAAAATCCTTGTTTTTATTAAAAATTACGACAAAGGAAAAAACATATCGTTACATTGTTTTAAAAGTAACACGCCCTATAAATAAACAAACGAACAAATGCGAATTAAAAATAAAAAGAGTGGAACACCTAAAAATATACCCGGTTTTTATAATACCCGTGTTTCGAGGTTGAGCTTTAAAGTTAATTTTCAAGTACAGGAATATTCTATCAAGAGCAAGATAAATGATAATATTAACAAAAGTTTCTTTAATAATTAAACAGCAAATAACATTTCAAGAATAAATATCCTGAATTTTTTATGAATTTTATGCTAGTGACGTTAGAATTACTTTGCTGCATATTTTACCAATTAATTTAATGCGTTATCCTTCCACCTTAATTAAAATATTAAAAATTCAAAGGCTTGGCATATATAGGTCATAAATATTAAAAAAAATTGAATTATTAAGGTAAGATGTGTTTATTATTTTAATAGACGGATAACTTTTTTACCGACAATTTGCTAAAAGTATAATAAGTATTCTAGAATAATAACGTTATTAATTATTTATGTGTTTTTCTCGATCAAAAAGTGGTCCGAAACACCGAAAGTTCGCCACCTCTCGGTGCTCGTACGAACCAACAACGCACAACCAAAGTCTCGGACTCGAACCATTTCTCTATGGTAAGCTTCGAGACGAGACGATCGCGGTTGATTTATTATAAATAAATACTAACGATAAATACATTAGGTTAAAAGTGCAAGGAAAAAAATGTGTAAACTCACCAAAAGTTGAAAACAAAAAAGAAGGTTATTATACGCGAACAGGCATCTGAAAAAAGATAAGAAACACAGTTGATAAGTAAACAAAAGACTTTTCCGGGTTTTTTATAAATAAACGTTTTTTTTTTTATTTTACGAAAGAAAATAGGTCGAGACGAGCGACTGGCGAGTATATTTAACTAAGCAACGAGGATCCCACGCCCGGAGGAGGAAAAAACTGAGAGGTCGAACTACGATAAAGGTAAATCGCGAAGCAGCTGATAAAACGTTGCCAAATCTGACAGACGAGGGAGAACCGAGATTTCAAAGGCTTTTTAGCAGCCTACGTCCGAGTCGAAGAAGAAAAAGAAGTCGAAGGCGCCGCCGTCGGGACGACCACTTGTGGATCCGCGCATGCAACGAATCTCACTTCCAACTTCCACTCTGACAAAAACATAAGCCGAGTCGGTCGCCGCGGTCGCGACGCCGCACATTTCGCCGGATTTATCAAGCGGCTGTCGCGAGACGGGGACGAGAGGAATAAGGTAGAGAACTAAAGAACGAGTCGGACGGCGAGGAGATACTTAATAACAATAATAATGAAAAACAAAATCAAAATCTCACGCGGTCGCGTCTCTCGGGTGGGTTGTGTCGCGATCGGTCGATCGGTCGGTCGTTCCGTTCGTTCGTCGAGCGCATGCCAGAAATCGCTAAAAAGAGAGAAGAAGAAAAAAAAAAGGTAAGTAAGACGCCGGACGCGACGACGCCGACGCATTTTTCCCAAAGAAGGCAGCGGGGAAAAAAGTCGGTGATTCCGGCGGCCACGGCGTATACATAATCACGCCGCTGTCGCCGCTGCCGCCGCGCCGGAGAGAGAGAGAGATCGAGAGAGATCGAGAGAGATCGAGAGAGATCGAGAGAGATCGAGAGAGAGACAGAGAGCGAGAGACGAGAGAGATACGATAGAGAGAGAGAGACAGAGAGACGAGATTGCCAGAGAGAGAGAGAGAGAGAGTGAGTGAGAGAGCGAGAGGGGGATCGAAAAAGCGAGGAGAAAATCGGCCGCTTACCGAGCGCGAAGAATAACTTGCGAGAAAAAAGTCCTTCCGTGGAAGCCCCTGAAGAAGCCCACCGGGGAAATATCGAGGGCCTTGGGGTGGAAGCTCGTGCGCGAGTTCCTCGTACCGTTCGTTATTTGTTTTTCACTCGCTGCTCGATGCCGCGCGACTTTTTCTCTCCTCGGGACTTTCGGCAGGGCCGAGACGATGTTTGGCTGCTTCTTTGACTCGTTCTTGCTTTATTGCTGCAGACAACTGCATGTACACATTGGCGTTGTTGGCGCCATCTTTCCCCGGACGAGTTAACCTTAACCCTTGGCCGGATCGACGGTCGGCCGAGCGCGCGGGAAAAATTCTCCCGATTCAATCCTGAGTCCGGCCACATCGAGTTTCACCGACTCCTCGGGGTGGGAAATTCGTCTGTCTAGCCTCGTTCCCTCGACGACCGACAACCCAAGACCCAAGATCTACGCTAACCTTCCTCTCGGCTTTCGATAGGTTAGGAATTTTCCAACGGCTCGGACCTTCGAACGTAACTTTTTTATTCGAATTAATCGAATACGAATTCCCCGGGCGGTCGTTCGATCCCGGCCTCTAGGGGCTCGCGAATTCCGAGCTTGGCTGGCCCTCGTACCTTGGCAGTGGACTGCTGGCGAAACGCGAGACCCGAATACCGGCGAGCTCTAGCTAAGGTTGAGTCGAGAGGGAGAGCCTCGGGAATAGCCCGGGCAGCTCAGGGCCAGGGCCTCGGGCGCGCGAACCGATGCGAACGGTACGAAATATTTAATCGAGACCGCGGTGGGTAACCGGGCGCATGCGCAACCCACTAGATGCGCCGTCGATGGCGGCCAGTTGCAGACGTTTTCCTCGGACGAGAAAGACTCGCGACGATGTTGTCCTGAAATAAACGGTCGAGGAGTTGGTTTGGCGCGGTGCTGGTTGGCCTCGGCAACGCCTCGTGTGTCGCCGTCTCCCGGGGTACGTCGGCGAGGAAGCGAGGAAGCTGGGGAAGCTGGGGAAGAGGCTCGAGGGATCGATCCAGGAAAAAGGCCCAAAGGTGCGTGCGATTGATTTCGGGGGGAGAGTCGAGCGAGAGAGTCGAGCGAGTCGCGCGAGAGAGTCGAACGAGAGAGTCGTGCAAAGTCGTCGACGCTGATATCGCCAAGTCGCGAAGGCAGGGACACACGGCCGACGAGTGTCGAGTGACATTTGCTTACGTAATGAAATATTTTCGCGACCCAAAGTAGCGCTGTCGTCCCGGTGGTGGCTGGTGGCTGGTGGCTGGTGGCTGGTGACTATCGGGAGACGTTTATTTTACTCGGGCCGGCCGGTTGGCCAGAATACAGAAATACACACCGAGTTTCCTCGATCGTCCAGTGACCCGATTTTCCGCTCTCTCTCGTTCTCTCTCGCTCCCTCTCGCTCCCTCCGCGCGCACGAGTTCGCATCAACGTCATCCCTTTTTTTTTTACCACCAGCCCGAGCTGTCAATTGGCAAAGGAGTTGTTTTCAAACGAATCTTATCTTGAACGAGCGAGAAAGCGACGTTTAGCGCCAGGCGCGCAAATTATGACAAGAGGCAGCAGACATGGAAAACTACAATTGGGATCCTGGTAATTGTTATTTATATTTTATGCGCGATGCTTTCCGCTGCGTTCCGTTGCGTTCGATGCGCGAACACGGCGATTTAATTATTCAACGCGTACCCGAATCTTCATTTGTATGTATAAGCGTGTTCGTGGGTATCCTCGTTTCAGCTCTATCAAAATTATTAAGTGCCTTGGAAGCGAACAGAGCTTCGATACCGAGTTGTTCCGACGAAGAATTCAATTTTCTGAGCGAACTTTTGCAGTCGAAGGAATTGAACGCACTGGTGCACGTATACAACAAGATCTTGCGGAATCTCAAAGATGACAAATTTTTTCCCATTCTCTCTAATGCGATGGAAATCAACGTTGAGGTTTTGGGACTCTTGGCATCCAAGACTCATACCTCCGACGAATTTAAAGAACTTTTCCAGTTACTTCAAAAGCCTCACGTACAAGTAAGGAGCAATCGATTCTTTTATCCTTTCGAACCTTCTTCTTCTTCTTCTCGACCTCTTTGTATTTACGAGCTGTCGTTTCAGGCTCTTCTTATAGCGCACGATACCGTAGCGCAGAAGGATTATTATCCTAGACTTCCCGATATTCCGGTGGAAATCGACGAAGACGAAGAAACTGTAAAAATTGTGCAATTGGTCAAATCTGACGAACCATTGGTATGTTCTTTGATATGTGTGTTTTGTGTTTATCTTTTGTAAAAATTTAATTATTGGACTAAAAAATCTGACATTTGATTTAGGAAGTGTGGTGCTACGTTATACGAGATAGCAAATTTTATTATAAATGATTTACTATTTCTTTTTTTTCGTTCGAGTATGCATGCATTTTGATTTAATATAATTTTTTTTTCTCTTTCATATTATTGAAATTATACATAGCGTAGTTTAGTCGGCTTAAAAATGCCTTTTTTCTGAAAAGTCCTACTCCGTTACAAAAGTTCTTAAATGGTAAATACTTTATCTAATATTTTGCGAGTAATCACATTTTTTTTCCATTGTCAAACTTGTTCCGAAGTCTGGTACTGGCATTGAACCAATTATGGTAAGTGTTATCAGAACTCCAGACTTACGCAAAGCAAAACACGGTTTTATTTTGTTTGCTAGGCATTGTAATTTTTTTATTCGCTAAAATTAAATTTGCTATCCATAAATTAGTGTTATTTATTTATTTATTTATTTATTTATTTATTTATTTATAATGTATAAGCTAACGACGATTTTATGTTGTGTTACTTAATTTCTAAGTACCATTGTAAACACTTTTTTGTTCTTAGTGATTGTATGTAATCTAAATTGGTTGTGCAACTTGTGTTCAAAACATGGTTTCATGTGAGTCTTTTATGTTTGTCATTTTATTCGCTTATCGATGTACATAATGTTTTATACTTTATATATTATATTTTATACTACATATTGTATTATATTTTTGCATGTTTTCGTTATTGTTTAAATTAATTTTTGTAAATAAATGATTTTAAAACATAACTATGTTATTTTTCTGCATGTCTATTTATAGCGCAACGTTAAGCTTACGATCGAACTACATAAATTATGTATTTTTCCAGTAAAAAAGTAATATGTAATTTCCCATATTTTATTAGTTTCATCGCATAATAATTTTATTCGATTATTCCCACAACATTTTATTTTGCCAACATGTTTCTATTTTGTATAGAATAGCGGTATTTTACCCCTACGTAAATTTTATAAAATACTTATCCGTGAATAATAGGGAGCAACTATTAAGACTGACGAGCAAACTGGTAAAATTGTGATCGCTCGAGTAATGCACGGCGGTGCAGCGGATAGATCTGGTCTTATTCACGTTGGAGATGAGATTCACGAAGTAAACGGTATCAGCGTCGAAGGAAAAACTCCGAACGACGTTTTAAAAATTTTGGTAATTCAAATCGCTTCCTTCGATTATAAATTGATCCGGATATTAAAGTGAATCTCCCTTTGCAGCAAAATTCCGAGGGAACGATTACTTTTAAAATTGTACCCGCGGATAGAAAAGGAGTTTTCAGAGAAAGCAAGGTAACATTTTATTAAATATTTCATATTTAATTCGTTGTACGCTTACAAATTTTACGAAATTTTCTTACGAAAATTTTTTTGCGATGCAGATTAGAGTACGCGCACATTTTTCTTACAAAGCTTCGGAGGATCCAGAAACGCCTTGTACAGAAGCTGGACTGGATTTTGACAGAGGAGACGTTCTTCATATCGTGTGCCAAGACGATGCGCATTGGTAAGAGTGAAATAAAAGGATAATGTTTGATAACGCAAGTCCGTGTATATATAATAAAAATAAATTGAACAGGTGGCAAGCGAGAAAAGAAGGAGACCGAAATATGAGAGCTGGTTTGATTCCTAGTAGAGCATTACAAGAGCATCGTATTATCATGCAAAGGCAGCAGCATGAAAAATTAGAAGATGATAGTATAAGTAAGTGCTTTTGAATAATATTTGCAAGTTTTAAAATAACCTTGTTCATTATTTTAACGAACGCTGCTGAATATTTTTTAAAAACGACGTCGAGAAGAAAATATTCACTGCCTAGTATAACATGTTTGTCACTAATACACCTCGTGATTAATACTATGCGTGTACACGTGTGGGTGGTAAACAAAATTAACAAAACACAAATCAACATCGATCCTTCATTAACAGATTGGATACAGCAAAACCGAGCGATCGAATTAACTCACTAATGGTTAGCTAACGGCAAACGTTTCACCTAACCGTCGGTTAGGCTTGTGTTCTGTTCCAGTGCCTTTGCCCACGTTGTGCCCCCGTCCCCGTACCTCTTCTTTGCACGATTCGCCTACAAAATGCAGTTTGCAAGGAATAAAAACTAAAAAAATCATGTATGACGCTACAGAAAACGATGACTTTGATCGTGAAGAGATCGCCACTTACGAAGAAGTAGCTAAGCTATACCCGAGACCGGGTCTTTATCGACCAATCGTACTCATTGGACCCCCAGGAGTTGGTAGGAATGAGCTCAAAAGGAGACTGATGGCGATCGATTCGGAAAAGTACAAGACTCCGGTACCCTGTAAGCTCAAAATATTTTATTTATCTTTGGGGTTTCGTTCTGCTTCGCTTCTTTCTTGTACATAATTTAAACTTAAGGTTTCTGCGTTTTAACGCCTTGAGGTTTGTCTTCTTAACACGAACTTAACTTAATTTTTTCTATAAATATTTTAATTTTCAGATTTTCGTAATATTTTCGTGAACGATTACGCTTGCGATATTTGTGAGGAAACTAACGTATAAGAATTGTTTAAATGTGTTTTCAACATTTTTATTTGCGAATGAAAATTAGTCACTTCGTAATTGTTTATTAATAATTTAGTAATCCTTTAGTAATATTGTTTGTCTCTTGCTCAAACTATTCCAGATAGATATAAATGGTAGTGTAAATTGATGTAAAAAGAAGATTAATGAATGTTTTTTATTTAAGAACTATACAAATGTGTAAAACAGAATTAGGAAAGTTATTCGACGAGATAACTGTTAAATATTTTTTACATACTAGAAACATACGTAATTAACTTTTTGTTGTATTAATAATGTGTAAAAATTTTAATAAGAGTAGATTTTAGAGATTTTTTCTTTAACGCTTGATTTGAATAAAATTAAGCTCGTTGAACTAAAATTTTTGATAACCATTTTAGTTTTTACAGAAAAATCATTTTCATTCTTTTTTTAAAGACACTTCAAGGTCTCCAAGATCGGGAGAAGTCGACGGTAAAGAATATTTTTTCGTCTCCCGAACGCAAATGGAAGAAGACATTAATTCTGGAAAATTCATCGAATACGGCGAGTATAAAGGTAATCTATACGGAACAAGCGCTGAAAGCGTTACTTCGTTGGTAAATGCTGGTTACGTGTGCATATTGAGTCCACATTATCAAGCGTTGAAAATGATTCGAACGCCAAAATTAAAGCCTTACGTTATCTACATAAAACCACCTCGGTTCGAAATTTTGAAGGAAACGAGAAACGAATCTCGAGCAAGATCTACGTTCGATGAAACCAACTCTCGAGGATTTACCGTAAGTTAATCTTAAAAAACCATTCCAATTTAAAGAATACAAGATTTATTATTAATTACACTTGTTTTTTAAAACAATTTTTGAACGATTCGCAGGATGAAGAATTCGATGAAATCCTTCACAGCGCATCCAGAATAGAGTTTCTTTATTCGCACATGTTCGACGAAACAATTATCAATGCTGACTTATCAATGGCTTTTGAACAACTGCTCACATTAATACATAAACTCGAGTCGGAGCCACTTTGGGTTCCAGCTTCTTGGGTTTAAGTAATAAAACGTCTATGACTTATCGAGTGCAACACAATACCCCGTGGGAAATATCGTTTTAATAATCAAATTATTATCGAACTTTTAAGCGAAGCGATTTATACTTCATGTAGAGAATTAGGGTGTGTGGTGTTTTTGCTAAAGAACAATCTGGTAAAGAAAAGTACTACTGGTAACCGTTTGAAAAGATTATGCTCTATCTATTTAATAAAAGGTACATATTATCGTAGTAATTACAGAGAAATAAAATAATAACTATTTAAAAGTATTTAATGCTTAATTAATAATTTATTGGCGTAATTACTACTAAATAATAAATTTACAATTTACTTACAAACAGTATCTTAGTTTAAGTAAAACAAATACGTTTCTTATCGTTTGTCGATACGAAGGCCATAGATTTTTCCTTTATCAAATACATGACTAAATTTAAATTTACAACATTGTATTACTTTTTGGATAATTTTTTTCTTATTTCGAATTATACGCGTTTATTATATAATGATTTGTTATGATGTTATTTTTTTAAAAATAGAAGAATAATTATCTACATTAATGTTTTAATATGGTTGAAAAGACGTTTATTAAATACGACATAATTTAACGCTAGTGTTCACGATAACTTTATCAAAAATACATAATGGCCATATAAAAGCTTAAAAATTATATTTTTAAATGTTATTGTCAAAACATCAAATAAGGACTTCCATTCGATATTTAAATGGCATAAAGCCTAATTTTAAGCGTGTAAATGACATGTAAATTTTTTTTAGATTCAATCGTATCCGTATCGGAATTATTATTATACATATATACATATGTATATGTATACATAATTCTAAGCTGTAAAAATTTCTACGTCTAAAAATTGATTTATCCTTTCACGATATTTCTATAATTGTTGACATTATATTATTTTTAAATTGAGCGCGTTAAAGCTCGAATTTTATTTAATCGGTATCCACCTATAATATTATATTTATCTGATATTTCGGATAATAATTATGGCTAAGATAGTTAAGTAAGATTCTCTTCATCTTTTCCTCGGAAGTCTCGCACGATTACTCTCGAAAACATGCGCAGCTTCTACCTCCAATTTTCAGAAGAGTTATTAATTAAACTGATCAATTAGTGACCGCTGTTACTTATTCATATTAATTATATGAAAAAAAAACTACTTAACAATAAGTAGTTATTACTTGTTAGTATTAAAGAATATTATAAACGTACAAGTATTCGTTACACTTTTGTAACAATTACTTGAAAAATAATTGCGGAAGAATAAATGGTAATGGTAACTATGCATTCTTATAAACTACGACAACCAGGACTTTCAAAAAATTAGACTCTGTTACTAATGAGTATTTTCTACTCTTCAGTATTAGGTACTCCGAAGAAAATTACTAATGAACGAGTATTGTAATTATTAAATTACCAGTGGTACTTTTCGATAAGAGATAACGTAAACAAAAGACAGGTAAAATGTATTTTCCACTTCAATAATTTGTATCGACTCATCGTTGTAACTACAGATTTTTTTATGTCGTTATAACCCGAACGAAACAATTTAAAATAGATAGACGCGAATGAGACCAGAATTTTATTTGATAATTCAGGTAGATGTGTTCCGAATGTTCTGTACCGATGCGCATATTTGCGCAACGTTTGCCTTTCTCGTGTTTGAAAAGTCGAGTTTTTTTAGAATAAGTAGACTATCGAACGAGTTAACGGGCGATTAGAGTCGTTTTGAAAAAATGTCATCAAAGAAAAAGTACAATTAATGTAGTCCTTTATATTGGATACGCGTAACAAGATTTTATGTGCAATGACTTTAACATTTTACCGAGTATTCGTAAGAATGCAACAGCCACTATTGTTTTTAACGTAGAGCAATTTTTTATCCTACAACAATATCAGTATACTGAATAGTGCTCAAAACTATTTAAATAAAGCGAATGAATCTATTGTACTTTGTACCATACGATACTTTCAAAGCTTGGATAGCGTAAAGTATAAAATAACGAACGACTCACGCCGCAAAATTTCAACACTATTGAGAATAGTGATAAAATTTCAATTGTTGTTAATTGTTGCCAAATACATACATTAGTGACTTACGAAGTATATATTAATAAAAATGTACATTGTACATGAATTATTAAAGAAAAATTGATATATTACAAAAAAAATATAGTATTTTCTATTTACACGATCAACTTTAAATCGCGTATCGCAAACTAGACTTTGATGCGCGCATAACTTAATTCTAGAGCGAACAAGGGTAAAGAAGACGGACAATTGTAACAATGCCATCTCATCGCAGTTTGTCATCCGTGCTTGTTTATTTTCTTGATTTTTTTTTGCTTCATCTGCACTTCTTTCTCGCAGACCTCCGAACAAACAGGAAACAATTGTAAGGGCGGGAAAAAAGTTCCACGAACGGAGCGCGTAAAAAAAGACGTAGACGATGACGACGACGACGACGATGACAACGGCGACGACGACGACGACGACGACGACGACGACGACGACGACGACGACAACGACAACGAAGACGAGATACAAGCGCGTGAGCGCACGCGCTTCTACATTCGACGATTTAAATAGACGACCTAGGCACAGTTGGCTTCCGACGTCTTTCATCTCTCGAAGCGGCTCTTCTTCGGCGCGCAACGTCGGACCGGCGATTTGCACTGGTGCCACGCACCGTTCGAGGATCCGGAACACGCACGCGGTTTATCCATCCTCGGCGGCAACAGCCGTGGCGGGTCTTGACGAGACGAGCAAGTGACACAGCGCAGTGCCAACGGCCGACCAAAATTAGACTCCGATTGCACAAGCCGTGCGCCAAAATAAACCCAATGGACGTCTTGACGTGTCGCCATTTGACGCCAGCTATTAAAAGTGGAGAGAGTCGCCTTCGTGCTTTTCACTAAAGTACGGGACCTATTAACGCTTGACCGTCTCTGCATATACGTCGCATCCTTGCTGATCGCGTTCGTTTTAAATTTCGATTTAAACATTGCAGTGCTTTCGAGCACGTGGACCGAATTTTCCTCGGAGTATGTTCGTAATAGAGGTTCATTGTCTTTCATTGAGGTTTGTCAAATTAATAGCAGAGCTCTCTTTTTCTTTACTTAAGCTAATTGGCTGAACGTTTGCTTTTAGATTCATGCTTCTTTCGTATTTTTTTAACAAAGAATCATTTTTTCGCAAATATCAATAATTTTTCTATTTATACGATAGATTGCGGAAGAAAAAATTTTTTTTTCCAACGATTTCCGTTTTTATTTATTATCGTTCAAAATTATTTATTTTTCTCGATTTAAGTTCAATATTCCGTTAATTTATATTTATTTCAAAATAAATGAATGGTTCTTAAACCATTGTAAATAATTCAAACTATTACAAACGATCGATGGTATTTACGTAAGATATATATATATATAGATGAACACATATGTACATTTCGAGTTATACTTGTGTTTAATAAACTCGCAAAACTTAATTCGTAATAAAAAAATAATTTTCCTTAATTTAATTTCAATCCGCATCACGATAAAATTTTATTAAAAACAATTATTGAAAAAGTATTTGGATGCATGTTTATATTTTTTTTTAATTATAAATATTTTTTAAGTATAATCTTTTGATTGAATCATTATTGATCGATCGAATTGTTGTTATGATAACTTTTACTTAATGTAAAAAATTCCATATAGAATATATTATTAATTTAAACGTTGATATAAAGGCTGAAACAAAAGTGTTTGTTCTTATTCGAACAAAATGTAATGAAACTACACAAGTTTATTTGTTTCTATATTTTCCCTCATAAAACTGCATTAATTATTTTATGCGAATAAGTTTGAAATTTGCAACATATAATTTAAATAAATAACGATAAAATAAAAAAAATTACATTTTAATGAAAATAACATTGGTTACTAATTTAAAAATGGCAATTTAAATTTTTTGCACGAGCGAAAAGAAAAAAGAAATTAAAAATGATACGTTTCGATATTTTAATAAATAAAATTTTTGAACGCGTAATCTAACCGAATAGCGCTATTTTTTTAAATGGGATACAAAACTCGCAATTAATATTTCAAAATTTTCATTAAACATTAAATTCTTGTATTAGCGTGTCTAAATGCTATTTCACGAGCAAAAAATGTTCTTACGCTTAAAATTTCAACCATCCACAAAACGTTTATCGCGTACATATTTAAATATTATCTATCGTTTAAGCATTACTCGTAAAATATAAAAAGTTTTATACTTTGCTGTTAAATCAAGAAAGCGAAATTCGTACGCAATTTCACGATCGAAGAACAACGAGTAACTAATTTTAGATCACAATTTTATTAAAATATTGCTTAAATTTTGGTCAGTAACAATAATTGCAATTTTATGTATTGTATTTTGAAAAGAAACGCACGTTTTCGTCAAAATTTGGACAAAAAGCTCGAACATATTAAGACTCGGGAATTTTAATTAGTTTGGTTTTTTAAGTTCATCTATCGCGCGACGCTTCTTTGTCCTCGACAAAGAAAATTCGTCTTAAATTCTTAAATACGGAATGCATTCGACGGAAGTAAGATCGTCAAATACGTGAGTAAATTGAAAATAATTTATCGCATTCGTATAAAATTAATATTTTCCATTAGTCGAGACGGCAGCATCATTATTTTATCGTTTATTTATTTTCGAAATGAAATTGTAAACAGTCGTAGGAGCAAGCGCAGAAGACGGACGCGCGACGGCGTCGGAAGGAAGGGGCAAGATTCTCTTAGCATCTAATTACGAATAAAATTGAAGAGCACTCTAAAGCGAAGGAAAGGCAATCGAAAGGCCTTGTAGTTAACGAAATCAAGTTGAAGTTTGCGAAGCGGAGTTCTGGCGCAAATTTGCGCGTGCGTAGCTCCGAGCGGCAAGTGGTTACGGACGAGGTTGGCGCGACGGTGAAACCGGGCAACAATTTGAACTTTGGCCCAGTAGGCAATCAACCCTTAAACGTTCTATGTCGGAGTGACGGACCGGAGCTCCTCCTCGGTCACTTTCCGGTGCTGCGCCGAAGATGCGAGTCTCCCGATAACGGATAATGTCAGCACTGGTGTCGCCGTCGGTATCGTCTAATCGTACCGGACTTGGTCTTCCGATAAAACGGTAAGTGGTCCGTTCCGATTTCGCTTCGCTTTTTTTGGCCTAGCTTTTCTTGGCCTCGCTTTTCTTTGCCTCGCTATCAATCCAATTATCGGCTGCTCAACCAATTAACTCTTGGACGACGTAATTTGGCAACTGTCCCGGACGGCGAGAAGCCCGTGATCGAGACCCTGACCTACGGTTCCTTGCCGCCGAAATTAGTCTACTCCAATGGAACTCCAATATCTTACCCTCGGGTATATTCCCGAGCGCTCCGTTCGCAACCGAGCGTCTTGTTTCACGAAATTTATTTACGAAATTTTCTTACCGTTTTTCAGTCTAGCGTCAGTTAAAATTGGTGCCGTCGAGACCCGACGATGTCCGCCCGGAAGATCGAGATAAGGCAGGTTGGTTCCGCTCGATCGCTAATCGTATTTTTGCACACGTGTATCGCGATATTGTACCCTAGAGGCGAATGTATCGGTGCTCCGGTATCACTGGCTAGTTAATTAAGTGGTTTTACAAACGTACGCAACGCGTAGAGCAATATACTTACGCGGTGCGATAAATAATCGATTGGAGGCTTGCCAAAAGAAAAACAGGCTAAAGAGTAGGAAGAAGAGCAGCCAACTACTGTACGTACTTTCGTATCTTTATTAATTAAAATCCAAGTCGTAAAAAGAAGCGTATGACATAGGAGTCGGTCCCGAGAGGCGAAGGCGTGGCTAAAAGCAATTGAAGAGATGATAAAAAACATCGGTCGACTTCCCAGTGGAGTTACGTACCTGCGTGTAAACATCGTTGCTCGACTTTGTGTACCCGAGCGTAGACGCGCGATCCAATAAAAGTAGCTTCTCTATCAGTAAACTTTACCCGACGATACAGACTGGCTTTTACGTTCGTCGCAAAAGCAAGTATTTTCATCGGAAGGCCGACGGACGGTTCGCGCGTGATGTAAGTGTTCGTCGCTGGTCCGTTGATGATAAGTGATTTTAAGAGGTACCGTCGAGGAAAGACGTTACGAGTGTAAAATCTGTCCTTCTCTTTCTCTTTCTCTTTATCCATCTATCACAGCTTCGTCTCGAACGATGATTTGAATTCGCCGGAGGTCCGGTGCTTGACACCGCAACGACGTCGGGACGGATACGCTTACGTACGTCTAGCCAATCGTATATAATGCGGTCCTCGGTCCGATGTCAGAGACGTAGATAATTCAGAATTGTCTCATGCTCGACGACTTCCTCCGCATACGACTCTTCTCCCGAGGCTATTACAAGAAGAATAATACCAAAAATGTGTATGTGTGTCATTTCTGAAAACTCTTCGAGTTTATGGCTTTGATCCGAGGCTACGGCTACCGAATAAAGCCATTTTCAAGATCGTAATCGACTAGGGATGCTTTCTGCGTTGGCTCCTACGAGTAATCGTCCGCAGTTTCGTAAAACTTTTTTGGATCTCCTCTGGGGCGGCTTGGTTTTATTGGCTTACAACTTTGAACGTGGCTGTATGTACCATTGTAATCTCTTTCTCTCGGTATTTTCGAAAAACTGGACGTACCGATACAGTTTCGAAATTATTTTATTCTACAATTTATACATTTTTTATTTTCTTTATTGTGAACATTTTTTTAAATGATAATAGCGAAACATCGAATCATAAATTGTTGTATTACACGAAATTTTTCTTCCTACGATTCTATTCGTATCTAATTTCATTTCTTTTGATAAACTCTAATTACTAATTATGAGTAATATTCTAAGCTTATTACACTAAATATGAAAGTCACACTTTCGAAATTGACTAAATAGTTTAATATTTTAAATAGAAACCATTTTTTATTAAATTCTTCCTTTTCTAATACGTATACATATTTATTTATATCAGTTTAAGGCACCAAATCTCTTTTTGTTTTAAAATTTGTAAACGTAATTCAAGAAAATTTTACATTGTTGTCTAATTAACGCTAAATCATTTACAACGAGATATTTGAAGATGCTGTATACAAATAAACCGTCATATGCTATATAATTTTTGTATAAGTTACAAGAGATAATATAATATCATTTTATAAATGTATTATAATATTAAAAATCGTTAAAAAATCAAAAAATGCCTAATATAATATTATAACGTGTATATTTTAAATAAGACAAGCGTGAAATTAATATTTATACATAAAATAAATATTAATGCTAATTTTTCCCTATTTATAAATGCTATTGTACCGATAAATTATTTTGTCGATAAATATGTCATTTAGTAGGATCGCGTTAAAATAAAAATATGTTTATATCTAACGCGATCAATCGATAAAAAATAGAATTAATTTAATTTTTTCTGAAACACGAGTTTTATCAAATTTAATACTGATTTTAATTGCTCGAAATATATAATTGACACTTTTTAAAAAATATATCATCCTAAATTTTTAAATACGTCATAAAATATTGCTGCAAATATAATATTTTTAATTTAAAAATAAAGTTTCGATGCCGTGTAACAAATTTTTAATTTTAAATGAATTTATAGTAATAATAAATTCATAAAGAAATCGACTATACATTAAAAAATATCAAATTCCGTCTATTATACTAAAAGATCGGATACACGATAGTTGAATTATAAATATTTTCAAATACCTTAATTAAAAATGTAAATCTACAAATTTTATTCCAAACATTTGTTTCTGTGAAATCAATAACATTTATATTTAATATTTTATACGGCAAAAAGAAATACAAACCTTCGGAAATGAATACTCATGGAATTCTAAATGTAACCCATTTAACAATCGATAGAAAGAATAAATGTATGCATCATACATTAACTGAATTTCAAATTTACCTTATATTGAGAATATGATTTCTTAGATTATCCATGAATTACTATATTTTTCATATTATATATATTTTTACAATGCAAATATTCGAATAATTTTTAAATAATATCACAACTTGTATATTTACATATTAACCTCTTCTATTACATTAAACTGGACGAAATACGTAAAAGTTCCTTAACTCGGTAAATCGGAAGAGGAGCGATGACCACATAATCCTAGATCACCGAACTACGCGTCGTCGCTTCTGATCTTAGTGAGCGTAGGAAAAGGGAACTTCGCAACCTTCTTTGAGAACACAAGGCTGTATTTAAGTCAGTCTTAAGGCGTATTTTGCTCGATGCAACCTTGCCAGAAGCAGAGAGAATAAACGAGCAATCGATGACGGGTTGATTGCACGCGCGCTTCTAATGATATCACTTGTACGACTCTTCCCGAGAGAACTGTGCATTCGATAGTGAAAGATGTGACACAAGCTTGTGCCTGATGAACCTCGTTTGTATGTACCACCGATCACAGTTAGTTTAGTTGGAAGTCTCGGACACGGCTTTACACCTACTCATCGCATTTAAAATTTAGTCTCGGAGACTAATTAGTTGTAACTTCGGAACACAGAAATGGGAGAATTCACAAAGTTCGATCACAACTACGATGTTAAATTAATTACCAAACTCGTGTCCAAGACGCTTAATATTAGAATAACTCGCATCGTAGTTTCATAGACGTTGGGGCCGATTGGAAATGTGTTGGGGTGTAAAAAAGTAGAAGCGAGACGTTGCTCCGCTTAAATCCCCTTTTTCTGACTCGCCTCGTTCTTACCTTACTCTCGTCGTGAGAGTTGCGTGTGTTTATTGGTGCGCGAGGGTTTTTTCACTAGTCGTGATAACGACAGCGACGACGACGGCTATGATTTGGGTAACAACATCCCTGACTACGAGCGGCGTCGTCGGCTGCGATGTTTCGTAAAAGCGTCACTGGGTGTTTTCGTATTCTCTGGAGCAGTTCCAGATGTGTTTCATCGGAGTATGCGAGCGATTAGGATTCTTTAGGCATTATTCGATGCCTTAGCCCCACGTTGAGTGTCTTTTGAGGAAAATACTGATAAATATACGATCCACCCACTCGATCCAAGTATCGACCGCGGCCAAATTTTTGCCATTTCCTTAACTCGAGAGATCGGACTAAGATCACCGAATGTATCGTTTAACGATCGTAGATATTCGGCAAATGTCTGACTCTTATATTTCTATATCGGTTCAATATTCGACGCGATCTTTTGGCACGCGTTAAACTTAATTATTAGTTACAGAATAATTCTAACTACAAAGAAACTATTTTTTTATTATATATAGCTAATTTTAAAACTCATTTAGAAATTGATTTATAGACACTTAAAAGTGTAGATACATTTATTAGTTTGTTTTAAATACTTTGCACTTTTAAACCTTTCGTTACGATTCTCGCGTGTTGCCATATTACAAAATAAACAAAAATTATTATTTAAACTTGAAAATAAATTGAATTCCTCTTTCTATAATGTATTTTCTAAATTGTTAACGATTTTTCAATTTTAACAGATTGAATAATAAGCTTCAATTGTAAAATAATTTCGTTTTACTTATATTTCACCTCAAGTACTGTACTTAAAAAATCAATTAGATTCAAATAAAGTGTATCGATTAGTTGTAACTATAAAGGATTTAAACGTGTCTTTTATTATACGATGCGTGAAAGAATTTTTAATAAAAGTAAACTTATAGATTATTCTCACGCGATTCTTAAATTTTACAATGCAAAAGTTACGCAGTTATAAAAACAGTTAAAACGTAAAAAAACAAAAAAATATATAACAATTTGTTATTTAAGTCATGAATAGAAAAATCTAAATATAACGCTAAAAATTGTAGTAGTCGATCGTTCGATACGATACAATAGATAATTTAAACAAAGAGAATCTTCACTTCGCGTACTTCAAACGATGGATAATATTAAAAAAAGCTAGAGTGAAGTCTGGTGACTTTCGGGAAAAACATTTATTCTAAAATAAGTAAAGCAAACAGGGGGAAATTCAAACACAAATGATGTTATTGGAAATAAAATTAAGGTGTTTCGTAGAATCAAAATCAATTTCTATCATAAATAGAAGAGCTAATCAAACGTGATCCAAATCCGATTATACTAATTATTGTATATTTTACAATAGTGTATGTTCTATATGTATTTTCAATATAATATTTTAGAAATATATGCTACATTAAATAGATTATTAAATCATGCAGTGACCCATTAATTTATTAGTTCCAAATTAATCTAAATTATTGGTGTGAATAATCTATATGATAAATGGATTTTACCTAATCGTATAAGTGCACAAGCGTACTTTGATAAATTCGATGAGATTACTCGGTACAATATTTGCTTAACAAAAATTACATAAACATAATTATATTAAAAAAAACAGATGTTATAGAATAATACAACAACTCGACAGAAAAAATATATAAATTTTTCATATAATTAGACAATTAAATAATTCGAATGACTTGTACCAATCGAATACTGAACTAAATTTATTATCGCACATAAATTCTTAATTAATACAGACTAATTTAGATAATTCAAAAATTGACGTAGTTGTATTTTACTGAAATTATCTTCGACCATCGTAAGGTTAAAGTACGTACGTAGGCGTATACGAAAAACTACTTTCATGTACTTGCAAAAAGTAAACATCGAAGTTTGTGCTTTTTTATACGGTCTAGCAAAAGGTTTTTATAGTTTGTTCCTTGCGATATTCCAGTAGAAGAAATGGTCTGCTTAAAAGAAAATTCTTTTCAACGATTTTTTAAGAATGCGTTAAATTTCGAATAAAAAGTAACTTTCAATTTGTTTCGAAAGGGATTTTTCTCGAGTTAGAATAATTCTCGTGCTTTCAAAGTAGTTTATCGTTGGTCTATTACATACATCCATTACATACATCTATTACATACATCTATTACGTAGAGCGTATTATTCATCGGCAAGAAAATGGAAATGCGTCTCGATATCGTAAGACGGAGAAAAGTGCTCGTACGTTCGCAGGAAGTCGACGTAGACCGAGACTGGATAGTTTAACAGGTGAGACGGAGCAATTTGTAAATTGAATCGACAGGAGAAAATGAAAGAAAATGAAAAGCTCGTTCCCTCGCGCGAGGAAAATGGAGGAGGTTTATCCCCTGTAACTTTCGCAGACTCGCGAGCCCCGCGAGCACTTGTACGTAATTTGAGAAATCGAGCGATCCGACGTCGAATCCCGGGAAAGCAACGTAAGTACGGACGGGTCGTGATCTCGGCGAAGGTACGTCTTAGGTACGTCTTAGGTACGTCTTAGGTACACGACGTAAGCTCTCGTATCGTGCTGGCGGAGTGATGAATCGAGGACTCGGAATTATGGATCGACGCGCTCTCCGGGAAAAAGCCGGAGCCCGGTTTTCCGAGATTTTTCGGCGCCCTCGAGACATGCAGGCTTCGGAGCCAATCGAGCGCCTCCGTCTCCTCCCGGGTGGAACACCTGCTTCCGTAATGACGACCTCATCGATTTCACAGCTGAGGAACTCGCGCTCCTCTAATCGCCGCCTCTCGATTATTATGTGCGCGCATGCACATTTTACAGGCTCACACGAGGCTTTGAATAGATCGCGGAAAAAGGAAAGTTTCCTATCTTGAGAGCGTGCTACTTCGAGCACAATGTTTGGGGTTAATCGACTTTCTCGGCTCGTCTTTTTCTACTTGTTATCCGGGCGTTTACGTACTCGTGCTAAATGCACGTAATGGAGCGGTGGTAAAGGAATTTGCGGATTTTTTTTTTCTTATTACGGACTTGGCTCGTAGCACGCCAACTTCGCCGGCTAACATCGATCTCCCGCCTTTTAAAAAATTTAATCGACAAATATTTGCTCGGCATGAACAACGCGTTTCGTTTCCCGAGCAATGCCCAACTTTTGGCTTAAGTACAACTAATTGCGTTAACAGCTTCGAAAACAAACACCCTTACCCTTCGGAAAATTGATGTCGCGAGTATCGTGTATCTTTGTTTACATGTTTGCGATGTTGTATATCAACGTTACAACATATTCCGATGAAAAGGTGCGCTAGATGTCTCGAATCGATTAATCAATCTGAATCGCGTCGCGTCGAGTTGCGTCGACTCTCGTACACCTCCTCCATGTAATCGAGTTAATGGCAAACTTTGTTCGCGTTACTCGTCGTCGGCTCGATTCTCGCGTCTCGTTAAGACACAGCCAAGGATGCGTGTAAATAAAAGCGTCGAGAGAGGCCATAAATTATAACGCAAACCACCGGTAAGCTGCAGACGGTTACACTTTGTTACGTTGGCATCGCGAAACCGCGTCCTCGAACTTTGCCATTCCATTCTTTGAACAATCGAGTACCGGAGTCTTTTCTTCCACCGAGACCTTGGGGCGATTTCGCAATCGATGCTCCTCCTCGCGTATCTCGATGAGATTTTTGCTTCGCTCGATTCGGAGGTAAAGGATCTTTTGTTCGAGCGTCTCCGATTTTTTTTAACCCTCGTTTTTCTTTTTTCCCTCTCCCGTTTTTACTCGTTCGACGTAATCTTCGGCGAATGCGCTGCGGCGATCGGAGTTCGTTCGTGGGTCTAGATTTAGGTTCGTGAGTCGATGCGAGAGCACCGATAAGAATGAAAATATTGGAGGTCTACCAAAAACACGCGGCTCGTACGCATCCCCGATGTTAACTTCGGTCTTTCTTTCGAATTCGACTCGGTGGTCTCTGGGCGTGTAATCAACGGAAATAGCGCAAAAGATCCGTCAATGAGGGAAATATACGTAAACACCGAATTACTTTGTTTTTCATTGGTCGTAACGTTCGGGTAACGATGGTAACTGCACCAAAATGGAATTGGAACAATTGGATTCTTGCGCTCCCGATGCTTATCGTTCGACTATCCTAAGTTTGGAAAACTCGAAAAATAATGGTAGTTTTTATTTTTCGAAAACAATAAATGCACGACGCGGGCGTTATTATTTTAGCTTATTCGTCGACGTCGCTTTCAAAACATTTTTTTCTTTTCATTAGAATTTTTAGCCTTTGAAATATTTTCGTCTTTTCTGTTTTCCGTCTTTAAACTCGGTTGAAACTTATTTTTCGAACGACGATAAAGTAAACATGTTTAAACGCGTTTCTACAAATTTTACTTATTATAAGAATATTGCTCAAGATTCAATTCCAGCTTAAAATTTTTACCGATCCATAAATTTTTAACGATACGTTAAATGGTGGGAGTCGGGAACGATAATAATAGCATCGAGCAGCAAAGTCATATTTGACGAAATAAATGTCCGACTCACGAATTTTCTCGGGGGGAGCCTCGTAAATAAAGTAATTTATTTCTCTCGCGGTACAAAGAAATCCGGATATTTTCACCGAGGATGCTGATCCGAATCAAGAATGAAAAAGCAGCAATGATTTACGAGAAAGCAACGCCACGGCTTCGCACGCTCCGAATGAAAAGTGAACGTTCGTTAAAAGCCCGATCGCGTTACGACGGGGCAACGCGAACCTTCCGTCGGGAAATCAGCGGTAAAAGGCTTTCCGACGACCTTGCAATCTCGCGCGAAAGAAATACGAAAGAGATGATCGCCGCGACGGCGTCACGACTCGTCACGACTCATTCGCAATGAAAAACACAGGCGATCTTGGGCTCGAGAGCGCGCGCACAGATCCCGAAATAACCGGACTCTAGACTCGTGCAGAGGTGCACAGACTCTGTTTAGACGGTAAATTTTGATCGGCGAACTTTAATCTGCTCGTAGCGACTCGTCCAAGTTGCGTCAACGGGTGGCGTTCGGTCCACGAGCTTACCCGGAGGTCGATCCGTCTCTGGGAGACCGACCGCAGCTTCCGCAGCTTCCGCTGCTTCCACCGCCTCCACCACCACCGCATCCGCCGCCGCCGCTACGAGGATGACCGACTCTGCCGCGAAGATGACCGTCGCAAATCGCGCGGCTCGTCTCCCCCTTCATCCGGTAAGTTAGACTCTAATTTCCGTTTTTCGGCTTATCATTTTGCGCCCAACCCGCGCTCAGTTATTTCGAGATGGTTTCGTTACCCCGCCACGATTACGCGGAAGTTGCGCCGGTGAATTCGGGGGCATCGCGACTTTCGCACGTACGCCGAATACTCTTTTAACTTTACGTTCGAGTATAAGATATATTTCTTTCGTCAACCGGTTCGAGCGAAAGTTTCGCGAGGTTACTCCGATAAATAAATTCTCTACCATAATTATTGCGCAATAATTATTTTCCGCTCGATAATTACACGTCTGCTTTAAATTAAGTATAAGAACGAACTTGCCAAAAATCTATGATATTACGATTTTAAAATAGACTTTAATTGTCACACCTTTTCCGGAGAAAAGCGATGAATTTAATTTTATTTAATTTAATTCGTTCGAAGAAAACCGATGCATCCATCGTAAGAAATCAACGTTCCAATTTAATCGAGATTCACAGTTTTTTTAATTATTCGATCGGTTGTGTCGCAAAGGTCGAAATAGAATCTTAAAGCAAAGATTCGCGTTGAAAATATCGATCGGATACGAAACAAATAACTATAATAAATATGACGAACGTTCATTTAAAATTAGAAAAGCGTTTATGAAAAAGACTTGGGAATAATCGCGAAGTACGTCGTGCACGTATTTTATAAAATTGTAACGTAAAATAATGAATTTCCATATATCGTATTTCGATAAAGCGTGAGTAAATTAACTCGTATACTTATTAATATCCCAGAAAATCAACATTGTACAAAGCTTTGAAAATTGCCAATAAATCGTAGAATAAGGCCTTGGAGGATTCCCTCGTTTAAGGGAAAACAAACGATAGGCTATATTTATCCGTCTGTAAGAGGCAAAGAGACGAAGAGGGAAATATATATATATGTATTTTTATGTATGTATGTATTTATATATATATATATATATATATATATATATATATATATAGATATATATACAAATGTATATATATATATACATGTAAAAAGAAAGAAAAAAGAAAAAGTGAAAAGAATAGAAAAAAGCGCTCAACGGCTCGAGTGGAGAGGCGCCTACGCGCGTACACACGTGAATTCTTGTTAGAGCGGACTAGAAGAAGCCGAAGAAGCCGAAGAAGAAGCCGCCTTCCGCGGTTGGTGAGCGTGTAAACTAAACAGGCCAAAAGGCCGTAGAAAGAGAGACCGTACCGGGCAGAGCAGGCAAGAAAAATAGACACCGAGAATAATGGAGAAAGGAAATTGCCGGCTGACCGAGAGAGACCGAGAGTACTCGAGGTAGATGCGCGTACGCTGACGTTCGCTTAATATCGCACGCAACCGGTCGAGGACTCGACCAAAGTATAAATAGCAAGTTTAAAGCGAACAGCGCGAAGATGCTTCGGCTTAAATCGCACGGAACGAAACGCGGAATGCGCGCCGATGGGAAAGTGATTTACAGTCGCGCCGATTTACACCTTTCCGTATTTTTTATTACTCGCGGGGAGAGCTTGGGTCGGATGGACCGACCGACCGACCGAACGATCCACCGAACGAACGATTCCATCATTTTTCACGCGATGATTAACTCTTGTATCCAACCAATCGATTACGATGTTTACAAATAACAGAAATTTCGATTCAACGTTTACGGGTCTCTTATTTATGTACGCGTGTCACTTTGTCTTTTTAAGGGTGCAATATTTCAAGATTTAGTAATCTGTATTACGATCCTCGCTTCGTCTTATTCAAAGAAAGAAAATCTTTATAAAAATGACGCTCATTTGCATAAGCATAGACAACGTTTATAAAAGCGCGACGGTAGTAAAACATCCATCGACGATGATATTTTGGAAACGTTGGAAGGGTCGTTTCAAAACCGACGTTGATCCTTCCAACGCGTTACTTTTTTGCTTTGTTTTTCGAAACCGCCGATCGGACTAAGTTGCGAGTTTTCGAAATACGATACAAACCATCAACAAAGTAGTCTGATCGATTTCAAACTCGCTCGTCGCGTTTAGCGTGCATCGGCATTTTGGCAAAGATATCAAGTTTTCCGCGAACACGCGCGAAAATCCGACCGTAACTCGAACAAAGACGTTTTTATCGTTTTCCGTAGTCGCTTCGGTACAATTATATCTCGCGGCTCGGCTATCGCCGAGAGCATCGTTAAAAACAAAGAAAGAAGGAAAGAAAGAAGGTTCGAAAACACCGAGTGCACAAAAGCGCATCGCGACCGAACTCCCCTCTAGTACGCGATAACACCTGAACACAGGGCGGTCGAAAGGTGCACCGGCGCAGTCTCCCTTCCGCGGTGCGAGGGTCGCCACCTCTGGACCGTAGTTCGTCCGATCGGTACGCCCATACGCGGGCGAATCTCCCGACTCGTCGCAAAGTTACAGAGGGGGAGGTAGGGAGAGGGAGAGAGAGGGAGCGTGCGCGCGGGTGTGTACGGGTGTGTACGGGTGTGTACGGGTGTGCGTCCGTTGGCGCGCGAGCGAGCGAGCGAGCGAGCGAGAGAAAGAGAAGCAGAAGCGTGCTTCGGATTTCAGAAGCTGCGCAAGATCCTGGTGGAGGGGCAGCAGGAGAAGCTCGGCTCGCCGGTCGCCTCCCGCTCTCGAAATAACTCGGAGAGTGCCATCCGCGGCCAGGCAAGCGCCACCAGGAGGAAACCAGCCTCGAGAGCGCGCGGCAAAGACGTCCTGTCGGCCAACCCGGCCAGCAGCAGACGCGCGCGCTCGCCCTCGCCGGTCCTCACGAGGCGGTCATCCGCCGTCGACACCATCCCCAAGTCCGCCTCGGTGCCCGCGGAGCTCTGTCTCGAGGCCACGGACTCGACCCGCGGACGCGGAATCCTCAAGCGTTCCTCCGCGTTCCTCGCCGGACTCGCGCTACTGCGTCGTCGACCCCGCGCGCCGTCCCCGAGGAAGTGCGTCTCCTTCAGCGCGGACACGAGCTTCAAGGGGAGGCTCGAGAAGACGGCGGTGCACGAGGCCAGGCTCTACAGGCGGGGCGTCCTCCAGGGTGAGTCCCTGAAGCGGGTGGCCGAGGTAAACGAGAGAGCGACTCTCAGCAAAGCCATCGCTTGTTGCGCAGATCGCCACGGCCACGAGGACGAGTCGGAGAACCTGCCGGCGGCTTGGCGGGAGCCCTCGGGAGGCCCTAGGGCGCTCCTGGGGGCAGCTCACGACGGGGACGACGACCTCGCGAGGAGGATCCTCGCGCTCGCGAGGAAGTCCGCCCACGGGGATGTCGAGCTCGAGGTCGACGCCGTCGACGCCAGTGGCAGGGTGAGCTCTGCTTTTTTCTTACCCGGAGACCCGATCGCCGGGTCGCGGTAGATCGATCTCGAACGGGCGATCGGCATCCAATCGCGAGATCAGTGACGAAGATGCAGCATCTTGTCGGGACGGGAATGACGCTCATCGCGGCCCACTTCTATCCGCCTGATAAATTGATTCCCGATGCTCGTCTCCGCGTCGGCGTCGCGTTCCTCCCTTTCCCCTCTCGCGACCCTGGGCCGACTGACCGTCGCTCGCGATGTCCCCTTTATTTCGCCGCGGTCGAGTCGCGATCGCGGAGATCGCGATGACAGCTCGGGACGGCGGCACAATCATAATAATAATAATAATAATAATAATAATACACTTTGGCCGCTCCCGTCTTACGCGTTCAAAGCGTATTCTTTCACTGGGGCGATCGAGGCGATGCTTCAATGAAACGCGGACGTTTCACCTACGAGTTATTTATGTAACGCGCGATACGCGCATGACTTCTCGTCCCGGTATCCCGCATTTTTTGTTTCTCCCGTTTCTCCCATTTCTCGCATTTCTCTCATGGCTGATTCCGCATTTCCTTTGTCGCCTAATTGTATGTTTATCTTCGTTCGACTCGATAAAACGATCGCGTTACATTGGGAGTAAAAATCGCTATTTATAATGTGACGCGCACCTCTTGACCTACTAGACCTCGTACCTCGATATTTCCCTGTCGAAGCTTCGCGGGAGTATCGCGATACGCAATTCGCGAATCGTCTCGGTGCTTTGCAATTAAATTTCCTTGCGCGCTCCGAATTCCGAATTTTCGAAATAGAAACACCAGAGTCTTTATAGTCCGAGCGCGCTTCGTCCAAATCTTATGAATTTTTTATCGATAACTTACACTCGTAAATTCGCGCAAACTTAGACTTTTATTCGTTTTGTTTTCGTTTATTACGATCGATATTTTATTATCTCGAAAATGAGAAGTAGCGGAAATCATTAAAATTCAATTACGCTTTAAATCGGAATATTTCACGCGGGTACGTAATACGAGTCCATAAATAAAATCTTAACTTATAAAGTGCAATATAAAAATAATCAATTGTTGCGTAGCGATATTTTTACCTCGTCTCAACGGAGCAAGTCCGAACGGGAAATGCAAAGTACGGAGAGAAGGAACTAATCTTTTATTTTAATTCCATCTACCTTGCGACGGGATTTCGTGGTGAGATAGAGAGAGAGAGGGAGGGAGAGGGGGAGAGCGAGAAAAAACGATTATCGAACGAAACTCCAGTTTAAAAGTAAAGGACGAAAGCTCTTTTCTCGGCCCGA
This sequence comes from Dolichoris vasculosae, assembly GCA_018907195.1. NCBI lineage: Eukaryota > Metazoa > Arthropoda > Insecta > Hymenoptera > Agaonidae > Dolichoris > Dolichoris vasculosae. The sequence goes on from JACCHY010000002.1 coordinate 25,369,693, forward strand.
GTCGAGACGTTCTTTCTCGGCTGTACTTTTCGGCCTCGCTTATTTTAAAACGGAAACGAGTTTTCTACGATTCCAGACGTTATTACGGGAAAAAAGTTTTGCCCTTCGAGATCGACAGAAGCGAATTCGCGGGTAGCGTAAAACCTTGACTCAAGGTCGTCCCGAGCACGAGGAAAAGATCGAGGACGCGTCGTCGCGTCGACTCACCTCCCATCCCGCGCTTCTGCCCCCAGACGGCCATTAGTTACATGGCCGGGAACGGAAGCGCACTCGTCCTGGAGACCTGCCTCGCCTTCCACGGAGCCGACGCCAACCTCCCGGACAACGAGGGAAACACTCCGCTGCACTTCGCCGCCCAAGCCGGTGAGTGTTTCCCGAAAACGCAAAGTGTCTCCCGTTAAACGCATTCCGCGCGGTGGAGACTTTCCTCGCCGTCTGCCCGTGCGTAAGCGCTCGGTGTGTATTATTGGAAAGAGGCGAGGGTACCGAGAAAATAACGAGAAACCGCGCTTATTTATCCACGCGCGGAGAAAAAATTGTTAAACTGCTGCTTGTGTAATATTTAGGTCAGACGGAATGCCTAAACATTCTACTGCAGAGGTGCTCAACTATAGAGGTGGACGCGAGAAACACCCTGGGATTCACGCCTCTGATGAAGGCCGCGCTCCAGGGAAGGACCAAGTGCGCCAAGATTCTCCTCTTTGCCGGTAAATCTTCCTTGCTGGGAGTTTGCGTTTTCTTAGACATTTATCGGGGCTCCTTCGAGATGCAAATTCAATTTACGCGCGGACGAGGAACTTCTGACGGAGTTATCCCGTAAATAAGTCCTATTCATTATTACGCGCGATTGAAATTTTAAGGAGTTTGATACATTTGTAAGCAGGACGCATCTATTTTCAATTCTCAGACTGACATGCAACCGTGACATAGTTATTATTCTCTTGCTTTTTCGCACGTTTGGTGTATCGATGATTTCGTGCGAGCGCGGGAATTTTTTCCTCGGTGTCGATAGAAAATTTAAGATTCTACGAGCCGCGAAGCAGATATTTATAATTATTTCTCAACCTTCTTTAAAACTTAGATAGGGATACGATGGATCTAATTCGAAAATATAAAAAATTAAATGTAAAGAGAAACGGTATTTTTTTTTTGTCGTTGCGATACCAAAAAGTATCGCTCGACTTTGCGCTAAATTTGAAAAAACCAAGGGATTCTATCTTGAAATCTTTTTTTACCGTTGAAGAGATTAACGTCGAGTGCCGGGGAATCTTCGATGTTTAAGGTGATCGGACGTATTGGAAATGCTAAATAATTCAAAACGCGTTACGAGGGAAGCGGAACCGATGCATCGCATAATATTATACGTTTATCTGTAAAAGCTATTGTGCATATAAATTATAAGTTGGCGCGAGCATCGAAATGCTTTTCGATCTTTTCTAAATTATTGAAAATCTTTTCGCGTAAATATTTCAAATCTTTGGAGAAGAAACTAAAAATAATAAGATTACGTAGGCGCAATGATCTGGATATACGATAAAATTTCGTTTTTGTATGTAGAATATTTTGTCTATATTAGTAATCGTTATTTTCAGATGTACAAAAATCCAAATGTGTATATCTACAAATTTATTTACGTGCTATTATTAATCGAGTCTCCACCTTGAACGTGTCAATTCATCCTGATTTGAAATTTATCGTGTTTTGTGATTTCAAATTTTTTTTTATTATATTATAAAATCAAATGTTCATTTTATTCTAACGTTATTTACAGAAGGTTTTTTGTTATAAATTACGTATGTAAGATAAGTCTTGCGACTTATATTGTAATGACGAACGTTATTTTATACCACCATTTTCTTTATTCTTTTTAATTTATCGATTAAAAAGTATATAGTTGACATTTCATTAAATATTTTATGAATTTTTTTTATTAAATTCAATTATCGAGTTTAAAATTTCAATAATTTATTTTATCTACTAATCGATAGAAACTATTTTTATAATTAAAACATTAAACAATCTTTAATTTGAACATATATATTTTTAAACATTTAAAGAACGAGTCTTTTATAAATACGTAATCGTATTATACATCAGCGATAAATGTATTTATAAAGTTTTAACGTAAAAATCGATTCAAAGGTAAAGCTATAATTTTTTCCTATATCTAAATAAAAAAATTGTCTATGTAAAGTAAAATACCGTTAAAGGTTTATAATAAATATTAATTAATTAAGGTATAAAACTTATTTACCAGACCATTATCAATGTCTAAGAGAAAATTTTTGCGTATAATTTTATAGCTATATTAAACAATATTCCAATTTCAAGCACCGCAATTCCAAGTTCAAATGATCCGAAAATTATTTATACAATAGATGTAATTTATAAAATAGATGTTACCGTTTTCGCTCGTAAGGTCGTTGTTTACATCGCGCGTACAATTTTCACAGCAAAGTTCGTAGCATCGCCGAAGCCTCGATAACAATATTAAACGTAAAAGTTATAGAAATGAATTCTTCCGCCAATTTTTCTCATTCGAGCCTTCGTTTATCAGGTGCCAACCCTACACTACGCGATCACGGACGAGGACTAAGGGCTGAACAATGGGCAAGATATTGTGGCAGATACGTTTGTGCCGAGGTAATCGAACGGTTCGCGAGGCACAGGCTCCTCGAGAAAACAACGTCTTGCCGATGGGGTAGCGAACCTGAATTAGCAGCCCAAGTACTTCAGGGCAAGGTACATTGTTCGAGGGTGTGTTCCTCGAAGTTCGTGGATTTTTATATCGTTTCGTTCGCGGTACCGATGAATAGAAAAAAAAAATTGCCACGACGTAGTTTTGAATCGAAACTAATCGATGATCTTGACCATTCGTCTACGTAAATTCGGATCGCGAAAAGAGTTTGTAATCGTTGGATAGATTTAAGCTCGGAGATACCGAATTTGTTTTTGGTAAACGTTTTATTTATCACGTTCCTCGTAGTTAATGCCCATTCCATCAACACCGATGCAGCCGCCTTCGGGCGGTTTGAGGTCCAAGATTCGACGCGTCTTCCGTACTTCCTCGAACACGGAAAAGAGTTTCTCTCTGGTCTCGCAGCTGACGAGTGCAGCGCTTTGCGCAAGCAGTCCAGTGTTGCCAAAACCAAGCGACGTCTCGCCCGTCGTCAAAAGCCTTCTTCGACCGCTCAGTGTTCCCCAATTAAGGTATAATCCGAATTTTTACATGTAACTCAAAAGCTATGATTTAATTTTTTCTCTCTCCTTTCAATCTGATTTTTCGTTTCGTTGTAGTTGTGTTAGCGCTGTAAAATAACGCTTAAAAACGATTAAAACGATACTTTAATATATTTATTTAAACTAATGCTGTTACGTATTCGCTTAATGATGTAATCCAAGATTTATGTAACTAACGTTAAACTGTCGATTACACCGTGTTCCAACAAATTGTCACGCTCGATATTAATCAATGATCAACCAAGGCATCTCTTTTTATTTGTACGAAATCCACGACGAACCATTATGAAATAAAATAACTTGTTTCTGGCTAATAACTTATTATTTACTAAATATATTCTGTTTGTCTTTCCTGCAAGTTCGTTTTATTTTTTTGTGTTCGTTTATTTTAAGGATTACACTCGTAGCGCCTCAGGACATCGTCGAGAAAACAAGCGAGAAGTGCAGTCACAGCACAACTTTTCTAGAAAAAATTGAAAGCTCGATAATCAAGCCGCCACGAACGAAAAAGAAGAGCAAATAAAAGTGGAACTCTCGACGACGATTTTCGCGTCTAAGCTAGGCCTTATTTATATCAGACATTGTTATTAATGCATTTCCGTGCGATACGCCGTGTCTTATTAATTGTATGTACGACATCGTGAGTTTAGAACAATTCTCCTTTGTTGATCACGTTTTTTTACTGGAAAAAAATACACGAGACCATTTATTACGAATATGCGGTTACTACTTCATTTCCATAAAATATATTTAGTTGTGAACGTTCGAACATTCAAAAGAGCCTATTTTTAAGATTTAAGTACGTATAATATACAAAAATGTATAATACACAAGTTTGGTCGTAGCATTTTTGTACGAAAATCATAAAATAATTGTCTTATATATAATATACATATATAAAATATTCATATTTCTTTAAATGCATTAATTATTACATATAAATTAAGAAAGATTGAGTAATTTACTCCAACGAAAATAATACAGCTCTCAACAAAAGTGTCAAGAGAACAGTGATTACATAAAGAACTCAGAATCAGATTAAAATTATTATAATTTCTGACAATTCGGTTTTCTTTTCGTTCTTTTTTTGTTCGTTCTTTTGTCAAAAATTGATTTTACATTTTTAGTCGATCGAGACTACGTTGAAAATATCAATCGCAAGATTGAAACGGCTTATCTAGATTAATTCTAAATACGTTTGCGTTAAAAAGTTACAACTAAACGATCATTTATTTATATATATATCAAGTATATTCTCCTGGCCTCCAAAATTCAACGTCTGATCGTAAGTCTCTCTTTTTTTTGATTCTGAGCTCGTCCATTGATCGTATCCCATAGTTCAATACTCTCACGATTCCACGTCGGATTTTTTATTTTTCCTTTGCCGTCGATTCTTTGCACTGGATAAGATCTCGTAGGCCTGTTGGATCTCGAGGAACTTTTCCTGGGCTATGCGCCGTTCTTCTTCCGAACCTTTCACTTTATCCGGGTGATGTTCCCTCGATAGCGCTCTCCATTTTGATGTGACTTCGCTTTGCGAAGCGGTTTGCGATAATCCCAGAACCTACGTTGAAATACGTAGACCGTTACTACTTTTACCGAGAAGGATTTATATTTAATATTTATTGCGCTTACCTTATAAGCATTTATTTCACCTCGGGGATCCGTGAGATCAATTAATTGTCTCCAAGTTACCCAGAATCCTTGATGCTTCGCCTGCATCCAAGTTTGTTCGAGACACGCCTGTAAATATTGATAACGGTATGTCAGAATATCGAACAAGAAAACTTAATCGTACGCGTATACTTTATTTACAATGGAATCCATTGCTTTTTAAGTCGACAAAGAATTTCTAATTTACGTTGATGCTCCTAAACGGATAATTTGATAACTGAACATTAATTTTTTCGATTAAGATTTATACTCGTGAAAATATTAACTTGTCTAAAAGCACGTACTATTTCAAAGAGTGTAAATTTCAAAGAGTTTATTAAAGACGAATTCTTACCTTAAGATCAAGCCATATCGGTGAAGTTAAGAAATGTTTAATAGCCTCGGACAGTTTAATTTCTTCTCCCTCGCTATCGGTGAACGAAGCATTAAAATAAAAGTAACTGGTCCACAATCCTCCGTAAATCAAGGCGATTATGCAAAAATATGCTGCTTTTTGAGAAGTGCTACGCCTTTTCTTCTTCTTCAATCTCCATTTCTTCGAAAACGTGTCAAAAGTGAGGGTCGACGCAATAACCATACTACCTATCCAAGTACTCTCATCTCCGAGGTAGGAAAGATTTTGATAACAAAAATAAGAGACAGCTAGGGGCAACCATATAGAACCTTCTTCTCGACCCACATTTCCAACTAGCCAAGTACCTTGTGCATAAAATTATAATTTTATGAAAGAGTCACTTACTTCCTGAGAAACATAATTCTTAAATAAATTATAGGCAAATAAAACTATCTTTTATTGTCTTCTAAAATAAAAAGAAAAATATCATCTTTTATTTCGCATACATTGATAACTAATTGTACAGAACTAAAACATCTACGTTTTTTAAAATATTATTATTATAAACATTTTTTACGGTTGCGTTGAACGTTTTAAGCAATACTAGAAAAGCCTAATAAGTTAAGTATAAAAGGATGTAACAAACTAAACGTCTTCGGTATATTCAAAAGAAGATTTACCTAAATACATACATTATACATTTTTATACAGTTATATATATTTTCTATAAATTTGAATTTTTCCACATCTATCGAATTTATCGGTAAGTTTATAAAATTCTTTATATTTTTTCGCGTTTCCTGAAATTTTCACTGCCAAAAATTTATTCTATCGATATAATTTACTTGTAATTTTTTAATTTAAATTTTTAATATTGTCATTCGTTTTATAACTATAAAACTTTTGTTTATCGTTTGATTTTTTTATTCGTATTTTGTAATGTAATACATATATATATAATATATTTTAATTATACGTGAAATGATATTTTATGCAAACAGAAAGTTTTGTAGCTGTTACATACACTATATTAGAATATTTATTGTATACGTTATATGTAAAAAAATAAAAATATGTTTCAATTTTTATTGTTTATATAAAATTTATCAAATATAAATCGATATTTTGTTCGGCTTGGTTTCTATGCAATTATTACTTTTCTACGAGTTTTATCTTTATCACTTATTTATCGCGAATACTAAATAAACGGTTACCGATATTTCTTTTTTTTTAATTTAAATTGTGTACAAAATACGAGAATGAAAATAAATCGAACGTCTTACCATATGCAATGCCTAATGGCACAAAAATAATAAGTGGTTTCCAATTAATTCCGTAGACTTCTTCCTCCGGAATCGCTATATACACAAGATTTCCAAATAGATAGGACACTAGGACAGCCCCCAAAAATCGCACAGTTGTAAAAGGAGGCTAAATAAAAAATTGTATTTAAAAAGAAAAAAAAATGTTACATTCTCGTAAAATAATTAACTTGGAGGGATCAAACGAGTATAACGAATAAAAGGGAAATTACTTTTTTTTCCGTTCGAACTTGGTGCTTAAACCAGTTGATGTAATTACGATCGTCATTAGCATCGGCCACGTAAGTTGGTATCCTGTATAAATCTCTGAGCCATCCGACTCCGAAATAGCCTCCCAATGTAAAAAACCAAATGAGCGCTTGTTCGTCGCGTTCGAGGTATAAGTGATGCGTTCCGAAAATTCCACCGAAAAGCCACCAAAAGTACGCCCAAAATTTGGTCTTCAATTTTTCGGTTTTATATTCTTGGGTCGAACACGATTCGTTAACCGCAGTCTTTGTCTTGCTTTTCGTACTATCCATCTTTCCGATTCGCTAGAAACTCGTTCGACTTGTCCCACGCTCGGCTAATATTCGACTTCCAACGAAAACTACTCCTTCCTTTTTTTTTCTATAACTTATCGATGCTAATTTGGTCCCTCGCAGTCGTCATTTCCTTTCTTCGAGCGGTGGCTTTGTTTTCAATGTCAGGTCCTGGTATCGTTCATAGCTGCACGTGCAAGTACTTCAAGAGCCAAACTTCATTGGAGTCGTAACGGGCAACAGGTGAAACTCGGGTTCACCTTGATATTGAAACGAGAAACAGGAAGAAATCACACCTCGTTCGTTGGACTTTTTGTCACAATTTAAGTCCGTAGTCTCGCGTATAACAAGGCCCAAGACTCATTCGCGTACAGACCCATTCCAAGACTGGTTCAACGCTCCGAAAGGAAGGAAAAATAACGGTGTTTTTGTCGAGAGACGTGGAGTCTCTGAACCACGCGCCACGCTATTTGGTTGGGTGGTTGGCAGGTAGAGGGGAGTCACCCACTTATCTACACGCAGTTACAAAAGCGCGCTTCTATGGACGAGGAAGACGAGGTACTTAAAACAATTTTCAGGTCTTCGGAGCTCCTCCTCCCGGCAGATGGCGCTCCATTACCCGGGTTACAAGAACCGCGGAGGATAAGGAGTCCGGTGTCCCAAAGCAGCGGTGCCGTTGGAGTAGAAGAGGTATCGAATCGAAACGGGAGTGAGCGAGCGAGCGAGCGTGTAGAGAGAGAGAGAGAGGAGGGAAATTACTGGCAGGGTCGTGCGATATCGGAATCAGTTACGTGGATAAGAATTACGAGCTTACGACCGCGGCCACCGGCACGAGAGGAAGACAAGTGCTGTCGTGATTCGTCGTTGGATTGTCGTGTTAAAACGGCATAGGACGTTTTTACTGAAATTTCCAAGCCTTATCTTTTCTAATTAATTATTTTAATTTATACGAGTGAGATTCGTTTTAACGAAACCCACTCGCATATTGCGAGCGTCGACGAGAGCGACAAGAGCGAGGTTTGATTACAACCATACCCGTTGTTATCATTTGTTATCATTGGAAAGTAGCTCTACAAAATTTTGCTCGAGCTCGATCGAGATTGTTTTATAATTGCGGGGACGCGGTTAAAGTTTCACGTCGCTTATTTCATCTGTTGCGCGACTATTCGGATAAACTAGTTATTATTATTATTAGTTTTTGGATCAAGTTTCACGAGAGGACGCGGAAGCGAAGATCGATGATCGGACCGTTGATAATGTACCACTCCCACCGGTTCTTCCAATACGTATTTGTAAACGATATATTCTCGGTAACGTTCGACTGCATATTTTCCTCTTTTTTAATCCTTTTTCGTATGGAAATTTTAAATATGTGAAAGAGATCGAAAAATCTCGTTTTGCGCTTCGCGTTCCACTTTTCTGGAATATTACGATAAATTTTTACCGAAACTAGTACGGAAATAATACGATTATACGTAAATATATTAGCGAGCCGTGGAGCTCAACGATACTCGATAAAACGAAGTACTTAGCGAAGCGAGTCAAGGGACATAAAAGGATGTCTTTTATTTCGGGGTTGCGCAACTCTCGGAGGGTAGAAAAGGCTGCAAATAATAGAGACGAGATACGAATGTCGATGCATGAGTGCATTTATTCTTAAACGTGTTATATTATTAAGATAAAACTTTTATGTAATAAATTGATTTACGTTAGCCATCCATAGTCGTCGGACTAATGTAAATGAAAATATACAGGATATTAATTTATAACAATGAAAATCAAACTTATTTTGTATTTGCTATACCGTTGTATAAGATTATTTTCTGGATAATATAATAAAATTGTATAATTATATCAAATAATAGATCTTTGAAGATATTTAGACCAAATTATTACATCTCTGTATTTTTGAAACGTTGTATCGATATAAGTCTTTTTGTATTATATCACGAAATAGATAATTTAATAGTAAACTGAAATCCATATATAAATAAAATATGTTGAGATGCAAATAAAAAAATACGAGAAATATTATATTACTGTTTCCTTTCTTTTACTCGGTGATTTATAAAACGATGACTTATCCAAAAGGAATAGACTAAACAAAAGTTTTTCTGCGTATCGTAAATGTAAATAAAAAACAGCAACTGAGAAACGTTTGTTCAGGACTTAGCGAATGGTATTCTTCGTCTTTCTTTTACTAATAAAGAAAATTGGTTCTTTTGCGTTAACGTATAGAATAAATATACCTCGTGCATAAAATAAAAAGAAAATTTGCTTCTATATTATTATGTACTTGTTTTTAATCAGAAAATTCCATTGCCCGATAAAAATTAATTAAATTGATACTTTTGACACATTATTGAATAATCGTTAAAATTTAATTTATAATTTTTTAGTATTAGGTTGATGAATATTCGAAGGTTTTATTTCATTTAATATACGAAATTTTTTATTATTTTAATTTTTACTTCAATTTTGTATGTGTTTATGTTACTGTTACTTGTGTACCGCTAAATGTAATATTAATGAATAAATATTTAATATTAAGGAAGAATTTAACGAATTTTAGATGTAAGACATTGATTAAAGCCGTCTATAACTAAAACAAAGAAAATTTTTTTATTTTTGCAATGCCTAAATACTTTAAGAATCTAAATATTATAATATCGATAAACGCTATTACACTATATTAATATTTATACGACTTAGTAAAATTTTATTGTCAAATAAAACTTAAAATGATAACATTTTTTCTACTATACATAATTCAATACTTCGATCATCAAAATCTACATATTGTATAAAAGTATTTTATAAAAATATTTCAAATATGTAATTGTACACACATGTTAAAATAATTCTATGTAATGTTTTAAAAATATTTCTGAATTGTTTTGCATTATAATTACAAAAATTACTCCAAATTCAGTCATAGTAGTTAATATTTTTTTAAATAATATAATACTTAATGCTAAAAAAATATTTTTTTTCGTACAATCTGTTATAATTTTATTTGGGAAACTCGTCGGATTTACTACATTCGCGTAAAAATATATATAAATATTTTAATAATGGTATAAAAACAATTTTTATGAATATTAATGATTATAAATTTTTTATCATTGTTTAACATTTATTACAATTATATGAAATTTTTAATTTTCACACTATTTTTAAATTAAAATATTATATTTTTGAATGAATTGTTAATAATTTTTTTTACATTATACTTAGATAAATTAAAAATAAAATTTAATTTAGGTACATATGATTAACAAATACACAAGGGAATAACATTATTTTATAGTTTCTTTAAATACCTCGATAAATAATAACGAACATTATTTTGCATGTCATTTTATTTATATTATATTATTTACAATTTTATTACTTTCGTGTATTCAGAATTGATTATTTATGTTGCTTAATAATTATTATAATTTCTATACAACTTTATGATAAAATTAAAGCATTGATTTAAACTTATTGAATATAATCAATATAGTTGATTACATACGTAATAAATAAGATTTAAAATCATTATTATTATGATATATTTATTGGAATTTTGGGAATAAATTTTACGAACAGAAATCGGTAAAAGTTATGGTAATATTTCCAAAATGTAGTTCACGATAGTCTAGTAATATTATTATCGGAATTTTAGTTCATTTCAAATCGTAATAAATTTTTGCGATTTTTGTAATACATTACAATTAATTAATGCAACACTATTATGTATATTAGTTAAATTATTTTACTACTTTTTATTATTTTAAGTATAATATTTAAGAAAATGTAAGTATAGTAACAGCGAATAAATAATATAATTTATTTAAATATGAGAATTATAATTTGAAATTAAATGACTAATTAATGGAAAACCTTAATGTTATTATATTTAATGTTTTGCATGTGTTTTTATAAAAAAAACAGTTATTTCTGTTTGGTTGCTATAAATTTTGTTATTATTTATGTCTTAAATTTAAGAAGTTTTTAAAATGCTATTCTTTTTTAATACAAGATACATTTATGGAATGAGAATAAACGAGGTAAATGCACACGAGTTGAACAATAAATATATTTATTAACTTGAAATGTTAATATATCGACGTTATTCGTTCGTGTGCCCTCGAAGCAAATTTTACACATTCAACGAAATTCTTCTTTCCAAATATATTATTATAATACGGATTGAAATACAATTTTCCTATCATATTTTCTCCTTTGTCCCACTCTCTTCGAATCCCTTTATTGCTCATCGATTGCTGTCTATCTGTTCCTCAATCACGCTTTTCCCTCTGTCTCTCTCTGTCTCTCTCTCTGTCTCTCTCAGCTTAACCAAGCATTAATGAATATTAATGATTATAAAATATTTTGTAAACGCAAATATTGTATACGTGTTATGAAATTGATGAAAACGTATCTTTAGTTTTTGGAATTCACTGGAATATTCCGATATTGTATAACTAAAATTTTGAACATTTTATATTGCTTCGTTTAGTCTAAAATATTTATTATAAATATAATGATGTAAAAAAATTTCTAATAATAGTTTTTATATTCTCTTCAAAATTTTTAATTGTTATCTTATTGAATCATTAGATTAAATAGACATATGATATTATTTAAATCATTATTATAATCGGTATAATTGAATTATAATTTTCATGTAATAATCTACTAACCAAATAAAAACTCAGTATTCAATCGATTCAGTTCTTTAACCTAATTAATACATCTTTCTTCCGAATTTGTTAATTATAAAATTAAAGATTCCTTAAACTATCTAAATAAACATTTAATATGGCCACTATTACTTTTGCGAATAGATTAGTTTATGATTTGCGTTTGTCCATTCGTACAATATTAAATATTTGGTGAAAAATTTTGTTTCACAATTGCTGTTAATTGTAATAAATATTTTAATAAATTATTTTGATATATATGTAATATAACATTTCACTATATTTTTAAAGATATTTAATTATCAACATCATGTAAGAACGATTTCAACATTATTGATCGCGGAAAGTCATTGGATGGATGAGCATCAAGGAAAATTTATAAATATAATACTGATATTTTTTCAATTTTTCCATGTAATATATATTTAGAAATGCAATTTTTATATATGATACTGGTTTTAATTCTATAATGAAATTCTGTTTAAAAACTGCAAATTAATAATAACTCTATATTATTCTACATTATTACAATTCGTAATATAAAATCTTTCAATATTATTTCGTATTATTACAACAGAGAAAAAAAAACATTAAAATGATATTTATCTATTTATCACTATCAAAAATTTAATCTAAATAAACATATTCTTTATTTACACGATTTATGCTATCAATCTTATTTCAATTTGTAAATTATCACAATGTCGGAATACTATATTATTTTATTGTCACCCTCTTGCTGACACAGTTTTAGTCATAATTGAAACTTCATTTCGTAGAAATACATAAATAAGTTTTTCATTGCATGTATATTTAAAGAAAGAGTTATAATTATTAATTTAATTTAAATAAAAAATTATTATTCCGGCACGAAATTTTAATATATATTATAAATGTTTTATGTAATAACAATCGCATTTCTGGATATAAATTTAAATTTGCATAAAATTAGTATAGCATGCAAAATAAAGTTTGTACGAATGATATTTAATATAGATGTATGTATATATACATTTGTATACATCGCTACCAATTGATAACATCTCTGCATTGATTTTGTACTTAGCCTCTACTAATTTTAGTTTTTAGTGAAAATTAGAATTAAATAGTAATATTTAGAAAGTACAATTTTAAATATTGATTTTGAAAATAGACGTAAAACTTGAAGTAATAAAAATAACTTTTCATGCCTAGAATTTTATAGCAAATTCAAGAGTTTAAACAATTTAAAAAATTTAATTATGAATCGCTCTTAAAACCAAATACACATTTTTAATTTAATACGTTTTAATTTATTTTAATTTCCATAAATTTAAAAATATTTTCCTCGTGATATTATTATCTATTTGTTTCGATATAAAAATTTTAAAATATTTTTTCAATTTAAAAAAATTGTAGCTATGATTTTTAAATTAATTATCTTTGATAATTAAATTTAGTTAAGTAAATAGTAAGTATTGATTTTTTAAAAAAAGAAAATATTCAAAAGTTTTATGAAAAAGGGAAATTTGACCATACGCTATTTTCAGACATTAATGAATTTTAACGCATAAAAATTATGTTTTATTTGTTTTTATATATTGCGATATAAAAAAAAAAGAAGTTGAAAATGTTGTTGTTAGTAGTTAATTTAAAATGTCGGATACTTGAATACCGATCGGGGAACATTTCCGTTTTAAAGTTAGATCTAAGCGTCCTCCTAAAGATGTCGCGACAATCAAGTTTCACAAATTATTTTCCACATTTTTTTAAACAAATACAGTTTACTTCTAATATCGTTTAATGCAGAATCAACGATAAAAAAAAAATTAAAATTTTTAAAACGAGATATCCGTAAGATTCTAACTTGGAAATTCGTTTTTACGATTAAAACTCGCAAAAGCGTGAGACATGTTAAGCCAAAATTCTAAGATGGCGTTCATCGTCTGCTGTGGAGCATCGAGTTGAGACAATTCTTGCACGCTTGCTTTTCGTAACGACGCAGAAGATTTTCCTCGCACATTTCTTTGATAATTTGAAAAATATTTTTTAAAATCAAGGAAGAAGTATAAACAAAACATTCAAAATGTCCGGTAATGGAAAGCGAGCCGTTGAAGCGCCTGAGTCATAAGGAATGGAGGCGCCAAGTGAAAAAAAAGCGACGCAAGCGCCTACGACGAAAAGCCGCCCGGGAACGCGACGAGGAGGCTGATCGGTTGAGAAGAATACTCGAGCAGAGTGCAGATTATTTGAAATGGTTAGAAGAGCAACGGATATTGGAAACGGAAGAAGAGAAACGTATTGAAGAGGAACACGGATTATTAGAAAAAGCTTGGCTCGAGGCTGAGGTAAGAACACGTTACTAATGTATTAAATTGTGAGGTTGCTTGAAGCTTGATGTGGATGGAAACGTTGGTTTGTCTTGGTTACAGGTAAAGGCACAAAAGGAGTGGGAAATATTACAAGTGAGAAAGGCAAAGGCACGAGAAATACAGTTGGCTCAAGAAGAAAAGATTAGGGAGGAGTTTGAAGCCATGCAGGAAAACAGTCGAAAGAAGAAGGAAGCTGAGAGAAGGAGGAGAGATGAGCAGAAAAAAATGTTTGATAGGATAAAGAAGGAGATCGATGCTTACATCGACGACGGGGCTAGAACTCCGAAGGCTCTTAGGTCGATTAACGAGACTCAGCCTGGTAAAGAAATATGTCCATTTTTTACAAAAACTGGAGCATGTAGATACGGTGATATTTGTTCGAGAAATCACCAGAGACCGAGTCTTAGTACGGTGATTCTAGTACCAAACTTTTACAATCACTTTTCGCTAGAGAGACACTCGCACGAGTATGATACCGATATAAGACTCGAATACGACCATAGAGAAACACGTAATCACTTTCGTGATTTTTATTTCGACGTGGTACCCGAATTGGAAAAGTTTGGGAAAATTAAAACTTTGCAGTATTGTAAGAATACTGAATCTCATCTTAGAGGAAATCTTTACGTTGAATACGCAACCGAAAGAGATGCGGCGAGAGCCTTGAGAGGTCTCAAAGGTCGCTGGTACGCCGGACGACAACTGCATTGCGAATTTGTCAATTTAAAATCATGGAGAGGAGCCATTTGCGGAATGATGCGTTGTCCTAAAGGAAGCGCCTGCAATTTCTTACATACTTTCAGGAATCCTACCGAAGATTACGGTGTTAAAAGCCCACCGTTGTGGCAGAAGAGACAAGAACAATTTGATAGAAACAACAGTACCTCTTCTCGAAGAGGAAATTATAGTAACAGGTAATATATTTAATAATTATTTTTCTAATAATTTATTTTTTTAATTTATTTATAAATACATG
Source organism: Dolichoris vasculosae (assembly GCA_018907195.1). Classification (NCBI taxonomy): domain Eukaryota; kingdom Metazoa; phylum Arthropoda; class Insecta; order Hymenoptera; family Agaonidae; genus Dolichoris; species Dolichoris vasculosae. Next base: position 25,384,802 of record JACCHY010000002.1, read on the forward strand.
TATAAAAAATTTTTTTACAAATATTAAAATATACTTTCCTATGTAGTCATTTTCTTATAATATATTTATCAGTCAAAGAAATATTAAACAGAAGTTAGTTCATAAATCACACGTGACAAACATCCACACAAGGAACCTTCACACTACACCACATACACACACAGACCTTATGTTTTATATTTTATTTCATTTGTATATGATTTTAAATTATTCATGTACACGTTTAAAAATTTTATGTTTATAATGTGGATTTAAACATAATAACAAAAGACAATCTCACACAAATTTATTTTATGTATATATGTGATTACAATTTATGAGTATAAACAAAGAAACTTCAAATATGTAAATATAAATGTTATTTAAAAAATACCCAAAATAACAAAAAGAATGATTATAAATTACATTTTTTATTCAACTGGCACATTTATATAAATTATGTGCATCTAAAAAATACTAGATAATAATTTACTTTTATTCTAAATAAATAATAAATATTTTAATAAAATAAATTAGTTTTTAACGAATACTTAACGATATTTGATAATATATAAACTAATTGTTCAAGATTGTCCTAAAGTAAATTAATTAAAAATATTTCACAAGTATATCAATTATTTATATATAAAAAGAATTTTGCTTAGTAAAATAATTAACATATTTTATAAAGTTTTTTATATCAAGATACGGATGCATTAGTGTAATAAAAAATATCTTTTGTTCTTTTTATTAAATATTGATTGTTTATCAAAGAAAAGGAAATTGATTCATTTTTAAATTGTTTACAACTAGAGACTTTTATTTTATGTACCTTTTTATATTTAGATATTTAAATAGATTGAAGGTGTTTTAAAACAACGAAATAAATCATTTCTATATTGAAAGAAAACAATCTTAATACTATTAATATCAAGTACTTTAATTCAAACTATTTTTAATTATAAGTTAATAATAGTAATAAATTTCTATTTTTATTTTTATTTATACGTCATGCTTTAATCAAAAATTCAATTAACACTTACTAGAGTTATTTATGATCAAATGATAAAGGATGTGTTTATATTAAACTTCGCGATGTTTCAAGGGTTTTTCTTATTACATCTGTATATGTAAATTTCTTACGAATTATCATATCTTATATTGCGAATTATAAATATTTAATAATTACATATTGACGAATTGTAACCGTCAATATTCATATTTAAACCTTAGTAAGAAGATTTACACATTTGATTTTTATTCGATCGATGTAGCAAACGCTAAATCTTTGGTATGATAATAGTCACATGTGTAACATAATTAAAAAAGTGAATATTGAATGATGAGGTGGCGGTCGTCCATTATTAGAGACCTTGAATCCGACCACGTTATCGTACGGACAAAAAAATTTTGTATTTCATCTTTTATTATATTTACATGGAAAATTTATGATGATACTTTTAGAATATGATAGGATTAATTTTGCCCTACAAGGATGACTTATTTTTTTGCAATTTATTTATATATGAATTAGTCAAATTCGAAATAAATTAAAATTAGTTTGATTGTAACCATGTGTATAGCTATTTATATTCTTTGCAATATTAAGAAAACAGAAATTTTATGAAATAATTCTTATAGGATTTAGATTGATGATGTACCTAAGATTTTTTAAAATTATTTAGATATCTTATAAATTGAGAACGTGACAATAGTATTAGTTTTAGGTTATGTGATACGATCTTATAAAAAAGCAATTGATGCGGTTGAGTCAAATTTACATGTATGAAAACTTCCGAATTAAATGGTTTTGAGCTACAACAAAGATTATAGTTCAAATTAAACATATTTAATAGTATTCTTTAGCAAAGGAAATTTTCTTTATTTTCTAAAATGATTTATCATCATGATTTTTATTATAAAACGTTGATATCCACACCCATACTTAACACACACACACGCATGCACGCATGCACACACACATCTTTAAGGAAAATGATCGATTGATTATTTGAATCAACATTTTGTTTTTCAATCAAAAAAATCGATGCAATTTTTTATGGATTTGGTAAATAAATAATGACATTGAACATTTGTATTTTTTAAAAAAAAGTAATAATAAATTGAAAAAATTTAATGTCTAATATTTTTAATGTATATTCTAACATTATTAAACATACCATAATAAAAAACGTCATAAAATTTAGAGTTAAATTTATAAAAATTATGTTTAAAATATTAGATGTAATTTATGTTATATTATTTTTCATATATGAAAAATAAAAATAATTGAATAATACACGATTCAAGTTTTTTTGATCATTTGTTTTTATGTGATAACAAAATATTAAAATTTATTTAAAATAAGAATGATAATAATTTAAAATTGTAATTATATGTAATATAATTAATTAAAAATATTCATTCAATTGTCTCTTAAAATTCTTTTTGTAATCTAAAAATATTTGTAAATGACTATAATTTGATGTAAATTTTTTATTTTATTCTTAGAAACAGATCAAATTGGGAGGAATATGATAATGGTCATGAACGAAATAGAAACTGGAGATGGTCCGAGTCTCCGGAACAAGATGATAGAAGACAGGGTGGAAGACAAAATCAGTACAGACAGATGCAAAGAAACTATTACCCACGTAACCAGTATAATAATCGTAATAATTATGATAATAGAAGAAATGATAGAAACTTTTACAACAACAGAAGACAAAGAAATTTCAACGATTCTAGAAATAGGTATTCCGATGATGATAAGGAAGAAAACCGATACAATAAACAACCAAGAAGGTAAACGTTATCTATTTTATTATATGTTTAGTTATACTATAATTATATAAATATAGTACAATCGTTATTCAATATTTTTTTTTCATTTTATTACGTTTAAAAAATACTATAAATTATCACAATTTAAAGTAGCGTATGAATTAATTTTCATAACTTATTATTTAACATTAATATACTTTCTTTTGTATATCTGATTGTATAAAGTAAAATTTGATTAAAGGTATTTATCGTCTATACACAATATATTTTATATTTTTAATACAATGAATAGATTTAATACAAGATAGAGGTAGATAAACTTTCTAGATTAATATGATAAAATAAATGGAATGATACATTGATAAATGTAACATTTTTAACAACAAAAGATAATTAATCTTTAATACAAGATAAACATTGTATTATTTATTTTTCTTACTTTATCTTATAAATATAGATGTAATGTAAGAATTTTATTAATCTATGGTTTTAAATCAAAGGCATATCGTTTTATTTAAATTAATGATAAGCACTTACGTTACAATTTAATTATATTGCTTGATATTTTGCAATGTATTTCTAATAAATAATTTATTTATATGTACATTTTTAAGCTGTATAAATGTTTAGATTTTTTTAATCCAGAATATTATTTTATTGAGAAATACGAAATTTAGGTATCTATAAATAAAATTTAATTTATAATAATTTATAAAAAGACAAATCATTTTTAATTATTCTATTGTTATATGAATATATTATATATACAACCATATTAATTTTTTCGAAATTTATATTTTATTACCGCATAATTTAAAGAGTAAAATTGCAAAATCAACATAAAATGTATAAAGCCTGTCACTAATTTATTTTAAAGTTTTTTTTATAAAAAATAATTCTTAATAAATTAGTTGAATTTATTATAAAAAATATGTTTAAGAGTAAAATAGAATGTTATTTTGATGTTTTGTGAATCATCGTTGAAAGTTATTGTTGAAAATTTGCCAAATACTAAAAATATTAGATTTAAATTTGTAATTTACATAAGCAATTTTGTGTAAACTATAAAATATTTGAAATGTATTAAAACTATGATTTTGTTCTCTAATTATAGAAATTAAAAATTTCAGGACATTTTTTATTGTTTTATTATGTACAATCATAACACTTATAAATACTAATAATTTAAAATTTTATTTAATTTTATAATGACCCGACTACGATTTTCTATAAATATAATTTCATTAGAAATATTATGTTACTTTTTAAAACGAATTTTCAATTTATTAAATTTAATAGAATTCTGTATCATACTGTTCATTTTCTCTATTATTATATTATATATTTTATGATGCTATACATATAAATTATAAAGTTGATGTTTTTATGACAATGGTAGAAACCAATAATATTTAATTTATTACCAATATATGAGTCATAATGAGAAATAAAAGTCATTATGTTTATTAAAAATTAAAGATCGTATTTATAAATATCTTAGATCAGTTTAGCGATACTTAAATAATATCTGAGTAATGGTAGCTATCGTTTTATGAAATGGGATAAAAAAATTATTTATAATTTTATTTTTCATCATTCGATTCATCAATATATTCTTTGTTATTGAACAGATTAATTTTTTATAATATATATATATATTTTTTTTTTAAAGGCATGTAGATAAAAATAAGAAGTTTTTGTTTACGTCATTAAATTATATCAAAGCCGCACTAATTTATAAATTATAACAAATAATTTATTAAGTACTATAATAATAAATTCGTATTACATAATCATTTTTATTGTCAAACTGCCAACATTGTAATGGTATTAGTTTGTTTAAAGTAAAAATGATTTGTGAGTACATTACTTATGCAATAAATTTTGAAATATCACTATCTTAATTGGAAAATATAATGGTTCTTTTAAATTAAAATAATATATTTATTTTTAAAATCTGTAAAAATTATTTAAAAATTCATTTTTACCGCATTTGATTAAAATATGTATTTTTAATGTTAGTATAATGGAATTGGGAATCATGCTACAGTGAAAACGTTTAAAATACATAATATAAATATGTCGACTAGGTTTTAAAACTAATTAGACTCTTTAAAAAATATGTCAAATTTAATAGACAAAAGATGTCGAAAAATCCAAGTTTTAATGTAAATATTGTTTTTAATACTTTCAACATTTATATTAAATATTATCAAACATTTTTTTAATATTATTAAGAGTTTATAGTTTTGAAATAAAATTTTAAATGTAGAAGTTTTTACGATTTTCGCTTAATGCTATTGTGAAATAATACAAAACGAACACAACGTGTTTAAATTTATCGTTAGGTTTCATTGTGCAAGTTACGCACTAATAAATTTTTTATATTACTAGAGAATAATACTCGTACAGTTAGAAAAAAATGTATAGTACCGTTTCAAATTTTATTAATTGCAATTAATGCCTTTATTAACCGATCGAAAGATAGTATATAAAAAGTGTATTAAAAATATTGAATAAAGATTGAAAAGATGGAGTGGATTAGCCCTTACTAATGAAATAAAATTTTTTTCAGACAATTTAACTACAATGACAGATTCAAAAGAAGATATTCTGATTCAGATGGAAACGAGGATTATAGCTCCAATAAAATTAGACGAAAGGAAAGACGTTCCTTGGATAGAAGAAGCAGATCTCGTTCTCGATCTCGATCTCGGTCTCGATCGCGTTCCCTAACTCGATCGCCATCGCGTTCCCGATCCCGATCTAGATCTAGATCACGATCGCACTCCCATTCTCGATCCCCATCTGCATCCCGATCTAAGTCTCGATCCCGCACTCCGACAAGATCCTTGTCCAGATCTAGAACTCGTTCTCGGAGTCCACTGCATCACGAATCCATGATCGAAGTCGATGTTTACAGCGCGAGAAAAACGAGATCAAGGGAATTGCAGTCGGTCGAAGGAGAAAGCAGATCTCCATCTCATGAGGGAAAACGCAGGCCCCCGTCTCCAGTTCACGCTCCAAAAGAAAAAAATGCCAAGGTTAGCCATAAAGGTCCCGATGCTGAAGTTGTATCTGTTAGTAGTTCTAATAGTATTGAAATGTTTGGTAAAAAGGGTATCAGGAAACCACCAGCTCATTCCGTATCAAAGTGGGATAACGAAAAGCGTGAAGATTCAAGTACAGAAAGCCGAGACTCTCGTTCGCGATCACAATCGCGATCCCAATCAGGCTCTCCGTATAAGGTTATTGAGAATGATAATAACGTTGATATCCAGCAAATGGAACAGATAGAAGAGATGCAGCAGATGCAGCAAATGCAGCAAAGAGAGCACAGAGAGCAAAGAGATATGCAACAATATTTAAAACCCCCGACAGGAAATACTAAAATGTCTGATCAAAAAGAATATGAATGGGATACAACCGATTCGGAAAACGAATAATTCTAAACTTGTAATAATTGCCAGGCAGTTTTGAACAAACTATACCATGTACAGTAATAAATATTTTTCATATTAAATTGTATGGCTGTAAAGCTTCTGGTCTTTGAAGATGCCAGTTAAGAATATGATAATTCAAATTTAGTTATTTCTCTTTATTTTCTTATCTGTACTATGAAATAATGATTTCTGCCTTAATCTTATGTTATTATCTTGTCATAAGACACTTGTAAGTTATGCGCGTGACTTGTATATCATGATACTATCGAGCGCTTCGAGATAAGCATATCAATTAATTTAAAAAGAAGGCACGGATTTGATTTCCTGTTAGAATACTGATAGATTTACACAACTTTTTCCAAACTCCGAAAGTGTAAACTTCCTTTTTTGACAGTCATTCTTATAGTTTAGTTCTAAAAATGAAGATGAAAACGAATTGGTTCTGTATACGCATAGTCTTGATGCTTTTCGCTTCAGTTAACGCAGTAGGTTTTTATGGATTACACTTCAAAGGGCTCGAAGAGCCAGCCTGGATAGGACCCCGAACATTAGATCAGAAGTGGATGCAACAGCCTATAGATCATTTTAATCATCGCGATAATCGAACCTGGCTAATGGTATGTTTGTACAATAATATTGTTTATTGAAAAATAAATGCTAATGGCGTTATTTGAAATTGTAAGACACTTTTATATTATTTTTACGAATACATTTAGCGATATTATGAAGAGGACAAGTATTTCAACGGTCTTGGCCCAATATTCATTATGTTGGGAGGAGAGTGGACTATAAGTCCGGGCTTTTTGCAAACTGGTTTAATGCATAGTATCGCGAAGCAGCACGGAGCTTTAATGTTTTATACCGAACATCGTTATTACGGGCACAGTAAACCGACTCAGTAAAATCCATCACTTTTACTTCAGTATTTATCAGAATTCAGGCATTCATATAATAATATAAATTAAAATTGTAATGATGACAGGAATATAAGTTCAGATAATATGCAGTATTTGAATGTTGATCAAGCATTAGCAGATATCGCGTACTTTATAGATAATATAAAAATTCAAAAGAATATTAGAAATTCGATAGTTATTGTTTTTGGTGCATCTTATTCTGGAAATATGGCAGCTTGGATGAGAATTAAATACCCACATCTTATTCAGGTAATTGATTTATTGTTATATTTTATATTCACAGGAGAGTCCACGATTAAGAATCAAAGTAAATTATTTAAATACGATCATTTTCGAATAGATTTTTTTTTCATACGCCAATGCTTGTGTTTCAAAACTTTCATTCCAAGTAATTAATATTTAAGGGTTAATTTTTTTCTTTGTTGCTTGTTTCGTTGTTTTTGCAAATAGCCCTTTTTAAATTACGTAAACCATTTTAAAGAAATACGTAGCTAGATTTTTCTAATAGTTTTTGTTTACCGTTAAAGGAACAATCGTTCATCGGAGTCGCGTTCGAAATTTTCATTTTCCTGTTTTTTTTTAATGTTCGTAAATTATAAATGGTTAATTCCAAATGACGCGACATCATCCTTACGAAAATAGACAAATATTCACAGACCAAGCGATAACTTATTAATTTGCACCACGATTGACTTTTTAAAACTTACTTTCAATTTAACGATCGATAATGAAATATATCGTTACCTGAATTTAAATACAAATTTAAGCTGAATACCATATTTAAATTTTATGTATGCAATACTTTTTCATTTGATTATCATCCATTTTTAATTTGAATACTGCTTAAAATGATTGTTAAATGATTCAAAATTAAGTCTAAGATACATCTCAACTTTTTATTATTTTCATAATTGACGTTTATTTTTATATTTTTTAAAGGGCTTTTTTAATTCGTTCATATTATTATTTTAATGTTTAGGAATTAGGAAAGTTTATAATAATATACTGACATTGAAATTACTTGCGTGATTAAAGGGCAAATTTGAATTAAAACGCGTGATAATATTGTCAAGTGAAATATCCGTTTATTAACAAAGAGTTTGCAGTGAAATTAATTATTTATGAGCATTTATATTAATACAATAGTTATTTGTTTATTAGTTTTCCAAAAGTTAAATTATCTGAACAATAATAACCAATAATTTTTATAAAGAATATATATTCTACTAACAGGCGCTATTTTTCCAAAAACTGTATTTGTTTTCGGTTGACACAATGTAACAAAATGTCATAAAAAAATACATTTTCACAATTTTATTTTTAACAACGAATGATATCGTTATAGCGATAATATATTCTATATGTATTAACGCTATATTGATTAATTATTGACAAAGCACGCATTTAAAATAAATAATTACATTCCGTCAAATTTTTATATTGGAATATTTTTTCTCGTTGAGAAAAGACGATTTTAATTTACGCGCTGGTTTTTTTCTTTATTTGACATTTTGGGATATTTATTGCTTGAATAATGTACTTACTAAATATGGTATATTTTGAGATCTTTTATATTTTAAAGTTTTTTTTTAACAATGTAAGAAAAAATATGTATGTATTAGGTTAGAAGCTATAAATTAAGTTAATAATTTCCTTAGAGATAATATCGTTTTTAAATTTGAATTCATTGTTTAAACCATATAGAAATTGAATATAGTGTCGATGGGAATCGAACTTTTTTATATCCGTAAAAGTTGAATGTAGAAAAAGTTATTTTTTGATTATTAATAGTAGTACATATAAAAAAATAAACTAATTTACGCACAATAATTGTAAATGAATTTAAATTTATAGACGATACTACAAATTTTCAATCATTTAAATAATTATATTTTATTGCACTGTAATCTTGTAAATATTGATAATAGCAAAAAAATTGTTAAACACCAACTTTAATATATCACCTGTTTACTTTTTTTTTATTTTTTAACTCGCTGACATTTGTATATCATGTTCTTAAAAAAATTTAAGTATGTAAATAGGCCGTGATACATCGAGAACGATTGTACTGATTCTATTTATCAAAGCTCGTTAACTTCCTTTAAAGTACTTTTTAACAACGTTTAAGAATAATCTAATTAAGTATTGTATATTGTTTCCGGTGCGATTTCGATTACTTTTTTTATAAATAACTTAAATTCTTTATTAACGTTATGATATACTAAACAAAGCATTGCAATTTTTCATCGTATTTGCTATTTTAATTTTCTTTTGACGCAAAGGTTTAAGGTATGCATTATCACAAATATATTAAAGAACTAAAGCTATTTATAAGTTATTGAATCTATTATAGTGCTTTAGCGTAAGGCGTAAACTAACTAAAAATTTAGTAGGTCGATAACAAGTATAATTCTTTTCGATATAAAACATAGAATTTCAACAAACTGTAGAATACGATAGCGTAAAATGGGAACAGTTTAATCAGTCTGATTTTATTAATCTTTCTATAGAAATAAAATTTATCTTGAATATTGCAAATCAAGAACAATTATAAAATCTATATATACAATTAGTCTTATTCGATGCGGTATAATTCATTATCTTCCGAATCAGCCAACCCATTTTTATTTTATGATAATTTTACAGAACTTGTGAACGGTTCATTATCTAATTTTTAATTACAATAAAATCAATAATAAACACCTCAAATAAGTTTGATAGAATACAACATGTATATTAATTTTAGTCAGTAAAGTAATTAGTATTTAATTATTACGAATATTTAATTGTAAAAAGATTTTTCAATCAAATACTGCCAATTTTATTTGAAATTTATGATATTAAGATGCATAAATTTTACAATTAATAATTAAAAAAAATTAAAAAATAGAAATTAAAAAAATAAGAATATTGAAATTAAGTTTCATAACTTTATGTGCGAGTAATGAAATTTTATGAAATCAAGATATTACAAAACGAAAGAAAGTATACTAGACTTAGTTCGCATTTGTAAGAAAATAATGTGCTATTAGCAAAAATGCCTAGGATCCACTGCAGCCTAACATTCTCCATTTATTGCACTATGTCAGCATATCGAAAAGCGTAGGAAGCACCATAAACATTAGATAATGTAAATATCTAAATTATTTTATAAATTTAAGGTTTGAAGGAATTACAATTGTTCTATAATAATATAAAATTAAGGACAAGTATGTAATAATTTAATGTTTTTAACAAGATATTTGAAAAGCTTTTAATATTTTTGAATTTTTATATATCAGTATAAGTATTTTTTAAGAAAATCATTTATTTTATAGTTTTTTTTATTACAGTTTTCTGAATGAATAAAAAAATATACATTAATTTGCTTAGATAATAAATAAAAATATAAAAATCTCATCAGTTTATAATTATAGCAGTGTCGTTTGAATATTATTTACGTAATTTTGGTGAATCATTTATTTATTTATTTTTAAATACACTAAAATTTATCTATATCCCTTTGCTATTAAATACTTATATCTATTATTTATTTAATGGTCTTTAAAATTTATAATAAATAATACCGAGTGTAAATTTTTTTAATTATAGAAAATATTTTTTTTATTAACACGTAAGTTCTAAATGTATCCTTATTTAATTTTTTAATAAGATGTATGTTAATTTTTTTAATAATATTATAATCGTTAAAATTTTCCTACCGTACTATAGTTTATAGTTTCACTATTATTTTATTGATACACTTATATACATATATATATATTAATAACATCGTATTTTGAAATTCCTTAATTAGTTTGTTGAAAAAAACCCTTTTTTTCAAAATGGTTTAATTTTAAAACTATGGTAAGAGTGATAAAATTAATATTGCTTTGGTAGTTTATGGAATCGAAGAATACATTTCTGTAAATGCAATGAAAGTATCACATTTTCGAAATAAACCTTCACTACTAATAAATTAAAGCATGACTGATTGACCTTATTGAATAATTTTTAATCAGAATCTTTAATTTGATAGTTTTATTTAAGACCTAGCACTTAACATTGTACGAGTAGAATAATAAATTAGGAGTTTGTAATGTTTAAAATATCGATATTATTAAAAGCTTTACATTTTTTAGTATCAAAGGGTTTATTATTAAATTGTATTTCCTATGAAATTCATATATTGATGTGCATATATTTATTTGTTTATCTACATGCAATTTATAATAGATATTTCTGATATATTTCAAATATATTTGAAATAGACTTGCTTTATTTATAATTTATACATATATATATATCAATCATAAAATCTTTGAGGATTTTTTATTATAAGGTGAAATGTAAGTATTTTTATCGTTTTTACTCGTTATTTAAAATACTTCAAATATATTGCAGTATTTGACATGGTACGTGTTTGTTAAGCTGATGTAGATTCATACGACTATTGTTAAAAAATATTTATCAAAAATAATGTAAATACCGACTATAATACTATATATATTTGGAAATTTTTAGCCCAACTTATTACCTTAATTTAGTACTATTTTTTAACGACATAATATAGTCTAGTTATTTGTAAAATATTAATATGTGTATTTTTCAACTAACTTTAATGACAACGAATGATCGTTTATTTTTAAGTTATTTTTCAGCAAGGTATGTACATTTTTTTATTTTATTTGTTATTAAAATCATTAATACGACAGCTACATTGTCTAACGATAATGTAGTAAAAAATACATTTTATATATAAAGGTTTTCAATTATTTGAGAAAACCTGAAACATTTTTATATTCGGTAATTTGAGTAAAAAATGTATATGTATGACTAACCTAATAATATTTACTAATTTTGTAGTATATTTGGTACAATACCGAGGAACTCTACCTTTTATGTTTATCGATTAAATAAATACATTAAGATAAATATAATTAAAAACATAACTATAGTACGACTGTTATAAAAAAATACAGATCAATGACTTATTAATTTTTAAGTAATTGGAAGAGTTTCGTAAGAAAGTGGTTTTTTTCACGACACCTGTATTAACATGTGTAAATGGGCAGGTAATGATTATGTCGACTGGAGTCTTGCTCCACAACTAAACAATCACTATCCTTATTCCCTTCCAACACTGCTGCCCATCTTTGTGTGCACATTCGTAGGTAGTATAACTACTGGATGCTCCGATTTGTTGTTTTTCAGTGTGAAGTCGAACGATGATTAAGCTTACAGTGTAAGAAATAAAATAAAAAACAAATGTTTATGGCTTTACCAATTTATTAGCAATTTAAATTTCATATTACGAAGTTATCAATTTATTTATCGCAAGACTTTTTTTTAACCAATTTACATACTTTTTTTCTTTTCAGTTGACTAAGTTTGTATTAAAGTAGATATTGAAATGCGATATATTGCAAAAGTACTTTGATTTTTTGTTCGTTTTATTAACGTATTATTATACTACTTGAAGGGTTTGCGTTTGTTGTTATTGTTTTTTTTTATCGCGTTTTTTTTAATAAAAAGAGTGTAGCCATAGCTAAAAAGTATTTCAGGTAATTACTTAAGTTGCCAACGATGATTTAATTTTATTTATATTTATACTAACTCATACAATGATTACAATAACTTGAAAAAGCCTTGGATGCAGACTTTGATAAATATTAACCATAATTCACTGTTTTTAAACTTTACGTCACGTTTATATCATCCAAGGTTTTTCCTGTAAAATTCTTGAAGGAAAACCCGACGTATGTATCATTAAAAAATTAAATCGAATAATTTTCAAATAATGAATTCATATACGATCATTTTAATTATCCAGAAAGCTTTAAAAATACATCGAGTTTTGTGCACTCTTGATTTTCTATTTATATATATATATATACATATGCGTGTATGCGTGCGCGCGTGTTTATATATTAATGAAATTAATTCGAAGCAAACGAATAAATCACAGTTACAATTTGGTAACAGGGCGCCGTGGCGAGCAGTGCACCAGTTTTTTCCAAAGCAGAATTTAACGGTAAAATTATACAATTTCGAGAAATTATAGATATTGCAAGAATGACCAGATTATATTCTTTATGATTTCACCTTTCCCTACAGAGTATTACGAATTGGTAACGAATATTCTGAGGCTACACGATTCTCAATGCGAAATGGATGTTAAAGCTGCATTTGATCAGATCGAACGGTTATTGTCTTCCGAGGGGGGTTCGCAAATGATACGAGAAATTTTCAAGTATTTTTTTACTATAATGATAAATCACCTTTGACACTTGTATTACCAGGGCCACAATTTTTAATGCAAATTATCGTTTTCTATTGCAGTCTCTGTGAAAATCTGAATGTGAGTTCCATGAACGATATCAGCTATTTCATGGATTTTTTGTCGGAAGTATGTTATCGTTATTGCATAACCCATTGGGTTTTTTTTTTAAATTCAAAAAGTACGAAAGTCGAATGCTCGAGTAATTTTTTAACTCTAAAAATGTTTTTCCAACCGTGTAGATCTTCGCTGACAGCGTTCAATTCAATACCGTGACGGATGGAATGAGTAAAGTTGGTATATTGTGCGAGACGATGACCAATAGAAATATCGGCAGGCCTATCGAGAGATTAGCCAAATTGGTTGGCAAAAAAACGAATTGTAACGATATCAGTTACTCGCAATATTTGAAGATGTTGAAAACTGATTCTCAGAAAAGTTATCCAAGTAAAATAACGTTTAGTTATTCTTTTTAACGATTCGGGAAATGGATAGGCCGTACTTTGAATACGAACAGAGAACATTAGTAACTTTTATTTTTAATTAAGTTAATTAATTAGTCAAATAAATTATGCAAGCCTCGAAATTTGCAAACGGTGTACGGTAATGTCGCGTAGTTCGATTACCGATCGATCGTACTTTAAACGTATTCGTTACTTTTAGACAACATGATTTATTTTTTTGTTGAAACATGTCGATAATTAACATATCTGTTGAACAGTAAAACAGTGGTTATATCAAAGCTGTAGCGAATTTGGATATTTTACCACATCGAGCCGTAATCCTCACAAGTCAGCTTTTGGAACATTAATACCGCTCGACTTCTTTATCAATTTGTGTACAGATTTATACGGTTATTAGTAAGTACTTAAAAAAAAAAAATGTAGAAAATCGACGGTAAGTCGATTACTTTAAGGCGAATGGTAAACGCATTAGAGGTTTTATGCAAACCATTGCATTTTAGTAACGAAAGAAATTTATTGGAAAGAGGCATTAGAAGAACGCATATAATGTACGGTGAAAATCTCACGGGCATTACACGTATTATCTTTATTAACGGGGACATGGATCCTTGGCATTATCTTTCGGTTCTATCCGATCTCAATGAATTTTCGCCCGCAATATTAATTCATGGTAGAGTTTTAACAAATCTTAAATTTAACATAAAGTTGTGTTTAAAGTAATGAAAATCATATGTTTGTAATGTCAATTTTAGGATCTTCTCACTGCCAAGATTTTCAGCCCGACAGTTACGATGATGTTCCTGAATTAAGAGCAGCTAGGCAAAGGATAAGATATATCGTTTCGAGTTGGCTTGAGTAAAAGATTTTATTCATATTTTTCTACCAATATAAGTAAATATAAAATGTTTTTATGTGCATTTAATAAAAAAAAAAGAACATACACTTGTTTATCATCGCTAAAGTATTATTGCTACCTTTCGATTAACAGAATAAAGAGTAACATCTAAACGTCGTGTATTAAATTTAACAGCTAAAATACATTTTTTATAAACTAAGTATTTTGTACAGCGAATGACGAAGACGCTCGTTGAGCGATATCGATACATCGATTCAAATTGATTTTTCTTACTCAACGGGAATTCGTTTAAAATTAATACAAAGAATACGATAAAGTCAACCCCCAACTCGTTTAAAGTTGAGCTTGAGTATACCTGTGTGCGAAATAAAGTGTACACAAGTAACCTGTACACGTGCGCCAGCTTACAATTTATTATAGGTATAAAAAAAGAAAACTAAAACAATGCTTAAACACCATTCCAGGCTATTTATGTAATCCACGCTCTCGCTCGCGTCGAGCCCAACAACTCCAAGAAAATACTAGCAAAGGTAAGACAAAGAGATCAAAGAGATCAGTCGACCTCGAGCTTCCTGAAGGAACCACACATTCCGTGCATCGTCGATTCCCCGCTCGAGGCACTCGAACACGCGAAGCCTTGCTTCAAAGCTGACACGGCTCCTTCCCTCGCCTTCTCCGAGTACAGCTCCGGTCGTACTCTCATTTTATCGTGGCTCAGTAGAGTCGGTCTTAGCTCCAGAATTTCCTTGCGCCACAGATCTGAAAGGGTTTTATGGTATTTTATTCTCTTTATTTTCTTTTTTTATTTTCGTCGAGTCGCTTCGCGTCGGTCGTTGCATTTACCGCGCGCCGACTTTCGACGGCCGATTAAGATAAACTACGTTTATTCGCAGAAATTTATCGATCAACGGACCCGATAAACCAATTGGGTCGTTGGTTAACGAAGCTACCGTTATTTACGTGCGAGTCTTGATCCGCGATCAGATTCGCTATCAGATTCGCGATCGATGGAACGAAGGAACGAAACGCGATCAATCCATTTACTCGGGAAGCAGCAAAGAGACGCGTAAAGTTAGAGGGAATGAAACGAGACTAACCGATCATTTCTTTCATGGGCATGGTACCGCCGTATTCCTTGGGCAGCATACTCGTGTCCATTTTGTTGTTTTTAGCGTCCTCGAGGCTCGTGTAGATCCTGACGCGACTTCTGATTTTCTCCGATATCAAGGACATGCCGAAGTCCAAAGCGAATTTAAGAGAGGGGTGAGCGTTAATAGCGTGAACTTCTTTGTGCCGCATCGGCAACGTTCTCTGAAAATCGAAGAAAACGAATGTCGTAAAAAAAAACACATGACCTTGGCAGCTGTTTCGAACCACTCGTTTTTATTCATAAGTTGGATGAAGAAACGAGTTTTTGTGGTGCTGTTCTCTCTTACCGCTGATGAACGCGTAGAAAGCGTAAATTTTATTTTCACCAAAGTTTTATTAATAATCTACGTAGATTTTTAGTTGATAAATTAAGAGCGTTTTTTCACGTAAGTACCTAAATATTTTCTTTTAATTTTTTGTTGATATTCGAATTGACTTTGTATGTGCAAGCACCGATATTTCTAATAATTGAAGATTATGGTTTTGTATTAAATAGTTTTTATTTGTATATTAACAATTTGAAAAATGCATGATTTTTTGTAAAACTTTATTATATTTCGATAATAATTGAATCTATGTCGTTCGTTATGTGCAAAATTTAATATTAATTGTATAAACTTGTCTCTAAATACATAATAACTTCTTTTTATTAATAAATTTCTTGTGTAATTGTTCCATATAACTATATAATCGATAAGTTTTACTTTATTTTTCGTTTAATATCCATTACGGACGTAAAACTTTACAAGACGCGTATTTGTTTACAATTATCTAATTTACTTGTAATGCGTGTATTCATACGAAATACAAGACTAAAAAACCGATTATATTATTGATAAAGGCAAGAAAAAATAAATTATCTTTCACGTACAAAACGATAATCCTTTCACTGCTCAGTTGAGCGAATGATCGCGTCGACCGTAGGCGGTGAAAAGAAAGGTAAAACTCATCGCAAAAGCCAACGAATGGTATTTTGAACCTGTAAGTGACCCAATTTTGCCGTAATTACGGGAAAGATAATCTATTAAGCAGAAATATTGTTTACATCCTTATAACTTAATCGAATTATATAAACTCTTCGAGCACTAATATATTTGCTGTTCGCTGTTCGCCGTTCGCCGTTCGCCGTTCGCCGTTCGCCACACGGATGTAGAAGCAGCTCATTTCGTAAAGATTCAAATAATTTGTCTCTCGAAGTAACGGTTCGAATAATGCATTTGATTACGTAAAATGTATGCGTAAATAAAGTTTTATTGCAGAAACGAAGAGGTATTTATAATATTTTACCGCGAGTAAAATTTTTAAAAGATTTTATTCTTGCGGAGATGCGAATCCTGCTAATTCATAATCTTGGCTCATTACTTTTAAGATATCTGTCTCTCTATTTATAGATTCAGGAGGGACGAGGAAAAAAATGCTTCTTACCTCGCCGTTTTTAACGATACGAACTGCCTCCTTGGGTGTAAAAAGTGTCAAATGCGGAAAGCTTACACCGGCGCCGTCTGCGAAGTGAACGAATCCTCGAATTTGACTTTCTTCGTCTTCCATTAGGGTTTCGTAGGTAATCGCATGGATTTTACACATATCTGCGTTTGTATACTTGTAAGGATCAAAAACACCTGTAAAGAGAAAAGTTTTTCTCGATCAATTATGTCGACGCGCTCGATCGTCGCTCGAGTAAAAAATAAAGATAGAAAATGAGATAGAATTTTACTGAGAGTAATGGTTCGTTCAAAATTAGATAATACTTAATACGAAACGGGTCAAAATGTATAATTGCAACGATATCGGATTATCTAATTTTCAAGCTGTAGTTTTAATCGCGGTGTAGCGGATAAAATTATGAAAGACAATGTAATATGGTTATTTTTAGAAGATAAACAATTGCATGTGTGGTGATTTTTGCTTTTTCATGGGATCGCATGGGCGATTGTCGTTTACCAGGTCTTGCCACTACAACGCGTCGGCCCTTGATATCTCGGCCGGGAACAGCAAATAAATACCTGGAACAATACAAAATGCATTCGAGTTTTTTCGCAGCGTATGTCTACGTATTTATTATGTAAAATAATAAAAATAAAAATAACGACACTGACGTACGTTCGTGGGTCTGGGCTAAAAGAAAGACATTATCGATTGTAAAACGCGTTTGGGCTCGCAATAATTTATTACTTCTGAAATAGAATAATCAAACAATCGCTGTACGAACTCCTGAACAAACTTTAAATTTTTAGAGGAAATGGCATTATTAAATAATGTAGGTTACGCTCATATTTATTTTTCGTCTCTTCTACGATCTGTTGACTATAAATAGAGAAAGTTATTTAAGTTTATGCATCGCTGTTTCTCATAAAATCTGTATATGCACGGAAAGTTCGATCGATTCAAAATAACTTTATATTATTACATTGCTTACTAATTATATGATGCAATATTACGTTATGCCCGTAATAATATTATGCTTCAATTATATAATATTTCATTATATAATATATTATACGTCGGATAAAATTCTATTTTTTAATTTTTTATCGTCGTTCGCGAATTTACGTATACGTATCCGTCATTTAACTCAACTGATAAGCGACAGGACACTTGTCGACTAACTATTACTGCATTATGTTATATAATATGTACACACATATTTTATATACTATATCTTTTATATTCAATAAAATATTTTTAACGTGTAAACTAATTGAATTTTGGATAAAAAAAGAAAAATTTCGTGTATATAATTAGATCCTGCAAATAAACGATATTCTATATTAATGTTACTACTTAGAATAGCTTATGACTTAACGTATAGCATAAACGTAAAGAGATTCGATAAAAAATTTAATTCAAATAGTTTTCATAAAAATTTTCAATAACTTGCTGTTAAAACCAGTTTAATAAACGATTTTTCACGTTGTCAAGTGTTTATTCTAATCTCATAATAATATCTACTATTCAGTATTGAAGTACTTGAAAACTCCGATTGTTTTTCGATTTTCTTGAAACTTCTTACATAATTTCTATAAATATATGTAATTATTACGGGGTGTTGCAAAATTATCGATAATATTATAATACCAAATTATCATTTGTGGGTTATTTGAAACTTTCTATTTTTTATTTGGTTTTATATCTTATGCTAAATTAATAATACAAAATACTACCAATATTAATTTATTAATTTTGCTCAAATAAAAGTATTATATACTTATGTAATTTATTTTACTTTTATTTATTACAAAATTGTACGCATAAAGTTTTATATAAATAATAATTTTTAGTAAAAAAATCAATGTATTAAATTTATAATATTGCTTCTAAGAAGCTTTTATCGTTATTAAAAAAGTTGTTAACTTAATCATTCACTTAATGCATAACTACCGTAACGCCAAACTAAACGGATAATTATGATATTAGTAGATTGTATCTAATAACATCCTTTTTTTAGTTTTTACAAATTGATTTTGCAAATGATTTTATCAATGAATGAAATACAAATGTTTCATAATTCAATTGAATTGGTAAATAACATTTTAAATGCAAAAATGTTTTTTTGAATAGTTAAATGTTTCAAAATTGATATAACCCTTCCATAATTTTAAAAATTTTAAATGTATACTCTTTTTTGTACAAATAATTATTTTAAATTTTTTAACAAAAAAAATTTTTATCGTTTGTTATTAATATAAATAATTAAATAATAATTTAAAAATAAAATATAAATTCATAATTTGAGGATTTTTTTAACTATAGATATTAATATAACACTTTTTAACTAAATTTAAGATACTCTATCATCATTGGAAATTTTACAAACTTATTTTCGTTAAGTTTTAAAAACTTTTAATTCAATATTTACAATTAATTTTTTGCAAGATTCTTAACATTTAGTCTTATCTCAATAGTGTTTATAATAAAATTAATTAATAGCGGATAATTATTAACAGAACTTTGATATATTTAAAAAGAACACTTGTTTCAGATTATACAAAAAAAATATAGTTGATTCAAAGAGTACGTACGAAAGAAAGTTGACAGATTCGCTTCAATTTTTTACATCCGCGCACTTCGTTACATTTAGTACTTACCCTAAATTTAGAAGTTCGGTCATATTTTGTTCATCGATGTTGAGTTGATGAAAAGCTGGATGATAAACTTGACGCAAAAGAAGATATCTTTCAATAGCCTCTTGAGCCATAGGTACATTGAATTTTTTAGAGCGTAAGAATCGTAAGAGGAATCGCCCATCTAAAAACACATGAGACACAGTAATTACGAAAAAAATGAACAAAGAAAAATAATGAACGATGGAAGAAAAATCATATTTTAAAAAACTGAAGCTTAACAAGATTGTCACTTGTAAATCAAATTTTTAATAAATAAAAAAGAGAAAGTCGTTCAAAGTCGTTAGAAAATAAGTTATTGGTCAACTCGAATAATTCTTTCGTACGAACGTAGCATTATTTTTCTTTGCGTTACGTTTAAACGGTTGTTTACATTCAATTTTATGTAAAAACGTACCCATTCTGCTATTCTCTATACGCGGATTCAATTTGATCCAATTCCTGACCTGTTCAAGCGCCTGATCTCTGGTATTCTTATCTTCTCTAAGCTCTTCCTTGGCCATTTTTTGAGTATCATCCGACAACGCAAATTCGTAGGCATCTTCCTTCGTGACATACTCGACGGCACCCATTTTTAATCTTTACCTTCGACTTAACTAGTTTCAATATCTGAAAAATAATCGTAATTATTTAGATGGTATTTGCATCGCAGGAATAAAACATTGTCGCTTTGATTTCGACTTTGTTACGCAAAGAGTAAATAGACACGAGCAAAGGGAAAAGCTCAAAGAACGATTGGAACAATCCTTTATCGAAAAAAGGTAAACGTCGAATCTGCGGTTCCTCGATCACAGAGGATAAAATCGTTTTCGTTTACATTTCCTGAGCAAACATCAAACTGCGTCTATTATTTACCGTCGAGAAAATCTCATGCCATACGCGTGGAATACGAAGATGCGATCGATGTCGCAATTTCCTCTTGGATCGTCCATGAAGGCAAAAATAAGAGGACGAGGACCGGCGAGGGTTGACCTAGAAATCTTCGCCGGCGATATGCGTCGGATGAGCAGCTCGAGGCTGTTGAAAAAACGAAGGAGGCCCCGAAGCGATGTCGTAATCTCGCCGGATTATTATATTCGTTACGTCAGGTGGCACGATATGCTTTTCGGATCATTGGCATAACTCGCGAATGACATAACTACAGGCGCGCGCGCGTAGACTCGAGAGCTCCGCACTCCCGATCGTGTCTGACTCTTTCGAAAGAACTTTCTCCAGCCCGAGTCGAGCTCGAGCGAGGAACGGGCCTTATTACGCAATGGGCCCGAACCCCGGTACTCCCCGGCTTATGGTCGCGGTTGTTCACCCATCTTTGTTGTGTCTAACGTGTCTCGGTGACCTGGCGAACACCCGAACATTCCATTTTAGCGGTTGTCTCCGGTGTCGTTGAGGGAGATGTCACCGCCGATCGACGACAGCCCCAACTTAATTCAACCCGAACAAGCCTAGCTTTTTTTATCTATGGTCTTTTATATTGGTTGCTGCCTCGCCACGAATTTATGTAATCTAATAGTCTAATCCAAGCAACTAATCTCCTTTCTTTGCACATTACGCACTTTTTTATACTTACGCTTCGATGTTTCGTGATCGCTGATAAATGAATAAATAAATTAGGCCTAACGTCTAAGCATATTTCGTACTCGTCGCGACTCAAGGTTTTTTTTCTATTTTCTTTTTTTCGATATATCCAATTTCGTAAGTAGTTTCGATATTGTTTTCTTAAGTAGCTAAAAGCGCTTATGAAATGTTTATTCGTTTGCGTTATTTCTTAGCATAATAAATATTATTTTTTCCGCATACTTCGAGATGCGTTCGATCTCGGTAAGCGGTCTTGCAACCTATTATATTGTATACGAGTACAAACTCGTAGGGATACGAAAATGTTCAGCCACCTTGTAGTTTCGCGGCTTCGTAACGAACAATCTATCTCTTGCTCAACCTTTAAGATTTACACGAAGCGAATGCATTAAGCTTTGCGTTTAAATATATTCTAAATATTTCGTGTCGAAATTTAAAGCACTTTAAAAAAGATCATTTTTAACTAAATTATCTTTTCCTATTTGATTATTTAATACATAAAGTATTTTTTTCATTTACAAAGTTAATTAAAGATTCACGTAAAATATTATTTGGTATTTATCGGGTACTTGGTAATTTCGTTACATTAAAGTGTTTAACTTAGTACCTTATTACAGGTAAAAAAACCGAAGCTGTTACTTAATGCGAACAAAAATTAAATCCATCGTAATAACTTTAAAAAAAATGTGGTTTAAGGCAAAATTTTCTCGCGACCTTATGATATATACGGACAGAAGTTATAACCAATATATCATTGTATTAAAAATTTGCATTTTTGACAGTCATTTCGACTGAAAATTGTTATTTTAACCAAGGACTTAATTTACAATTATTATGATATTGTTTAGTTTAAAAGTAAAATTTTATACCATTTGTATTAGATATCGTTTTAGTAGATACTTTCATTCGCTTATTTAAATTTATAATTTTACTCTTACATTTATAACTCGAACGTAAGATGTATCTCATTTTTTCAAGTATTAGTGAAATAAATCTATTTTCTTATTTAATTTGAAAAATGTGGTAGATAAAAATATTAATTTACCGACTCGTAATATATAAAAATTATCTCAATAAATTATGCAGATGTTGCAGTTTCCGTAATAAAATATAATATATTATTTTTTAAAAAAGCTCATTAATTATAAAAGTAATATAAATTTTTTTTGAAAAATAACAAATTTGATTACAACGTCGACCAAATATTTCACCAAAGAAGATAATATTTAAAAAATTTACTGTCAAATATTAATTACATAACTATACATTGCTGTATTATCTTGTTTGGAAATATAATGTAATAGACAACTTAAAAATGAATATTATTTATCGTAAATCTAGAAAGTTATTTAACGATAATTGAATTATCACCGAGTATTCATAAATTAATTATTTATATGTATAAATTGTATACATTTTTAAGGTAATACTAATACGTAAAATGTACGGTACAACTAAGCCTGTAACGATCTATGATGATATAATTATCTTTTCCTAATACAAAAGATGATAAAAAATTCATAAAATAATTTAAAATGTGTTTATAAATATTTAATCGAGTGACGAAGAAATAAAATTCTTTTAAAGATATTATTAAAATTATCTATAATTATCCTTAAAAACGGGTTTATTTTTAATACGCGTAAAACTTGTATAATTTAATCGGTTAAAACGAAACATGAAATCAATAACATTATAATTGTACAACAAAATTAAATAATCATAAAATCGTATTACTAATTATTTTTGGAATATTAAACAAATTATTGGAACGATCGAGGAGAGAATAAGTTTGTACGAAGATTCTCAAGTCTAAATAACGAAATTTCTATTAATTATTTTCAGTCTATTACGAAACGGATAAATAATTGAAACTCATAAAATATGAAAACTCGGCAAGCTTATTAAAGTTCGAATTAAAGTTATGCGCTATCGATTCTACGACGGTGATTCAAATAGCAATCAATATATTATTAATTTTGAAAGCTTTCGAATACAATCTTGTCTCTTAATCGTTCATCCTTCCATCAATATTTATGCACTCTTATCGCGAGCTATGAAAATAAAGGAAAAACACGTGTAACGCGAATTTAAAAAAGAAATTATAAAAAAGGACGATTACGGTGTAAGTAGAAAATCGTAAAAAGACCATAAATGTATATATTTTGCAATACTGCAGCGTAATGGTCATTGTTTACTTTACTCCAATATACACGAGTACCGCAAACATCGGTAAATTTCAAAGTTGTTCAATCATCGTAAATCTAGTATCGCGTAGAATCTCGCGCTATTTATCCCTCAACGTCCGTTAAATACGACTCGAAATCAGATAAAAATTTCCTTGCATCGTTGTTCAATCGTAAAAGTAGACGTACGGTTCTGAGCGCGGCGTCCACGAGAACAATTATAACGATACCAGTTTCCTCCCGAGGCGCTTTCGTTACGAGCGAGCGAGAGTCGATATTTCCATCGATTCGGATTATTTCCACTCGATAACGCATCGCCGTACCGCTCGCCAAGCCACCAGTATAAGATATTACGCGCAGCTGGTATCGCGTAATAAATAATAAATTACGTGTAAACAATGACCCGCGGAGCGCGTATATCGGATCGCGGCCGGTCAACTCCTTCCGCGTAGAAAGTAGCCGCCGACTCCTTTGTACGCGCGCACGCACGCAGACACATGCACGTGAGCTCGGCCGTACCTGTGCACGCGCCATATTACTATCGCTCGTAAAACTTTTACCATCGGCACGGCATATAATACAGACGCGGTTATGCCATAGTTATTCGGCCGCTTCATCCGCGCGTAACTTATAATTGCCTCCCGCCTCCTTCTCCAATCTCTCCTCGCGGCGGGAACACCGAGTCGCTCACGAATCCAGACTGTGGCCCACTTTTGTTTTCACTTTTTACGTTACCTCTCCTTTTATGTAATTCGGCTCGCGCGATCGATCCCGCTGATTTTTCGGTTTCGCCTTTCGCGCACTCTCCCATTGATAATTCGAGCCGAACCTCCTTCCTCCTTTCGGGCCGAGAGTCCTTGCCACCCGAGCACGTCCGAGCACTCGAGGATACGCCGACCCGAGGTATTGGAATATTCATGAGGAAGCCCGACCGAGTACATCGCTACGCGAGGACAATGCCAATTCCCAACAAGGACGCGGTCGCCTCCGAGACCTCCAAGTTCAGTAATGCGATCGTACGTGTCCGAGTTTCCACGCTGGGAAATCCGAGGGTCTTAATATTTCTCTCTCGTCTTGTAGTTAGCGCTGCTAAAAGGAAGCCTGCGTGCGTGCGTGCGTGCGTGCGTGCGTGAGTGCGTGCGTTTCTTCGTTCGTTCGTTCGTTCTTTCGTTCGTTCGTTCGTTCGTTCGTTCGTTGGTTGGTTGGTATCCGTACCGTGAGCTGCCTTCGAGGAAAGCGAGGAACGTACCCTAAGCGATGTCTTCGTACGGCGCACTTGGAAGCGACTGCCCCCTTACAGGTTCTGCAAGCACTCTTTTATAATTTCCGCCGGTTCGGACGATCTTGTTACTATCCCTCTCACTCCCGACCCGGTCCGCGTCCCCGCCCCTGACCACTCGCTCCTTCCTACGCGGACAGCTGGGCGCACTCCTCCTTTTTTCACTCGATAACGCCGCTGCGTTTTTAAGCTTTGACAGTTTCGACATTTTTTCGTTACGTCCGTCGCCTCACCTTGTACGCGTTTTTCGTGGAGATCGTTTCTGCGGTCGAAGATGGTCGGAGATTTTCTTACCGGCGATTCCTCCCGGTGATTCCTCCCGGCGATTCCGCGTAATTGACTTCTTTTACGGATGTTTCCGATCTCGAGACTCCGATGCGCTCCTCGAATGCACGCGCAACTTTAGCCGGTGCGTTTGGATCGGGGTTCGAACGCAGCTCCGATTTTCGACGGCTGGATACGAAGACACGTTTTATTTTTCGTGACCTTCGAGGTTTCATAGGCAACCTTAATATATTCGATATTTCGCTTACGTAAGTATTCGAATGCTCAATAATGAATACATTAATTACGACCGCTATTTTTACTTTATTCGACGTTCGTTTTCAAGTTTAAAGTTGATTCACGAGTAATGCGAGAAGCTACGCGTATTCTTCTCGCGAGGAATCTCGGTGAAAATATATTTAAGCGAAAAATCAGACTTTTAAATGCTTACGAATAAAACACGGCGATCGCTTTCCGTAAAAATCTGTTAATTTTGTAAAAACATGTAATTTGAGAAATACAATTGCTTTATTGCGTAATTAAAAAATTTAAGAAGCGTACGAAGAAATTCATCGGGAGACAAATTTTTGCTTTCGTAGCGTAAAAAAAGAATCCGATATTCGAACGTGCAAAATAATTCGTCGCGCGTGTCGTATCAAAAGAAAAATAAAATTTTTTTTTCGAAGCACACCTTTCGAGTCGAATCGTTATATGTCACGGAAAGTGAAATAAAGTTACATTGGCCGAAGTCCTTATTCAAGTACAGAATTTCGTAATGTAATACATAAGAACTACACGGAAAACTAGCGATGATAATTTAGAGAAAATTAAAGTTAGAAAAAATGTTCACCTTTTATCTTTACAAAAGTTGCACGTGCGATGGTACTTTACATTTTTATTTTGATAACGATGAACAACTTTCCGGTTAAATGTTAGCTTTTCGCGCGCTAATTGTTTCAAAGAAACGCACCCTTTAAAATTTATACGTTGTGAATTTAGCAAAACCCGTTAAAATCCTGGTTCGCAATGTCCTTGTGAGATCGTAGAAAAGGCAGAAGAACTTGGCTTAACTAAGAAAATAGAAGAACCTCCCTTTAATAGCTCGCGGTAAAAAACTTACAGTCTAATAATGACACGTTAAATCTGAACGAGCGAGTTATCATCTTTTACGGAAGGAAAAGCGAAAATTTCGCAAGAACCGCGACTCGACGAGGCATAAGGGCAGCGAGATGATCGTAAAAAATATCGCGCTCACGTCGCACGTGAAACATTGCTTAGTCGCTTGCTCGGAAACTTTGTTGTAAGCCGTTTGTTTTAATTTTATTCTTTTGATATAACGAGAAATAAAGAGAAAAAATGAACGGTGAAAGGCTTAGAAAAAGTTTGCGACAAAAGGGAAAGCAGAAGCCGTGGCATTTTCATGATTTCAGTCGTGTCTGTTTTGATTTTTTTTCACCGTCAATTGGATCGCGTGTATTTTTATTATATTTTTGATATTGTTACAATGGCTTCCGTTTCTTTCTTCGCAATTTTATGCATCTTTCGTTCAAAATAAAAAGGCAGGATTTTAATGTTGCAAATTATTTTTATTGGTGTTTATTACGTTTAAGCATGTGGTGATTTTCTGTTTTTAATAAGTTGTTTTTGTATATAAATTACCTGCGATGGAGTAAAAATAATACACAACACAACATCTGTATCATAGATTTTTCGTGCGTGATAAATCTTTTTAACTACTACAATTATCAAGGTAAATTTTTAATAATGATTATTATAACGAAAAAAGTAACGCATACATAATTAGAGTTTGTAATAAAGTATTTAGTAGAGTTATGACAGAATTAATATTATTATATTTTGTATTATCGAAAATATGATTAATAAACATTTAATTTTGTAATTAAAAAGGATACGTACAATTTTTCATGGTCAAATATGAAAAAAATGAATTAATTTGCATTATTTTTTTATTGTAATAATAAATAATAAAAATCTTCAAAATTTTATTCACAAAATTATGTATGTATGTCATGTTTGTAATATTTTATTTGAAATTTCAACTACCTTAAAATGTAAAAAAAAATCAAAAATAAAATAAATATGTATTTAATATCTTTATTTATTGATGCTACAAATATACCCAAGCATAAAAATATTAATACAACTTATCTAACAATAATATATTGTGACTATTTAGTTATCATTTTATTAAAATTTAAATTAATAAATAAAAATGAAACGGTTGAATTATACCGAAAAAACATTTTATTTTCAAATGACTTAATATTCTGTAAGCAAGAAAAACCATGATTTTTATCGTTACAAAATTTTTAAAATTTATTTAATATATTCGTAGTATGTATTATATTATTGTATTTTTTATTCAAATATATAAAAAAAATTAATTTCCAAATAAACAACTACTTTGTATAAAAAATAACGCACTTTTTTTTGAACATTAACAATATTTTTTAAACAATTTTTATGTTTCATTTTGTAAATGAGTCGTCACCACAGAACCAAACTTTTTTTATAAACCAATGTAAATATCTGTGCAATATACTAGTTTTTTAATATTTTTTTGGTAAAGTAAACTGTTTTTACTCTAAATAGTAATAATTTTTTTTATAATTAAAATAATAATTAAAATTTCTTAAATTTTTTAAAAATCTACTATAAAAAATTATTTTGTAGTTAACTGGTTACTTAATCTTCTCAAGCACTATAAAATTAATGTAATTAAGGTTGTTTTATTCGTAACACATCTCACTGTATATATTATAAAATAAATTCTTTTATTGATTTATTTGTAATTGCATGTTGTAAAATATTTAGCATTGTTTAAGTCATATTTTTAATATTTAAAATTTTATGGTTAACATATGAAGCAATATAGAATAAGCAAAAAAAATTATTATGCATAAAATTAATTTACGTATTTCGTAATTAATATTTTTTCCATTATTCTTCTACAATTAAATTGATATTTAAATAGCATTTAGTTTTAACAATGTTATTACAAAAATTATTTTATTTTACTAAGACTATTTTATTTTAATTATCACATAGTTTAACTAAAATTTTTCAATTAAAAATATAAATACCAAATAATAATAATAATAATAATTTTGAAATTATTCTTTAGTTACTCATTGTAAAACATTTAACTTCGATTACATTAAAAAATATAATTGATTATTCCATTTCTATCGATGATATAGTATTTTTGAATAATCGATTTGTAAAATAAAATAATAGCAATGAAAAAAGCACTTATATGAAACTCATTAGTTTCATTTATATTTAAAACATGCTGTGTCGTAAAATAAGCATAAAAATTGATAATCTTATTAATAAAATTGTGATTATTTAGATTTGTTATACCCTTGGTAACATTTTATTTGCACTATTAACAGAAATAAGATAAATATATTATAATTAATAACTTACGGATACATCAATAATGGAATCTCATTAGCATTGATTCCCTGAAAATTTGAGTTTTGTGGTTTAGCTTCAATCTGATTATTCAAGGATTGCGAAGACACGGGTGTATGTGTGTGTGAATATATCTTATATATTTACAAGGATGTAATATCGTCGTTCTAAAAATATTCATCCAGGATTTGATCCCAGGCACGTAACTGTGTCCCACAAGAGGTAAATATTAGGAAATATTCATTTCTCCAAGAGCAAAGATGATACTTTCCAAGTGCATCCTTGACTTACGTTTATATTTTAATGAGCACTCATTTAGTATAATATGTGAATGAGTCTAGAGAGCATTTTAAAAAAATTTTATTCCGTAAAAATTTTTTAAATGGTACGTCTATATAAAAGAACGTGACTGTGAATTAGAAAATTAACATTTATTATGCATGAATACATGATATAATCGTTGATAATTTAGTGAAAGTGTAATATCTAATTTAAGAATAATATCTATTTTAGTATGAATTTTTCCTTTAATTTTCTTTTATATTTTAAATTATAACAGATTTATGTATTTAATTAAAATTTTTAAATTTATTAAAATATACAAAACTTTTTATAAAAAAGAGTTATGATGATTTTCATGTTAAAAATACATTATAATTACAAATATATTGTAATAAATGGTTTTTAAGTAATAAAATTTATATACATTTAAGTGTGTACGTTTTTTGAATAATATAGTATTCTAACTGAAATAAATAAATGCAGTGTTAAATACAATAGAATACCACATAATTTCTTCAAAAGTTGTTTAAATGATGGTAAAAAAATAACTTCATTACTGCAACTCGTTTCTTTATCGCTTTCGTGATTATCTTTCATACATATTCAATTTAAAAAGAAAAGAGTACTATAATTTTTTATTATTATTTATTTAATGGTTAAGTTTGAAAATTGAATTCACTAACTTTTTCTTGTCTATTCAATTGATTGAAAGGATTCAATTAAATTCAATGCAGTTTTATTGTTTTAAAATAAAATAAATATATCTATTAATAATCAATAAATTTCTGGTTGAATAATATTTTAATATATTTATATTTATAAAAAAATACAATCGTGCGCATTTATAATTGAATATAATTTTATAATGTTTATTTTATAAATTATGAACATTATAAAAAGAAAAAAAGTAATATATATATTTTAATAAAGTACTATTATTTTTCTATTTTTAGACAAGAAAAAAGTTTTCTTAATTAGAAAATATATACTTTTGTAATAGAATAAAGATAGTAATTGATAAATAAAGCAAAGAAAATACTCGAATATATTTCTTTATATTTTAGAAAAAATATAATAATAAACTTAAACATACAACTAATTCTAAACTATAATTAGGCAGATGTAATTTATGTGAAAGTTAATTTTGAGTATTACTATAATCACATAAATAAAAAAAATAAGTGCAACAAGAGAATTTTTGTAATTACACAATTATATAAACTCTTATATAATTCTCTACTACAAAATTGTTTCTTAAATTTGTTTATATTGGTAATAAAAATTTAAGAATTTTATACCCGTTATCAATTATATATTTTCTAATCAATTTTGTACACAATAAAAAATTAATTTATAGAAAACTGTTGAAATTAATAAATTTGTTTAAAAAATTGTACACTGTGGTTCTCTAATACATAAATAACGTATTTATAAATATAAATAAAAATATATTTAAAAACTATTCCATGTTCTTTAAATATTATTACAATAGATTATATAAAAATATTTATAAATTCTTAACTAGACTTTAAATGTGATAAAAAAATAAAGTAATCCTAAGTAACATAGAAAGTATATTTTAGTTGTTTAAAATTGATACAAATAAATATTTAATATTCTAGTTAGTATAATAAACAGATCTATATTTTTAATAATCATCTCATTCATTAAATTCTTGGTATTTGATATTTCCGAAGTTGTGTTTTCACATTACAAAATACTGTATTCATATTTATCTGTTACGTATTACTAAAATTTATAGAAATTTTTCTATGCTAAACATAAATGTAATTTTAATCAGTTACATGTTTGGATAATACAAGACTCACAGTTTGATATTCAAGATAATTTTGAAGTTTGTTTAAATTGGTAAAAGTTTTTGTAGTACTATTACGCAAACGTTATTGTATATAAGTGATCTGGAATATCAAAAGATTGCAATCGATACAAATTTACATTTATGCATAAATATTGTTCTCATCTGAGTTTATATCAATATTGGTGATACGATAAATTTCTGTACAGATTATATATGAGCTTACGTTACATCTCGAGAAATTTCCTACAAAGCATCGGTAAAAATTATCGTATATTTGGCATACTTCGATAATGTATACAAAACAGTAAGACATCATCCAATACATTTAGACTTCGAGTACAAATATTATTTATACAATATCAATTTATACTATTTTGTTTAAAGAAATTAATTAATGATTCGATTTGCATGCAGGATTTTCAATGTACATATTTACATAAATAATTAAAGTTTGAATAAGTTATTGCATTCAATAAACTTGATTTTTATCGATGCAAAACATTTTTTACGTAATTAAATTCAAGACAGTGAAGATCCGAAATAAAATTACATTTATTGAAATTTACGTTTCAATATCGCGATTAATGTATACATTGAGACATAATTAAGGAATTGAAATATTTTATTAATTAATTTAATTTTAAAAAAATAAAAGTAATATTAATAAAATATAAAGAAATATTATGGTCGCAATAATTTAAGAAGAATATAATTCGTGTATTAAATAATATTTTTTATAAAGTAAAGATATTTTATATTTTATTTTTCAATTATACTCATTTGAGGTGTTTTAAAATTTTTATTATTATGTTTAAGTTTGTTTTGGCATTAAAAAAATGATTAGCATAATTGCATGCAGTATACCGACGAACGTATATTTTAGATCACTTTTAGTTTTTGTAAATGCAAATAAAAAAAACTATGCCCAATATTTTTTTACAGATATTAGTTGCTCAATTTTACGATTTAATTTTATAGTTTTTATGCAATTACCGCAACAATTTATAGCATAACTTTCGAGTAAAATCCAAACTGATCGATATATACATAAATCAATCGAATAGCAAATATTTGTTTATTAAAAATTCGTTTATATCCAAATATCAAAATTTTATTAGATAATAAAAAGCTTTAATTTTATTGATTAATGGTACAGTAAATAAATGAAATTTTACTTACTTGTACTTTTGAATTTTAATAGGCTAAAGAGACAAATAACAAAGCAATAAAATATATGGTAATAAAAAGTAAATTTTTATATCGTATAAAATGATTACAAAATTAATTCAACAAATTATTATATTATCGGTATAAGACGAAACATCATTTTTTGACGATCAAAATTCTTCAAACTGCCTAGAGAAATAAAAAGTGAAACGAAAAAGTGAAGTAACTCGAACAAAGAAAAGTTTCACCCACTTTTTTATGAATGTTTTTTGTTTCGTTTAACAGGTGTAAATAGTACAGTGCAACATTTTCTTATTATTATTTTTATACAAGAATTCAACGCACGCAATATCGAAGCTCCGTACGGTGCAAAGCAAAGCATAATTAGAAAAAGTGAAATGCAATTATACGGTAAGGAAGCGTATTCCAAATGTACATTACATTATGCGGTAAAATCGTTGTGCGTCTAAATGATTCGTTAAAGTCTACGTAATCCGCGCACCGTCGAAGCAAATTATCTCGGCGGTTCTCCGCGTATACTTATACAGTTCGTCTTGCTGTAACGTTTATTACATATCTGACCAATTAAAATTATCGTACACGTTATGTATAGGAACTTAATCCAAAAATCTAGTTCTTTATTTCTCCTCGTAACAATGCAAATTATTGCTTCAGAGAACACTTGCATTTTTTATTTCAGGAAATGGTCGGTAAGCTAATTGGAACACGGTTGACATGATTTATATTAGAAATTGACGCGATGCAAATCGTACAACAAACATTGCGTGTGGATTAAAACAATTACAATACGTTTAGTGTTGCAATAGTAGATATTTACAACTTTTTAAAAATTAAAGTTGAAATATGATTTTCTTAAATTATAAATATGTTTCATCTGAATTATTTCTATCCACGTCAATTAACAATCGTTATTTGTTTAAATGCGCGATATTAAATTTAATTAATTCTAAAATGACAAATTTTAATACAACTGTGGTATAATCAAACGATACCAGCCGTTATTATAAAATCTATGACTTATCTTTAATTAAAAAAATATTTGAATTTACAGTTCGTATTTTGAGTCTTGTTCAATAATTAGTCGTTATGTAAAACTTCAAGTTAATCTATTAATCGTACTTTTAATGATGTTATAACTTAAATTATTGATTTAAAAAGTAAATCGATTTTTTTTAAAATTATCAAAATGATTTTTTGTACATTGATTAAAATTAAAATCTTATTAAATACTATATCGTACAGAAAATCGGTGAAATTATACGAACTAAAATAGATTTTATGCAAAATTATTCAGTAATTTATAATTACGTTGTATTCGGTAATAAGAATTAGTATTCTATATTCGTGTAAACTCCTTTTTACATCTGTTTAACTTTCATTTTTCAGTCGGGTAATTTCACAAAAATTATACAGTTTATATGAATTTTCATTGCAATTTTTAATCGCTTTTATTATACAATACATATTTAATAAATATTTAAAGTTCAGATAGATCTTTAATTTTTCCTACCAGCTGAACTTTAGCATATGCTCCTTTGCAACCGCTATCGGCTCTTAATAAATCCTGTTTTACATACTCTATATCATCGTTTGACAATTCCATATTAGTATAATCCGCCGCATCCTTTATACATTTTATCAAACTCTCATCATTAGTTTTTATAAAACTCACCAAAGTGGATTGTAATCCTATTTCTTCAAATTTTTTATCGATTAACGATAAGGATTTATCTATATCTAAAATCTTTTTTAAATTATAATCCGTTTCTTGCGTATTGAACAATGCTAAAATGAGAATGCAGTAGTTATTAACTCTCTTATTTAAATTATCTACAAACTGTATAGAATCTGGAATGTCATCGGTTTTTATATTTTCTAATCTTATTAAATTACATTCACAGACTGACAATGATGTATAAGCTTGACTTTCTTTTTCATAAAATGGAGGATAAATGTCAAGAATATTGTAAGTCTTTAATAAATTATTTTTAATTATCTCAGCTGTATACGATTTCCCTACTCCGGTTCCACCGATTAATGATACAATATGAAAGCCGGTTTGATTTTCAATTTGTTTAAAGTACTTTGCAAGATCATCGATGGCGGCATCTTGACCATGAATACGATTTTTTAAGTCTTCCGTTACATTATAAAATTTAAAGTGAGGATTACAAAATCCATCCAACGACTCTGCGTCGTTGAACAAAAAAGCTATGTATATAAATGCTAATGGAATTAATACGATAAACGCGAGATACCAACAAATATGTCTATTCTCTTTTTGCTTTGGTTTTTTATTAACCAATGATCTAATTTTTGTTTTCAGTTCGGAAGTATCTGTTTTTTGCTTATTTACGTTTTTACAAACATTTCTCTTAAGTTGGTTAGGTAAACCATAATTATATACAATACTGTTGTCGTCAATTCGTTCATCGGCGATATTACAATCATTATTTAAAATATTTGACTTTTTTATATACGGTAATGGTTTTTTAAATTCGAACGCAGGTTCCGTAAATTTTTCATCTATGGATCGTTCGTAATTGTAAAAAAAATTCTGCTGTGAATTATTTTTTTCGTTAACAAACGTAGGTAGCGCTAAAATTTGTTTTTTTGTAAGGTAATCCGTTCCTTTATGAGTAGGATAATCATTTGGAAACGAATATTCTGTTTGCGAATATGATTCGTCTTTATCATTTGTCCATTCTGTACTTTTTAACGGAGTATGCATCGATACCGTACTCTTCCAAATATCTACAGTTTCTTCATCGTCGGATTTTAACGTACGAAATAGATTAAAACGACTATACAAAAATAATAAATATTGAAATTGAAGCAATTTATTATACTTTAATAAAGTTAAGATACCTTGTATTTAATTTTTGATTAAATATTTGTTCGCAACTATATTGTTTAAAAAGATTTCCACTTGCTTCCGATCGATGTCCTTCTTCGTACACAACTTTTTTCATCGACGATAATTCTGAAAAACTCGCAGCTCTCGTAAGTTTATAATCAGAATTTAAAGAATTAGGAAATAACAAATGTCTGTCCATAATACCAAAAAAATAGTGCTTCCTAAAAATAATAAGTGGTTTATAATTATAACCTCTGTAAATTATTATCTTTGTTTTTGGTGGACGGTCGTAAGTTTAAATATATATTAATAAATACGAAGAAATCATTTTAAAGAATAAATTTTTTTTTCAATCTTCAAAAAATTTTATCAAAAATATTATAAAAATATATAAAATAATATTGCAGGGTAAACTATATAATAATAATAACCAATACACACTTTTGTAAGTAATGTTTAAAGAATATAAATGTTTTGTCAATTCATTAGTGCAGCAAATCAAAAGCAGACAATTTTATAATCGATCATAATTTGAGATCCGATCGATTTTACTGTAAATTTAAATTGAAGCTACGTCCGAACGTTACACACGAATTTTTTGATCAAAGTGAATTTTCATAAGGATGTCAAAAAAACAATACTGAATTTGCAATACTTTTAATTTCTGGCAGAATCACTGATTGGTGCATTTTATCAGTATAAGCTTGAAGGCTTATGCGCAAATCAGAGCATTTAAGGAATAAAGATGAATCACGGTTAAACTCGTCTGGGATTTTCGTTGTTCTATGCCGTAAGGATGAAACAATTTGAATGTAATCGAGTTTGCGTTTCGGAACTGTTAAATCAAAGAAACGAGAATTTTTGAAGAATATTTTTCATTAAATATATCGCGAAGAGTATTCGATTCGAAAACTCGTAAATACATAAATAAACGGAAATTATTTTTTACGTGAAAAATTATAAAGTGATACTAGTTTTTATTCGACTTTACGAAAAACCTTGAACATCGTTTCGAGTCAGAGATATCAATTCATTCGAGTAGTTCGCGCTTGTAATACGTACATATTTGTTTTAATGGCATTATACGAAATAATCGAGTAAAAAATTCGTACGTCCTACGCATCGATCGATCCTATCTATCATCGTCCAATAATCGAAAATTTCATACAAAATACGCGCGAAGAATAAGGATAAGTAAAAATCGTAACTTAAGAAATCAACGCGAGCCGTTATCAATCGACTTTGTCGTTATTTATTTATCTATTTTTTTCCCCGTCTGGTATTACTTGATCGCAACGCCGTACTCCAAGTGACTATCGAAAGAAGCTTTTAGACTTCGATCGAGGAAACTACCCCCAACTACGTAAAGCAAATCTCCGACTACTCCGTACTCTATAGTCGTATACACTGTGCACGCGTTGATCGCAGCAGGAGTCGCAAATGTTGTAACTCGGTCTCGGAAAAATTTAAAAATTATCAAATGTGAGTGGAAAAGAGCGATACGATCGCCTCACGCAGCCTCGATTTTCAATGGATGCTCGTGAGTTACGTGTAGGATTGTGTATTCGGTGCGTACGTAGTAATTAGTTGGTACAGTGTTCGACGTTGAAGTATTGAAAAATTATTGCGTACTTCTGATAAGCGGCTGCAGCTGTTCAATCGGCAACTTGTTTAATCGAGTGTTAAACAAAGTAATACGGTGAAAACGCGAATTCTACGCTTTTCTGTATTGTCTCGGAATGTAAACGCTTCTTTTACAAGCCAAAATATCCAAGTGCGTTCAAAATGAAGCTCAAATTTGTATTCAGTGTCAGCTTTTTGTCTTTTTTTCTCATCGGCTTTACGTTTGCGAGGATTCATAAGTTCGATATAAAGGTACGTGTTTGCCTTACCTTTAAGAGCATCGATGCTTCGATGATCTTTATATTTTTTAAACAAACATCTCCGTTCGTTCAGCCTCTAAAATAACCATATTTTTTTACTTACAGAATGATTACAGACGTTTCATATCTTTGAGCACTTTTGGATTTTACAAAGATGGAATTTTGGATGTTAATTTGCTCAATTTCAAGGCCACTCCTTTCGATGAAAACAACGTGGTAGGTTACTTATTTTATCTATTATTTAACTCCGACTATTTACTTAAGTATTCCGTTTAATATGTAAATGTGTTTAAAAAAGATTAAACGTTATCTATTATTTTTTATCAGTTTGGCTTTAGTCTGGACCGTACTTTGAGCGATGCTATGAATCCTTATTTAGACAATCACGATAAATGTCTTCTTCAAAGTAATGCCGATGAAAAATCTGATTTTGAACAAAAGGATGAAACCGCGGTGATATATTTTACGTTTGATTTGAAACATTTACAGTAAGTTGTTTTTTCTTATTCGTAAAAGGAAAGTATATTATAAATAATAATAATTTTTCCTTTACAGGCTGAAAGTAAAATGCAGCAGTAATATACAGTCGGTACATATCTATAAAAATTCTACCGTTATACGTAATGCTCGGAATAAAAGGGATTCTTTACCAGCCGGGCTAAGCGATACTGCTTTGTTTCCGAGAAGAAAGAGGGATTCGTTTCCGCACGGTAATTAAGAATTTTTTTCTGTACTTATTATTTTCATAAATTGGTAATTTAAAAATAAAAATTTCACGAGTATTGTATATTTATAATGGATGCGTTCAATTTTTAACCAAACTCGTTGATTTATGGTATAAACAACGATGGGAAATAATTGAATTAAAAAAAAGAGGCAAAGATATTTTATAGAATTTATTATAATTATATCATCGTGTATATCTTTGGCAGAAATCCAAATATTAATTTTTTTTTATAGAACCTTGTATAAGAGAACAATATTATTGTGATAAAACGAAAAGAAAATTTGGCAAAATTGCAATTGTAAGAACTTTACTATTATTCGAGTGCATTGCTCTTACTATTGTATCCAATTTATCTTATCCGATGTTGTGTGACTTTTACTCGAAGCTACAATAATGTATACGGAAGAACTTGAAATAGAATCTTCTATATTAGAAAATTATTCTTAGAACTTAGAGAAGTTAATATTAGACTTGATCTTGAAAACGAACATACGAGTATTGTAAACTTGAATTTAAAGATTTAATTTTTTATATAAACGGAAATTTAATAATTTTTGATTATTGATATTTTAAATTGATTTTATTATTATGCACCGTTTTGTATTAAAATGATCAATGTTAAATTTTTATATCACGAAATTAAAATTATTAAATATTTATACGTTTTATGAATAAATAAATTGTTCCAATGAACAAGTGACGAATCAATGCTCAACTAATGTTTATTTATGTAATTCTAAAGATATCTCGGCTCGTTTCCAATCTTATAAATAAAATAAAACTTAAGCAGTTCTCGATTTACAAATTGGGTAACTACATTTTTAAGGTAGCGCTTTGTGATTATTTGAGAGCGTTGCATCTTGGCTAGCCTCAAGTACGCATGATCGATCTTTTGATCTATTCTTATACCCCATCGAGAAAATTGACGATGCCGATTAATTTTCGTAGATTGTTCTAGATTTTTATAAAGAGTATAATCGTAATTTTACAATATAAAGAATTATTAAATCAATCGAACAGCAATGAATCTTAATTATTTTATAACAATTTTCGTCGCTAATTATTGGAAATTTCAATTTCGTAGATATCGAAAAACACATCGAAAAAATGAAGTTTGATGCTATTTCTCAAGAGACCAGTGCTTGCTTGCAAACACTACCGATGACTGTTAAAGAGGTCAAAGGTGAAAAATATTACAATACCAGTTTTGCTATGTATATTGCTAATGAAAAAGAAGAGGGATTATATAATTTATATTTTCATAGTTGTCCAAATTACAAGCATAAAGTTGCAGTAAATTTTTCGGTAAATATAAAAGAAATTCCAAATATTTACTATAACTACGTAAATAATTTATATACATTTTCAAATATTTTGATCAAACTTTTTTTGCAGATGGAAATTAAAGAAATAAACAACGATAATTTTCTAAGTGCAGGGGAAATGCCTCTACCGGAACTTTATTTTATGATGGCTCTTCTATTTTTTCTTTCAGGATGTTTTTGGGTGTTCATTTTGAAAAAGAGCAAGTGCGTTTCAAATTTCAAGTTTAATATTAAAATACGAAACATAAAGTTAAACTTTGTTTTTTTTACAGACATCCAGTGTTTAAAATTCATTACCTTATGGCTGTTCTTGTTTATCTGAAATCGTTATCCTTACTATTTCATGGAATTAATTTCCATTTTATTCAAACGAAAGGTGAACACGTTGCAGCCTGGGCCATATTATACTACATTACACATTTATTAAAAGGAGCTGTTTTATTTATTACAATTGTTCTCGTCGGCACTGGCTGGACATTTATTAAGCATATTTTAGCCGATAAAGATAAAAAATTATTTATGATTGTTATTCCACTACAGGTAAATATTTAGTAAATTCCAGAAACATTATTAATTTTGTTTTATTCGTTATAAACGTGTACGGGTTTTTCATCTTTAGGTACTAGCAAACGTTGCGGAGATTATAATCGAGGAAAGCGAAGAAGGTGACGTCGAGCACAAAAGGTGGCGCGATGTATTTATTCTAGTCGATTTGGTTTGCTGTGGTGCTATAATGTTTCCCGTTGTTTGGAGTATAAGGCATTTACAAGAAGCAGCCCACATGGATGGAAAAGCTGCTGCTAATTTACGCAAACTTAAACTGTTCAGACACTTTTATATTATGATAGTTTGCTATATTTACTTTACTCGTGTTATAGTCTACTTACTAAAGGTAAAATATTTTATCGAGTTATTTCAAGAATATCACTTTCGATCGCGAATCTTAAAATATTCTTTCAATATTTAACTTCTTTTATTTAGATTACTGTACCTTTCCAATACGAGTGGTTAGATGAAATGTTCCGAGAAATGGCTACTTATGTATTTTTCGTATTAACCGGTTATAAATTTAGACCAGCTTCGGCAAACCCTTACTTTACGTTGTCCGCTGAAGAACTCGCTCAAGGTGAAGACGATGAGGAAACAGATGTTGTGTAAGCACAAAATTAAACTATGTATTCGTAATGTAAAAAGATACGTTTTTAATTTTAATAAACCATCATAGTTTATTTTCTAGTGTGTCGGGAAATAGCGGTATTACCGAAGGTCTGAGTAAAGTGAGTAAAGTGATAAAAGTCAATAGGCCAAATACAACGGAAGTGCCATCTACTCAAGAGGAAAGGGACAATCTGATTAGTAAGCGGGAATCCTCGCACGAGTACGACTGAATATATTTTTTTCTAATAATGATATAAAAATTAAATGTATGTGATCATTTTTGATAAATATGTCTAGTGAAGCACATAGAGGAGAAAAAAGTTCCTTTCGTTGTTTCATGTACATTTTATACGGCCCTTGTGAGTTTCAATTGAGGGAATACCGCTGTTGATATATCTTTTA
Organism: Dolichoris vasculosae; assembly: GCA_018907195.1. Classification (NCBI taxonomy): domain Eukaryota; kingdom Metazoa; phylum Arthropoda; class Insecta; order Hymenoptera; family Agaonidae; genus Dolichoris; species Dolichoris vasculosae. Next base: position 25,425,157 of record JACCHY010000002.1, read on the forward strand.
AATTATTTTAATATATATATATACATATATACGTGTATGTGTTTATATATTATATATTCATTTGAATGCATAATATATATACACATATATATCTGTGTGTGCGCGCGTGTCTATCTCTTTCTCGGTGTGTGCGTGTGTGTATGTAGGTTATGAAAATATATCGTATTTATTATACAATCTGAAAAATTTTTCATAACTTTGCATATCTTTCATAACTCATGTCTTCTCATTGTTCTCTCAGGCCTAAAGAAAAATGTATTACTTCCTATAAATGTAAAAGTGGTGTTTTCCAAACTTAAAAGATAATAAATTTTCTAAATAATTGGAAAATCAAAAATTACCTCAAGGAATTTTATTAAAGGATTGTTATAATTTTTTAAATATTTTTAAACAAGACATTTATGCATTGTAATTAAAATATATTTTGAACCAAAATTAGCATTTTTCTAATATAAGAATATTTTTTACTAGATGTTATAACTTTTCATTCCAGATAATTCATGTATCCCTTAAAATAAAAAATTGTAATCAGGCTTTTTAAACAATTTTACTATCTCGTTAGAAAGAGACTCGAAATAAAAGAATATTTTATCTATTCATTAACTAAGTTATAAAAAGTACATTCCAGTTTTGGCACAAAGAAATATTTTCTATTCAAAATTAAATAATATTTTAGCACAAAGTTTATCATTTTTTATATTATGCAAGTCATGACAATACTCTTAGTTTTTCGGTTAACAGATTAATATTTTATCGTATAAAAAGAAACTATTATTCCTATAATTATAATAGATGCTATACTAAAGTATTAAATGTGAAAATATATAAACAATTATAAGTTATCTATTTTTGTTATAATTAATAATAAAGAATATTTTCTAGTACCATAAAAAGTAATTGTTTATATTTTTAATATACTTAAAAACTGAGTACTCTTAAATGAAATAGAAACAAATATACAATACATGGAGTACATAATAGTTTCATGTGTATATACGTAAATGTGCTTTGCATAATATAATAATAATTTGCATGTAACGTTAATATTTATATTTTTTTGTAAAAGATTTTTTTATCGTGTAACGACCAATATCAAATATTTTGAAAATACTGCAAGTACTAAAAATAGAGAACCAATTCAAAAATATATATTAAATATTAAAATTAATGAATTGTAAATTAAAGATCTTTTTTTTTAATTTTTTGTTAATGAAATTAATTTTAAAAAATGAATTAACAATAAACTATAGTAATTTTATCTCGTGAGATATTTTTATTTTATGTTCTTTTACGATTTATAAACTAAATTTTTTAATTGGTTCATTTTTTATAACATTTAAAATAATGATATTAATTTATAATATAATTATATCACATCCGAAACGAGTGTGATAAATTGTTAAGAACCGGACAAGAAATTTATATATAAATATTTATATTAGTTTAAGTATTTATGTAATTTTATTTAAGGGAAGTCTATAACAAAAGTAACAAATAAAATTTGAATTGTTTATAATCTCCATTTTTCTATTCGATATTTTATTACTCTCCTTCATCATTTCTTTAAATTGTTCAATAAAATAATTCGATAAAGACAACGACGTTAATTTTAAACTCCTTTTGCCACTCGACACATTTGTTTTGCAATTGCGACGGGGATACACAGACGCAACTATACTTCTAGTGTCCATCACGTAAGCAAGAGCACAGCCAGACTCGGATACCTTTTCCTATTTTAATATAAACAACACACGTCCATTCGTCCCACTCTCTTACCTTCCATCCGTTTACCTTTCTTACTCCTCTCGACGAGCAACGATCCGTCAGTAGGTAAAATCCACTCCGTCTCCGTCGAACGTCCAACCGCGTCGTACGCTATCTCCGAATTCGATCACAGTCCCAACCTTTACCGTCCTAGAACATTTCGCTATTTTTCTCGCAGGGTGAGAAACCCCAACCCACCCCAAACCACCACCCAATAGTACAATTCTCACGGGTACGAGAGGCGACGTAAGCTCCTCGCGTCTTATAGAAACCGGTGCACTTGCCAAGCAGAGCAAAGATACCGTGTCGGTATTTCCCGGTTCACCGGCAACGAGACTCTCAAAGGTACATTGTACTCGAGTACAATTGGGCAACCGGCATTCATGACATTCAGGATGTGGAACCATTCCGTAATGCGGTAACAGGAGTAAGAGTGGGAAATATTTCAACTCCCGCGCGGGTTAAAATATTCATTCCCGTCTTAACCTTCGACGATACTTTTCCGTCGATTAAGCTTCCGCGAGAATCAACCGCCTCGAGAAAATCTTTTCGGGCGTGATATTTTTTCTGTATCCCGTATCGAATCCCATACTCGATACTCACCGTAGCGTTCGCTCGTCCTTCCTAGTTTTCGAGAATCTCGTGCTTCCTCCACATCGGTGATACCCACCTGATCCAACTCCTTGGGCACTTAAACCGTCCGCAGAGTTGTACCCGTGATCCAGGCGCCATCTCCGAGTCTCGATTTTTTTGGGCTGGATCTAAGCGCGCGTAGAGCAATTCGAAACCGATAAGTACATGACGAATGGAAACACTGACAACGGGTTGTTCTATCGTCTCTCCACCGCAGAATCAGCGGTAATTGCTCGGCCTTATAATTTTCAGGTGTCTGGATCGGATCCGCTCGAATAATAAAAAGAGAAGCGTTTACTTTTTGATTCGGCACCGGCCGAAATCGAAGCGGACGTTTTCGAATCGGGCGAGCAAACGCCTCGGAAAGAGAAAAAACTGCGTCTCTTATCGCACAGGCGATCGATAGCGATACCTGCGCTGATATTCGGGAGTGCCATCGTTGACCCGTTGGGAGCTGTAAATATCCGAAAGACGGTATCGCGCGTTAAAAGAAATAAAATTACGATAAACGGGTCGGGATTGGTTTCAGAGGTGGAGTCTGTAACGGGCATTAAAGACTCGTTACCGAACATAGTGTTAAATTTTAATGGACCATTCGAAAAATCAATAACCGTTTTGTGGCCTGTAGTTATTTATTTTAACTCGAAACGGATGTAAAATTGGAAAAGAATTATCACTTGCGATAAACTGAAAAATTATTTAATAACGAAAAATATATTCAAATGTATTTTTTAAATATTTTACGATTTAGTAAACCGTTTTTTTATTTAACAATAATCGTATCTTTCGAAAGTTAATTTTTAATTGCGAATAAATTTAATAATACTCTTTAGTTTTATGTATTTCAAAATATTTAACGTATGGAAATACTTTGTGAATATTTGATAAATCGAAGTACGATTCGACAACATTTTTATCCGTTCGATACATTCGGTCATAATGGGTTTATAATTAAAATTGATGAATTATTATAAACTTAGTCTAAACAAAACGTAAGAGTTTATTTTATCTCGGTATTTAAAGTTTATATTTTGATTAATTATTTTTCGCAATAAAGTATCGTTAACTAAAACGAAGTAAAAATTTACTATTTTTACAATTAGTTATAAATTTATTTAAGAATAATGGAGAAATATTTTATATTTTAGAAATATAGATACCATTCGAAATGATATCGGTGCCTATAAATAACAATCACATTGTCCCGGCAATAAAAATGGTTCTACCACATTTGTACAGTATAATCATAAACGTAACTCTTCCGTGATCGTGCTTGTAAATAATAGAATATCGTCCTGTCAAAGAAAAAATAAAGAAGCAAAACATTCAGTTTTCTTTTACAATTTTGTTTCTCACTTTTTTTTTATAAGATTTTAATTTTGGTTTCATACAACGTAAGGTAGTTTTACATTCAAGTACGTCGTGATAAAAAAATTTTCATAGTGTAAAATAAAGCTACGGTAAATATAGGTTAAAAAGGATAATAACGGACAGAATTTTTTCACGAAGTATATTTTTCGCGTCGTTCGGTTCCTGTCAATACAATAACGAGATTATTACGAGGTTCCGCATTAGGATGTTATCCCTCTGATTGGTGGTGGAACAATGACACGAGAACGATGTGCAGCTACGACGAGACGCGAATTGTACTCGTTCCGTGGTTATTGCGTATATTAAAATGGTTTTGAAAACATTACATAATTTGCAAAGACTTTTTTTTCTGTTTTTTTCCGAAAACGGAAAAAGGAATACTTTGCAGCTGTTCTCTAATGCATCGATGAAAAAACGCTGTAAATTCGAACGAAATTTCATCTCATTTATTCGATACTTATTTTGAATATAACAACTAGAAATTCATGAATTTATAATACTACAACTCACGTTCCGCACAAGCGAACGTAAAAGAAACGTTAATTAAAAGCAAAAAATGCCGTTCGATCGATGTTGCATAAAATATTTATAGCGACAGTCGCGGGCAGAATACCGACGAGGATTTAAGACGGTGGTCGCGATGCTTGAACCAGGATATGACAAATCCCCGGTTGATCGTCTAAACGCGGCTTACCGCAACTCGTTCAATCTACTTATACGACTCGTGCATACGAGTCTGACCTAACTCTTGTCTATCGTTGCAAGCTCAGTCTCAAACATCCCTTTAAGTAGACCTAATAAGTGCTTGGAAAATTTACGAGCCATTAAACCTTTACAGACGGATACTCCAGCCCGACTTTTCAGAATAAGGACTACTCCTGCGCTAAGGTTAAATAACGTTCTTATTTATTCCACGTTTTCCGTTTAATGTACTTTTAATCGAACCCTCGACGCTAAATACATTAATAGGTATTCAAGCTTTGTTCGTGATATACGCGATATAAATTTGCTATTTGTTACATCGACTGTGTCAAGATTTACGATACAGTATTTTAAAACTTACAATGTAACGTAATTAAAAATAATTTTTTATTCCGGAGAACGGAAGATCGGCGCTCGATAATTTAATTACGTTTAATATTCTTATCTTTGACAAACCTAATCAAATATGTATTGAAATTTTATTACTTTGGTATCAACGATACGCTGATACATTTTTTAATACCAGTTTATTATTTTACCAAACGAGAAAGATGTATGGAATTTTTTATTTCCAAGATTTAGAGCTACTGTATATATTATGTTTATTATTTGAATATCTTATCGAGTCTGCGGGAGAATATTAGAGAAAAATAGTACTATTCTTATAGAAACAGATTGTCCTCGAAATACTAGCGAGTGGAAAGAGAAGGAAACAACAGAGTTGATTAAACTTGCTGATATCTATTTCTTACAAAAAAATATGGGAAATACGGGACCAGAGAAAATTAAAACAAAATAAAATAATATATGTACATGGAAGATAATTAAAAAAAGAGAGCGAAAGCAATTTTTATGTCTCGTGATAAAGAGCTAAGAAATAAATACTGATAATTTTTGTAGCATTTTCTTATTTTCTTCTTAACGTTCCAATGTAAAGTTATAATAAATTAACGCGATAAATAAAAATAATACATTCAAAAATATTATGAAAAATAAAAAAGTCATCAAACTTCTTTTAAATATATTACTTTTATGATTTCAACGTTTATCGTGAAAACAAGTTACAAAAAATTCGATTGTACCCGTATAAAATGGGTAAAAATATGTACATCTCAAGGGATTAACTTTGATTTGTACACTTCGAAAATGCGATTCGTATACTTCGAAAATCCAATTCATACGCTTCGTAAATAACCGGTTGAGTCATTGAGGCGTTCTATCAAATTTAATGAAATGAATTTATATAGCAACGTTCGATACTCGTTAAAATTATGTACCATGCAACTTTAATAAAACATCCGAATCATTAACTGTTTGTTCATATAATTTTCCATCCTTTTTATGAAGTTGGCGCGTTACTTTTTCTGCTATTAATATTTATTTATTTAATTATTCGATAAAATATAATGGATATTACAAAATATTTTATTCAAATCGTATATTATTAAATATAACTATTAAATTTAAAATAACGAAGTATAATTATTCTTGATGCAAATTTTACGAATGTTTTGTTTTCTTCAAAATTTTTCGCTTCTTTTAGTAGGAGTAGAAAAAAGTTAATTTATAAAATTTATTTTATCGCGAAACTAGAATATCAAAAAATAAATTGTTGATTCATTATGCAATATGTATGGTATATGCACACATGAATATGAAATTATATTTACAAGCGTAAGAATATGGGGATATAATATCAGAAACAAAATTGAAAAATTTTGAATTCGAAAACATGCTTCCATAAGATTTTTGAAAGTTGTAACATGTTTTTACTTCATAAAAACTTTGTTTACTATTGCAAAACTTCCACGCTATAGCGAATCTGTAAAAGTTCGAAAATTTTACAAAGAAAATAATAAGAAAGTATACTAGTTTCTTATATAATCAAGCAAATAATAAAATTATAAAATAAATTCTGTTGTTTTTGATAAAATGTTGCTTTTAAATTCAACTTAAAGTTAAAAGAACTTTATCCGCTAATATTTGAAGCTTTATCGAATAATATTTGAAAAATATTCATAGTTTATTGCTTATGTTAAGTTTATGTAGAACAATTATTGTCTGAATATTTAAATATTATTTAAATAATATTGCTATAACTCATGTTTATGACTTTATATCGGAATTAATTTGTTTTTCTTTACTTCTTTCGTACAAATAAAAAAGTTTTTATTCACATTTACAACTAAATTTATATTAAATTAAAATAGATCGGTAAGTATAAATTAGGTTAAATCGAGAAACCATAAATAAATACATTTATTGGAAACCGATTCGTGAAGTAATCATACATTGTACCATAGACTTGTAGGCATTTTGCTTATTTATCTCTCCAATATCACTCAGCCACATTCGTTTAATGAAGGTTATTAAGTCTTAGTTAATGTGTATTATTGTTACAACTAATAATTATTTTTCTAGAGTTAAAGAAGCACGCAAAAAAAAACTCGATAAAAAGTTGATTTGCAGTAATATTCTTTTGAACCGAGATAAAAATACTTACTTATTTGAAAAATTGTAACGAAACGATAAATTTTTTAAAAATATAATCGTTTCAATTTTATTTAAAGATATTATATTTAAAATTATAAAGTTAATTTATAATTAATATTAAATTTTTAATATAATTTAATTATATTAACGTTATTCTTTTAAATAAGATGGATATAAATAAAAATTTATTAATTATGTTTTCTAATTTTCAATATGTATATAAAATAATAGTGATTTGATATTTAAAATATTATATTATGGTGTTTTTTAGTATATTGATCGATTAAAATTCATGAACATAAGTATAATATATGAGTAAATTAAAAACAGAATAATATTTTCCATTACAAGATGTTTATAAAAATGATTAATTTTATAAGTTTTAATAACAGCATATATTTATTTTTTAGAAAAAAATTGAATATCATTTATTAAAAGAAAATATTATTTTGAAATATAATACGTGTACTTCATTTCATTAAAATTATATTATAGAATTATAAATATATTATAGTCTATTAGATTCTATTTTATATCATTACATTTATTTTTACTTTTTTTATACTTACATAGTAATATTAAATTTATAGATCTAGAAAGAAAAGAGAACATAGAATGTATTTTTTACATTAAGAATTATCGTTAGTTTCTACTTATATTTATTGTTATTGTTTAATCAATGTAAAAAACTTTATCCATTTTATAAATTTTAGAATATTCTTTTTTTAATTTAAACTAAATTTTCGAAAATATTCTATCCTATCTATATTATATTTTATCTCAAATATTTTCCATGCATTTTATTATCGAATAGTCTAAATTTGTTTTCTTCGCATATTATAGCCGCTTATGCCGTGTATATTTATGGAACTTCGGGTATTATTATAATTTTATGAATTTTAACTCTCGTATTACATAGTAATAACTATAATAATTTAAGAAGTCTTTTCTAATAGATACGCTTAATACACTAAAGTAATTATCATATTAAAAAATGTGCGTTTGAATATAAATACAGGTAAAATTACAGTTAAACTTATAAAAAATCTGAAATACAATATAGTAAGAGAAATATAAAGATAGAAAATAACACATATATTATAAAATAGTCAGTTATTTATTGTTGAGAATATTTTTTCGCATTTCCTTGTCGTTAAAAATCTTCATCTACGAAAAAAATTTAATTAGGTCTTCGTTGCGTGCATTTTTATCATTAAATAAGTTTTTTTATAACTTTTTAATAAATATACCTACAAATATATACCTTTATTCTTGTAAGTAAAAAATAATTGGAATGTTATTTCTGATAAAAGTTTTGTCTTATAGTTTGTAATTCAATAAGTAAATTCTTTTCAACTTAAATATCATCTCAAAGGATTATTGCTTTATTATATTTTGTTATGATAATAAAGCGCGATCACAATTTTTTTTCTTTTAGCACTAAATATTTCTTTTACTACGATGGCATAAATTTTTTTTATCAGTTTTATTAGTAAATTAACTTTTAAAATAAAAAAATTAATTTACTACTTATTATGATAGTCTATTAAGGTTAATTAAACAACATCAACTTTCATCTTTACAAGATAATTTGTTTCAATTTAATTTAAATTTAACGTTTAATATACCTAATAATTGATTAATAAATTATAATTTAATAAGATACGACCTCTAAGAAATTGGTGTATAATATTATATAATTATATTCAATTTTATCGTATTAAATTTTAGATAGGCTGCAAAACTTTCATTGCAACAAATTAAAACTATTGACTTAGTACGATAAACTGGTACAAATTATTTATTTATTTATTAATAACAAGATTATATTATTCTATCCATAGTACTTTTTTAAATATTCTAGATCTATACTTCTTATAGTTTGTATAAATAATACAATACTTGTATACCTAGATATTCTTACGATCTGGTAAATGCTTCCATAACAATAACGATGATATAATATTCAATGCCTTCTTACTACTAATAGAGGCATTTAATCTGTACAATAAATGTACTTATGTCCTACCATTAAGTAAGAATAACAAGAAGCAAAGATCGTGTTTTATAATACGTGGCGATGTTAAATATAATTAATTTAATAAACTAAAGCAAATATAAATTAAAAATATACTTAAATCTAGTAATGCAGAATTTTATCATTTTTTACACGATCAAATAAACATTGTATTAATAATGCATTATAGATTAATAATTAATTTAGATTTTTATTATTAATTACCATAAAATTTAGTTCAAATGTGATATTGTAATGTGTTCTTAATTAGGTTAAGTTGAATAATTCATTACAAAGGAAAAGCAAATATAGATTTTTCATAAATCGAAATAGTTTCTTATTAATAGATAACCATAAATTATTAAGTTGTTAAAATATTCCATGGATAAAAATAGATCTTATGTATTTCGATTTAGCATTTGTTGTTTCATCCTCAGTGTTTGTGTTTGCCACACTTCAACAGAGAGATAAAAATTATATCAACGATAATTTTCAAAGGAATCGAAATCAACATTTTCCTTTCGTAATTTATAAATTCAAATAATGTAAATAATATTTTTCTATGAATATATATTTGTAATCATAATTATAATACGAAAGAAAAGTAGATTAAGATTGAACTAAAAGAAATCTTTTATAATAAGAATCACTAATTGACATATAATTAAGTTCATGGTGCGCATAATATTGGCTAGTATTATACGTTCTATGAATAAATTTGCATTTCTTTCTTAGAAATCATGTAATATATTTTATATTTATATAAATTTGAATAATAATCCGAAAGTATATTCTAATAAGCTTAATACTATTCTTGGAAATGTATTAAAATAACCGTATGTCATAAAACAAGAATATCCTTTTTAAAAAAGTAACGCGTCCATTCATTAAATTAAGTGATTATAAATTAAGGATTCGTATATTTTTAATATTTATGAATAAAAAATATATCGAAGCTATTTTATAAATATACATAAATAATAAGACAGCAAAAAAGTCTGCTACTCTCATAAATTAATGTTACTTAATTTATTATAAAAGAATGTATAAATAGAATGTAACCAGTTCCGAATATTATTAAAATAATCGATATGCTTATCGAGTAATAATCATCGATAACAAATGTAAGTAAGATCCGCCGTAAATTGGAAAATTAGTTTTAACGGGAGAATATAAAGGAGTTTGTAGATATTATGTAGTCATAACAGGATAGCTTGTTGAGTGCGATTCATTGTCAAACATGAGACATCACTGTCAGGCGATACGTCATAGCCATTGAATAGAGGACATCAGAATGCAGAAGCGTAAACATAAAAAAAGGTGTAACGTTAGTTCGTCCCAGTTTCGTTATTTCTAACACGTAATTTTCGAAATAGGATCAGAAATGAAGATAAGAACGAGGCGAAATAGACGCATGGAAGAGAGAGAGAGAAAGTGTGTGTGTGTGTGTGTGTGTGTGTGTGTGTGTGAGAAGGAAGCAAAGAAGAAAAAAGAAAATAGACATCGAACGGTAGAGGAATAAAATTAGACGAACGAATACTACGTTAATATTGATACGGATGATGGAAACATATGTAAGTAAGACCTAAAGTGCGACTACTTTGCGGCTTACTCCCAACAACGGCACTTTTTTTTCTTGTTTAGACTCTTTTTGTACCTGTTCAGTATCTTTACCGACAAGATCAAAGCCGACTTTTTTCCTTCGACGTGCCAAGTACTCCACCACAAATGCCACGCTTACCACGTCTTTTCATCCGTCTTTTTTTATCAGATACAAATCACTGTTTCTTTGTTTTCATCGTAAATTACTCATTTAAGTACGATATAATGAAATACCACAAAAGCAGAATTTATTATACGATTAACTTGTACATTTTTAAATTACTTTTTGTCGATACGGATTTTTATCGCGTGGTTTCTCTATTAGAATTTTTTTGTTTGAATTCTATAAAGATCGGAATAAAAATAAATCAAACTTTTATAATATAGATAAATAGAAGGATAATGATGTACGGAACAAGTTTAAAGCTTGTCGCTCGGTTACCAGTCAAACTATTTTGTAACTACTATCGAATTACTATATTCATAGATAACTCAGTTTACCTTTCCTTATCAGTATTAGTTCTATATTCATTGTCATTTAACCAATATTTCATTATCAGTTGTTACGTACTACTAAACATTATCTATAAATAAATATTTTTCATTAAATAATTTGCATCGAATACGGTTTCATAAAGAATTCATTTAACATCCGAAGAGTTAAATATACCGTTAAATTTTCTTCTTTATTCTTAAAAAAGTGCATATACCATTAATTAATTACTTTTACAAACGTCGAAACGAATAATAATTTATCTCGATGACGTAAACTTTTTTTTACACGTTATCGAAAATATTATTTAAAGAGAATCGATTTGGAGTTTCCGGTCATCGCTCAACTCGATAAAATCGCAAAGTATTCGTTAATGTTTTAGAGTTAGTTCCTTTTTTTCGGAACTTGTCGCAACGTATTCGTAGGTTTTCGGTAACCTTGAACAGCAAGGGCTGACCAAAAGTTTGCGGATATTCGTTTTGGCACAAAAATGTCGGTTACTACTACTATTGCTACTACTATTACTATTATTTCTCGTTAGAATTCAGTTGCGTACTTTAGTTTAGTTAGTTGGGTAACGTTGAAAATATTTCAACTAGTTTTATCTTATTGGAATTTCATCGGGCAACGCTTCGCATTTTTATATTTCATTCGAGTTGCATTCGTTCAAATTTACTTATATTTATTTATTTTAATCCAAAAAGTATTTTTATCAATTTTTCCCCGCATTGCCTCGACTCGAGAAAAGTTATGTAAATTTTTCAAGCACAACTATTTATACAGCGGTGGGCATTTTTATCGCGTTACGTTATTCCGTGCTAAATGCAAAGGGAGAAAAGAACGCTATGCATAGCGCAACTAAGGGAACGGATGAAAAATTTAGATTAATCGTCGCGGAGTCGTTCGCCTTATAATAAAATAAGCGCCGTAAAAATTGCTTTTATCAAAATCCAGAACCCTGGGAGAGTATTCGATCCGAGTGGAAAGCAGGGATCCCCCGGAATATGTAACAATGGTGACATTACGTGAAAGCGTGCTCGCGCCTTATCACAAGGGATATATCGCGCAACGAGAATATTAGCGCTTTGCTTAGTCCTCGAAACGAAGTAATAAATTATGAAAAGGCAAGATCCGCTGTCAGGATCGAAATTCTCTTCTCCTTTCTTACTCAATCTGTCTGGCTTGACCCACTTTCAGCTTTCCCCACCCTCCGAGCTTTCTTTCGATATTTTTCGAGAGCGAACTTATCCATTCGTTGGACATTTTCAATTACTTTTCGTGAGACGTTCGTTCGAAGGATGTCGAAATTGTATTGCTGCTAAGTGTCAACAAACAGCGTTTTGATCTAATACTTTTCCGAAAGTCGAGTTATTTTTACGCGCCAAATGTTACGTCCTCGATTTCTCGACTTTCGGTTTACGTAACGGAATTTTTTATTTCTTCAACGCGCGATCATTAACTCCGCTATTTCAATTTTATCGTGTGTATTGTCTACGAAATTTTTAGAATCGAGCGCAAACGTTGACGCGACTCGAACGAGCATTGAGAATAAACTTATGAGTAACACTTACTCATTCGGAGATTCGTACTACCAAATATACTTACGCGAAGCTACAGTAGAAATAATTATTTAAAACCCCAAAAAAAAAAAAAAAAAAAAACGAATGGTTCTCGGTGATTAAAAACACTTTTCCCCCCTCAAATACGAACGCGGCGAGATTTTTGATAATGAAAAAGGATGATTTTGGAGAGCCTGCGAATATATAAAAAGAGCGACTCGTAAAAGCTGTACGACCTCGTTAATCTAAGTTAAGACGGGCAATTGTGCTCATAACAGAGGCGCAACGAAGTTTATATGCGCCAGGGCTATCGATCAACTTTTCCTTCTTGTTCTCCCGCTTCTACCGTTTGAACTTGTTTTCACAACCCCTCGACAACACGCAGCTCGCACTCTAAATTGTGTCGTGAAAGGAAACCTTCGCCTCCATTTGCGAGTGTTGTAAGATAATGCATTTTCCGTTATCTCGCATACCGTTTTACTCTTCCTCTTTCTCTTCTTCGACCCTACTTTTGTAAACGTAAGTAGACGAGCGTATTTATCGAGAGAAAATGCGTCGGTCTTTTGATTGGATGATTTCAGAGCAGTTTAGTCGTTCGACTACATTTTAGTTTTAGATTCATCATCGTTACGTTTCAAAGTGTTATTAACCCTTTAAGTGCACATTTTCGTATCGGATTACATTCAGGAATTTTGAAAAGGACGTACTCGCTTTGAAATTCGTGCTTTGATTGTCTTACAGTTATTATTCTTATAGTTTTGTGAAATTTGAAGTTAGAAATTTAATTAACTCCAATAACAAATATATATATATATTAATTACGTATAGCACAATATTTAAAATTTAAAGTCATATTTTCACATATTTTCTTTTTAGTATTATTTTATATTACGTATATAATGTTTAATTTTTGCAATCGGAATTATGTCTTAACACACTTGTGAATTACATTTTATATAATTTATAGCATATTTTTTATTTCATTTTTCATATCAGACTGACAATTTTAAATTCTTCGATTTAAATATCATTCATCATCACCGACCTGCAAATTTACAATTTATCTTCTGTTTGTAATTTGATTTTGATCCTTTTTAATAATGAAATACATTTTTCTATTCATATTTATAATATTTTTCGAATAATAATTACATACAATGTTTGTTATATTTATACATGCGCGCTTTAGTTATAATTATATATTTAAAAATAAATACACATTCGATTCGAATCAATACAGTGGGTTATATATTCGTCTTTAGTTTATTAATCGCTTTTAATGAAAGAATAATTTATATTGTAATATTATCCGCAAAATTAATCCACATTTTACACGAGATATGAAATAATTTATCTTCTGTTATTCAATTTTCGAAAATTTTTTTTTAACTGTATATAAATATTTTTCAAAGAAATTTCGAAAACGAGTATTCAATAATCTTATTTAGAATTTATTTAACGTAAAATAATATACGATTCGAAAGATTACTTTATCACAATAAATACTTCATTTTTCATTTTATTACTTTAATATTGAAACGTTTATATTTTAAATTAAACGGCAATTGATCCGCTAATTGTTGTATTTTTAATCAAGCATTAAATCCTTTTTATTCAGATATAATGTATTAAGTGACACCTTTTTTTAATATTATTCTATATTTAGTGTTTTCTAATATATTTTTATATGAAAAAAGCATTTTTCACTAGAAATTCTAAAAAAATTTCTTCATAACATGTTCTATATGATAAACTAAGACTTATTAATGAATTTTTATGCAAAGTAAGAAAAAGTGATGATTTTGTAATAAGAAGATAATGAAGTTTCAAGTTTTTAGTGGTTAAGAATTACATATTACCTTAAAGAGTTATTAGATACTTATGTAATAAAATATCGAATCATTACAAATTTTATTTTGAAAAATAGTAGCTTTTTTATATAATCTGTATGGTAACGTTATTTAATGAATGTATATGTATTCATTGATTCAAGAATATTAAAGCATATTGGAATTATGAGTTATCATTGGAATTTTTTAAAAAAAATGTTACGCTATTTGTACTCACATTATCTAAAAGTGAAAAAAAAAATATAATTTGATGAATATGCGTATCATATTTTTAATCGATCGAATTTAAAAAATTCGAATTAAAAATGAAATATCGGATAGAAAAATTTGAGCAGATTATTATATCTTAATAATGTATAAAATTTGAAGACAATTGGTTGACTTGTTTTACAAAAATCGCTCTTATCACCTTTGAAAATATAGTTAAAAGAAATTCGTTTAAAGTTTTGAAGGTTTTCTAGAGACTCTGTTCAGGGAACCGTTGAGAATGTTCGGAAACTGTTTTTGCATAAGTCCTTATATCTCAGAGATTTTTAGTTTGATCTACTTGAAATTTAAAAAAAAAATGTCTAAGATAGTTTATTTTAAGGTTTCATATTTTAGAAAATGACATTTTTAAATTTCGTACGGCTTATAATCAAGCGAAACTTTTCTTTTGTGATATTAGTATAAAAGACGTTAAAACTAATCTTTATTTAACACATTGAGTTATAATTGAAGTTTTACAAAAGCATTTTTCAACGAAGATAAAATTTGACGATATTTATTGAATTTAATAATATTTATTTTCTGCAATTATTAAATTAAATAATATATAATAGCATTTCAATAATTACGTAATATGTAAATTGAAAAATGTTGAAATAGACGTTGAAGTTTCGGCCATGAATATATAAAGGAAGGATTTAGTAGAAATTTATAAGCAATATTAAATACATAAGCCAATAAGGGTATAGGATTGTTAATAAAAATAAATTCTGCTCGAGTAAGTAGTTATCTCTCCATGATGCACACTGCCCGTAAAAATCTCCTCTAGGACATTATCTTGGCTCTACACCAATATAGTTTTAACGACGCGAACATTTCATTGTCTCACATAATAAATGTACGTAAAGCGTACAGGTATTTTCGCTACTACATTCGAGATTTCCCCATTTTACTCCTTTTTAATCGGTAAAAGAAAAAGACAACTTAAAAATTTAGAGTCAGACTTGTGTACCAACGGAAATGTCTGAGTTACGTGATTTCTGTAATACCTCCAGAGCACTGCCATTGTGTGCAAAATTTTAAATGGACTTTTTAATCTTGGAATTGAAATGCTGAATAAACTTGATAATCAAATGATAAGGATAAAAGACTATAATTCTGATTTAACTAGATATTTTACATTTAACGATAATACACGCTTCGGTGAATTTTCTATTATCGTTATCGATATCGTTGTAATTATTAATATTAGAGTAAATTAGAACAAATTTTAAATACAGTTTGAGAGATTGCAAGAAAGCTTTTCGGCGCTTGAGTAATCCTTTCGGGTTCCTCTCGTCTAACTAATTGTCATCTCAAAGTACTTTTTAAAATAAAAATACCGTTACAGCACTTGAAGTTGTTATCTCTGACTTTGGTAACAGAAAGTCGCTTAACAGTCTACACCTTCCGTTAGTCAGAGAGGATAGTTGCAAATTATGTGGATGGAAGTTTCGAGCTTCCGTCCGCAGAAGTGACACAAAGAGATTGTTTTCAAGCCAATTAAGAATCCGTGGTACGTTAATCCTCCGTGACCTGTAAGTATCCTCGCGAGAATGGGCAATATTTTTTTTTATAATATTATGGAATTCGACGTCTTAATTCTCACCCGTGCAAAGATCCGTGATGATTTTGGCTTGCTTGTATCGAACTTAATTTGGTAATGTTGTTATATATTTAGTAATTTATAGCAACTCAATATCGGTATTAATCAGTATTGTTTCCAAGACGGTATATTTATTCATAGCTTCAAATTTGGGTACGCTATCTATTATCTTGGCTGCTTCGACTCCGATGTAATGAGGGATACGCGTCGATGAAACCAAATTACCCGATCTACAAGATTTTAAGGGTTTCGATAAAGTTTGTTAAGATAACTTTCGTTAAAATGACTAAATATTAAATTTTAATTAAACATCTTAAATCGGATACTTTAATTGGAATAATAATAGGTTGGTTCAATCGAAGGTTTTAATTTTTGAAAAATAATTAAAATTTAATCGCGGACAGTTGGGTAAGTAATTATTCAATTAAATTCATTCGATTTATAATTTTGTGCGACATCGATTCAACGAAAAAATTAAAAAGTAGTAAAAGTTTAATAATCTTGATGCATATTTTCGTTCCGTATATTTTTAAAAATCGTTTGATTTATCGTAAAATATATTCGCGATATTTGCATTAAAACTCTTTTGTAATTTTTGGAAAATATTTACGCAAACGTGAATTTCCATACGCGTACTATTAGCAAAAAACGTATGAAAAATGTAAATAAAATCGTCGGTAAACATCGTTGCGTAAGTTCTATACTTTTGAAAATTAACTTTTAAAAATGATTTTAATGTTCTTTGGAAACAAAGGAGGAAAATAATTACAGCTCGAAAGCGATAAAAAGGACATAAAGTCAAAATTTACGCATTTTATTTATTCTCGTACGACGGAAAATTTAATAAAAACTTTGGAAAAGGGTAAGCATTCGAGAAACTAGTTTCCCAGCTAGCGTAGGTCGATCCAACATACGTAGTAGAAGCGTTCGGAAAGAACCACACATTACGAATTTGGTTTTTCCTGCGAGAAAACGTAGCATTCGAGTTAGAATTTTGGAAAAGTATCAGGATGTCAGAGCGGAGGTGGGGGAGAAAGCTAGCGTAGGGCACGGGTCGATACAGACGGAAGCCTTTGCTTGTGCTCCGTTACTTCGACCCTCCTCCGCCCTTTCTGAGAAGTGTGGCGCGTGAGATGCTGGACTCAAGTCGATGCTGCAGAGTCACTCGCTATCCGACCACTGCAGTGTCGTTCTAACGTTTCGATGCTGCTCTCGAAAGCATTGGCTCACTGGCCGGTCGTTCGACAATGAGGATGATTAGAGCCTCGTGGAATTTTAACCGACTTTGCTCGTTTGTATTTGTCGAGAGCTGAGTCATCGCGATGGGAATTCCGTTGAACTATTTGATTACTCCGAGCCGTTCTCCTTTAAAACTAATCGACTAACTATTGCGTTTTACTCGATAACTAGAAGGAAAAGTGAAAATAGTTTCATCGCGTCGAAAATACTTAATAAGAGCGAGTTAGAGATTAAAAAAGGTTTCATCCAACGATGCTGACTTGAAAATAAATATGAGAAATGAATCGAGTGGCGCATGGGAAGAAATCGATTGCAATTATCGAACTATCTACGATATTAATACTTGCTAAATTTGCACGCGAGAAATTAGGTTGGAACGATGAATTTTTACCGTAAGACGTTTAAAACGAATTTTCTAAACACTTTTTATAAACTTTTATTTCATTACGAGGAAGCTTAGTCTACGAGAAGGTTAAATGAGAATACAATGCATTGCACTTGGATCACAGAAGAAACTTATAAAACTTGTTTCATTATTTAAAGTAAAAAAGGTACTGAATTATAAAACATTTAATTTCATCGTCGGTAGAAAATTTATGTATAATCGATTGATTTCACTTAAAATAAATGTCAAGCTGTATTTCTCTAGTCCTACATTTTCCTCGCCTACTTCGAACGATATTAATATTTACCGATTTTCGTTCAATTTCTCATATAATAAAGCCAATATTTTTAATAAAAAATTCTTCACGGTCTACATCATATACAAATTTGGTAGATGTGTAATTTCAACTTTTGCACTAATATTTATCTTTATTGATGCGATTTTCAAATTTGCCGGTACAGCAACATAATTCCTCCAAGACGATCTTTACTCTCTCGAAGATATTTATATTCGAAGTAACGAGTATTACTACGATCTATAGTATTAAGTATTTTCTTGATAGTTAGTTACATACAAAATTAATTATCACGTAATAATTACTTTATGTTTAAGTTGTAAATGTTATATCTATAGTACACGTGTATATTACAGAATATAAAATGAATTTTTTTGTAATTTTCAATTATTCGATAGATAATAAAATTATGAAAATTTAATTGTATAAAGATTTAATAGCGTTCACTGATAAAATTTTTAAAAGAATAATAAAAACATGGATAAAAGTGTGGCACAATTAAAACATTTATTCATTTATTCAAATAAATTATTTCAGTTATTAAATTAATTAAAATCTTATAAATATAAAGCATTACATATTAAATAATATAATTTTCAAAATAAATATTTTATAAGATAATATAATTAAAATGAAACAAGGCAGAGTAGTAAATTTTATAATATAAAAATATATTTACTAATAATTTATCGCTTTTAATTAAAAATATAGAAATTTTACATGTTATGTAACAATATTAAAAGTATAATAATAAAAACTGAACAAGTTCAATTTCAATTAAAAAAACTCTTTATCATAAATTATAATTAAAATTAGTTTTACTTAAAAATTGTGACTGACTTATAGATTGATCGTAAGATAAAATTCATTTATAATCTTACTTGTATACTTTAAAATAATAAAGATTATTCAATAGTAATTTTTATATGGCATTGAACATGACATTAAAAGTACTTAGCAAATTTGATATTCGCTTATCTATATATAAATATAAATATAAATATTTATATGTATATGCAGAGGAAAATTGTACTAAAAAAAAATTTGCAATTTCGAATACTTTGTTGGGTACATATTTATTATTTTCTTTTCATTTATTTTAAGATGCATTTAATATTTTAAATCTTATTAACCTTTTAATTACAACAATTTTCCTGATTTTATAGTGAAGTATGTAATAAATAATAAATTCTCTACAAAGAATAAACATTTATTAATACTTCAAAATAATTACGTTTTTTGTTCTAACATCAGATTTTTCAAGAGAATAAAATAAATAACTAAACGCTCATTTCATACACGCACGAAAATTCACACATACACCAACACATATAAATATGCTTGCACGCAAAAACATTAACGTTGTATATTATAGTTCAACTAATGCATTAAAAAATATAAATTTACTTTTATATTAAAAGCTATTGCATTTTAGTAGTTATTTTATTTAAATTTTTTAATTTTTATAATCAAAGGGTTACTATATTTTCATTGAAAATTAAAACATTTAAAAAGGTCATTGTTTATTGATTTGCGCGTGGAAATAATGATACCCTCGAATATCATCTACGATTGTTATCAGTCAGTTGTTTTACATAGTAGTATAAAAACTAAGAAAAGTACTATTAATGTATTATATTTATAGATCTATAAATAAAATAACGACGACACAAGAAAAAAGACATTATGCTGACTATGCAAATATCGTATAATGTCTATGCTTTTCATTGTTTAGTAGACGTTACTATCTAAATAATTGTTTAACATGGAAATTATAAATTAGTAGCTTTAAATTAATTCTTTTCATTACATTTCCATATAAGTTTTCCAACTGTTCTATTACTTTGAAGTTTTCTTAGTTTTATTGATTTATTAAAAAATATGGATATTTTGAAACTACTAAATTTTTTATTTTACCAAGTTTTATACCCATACTTTTCTTATACTTTTTGAAATAATATCACAATTACCATTACAAAAATTATTATATCGAGATGCACCAAATTAAAAATTTAATTGAAAAGTCTATAGCAAAGATCATTATTCACTATCAATTATCATTAAAATTATAATAAAATTTTATTCAAAATGCTAACTAATAACTGCCAAAGACATATTGTGAAAGAAGACAAATAAAAGTCTATTGCATTGTATCGTATAACTTAATGACTACTGCAGTACTTTGACTGCAAAAGGAAATGTAGATTATCGTACTCTTAATGTCATATAATATATTTATGGATACTAAAAATGGATATGAATAAATATATATTTATAAAAAGTAAAAAAATTATATTATCTTGAATTTTTTGTTTCTAATTTAGATGAATTACAAATTTTTTATGAAAATATCTTTCAAAATTTGATAAGAATAATTTTGTCAATAATTTTGTAGATAATTTATATAAATATTAATTAATATGTATAAATAAATTTTTATAATACTAAAATAGAATTTATACTAATTTATTTACTAAGCCATTCGGTAAGTTATACTTTATCATAATTAGATAATAAAGCCCTTTTTCGTTTAACTACTTTTATACGTTGCTTTCATTATACAATAATATATTATTATGTAATATTGTTATCATCTAATAAGTAAACATAATATGTAAATTAATATTCATGGTTTATCGAATTTCTGTCAATTTACAAAATAATCCTATTAATTCTTTATTATGAGATTAAAATTTTTTGTGGAGATCAATTGCTCCATAATTAATAAATATCTTTCATAAAAAGTAATTTAAATGTATAAAATTATCTAAAATTGAGTTTTAATAGTCAATTGAACTTATTATTTAAAAATAGTTTCTTTATTAATGAAGGTAATTTAATTGATCAAAGACAAATACTATTTTTTTCTATTAGTAAAACCTTACTTTATCTATTGATTTTATTGAACACAAAAATAGTACATTCAGAAACTATTTCGACATAATGAAGATGTACGTGACTATTATAAACCGTAATATACTTAATCTTACCTATTATGAGTCATGTAAAATACATATAAGTGATTAAAGCATCAAATTTCCTATTATCAAATTAAAGCTCTTGAAAATGGAGCTATTCGATAAATAATAATCGATTTACATCTAACAGACAATAATAGCTTTGTCAACAGATGAAGTACTATGTTATTTTATGTAGAAATAATTCTACGTTTGAGATATACATAAAATGACTATCAAATCTACTAAGCAACTCTAATGTTATATTAATGTAAACATAGATAGAGCTGTGCTATTGAATAATAATTTTAGGTTCATTAATTCACAATGAAATTAATATTACTTAATTATTATGTTTGTAAGTATTATTAATATTGTTTTACATTTTAATTATTTTCTATGAAACATTATTTTAAACGTATTTTAAAAAAGATGATCTATAATCATTGAAAATTTCATAGTACATGTTCTGTAATCAATGACGACAATAAGTTCAATGGTATTTTTGTTCTACATTTACCGATTAGATATTGCATAATATATCTAAATATAATTGATTTGTCATCATCGAAGACTTCATTTTCTTGACGCGTGATTAGATCATATTAACAGTATAGTAATTTACTAATAGTTAGAAACGTCAAGACTTATCTAGAAAACGATAACATCATTCACAACATCAACTTATAGTATATTTCAATAACATTAAGATAACTGATTATGAATAGAACAATGTTTCATTAGTTTGATAAATATATCTGACTATTAGTGTTCATATTTTTATTTAACTATTTTTTCAGTATTATTTTTTTAGCTTTATTCATTATAAAATATAATAAAATTTTCTGCTCTTATTATGCATAAACGTGAGTAAATTCTAGAGTAAAGTAAATTATCGATATATTTGTAATTACATCTAAAGCATAATATTTTATATCTAACTTTAGTTTAATAAAGTACAAAGATAAACTATTGATCTACTTTTATTTCTGCCTAGAAAATAAATGTAAAAGTATTTTTTTTTTATTCAACTATAAGTTTAATTACGTAAGTTTTTTCATGTATATTTTGAATAATAAGTATATGAATTTAATTATTTATTTAAGATACTTAAATTCAATAATAATAATACCAATAACGAATACAATAATAAAAACAACAACAACAACAACAAAAACAACAACAACAACGATAATAACGATGATGATAACGTAATGAAGTAACGAATACAATATAATAAGTGTTTGGATTAGTTTCAAATTTCACATTTTGTAAATTGCGTTACTGTATTCGTATTTATTAAAGAAATATATAGTATATAAAAAGTGTAGTAGCATTTCGTTTAATTTTTTTTATCGTGAAAGTTAAAATAGTTTCACAGTCGTTTTGAAATTTACCGACACGTTCTAGTTAAATTCGAATTCAAATTTATCTCGTTAAGCGAAATAGAAAATAAGACGACATAGTTTCTTCGCTTATTCTTCAATTAAGATACCAATAAAACGAATCGAAATATATTTCAAGAGATAGCTTTTTGAATATTTCTTTCGACAGGTCGAAAGTAGATCCAAAGTAGATCCAAAGTAGATCTAAAGTAGATGTATGTAGAATCTTTTGTGGATGCGACAAAAGCGCGACGAAAAAAAAGAACAAAAGGGCGGTAACGAGGTATACTGAGAATTGTTCTCATCCAGGTATGTTTGAGAAAGGAAGTGCCTCTAACTAGGCTTAAGAACAAATGAGCAATTTACATGTTGTTACAAGGGTCGAGCGAAACACAGCAGTTATCAAAGACACGAGGGAAGCGGCGTCTGAGCGAACTCGGGCTGTAACCACTAGCGTTGAAGCTTTCTGGAACGAGCGCGTTAATGAATGTAGCGCGGATATTTTCGACTTATATATTCTTGGTCTGTTCGCGATCCCAAGTACGAGTGGATGTAGCAGATCGAAATATTTATGTAGAAAAATATTCGGTACGCGTAGTGCAGTTACCCTCGTAGAGCTCGGCGGAGTCAGCGCGAATAATAATATTTAAAACGGGAAAGAAAATATGTGGGTGTAATTTGCGTGACTATTATTATTATCTAGACCATTAAAACTAACTACTGCCGCCTGCCTGATATCAACATAAGGCGCTTGCTGCTCAATCTTTCAAGCTCACCTTTTAGTCAATTTCTTTGCTCTTGGATCTTTCGCTCCCTTTTCCTTTCTCTTTCGTTTTATGATTATGAGAAAGGGGGTTACGAAAAGTGCTAATATATTTCGTTTACGTCGAGCTATTTATTAATAAACTGACTATATCACTGCTATCTATAATAATAATAATTTTAAGCTTGGAGAAAAAAATTTATCTTATTCTCCATAAAGTGCTTTACAAGCTTTGTTTCCAATTCTATTCCCGTATATCTTTCTTTTTATAGACCGATATAAACAAGAAATCTTATCTTGAAATTAATCTCCTACTGATATAAAATTATCGCCCTTTTCACGAATATCATTATTAATTGTATATATAATTTTGTATCCATTTAATTTGTTAATTCGCAACTATAGTTAAATTTATTTCTTTAAAGCAATCATTAAATTAATTTTTTTTAAACGCGTTATAAAATGTACATTTCTTATAAATATTTAATAAAAATCTACAATGACATAAGATTATCAAAAATTTTCTTAATTTTGATTCATAATATAAGTGATTGATCGAAATTCATAAATGTCGAAGAATATGAAATATTTTTTTATTCCATGTTTGAATTTAATACGATATTTAATAAGTATGATTTATGTAACGTTGCTTTTACTTCCCTTTAAATTTTATATATTACTTAAATATATACAGAAATAAAATCAATAGATATTCTTATTATTAAATTAAGATATTAAATTAAAATAAGGTAGTAATAATTTAAAATTTATAATTAAATAAAATTTAATCGATTAAATAGAATTTTATTACTTATTATTTTTTAAGTAAAAAATCAAATTATTCAATCGTACGTCCACATCACATATATTTTAATATGTTTATTTTAATTTTATTTCGATATATATGCGAGAGTACTTAAACAAAATAAAATTGTGACGTGGATCAGATTCAAATAACAGATGGTTTAAAACTCTTTTAACGAAAATAAATATTTTATTCGATATTTATATACGATATCCTTCAAAAGATAAAGATTCGATTTTTATTAATGGTTTATTTTATAAAAAAATATATCATCGTATATTTTTGGAAGTTCCTTCATTTTATTTTAATTTAATTACCATCCAATGAAATATAAATTTGATTCGAATGAATTTACAGTCAAAATTAGTCAAGATAAAATAAAATTTACAATAAAGATAAAGTAACGTAATATCGAGCACATTTTAAATAAATTCATAATGATAATGGAATTATATTTTAATTCTCGAAATAAAATGTATTTATCAAGTTTTATTTCGTCCTATATCTCTCAGCGCTAGAAAATTCTACTTTTCAAACGATTGTGTTCAATGTCTATGTATAATTAATTTACAAGATTCCATCAATAAGTTCAACTAGCGTTTAATTAATGTAATTGAAATACCAAGTAATCACATTGACATCGATTCCAATATTTTGTATCTTGATCGTGCCTTTTCCATTTTACAAATCACCGAAGAGCTTAACGCCTCCATAAATTTGAAGTAATTTATGTAGTCGATTCGTCCTCATTGTTTCACGAGTCATCTTTATTAACTTTAAAGCGATTGCTCGGACGAACAAAAAATATCCGGTAAGTTTCCTATTTTCCTATTGTAACGCAGGCAAAAAATAAATAAACAAGGGCCAGTGAGAAAAGCTTACCACAAAAAGTATCCACGCGAATTCGTATACCAACCGAAGCCTGAAACGCAGAGTCAGTCAAAGGGCCCAACTGCAAAAGGGTCAATAGGAAAATATAAAATACTCGGTTCGCTCGATTAGTTCATTAAAAGTCGACTATCGTCGACTATCGTCGAGTTGCTTTATAATCAGGCTGCACGAGTCTGTATCGTTGAGTGTGGCGACGACGCGGCGCGGCGATTCTCGCATAGAGTTATCTGCGCATGCGGCGAGCAGGAGAAAGAGAGAGAACGTGAAGGAGAGCAAGGGAGAGAGAAAGTCCGAGGGCTGGAAGCAGAGCCAGAATCGTCTGCAAAGCAGTCCGACGCCCAGCGCCGTGACGCTATGACGTCACCGAGTCACGCTCGCCCGTCCGTTCGAAGCTGTCGACGTTGTGCCGGTGATTTATGAATGAAAAGTCCCATATTACGCGTCGAAAAATAAGTGAAGCCCGGCTTTCCGATCACCTTCGTACCTGCCGAGCTCCTTTCCTCCTACCCGGATTCGGAAATGCTAAATTTATGCTCCGGATAACCGAATAGCTTCGAACCATGCAATAACTCCGTATCCTCGTAATGTCTTTCTTTTCCAATTCGCCCTCGCTTTTATTCCGATCTCGGTAACACCTTCCCTTTGCTCTTCCGAAGCCACGATTCCTTTTGCACGACGTTTCTTTCGCTTTACCCGCACCGATTGTGCGCTTTATGCAAATGTGCTCCGCGTCTCTTCGCTTTACCTACGCGAATAACGTATTTCTATTCCAGTGATTTCTATTGTGATTTCTTTCGTCGGGGAACGCGCGATCCATCCGTTTGGATTTTTTCTTTGGGAACGATCAACGATTAAACGATTTTCGTTGTGCAATTGCGTAATAGTGAAAGTCGAGCTGTAAGAAAATTGAAACGGTCGAGTGCTCGTAAGTCTTGTGCTTACTCGTATGCAGTACAGAAGCGCAATGTATTTTTAACGAAAAGTTTACCGTAGCGTCAACTTCTTAGATCCATATAAGCAAGTATAAAAATTATTTATTAGATCTACTCGGTAAATCCGATCGATGTAGTCCAGTGTCCTCGCATGGAACGAATTTCACGGATTTTCTAAAATATGGACAATCGTAATTCTACAATTCTAAATACAATCTAACAAGATACTTTCATTCTTTAACCAAGATGAATTAGTCTTTTTTTAATATATCGTTATCGTGCGAAAGCGATTATTTTTGACAATAAATTCCGGATTATGACTAATAAACGATAAATCGTTAAGAGAGCTTTATAAACCAGATTAAAGAACAATTAACTTTCAATTACTCGCTTCGAGGCACCGGAAGGATCCTTGAAAAAATCTCGTGTAATCAACTTGTTTAACGAGTCTTTGGTAAGATTCACCAATAATGCGGCTATCGTTTCCAAAGATCCGCGAAAATTAGATTACGCGCGACGTGTAATTATTTGCTTCGAACGCACTTTGAATTTATAATTAGGGGTGTACTATTTTCTATTATTCTACTGGATCCGATTTAATTGCAACTACGATATAGACGATGTAGACTCTTGAGACCCCTACTCGAAATATCCTTTCACGGTTGTCATTTTTCTGAGAAATTTCAACACCAGGGATATCCTAGATTACCTTAAATCCAACTCGGATGTAAGAGCTCGGAAGACTCGGATGTAAGAGCGCACATAAATTCGTATCCGAGTATTTCGTTACGCGCACGCCAAAACTCTAGACATTCGCTCGACAGCTGTGACCAAAGTCCTAAAAGTCAAATTTTCCCTTGAAATACGTGCAACGATCTTCCAATTTTCCAGCTCTCGAACAAATGTTACTCCGTGACTCGATCGGTTTTCCATCCGTTGTTGATTATCAAGATCTATAGAGCAAAAGTTTACTTCGGATTTTTTATAATTCAAACGTTTCGATTCCTTATTTTTCGAATCATCCGCGAGATTATCGAATTATCGGTGTAGAATGTGTACCAGTATTTTTGCGAGATTCATTGTTTATTTAAAATAGAATGGGAAAATAAAAATACGTATGAATAATCGATTGTACCGTATATTTTGTAAACAAATAAAAAAGCAATAGAATACCAACTAAAACAATCGCTCGAGTAACCTCAACTATAAGAATATTTCACATTGATAACTTTCGCATTCGACAACACGGATAAAATATAATCATTTTTAATATCCTTGCACTATCCTTGGATCACGGTGATACTTTTTAACGCATATCCCAACTCCTATTTTTGTATGCACGCAGATCGTAAAGTTATATCCTTATTTTCTAGAATCTTATTTCACGTGTCTATGAATATTTTTCGGCAATGGAAACGACTCGCGAACTTTAACAACGGTGAAATTCAATATTTTCTTCTTATTCGCTGCACGATATACGTACAACCAGCGTTCGTACAATCTTTGTAAATATAACATCCATCTCGAAATACCATTAATTATTTTCATCGGTCTTTGATACCCATAAATCATAAATTACAAGTGCACGAAAAATTTTGTTTTTAAACGCTACTGTGTACAAAGTGTACGTTGGAAGAAGAATAAACCGAAGGTGAAACGAGAAAAAACATTACGAATGAAATAAAGCGAAGAAAAGAAAGAAACTGAAGTGCAAAGTGTGTAAATGTAAAAGAAAGAACTCTCGGGATCGTAAGTAGAAGAATTAAATCCAAGAGTTTAAAAAGAGAAAATTGTGCGAAACTCGCAAAAAAAAAGTACACAAAGAAACGAGTGGCACATAAGGGTCGCAAAAAAAAAGTCTGAGCCCAAGTTTAGCGTTTAATCGAGACGTCTTTGTCTGTTTCCGTACGAGTATAGAAGAGAGTCGCGAGATACAAAGGCAGGCTACTTCAAGGAGACAAGACAAGACAGAAGAAGTGGCGTGGCAAACATGGGCAAGAAGAATAGTAAGCTGAAGCAAGACACTATCGACCGATTGACTACGGATACGTATTGTAAGTACCGAGTAACCACAATCTTCTTACGCGCCGATTCATCCATTACATTTATCGTACGATGCTTTCATCCGAACACTGAATATTCCATCAAACGTGTTTTGATTCTTTTCTACGAGCCTTTCAATAATTCAGAGTCGCTATTGTTGTTAAAATATTTCTCGAGTAATTTCCATTAATAATGCAAACTCGACGTCCGTACCGTCGATCTCAAGTGTATAGAGAATCAATAGTTGGATATTCCAATAACCAGTCGTATACTTTATTTTTATCATCGGTTAATATAATCTATTCCATTTTTTCTCGTAAAACTACAAAAGAGATAAAAACTACGGTGAATAACTCTCGAGCTTACGCACACGATTCGAGCGAATTAATGTTTTTTTTAAGTGCCTCCGTACATTTATACGGGACGATCTTGACGAAGTAGGGGATATAATACGTTAAATAAAATTACAGGGAGCAGTAAGAATTTACACCATTAGATGATTAAAAATAGTTGGATAAGTAAACTCTCCGGAGATCGATCGAAGAAAAGGAATATAAAGCGATCGTGAATCAGCGATTCCAAAATAAAACAACTTTTTCGCAAGTTTGACCGTAAGAAAGGATAAAGTTCTGGAAGCTTAACTCCGCAGCTGAAAGTTTTTAACAAAGAAGCTTTCTTTCCTCGAAATTACAAAGACTCGCCAGTTTTCGTTTACGTAGGGTCTGCAATATGCATAATCCAGTGTCCCGTAACCCACGTCAAACCGAGAGTCAGAATTTCTTTGGCTCTC
The DNA here is from genome assembly GCA_018907195.1 of Dolichoris vasculosae. Classification (NCBI taxonomy): domain Eukaryota; kingdom Metazoa; phylum Arthropoda; class Insecta; order Hymenoptera; family Agaonidae; genus Dolichoris; species Dolichoris vasculosae. Next base: position 25,453,978 of record JACCHY010000002.1, read on the forward strand.
CGCGCTCGGAGTCGGAGAGCAGGATATAGAGGCAAGTACGTCGGTCGCTCGGTGACTCCGGCCTCTGTGTGCGCGCTCCACTTTTCGTTGAGCGAGCGAAGAAGGGAAAAACAAAGAAGAAAACAACGGTGGTATCCGAGGTTTCCGCGGTTCCTCCGATTCGGATGCGAGGCGGAAAATTCTTCCTCGATCTCCTCGATCGCCTCGAGCTTTACTCGCTCGAGCTTTTCGGTTTCGAATGCCCCGGTAAGATTCCGCACGACAGTTTTCGCCGTCTCGTCTTTTCGCCCGCCCCCGATCCGAGGCATGCGCAGAATTACACGCTCAGGTGAGAGTCGACGAGAGGTGAACGACGCCTCGACACGCGTCTTCGAGCCGCGGGAATTCTATAGGCACTCGCGCGTTAAAATTACAACGGTGGTATAGATGCCATGGTTGTGTTACAGATCGATTATTCGTTAGCCGATTATCTGCCTTAAACGGGAGCTGGAGTGCTCGAGTGCCGGTGTGTAAAGACGCGGCTTACGAGTATTCGTAAAGCTGGGCTGATTAAAATTTGCAGCTATGTCTTGGGCTCGCTGTAAAGCTCGGCGAAAACTCCTCGATCGCAATACTCGACTTGCACGCTCTACTTAAGCTCGAGTCGACTCCAATATATACAATGATTATTATTCTAAACAGGATCGCTCGTTTATTCTCCGTTCTTTCTCTTTTTATTACATCCTTCACTTTTCTGCTTTTCGCTTCGTTCCTTCTCCAACGAGCCCTTCGGATTCCACCGAACTAACGGAAATCCTTACGAGTACCGACCAAGAGTTATAATATTTGTACAACCGTGATGAATGCTTCTTATTGATAAGTAATATAGGATTTTATTGTCGGTTATATAAATCTGAATTTTCCGATGCGTACGGCAGTAGAATTTTTAAAATCTTCAACGTACTTTACTTACTCGTTGGATAAGTATTGCTTTCGTTAAATTTATACTACTTACTAAGTATCTCGCTTTTAAATCGTGAAATTAATGTAATCTTTCGTATTAGAATTTAATTGATGCATATTTTAAATATGCATTCGTTTGATCGTAAGTTTTGCAACGGAAAGAGGATAAAATTTTTTGTTCAATTTTTTTCTTTTAAACGTATTTACTGGTTTTTCTACGTCGTTATTCGGTATCCAAAGTCACTTACGGATTTAAAAAAATAAAAAAGAATAATCGTAGATGCTCGAAAATTGATTTTTATAATTTTTCATTCACTGTGTTCCATTCGATATGTTAAATTTTTTAAATATAATTTTAGATTCGTAATAAATTATTCGGAATACTGCGATTCGGTTTTAGTTTCATCGGGAATTTTCTATTTGAAAAATCGTTTTCTATAAAACTAATACAAAATCTTTCCTTTCTTTATCTTTATTATTTAAAAGCTTACAAACTTTAGTACTTTTTTCTTTACAAGAAAAACTCTACGATTCGAAATAGATGATATATTACTTCTAAAACGTAAAAACTAAACAGAGTACAAATGAAAAAATAGTATCCAAGAATGTCGAACAGGCTGAATTACAAATCGAAGCAATAAAGAATATTTATAGGCAATATCTTACCTTTTCTCACTTTTTTTGATATTCTAACATTTCCATTGCGTCTTTTATTTTTTATTTTAAGTTTATTTTAGTTTGTTTAAAATAAGGTCAAGAGTATACGTATCTGGTACAATAATTTTAATTTCATGCTCTAGTTATAAATTGAATTTTATAAAACAAAACTTACATTGGAAAATATAATATTATATTTTCAAAAGTTGTCTATTTAAAGAGGAAAATAATTACTCGGAATATCTCAAATCAAGGATCGGGGAACGCGTTTTTCGTTCTTTAGGATTAATAACGTAAGCTATTTTTCGTTGAAAGAAAAATATACGTTTCTTACACCTAGACTAATAATATAGAACACGAGAATAGTCCGAAGTGCTTATTTATAATCTATTTCACACCGAGTACGTGAGAACATATGAATTTTGAAAAGATAATACTTTATGCATAGAATTTGCGAAGGCTTACACTGATTTAGATATGTATTTATTGTTGTAGAGATTAAATGCAAAAAGGGGAGGTTCTACTTTAATGTTTTCCTTCCTTCTTCGTGCACCATTTAAAGCGAAAAATAAAGTGTACGTGGCCATATAAAAAAGCAGCGGAATGAATGGATTTTACAATATTATACGCGTAGATAAATAAATATGCAGCTATATATGCTCCACATACATGTGTGACGGAAGAGAAAGTGGAACGCTTTGTTTTCCTGTCCAAGTCGCCTCGGCCTGACATTTAATTCATTCGATTCGCTATACCACAGATTTCATTTTACTATAGGATACTGGGCCAGATCGCATCTACTATTTTTACCTCCTCTCGTTCGCCCTTGGTATCTTTATCTATTTTTCTTTTGCGGATCCGTCGAATTTTACGGTTCTTACGAATCTTTATTCGGTAATATTCGAACGCTGATCAAATTAAGGTATCGCGAAAAGAAAAATACGGTTCGTTTGGGAAACCGATTAATTAAAATTTTTGCGCTAATCTGACTCCTCCGACATTGATGAATTAAGCTCTGTCGCAATATTTCATCGAATATTATATGCGAATTATTCCTAGTTTTCAAAAACGCATATTTTACTACTGTACAAAATTATTTTGTGAAATAAGAACTTATTCGTTGTTTAAAAAACATTAAGCGTCATAAGGCAAAAGTAATTTTGTTCGCGTAAGCTTTGTATATTACTGACATAAAAACATTGAACATTGCGTTACTTCGCACTCCTGATTTTTTTGTGGTTTTGCAGCAAGCTTACTAACTTAATGTAGTTATTAACTATTTTATGCATTATTTTAAGGGTACCTTTAGAACATAATATAATATTTTAAGACTTTAAGAGCATAAACAAGTTCTTTTAATTTGAATGATTTTTGTTTGTTTTTCATTTATATTTAACAAAGTTTAAATGTACGAACTTTCGGATATTTTACAACCTTGTTGTGTCGTATAGTTTAAATCTTATGTAATTTAGAGTTTTTAATGATGCTAACCTTGATCGATACAATAATACGCGAACGCTTTAAATATATTTCATTTTAAAGAAAATTTTCTGTAAATAAAATTTATCGTGAAAAATATTATCTTAAAATATATATTGTTTTATTTATATTTTTAAATGTATATTATTACATATTTCTGCTTACATTTTACTTTTATCTTTGTACGACGGTAGAATTAATAGACCCAGATATATTGATATATTTAATATAGCATTTGAAATAAATTTATAATATTGTTTTAAATTTAAATAAATAAAAGTTTTCGAAGATTATCGAAAATACATTTAGTTTAAAATATATATAATATAGAATTTCTTCGATTTCTCACGGCGTTTTCAAACAAATATTTTCAATATGTATATTTTTTTTACTTTTCGATCTATATAAAAAAATGTTATATATTTAAAATAAATTTAAATATGAAACTTAAATATCATACGATATGTTTTTTTAAATATAATGAAAAATAGATGAAAACTTGTTTATAATTCGTATAAAAAATTGTATAAAGATTATTAATTAAAAGCTGAAGGATTTTAAAAATCTTCTTAGTATAAATAATTAAATATGAAAGATGCAATTAATTATTTTTAATAAAAATTTCTTTTGCTGAATAGTTATAAATATTTGAATTTAAATGTATAAAATCGATAAATACGTTTCTTTTTTTCTTCTACCTCAAATTATTCTATAAAAATGGTAAATTTTTAATTTATCAATATATATATAAACATTATGTTTATTTTAAACACTGCTATATGGAAGTTTTTTCTTATTATTTATAACTGTAAAAAAGTAGTATTCATCCAGCTTAATAATGAAGTACGGATTTTATTATTTCGTGTACAGAAATGTTTTCCGAAGCTTAAGAAAAATCCAGGATCTTTTATCGTGACAATCGTCTTCTCTGTTTTAGTTAAATTCATGAAATTATTTTAATATAATTATTATTTTTTAAAAACATTAATAATTAATATAATTAAATATTTTTATCATTTTTATAGTCACATACATTTTCTGTATAATAAACTAATATTCTACGAAGTTTCAACTAAATCCATTTAACCTACTTTAACTGACATACATTAAGAAAATAGTATACTTTGATTCCTAGAGTTTTTAAACATATCTCTCCAACAATACATTATTAATTTATTAATATTTTCTATTATCGTTATTAAATTTATTACATAAAAATATAATATTATCTTATTCAAAAGTTTAAAAAATTTAATATTAGTTACTTAAATATATTTAGAATGAGTATTTGCATCTATACACATGGTTACTTAATTATCTGAAATAATTTCAAAATACAAAATTGTAAGTTATTTTAACGATTCAATTGTAATCGATAAAAAGGTAATCTTTGATCAAAATTGAAAATTTATATCTTACATACTTTTTTTATTTATTTTTCTTTTGTACAATCTTTTCTTAATAGCTAATATTTTTAAATGTAGATTGATACAGTAATTTAGGAATCCTTTAATAACAACAAATATACACTTTTTCTTTATTCTTGATTCTTTAAATATTCGGTTATTAATATTTAATATTTAAACCTGTGTTTTAAAGTACAATAAAATTAAATTATTGAAACGAGTGTGGGTAATATAAAATACAGACAGTATGACTTTGTATTTAACTGTCTTATAATTTCTTTTACAATGGCGTTATTTAAAAAAATAATACCTAAAAGAATATAATTTTATTGTATTATATAATTTTAATATTTTTAAAAAAGGTGTATAATTTCAAAATTAATTTAATGTAAGCATTAAATAAAATTGTTTCATTGCAGAACTTATAAAAGATATTCTAAATATACAATTCAATTTGATATTTCAGTTTTAAAACATTTTTCTTCTTTATTTATTTTTTCAAGGAAAATAAACTCAAAGTATATTAGAATATTTCATATAGTTTCTAAATTTGTTCATAAAAAGTTATATTTTAAAGAAAAACATTTTTATAAAAGAAAAGAGGTATTTAAAAGACATTAAATGTTAAACCATGAAAATTAAGACTTAGAATAATAATTTTTATATATTTTTAGTACATCCTGGAACAAATTTATTAACTTGACATGCAATTACATGGCTTGGACGTTTGAATATAATAATATATAAATTCTAGCGGTATTTGATATTATTATGTTTTTAATAATGTTTTATTTTAATATTATGTAACTAATACATTATGTGATAATAGAAATTAATTATAATTATTATAATTTTGTTATAAATATTTGTGATATAATTGTACATTATTCGATATTAATATTGAGATGATAAATATTACATTAACTTTTAGGTTTAATTAATTTTATCAAAAATATAATACGAGTAAATTCAATCAATTAAATATTGGATTTAAAAAATCAGTATTGAAAGTTAAAACATATTTAAATATAATTAGAAAATACTACATAAAATGTTATAAACGTAAATTCAATTGAATTCTTAATAAGGATCAATTATTTCGTTATTGGAAGCCAACGTAAGCGTTTGATCAAGTTTACTTTTATATCGATTGGTTTCGTAATCGACAAATTACAAATGATGTGTGTTTTACGGAGTTAAGAAAATAGAACTATTCACTAAAGGTAATAGAAAAATTAAATTTTGATTTCCAACTGTGATATACGTTGAAAACAAATTTTAATAATTTAAAGTTTTTAAATTAATGATAAAGACAGCCGTTGATGGTTTAACAAAATATAAATGCCAGTGTACATAAATCAACTGCCATTACAAGTACTAAATGGAAATGATAACGTTACACTTTATCTTCGCCGTTCATTCGTAGGCATATGTTAAACATTTATTTTCTAATGAATATTTACGTACACCAAGAATTCGCCACTTGGGTGCAAGATGTCGAAAATTTTAAAGTACCAAATATGCAAATTTTTCAAGTTTTACGATATTCATATAGAGCACATATCTTGGCGTCGCATCATACGCATAACGTAAAATATTTGAAAATACGAAATAATTTAAAGAAGCAAAAGAAAAAACTCGCTTTCGTCCGACTTTTAAATTCGAGTATTGAAATTCCGCTATAATTTAAAAATTAAATAAAAGCAAATGTTAGCAGCTGAATCTATTTTAAACGCACTGACCTATAAATTAAAGTTTAAAATTTGAATAGACAAAGGGGCGTCGATGTTCGTTTTTTTTTTTAAGTGAACATTTCAGTAGTCCAGAACGATTTTGCATCGAGTGATTAAGTGGAAAACGTTATGGATGGAACGAATGACAGGAAAAAGTCCAACGAGAACGACAAGCCTTTTCATTACAGCGACGAGATCGCCAGTTATAAAGCCCGCGAATCGAATAGCTATAGTCACGAGATATGAGGATAAATAAAGATAGAGACAGGAAGGACAGGTAATGACAGAAGCACGTTTAAGCTCGGTACAACGAATAAGAGTACGAGAAAAAAGTCGTGCAAAATAGTTGGTGCATTAGTAGCGATGAACACTACATAATCAAATTTCTAGGCGCGAGTTCCGGAGATTGATAAGCCTTAATTGACTCGAGTAATCATCGAGGATTTTGCACAGTCGCCTATCTTTCTTTATTCTTATCTTACGTAACGTTATTTCAGTAGCGCTTCTACGATATCGTGTAACGCGTCAGGATACGTACGATTGATAGGCATCAGCGATCGCCCCAACAAACGGAACAAAGGAATTTATTTTCTTTCTATCGCCGTCCCCTCTCTTCGATTACTTTAATTACATACGTATGTATTTATACACAGTCGTGAGTGGCTGCGCGTATATCAATGTTTACGAAACTTACATGATATATGACTTTGCTCTTCATCTTTATTATTGAATTATTGTAGAACCGAGTTACAAGTAACAAGAAAAATGGATACGATTTTACATTGGCTTATTTTGTTTCGGGAATTGTTTTCGTTATTCACATTTTCTCTTTTTATTTCATTAATTTCTTAACTTTGTGTAATAATAAGTAAATTAAAAATTTACTTGTAGGTGAGAACAAACTTCTTTTTTAATTATCTTTCTTTCGGTTATTACAAAAAAGAAAATATTTTTTTAAGGCCGTTAAGTAATGAACTCTCATAAATAAGTTTTTATTATTGCGTTGCAATGTATTTTAAAAAATTACATACTTTTTAGATAACTAAGTTAAAAACAAATTAATAAATTCATAAATAACATCCTAACCAAGTATTTATTCAAGAAGAATAATGATAATGAGTTGAATCTGTCGTAGACATCGTAATTTATACAGATTTGCATAAACATAATTTATATTTCGACACCTAAAATAGTATTCGTATAATTGTACTTTCGTGTGCTTTCATATATTTTTGTAATAACGTTAAAAAATAAAACTTCTAAGCTAATTTATATTTTTCGTGCATATGTATTGTGTTATTTATTTTTATATTTTTAAAGCCGTCCACTTATTTATATAGCTATGTATTTACTATTTATTGTAAATACCGTTAATCAACATTTTCTTTAATCAGTAAGATGTTTAAAAAATATTTGCATTTAATAAGTATTTCAAAAGATATATTAAACCGATACAAACTTATGAAAAAGTTGTAAAAAATAGAAAATATTTAAAGTATTTATTTTCATATTTATCGATTCCTTATTTACAAGAAAAATTTTAAGAATTTTGAAAGATTTTAATAAGCCATATAACTTATGAATCCATTTCTTAAAATTGGCACATTGAATTATAATTTAAAAATGTCATTTTTTATTTTCGATTATAAAAGAGTATTTAAAATTTGAACGCTCTAAATTCTGTGTTGATCTTTTTAATATACGCAAATAGTACTGTTAAATTTATTTATATTATGAATTGTCGTTTTATAGGAATACGATCAAATAGAATTTCTATGGATCCGCAAATATTTGTTTGCAATCTTTGTCAATATCTGTTTTTCTGTATTCAAAGAGTTAACTTTAAATATTTGTTTGGAATTTAAAGTAAAATCTTTTTTTTATTGAAATAATTCACGTTTATAATTGTAATATCTTGAATATTACATGTAACTAAAATTACTTCATTTATACGGATAATGTTATTATTATATTCAGACAATGTAAGTCATAACAAATGTTTAGTTTCTCATTTGGTAAACTAATAAATTAAAGAGTATGAGTGAAGTCGCTGAAATTACTGTATTCATTTTCGGACAGTAAAATAAGGGGAAGGGCTATTGATTTATGGTTAAACTCGAAGTTTCAGAATTATTTGCTACGAGCATAACGTATTATCTCGTATCTACTTGTGATGTACGAAGAAAAACTATAACAAATATGTTGTCTCGATAACAAAATTTGTTCATATTTTATATTTTTTACATTGTTAATCTTTCTTTATAAATAGAATACTACAGATGGAAAGAAGAAATGAATAATGCACGTAAAATTTTATTTATAATAAGTTATGTTTTTTTAAGAAGTTTCAAAAGAAAATTTGTTTTCATACAATTATAAATTGAATAGCTAATAAATTTTATGTGAAATCAAAAAATGAAAATGAAATAAGCGCGACTCTCATTAGTCAAGTTTATTCTGTTATCAAAGTTTTGTTATCGTATTAAAGTTAATAATAAAGTTGAGAAATTCTTCATATTGATTATTATAATGTTGTTTAAGTCATAATACGATACATTTCTTCGTTTCAATAAAACATAATCGAATTTATTATTTGAATACGGCAATTATTATTAATTAAGTTTGAAAACAATAGAGTTTATCGAGGTGCCATAAGTTCACAAGATTGACGTAAGGTAATAAATGAAGCATTTATTAAGTTTTTATAAATCATTATAAATTATGTTGCCTCGCAAAAAATATCCTACAAGATTCATCAAAAGTTTAACTCGTGTAATATTACGACAGAATTTTGGGAAATAAATTCATAAACTCTATTAATTAAACAATGCGATACGAAAATATACGGATGTTCACGAATGCAAAATCTGTATCCAAACGTATAAAATCCTAAATCCACATCGGATTCGCGAGAAGAAGTAGACAACATCGCGAGTTACTTAGAGGACACAAAACATCCTTTGGAACTATTCGGTTGATGAGCTAAATTGTGAATCCGCGCGGACATTCGCAAGGGACCAATAAGCGAGCAGATACTCGATTCGTCCCTGACGTTTTCCCCTTCTTCTTTCAAACGCTGGATTTTCGCGAATTCGCCGAAGCTTTAACAACCCTTCTGCGATTTTCGTCACGCGCGGCAGCTTCCGCAAATTCGCTCATACTCAGCTTTCTTCTTTTTTCTTTCCTCCTTTTTCGCGGCCACTGGCTCGCTTGCTTCGAGACCCAATTCCAAATCGACCTATACTCGGTAATATTACCCAAAAATAGTACTTTTATTACTGTGGAGGCTAACCGACTTACACCCAACGTAAATATGGGACTGTGCGCATACGAAATAGATGTAGAAATATATAAATTATATTAATGTTATCGAGTTTTAGATTATGTGGATGTGTAATGTGATAAATTGATAAGAGCCAAATACGAAACTACTTTCTTGCCGGCTTTATAACCGAGTTATAATCCAAGAGGGAAAAAAATTGTACTTCTGGGTGGATTCATTTAAGAAGGTACTTTTTTATATAAGTATTTCCAGTAAAGTCACGATTCGATATCCGATGTTCTTTTTTTTATTTTGAGTGACTCGAGATGATCAATTTTTAAAGATAATCTTGTAAAATTTCGTGATTTTTACTCGTATATTAAGACACTTACTTGTAATCAATAAATACTTTTATAGAAGAAATGATAAAGATTTGCTGAATGTACGAAAAACGTTGAAAAGAAAGTAGCATAAAAATTCCAACACTTTACATTTTTATACTACCTGAAGTATAATACAATGAAGTACTTACATGGATCTAAATTTTATAGTATGTAATACTCGATATTATATAGAAAGTCATCGTATTTTACAGCAATCAATAATATTCAAAAAAAATATCTCGCATCTAAAAATATATAAATTAAACTAAACTTGCAATTTTATTTATTAATCGTGTAATTATCGACTAATTGTTTTTATGTTGGTAAAAGTTAAAAAGATTCAATTTAAAAAGTTAAAATTAAAATTTATAGGACTATTGAAATAATTTAAAATTTCATTAAATTTACTAATTAACTCTTGAAAGTTTATAAAGTACTAAACATATAATTCTATAATTAATAACAAATTTACATAATAAATGTATATGTGAGTATTATGGAATATAACGAGCAAAAATCATTTTCATCTGTAGAAGATATATGCATAATCCAGAATGCGAATTTGAGATAACCCAAATCACATATCAAGGGGTTAGCTTGTATCGTATTGTAAGCTCAGGTGCGATATGCAACTGGAGTCTATGTTTTCAGGTATATAATTACTTTTACGAACATTTAGAAAAGATTAACCGAATTGTACTATGAATTCGCTTCTGCTTTATGTTATTACATAATATTTACTTGTATAACAATAATTATATAATACATAATAACTTGTCATCATATATTGAATTTTTACTGAATTATATTAATTATCGTTTTCGCAATATTGCGAAAAATGATAGCATTCTTATAAAGTTAATTAAAACACCAAAAAATATGACAATATAATATTAAGATAATTTCTCAAAAATTATAGTAAAATTTTGTGAATACTTTTCTTGCTTGAACAACAAAAATTGATATTTGAAATGTTTTCAATAACACAAAGATTTTAATTATTTGGGATTATAAAGTATTTATAATTACAGTCTTGATAGTAGATTTTCAAGGGAAACCATTCGTAATTAAAACATCGTTATATCACGAGATCAAACGAATAATATTATTATTTCAAGTTTTGTTTCTACGATATAATTTAAAAAAATGTATTTATAAGATAAATTTGTATAATTTATATATGAATATTCTTATTATTTCGTCACATTAATCAAAATTAAAAAACTATGTAAATATTTATATTTACATTTATATTTATTTAAATACTGTTTATAACTTTACGAAATTTTTTTAAATATACCATTTTAAATAACAATTAATTATTTTTTAGGTTTATAAAATTTGAATTAAATAAATTAATTACCCAAAGATGTATTAAAAATTTTAACGTGAATAACTAAAGTTCTGTAAAATTATCCTGTTAAAATAATGGTAATCATAATCATTACTGTATTGCATGTTAAAATGACAATACTCGATTCGCAATTAATACTGCATATAATGATTTCGACAGATGAAAAAATACATCTTTTATATGACTAAATAAAGCAGGAGTCAATTAATATACTATTATATAATCATACTAACGAAGTAGTATGATTAACGCAGTTTTAAAAGTTCATTAGATTTACGACTAATTACAAAGCCTGAAATTAAATAAGGTTTTTTGCGAATTTATTTATTTTACCTTACTATTTTCAACTTGTATTTTGAACATTACTCGTATATTTATATATATAAGCATAAAATTATTAAATATTGTAGAATAAAAATGAAATTAAATAAAAATTTTTTGTTATATTTGTAATTACTTCAATTCGGTTTATTTAATTTAAATTCAAATTTTAATTAGAAATATTTAAATAACTGTCGATAGAAAAATAATATTAAATTAATTAAAAAGGATCATCTTTTAGTTTAGCAATTTTATAAATGCTACAGTGTCAAAGAAATTGAATAAAAAAGTTGTATATAGAATCTGAAGAATAAAGAGAAATTCTCAAAAAAAGAGGCTAGTAAAAAATTTGTAAAATATTCTATAAAAAAGGCAAATAAGAGAATATTAAAACAACTATTCCTGCTTTATTTTATTCCTTCGGTACAATTAAAGTCTTAATTCATGCAATTACCTACAACACGTAATTGAATGTTCTATATTGTAAGACCTGAAAAGAAAATATTTTAGAAACGGGTGGAAAAAAAAAACGTAATAGAAATATAAGAACGAAACGTTTAGATGCAGAGCACGAAAACAATAAAAAACAATACTGCATTCACGTTACGTATTTGCGAAATTAGTCTTAAACAGTTCATGTAGGACCACAAGTGTCGCATACTTGTAGGAAAAAATATTCTTAAACAAGTAAGAGTTTGCGTTTGGTAACATCTGGCGAAATGACAAAGCGACTCCGATCAATGACGAGTTGGCTCATAGGGGGAGGCTCGAATATGCCAATACAGGAAACATTTACATTTACATAGCTTTTTTAGTTTCGTACGCTGCGTGCGCACAATAAAATCGGCATAGAGGTTTAATTGTAGAAATGGTATCCCGGATTGTGATTACGATCTCCTGCAATTCTCAACAAGTTATGCATTTTCCCAATCCGCAATCGACGCATTTAGATACATTTTCACACCTGGAGCGGCTACTTGAGCTTCGATATCGGATACTCTGTTTTATTAAGATATTCGATAAGAGTTTATCTCTTAATTTTACACTTCATCTTATTTCCTTGCTCAGATTATTAATTACTAAATTTGTAATTGATTTTATCCATTTATTAATATTACTTATTTACGATTAATTATCAAAAATAGATAAAACTGAAAATCAAAAACAAAAATCTATACTTCAGAGTATTCGTAATCATTAACTATTTATATACTCTACAGAGTGATTAATATTATCGACTTTATTTTTTCAATTTGAGATACCGCAATGCATAATTATCTATAATACTTTCACATATATATATATATACATATCTAAATATAGATACATAAATAGATACGTAGACATATGTTAAAAATAATATTGATAACGAAGTACTTATACAAGATTGTTATTATAAACTCAGTTTATTTAAAGTTATAAACTACTTTGAAATTTTCACCTTTCGAAACTTGTTTGTTGTTTTCTAAAGCGAAAAAGTCAAGAACTTTATAAAGTGAAAAACAATAAAAAATTTACGGTAATCAGGAGTACTACATTAAAGTATCAAGAATAAAGTAGGTCAAAATATTATTTCTACATTTGATAGAAAACTTCCCGGATGACTAAATTTAGCCAAGAAAACGAATATCAACGCGTTGTTCGGAACAATCGAAAAGATCTGCATTGATAGGACAATCCTCGGATGTTAGTTTTCGACCCTCTTGTAGACATTAGATTTGCCCAATTATTAGATAATATTACAAGTTAGTTATAGAACCTATACGTACAACTTCGGTAACTAATAATTTCTCATAAATAAATTAAATTACAGTAACTTAGGGTATATCGCTAGTGGTGCAATTGATTCCCTATATAAACTACTTTGTACCGCCAATATTGTATATTTGCTTTGATAAGTTTCATAATATTAAATTATTTCTATAGTCTAAAATATTATAGTAAATACGGAAAACAATGAAATTAAAAATCCGGTAAAGAGAAAATATCGCCAAAAAAAGGTTTAAAATATTTATTGTTTTTTTGTAAATTAAATGTATAAATGAATAATATAATGCGTGTGATAAAATTACAGAATAAAAAAATTAAATCAAACAATTATATTAATATATAATATAATTCGAAAATAAGTTATATCTATTATCAGTTTTTTGATACATTAAAATCAAAACAAAATTTATTATCGTGTAGTTATGAAAATAGATTTTTAATTCTTCATAACATTGTTCGCGATAAAAATGTACAAATCTAAAAACTACATGCCATAATAAAGTTATAAAAAATCTAGCGTTTTATTATTTATTGGTACTTGATTTATTTAGAAAAATTAATATTAATATCAAGTTTACTTCAAAATTAATAGATTTTTTAGAAAGTATATTATTTTTTAAATACAACAAAATATAATTATATATATATATATATATATATATATATATATTACAGCATTTAAAGTAATTGCTGTTGGGTAAAAATACTTACTTGAAAGATTTTTCTTGTTTAAAAGCTATTCCTGGAATGTATTTCTACTATAGCTTCCATTCCGCTTTGTGATTTTTATTTAATGTCTTAGACAGCTCTGAATTACTATCACATATATATATATATATATATATACCATATTGTACAGACACTATATTGTCATGTACAATGATTATGATATTACAGTTACTTTATACGTACTCGATTTAAAAAATTAAACGAAAAAGTGCTGGTGCATCAACTAATGTATTATTATGATATGAGATCTATGAATCGTTCTTCTATAAATCTTACCTTTTTTCTTTACAGTTTCACATAAATGATGCAGTGTTCAAATAGTATTTTTATTGACTGTAACACTTGACGATAAAAATTCATGGAACAGAATATCGCAATAATCGAAGCAAACGATAAGAAAAACCATAACATTTTATTGAACTTGGCGTACATTTTGGCCTTGGCTTATTTGAAAGCTTGCATTCATATGATTGGGCCTTTGTTTTCATATTATATATATGTATACATGTATATATATTCATGATTTTATAAAAATTTTGCAGCCGATTTTTATATGTTTTTTTTAATAACAAAGCAGAGATTGATAAAAAAATTGGAAATTATTCATTTGATATTCAAAATATGAATGGAAATTTTATTTAACGTCTAGAATATTATTTTATGTGCTAATAATACTTTTTTTCCAAGAAAAAGTTTATTAAATTTTTAATTTAAAAATATTTTAAGAATATATAAAAAAATTATTTTTTTAATCATATTTATTATAATTCGAGAAAAAAAATCCACCGTAAAATATTATTTTTATATGAATATTCTAATTTTTAGAAAAAACAATTTATATATTTAATAATATAAATAATATTTTCTTATTGTTTGTAATACAATTCATTATAAATTAATATTTTAAAGAAAATTCTATAAAACTTAAAATAAATTTTACCGTCTGATAGCAAATTTAATTAATTTAAGTAAGTATAAGAATTAATTTTTATTCATGACTTAAAATATATGTATAAGATTATACCGAAGTATATTCGTAAAAGAAATTTGATTAAAAATATTATTATTATAAGTATAAGCTTGAAAAATGACATAAATTCGATTTATTAATTAATTTTTGTATCCATAAATTTATATAGTTTAAATTACGTCTATATAATAAATGTTTAAAAATTAATGGACATTTATTTAATTTATTTATTTTTTATATTTCTACTAAGTGCATTGATTTGTTTCATATTACTATTTCAATTACGTCTTTAAAATACAAATTGAAAGTTATAGATTTAAAATGTGAAAGATGGCTATAAACACAAATGTTTACAGAGAACTTTTTGAAAGGTTAATTACAGGTATAATAAGTATATAACTAATTACTCTAGGAAATCAGCTTAATTCTATCCATGGATTTCTTTTGATTAAAATATTTAGAAGGTAAAATAGTTGTTTTTATTTGAATTTTCTAGACGTTAATACTCAACAAGAATCATGAGTAAAAATAAAATAAAAAACAGAGATATCAAGTTAATTACATAAGAGTTTATAGTCTTTTGTAGAGTAGATGTATTTAGATAAGTTATAAATGAGACTAATAGGTACCGTCTTGATGTAACGATTCGGTGAACGAGATAATTAAGTCAAGAATAGAAAATTAACACATGCAGCTGTACTCATATTAATGAATTAATTAAAAAATAAAGGGCACAAGTAGTTTTTTAATTTAAGGAAAAATAGTAAATACGGTAGTCAGTAAAAAGACATTATTGCTTCTCATTACGATAAGTGAATAATGACTGATTATGATGTAAGTATAATTACGTATAAAATTACTTTAACGATAGTACTAAAAAGAGTATAAGAATTTTAATAAATGTAAAAATTAAATCAATAAATATACTTAATTAAAAATATGCAATTACATTTTTAAACGAAACTACGTATAATCAAAAAAATTAAATTTTTATATATATATTTGTAATAAACAAATATTCTAAATTTTAGAGTATTTATAAGTATAATTTAGGATTTTGATAATTTTTAATTATAGAATATACACGTATATATATTTATAGATATATACATAAAAGTGGATTTTTTAAATTAATAAAACAAATATTGAGTTAAAATAAGCTTCTTTAAAATTTGTTCTTAACGATACTTGATAAAGCAGAAGATATTGTAATTGCAATAAATAAAAGAAGTAATGCACATCAACATTTATAAAACGATTAAAGAAGCTGTTAAAACTGTAATTGGTTTTGATGAAAAAAGTAAAACTAAAACATTGTTAATGAGATATAAAGAAAATGGAAATAAAAAGAAAACAAGGGTTAAATAAAAAGTTGGAAGTGTAAATAATGTATTAGTATCACTAAATTATCATAAATATGGGAATAATGTATATTTAATGAGTAATAGAGCAGAAACAGTGATTAAAATGGAAAAACATTATGAAATATATTATAATTAATGACTTAAAATTATCTTGTCAGTATATCAATGTAAAGTTTTTAATAAAACCTTTAAAGTTAAAATACAGAAAATAAATTATAAAAATATGGAAAATACTTTTTAAAAAATTAATGTTCTTATACCGTTGAAAACACAAATTTTAAAGTTAAAATTCATAAAATAATAATATAGCTAGATTTTTATATGAATATGAAATGTAAGTTCTTCTAAAATATGCAGGAAATAAATTTAGTTTGTTTAAAATTTGAAAATAAATAAAAAATATCGAGTTTAAAGTTTTCAATATTTCATACTAAATGTAAAAATAATAAATGACTTGCATTATAATTCAATGAATACGTAGAAAATGGAAAATAACAACGGAATAAAAAGTTTTGTAAGTGTCAAAAAATAAAATATAACCAAGTAGATTAGTATTAGTAAACTAAGAAGATTATATAAAAATTTATTTAAAAGCAAAAATATATCATGAAATATTCTGAATAAGATGAATAGAAAAGAATAATGTTATAATATTCAGAAATTATTACATTGTCGTATTTTAACTTAAAAAAATAATATCAATAATTTTTACCTAAAATTTTTTCAAATTATTTTATTTTTATTTATATCAAAGTAATATTTAATGTTTATTTGTTGGTACACTTTCAAATATGTTATTTCTATCAGAGAAAAATATTCTTAGATAATATTACTTAAACAAGTATAAACTTGTGATTTGATAATTTTTATCACCTAAACTATCAATAAAATAACCAAGTACCTTTTATCGATAAAACTACGGTACGTGTACAAAAGAAAATAATTTTGACAATGAACCAAAATTTGATTCTGTGATACAAATACGTTTTCGATCGCGTGTTATTTTAATTTTTTTCTAGCAGCTTATTCAATTGAAGTTAATAAACATGCTCACATGATAAAACGAATATAAATTCTCTAAACGTAAAAATAAAAGATATATCGAGTCGAGCTTGAACGAAGAGATTTCAAATAAAAAGAACCTTAAACCGAGTAATCATTCTTGAATCGAAACGAAATAGAGCTCTCGAACCTTCATCAGATTGGTGGCTGAATCGAGTTCGTAAATCTTTGGAATTTACTGGAGGCAAGGTACTAATTAATTTATGACTTGGAGGAAAGGATCCAGCGAGTTTTCTGTCACGTATATCTCGTCGGTGTACTCGAAATCCTTTAGATCAACACAACATACATTTGAATATTGGTTACTTCCATTTATCGCTTTGGTTTCTCCGTTTATCGGCGATTGCCGTTTATGAACCTAATACTAATGTTGCCCAACCTTTTAATTTCCTATCGACTCTCTTTACTGTAAGAAGTTTTACGCTCAATGTAATATAATCGTTCGAAGACGTCGCGATTGTTTAATTTGCTTTTATAATTTACGACGAGAGTCAAGTGTGTTTTAAAATACGATTATTTAAACAATTAACAAGTAGCATAATAAAATAATAAAATTATGCAATAATGCAAATTTACACAAATACTTGTTACGTTGAAATTTGATAAATTTTATTTGCTTTCATGATATTGATTATAGAAAAATATACGATACAAGATTTTAATTAAACAATGTTCTTATAATTAAACAGATACTCAATTAAGATAACTTCATCAATTAATTATTATTCAAAACAATAAATATTGCTAAAATAACGGATCTCACAATTTGACAATTATAAAGTAAACAAATAGAAATCATAAATAAAATTTAAAGTAGTTTGTGCAGTTTTTAAGTACACTGGTACAAATTAAAAATCTTAACATTCTCCGCTTACGGGAAATTCATTTAATTAGCTTAATGAACTACATAAAAGTTCAAATTGTTGCATTCAAAGTTTGTTTTTAAATTAAAAGAACAAACTAAAATCGATGAAAGTAGCCTTCTATTTGATAAAAATAGATGGAAAATTTTTTGTATTCCTAATTTCTTGGAGTCGTTTTTATAAGAAAAAAACGTTACGTTTCCCTCGTTTTTATGAAAATAAATACAACGTTATGATTAAAATTGTTAGAATACTTCGCACGCGTAAGTACAAAAATGCTATCATTTAGCGAGACGGTACACGAAAGTAAGTAGGATACAACTGTAATTTGGTAATTCGTAAAGGATGTCGCGTCAATTTTCGTGGAAGCTTGCGTGCAAAGCCAGAATACGATTATGTATTTATGTTGGTATTGTTAGGTGACTATACCCATTACATGGAAGCAGTTTATACTACTTTACAAGAGACTGGATTTACCTTTCCTCTTTGATTGCAATTTTTGTTAATTGCTTAAATCCTAATAGTCTAATATTTAAAAAAGATTAGTTCGGTTTATTTTTATTTTTGTACATATACATTTAAAACAATTTCGTTTTTAAAAATTGAAATTTTACCCAATAAGTAGAAGAGCATTCAATTTTTATTCGAGTAAAGTAATTGAGTTTTATGCGTAAAAAGAAATTTTCTAAATTAAGAAAACCAATATACAAATAGGCAGAAAATAACATAATTAAAAATCGTTAGAAAATATAGCATTCGGTTAATAAATGAAACGTTTTTCTAAACTGTAAGTCATCCATCTTCGATCCTTCGGTTCGTTTTATGCATATCGATATTATAGTACGTGTTAATGAGCTCGATACGAAATCAATATAATATCAGAGGAATCATTGCGGTTTACTTCATTCTCATTCGTTACGTGATAGATAGATACTTTCATAAATACCAAGACTTATCTTTGTATTACTGATTTTGAACGAGATACGTTATCGGGAAAAAAGATCCAAATAAAAATCTCAATTATGCGGAGACTGCGGAACGAATCGAGATAAGCCGAGTCGAAATTCTCAATAGTTAAAAGCGAAAGCTCTCAGGGAAATAGTCTCGCTTTTTTTTTTATATGACTGAAAGTACTTTGATAAGACTCTTCGGCCAAAAAAATTTATCGGAATAGGTATATACGCACCAGCGAGAATGAAAAGAAATAAAAGAAGATTGAAAGCATTATTTGTTCGGAAGACCTATTGGCTTCATAGTAATATCGCATTTCAGCGTTTAATCGATCCGCTTTTTGAATGCGACCTTCCACTGGTACATATTTCAACCTTTCCATTCTCTTTTAACAATTCGGAAATATTATTTTTGGCAAATACAAAGCAGATCAATGGATTATATAAGATTTCGATCTTACGTGTTCTTTTTAAATGACCGAACGACGCGAGTATATTCTATTTACCTTCGTGCCTTCGTGCATGTGAACAGGATATTTGTTATTCGAGATTTTACGATATAAAAAGAATGTTTTTTTAACAAAAATGTAAATTTTGTACAAACCTAATACATTGCGTAAATAAAAGTATCGATGAAAGTATTCCAAAAACGATCGCGAATAAATTTATCGCTATTTCAGCTTTTGGAAAAGTTCGATCGTAAAGACTTTCAGGCAACTAATTAGTATTATTTTCTCGAAGCAATTTATTTGATTATGCGTTTGCGAAAAATCCAGCTGTTTCTCGGTCAGGAATTACTTTCTCGGTTCTTCTTCGATTCTGCGCTCAACTTGGTAACGTATCTCTAGGAATCGGTAGGAAAGAACTCGAAGAAACTTAGCGAAATTCGTCAAAGTATCAAAAATGGGTGTTCGGAAGGTAGAAAGACGACGACTCGGAATATAGGAAGAGTTTCGTGCACTCGGGCTAAAGCTGCTCAAGGCGGGGGTGAACGGGGGTTGGACATACGTGCAAGGCATTCGTTGCAGACGGCGTTACCAATATCCATGGCTTGCCAAACGGCTCCAACTCCGGTTGTGTCTTATTGCAACCAACCGAGTCCAGGGATGGAAAAGCTTAGGCGCCGAGAAACTTTTTACGCGCTCACGCGAGTGTTTACCTATACGTGAGGGTAAATATACTCGATTATTATACTGCAACTGCGCTGTAACATATTGCCATTTTATTTTTGCAAGAGCTTTCTTCACTCACTTACAGCGTCTTATCTCCTTGTACGAGGATACGGAAACTGTTCTCATCCGTGGACTCGCCTACGCTCTTATTTTCCTATTTGTACTATGGAAAAGCACATTTCCTGATGTTTTTTAGCCACCGGAGTAAATATTTGAGTAAAGTGTAGAGGATTCACCGCACGGGCAAAGTTTCCTCCTCAAGTTGCCCATAAAAGGGTCGTTTATGCGGTACCTTCGCGGCTATCAACGCGGAATTGCTATTATAGAGTAATATTCTACTCGGTCGAATAGGGTTGTAAAAGAAGATAGAAAATACGCGTGGAAAAGTTGTTTAATCCATGAAATATTTAACGAATGGGAAAATGTCAAATGCGAATATCGACGGACCAGAGAGAATCGCGTTTTTTCCCGTTTCTTTTCTTCCCGCGTGTTTGTACATTGTACGTGTGAATACAAAATTTAGCAGTGTATACGTTATCTTGCGTACGAGAGAGAGTCAACCGAGATTGTAATAAACTTGGATATTTTTCCTAGCGAACATCGATTCTTCTCGTATATTATTTTACGTCGCTGAATGACTCAGCAACTTCGCAGACTTATACATATATGCGAATACTATCCTCTTATGAAATACGCACTCGATAGGAAACAGAATATAGATAGTCTATTTTTATAAGTATAATAAGAGAGAACCTGTTGAAAAAATCAAGCTGCATCTATATACCGAAAATGCATCGAGATATTCATATAGATTCATATGAGTTTTCAGAAGTGTATTAGTTTACCTTAAAAATTCATATGGAAATGAATAGTCTTTTTGATATATGAAAATATATTTCTTATTATACGTATACTACATACGAGGATTTCAATTTTTCTAAAGTTACAATGAAAAGAATGTAATTCGTACGTTGAGGGTTTTGGAAGACATTATTTTTAAGTTAAGTAATAATGCAATACCTTTGTAAGTTTTGTAGTAGATTCATAAAACTAGATTTTAATATATTTCTTACAGTTCAGAAATCTTTGAGCTGTCCATAATATCTATTTTACAATACAATTAGATTATGACAATATCGTAACTTTTTATTGAATAATCGGTATTATATTTTGTTAGAGCGTAAAATAAGAATGTATTTTGTTATGCAATCTTTAATAAAAAAAATCGTGTTTCTCTACGACAGAAAAGAGAATAACTTTTCGTAATCACGATAATAAAATATTTTTTTATAGTTATAGATTATATTAAAATTTTGGTAGAAATAGTTTATTTCATCGAGCAAAATATAAAACTATTTCATATCTTGAGTGATACATTATTGTACGTACAAGTATAAATTCAAAAAATTGGTGTGAATGTATATATAATAAAAGTACATTGCACATATTTTTTTTAATAAAAAATATTTAAGAAATATAATCCTATAGAGTGAAATACATAAAATTTGAAATATCTAAAATGGGTTAAGATATTTAAATCTAAAACGTATATTCATTACGAAAAAAGAATAAAATGATAATATTTTTAATGTGATTTTGTTTTACTCGAATTATACATATGTTTCATCTATAACATTTTTATATTATTTAACGGAATAAATTTATTCAAAATATTTTGATTAAATTTTATATAATTTAAAACTAATTTAGATACGAGTTAAATATTAATAAAATAATGTTTTATATGCATATAGAAATTAATTTTCAATTATTTTTAGGAATGATTTTACAATAATATCAAAGTATTTTATATGAATTTTGAAATAATATTGTAAATTCCAGTTTCGATTCGAGTGAATATTTATTTTAATAGGTTGCAGTTATAAAAATAGTTTGAAATTTTACAAATCATATAAATATTTATGGGATAAACAGAAAAATTGAAAAACTATTCCAATCAAAATAAAAAAGGTAAAATACTATGATATAAATTTTTTCATAATTAGAAATTTTTATTCTAATAGAATAATCGATTATCGCGTGACTTTTGTAATAAAGATATTTTTAATTTTTTAAAAGGCGATTTTATTTAACAGAAATATAGATTGGATCTTACTTACTTTCTATAATAATAATATATTGAAATACCTTGATCCTATTTAAAAAAGAATGAAACAACAATTTCAAGACTTAATGAGATAAAGGTATCGAGATTGAGCTCTTAAAAATGGTAAAGCTAAAGACCAAATAAAATTAATGAGTTTCAGTGTTTTAATTTTCTTGAAATGTTATTTTAATTTCCATATGCACATTTACAAATATACCTGAATACAAAAATACAAGTTATATAGATTCTTTTAAATAACAAAAATAAAAAAAAAAATTGAATAAGAATCCGTAATTAAATCCGTAATTAGTTTATGACATTATTACTAATCTTTCGTGATTTTTGTCACAATCTTTTCTTATCTGATATGATCTAATTTATAAATCTTGTAAGTGTAATAAGGTGAACACTTTTCACATTTTTTTTCAATCTTTTGAACTCGATTAAATAATTAAGATGTAAAGAGGATTATTACAGAAATAGAAATATCGTGTTCACGTCTATAAGTATTTATAAGTATTTTGAAATACTTAATTTTAATATTTACTTTTTATTTTAAATCAAAGAATTATTTATGTAAGTACTCATGTGTGAATATATATTAAGATATATAAATAATTATAGACTACGAATCATTTAAATATTAAATAATATAAAATGATATAATTAATAATCTTTTACATTCAACATTAATATGATAATGAATTAATATACATACCAGATACATATGTTATTATGAAATAATTAATATTTAATTAGATGTATAATTATAATTGTGTTTTTCATGAATATTATTTATATATTCATTATTTTAATAGAAATAGAAAAAATTTACATTTTTTAATGTTTATTAATATTTTAATGTTTAATAAATATTTTAATGTTTAATAAATATTTTTTAATATTCAACTTTTTTTTTCTCGTTGACGTATTTCATTAAAAATATTTTTGCTATAAGCAAACATTTGTTTGGGTACTTCATATCGATTTTCTAGTATAATTATTTGGAAGAAAAGAAAATAAGAAATATAAGGACGCCATCAGAAATTTTTTTTTCAATGAGTGTTATTCTCGATGCTTTCGAACGAAGTCAATCACTAGACAACTATTCGCTATCCTTTTAGACATAGCACCGATAGAATGAAAACGAGTTTTCTTTTTCTTATAACGAATCTCCAGACAAATCTAGGTAAAAGCTACGGAACACCGTCTTCGGAATAATTCCTTCTACTTTTATTTCCATAATAAATTGAAGAACGTAATAACGTCTTAATGAATGAAGATTGCTGCTGTGACTTTTCTGTTTGATCGCTTATATTTTCTCTATTTACTATCTTGAAATTATTATTAGACTTTTATTTTATCCAGAATTTGCTTGTTGCACTTTTATGTAGAACGATGATTAGTTAAAAATATTTATAAACTTCTTACTAACATCGTTTGATTTGTGCAATTCATTTTTTCTTATTTTATACACTAAAGTATTAAATTCTTAACAATTTTTATAACATTTTTTTTATATATAGTATATATTGCTGATATTAAAATGTATTAATAATATATAGAAGTATATATATATATACATATATATATTTATCGATAAAACCGTAAATAAGAACTCGAAAAATTATAATAAAAAATAATTAGAGAATAAACTCGATTTATTACTAATTTATATTATTTATCGTTACTATAATATTTACTTTTTATTTGATAATTTTCGTATTTATAGTATAATATAATATTATGAATTTTTGTATATTTTTAGTAATTAAAAATACGTACATGAATCTATATTTTACATATTAGTTTCTATTATTTTCTAAGCATAAATTTTTTATAATAAAATAATTTGATTTTAGCTTATAAAATAATCGGATAAAAAAATTTTAATATTAATGTAATTTAAGAAAGCATAAAAATGGAACTTATAATAACTTCTTTAACCTTTTCACATATTGTGTTTTATCTAATACATATATAAATTTTATTATTTAAATATAGAGATTTTTATGAATTTACTAAATTTGTAACATTTGAATTTTGATTATAAATAAGAATTTCTAATATATGAAATAATTAGCTATTACAATAATTTTTTTAAATTAAGAAATCTTTATTAATTATAAGTAATTCGTTAATTTATTCAAGAATAATTTTTGAAGAAAAAGTTAAAAAATATTATTTGTCATAAGTCAACCTTATTTCACGTACTTATAATACCAATAAAATTTACTTTAGTTCAGAAAAATGTAACATTACTCCAATTAAAAACTTTGTTAAAAATGCAAGAATACATCTAAGTTAAAAAAAATTTTATGTTTTTAAAAACATTAAATTAAAATTTTGTTCGGTTAATTTTTAACAAAAGTTTCCTAAATTAATCATTTTTTCCAGTAAAATTTTTTAAATGAGAACTCTAATCAGTTACAAGTTGGTACTATTATTCTTAAAACTTGATTCTTATACTTATAATATACAGAATCTGCTCTTAATTTGCAATTTAATTATAATTAAAAAATTGGTTGTATTATATTATAATTTACTATTATGTTGATAAATTCACTACTTTACAATTATTTTAAATTATATTGAGAAATAATAAATTTTTTATAATAAAAAATATATAAATATTTTTATTTAATATTTTTTTCAAAAATTCTTGCATTATATTAAAGTTCTGCTATGAAATAATTATTTTAAATTACATAGAAGATAACAACTTTATTTACATAAAAAGTGGATGGAATAAAAATAGAAAAAAAAATTATATAAAAATTTACAATGATATAAGTTTTAAAATATGCTTTTATATTTTATATTAATATGATAATTAATTACTTATAATTTATAAAATTATACTATATCTACAAGTAATAATTATACTTTGCAGTGCAAATGTAATGAATCATGTTTGCCTTTTCATAACCGTTATTACCAAAGATTCGAATGCAGATTCTTATCTTCGTTTCATCATCACCTTAAGTGTCTCTGTCTAAATATTATCTTAATCTTGTAAATATTTATTAGATATTTATTTCTATATATAGAGAAATAAATAATTAGTACTGCTTTGTATGTCAATCAAAATTAATTATTAAATAATGATACAAATTATTATTGAAAGTTCATACAAATTAAATATAATTTGAGTATGATTTGTTATATATATATATATATATATATTGCAGGTATTTTTATTTATTTAATAATTCTTGATGTGTAAGATTTATAACACTATTATTTGTTAAACTTTCATGCTATTACTCATTTTACGCAAGATAAAAGTGTTTTTAAATGAAAGTACATAAAAGAACATTTTATCTCACAAGTAGGGATTCATGCTAAAAATCGATATTCTACACGGTAAAAATTTTGCTGTCTAATTTAATACCTTCATATATGTACTTAAGTATTACCATTTTGAACACTTCAAACTATTATTTTCACATGAAACTGAAATTGATGTAGCACAAAAATTATAACAACAAAATTTTACGAGTTTTGTTTTCTAAAAAATCCTAGTTTCTTTGATTTATTTAAGATTTTATGATAGTTCGTTTTTTTAAATAAATAAATATATAATTCAAAAGAAATTTTAACAAAAAATAGTCTTTCGATCTTATTTCTTTTGGCGAGCGCTGAAAGGAAAATAAGCTATGTTAACGACTGAAAACACAAGTAACTTTGAAGTTTATTTTAAATTATTATACAATATTTTATAAAGATATGCTTTGTATGTTAAATATGTGTTAAATAGACTACTTTACAATATTATACTGTAAAATATGAACATATAAGATAATAATAAATTTGGCTTATTATACGACATTATTTATAGTATAAATAATAACGCATACGACACCCGAGAAATTTTTATACAAATTCAACATTACTTCAGTATTTATGTATATATGTACATAGATTCATTTTATGAGGTACTTATGGTAGATATTATAGGTACTTATGGTTTTACTTTAGTATAAAAATTATTTAAAAATTGAAAAAGTAAGTCGTATTAAAAAATGCGGTTTTATGTCAATATTATTTTATAATAAAATGAAAGATTCATATTTAATTAATTGATATAAGAATAATATTCTTAGATTTAATAATAAAACTATAAAATAATAATACTACTTTATTAATTTATGTAAGTGACAAAAATCAAAGAAATTTACGTTTCGTAACGAGATAAAATTACGATCATAATTAAAGTTAAATTCATTTTATGTTTAATTCATTGTATTATATATATAAGAATACAATAAATGCAATGAAAACTAAAGAAAATAAGAAGCGAAAAGTTTTAATAGTAGAGAGTAATTTTGTAGCAAATTTTTCACGTAGTACATATTTATCTATATTCTCGAAAATAAAATAGCGCCATTTTATTTTCTCTTATTCCAGCAAAACTGAAATTTTATCAAACAAAAAATATTGTGCCTTTAAAACTCCATATACGTGCATAAAATACTAGGTTTTCGTAAAAATTTAGACGACAAAATCGTGTCTAGTGGGTTAAAATAAATCACAAACATAACCACGGGAGAAAATGTTATGCAAAAGTTACCGATACGAGCAACAAGGATCAAAATAACATCGAACTAAGATTTTCTCTTTTTCAACCATTTTTCACGAACATGTAATACTTACCTAAAAACAACTATATTCCACTCACGTAATACTAAAACTCCGCAGACAGCTCGTTTCATTCAATTTTTCTTACTTTGTTTCAGTTACCGAAAAGGAAATCAGGCAGTGGTAAGTTATTGTTTTTTTAAAGTTTATTCATACGAATACTTGTATAGTACGTATTCGAGTAAAACTGTAGCGAAATAGGAGGGAACGAAACAAAAAGTTTGTCTTGGTTTCGTAAAATAATGTACCGACAGGCTAATTTCGAGTTAAAAATGGAAGCGGTTTATTCTAGTACCACGAATAAAATGTACTTTTCAATTGCGAAGCCACAAAATGATTCTCATCTCTGTAAGGGACGTAAGTGCGGTGTATCTTGGATAATGTAAAAATTGATATTGTCGCTTGCCTTTTTTATTTTTATGGATAATATATCAGATTCTTTGAAGGACTCTCTAACGACCTTTGAAAAAGTTTGAAAGCCTGCTTCGATCATCAAGAAAATTCGCGTTTTAAACTACGAAAGTGCTTTTGATCTCGGATTAAGTAATACTGACAAATGAAATAATTTTTAAAACTTTTTTAAAAGCAGAAAAATCTTTCTGTCTATGAAAAAGCAATTTCCCGCTTTTATAAAACTGAATACATTTTACGTCTGGAAGTGAAAACAGAATCGTAGACGCAATAAAGAAGCAAGCCACGGTCTCGTTTAAAAGCGTGTTTTTCTTTTCTTCTTTCAAAGTTCGAAGCTATTGCGTGGCTTATCCCAATGAATTTTATTTTCTTTTTTTGCATTGCTGCATCGACCGAATAGGCACAAGGGTTTTCTCAAAGACTGCCCGGATGGATTACTCACGGAACAGGTCAGAAATTCGACTTATGCGATGTCCTATACCAGTTCGTATCGATTATCCATTTTTTGCTTTTATACTATTATATATTTTATTTTTAGGGCTTTATCAAGATTTATAAACAATTTTTCCCTCATGGCGATCCTTCAAAATTCGCTTCTCTGGTTTTTCGAGTGTTCGACGAGAATAACGTAAGTAAACATATTCATTCTTTAATAACTATAATCGCTTATAATATAAAATGTTAATAAAAAATTCTTAAGTCTTCTGATACATCATTTACTAAATTATTAAATTCACCGTAATAGATAAAAAAATTTGTTAAAAACTTTTTTTTAACAAAATTGATGTCTCTTACAGTTAGTATTAAAATTATTGCATCGAAGTCAACACTATTTTATTGTTTATATCTTGGATTTATTATTTTAGTTTAAATTAAATTTAAAAAACGTAGTTTCAAATGAATTTTTAAAATAACTAGATTATAACTAATTTACCTGCATAAGTTGATAAGTTATTGGATTACATAAATATTACTTTTATTTTATTCAGCATCAACGATTCAAATTTTTATCACCAATGGTTTTCTTTATTTCTTTTTCAAATTTCTTTAATAATAAAACTTTTGTACCATTCGACTTAATTATTATACTTAAATGTATAACGAATTTAAGAACATGAACAAATACAAAAAAACTCAATCATATCATTATATAAGTTATTACAAATTTTTATAAAAATAAAAAAAATTAATATCAAACAATGATTTTACAAATAGAATAAATTAAAAGTTTATCAGCGTTCAAGCACTTTAAAAAATGTATTAAAATATTTCGAGAAAATTTGAATAATAGAAATACGTCGTGTATAATAATAAAACGATGATCGATCGATAACCACGTAATTCAGTTTCAAAGCAGATATTATTCTTTGTTTTATTCGATAAAAACAAAACAATCGAGACATATAGAAATAATTTTTATCTACTTCTCCTATATAGAATTATATATAAAATTTCATGAACTTGATGATTGAATTTATTATCAAATAAACTATACGAATACGTAGTTATAAAATTAACGTATATCAGAAGTGATAGATTCGTTATAATTTCCTATTTAATTATCAGTTGGAAAATTTAGTTAAAACGATACACGATTCGTTCGAGTAGTTAAAAATATTACGATAATTCTTACTTATTAAAGTTTGGAGAGATTAAATGAAAAAGGTCTCATTTAACATATTTTGCATAATAAGCTCTAGATAAAGAATAAGTTGTTTCATAACTTATGGTATTATACAACTAAATTACGAACACTTTGTGTATTAAAATTAAAAATAGAATAAAAAAAAGAACAGCATCCAAAGCCCGTTAGCGTAACGACATTACACAACCCTCGGTTTTCAACCTATAAAAGATTTATTTATAATAAAACGCTAATTAGCATCGTTAAAAATTGTTCTTAATCCCGAAATAAAATAGTCAAGGGAATAAAAAGGAAAGATTTTCATAGGTGTGCATGCATGATTTAATTGAATGAGCTTGAGCTTATGCGTGGACTACTTGCAGGACGGGACGATAGAATTCGAGGAGTTCATTAGGGCGCTCTCCGTCACGTCGAGAGGAAACTTGGACGAAAAGCTACACTGTAAGTGCATTTTCCTATCCTCGTTGAGTAGTTATATATAGACGCGAATACTCGAGTGACTGCCTCACCGTCGCTCGAATTTTTTCCTCTCGTTTGTTTAATTTCTCTTTGCGGGCGAGCTTGCGACGAACGGAACAAGTCAATAATTGCGTGTAAGCTCGTATTACCTTGCGTCGCTCGTGAAAACTCAAAATAGCTGCTTTCGAATGCTCAATAATCGCTGATGACTCATTTAGTCTGCGATAAAAAAGCCGATCGTTCGATTCGTTAAATTCGTTAACGCAATTGTATAAGTTGTCTATTTAATTAACGTGTATACTACGGCGGAACAATTTATGACATAGTCTTTTATCGCTCGATAAAATTTATTATATAATAACCTCCTCGGGTATTTTACGGATTCGGAAGACACGCGGATAAGACGATCTTTAACGTATACGTTCAATTACAGGGGCTTTCCGACTCTACGACGTTGATAATGACGGCTTCATCACGAGAGACGAGATGTACAATATCGTCGACGCTATTTATCAGATGGTGGTGAGTTTAATATTATTCTCCGATATTCGCTTCATCATTTTAGCTTTTATGCGCGTTTAAGCGATGCTCCACCAATTACCAAGGATTTTATTAAACGCATCATCGATAAAATATATATATAGACATACATACACACGCGTGCGCATACACACGCTTTATTCATTCTAAAAAAAATACCATAAATGCATATCGCGTGCAAAAACACAAAGGAGTTTTCAATATTTTTGTTGAAAGCCCTCAATGAAAACACCTTTGCAAAGTTTCCTGTATCAATACGTTTGTTTATTCGATTGGATTTGTTCAGGGTCAGGCTCCACAAGCGGAAGACGAAAATACGCCACAGAAGAGGGTCGATAAGATCTTCGATCAAATGGACAAGAACCACGACGATAAACTAACGCTGGAAGAGTTTCGGGAAGGCAGCAAAGCGGATCCACGGATCGTACAGGCCTTATCGCTCGGCGGTCCGCCAATAGACGGCTGACTTAATCCGACAACAGATTCGCAACTCTCCGTAATCAATTCAACCGATAAATCCACGCGCGCAGGATCGAAGCTCACCTTCGACTACCGTCGATCCCTATCGCCTTGTGCGGTTCTCGAGAACCTCCTTTCGAATTGTTCCTTACGCTTCGAACCGGTCGAGGTGAAAAAAAGGCGCGAGCGAGAGAAGAAATCCCGCCCCGGTCGGAACTCCGAGCGAAAATCCGCAACGAAGCTGCAGGGCGTCGCGGTGCACGAGCAATTAAAATAGGGTATCCGTCCGCGAGATGGGGGAGAATCGGAGGTGGGAGATTCCCGTGCGAGGCAAGAGAACCGCCGGTGGACCACCGAGAAAATCTCGGGGCCGCGGGTAAAAGTAAGCAAAGCTCTCGGTGATGGGAAAGGGGACCTCGAACCCGTTCCGACGAATGCTGCGTCTTTATATTCGGGATTGGGGTTGGGGTTGGGGTTGGGCTTGGGCTTGGAAATGGGGTGAGAGGGTGGAGCTGCTCGCCGAGGATGAGGACTGCAACCGCTGCCGGCGCGTATCGATCGGCGCTCATCTCGCAAGCGTCCCGACCTCACCTACCTTTTATGCCGCTTCGTGTCAGTGCTACTTTCCGTACCCACCTACTATCGCCTCGATTATGGTTCATTATTTTTTCAAATTGACTCTTTTCCAAACGCGCTTTAACAACGACGATCAACAATAATGCTCGGGATCTCGCGATCCATCGACTCGGACGCTCTTAGGCTTATCAGCGTATCGGCGAGCGATCGTTCGATAAACGCTGAAAATTTAATGCATTTGCATCGACGGTTTAAAACCTATTATTCTCATCGACGTATTACTTTTTTACTACCCTACTTGGCTCAGGTATTCCACTCGAGTGGTTAATTACCGTGCTCGACGGAGAATCGAGGGAGGAGGAGGAGGAGAAGGAGGAAATCGTTCGTGAAAGCGGATCAAAATTTCAGCGACCGTTAAACGAGTTCTAACCTTTTATTTATCCATCTATTATATCATAATGAGCGGCACCGTTTGTCCGAGGTACGCGATTTACCGAGATGATTCCGCGAGTTGGGATTCCCGCGCTGAAAAGCTCCGAGTTGATACCACGACTAAGAAATTCCGCGAATCGCTTACGAGCTTTTCTTTCCATTGCCTCTTTATTCGTATTCATCCTCGACGAGCTTAACATCTCGAGCTCGGGGCCACGACGTTTCTTGACTCGGTCGCTTTGGGGAAAAGAAAATAAAAGGCCTCGCGTTCTTACGATCAAACGAATGCCTCTCATTATCTGGACGATATTTCGATAAGGCACGTTTTTCGTTTCTTTTTTTTTTTATTTTTTTCATATAAATTTTAAATGGTTTTTAAAGTTTTTATCGTTTTGGGAAATTCTTTTTATTCGAAAATCTACATCATTCGTTAAAAGTCGTAAAGAGAGATAAGGGATTTATCATCGGAGTATAAATCAAAATACGGCTGATATGAATTCGCTTGGTTCCGCGTTGTTTACACACCGTACACACTTACTCCTAATACACAATTTATTTTTTAAAGTTGTGCAACTTACCGTTCGACTCGACGAATTACATTGGGTCTAGCCAGTGGCATCGGTTACCGCTCGTGCGATGCATATTTACGTTGGATGGATATTCTCGTTGTAATTTATCGACTTTAATTACATTTGTCTAAAGTTTCCAGAATGAAGAATTTTTCGGACGAGAACCCTAGTTTATAAAAAGAGAAGTTTTACGTTATAACCGCGGTAACGTTCAACGGAAGAATTCGGAAGAACTTTTATTATTCGTTTGAAAAACCTTGAGTTTTTATCGTGTATACGGTTAAACTCTAATCCGAATTTGCATTTAACGAACCGAAGAATCCTTATTAGTCCGGATCGAATTAAAATCTTAGCAAATTAAATTTCTTTGCGGCTAATCGCGACTTAGTAAAAACATAAGTAAGTTGTAAAACTAATGTCGCGCATCGAAACAAAGTAAATAAAATTAAATCGATAATCCAGTCGACAATCTCTTTAAAATATCTTTCCTTAAAAAGTAAAATCGAAACTAAGCGTTTGACGAGCTTATCCATTTTGAAAGCTTAGAAGGGCGTTAGTAGGTCGGTGTAAGAAAATTGCTTTATCCTTGTATCGAGAACAAGCGGTGAAAACCGCCGAACATAATTTGCAAAGTTCCACCGGCTTGTCTTATATTGCATTTAACTCAAAGAGTTACTCGCTAATCCTTACTTGTTCCAGTACACGTGCGCATACGCGCATCGTTTCGTCATGTATATTCGTTATGCGCGAGACAAAGTTTTACCGCTAATAGCTCAACGATTCGCGCATTTCTCAAGGCCTTTAACGCGCCTTCGAAAAAGTGGTTCACGCCCGAGAATTATGTAAAAGCGAGTTTCTCCGCGTGATTTATGGCGTTGGCCACTGTTATTTTTCTCTCTATTTTTCGATCTTTTTTCGAGCTTTTTCGAGCTTTTTATTACCTCCCTCTCCCTCTCTTTCTTCCTCTCTCTCTCTCTCTCTCTCTCTCTCTCTTGCTCACGCGAATGCAACTGATGCACCACCAGATATACGTAGGGTTACGATTACGCTGTATCAATACGAAAAACCACTTACTTTTCAATTTCACTACACTTTTGAATAACAGCTACGAACGTATTTTTATTCCAGTTATAAAAATTGATTCGTTCGTATTCGAATACTTGAAATATTGTATGTGCTCACCTAGAATACTTAGATCAGCTTTAACAATATTGCAAAGATAAGATTAAATACCTTTCGTAAATCTACGATCGATCATTGCTCACAAGCGTTGGTTTGTTCTAATACTAGATAACTTTTAAAATAAATCTACGTACTTATAAAGCTACTTCTCTTTTCCTACGTAAACGCAAAATACGAGTACGAGCAATGGATGGTTACGACATTGCGAGTAACTCTCAACGACATCGTGATCGCGTGTTTACCCGCGTAAAATAAGGCTGAGAGATCCATAGAGATGCATCTAAGCGATATTAACGAGAGTAAAAGTACGGTTAAAGAGTAAAAGATCGATCGTTTCAAAACGAGAGATTGAATCAAGTTTCCGTCCGTGGGTACAAATAAAAGCACGAGTCAGCTTGCTCTCCTTTAAATCGATACTCCTCTTTTAAAGCTCTCAGCTTTCGCATAACTTTATTTTCTTTTAAATCTGCGCTACGTTATATATCGGAAATATACATTTATCCGTATCTCTATCTGTTTCTCTCTCTCTCTACACACATATATATATTTCTCTCTCTTTCTCTCTCTTTTCCTTTACAACTTTTCTTGCTATCGTAAAAAGAGATAATATTGTTGAGATAAATAAACCTCGAAAGAAAGTTGGCATTAGCTTCGCGAACGAATAAACAACAAAGAACATCTGAATAGAAAATCAGAGCTTCTGTTTTATGATCTATGGCTTTTATATCGCTTTTGTAAATAAATTTTCTTATGATTGAGATACATTTAAAGGTAAAAGAAAATCTGTTAAATAAGTTGATATCTGATTTTCATTTATATGTCAATATTGAGTTTTTAACGATATCAAAGTTTATTTTCAGAATCGTAAATTTTAACCATGAAAGATAGAGTTTCGGTATGAATAAAATCATATACAATGTTAAGAGATAATCAAAAACGTTGCGCAGAAATTCCTCGTAATTGAATCAACAATTATTAAAATTTTATCGGTACTGTTTAAAGAGGAGTTTTGTACTTTTAAGTGTCGTACTAACTACTTTAAGGAGGATATACTCGAAGTTTACCAGTTAGTTATATTTTCATAATAGTTTTTATCGATATAGATTTCTAAAGGATTTTTTACTCGTTTCAAATTATGTCGCATTTAAATTTATAATTTTCCTCGGTTTTGAAAATAAATATTGATAATAAAACACGTTTTATTGAAAAATAAAAGGATATTTTATCGAAACAAAAGTGTGTTAAATCAGGTATACGATATCACAATCTGTACTGTAATTATCTCTGTATGTGCTGAATTAGGAACGTATTGTAAAAGTGCTTTTAAATTTGTCCTGTAAAACCAACACGCGCAAATTGAGAAAATAAACGATGCATTATTTAAATAATTTTTAAGTTGAATGTGAATAATTTTTTATGGTATGAATCGTTTTCGCGTTAATTGACAACACGTTCCTAATTATAAATTAAATTTTAAGAAGTTCACAAATACTTTTAAAAAAAGCGAGCTTTGATTTATCTTATAGTAATACATAATTCACATGGTCAATTTAATATTTATACTCGGTAAAGAAAGCGATGATATACTAAAATATATGTGTGCCGCTTTTAAATGTAGCAATAAAAATGGGAATTATCGTAAGGTTGAAATAATAACGGAAAATCGGTTGAAATAATTCTAGTCGAGGTATGTTGATGTTGGTATTGCGAAAAAATACATCGTTTCAAATGGTTTTTATTTTTTTAAGCACCCTATCCATTCTTCGCATTTTTAATACATCTTATATCGTTATATAAGTTTATTTTATTATTTTAAACATTGTCCAAAGAAAGTACGGTTGTTAAACGCTACAAGTATACAATTATACTATCGTATACATAATATATTTCAGGACATTTTTACGATTTTCAAAAGACGTATCTCGTAAAGTTTAAGACGTAAAAGCTAGAAAAAGTAAATTATAATTTTATTGAGAAACTCAAGAATAAGTTTTAAAAAATTTATTATTATCTTTCGCGTCAATCGCCACGTTATTATTGTTGTTTAAAGACTTTCATGGTATCACTTATATATGTTTGGTAACAAATCGATTTGACATCGATTTTTGTATTTTTTGAAGTTTAAACTTGAGCTTCTGAGTAATAGTAAATTATTGTTGATATTAATCTGAGAAAATAGGTAATAAAAATGATTACACGTTTACGACATTGACTAAAAGCATATTTAATATTCATTAAAGAAATATATTAAATACAAAATATCTTTCTAGCTTTTTTCTGTGTAATTAATCGATTACTTATAAATCCAAAGCAAGAATAATAACAAATATCCTGTTCATATTAAGTTTGTACATGATATATTAAATTGTTAAATTATTAAAATAAATAGAAACATAAATTTTTTATTTACAGGTTGCATTTGAAATATTAAAATTTGAAGTAATTTTCAACTATAATAATAATAAAATTATATATAAAAATTCTTTGAAACCTAAATTTAAATAAGGATATCCTTATGAATTTAATTAATATTCTTTTGAATAATAATTTTTTAATTCTTTATACCTCCTACATAAATATGAGTATTTGAATATAAATATTAAGCATTATGCAAATTAATACAATTAATGTACCTCGAAATCGAATAAAATACACTTTTCTATTAGAAAAACCAAAAAAATTCATTTCTTTGTTATAATATGACTAGACAACTAAAATTATCTCTTTATTATTTAATCAATGAATAATAAAATTACAATGAATTTATCACGCTGTAATCTTATTTTATTTATTTTCAAATGAATATCTATTATTTTTCTAATTAATCTAGATAATTCAAAATACTTATTGATACATTTAAATAAAATTTTCTAATAAATTATGTATGTATATTAACTTAATAATTACATATTCTAACTCTTAATTATTAGTAATTCTTAATGATTAAACTAAAATAAAAAATATATTTTAAGCTTAAAGATGTATTTTTAAACATAAGTTTTTGTGAAATGTAAAGGATCAAAACTTGTAAAAACTTTGAAATAATATTTCTAATTAATTATAAAAAAATTACGTATCTTTAATCATTTGTAAATGTTGTTTATGAATATACTTAAATACTTGAATTTAAATTATAAATCAAATATTAAATAAATACATTTTCTCTAAATGAAATTCATAAAATCGTAGGCAAAAAATGTAATCTTATAATAATAATATCATATACATATAAAACAATATAAAAATAAGTAAAATATCTATCGAATAATATATATAGTAAAGTTCTAAGATTTCGATTTTAATTAAATTTTTAAAATAATGTTTTTTCTAATGACAAAAATCATGATACGTCGTAGTTGTTATCGTCGTAAATATTATGTAAGATGAAATTCTCGGACAGAATTCCTTCATTATTACATTTAAAAAATTTAGTAGATTTTTTAATAAAAATAATAATACATACTAAACTTACTTATTATCAAATCAATTTTATTCTTCAATAATAAAATAGTACGGTAATTAAATTTTTAAAGTATAAAATTTTATGATTAATTGAAAAAATGTCGAAGAAATCATAAAAAAATGCACGAAAAGTTTAGTTTTAGAAGTTTAATAAATCTTTAAGTAATTACAAGATATAGATTTTTAAAAGATATGTATAATATTTGTTATTTTTATTTATTAGAATGTACTTACTAAAGATTAGTTATCGATTATTGTTGAAAAATTATAAATTCAAAAATTAAATTCACGGTTTATCATGATTCTAGGATGATAAAAAAATTAAAAAATCTTAGTATTTCATAGGACTATTCATTACCAAAAATAAGATTAAAATTTTTAAGAGAAATTTAAGATAATTTTCGTAGAAACTATCTAAAATTATAAGAATTATAAACGAGTGAATGACGTATAACAATTTTGAGTGACTAATTTAATCTATCTGATGTAAAATTATGTTATAAAATTAATTAAACAATATATAATAAAAAAAAGTTAAATTCAATTAAATAAATTAAATTAAATGAATAATATTAGAAATTACATTTATGATTGTTGAAATTTTTTAACTATTAAAGAATAATTTAATATTTTTAATATTATAATATTTAACGATTTCCTTTTTTAATTTTATATTTTATTAAATATTTAAAATATATAATAAATTATGTTTTAAATGAAATAATATATTTTTCGTTACAGATAATTTCGACAAAAATGTTAATGCATATAAGTTAATAAAATATCAAGAAATTCATTATACTATTTCAATAAAATTAATTTAATATTTTAATTTCAATATATTTAATTTAAAGTTTATTATTTACTACATAAACAGTTTTAGTGAAAAAAAAAATTTTTTCTGGAATAATAAAGATTACTTTTTTAGTAATTAAATATATATTATCCTTTATATTTTTACTTTTTATAAAAAATTCAAATGTATAAGTAATAAAATATTAATTTATACTTTTCTTTAGATGAGTACATTTCTTAATATGAAAACAGGAGTTTTCATCAAAATTCAATACTTAGAATAAAATATATTAAATCTTTGGAATAAATAACATTAAATACACCTTCGACTATCTATTTAATACGTTATACTTATGATTATAAGTACAAACCATTACCAAATGCAGTTGACAACTACTAGAACTTATAGCCTATATTAATAAAAGAGTGCAGAACTGATCATTTAATTTAAATTCATAGAAAAATAAGATTTGAAAAGTCAGTGTCTAATAAATTAAAACATTAATTCTTAATTTAACGAATAAATCCAAAGTTGTTAATAGTTTGCATTTGTATCTTTCATGGGACTTCATTTACTCGTTTAAAATTCGGGGCCCGAATAACAAAAAATAAATTTTCAAGTATTTATTTAAAAGCAAAGCTTTTTCTTATAAGGAGGTTATAAATTTTACATTCTTGGAAATTTATTCCAAGCTTCATAATGTTAACTTATGCATGTCACACTTCTTGCTACACGTTTAATTAATATTTACCTAATATTATGAACATATAACAATTTAAAAACAAGCGTAATTTGAAACTAAGATCTGTAATCTAACCTCTTAATGAAAAGTAATATTTAAAATCTTTAGCGCACTTACGAAAAGCTATAGCTACGTATTCAGAAATGTCCGTCTTCAGCGTACCTATTACAATAACTACAACTAAATTACTATATTCTACATTGCAAAAGTAACGCATACACTTATTATATAATCTCCACAGTTATTGTTTTACGAACTTTCTGTGATAATTATTAACAATCAACAAAGAATCGCGAGTTGTTTCGTCAGCGAAAAAATATTTATTCGAGATAACGCGTAACCGTTGCATGGAGATAAATAAACAATAAAAAACTGTTAAATGCTCTGCTGAGGAAATTTGCATTCCTGTAACTGAAATACTAATCGATCTAAATCTATCGGAACATCTTTTGGCTAATTTTATTTCGCATGTGTCTTCGGTGTTAATAAATTGGTGTTTATCGGTGAAAGATACGCTTGCATGTGCGAGGGTACAACGAATACCCCGGAAATTGACTTTTCTCGGCAGTAGCGTGCTATTTTCATTCGTTTTCTCGTCGGCATCCTTCGTTGACGTAGATTTTTTTCAAGCGTACTTTAAAAAAAAGGACAGTACAACGGATGAAAAAATAAAAATACGAAGCAAAGCGATGAACTCTCGTGAAAAAGTCGTGTCTTGCTAGGAAATAATCGTTATAGTTCGTTGAGCTGATCTATTAAGTGTTGCGCCTTATACTATTGTCAGTAACGGCGATGAACAAAAAGATGAATATTATACCTTTGAACGTTACTCGTTTTCACAAAATTATTATGCGCATTGTTGTTTTGTATGGTACCATACATTTTTTCTAAGCGATATCGTAATATGGTATGGAGACATAATAAAAATCATTTTAAGCTAATTAATTGTTGTTTTATTTCTATTATCTTTACGAACCCCGTACCTGCACGAATATTCCTTTATGTGTACATGTATTTACGTACAGGGAAAAGAATTTTTAAACAAACTTTTTTTTCCAGCGATGAGTATTTCTTTAATTGCAAAATGATCCTTTAATTTTTAAACGGATAAAGAAAATATAATTTCTAGATAACGTTCGAATAAACCGCTCGTATAAAAATTTTAACGATGAGTATACGCTACACGTATTTATTAAATGAATTAAATTTTAAATTGAAAAATAACAGCTGTATAAATAATCCATACGAGCTAATAATAATAATCCAAACGCAACTCACTTATCGTATTTATTTTCAAAACGAATCTTTATTAGATCAATTTCAACCGTGGATATTTTTTCTTTTTATTTATTTATAAAAACTAAAATTTCAAAAATCATTTGTCCAAGGTAATTATTTTCATAGAGTCCCGATATACCCAAATGTTTTCGCTAATTTCGCGTTGGCACCGATACTGGATCAGAAAAGAAGGTTAATGCATTTGGAATCGGCGAAGAAAAACGCGATCACGAACTTCGTACTGTAAGAATCCGCGCGTTCGATACGTCAAACGCCGAATTCGAATGCTGCTCGATCGAAGACCTCTTCGCTCTCTCATTAGTGTCGAGATGTACCATCGAAGTATCCCGTAACGTTCGCGCCAATACGTCGATGACAATCGAACGACTGCAGCATCATCCAAATTCACTTTGCACGTATCATTAATACTTGGGACATTGTATCCCAATTAGGATCAAAATAAATTTACCGTAAAAAGGAGGTCAATCAATCGTATTTTTAATCTTTTAATCTTTTTTAAAGTCTTATTATCTCTCTTTTTGCAAAATTCGGATTAACAAATGAGAAAATGAACTCATTGGCTGATTTTATTTAAATATTCAAAGCCAAAATCACAATGCGATGTATTTTTAATTTTGAACATGGATTATTTTTTTTTAATTTTTCTACCAAAGTTTCCATATTTTTTTATACTTAGAAATAAGCGATAAATTTAATTCAAAAATAATCTTTCCAATTTTTCTTCGTTTTAGGATTTATTGAATTAAGCAATCTAAAATCTAAACTTTATATCGAACTCAAACAAAAATCTATCTGTAATGCTACAAAATTTAATATTCGTGATTTCTTATTCATCCATGCACCAGAATAACCTACCATTTTTAGGAAAATAACCTGAACGAAACTACAGCATCTAGTTTGAAATTGGAAAGGATCCAAATTTGATATACTTGCAATTTCCACGAGTAAAGTAGGCATATACGATATACATGTATATATAAGAGTATCAATTATTTTCACCTCTCTCTCTTTTTATCCTCTCTGGCACTCTCTTTCTTCTTCTATCCAAATATCTATCTATCTATGCATCTATCTATGTATCTATCTATGTATCTATCTATGTATCTATCTATGCATGACCTATGTATCTATCTCTGTATCTGTCTATGCATCACCTATGTATCTATCTGTGTTCAATAAAATAAATATAACAGCATACTTTAACCACATGGAATAAATCAATCGATGATCCCGAAGTACGACACCAATATGGAGAAATTCAAAATCAATCAATTAGGGATTTTTCCAGGCACACCTGTATTAAATTTAGGCTGGATTATATTTTTATTTTACAAGAAAAATATATTTTAATATTGCTTGTATATTTTCTGATAACAAAAAAATTGTATCAAAATACATTCGATATTTCATAATTCACTTAATTATTTAATCCTTCAACCGACACAATTTATTCAATATATTTTGAAATATAAAGTTATAATAATATAAAAATTATTATATTCTATATATAAAAATATTTATGAATAAAATTCATTTAATGAAATATTTCGTTTATTTATAAATACTGAAGTAGAGCGATATTATACTTGTATTAAATTTTTTCATAGATAAAAAGTATGGAATAAATATATAGCCGAGAGATATAAAATATATATATTATATATATTTAAACAATAATAAATTATAAAGCAATTATTAATGTAGAAAAAACTAAATTCTTGATTTTTGCGTAGTACTTTTGTATAAATTAATAAAATAAACTATATTAACAATTAATTGTTTTAATTTATAATAATATAAAATATTATTAGAATTTCAATAATTTAAATTTCTTTGAAATGTTATATAAGAAGTTTAAAAAAATTAAATTGATGATCAGAAAATTAAAATGAATACAAAGGGAAAAACAGAAAATTATAATACTAAAACATCTTATATAAGTTTTCTACGTGCCTTAGACATTATACACAATGACTTGAAATATATGTAATTGAAGTTAAATTCTTGAAATATGAAATAACAAAATACGAGGAAATATTTACAATCTATACACTTAAATCTGTTTCAAATTATTGGTTTGCGTCATGTATATCGTACAAAATTTTTATTTTTCTTCGATTTACACTTCTTAAACGGATAGTAAAACAATATTATCCAATAGACGTACCATTGTATATTTTCATAAATCTAACTTAAATAAATAGTTTAATAAAGATATCATAATATCGGTATTGGAAAAGCCACCGAGTAATTATCAGAATTCTAGCTTTATCTTGACATGCAAGTACACATTAAGCATTGACATTTTCATTGTAATTATTGTTTAAATCAGATAAGTATTACACATAAGATAGATTTTGTGGCACTCGTGCCATATAATAAATTTTCTTATTAGAATGAATGAGTAGTTCATAAACACTCATAAGTCTATTATAATTGGAAAAGTGTTTTATATTACAGTGACAAAGCAGTGTTTTAACCAGTCTACGAAACTACTTGCAAGTGCGTAGTTCCATCTTAGATCTCCTAGATTCATCATGAATAACAATAATCAGAAAAGTGTTGTAGGTTTTAATTAGTTTGTACTCTAAATATTTATAAAACGCATCTATTCTTAATATAAATTTTTTTCTTTAGACGAATCGCTATTGCACCATCGAAAATAATATCATCAAGAGTGTCCAAAAAATATACGATATAAAAGAAAAAAATATCGCAGAACTCCTTTTGAATATTTTTAACGCTAATCTTGATCATGTTGGACAGGTAAATTTAATTTTTAAATAAAAAGCAAAACCTAAATTATCTCACCGATCATTTTATAATTTTTTAAAATTAAAATTTTATTAAATTATATTACTTTTAATTTATAATAAAGTAAAAACAAATAAAACTTTATCGTGTGCAAAATTATTTCCATCGGATCGTATTTAAAATTCAATAATTCATTGAAAAATATATTTTTATAGTTTAATAATACATATAATTCTAAATTATGGTTTTCTGAATTTTT
Organism: Dolichoris vasculosae; assembly: GCA_018907195.1. Lineage (NCBI taxonomy): Eukaryota > Metazoa > Arthropoda > Insecta > Hymenoptera > Agaonidae > Dolichoris > Dolichoris vasculosae. Next base: position 25,496,728 of record JACCHY010000002.1, read on the forward strand.
GAGTTAGAAATAATATGTAAAGCTTGCGTTAGAGTTTAATTGTTTTACTACTTTGGATTTATAACAAAAATGTATACATTTTATTTAAAAATTTTTAAAATATACTGTAATTTTATAACAAGATGAAGATAAAATATATATTGATATATCTAATACAAATTTAAATTATTATTGCTTTTCCTTGATACTATATTTTAATCAATAATTATTTAGTACAAAATGGATTACACTCGTCAACTAGTAACGATAGCGTTTTATGTGTAAGCATTTTTTGTACCAATTCAATTACTTAGTTTGTTATAGAAATTTATTTCATTGATAAAAAAAATATTTACTGATACCTGATCTGTATATTTATATAAAAAAAGTAAAGTAATTATCTCATAATTTTACTATAAACTTAATGAATTATTTATATATATATAATGTAAATATAATGCATTATAAAAATTTTAAACTTTACTTTATGAATTAATAACTTTAGTAATCTTATTTATTATTACTTACTAATTATGATATAAAGTAACTAATTCATAATCGCATTTCATTAATTTATTTAATATCTGAAGAAAATGTTGAGTAAGTATTATTTCACATTTTCTTATTGATCCAGTTTACTTTCACAACACTATATTAATGTTAATATATATGTTATAAACTATGATTTAATTCACTAAAAATATGATACGTAAACGTTGATATATTTATTTAATAAACATTCTTAGACAGGCATATATGTATACTATTATTTTTTATATTTCATTATATTGTTCCGCTTTTTAATATATACTCTGAACCGAGATAAAAATTCTTATGTATTTATGTTTTCGAATCCTTCTGTTATAATGATTGTATAATATCCGATTTGATACTACACCATACACTTAAAAAAAACGAATGGATATTAAGGATATAGTATATTTCTTTTTAGGCCTTAAATGTCTACATAATCATATATTTTTTATTTTATTTTTTTTTACTTATTGAATAATATCAGCTATAAGTAAAATTTAATTCAAAGTAATGAGTTTCAAGATGTAAATTTTTTAAAAATAATTTGTCAAAATCTATTGCTAATTTATAAGAAATACATTGTATGTCGAAATATTGTAACTTTTAAATGAGATATGTTTTAATGTGGCACAAGATTATCGATGTTTTTTTATATATTCTAGTATGAAATGTTTCATCGAAACTATTAAATTCTTAAATATTTAAATTGCGAATTAATTATAAATACAATTAAATATAATTATTGTATTATAGAGTTAACGTAAGTATATAAATTATATAATTATTCATGATATATTTATATATTTATATATTTATATATTTATATATTTATTTACATTATTTAAAAATTATAATTTAATATACGAAAGATCGAAGCTGAAACTGGCACAGAAGTTACTTTTAAAGAAATGAAAGACAACATTATTCGTTGCGCTTTATGGATGCAGAAACAAGGTATTAAAAGTGGAGATGTGATTTCAATGGCTTTACCTAATCTAATAGATACCTATATTCCTTTTCTGGCAAATTTCTTTATTGGTACCGCTATAAATGCTTGGTTTCATGAACAAACCTTAAGTAAATCAATATTGCTTAATATTATTAATTTCTAATATACATACTTCGTAAATATCAATCATATTTATATTTCAGAAAGTGCTCGATATTTCTTCAACTTAATTAAGCCAAAACTAATGTTTTGCACTGAAAGTAATATTGACATTCTGATAAAGGCTGCAAAATTAGAAAATATCAATGTTAAATTTATCAGTTTTGAAAAGCATACGGAAGCTGAATCTTTATACGATATACTGAAATCGCAAAAAAAGGAAGAAGTCGATGCTTTTCAAATACCAGAAATAAATCCACAAGATATTGCTTTAATATTATTTTCGTCCGGCTCAACGGGTTTCCCCAAAGGTGTTCTACATTCTTATAATTCGTTCCTAAAAAATATGTCAAACTACGCATGTAATGATAACGAGAATTGTATACAAATATGCCACTCTTCTCTTTACTGGATAAGTGGGACTTTTTTTTATTTTCAATCAATACTAAGAGTATCGACGAAAATTATACATACAAACTTCGATGTCGAGGAGACGCTCAAGTACATTGAAAAATACAAGGTTATTATTTTTTTAAAGAAGTTTTTTGGATTTTCTTTATATAATATACATAAAATAAAATGTCTTATTTTTTCAGATAACGTACGCGTTTTTTTCTCCAATATCGCTAGCTTATATATGTAAATCAAATTCCCTCAAAAAATATGATTTAAGCTCTCTCCAAGTGGTTACGACAGGAGGTGGAAAATTAAGCTCCGAAATCATTGAAGTATTTACAAAGGCTTTAAATATTAGTATTTTTCAAGGATATGGTATATTATAATCAATTACATTAACTGTATTCATATCTTTCATATTGATTAATAACGAATTCAAAAAGACTAATTACATTTAGTTTCGTACAAAATTATATTTATAATAAAGTAATAAAGAATAACATAACCAAGTAAAAGCATAAGCATGTGCAATTAATAATTTGCTTAGATAACAATAATTCTCTATATTAATTTTAAGATTAACTGTAAAAAAAATAGTTTCTTAAAAAGATTTATTTATAGAATATTCTATCAAGTTATTATATAATTTACATATATATAATTTATACACATAATGTTTAAAATTATTTTTTAACTACTATTATGCAAAACAGTAGAATATTTATATTCAGCCATCAATTTTCAACTATACTACCTGTAATAATTCAAGGATTAATTACTATTCGTTATGCATCGTTTCACTTTTACTAAAAATATTCAAAATTAATTTCTTGCAAACAATATAATTCAACTTATTTTCTCTCTCTCTCTCTCTCTCTCTCTCTCTATCAATATATTTTCAATATTAGCTTAGGTAATATTTAATTAATACTTTACTTTATTCTCATATACACTCCAAATAACTCGATTACTTTAAACGAACATATGCAATTAATATACCCAAGAATTAATTTTATGTAATATACTTTTATAATAATATTAAATTACTTATTCAAAGAGATAAAAAATAATTTAAAACGAAATTTAAAAAAAAATTTATCCGATATATCAAACTTTATTAAAAATTATCTAAAACGACGTAAATAATAACGATTTAGTAACGTATTAAATATTACTATTTTTGATTTACTCTAATTATAAATATATTTTATTAATTTGATCTGACTATCCTGAATCTAATCAAACTATACATTTACTTTCTCGATACAGGTATGACCGAACTTGGATCTATTGCTACAATACAAACTTCTGATTGCAAAAGTATCAAGTCTATTGGTTTCCCTATACCTAATTTGGAGTTAAAAGTAGTAGATTTGATCAATAAGCAACCACTTGGGCCAAATAAACCTGGAGAACTCTATATGAAATCAGAAACACAAATGGTTGGTTACATTAATAATCCGTTAGCAACTAAAGAAACGATCGATGATGAAGGTACAATTTAAATATAATACAAATTAAAAATGATATAATAATAATACTTAAAAATAAAATACGATTATACTAAAAAAATTATACGAATGCCGTTTAAATTTTTATGTAATATTTTTTTAAAAAATGTATTGCAAAAGTAGATTTCTAGAATTCGAGATTTTCGATTAAAAATTATTTTAATTTAACATTTTACGTGTTTTTTACTTAAGCTTTATATTATTAAATTTTTCAATGACGTGTATAAGTTAATATTTATAGAAACGATATTTTAAAAAATTGTATTTTATTATCGATTTTACGTTACACAGTTTTAGTGAGCTCATTTTGTAAACAACTTCAAAGTAAATAATGAAAAAACTTCAATTTTCTTTAGGTTGGATACACACTGGAGATTTAGTATATTATGATGAAAATGCTGAATTTTTTATCATTGACAGAATAAAGGAAGTAATGAAAATTTGTGGACATCATGTTTCACCTACTGAATTAGAAGAGGCTATAATTTCTCATCCAGCTGTGATGGAAGTAGCAGTTACTGCTATTCCTAACGTATCATGCCCAGAAGAACCAATAGCTTTTGTTAAAAAGAATTTTGGATGTGAGGTAAAATGTTGAAATATTTATTTCAGAATAAATGTAACATAGAGTTTTAAGATAGTGTCCGAAATTTATAAGTGAAAATATCTAATAATACCAAACTAATATTACATTAAAGAGAAACACGTTAAAAAATTTAATTTTAACCAAATATACTATTTCTTATTTATAGACAGAAATTATATATACATTACATCACATATAATATTTATAATATATAATTTTAAATTAGTTATTATATTTATTACGATCAATTTTCTGTGATATTTTTAAAACTAAATTTTTAATTAAAAATTTTGTTTAATCGGTGTAGCATGATCAATATAATGGAGAAAAATTATAAGTCGATATATTTAATAATAAGCTAAAAATACTTGACGTTTTAGAAAAATTTCAATACAAATTTTAATAAAATATTAAATTTATAAAACTACCTAAAAATCAAATTAATTTTTAATTAATTTAGGTCATATATTAAAAGTGAAAATATTTTCACTGTTTAATAAAGCCCAGATAAAAAATTAAATGAGTAAATATTCTAATAAGTATAATTGTAAAGTAAGAAATAAAATTATAATTAAATAAACAAAAATACATAAATGAGATGAAAGAAAGAGAGAAAAATTTCATCATAAAAGTTATATAACAATAATCTATATGCTGCATTCATTTGCCTATATATTATCTATGTAGTATCTTGAAAGAATATTAAATTTTTTGCTGAACGTACTAATTAATAACAAACTAAATCTTATCAATCTATGATTAAATACTGGATATGCTTGTTGGAAATATAATACGGGTTTATCTCATAAAATTGAATTTTCTAAACTTAATAAATCTACTTTAATAATGATTATATATTTCTCTATTGGTATTAATTTCATTATTATATTAAAAAAATTAATTTTGATGCATAATTTAAGAATGTTTTAAATATAATCGTTAAGTTCATTAAAGTAAAATGTAATAAAATTCAATATATTTTGTAAATAAAAAAGTAAGTTAATATTGGAGATAACTCAGATAATTAATTTTTTTATTTTTGAATAATTTATAAAAAATTATTATTAAATGATAATAATGAATTTATATACGCAGTTTTTCAACACATATAAATAAAATTATGGAATTATTATATTACCGTATTCAATCTTAAATGTATTTATTTTTGCATATAATATTATTTTTTATTTTATATAGTAGCATATATAACATATATAATAACACATAATATTATATTTTATACACATGATATAGAACTCATATGAAGATTAGATAAGCATAATTTAGCATAACAATTAAAGAATTGGTATTTTTCATAGATTTTTCCATTTGACGTGTACTTTAAGATTAAATCACATTAAATTAAAAGAAAATTAACTAAATTACTCACAATATATTTATCGTTTTTATTAGTTATTTCTCAATATAAAGTATATTTAAAAACTTAAATTTATAATTAAAACATTTTATATCAATAGTTTATGTCAAAATAGAAGAATATTTATTCTTAGAATCAATTATAAAACTATGTTGTCATCAAGTAATATTATTTCATCGATAAAATATTTATTATTATATATTAGATGGATACTTACAATATCATGTGTCTAATTTCCTTAATTTTTTACAATATTATCAATAGACATTTGAAACAATTTAACGTTATTTTATTTATACCGACATAATATAATTCTCAAATATTTTCTTATAAATGTACTAAATCTTTTTTAGACTAAATATTATATATTTACAATTAGCAATGAATATCGATAATTTTTTATTACCAAATTATTAATAAATTTGCGATAGTTAGCAAAACAGTATCGTAACATTAATTTGTAAAACAATTGTTTATAATATATTTTCTCTGTAATTTATAAATGAACAAATCTAATCTATGAGAAATGAATAGTTTATCTGACTAAACTTTATTTTCATAATAATTAAATAAACTTCTTCGAACGTAAACATAATACTGGAGTATATCTAATAAAATGATGTGATTTTTCATTTTTATCAGATTTATTAGATTTAGTATACAATTTTTTATTTTAACTTACTTCATTTAAAAGAAAAATAAAGATCATATAATCTAATTTTTATTATTTATCAAACTTTGAATCAACAGTAATTATTGCTTAATGACCAAATTTATGACAGAAATTTTTGTATGCTAAGGCAGTGAATTCAATAGTATAATATTATTTCTTTTATTTTTCTGCAAATATTTCCATCTCCTATTGAGCCCATTAAAATATATTATTTAAACTGCTGATATATGAATACGTAAATACAATATGGTAGTAAACTTGGGTAATATTTATTTACAGAAGCTTTAAGCTAATATTAATCACTATTAATTTTGTAAATGTATCGCTCATAATCTTTGCATAAAATCCTCATATTTACTTTACACGATGTATTATAGTATTATATTATACAAAATTTTTTGATATTCAGGAACATTCAATAATAGATATGTATAAGTATAATTTTAAAACTAGATTATTAATTATTAATTTTATGTAAGGACAAAATGTAATATGCATATCATTGATCGTAAAGCCTTAGGAAATTCAAAAATAAATATATTTTTTTAATTACTTTCATAACTAAATAATAAATTTACGTGTTAAAAAATATATTATTATTTAAATCGAGGGAATCAAATTTGATTGCAATATAAATGTATACGATACGTAACTATTAATACATTGGCAGTTTTAATTATCTGAAATTTCAAATTACTAGTTAACATTCAGAAAAGATAAATTTTAAATCGTTTAAAAATAAATTTTAATACGAGCTATCAATAACTAAAATAAAAATGACCAAAAAATAGATGTACTCATCGTGCATAAATGTTTACCATAAATTTAAATATTTTAAATATTAATACATTTAAATGTATTATGATTATTTAAAAATTTTCGATTCATCAAAATTTATGAAGTTTTCAATCATTAAACAAAGGCCACTGATCAAGAAATATAATATCATACCTATTTTTGAATCTTTTTCAAAGATATTTATCATTATTATTGAATATGTTATTCGTGAAACTATAAGTTTTTATGTTTTTCTTTATTTCACAGGTAACGGAAGATGAACTGATTAAAATAACGGATGAATTAGGTAAATTTAAAAAGCTCTCAGGTGGTGTGAAATTTTTGAACGAACTACCGCATACCGCCTCAGGAAAATTAAACAGAAAAGAAATTAAAGAGATGGCGAAAGCTTACCTAAAATAATGAAGTCGTTAATATATTCTTAGTATATGTAGTTTAGCATAATTTATCAACCGACTTGAAAATGCCTATGTAGACAGCAATAGATTTTTATCAATTGATTCGATTAGTATGTTCCGACTTGTTTGTAATTATTATTGTAATTTATAATGACTATTGCAGTGTATCGACAAAATAAAGTATATAATTAACATGTTATTAATTGCGAATGTTGTAAAAATTAGAAAATTTACATAGAAAAGACTTATATCATTAATACGAGTCTCGTTTGATAAAAGAATAATTTTTAAAATAATCTTGCGCTAGTCGTATGATCAGCTGTTTAAAAGTAATCAAATATGTAGTACATATTAATACATGTATTCGCTGTACTTGTTTAATTAATTGCTCGTCTCGTCACAGTCATTAATATTACTTATTTTTATTATAAACAAATAAATATATGTTTATATTTAGTAGAGTATTACTAAAATAGGTTCTTTCGACAAGTAAATAACAAAATTTTCATAAATAAATATACGAATGAATTTATTGATGAGCTTTTGGATAACCAAATTTATTGGCTTCTTTAAACATGACTATAAAAGAGTCAACTATTTCTTCTCCGTTGGGGATAATCTGTTCAGCTGGAAGAATGAAACCATGTTTTCCTGTATCCCGTAATTCGTACGTGAAAGCAATTGGTATTTTCAAATGGGCATTTACCCAGTCCATGGAACTTCCACTAGCAATATCTGAAATCAATTTAATTATTATGTAACATAATATTTACTTTTTGCATTTTTATAATATATATATATATATATATATATATATATTTAAATAGAATTGTACGTTAATATTCATTGTCCAAATATATATACACATATATAAAAATGTATAACTTCTTAAATGTATTTTTAAATAATCAACAATTCCTTTTTACACACTATAAATAATATGGCGATTGTATGAGATATCAACATTTTTAATCTCATTTTTTTAATAACAGCAAAATGTATCAAAATTTTATTCGATACTAATGATCAAAATTTTACTCTTGTTAACACATGTGACACTATTGTACATAAAATCAAGGTAAATTTACAAATAGTTTCAGCGATGTTTCCAGTTACTTACGAAGTACCATATCTCTTAGCTCAGGAATCTATACTCTTGCGAGCAATGGCATACTGATAAGAAATAAATAGAAATTAATAAGGTAAAAGGTAATCGAGAATGAAATTTTTATTTAAAAGAATAGACTTACGGATTCGTCATAGTTGTCGAGATGCTCGGTAGTATGACCGTAAGGGAAAAGAAGAACCTGAGAATAACTATGGAAGGAGATGTAGGCAAAAACTTTATCACCGATGGATTTTAAATATTCAGACATGGATTTCGCTTCAATTTCCGAAAAAGCACTTTTTCCGTTATAAGTTTCGGCGCATGGATTTCGGCTTGCACCGCCGCCTATTCGAACAAATAAAATAATAGAATAGTCAGCTGCGTTTAAACACGTGTGGTATGTGAGGCTAAAGATGAATACGTCAAAGTTTAATATAAGCAAAATTATCATACGTACTCATCCATTTGAAACCCCAATTACGATTAGCATCAACGCCTTTGCACCAAACAGTGTTCTTAGATAAAGTCTTACGCCAAAGCCGATTCTAAAGAATAAGAAGGTTCGTCGGCATTGTAGTTTACGGTAGTTCAAAATGTCTACGCTCTCGAATTCCAGCCTTAAAAACTTACCGAGGTGTGCGTATGGACGTAACCATCAGGGTTGAAGGATGGAAAGAAGTACCAATCGTAAGATTCGGCGATGATTGCGAATCTCGGTACTCCTCACTGGTGAGCAACTGGTTCAGGATGTAGGTGACGATTGCTGGAGAGATCCACTCGCGAGCATGGATTCTGCACTTGAAGAAGATGCCCGACTTACCTGACCCCAAGCTCAGCTTCACGCCATTTATTTCGCGACCCTGACATCTTCGGCCACCGACACTAATCATATATCGATACTAATTGAAAGATATTTTAATATAATCAATTTTGATCGGATCTTATTTCTTTGAAATTACGTAATTTTATTTTTGATACATTAAAAAATTATCGTTCAATATACGATTATAAAAAAGATATTATATATAATAACTTCAAATATATGTAATTGAAGTTAAATTCTTGAAATATGAGATAAAAAAATACGAAGAAATATATACAATCTATACATTTATATCTGATACAAATTATTGGATATAATATATAAGACTTTTATATTATAATTGGAAAAGTGCTTTATATTACAGATACAAAGCAGTGTTTTAACCAGTCTACGAAACTACTTGCAAGTGCGCAGTTCCATCTTAGATCTCCTAGATTCATCATGAATAACAATAATCAGAAAAGTGTTGTAGGTTTTAATTAGTTTGTACTCTAAATATTTATAAAATGCATATATTCTTACTATAAATTTTGTTCTTTAGACGAATCAGTATTGTACCATCGAAAATAATATCATCAAGAGTGTCCAAAAAATATACGATATGAAAGAAAAAAATATCGCAGAACTCCTTTTGAATATTTTTAACGCTAATCTTGATCATGTTGGACAGGTAAATTTAATTTTTAAATAAAAAGCAAAACCTAAATTATCTCACCGATCATTTTATAATTTTTTAAAATTAAAATTTTATTAAATTATATTACTTTTAATTTATAATAAAGTAAAAACAAATAAAATTTTATCGTGTGCAAAATTATTTCCATCGGATCGTATTTAAAATTCAATAATTCATTGAAAAATATATTTTTATAGTTTAATAATACATATAATTCTAAATTATGGTTTTCTGAATTTTTGAGTTAGAAATAATATGTAAAGCTTGCGTTAAAGTTTAATTGTTTTACTACTTTGGATTTATAACAAAAATGTATACATTTTATTTAAAAATTTTTAAAATATACTGTAATTTTATAACAAGATGAAGATAAAATATATATTGATATATCTAATACAAATTTAAATTATTATTTCTTTTCCTTGATACTAAATTTTAATTCATAAGTATTTAGTAAAAAATGCATTACACATCAAATAGTAACGATAGCTTTTTATGTGTAAGCATTTTTTGTATCAATTCAAATATTTAGTTTGTTATAGAAATTCATTTCATTGATAAAAAAATATTTACTGATACCTGATCTGTATATTTATATAAAAAAAGTAAAGTAATTATCTCATAATTTTACTATAAACTTAATGAATTATTTATATATATATAATGTAAATATAATGCATTATAAAAATTTTAAACTTTACTTTATGAATTTATAACTTTAGTAATCTTATTTATTATTACTTACTAATTATGATATAAAGTAACTAATTCATAATCGCATTTCATTAATTTATTTAATAACTGAAGAAAATGTTGAGTATGTATTATTTTACATTTTCTTATGGATCCAGTTTACTTCAAAACACTATATTAATGTTAATGTATATGTTATAAACTATGATTTAATTCACTAAAAATATGATATTTAAACGTTGGTATATTTATTTAATAAACATTCTTAGACAGGCATATATGTATACTATTATTTTTTATATTTCATTATATTGTTCCGCTTTTTAATATATACTCTGAACCGAGATAAAAATTCTTATGTATTTATGTTTTCGAATCCTTCTGTTATAATGATTGTATAATATCCGATTTGATACTACACCATACACTTAAAAAAAACGAATGGATATTAAGGATATAGTATATTTCTTTTTAGGCCTTAAATGTCTACATAATCATATATTTTTTATTTTATTTTTTTTTATTTATTGAATAATATCAGCTATTAGTAAAATATAATTCTAAATAATCAGCTTCAAGATGTAAAGATTTAAAAATAATTTGTAAAAATCTATTGCTGATTTATGAGAAATACATTGCATATCGAAATATTGTAACTTTTAAATGAGAAATGTTGTAATGCAGCACAAGATTATCGATATTTTTTATACATTCTAGTATATTTTATTTTTTGTATATCTAGTATAGTATAGCATATTTTTATGAATATTTAAAACATTTATTTAAATTCGTGTATTATGATTCATTTATTAATTAAAATAACTTCTAACTCATTTATTATAAATACAATTAAATATAATTATTGTATAATAGAGTTAACGTAAGTATATAATGTATATAATTATTCCTGATATATTTATTTTATATTTATATATTTATTTATATTATTTAATAATTATAATTTATTCTACGAAAGATCGAAGCTGAAACTGGCACAGAAGTTACTTTTAAAGAAATGAAAGACAACATTATTCGTTGCGCTTTATGGATGCAGAAACAAGGTATTAAAAGTGGAGATGTGATTTCAGTGGCATTACCTAATCTAATAGATACCTATATTCCTTTTCTGGCAAATTTCTTTATTGGTACCGCTATAAATGCTTGGTTTCATGAACAAACCTTAAGTAAATCAATATTGCTTAATATTATATTTTTCTAATATACATACTTCGTAAACATCAATCATATTTATATTTCAGAAAGTGCTAGATATTTCTTCAACTTAATTAAGCCAAAACTAATGTTTTGCACTGAAAGTAATATTGATATTTTGATAAAGGCTGCAAAATTAGAAAATATTAACGTTAAATTTATCAGTTTTGAAAAGCATACGGAAGCTGAATCTTTGTACCATATACTGAAATCGCAGAAAAAGAAAGAAGTCAATGCTTTTCAAATACCAGAAATAAATCCACAAGATATTGCTTTAATATTATTTTCGTCCGGCTCAACGGGTTTCCCCAAAGGTGTTCTACATTCTTATAATTCGATCCTAATGAATATGTTAAACTACGCATGTAATGATCACGAGAATTGTATACAAATATGCCACGCTTCTCTTTACTGGATCAGTGGAACTCTTTTTTTTCTTCAAGCAATACTAAGAGTTTCGACGAAAATTATACATACAGAGTTCGATGTCGAGGAGGCGCTTATATACATTGAAAAATACAAGGTTATTATTTTTTTAAAGAAGTTTTTTGGATTTTCTTTATATAATATACATAAAATAAAATGTCTTATTTTTTCAGATAACGTACGCGTTTTTTTCTCCAATATCGCTAGCTTATATATGTAAATCAAATTCCCTCAAAAAATATGATTTAAGCTCTCTCCAAGTGGTTACGACAGGAGGTGGAAAATTAAGCTCCGAAATCAATGAAGTATTTACAAAGGCCTTAAATATTAGTATTTTTCAAGGATATGGTATATTATAATCAATTACATTAACTGTATTCATATCTTTCATATTGATTAATAACCAATTCAAAAAGACTAATTACATTTAGTTTCGTACAAAATTATATTTATAATAAAGTAATAAAGAATAACATAACCAAGTAAAAGCATAAGCATGTGCAATAAATAATTTGCTTAGATAACAATAATTCTCTATATTAATTTCAAGAATAACTGTAAAAAAAATAGTTTGTTAAAAAAATTTGTTTATAGAATATTCTATCAAGTAATTATATAATTTACATATATATAATTTATACACATAATTTTTAAAATTATTTTTTAGGTACGATTATGCAAAACAGTAGAATATTTATATTCAGCCATCAATTTTTAACTATACTACCTGAAATAATTCAAAGATTAGTTACTTTTCGTTATGTATCATTTTACTATTACTAAAAATATTCAAAATTAATTGCTTGCAAACAATATAATTCAATTTATTCTCTCTCTCTCTCTTTCTCTCTGTCTTTGTATCAATATATTTTAAATATTCGGTTATGTAATATTTAATTAATTCTTTACTTTATTCTCATATATACTCCGAATAACTCGATTACTTTAAAAAAAACATATGCGATTAATGTACCCAAGTATTAATTTTAATTAATATACTTTCATAATAATGTTGAATAACGTATTTAACGAGATGAAATATAATTTAGAATGCAATTTTAAAAAAAAATTGTGTGATATATCAAACTTTATTAAAAATTACCTAAAACGACGTAAATAATAACGATTTAGTAACGTATTAAATATTACTATTATCGATATACTATAATTATAAATGTATGTTATTAATTTGGTTCCACTATCCTGAATCAAATCAAACTATACATTTACTTTCTCGATACAGGTATGACCGAACTCGGATCTATTGCTACAATACAAACTTCTGATTGCAAAAGTATCAAGTCTATTGGTTTCCCTCTACCAAATATGCAGTTAAAAGTAGTAGATTTGATCAATAAGCAACCACTTGGGCCAAATAAATCTGGAGAACTCTATATGAAATCAAATACACAAATGGTTGGCTATATTAATAATCCGATAGCAACTAAAGAAACGATCGATGATGAAGGTACAATTTAAATATAATACAATTTAAAAATGATATATAAAAAGACTTAAAAAATAAAAAACGATAATACTACCAAAATTATTCGAATACAGTTTAAATTTTTAATGTAATATTTCTTTTAAAAAGTGTATTACAAAAGTAGATTACTAAAATTCAAAATTTCAATTACTAAAATTATTTTAATTTAACATTTAACATGTTTTTTACTAAAGCGTTATATTGTTAAATTTAAATTTTTTCCAATGACGTACATAAGTTAATATTTATGGAATCGATATTTTTCAAAATTATATTTTATTATCGCTTTTACGTTACATAGTTGTAGTGAGCTCATTTTGTAAACAACTTCAACGTAAATAATGAAAAAACTTCAATTTTCTTTAGGTTGGATACACACTGGAGATTTAGTATATTATGATAAAAATGCTGAATTTTTTATCATTGACAGAATAGAAGATGTAATGAAAATTTTTGGACATCATGTTTCACCTACTGAATTAGAAGAGGCTATAATTTCTCATCCAGCTGTGATGGAAGTAGCAGTTACTGCTATTCCTAACGAATCCTGCCCAGAAGAACCAATAGCTTTTGTTAAAAAGAATTTTGGATGTGAGGTAAAATATTGGTATATTTATTTCAGAATAAATTTAATTTAGAGTTTTACGATAGTGTCTTAAATGTATAAGTGATTCAGAAGTATCTATGATTACTCGACTTTATTACATGAGAGTTTTCCTACATTCAAAAGACTTTTATTGAAACTCTGTCTAAAACTAATTTTAATTCAACAGAAATAATTTAGATACAAATATTTAGATACAAATCCAAAGTTTTTTTAAATAGAAAGAAATAGAATTAAAAGTTACCAATAACATAAATTCGTCCAATATTAAATCATACTTTCTTTGATTTTAGGTAAAACATTTCATACAATATCTAATTACACCTAACTTATATTACATTAAAAAGAAACACGTTGAAATATTTAATTTCAAATATGTACTATTTTTATTTATAGAGAGAAATTATTTCAGTTAAAATATATATAAGCATAAATATTACCATAAGAACCAACAAATCTTTTAAAAGAAGTCCATCGATCTAGCAAATAAAATTTTTTTATTAAATGATAATAATAAATTTTTATACGCAGTTTTTCAACGTATATAATAAAAATTATGGAATTATTATATTATCGTAATCAATTTTAAATATTTTTATTTTTGCATATAATGTTTTTTTTTATTTTATATTGTAGCATATATGACATATATAATAACATATAATATTATATTTTATACACATGATATAGAACTCATATGAAGATTAGATAAGCATAATTTAGCATAACAATTAAAGAATTGGTATTTTTCATATATTTTTCTATTTAACGTGTACTTAAGGATTACATGACATTAAATTAAAAGAAAATTAAGTAAATGCTTGAATTTATATGAATTATTGCTCACAATATATTTATCGTTTAACTAGTTATTTCAAAATACAAAGTATATTTTAAAACTTAAATTTAAAATTAAAACATTTTATATCAATAGTTTATGTCAAAATAGAAGAATATTTATTCTTAGAATCAATTATAAAACTATGTTGTCATCATGTAATATTATTTCATCGATAAAATATTTTTTATTATATATTAGATGGATACTTACAATATCATGTGTCTAATTTCGTAAATTTTTTACAATAATATCAATAGATATTGGAATCAATTTAACGTTATTTTATTTATACCGATATAATATAATTCTCAAATATTTCTTTAAATAAATTTACTAAATCTTTTTTAGACTAAATATTATATATTTACATTTACTAATGAATATCGATAATATTTTATTACTAAATTATTAATAAACTTATGATAGTTAGTAAAACAATATCGTTACTTTAATTTTTAAAACAATTTTTTTATAATATATTCTCCCTATAATTTGTAAATGAACAAATCTAATTTATAAGAATTGAATAATTTATTTAACTAAACTTTATTTTCACAATAATTAAATAATCTTCTTCGAACGTAAACATAATGCTGGAGCATATCTAATAAAATGATGTTATTCTTCATTATTATTAAATTTATCAGATTCAGTATACAATTTTTAATTTTAACTTAGTTCATTTAAAATTAAAATAAAGATCATATAATCTAATTTTTATTATTTATCAAACTTTTAAGCAACAGTATTTATTGCATTAATGACAAAATTTATAACAGAAATTTTTGTATGCTAAGACAGTGAATTCTATAGTATAATATTATTTATTTTATTTTTCTGGAAATATTTCCATCTCCTATTTAGTTCATTAAAATATATGATTTAAACTGTATATATATGAATACATAAATACAATATGGTAGTAAACTGGGGTAATATTTATTTACAAAAGCTTTAAGCTAATAGTAATCACTATTAATTTTGTAAATGTATCGTTCATAGTCTTTGCATAAAATCCTCATATTTACTTTACACGATGTATTATAGTATTATATTATACAAAATTTTTTGATATTCAGGAACATTCAATAATAGATATGTATAGGTATAATTTTAAAACTAGATTATTAATTATTAATTTTATGTAAGGACAAAATGTAATATGCATATCATTGATAGTAAATCGTTAGGAAATTCAAAAATACATATATTTTTTAAATTACTTTCATAACTAAATAATAAATTTACGTGTTAAAATATTTATTATTAGTTAAATCGAGGGAATCAAATTTGATTGCAATATGAATATATACGATACGTAACTATTAATACATTGGCAGTTTTAATTATCTGAAATTTCAAATTACTAGTTAACATTCAGATAAGATAAATTTCAAATCTTTAAAAACAAAATTTTTTACGAGCTATCAATAACTAAAATAAAAGAAAAAAAAATAGATGTACTCATCGTGCATAAATGTTTAGAATAAATTTAAATACTTTATATATTAATAAATTTAAATGTATTTTAAATATTTAAAAATTTTCGATTCATCAAAATTTATGAAGTTTTCAATCATTAAACAAAGGCCACTGATCAAGAAATATAATATCATACCTATTTTTGAATCTTTTTCAAAGATATTTATCATTATTATTGAATATGTTATTCGTGAAACTATAAGTTTTTATGTTTTTCTTTATTTCACAGGTAACGGAAGATGAACTGATTAAAATAACGGATGAATTAGGTAAATTTAAAAAGCTCTCAGGTGGTGTGAAATTTTTGAACGAACTACCGCATACCGCCTCAGGAAAATTAAACAGAAAAGAAATTAAAGAGATGGCGAAAGCTTACCTAAAATAATGAAGTCGTTAATATATTCTTAGTATATGTAGTTTAGCATAATTTATCAACCGACTTGAAAATGCCTATGTAGACAGCAATAGATTTTTATCAATTGATTCGATTAGTATGTTCCGACTTGTTTGTAATTATTATTGTAACTTATAATGACTATTGCAGTGTATCGACAAAATAAAGTATATAATTAACATGATATTAATTGCGAATCTTGTAACGATTAGAAAAATTTACATCGAAAAGACTTATATCATTAATACAAGTCTCGTTTGATAAAAGAATAATTTTTAAAATAATCTTGCGCTAGTCGTATGATCAGCTGTTTAAAAGTAATCAAATATGTAGTACATATTAATACATGTATTCGCTGTACTTGTTTAATTAATTTCTCGTCTCGTCACAGTCATTAATATTATTTATTTATATTATAAATGATTCTTATCTGGATACGCTTCTGCAAGCGAATCGAGCCAACTGTAGATCTCCTCGAGCGTGTGGTAACTCTTCCAGTCGAAGATTTCCAAACGCATCGTCTGTTTTTCTTCGTCGATGAGCTCTTGAACGTCGTCCACAGTGTATCTCGTACTTTGTATCGGTAACGTTCATCAGCTCCGAAAAATCGTTGATCTGTTACGGTGCGACCATAATATCGTCCGGATGCGACACGAAACTCGGGCCCCTCCGATACGAATACTGTGGATAGAATGGATTAAAAATTTTGTTGATTCCGTGTTTTAAACAGTCTACGAAACTACTTGCAAGTGCGTAGTTCCATCTTAGATATCCTGGATTCATCATGAATACCAATAATAGTAAAAGCGTTGTAGGTTTTAATTAGTTTTTACTCTAAATATTTATAAACGCATATATTCTTACTATAAATTTTGTTCTTTAGACGAATCAGTATTGTACCATCGAAAATAATATCATCAAGAGTGTCCAAAAAATATACGATATGAAAGAAAAAAATATCGCAGAACTCCTTTTGAATATTTTTAACGCTAATCTTGATCATGTTGGACAGGTAAATTTAATTTCTAAATAAAAAACAAAACTTAAATTTTCTCACCGATCATTTTATAAATTATTAAAATTAAAATTTTATTAAATTATATTACTTTTAATTTATAATAAAGTAAAAACAAATAAAATTTTTTCGTGTGTAAAATTATTTCCATCGGACCGTATTTAAAATTAATTTAGTCGTTGAAAAATATATTTTTATAGTTTAATAATACATATAATTCTAAATTATGGTTTACAGAATTTTTGACTTAGAAATAATATGTAAAAGCTTTCGTTAGAGTTTAATTGTTTTACTACTTTGGATTTATAACAAAAATGTATACATTTTATTTAAACATTTTAAAATATACTGTGATCCTATAAGAACATGAAAATAAAATATATATTGATATATCTAATACAAATTTAAATTATTATTGCTTTTCCTTGATACTATATTTTAATCAATAATTATTTAGTACAAAATGGATTACACTCGTCAACTAGTAACGATAGCGTTTTATGTGTAAGCATTTTTTTACCAATTCAATTACTTAGTTTGTTATAGAAATTTATTTCATTGATAAAAAAAATATTTACTGATACCCGATCTGTATATTTATATAGAAAAAGTAAAGTAATTATCTCATAATTTTACTATAAACTTAATGAATTATTTATATATATATAATGTAAATATAATGCATTATAAAAATTCTAAACTTCACTTTATTTATTTAAAACTTTAGTATTTCTTCTTTACTATTTCTTACTAATTATGATGTAAGGTAAGGAATGCATAATTGCATTTCATTAATTTATTTAATAACTAAAGAAAATGTTGAGTAAGTATTATTTTACATTTTCTTATTGATCCAGTTTACTTTCACAAGACTATATTAATGTTAATATATATGTTATAAACTATGATTTAATCCACTGAAAATTTAATACGTAAACTTTGATATATTTATTTAATAAACATAATTACACAGGCATATATGTATATTATTATTTTTTATATTTTGTTTATATTGTTCCGCTTTTTAATATATACTCTGAACCGAGATAACAATTCTTATGCATTTATTTTTTCGAATCCTTCTGTTATAATAATTGTATAATATCCGATTTGATACTACACCATACACTTAAAAAAAACGAATGGATATTAAGGATACAGTATCTTCCTTTTTAGGTCTTATCAATCTACATAATCATGTATTTTTTATTTTATTTTTTTTTACTTATTGAATAATATCAGCTATAAGTAAAATTTAATTCAAAGTAATAAGTTTCAAGATGTAAATTTTTAAAAATAATTTGTCAAAATCTATTGCTAATTTATAAGAAATACATTGTATGTCGAAATATTGTAACTTTTAAATGAGATATGTTTTAATGTGGCACAAGATTATCGATGTTTTTTTATATATTCTAGTATGAAATGTTTCATCGAAACTATTAAATTCTTAATTATTTAAATTGCGAATAATTAAATCTAAAAGTCTTTACAAAAATAAAAATTGTACTTTGCATTATATATAATAATCTAATTATAGTTTTAAACAATTCCGTTTTTATATACATACGTATTTTAATAAATAGGAATAAAAATTTAAAATACCTAGAAATAAACATTTTTTTGAATATTTATAACATTTATTTAAATTCATGTATTATGATTCATTTATTAATAAAAAAAACTTTAAACGGATTAATTATAAATACAATTAAATATATTTATTGTATTATAGAGTTAACGTAAGTATATAAATTATATAATTATTCATGATATATTTATATATTTATATATTTATATATTTATATATTTATTTACATTATTTAAAAATTATAATTTAATATACGAAAGATCGAAGCTGAAACTGGCACAGAAGTTACTTTTAAAGAAATGAAAGACAACATTATTCGTTGCGCTTTATGGATGCAGAAACAAGGTATTAAAAGTGGAGATGTGATTTCAATGGCTTTACCTAATCTAATAGATACCTATATTCCTTTTCTGGCAAATTTCTTTATTGGTACCGCTATAAATGCTTGGTTTCATGAACAAACCTTAAGTAAATCAATATTGCTTAATATTATTAATTTCTAATATACATACTTCGTAAATATCAATCATATTTATATTTCAGAAAGTGCTCGATATTTCTTCAACTTAATTAAGCCAAAACTAATGTTTTGCACTGAAAGTAATATTGACATTCTGATAAAGGCTGCAAAATTAGAAAATATCAATGTTAAATTTATCAGTTTTGAAAAGCATACGGAAGCTGAATCTTTATACGATATACTGAAATCGCAAAAAAAGGAAGAAGTCGATGCTTTTCAAATACCAGAAATAAATCCACAAGATATTGCTTTAATATTATTTTCATCCGGCTCAACGGGTTTCCCCAAAGGTGTTCTACATTCTTATAATTCGATCCTAATGAATATGTTAAACTTCGCATATAATGATCACGAGAATTGTATACAAATATGCCACTCTTCTCTTTACTGGATAAGTGGGACTATTTTTATTCTTCAAGCAATACTAAGAGTTTGGACGAAAATTATACATACAGAGTTCGATGTCGAGGAGGCGCTTATATACATTGAAAAATACAAGGTTATTATTTTTTTAAACAAGTTTTTTGGATTTTGTTTATATAATATACATAAAATAAAATGTCTTATTTTTTCAGATAACGTACGCGTTTTTTTCTCCAATATCGCTAGCTTATATATGTAAATCACATTCCCTCAAAAAATATGAGTTAAGCTCTCTCCAAGTAATTACGACAGGAGGTGGAAAATTAAGCTCCGAAATCAATGAAGTATTTACAAAGGCCTTAAATATTAGTATTTTTCAAGGATATGGTATATTATATTCAATTATACAAAATTGTATTCATATCATTCATATTGATTAATAAACAATTCAAAAAGACTAATTAAATTTCGTTTCGTATAAAATTATATTTATAATAAAGTAATAAAGAAAAACATAACCAGTTAAAAGCATAAGCATGTGCAATTAATAATTTGCTTAGATAACAATAATTCTCTATATTAATTTTAAGATTAACTGTAAAAAAAATAGATTTTTAAAAAAATTTATTTATAGAATATTTTATCTAGTTATTATATCATTCACATATATATAATTTATACACATAATTTTTAAAATTATTTTATAAGTACTATTATGCAAAACAGTAGAATATTTATATTGAGCCATCAATTTTCAACTATACTACCTGTAATAATTCAAGGATTAGTTACTATTCGTTATGTATCATTTTACTTTTACTAAAAATATTCAAAATTAATTTCTTTCAAACAATAAATTTAATTCATTCTCTCTCTCTCTCTATCAATATATTTTAAATATTAGCTTACGTAATATTTAATTAATACTTTACTTTATTCTCATATACAATCCAAATAACTCGATTACTTTAAAAAAAACATATGCAATTAATATACCCAAGAATTAATTTTATGTAGTATACTTTCATAACAATATTAAATAACTTATTTAAAGAGATAAAAAATAATTTAGAATGAAATTTCAAAAAAAATTTTTGTGATATATCATATTTTATTAAAAATTATCTAAAAAGAAGTAAATAATAACGATTTAGTAACGTATTAAATATTACTATTTTCGATATACTCTAATTTTTAATGTATTTTAATAATTTGGTCCGACTATCCTGAATCTAATCAAACTATACATTTACTTTCTCGATACAGGTATGACCGAATTCGGGGGTTTTGCTACAATACAAACTTCTGATTGCAAAAGTATCAAGTCTGTTGGTTTCCCTATACCTAATATGCAGTTAAAAGTAGTAGATTTGATCAATAAGCAACCACTTGGGCCAAATAAACCTGGAGAACTCTATATGAAATCGGATACACAAATGGTTGGTTATATTAATAATCCGATAGTAACTAAAGAAACGATCGATGATGAAGGTACAATTTAAATATAATACAATTTAAAAATTGTATAATAATAATAAGACTTAAAAAATAAAAAACGATAATACTACCGAAATTGTTCAAATGCAGTTTAAATTTTTAATATAATATTTTTTTAAAAAATGTATTACAAATGTAGATTTATAGAATTTGAAATTTTCGATTATTAAAATTATTTTAATTTAACATTTAACGTTTTTGTTACTAAAGCTTTATATTATTAAATTTTCCAATAACGTACATAAGTTAATATTTATGGAATCGAGATTTTTAAAAAATATATTTTATTATCGATTTTACGTTACTCAGTTTTAGTAAGCTCATTTTGTAAACAATTTCAACGTAAATAATAAAAAAACTTCAATTTTCTTTAGGTTGGATACACACTGGAGATTTAGTATATTATGATAAAAATGCTGAATTTTTTATCATTGACAGAATAGAAGATGTAATGAAAATTTTTGGACATCATGTTTCACCTACTGAATTAGAAGAGGCTATAATTTCTCATCCAGCTGTGCTGGAAGTAGCAGTTGTTGCTATTCCTAACGAATCCTGCCCAGAAGAACCAATAGCTTTTGTTAAAAAGAATTTTGGATGTGAGGTAAAATATTGGTATATTTATTTCAGAATAAATTTAATTTAGAGTTTGACGATAGTGTCCTAAATCTATGAGTGATTCAGAAGTGCCTATGATTACTCGACTTTATTCCATGAGAGTTGTCCCACATTCAAAAGATTTTTATCGAACCTCTATCTAAAACTACTTTTAATTCAACAGCAATACTTTAGAAATTAAAAAATTTTTTTAAATAGAAAGAAATATAATTAAAAATTAACAGTAAGATAAACTCTTTAAATATTAAATCATACTTTCTTTGATTTTTGGTAAAGCATTTCATACAATATCTAATTACACCTAACTTATATTACATTAAAAAGAAACACGTTAAAAAATTTAATTTCAAATATATACTATTTCTTATTTATAGAGAGAAATTATTTCAGTTAAAATATATGTATGCTTAAATATTACCATAAGAACCAACAAATATTTTAAAATAAATCCGTCAATCCATCAGATAAAATTTGTATACGAAAACTTTTATATTCATTCTGAAGTATATTAAATCTATATTAAATTCTTTTGATGTATTATTTAACTGTTTAAGAAGCGGTTTGATTTTCTGATTCACAAAGCTTACTGAAATTCAAAATCTAATCTGGTTGAATGGTACGTAAACATATTTTAGTAAAGGGTATTTTATGTGATATCTACGAATTGATTGACTTTCTAACAAGAAATTAGTCAGTTACTACATACATTACTCTTCTGTATATATTTAT
Source organism: Dolichoris vasculosae (assembly GCA_018907195.1). NCBI lineage: Eukaryota > Metazoa > Arthropoda > Insecta > Hymenoptera > Agaonidae > Dolichoris > Dolichoris vasculosae. Next base: position 25,520,167 of record JACCHY010000002.1, read on the forward strand.
AACTCAATCATTTCTAATTTTTCAAAATATATGTTATATATTATTTGAAGAATAAAAATATATTCTCTTTATATTTTTATTTTTTTTCGAATTATAAACTTTTATAATCAGTTTGCATGACTTATAATGTATTGATTATATTGAAATGTCTAACACGTAATCCTTTCAAAACTTATTTTTGAATTATATACAGTAAAATTAACAAAAGATATCAAAAAATAAAAAATAAATACACAAAAATTATTTTATTTTATTTAACTAATAGATTAGTTTATGACCTATTTAAATAAGAAACTTCTAGAAATAACTAAATTTAAAAGTAAAAAAGTACAAAATTAAGACTACAATGAATTTATTAAATATATTTTGTGTTAATACTTAACTTTAGAGAAAATATGTTTTTAAAGAATGTAGCTTATATTAGCTAGATAACATCAAAAGTACTAAATTAGTTATTAATATTTGAATAGTATATATTACAAATTATGTGTAGTATAAATATATAAATATATAAATATATAATATACATATACATTCTATATAATATTTATAATAATAATTTAAAATTAGTTATTATATTAATGAAGATCAATTTCCTGTGATATTTTTAAAACTAAATTTTTAATTAAAAATTTTCTAAATCGGCGTAGTTTGATAAATATAATGGAAAAAAATTAGAAGTCGATATATTTAATAATAAGTTAAAAATACTTGACGTTTTAGAAAATTTTTAATAAGATATTACATTTATAAAAATAACTAAAAATCAAATTCATTTTTAATTAATTTAGGTCATATATTAAAAGTGAAAATATTTTCACTGTTTAATAAAGCACAGAGAAAAAATTAAATGAGTAAATATTCTAATAAGTATAATTGTAAAGTAAGAAATAAAATTATAATTAAATAAACAAAAATACATAAATGAGATGAAAGAAAGAGAGAAAAATTTCATCATTAAAGTTATATAACAATAATCTTTATGCTGCATTCATTTGCCTATATATTATCTATGTAGTATCTTGAAAGAATATTAAATTTTTTGCTGAACGTACTAATTAATAACAAACTAAATCTTATCAATCTATGATTAAATACTGGATATGCTTGTTGGAAAAATAATACGGGTTTATCTCATAAAATTGAATTTTCTAAAATTAATAAATCTACTTTAATAATGATTATATATTTCTCTATTGGTATTAATTTCTTTATTATATTAAAAAAATTAATTTTGATGCATAATTTAAGAATGTTTTAAATATAATCGTTAAGTTCATTAAAGTAAAATGTAATAAAATTCAATATATTTTGTAAATAAAAAAGTAAGTTAATATTGGAGATAACTCAGATAATTAATTTTTTTATTTTTGAATACTTTATAAAAAATTATTATTAAATGATAATAATGAATTTATATACGCAGTTTTTCAACACATATAAATAAAATTATGGAATTATTATATTACCGTATTCAATCTTAAATGTATTTATTTCTGCATATAATATTATTTTTTATTTTATATAGTAGCATATATAACATATATAATAACACATAATATTATATTTTATACACATGATATAGAATTCATATGAAGATTAGATAAGCATAATTTAGCATAACAATTAAAGAATTGGTATTTTTCATATATTTTTCTATTTAACGTGTACTTAAGGATTACATGACATTAAATTAAAAGAAAATTAAGTAAATGCTTGAATTTATATGAATTATTGCTCACAATATATTTATCGTTTAACTAGTTATTTCAAAATACAAAGTATATTTTAAAACTTAAATTATTTCCATCGGATCGTATTTAAAATTAATTTATTCGTTGAAAAATATATTTTTATAGTTTAATAATACATATAATTCTAACTTATGGTTTTCTGAATTTTTGAGTTACAAATAATATGTAAAGCTTGCGGTTAGAGTTTAATTGTTTTACTACTTTTTATTAATAACAAAAATGTATAAATTTTATTTAAAGATTTTAAAATATACTGTGATCCTATAAGAACATGCAAATAAATATATATGATATAATCTAATACAAATTTAATTATTATTGCTTTTCCCTGATACATATTTAATCAATAATTAGTACAAAATAGATTAAACTCTAAAATTAATTTAAGCTTTTCATGTTATGCATTTGATAATTCAAATATTTATTTGTTTAAGAAATTATCAATAATAAAAAAAATATATGTAATTTCCCCTCGGCTTGTCTCTCGCCTCCTCGCATTAAGTAAAAGCCGGATAAATAATAAAATTTTAAGGTAAATATTATAAATAATAAAATTAAATAATTAAATATTTCTCTCACTTTATTTATTGGTTGCTCCCGTTAGATAAATATAACTAGGATATGATATATTCCTATCTCTCCGTCCGCCACTTCCCTCCTTCCATTAAAAAAAATATAATATGCGTAGTGTTTAGAAGTAAAAGAAGATGTTATAAATAAAACCTCCTCACATTCCATACTCAACGGACTTGCGTTAGTGGGTTGTTTATCCAGGGGTCATATAGTAGAAATTGTCCCTAACTCCCCCACTTTTTCCGTCCCTAATTCTCCATCCTCCCCTTCACCAGTCTTCATCCTCTCTCCATTTCGTGGGGTTAATAGCCCGGGTTACTCGTTACACCTCCTTACACACCTTTTTAAGTAATATTATAAATAATAAAATTAAATAATTAAATATTAATAAGTTATATAAATTTAAGTGGGGTTGTTTATCTAAGTGGAGGGAAATACTTTGCACCTTTAACCTTTTTTCGTCCTTCTTATCATTCCTAAGAATTAAATATGGGGAAGGGTTTTTAAGTAAATTATTATAATTAATATAATTAATGTAATTAAATATTAATAAGTTATATAAATTTAGTGGGGTTGTTTATAAAGTGTAAAATATATTTAGAATAATAATTAAATCAGTTTTGATGTAAGTATTATAAATAATAAAATTAAATAATTTGAAAAATAGACTATAAAGTCATTGGACTCATGCTCCAAAAATATTTAATTGAAATTATTAAATTTTTTCTTTAAAGATAGATTAGATTTAAAATTATTAGACTCATAATCTATAGATAGACTATTGGCTTCTTTAAAAAATTTTAGTTTAAAAATAATATTTTTTTGACAAAAAAAAGTTAATAATAATATTTTATATTAAATGTTAAAGAATTTTAATTTAGTTTAAAATTTAATTGTAAACGTTTTAATATATATAATTTTTAGAGGAATATTAAATTTAAATAATTTAATATATTTATGAAAATAAATAATGTAATGTAATATGTAAGATTTTGATCATATTATTAGCCAAAATATTATTAGAATTATTATTGGATGAGATGGGTTAGGATTAATTTCATATTTACTAGTAATTTATTATAATAGAAATTCTTGATATAATTCTGGGATACTTACAGTTTTAATAATTCGTATTGGAGATGTATTTATTTTAATATCAATTGGAATAATATTAACCTACGGATCTTGAAATTTTATAAATTTTATTAATATAAATTATTTAATTTTAATAATAGTAATAAATGCAGCCTTTACTAAAAGTGCTCAATTTCCTTTTTCAGCATGACTTCCAGCTGCAATAGCAGCTCCTACTCCTGTATCTGCTTTAGTACATTCATCAACTTTAGTTACTGCGGGAATTTATTTATTAATTCAATTTCAAAGATTAATTAGTCAAAATTATTATATTATAGAGTATATTAAATATACTGGAATAATTACTATATTATTAGCAGGGGTTTCTGCAATTTTAGAATATGACTTAAAAAAATTATTGCATTTTCTACTTTATCACAATTAGGGATAATAATAGTAATTTTTAGAATACATCAATTTGAATTAACTTTCTTTGATTTAATTATTCATGCAATTTTTAAATCAATAATATTTATATGCTCAGGGGTTATTATTCATAATATAAATAACTATCAAGATATTCGAATAATAGGCAATGTAAAAAATAATATACCTTTAACTTTTACTATTATAATAGTAGCAAGTTTTTCATTATGTGGAATACCATTTTTATCTGGATTTTATTCAAAAGATATAAATTTAGAATATATTTTTACTAATAATTTTTCTTTAATTAATAAATTAATATTAATAATTAGAACAGGATTAACTATTATATATTCTTCTCGATTTTCTAGATTTTTAAGTAATAATATTAATAATTCTTACCCTTACAAAATTGTATTGATTCAATATTAATAAATAATTCAATAATTATTTTATTAATTATAACTTTAATATTTGGTTATTTAATAAAATGAATTCTTTTTAATAATATTGAAGAAATTTATTTATCACAAATAGAAAAATTAAATTTTTATATAATATGTATTATTTCTTTTTTTATTGGAAAATTATTATGATACATAAATTTAAATTATAATAATTTTATAAAAATTTTTTTTAATAAAATATGATTAAGAAATTTTATTACTAGAAATTTAATTTATTATCCTTTAAAATTTGGATATAATTTTTATTATTATTATGAACAAAATTATAGACAAATAATAACTAAAAATATAATTTTTTTATTTTCTAATAAAATATTTATTAAAAATTATAATAATCAACATTTATTATCATTATTCTCTACAATTTCAATATTAATATTAATTATATTAATATTAATAATAATAATTTAATTTAAATAGTTTAATTAAAACATAATATTGAAGATATTAAAATAATAATAATAATATTTTTAAATAAAAATAAAATTTAATTTTTATAAATTAAATTAATTATCTTTATATTGAAAATATAATGTTTTATTTAAACTATATAAAATGAGTAAATGATTCTACTCTACAAATCATAAAACTATTGGAATTTTATATCTTATTTTTGGTGTATGAACAAGAATATTTGGTATAAGATTATCCATATTAATACGTATTGAATTAATAGCACCTGGTTCTTTTTTCGGTAATGAACATTTATATAATACTTTAGTTACATCTCATGCATTAACAATAATTTTCTTTTTTATTATACCTTCATTAGTAGGGGGGTTTGGAAATTATTTAGTTCCAGTAATATGTGGAGCACCTGATATAGCTTTCCAACGACTTAATAATTTAAGATTTTGATTATTACCCCTAGCTTTTATATGTATGTTATATTCAATAAGATTAGGTCGTTCTAGAACAGGATGAACTATATATCCACCATTATCATCAGAATTGTTTCATAGATCATTTTCTGTAGATTTTACAATTTTTAGATTACATTTAGCTGGGATTTCCTCTATTTTAGGAGCAATTAATTTTATTGTAACAATTTTAAATATAAATGTAGGAAACTTATATGCAAGTCCTATTTTTATTTGATCAATTTTAACAACTTCTTTTTTAATTATAATATCTTTACCTGTTTTAGCTGGTGCTATTACAATATTATTATTTGATCGAAATTTAAATACTTCATTTTTGATCCTTCAGGAGGTGGGGATCCTGTATTGATTCAACATTTATTCTGATTCTTTGGGCATCCTGAAGTTTACATTTTAATTCTACCAGGATTTGGTTTAATTACCCATATTGTTTATAATGAAGCAGGAAAAAAAGAAGTATTTGGTCATTTATCTGTAATTTACGTTTTAAAAGGTATTGCTATTTTAGGATTTTTTGTATGAGGTCATCATATGTTTACTATTGGAATAGATGTAGATACTTGTTCTTCTTTCTCTGCAATGACTTTAGTTGTAACAATTCCTACAGGTGTTGAAATATTTAGATGATTAGCTATAATATTTTGGAATAAAAATAAAATTAAATGTAGCAATTATATGAGTATTTGGCTTTATTTTCTTATTTACTGTAGGGGGTTTATCTGGGATTATTTTAGCTAGGTCAGCTTTAGATGTATTATTACATGATACTTATTATGTAGTAGCTCATTTTCATTATGTATTATCAATAGGTACAGTATTTGCTATTGCAGGAGGAATTGTATATTGATACCCAGCAATTACTGGTTTAGCAATAAATCATAAATGATTAAAAGCTCAATTTATTGCAATATTTATTGGAGTGAATGTAACTTTTTTTCCACAACATTTCTTAGGATTAGAAGGAATGCCTCGTTGAATTAGAGATTATCCTAATGTATATCATGGTTGAAATTTAATTTCATCTTTAGGAATATTTATGTCATATAGAAGAGCGATATTTTTTACATTTATTATAATAGAATCAATATGAACACAAAAATTAGTAATTTTTGAAGTTAAACCTAATACATCATTAGAAGTAATTATAGAATATCCTATTTCTGCTCATTGTATTCAAGAAGTTCCAAAAATTTTTGAACCTCCATTTATTGATGCAAAATATACTAAATATACTAAAGAAATTGAACAGTGAAATAAAGATAATAAACCTTATGATTGATATACTCCTTTATCTCATTTTCAATGTGAATTCTGTTGTATAATATTATTTCTTTTATTTTTCTGGAAAGGTTTCCATCTCCTATTGAGCTAATTAAAATATATGATTTAAACTGTTGATATATGAATACGTAAATACAATATGGTAGTAAACTTGGGTAATATTTATTTACAGAAGCTTTAAGCTAATATTAATCATTATTAATTTTGTAAATGTATCGTTCATAATCTTTGCATAAAATCCTCATATTAACAGTACACAATGTAATATAGTATTATATTATACAAAATTTTTTGATATTCAGGAACATTGAATAATAGATATGTATAAGTATAATTTTAAAACTAGAATATTAATTATTAATTTTATGTAAGGACAAAATGTAATATGCATATCATTGATAGCAAAGCCTTAGGAAATTCAAAAATAAATATATTTTTTTAATTACTTTCATAACTAAATAATAAATTTACGTGTTAAAACATTTATTAATAGTTAAATGGAGGGAATCAAATTTGATTGCAATGAAATGTATGCAATACGTAACTATTAATATATTGGCAGTTTTAATTATCTGAAAATTCAAATTAGTAGTTAACATTCAGAAAAAATAAATTTTATATCGTTTGAAAATAAATTTTAATAGGAGCTATCAAAAACTAAAATAAAAATGACCAAAAAAAATATACTTATCGTGCATAAATGTTTACAATAAATTTAAATATTTTAAATATTAATAAATTTAAATGTATTTTAATTATTTAAAAATTTTCGATTCATCAAAATTTATGAAGTTTTCAATCATTAAACAAAGGCCACTGATCAAGAAATATAATATCATACCTATTTTTGAGTCTTTTTCAAAGACATTTATTATTATTATTGAATATCTTATTCGTGAAACTATAAGTATTTATCTTTTTCTTTATTTCACAGGTAACGGAAGATGAACTGATTAAAATAACGGATGAATTAGGTAAATTTAAAAAGCTCTCAGGTGGTGTGAAATTTTTGAACGAACTACCGCATACCGCCTCAGGAAAATTAAACAGAAAAGAAATTAAAGAAATGGCGAAAGCTTACGTGAAATAACGAAGTCGCTATTATTTTCTTAGTATATGTAGTTTAGCATAATTTATCAGCCGACTTGAAAATGTCTATGTAGACAGCAATAGATTTTTATCAATTGATTCGATTAGTATGCTCCTACTTGTTTGTAATTATTATTGTAATTTATAATGACTATTGCAGTGTATCGACAAAATAAAGTATATAATTAACATGATATTAATTGCAAATCTTGCAAAAATTAGAAAAATTTACATATAATAGAGTTATATCAATAATACGAGTCTTGTTTTATAAAAGATTAATTTTTAAAATAATCTTGCACTAGTCGTATGATCAGCGGTTTAAAAGTAGTCAAATATGTAGTTGATATTAATACACGTATTCGTTGTACTTGTTTAATTAATTGCTCGTCTCATCACAGTCATTAATATTATTTATTTATATTATAAATAAATAAATATATGTTTATATTTAGTAGAGTATTACTAAAATAGGTTCTTTCGAAAAGTAAATAACAAAATTTTCATAAATAAATATACGAATGAATTTATTGATGAGCTTTTGGATAACCAAATTTATTGGCTTCTTTAAACATGACTACAAAAGAGTCAAGTATTTCTTCTCCGTTGGGAATAATCTGTTCAGCTGGAAGAATGAAACCATGTTTTCCTGTATCCCGTAATTCGTACGTGAAAGCAATTGGTATTTTCAAAGTGGCTTTTACCCAGTCCATGGAACTTCCACTAGCAATATCTGAAATCAATTAAATTATTATGTAACATAATATTTACTTTTTGCATATTTATAATATATATATATATATATTTAAATAGAATTGTGAATTAATATTCATTGTCCAAATATATATACACATATATTAAAATATATAACGTCTTAAATGTATTTTTAAATAATTAACAATTCCTTCTTACACACTATAAATAATATTGCGATTGTACGATATATGAACACTGTTAAACTCATTTTTTAAATAATAGCAAAATGTATCAAAATTTTATTCGATACGAATGCTCAAAATATTACTTTTGTTAACGCATGTTACTCTATTGTAAAAAAAATCAAGGTAAACTTACAAATAGTTTCAGCGATGTTTCCAGTTACGTACGAAGTACCATATCTCTTAGCTAAAGAATCTATAGCCGTGCGACCAATGGCATACTGATAAGAAATATATAGAAATTAATAAGGCAAGAGGTAATCGCGAATGAAATTTTTATTCAAAATAGTAGACTTACGGATTCGTCGTAGTTGTCGAGATGCTCGGTAGTATGACCGTAAGGGAAAAGAAGAAGCTGAGAATAACTATGGAAGGAGATGTAGGCAAAAAGTTTATCACCGATGGATTTTAAATATTCAGACATGGATTTCGCTTCAATTTCCGAAAAAGCATTTTTTCCGTCATAAGTTTCGGTGCATGGATTTCGGCTTGCAACGTTGCCTATTCGAACAAATAAAATAATAGAATAGTCAGGTGCGTTTAAACACGTGTGTGTATGTGTGTGTGAATGTGTATACGTCAAAGTTTAGTAAAAGCAAAATTATCATACGTACTCATCCATTTGAAACCCCAATTACGATTAGCATCAGCGCCTTTGCACAAAACACTGCTCTTAGATAAAGTCTTACGCCAAAGACGATTCTAAAGAATAAGAAGGTTCGTCGGAATTGTAAATTACGGTCGTTCAAAATGTCTATGCTCTCGAATTCCAGCCTTAAAAACCGAGGTGTGCGTATGGACGTAACCATCGGGGTTGAAAGATGGAAAGAAGTACCAATCGAAGATTCGGCATGATTGCGAATCTCGGACTCCTCACTGGTGAGCAACTGGTTCAGGATGTAGGTGACGGTTGCTGGAGAGATCCACTCGCGAGCATGGATTCCGCCCTCGAGGAAGATGCCCGACTTACCGGACCCGAAGCTCAGCTTCACGCCCTTTATTTCGCGACCCTGATATGTTCGGCCACCGATGATGACCTCGACCTTATCTGGATACGCTTCTGCAAGCGAATCTAGCCAACTGTAGATCTCCTCGAGCGTGTGGTAACTCTTCCAGTCGAAGATTTCCAAGCGCATCGTCTGCTTTTGTTCCTCGATGAGCTCTTGAACGTCGTCCACGTATGTGTCGTACTTGGTATCGGTAACGTTCATGAGCTCCGAAAACTCGTTCATCTGTTCCGGTGCGACCATAAGGTCGACCGGATGGGACACGAAACTCGGGCCTCTCCAATACGAATACTGTGGAGAGAATGGATTAATAATTTTTTCGATACCGTGTCATTTTATGTTCGGGAATAGCAAATCAGTTACAGTTTAAGCTTTAGTATTGCTTTTATGTCTCTATCAAACGACTATGAATTTTTTGGTGTTATTAGTAATTTAAATATATTTTTAAAAAATAATGATACATTAACATTTTTTTACCGTACACCGATACAAATTAAGAGATATTTTAATATAATAAACATGAAATAACAAAATACGAGGAAATATTTACAATTTATATTATAAAAATTTTTTATTTTTCTTCGTTTTATACTTCTTAAATGTACAGTTGAACAATATTATCCAATGGACGTTGCATTGTATATTTTCATAAATCTAACTTAAATAAATAGATTAATAAGGTTATCATAATATCGGTATTTGATAAGCCACCTAGTATTTATCAGGATTCGAGCTTTATCTTGACAATAATAAATTATAAACAAATTATTAATGTAGAAAAAAGTAAATTATTGATTTTTTTCCTAGTACTTTTGTATAAATTAATAAATTAAACTATATTAACAATGAATGGTGTTAATTTATAATAATGTATAATATTATTAGAATTTCAATAATTTATATTTCTTTGAAATGTAATATGAGAAGTTAAAAAAATTTTAAATTGATGGTGAGAAAATTAACATGGATAAAAAGGAAAAAAAAGAAAATTATAATACTAAAACGTCTTACATAAATTTACTACGTGCGTTAGACATTATACATAATGGCTTCAAATATATGTAATTGAAATTAAATTCTTGAAATATGAGATAAAAAAAGACGAGAAAATATTTACTATCTATACACTTAAATCTGTTTCAAATTATTGGTTAAGTGTTATCTGTCTACGAAACTAATTGAAAGTGCTTAGTTCCATCCTAGATCTCTTGGATTAATCATGAATAACAGTAATAATAAAAGTGTTGTAGGTTTTAATTAGTTTGTACTCTAAATATTTATAAAACGCATCTATTCTTAATATAAATTTTTTTCTTTAGACGAATCGCTATTGCACCATCGAAAATAATATCATCAAGAGTGTCCAAAAAATATACGATATAAAAGAAAAAAATATCGCAGAACTCCTTTTGAATATTTTTAACGCTAATCTTGATCATGTTGGACAGGTAAATTTAATTTTTAAATAAAAAGCAAAACCTAAATTATCTCAACGATCATTTTATAATTTATTAAAATTAAAATTTTATGAAATTATATTACTTTTAATTTATAATAAAGTAAAAACAAATAAAAATTTATCTTGTGTAAAACTATTTCCATCGGATTGTATTTGAAATTCAATTATTCGTTGAAAAATATATTTTTATAGTTTAATAATACATATAATTCTAAATTATGGTTTTCTGAATTTTTGAGTTACAAATAATATGTAAAGCTTGGGTTAGAGTTTAATTGTCTTACTACTTCGGATTTATAACAAAAATGTATACATTTCATTTAAAATTTTTTAAAATATACTGTGATCTTATATGAACATTAAAATAAAATATATATTGATGTATCTAATACAAATTTAAATTATTATTTCTTTTGTTTGATACTATATTTTAGTCCATAAGTATTTAGTAGAAAAAGCATTAGACTCGTCAAATAGTAACGATAGCTTTTTATGGGTAAGCATTTTTTGTATCATTTCAATTATTTAGTTTGTTACATAATTCATCTCATTGATAAAAAAAATATTTACTGATACCTGATCTGTATATTTATATAGAAAAAGTAAAGTAATTATCTCATAATTTTACTATAAACTTAATGAACTATTTATATATATATAATGTAAATATAATGCATTATAAAAATTCTAAACTTCACTTTATTTATTTAAAACTTTAGTATTTCTTCTTTACTATTTCTTACTAATTATGATGTAAGGTAAGGAATGCATAATTGCATTTCATTAATTTATTTAATAACTGAAGAATATGTTGAGTAAGTATTATTTTACATTTTCTTATTGATCCAGTTTACTTTCACAGCACTATATTAATGTTAATATATATGTTATAAACTATGATTTAATCCACTGAAAATTTAATACGTAAACTTTGATATATTTATTTAATAAACATAATTACACAGGTATATAAGTATATTATTATTCCTTATATTTGGTTTATATTGTTCTGCTTTTTAATATATACTCTATACCGAGCTACAAATTCTTATGCATTCATTTTTTCGAATCCTTCTGTTATAATAATCGTATAATATCCGATTTGATACTACACCATACACTTAAAAAAAACGAATGGATATTAAGGATATAATATATTTCTTTTCAGATTTCAATGTACATAATCATACATTTTTTATTTTATTTTTCTGCATTTATTGAATAATATCAGCTATAAGTAAAATATAATTGAAAATTATCAGCTTCAAGATGTAAATTTTTTAAAAATAATTTTTCAAAATCTGTTGCTGATTTATAAGAAATACATTGTATATCGAAATATAGTAACTTTTAAATGAGAAATGTTTCAAGGTAGCACAAAATTATCAATATTTTTATATTTTCTAGATTGAAATATTTAATCTAAACTATTAAATTCTTAATTATTTGAATTACGAATAATTAAATCTAAAAGTCTTTAAAAAAATAAAAATTATATTTTGCATTATATATTATACTCAACTTATAGTTTTAAACAATTACATTTCTTTATACATACGTATTTTAAGAAATAGGAATAAAAATTCAAATTACCTAGAAATAAATATTTTTATGAATATTTAAAACATGTATTTAAATTCATTTATTATGATTCATTTATTAATTAAAATAACTTTAAACTGATTAATTATAAATACAATTAAATATAATTATTGTATTATAGAGCTAATGTAAGTATATAAATTATATAATTATTCATGATATATTTATTTATTTATATAGTTATATATTTATTTATATTATTTAAAAATTATAATTTAATATACGAAAGATCGAAGCTGAAACTGGCACAGAAGTTACTTTTAAAGAAATGAAAGACAACATTATTCGTTGCGCTTTATGGATGCAGAAACAAGGTATTAAAAGTGGAGATGTGATTTCAATGGCAATACCTAATCGAATAGATACCTATATTCCTTTTCTGGCAAATTTCTTTATTGGTACCGCTATAAATCCTTGGTTTTATGAACATGACATAAGTAAATCAATATTGCTTAATATTATTAATTTCTAATTTACATACTTCGTAAAGATCAATCATATTTATATTTCAGAAAGTGCTCGATATTTCTTCAACTTAATTAAGCCAAAACTAATGTTTTGCACTGAAAGTAATATTGATATTTTGATAAAGGCTGCAAAATTAGAAAATATTAATGTTAAATTTATCAGTGTTGAAAAGCATACGGAAGCTGAATCTTTGTACGATATACTGAAATCGCAGAAAAAGGAAGCAGTCGATGCTTTTCAAATACCAGATATAAATCCACATGACATTGCTTTAATATTATTTTCGTCCGGTTCAACGGGTTTACCCAAAGGTGTTCTACATTCTTATAATTCGTTCCTAATGAATATGTTAAACTACGCATGTAATGATCACGAGAAGTGTGTACAAATAACCCACTCTTCTCTTTTCTGGGTGGGTGCGACTTTTTTTTATTTTCAAGCAATACTAAGAGTTTCGACGAAAATTATACAGAGAAACTGTGATGCCGAAGAGATGCTCAAGTACATTGAGAAATACAAGGTTATTATTTTTTTAAAGAAGTCTTTTGGATATTCTTCATACAATATATATCAAATAAAATGTCTTTTATTTTATTAGATAGCGGCCGCATATATTTCTCCAATGGCGCTATCTTATATGTGTAAATCAATTTCCCTCAATACATATGATTTAAGCTCTCTCCAAGCAATCATGACAGGAGGTGGAAAAATAAGCTCCGAAATCAATGAAAAATTTAAAAATGTCTTAAACATTAGTATTTTTCAAGGATATGGTATATTATATTCTATTAAATTAACTGTATTCATATCATTCATATTGATTAATAACCAATTCAAAAAGACTAATTACATTTAGTTTAGTATAAGATTATATTTATAATAAAGTAATAATGAAGAACATAACCAATTAAAAGCATAAGCTTGTGTAATTAATCATTTGCTTAGATAACAATAATTCTCGATATTAATTTTAAGTTTAACTGTAAAAATAATGGGTTTCTTAAAAAAATTTATTTGTATAATATTTTATCTAGTTATTATATCATTTACATATATATAATTTATACACATAATTTTTTAAATTATTTTTTAAGTACTATTATGCATAACAGTAGAATATTTGTATTCAGTCATCAATTTTCAACGATAGTACCTGTAATAATTCAAGGATTAGTTACTATTCGTTATGCATCGTTTCACTTTTACTAAAAATATTCAAAATTAATTTCTTTCAAACAATAAATTTAATTCATTCTCTCTCTCTCTCTATCAATATATTTTAAATATAAGCTTACGTAATATTTAATTAATACTTTCCTTTATACTCATATACAATCCAAATAACTCGATTGCTTTAAAAAAAACATATGCAATTAATATACCCAAGAATTAATTTTATGTAGTATACTTTCTTAATAATATTAAATAACATATTCAATGAGATGAAAAATAATTTAGAACGAAATTTAAAAAAAAATTTATGTGATTTATCAAACTTTATTAAAAATTATCTAAAATGACGTAAATAATAACGATTTAGTAACGTATTAAATATTACTATTATCGATATACTATAATTATAAATGTATGTTGTTAATTTGGTTCCACTATCCAGAATCAAATCAAAATATACATTTACTTTCTCGATATAGGTTTGACCGAAATCGGGGGTATTGCTACAATACAAACTTCTGATTGCAAAAGTATCAAGTCTATTGGTTTCCCTATACCTAATATGCAGTTAAAAGTAATAGATTTGATCAATAAGCAACCACTTGGGCCAAATAAATCTGGAGAACTCTATATGAAATCAGTTACACAAATGGTTGGTTATATTAATAATCCGATAGCAACGAAAGAAATGATCGATGATGAAGGTACAATTTAAATATAATACAATTTAAAAATGATATAATAATAACACTTACAAAATAGAAAACGATAATACTACTGAAATTATTCGAATGCAGTTTAAATTTTTAATGTAATATTTTTTTAAAAAGTGTATTACAAAAGTAGATCACTAGAATTCGAAATTTCAATTACTAAAATTATTTTAATTTAACAATTAACGTGTTTTTTACTTATGCTTTAAATTATTAAATTTTCCAATGACGTACCTGAGTTAATATTTACGGATTCGAGATTTTTAAAAAATATATTTTATTATCGATTTTACGTTATTCAGTTTTAGTAAGCTCATTTTGTAAACAATTTCAACGTTAATAATGAAAAAAATTCAATTTTCATTAGGCTGGATACACACTGGAGATTTAGTATATTATGATGAAAATGGTGAATTTTTTATCATTGACAGAATAAAGGAAATAATAAAAATTTTTGGACATCATGTTTCACCTACTGAATTAGAAGAGGCTATAATTTCTCATCCAGCTGTGATGGAAGTAGCAGTTGTTGGCATTCACAACGAATTAAGCATGGATGAACCAATAGCTTTTGTTAAAAAGAATTTTGGATGTGAGGTAAAATGTTGAAATATTTATTTCAGAATAAATTTAATTTAGAGTTTTACGATAGTGTCCTAAAAGTATAAGTGATTCAGAAGTGCCTATGATTACTCGACTTTATTACATGAGAGTTTTCCCACATTCAAAAGATTTTTATCGAACCTCTATCTAAAACTACTTTTAATTCAACAGCAATACGTTAGAAATTAAAAACATTTTTTAAATAGAAAGAAATAGTATTAAAATTTACCAATAAGATCAACTCGTTCAATATGAAATCATACTTTCTTTGTTTTTAGGTAAAGCATTTCATTAAATATCTAATTACACCAAATTTATATTACCTTAAAAGAAACAGGTTAAAAAATTTAATTTCAAATATATACTATTTCTTATTTCTAAAGAGAAATTATTTCAGTTAAAATATATATAAGCTTAAATATTACCAAAAGAATCAACAAATATTTTAAAATATATTCCTCGATCCATCAGATAAAATTTGTTTACTAAAACTTTTATATTCATTCTGAAGTATATTAAAACTATATTAAATACTTTTGATGTATTATTCAACTGCTTAAAAAGCGGTTTGATTTTGATTCACAAAGCTTAATAAAATTCAAAATCTAATCTGGTTGAAAGGTACGTAAACATATTTGGAATTTATTAAATATATTTTGTGTTAATACTTAACATTAGAGAAAATATACTTTTAAAGAATGTAGCCTATATTTGCTAGATAACATCAAAAGTACTAAATTAGTTATTAATATCGTAATAGTATATATTACAAATTATATGTAGTATAAATATATAAATATATAAATATATAAATATATAAATATATAAATATATAAATATATAAATATATAAATATATAAATATATAAATATATAAATATATAAATATATAGATATAAATATATATATATATAAATATATAAATATATAAATATATATTATACAAATACATTATATATAATATTTATAATAATAATTTAAAATTAGTTATAGTATTAATCACTATCAATTTCCTGTGATATTTTTAAAACTAAATTTTTAATAAAAAATTTTGTAAATTGGCGTAGTTTGATCAATATAATGCAGAAAATTAGAAGACGATATATTTAATAATAAGTTAAAAATACTTGACGTTTTATAAAAATTTCAATACACATTCTAATAAAATATTAAATTTATAAAAATAACTAAAAATCAAATTAATTTTTAATAAATTTCGGTCATATATTAAAAGTTTAAATATTTTCACTGTTTAATGAAGCCCGGAGAAAAAATTAAATGAGTAAATATTCTAATAAGTATAATTGTATTGTAAGCAATTAAATTAAAATTAAATAAACAAAAATACATAAATGAGATGAACCAAAGAGAGAAAAACTTCATCATTAAAGTTATATAACAATAATCTTTATGCTGCATTCATTTGCCTATATATTATCTATGTAGTATCTTGAAAGAATATTAAATTTTTTGCTGAACCTACTAATTAATAACAAACTAAATCTTATTAATCTATGATTAAAAACTGGATATTCTTGTTGGAAGAATAATAAGGGTTTATCTTGTAAAATTAAATTTTCTAAAATTATTAAATCTACATTAATAATTATTATATATTTCTCTATTGGTATTAATTTCTTTATTATATTAAAAAAATTAATTTTGATGTATAATTTAAGAAATTTTTAAATATAATTTTTAAGTTCATTACAGTTAAATGTAATAACATTCGGTATATTTTGTAAGTAAAAAAGTAAGTTAATATTTGAGGTAACTAGGATAATTAATTTTTTTATTCTTGAATACTTTATAAAAAATTATTACTGAATGATAATAATTAATTTATACACGCAGTTTTTCAACGCATATAAATAAAATTATGGAATTATTATATTACCGTATTCAATCTTAAATGTATTTATTTCTGCATATAATATTATCTTTTATTTTATATAGTAGCATATATAACATATATATTAACATATAATATTATATTTTATACACATGATATAGAAATCATATGAGGATTAGATAAGCTTAATTTAGCATAACTATTATAGAATTGGTATTTTTCATAGATTTTTCCATTTGACGTGTACTTTAAGATTAAATCACATTAAATTAAAAGAAAATTAACTAAATTACTCACAATATATTTATCGTTTTTATTAGTTATTTCTCAATACAAAGTATATTTAAAAACTTAAATTTATAATTAAAACATTTTATATCAATAGTTTATGTCAAAATAGAAGAATATTTATTCTTAGAATCAATTATAAAACTATGTTGTCATCAAGTAATATTATTTCATCGATAAAATATTTATTATTATATATTAGATGGATACTTACAATATCATGTGTCTAATTTCCTTAATTTTTTACAATATTATCAATAGACATTTGAAACAATTTAACGTTATTTTATTTATACCGACATAATATAATTCTCAAATATTTTCTTATATAAATGTACTAAATCTTTTTTAGACTAAATATTATATATTTACATTTACTAATGAATATCGATAATTTTTTATTATTAAATTATTAATAAACTTATGATAGTTAGTAAAGCAGTATCGTAACTTTAATTTTTCAAACAATTGTTTTATAATATAATTTCTCTATAATTTATAAATGAACAATTCTAATTTATGAGAAATGACTAATTTATTCAACTAAAATTTATTTTCATAATAATTAAATAATCTTCTTCGAACGTAAACATAATGCTGGAGTATATCTAACAAAATGATGTTATTATTCATTATTATTAGAATTATCAGATTTAGTATACAATTTTTAATTTTAACTTAGTTCATTTAAAATTAAAATAAAGATCATATAATCTAATTATGATATTTATCAAACTTTTAAGCAACAGTATTTATCGCGTTAATGACAAAATTTATGACAGAAAATTTTGTATCCTAAGACAGTAAATTCTATAGTATAATATTATTTCTTTTATTTTTCTGGAAATATTTCCATCTCCTATTGAGCTCATAAAATATATTATTTAAACTGTTGATATATGAATACATAAATACCATATAGTAGTAAACTTGGGTAATATTTATATACAGAAGATTTAAGCTAATATTAATCACTATTAATTTTGTAAATGTATCGTTCATAATATTTGCATAAAATCCTTATATTTACTGTACACAATGTAATATAGTATTATATTATACAAAATTTTTTGATATTCAGGAACATTGAATAATAGATATGTATAAGTATAATTTTAAAACTAGAATATTAATTATTAATTTTATGTAAGGACAAAATGTAATATGCATATCATTGATAGCAAAGCCTTAGGAAATTCAAAAATAAATATATTTTTTTAATTACTTTCATAACTAAATAATAAATTTACGTGTTAAAATATTTATTATTATTTAAATCGAGGGAATCAAATTTGATTGCAATATAAATATATACGATACGTAACTATTAATACATTGGCAGTTTTAATTATCTGAAATTTCAAATTACTAGTTAACATTCAGAAAAGATAAATTTTAAATCGTTTAAAAATAAATTTTAATACGAGCTATCAATAACTAAAATAAAAATGACCAAAAAATAGATGTACTCATCGTGAATAAATGTTTAGAATAAATTTAAATACTTTAAATATTAATAAATTTAAATGTATTTTAAATATTTAAAAATTTTCGATTCATCAAAATTTATGAAGTTTTCAATCATTAAACAAAGGCCACTGATCAAGAAAAATAATATCCGACCTAATTTTGAGTCTTTTTCAAAGACATTTATTATTATTATTGAATATCTTATTCGTGAATCTATAAGTATTTATGTTTTTCATTATTTCACAGGTAACGGAAGATGAACTGATTAAAATAACGGAAGAATTAGGTAAATTTAAAAAGCTCTCAGGTGGTGTGAAATTTTTTAACGAACTACCGCATACCGCCTCAGGAAAATTAAACAGAAAAGAAATTAAAGAAATGGCGAAAGCTTACGTAAAATAACGAAGTCTTTATTATTTTCTTAGTGTTTATAGTTTAGCATAATTTATCAGCCGACTTGAAAATGTCTATGTAGACAGCAATAGATTTTTATCAATTGATTCGATTTCTATGTTCCGACTTGTTTGTAATTTTTATTGTAATTTATAATGACTATTGCAGTGTATCGACAAAATAAAGTATATAATTAACATGATATTAATTGCGAATCTTGTAAAGATTAGAAAAATTTACATAGAATAGAGTTATATCAATAATACGAGACTTGTTTTATAACAGATTAATTTTTAAAATAATCTTGCACTAGTCGTATGATGAGCGGTTTAAAAGTAATTAAATATGTAGTAGATATTATTACACGTATTCGTTGTACTTGTTTAATTAATTGCTCGTCTCGTCACAGTCATTAATATTATTTATTTATATTATAAATAAATAAATATATGTTTATATTTAGTAGGGTATTACTAAAATAGGTTCTTTCGAAAAGTAAATAACAAAATTTTCATAAATAAATATACGAATGAATTTATTGATGAGCTTTTGGATAACCAAATTTATTGGCTTCTTTAAACATGACTACAAAAGAGTCAAGTATTTCTTCTCCGTTGGGAATAATCTGTTCAGCTGGAAGAATGAAACCATGTTTTCCTGTATCCCGTAATTCGTACGTGAAAGCAATTGGTATTTTCAAAGTGGCTTTTACCCAGTCCATGGAACTTCCACTAGCAATATCTGAAATCAATTAAATTATTATGTAACATAATATTTAGTTTTTGCATATTTATAATATATATATATCTATATATATTTAAATAGAATTATACATTAATATTCATTGTCCAAATATATATGAACATATACTAAAATGTATAACTTCTTAAATGTATTTTTAAATAATTAACAATTCCTTCTTACACACTATAAATAATATTGCGATTGTGCGAGATATGAACACTGTTAAACTCATTTTTTAAATAATAGCAAAATGTATCAAAATTTTATTCGATACGAATGCTCAAAATATTACTTTTGTTAACGCATGTTACTCTATTGTAAAAAAAATCAAGGTAAACTTACAAATAGTTTCAGCGATGTTTCCAGTTACGTACGAAGTACCATATCTCTTAGCTAAAGAATCTATAGCCGTGCGACCAATGGCATACTGATAAGAAATATATAGAAATTAATAAGGCAAGAGGTAATCGCGAATGAAATTTTTATTCAAAATAGTAGACTTACGGATTCGTCGTAGTTGTCGAGATGCTCGGTAGTATGACCGTAAGGGAAAAGAAGAAGCTGAGAATAACTATGGAAGGAGATGTAGGCAAAAAGTTTATCACCGATGGATTTTAAATATTCAGACATGGATTTCGCTTCAATTTCCGAAAAAGCATTTTTTCCGTCATAAGTTTCGGTGCATGGATTTCGGCTTGCAACGTTGCCTATTCGAACAAATAAAATAATAGAATAGTCAGGTGCGTTTAAACACGTGTGTGTATGTGTGTGTGAATGTGTATACGTCAAAGTTTAGTAAAAGCAAAATTATCATACGTACTCATCCATTTGAAACCCCAATTACGATTAGCATCAGCGCCTTTGCACAAAACACTGCTCTTAGATAAAGTCTTACGCCAAAGACGATTCTAAAGAATAAGAAGGTTCGTCGGAATTGTAAATTACGGTCGTTCAAAATGTCTATGCTCTCGAATTCCAGCCTTAAAAACCGAGGTGTGCGTATGGACGTAACCATCGGGGTTGAAAGATGGAAAGAAGTACCAATCGAAGATTCGGCATGATTGCGAATCTCGGACTCCTCACTGGTGAGCAACTGGTTCAGGATGTAGGTGACGGTTGCTGGAGAGATCCACTCGCGAGCATGGATTCCGCCCTCGAGGAAGATGCCCGACTTACCGGACCCGAAGCTCAGCTTCACGCCCTTTATTTCGCGACCCTGATATGTTCGGCCACCGATGATGACCTCGACCTTATCTGGATACGCTTCTGCAAGCGAATCTAGCCAACTGTAGATCTCCTCGAGCGTGTGGTAACTCTTCCAGTCGAAGATTTCCAAGCGCATCGTCTGCTTTTGTTCCTCGATGAGCTCTTGAACGTCGTCCACGTATGTGTCGTACTTGGTATCGGTAACGTTCATGAGCTCCGAAAACTCGTTCATCTGTTCCGGTGCGACCATAAGGTCGACCGGATGGGACACGAAACTCGGGCCTCTCCAATACGAAAACTGTGGAGAGAATGGATTAAAAATTTTGTCGATTCCGTGTCTTTTACGTTCGGGAATAGCAAATCAGTAACAGTTTAAACTTTATGATTGCTTTTATGTCTCTATTGAAACGACTATGAATTTTTTAGTGTTAGTAGTAATTTAAAAATATTTTTAAAATATAATGATACATTAACATTTTTTTACCGGACATCCATACAAATTAAAAGATATTTTAATATAATTAACTTTGATCGAGTCTTTTTTCTTTCCCATTATGTTATTTTATTTTTGATACGGTTAAAAATTATCTTTCAAAATACGATTGATAAAGCTGAAGAATTTGAATTAGAAAAGCCACCGAGTAATTATCAGAATTCTAGCCTCCTCTTGACAAGAATAAATTATACAGAAATTATTAATGTAGAAAAAAGTAAATTATAGATTTTCTGTGTTGTACTTTTGTATGAATTAATAATGTGAATTATATTAACAATTAATGGTTCTAATTTATAATAATGTAATATATTATTAGAATTTCTATAATTTAAATTTCTTTGAAATGTTACATAGGAAGTTAACGAAATTTAAAATTGATGGTGAGAAAATTAAAATGGATATAAAGGGAAAAAAACAAAATTATAATACTAAAACAATCTTATATAAGTTTTCTACGTGCAATATGTAATTGAAGATAAATTCCTGAAATGTGAGATAAGAAAATACGAGGAAATATTTACAATCTATACACTTAAATCTGTTTCAAATTATTGGTTAAGTATTAGAATATATAACACTTTTATAATATAATTTAAAAAGTTTTTTATATGACAGTGACAAAGCAGTGTTTTAACCAGTCTACGAAACTACTTGCAAGTGCGTAGTTCCATCTTAGATCTCCTAGATTCATCATGAATAGCAATAATAAGAAAAGTGTTGTAGGTTTTAATTAGTTTGTACTCTAAATATTTATAAAACGCATATATTCTTACTATAAATTTTTTTCTTAAGACGAATCAGTATTGTACCATCGAAAATAATATCATCAAGAGTGTCCAAAAAATATACGATATAAAAGAAAAAACAATCGGAGAATTCCTTTTGAATATTTTTAACGCTAATCTTGATCATGTTGGACAGGTAAATTTACTTTTGAAATAAAAAGCGAAACTCAAATTATATCACCGATCATATTATAGCTTATTCCAATTAAAATTTTATTAATGTATATTACCTTTAATTTGTAACAAAGTAAAACAAATTAAATTTTATTGTGCATAAAATTATTTCCATCGGATCATATTTAAAATTCATTTATTCGTTGAAAAATATATTTTTATAGATTAATAATATATAGAATTCTAAATTATGGATTTCGAAATTTTTTAGTTACAAATAATATGTAAAGCTTTTGTTGAAGTTTAATTGTTTTACTACTTTGGACTTATAACAAAAATTTATGCATTTTATTTAAGAATTTTTAAAATATACTGTGATCTTATATGAACATTAAAATAAAATATATATTGATGTATCTAATACAAATTTAAATTATTATTTCTTTTGTTTGATACTATATTTTAGTCCATAAGTATTTAGTAGAAAAAGCATTAGACTCGTCAAATAGTAACGATAGCTTTTTATGGGTAAGCATTTTTTGTATCATTTCAATTATTTAGTTTGTTACATAATTCATCTCATTGATAAAAAAAATATTTTATTGATACCCGATCCGTATATTTATATAGAGAGTGTAAAGTAATTATCTCATAATTTTACTGTAAACTTAATCATCTATTTATATGTATATAATGTTAATACAATGCATTATAAAAATTCTAAACTTCACTTTATTTATTTAAAACTTTAGTAATTCTTCCTTACTATTACTTACTAATTATGATGTATGATAACGAATGCATAATTGCATTTCTTTAATTTATTTAATAACTGAAGAATATGTTGAGTACGTATTATTTAACATTTTCTTTCGAAATTCAAATTACATAGAAATTCATCTTTTTATGAATATTTAAAACATTTATTTAAATTCATTTATTATGATTCATTTATTAATTAAAAGAACATAAACTAATTAATTATAAATATAATCAAATATAATTATTGCATAATAAAGTTAACGTAAGTATATAAGTTATACAATTATTCATGATATATTTAATTATTTATATATTCATTTATATTATTTAAAAATTATAATTTAAAATACGAAAGATCGAAGGTGAAACGGGCACAAAAGTTACTTTTAAAGAAATGAAAGACAACATTATTCGTTGCGCTTTATGGATGCAGAAACAAGGTATTAAAAATGGAGATGTGATTTCAATGGCGTTACCTATTCTAATAGATATCTATATTCCTTTTCTGGCAAATTTCTTTATCGGTACAGCTATAAATCCATGGTTTCATGAACAAACCTTAAGTAAATCAATATTGCTTAATATTATCAATTTCTAATACACATACTTCGTAAATATCAATCATATTTATATTTCAGAAAGTGCTCGATATTTCTTCAACTTAATTAAGCCAAAACTAATGTTTTGCACTGAAAGTAATATTGATATTTTGATAAAGGCTGCAAAATTAGAAAATATTAATGTTAAATTTATCAGTTTTGAAAAGAATACGGAAGCTGAATCTTTGTACGATATACTGAAATCGCAAAAAACGGAAGAAGTCGATGCTTTTCTAATACCAGAAATAAATCCACAAGACATTGCCTTAATATTATTTTCGTCCGGTTCAACGGGTTTACCCAAAGGTGTTCTACATTCTTATAATTCGCTCCTAATGAATATTTTAAACTTCGCATGTAATGATTACGAGAAGTGTATACAAATATGCCACGCTTCGCTTTACTGGATAAGTGGGACTCTTTTTTTTCTTCAAGGAATACTAACAGTTTCGACGAATATTACACATACAAAATTTGATGTCGAGCAGACGCTCAAGTACATTGAAAAATACAAGGTTATTATTTTTTTAAAGAATTTTTTTATATTTTCTTCACGTAATAGATATATATATATATATATATATATATATATATATAGAATAAAATGTCTTTTATTTTATTAGATAACGCACACGTTTTCAACTCCAAGATTGCTAGTTCCAATATACAAATCAAATTCCCTCAAAAAATATGATTTAAGCTCTCTCAAAGTAGTTACGACAACAGGTGCAAAATTAAGCTCCAAAATCATTGATGAATTTACAAAGGCCTTAAATATTAGTATTTTTCAAGGATATGGTATATTATATTCAATTACATTAACTGTATTCATATCGTTCATATTGATTAAAAACCAATTCAAAAAGACTAATTACATTTAGTTTAGATTATTTATTATAAAATTATATTTATAATAAAGTAATAAAGAAAAACCTATCCAAGTAAAAGCATATTAAATATTACTATTTTCGATATACTCTAATTATAAATGTATCTTATTAATTTTGTTCGACTATCCTGAATCTAATCAAACTATACATTTACTTTCTCGATACAGGTATGACCGAATTCGGGGGTTTTGCTACAATACAAACTTCTGATTGCAAAAGTATCAAGTCTGTTGGTTTCCCTATACCTAATATGCAGTTAAAAGTAGTAGATTTGATCAATAAGCAACCACTTGGTCCAAATAAACCTGGAGAACTCTATTTGAAATCTGATACACAAATGGTTGGTTATATTAATAATCCGATAGCAACTAAAGAAACGGTCGATGATGAAGGTACAATTTAAAAATAATACAATTTAAAAATGAAATAATAATAAGACTTAAAAAATAAAAAACGATAATACTAACTAAATTGTTTTCGGTTATTAATTTTCGATTACTAATGTTATTTTATTTTAACATTTAATGTTTTTGTTAGTAAAGCTTTATATTATTAAATTTTCCAATGACGTACATGAGTTAATATTTATGGATTCGCGATTTTTAAAAAATATATTTTATTATCGATTTTACGTTACTCAGTTTTAGTAAGCTCATTTTGTAAACAATTTCAACGTTAATAATGAAAAAAATTCAATTTTCATTAGGCTGGATACACACTGGAGATTTAGTATATTATGATGAAAATGCTGAATTTTTTATCATTGACAGAATAAAGGAAACAATGAAAATTTTTGGACATCATGTTTCACCTACTGAATTAGAAGAGGCTATAATTTCACATCCAGCTGTGATGGAAGTAGCAGTTGTTGGCATTCCTAACCAATTAAGCATACATGAACCAATAGCTTTTGTTAAAAAGAATTTTGGATGGGAGGTAAACTGTTCATATATTTATTTCAAAATAAATTTAATTTAGAGTTTGACGATAGTGTCCTAAATCTATGAGTGATTCAGAAGTGCCTATGATTACTCGACTTGATTACTTGTGAGTTTTCCCACATTCAAAAGACTTTTATTGAAGCTCTATCTAAAACTGCTTTTAATTAAACAGAAATACTTTAGAAATTAAAAAATTTTTGTTAAATAGAAAGAAATAGAATTAATAATTACCGATGAGATAAACTCGTTCAATATTAAATCATACTTTCTTTGATTTTAGGTAAATCATTTCATAAAATATCTAATTACACCAAATTTATATTACATTAAAAAGAAAGACGTTCAAAAATTTAATTTCAAATATATACTATTTCTTATTTACAGATAGAAATTATTTCGGTTAAAAAATATATAAGCTTAAATATTACCATAAGAGCCAACAAATATTTTAAAATAAATCCCTCGATCCATCAGATAAAATTTGTTTACTAAAACATTTATATTCATTCTGAAGTATATTAATGCTATATTAAATTCTTTTGATGTATTATTCAACTCTTTAAAAAGCGGTTTGATTTTCTGATTCACAAAGCTTACTAAAATTCAAAATCTAAACTTGTTGAAAGATACGTAAACATATTTTAGTAAAGGGTAATTTATGTGATATCTAGGAAATGACTGACTTTCTAACTAGAAATTAGTCAGTTACTACATACATTACTCTTCTTTATACATTTATAACTCAATATTTGCTAATTTTTAAAAATATGTTTTATATATTATTTAAAAAATAAAAATATATTTTCTTTATATTTTTATTTTTATTTAGAATAATAAAACTTTTATAATCAGTTTGCATGACTTATAATGTATTGATTATGTTGAAATATCTAACACGTAATCCTTTCAAAACTTATTTTTGAATTATATACTGTAAAATTAAGAAAAGATATCAAAAAATAAAAAATAAATACACAAAATTTATTTTCTTTTATTTAACTAACAGATTTGTTTATGATCTATTTAAATGAGAAATTTCTAGAAATAACTAAATTTAAAAGTAAAAAAAGTACAAAATTAAGACTACCATGAATTTATTAAATATATTTTGTGTTAATACTTAACATTAGAGAAAATAATGTTTTTAAAAAATGTAGCTTATATTAGCTATATAACATCAAAAGTAATAAATTATTTATTAATATTTGAATAGTATATATTGCAAATTATATATAATATAAATATATAAATATATAAATATATAAATATATAAATATATAAATATATAAATATATAAATATATAAATATATAAATATATAAATATATAAATATATAAATATATAAATATATAATATATAAATATATAAATATATAAATATATAAATATATAAATACATAAATATATAAATATATAAATATATAAATATATAAATATATAACTATATAATATACATATACATTATATATAATAATTATAATATATATTTCTAAATTAGTTATTATATTAATTAAGATCAATTTCCTGTGATATTTTTAAAACTAAATTTTTAATTGAAAATTTTGTAAATCGGTATAGTGTGTTCAATATAATGGAAGAAAATTAGAAGTCCATAGATATAATAATAAGTTAAAATTACTGGATGCTTTATAAAAATTTCAATACAATTTTTAATAAAATATTAAATTTAGAAAAATAACTAAGAATGCGAATTAATTTTTAATTAATTTAGGTCATATATTAAAAGTGAAAATATTTTCACTGTTTAATAAAGCCCAGATAAAAAATTAAATGAGTAAATATTCTAATAAGTATAATTGTAAAGTAAGAAATAAAATTAAAATTAAATAAAAGAAAATACATAAATGAGATGAAAGAAAGAGAGAAAAATTTCATCGTGAAAGTTATATAACAGTAATCTTTATGCTGCGTTCATTTGCCTATATATTATCTATGTAGTATCTTAAAAGAATATTAAATTTTTTGCTGAACGTACTAATTACAAACAAACTAAATCTTATTAATCTATTATTAAAAACTGGAAATTCTTGTTGGAAAAATAATACGGTTTATCTTGTAAAATTAAATTTTCTAAAAACTTTCTAAAATTATTAAATCTACTTTAATAATTATTATATATTTGTCTATTTGCATGAATATATTTATTATATTAAAAAAATTAATTTTGATGCATAATTTAAGAATGTTTTAAATATAATCGTTAAGTTCATTAAAGTAAAATGTAATAAAATTCAATATATTTTGTAAATAGAAAAGAAAGTTAATATTTGTGATAACTAATAATTAATTTTTTTATTTTTGAAGACTTTATAAAAAATTATTACTAAATGATAATAATAAATTATTATACGCAGTTTTTCAACGCATATAATTAAAATTATGGCATTATAATATTACCGAATACAAATGTTAAATGTATTTGTTTTTGCATATAATATTATCCTTTAATTTATACAGTAGCATATATAACATATATAATAAAATATAACATTATATTTATACACATGATATAGAACTGATATTATCATTAGATAAGCATAATTTAGCATAACTATTATAGAATTGGTATTTTTGATAGATTTTTCCATTTGACATGTACTTGAAGATTAAATCACATTAAATTAAAAAAAACATTAACTAAATCCTTGAATTTATATGAACTATTGCTGACAATATATTTATCGTTTTTATTAGTTATTTCAAAATACAAAGTACATTTTAAAACTTAAATTTATAATTAAAACACTTTATATCAATAGCTTATGTCAAAATAGAAGATTATCTATTCTTAGAATCAATTATAAAACTATGTTGTCATCAAGTAATATTATTTCATCAATAAAATATTTATTATTATATATTAGATGGATACTTCCAATATCATGTGTATAATTTCGTTAATTTTTTACAATATTATCAATAGACATTTGAAACAAGTTTACGTTATTTTATTTATTCCGATATAATATAATTCTCAAATATTTTTTTAAATAAATTTACTAAATATTTTTTTGATTAAATATTATATATTTACATTTACTAATGAATATCGATAATTTTTTATTATTAAATTATTAATAAACTTATGATAGTTAGTAAAGCAGTATCGTAACTTTAATTTTTCAAACAATTGTTTTATAATATAATTTCTCTATAATTTATAAATGAACAATTCTAATTTATGAGAATTGAACAATTTATTCAACTAAACTTTATTTTCATAATAATTAAATAAACTCGCTCGAATGTAAACATAATACTGGAGTTTATCTAATAACATGATGTTATTTTTCATTTATATTAGATTTATTAGATTTGGTGTAGAATTTTTAATTCGAACTTAGTTCATTAATAAAAAAAAATAAACATCATATAATCTAATTTTTATTATTGATCAGACCTTCAAGCAACAGTAATTATTGTGTTAATGAAAAAATTTATGCCAAAATTTTGGTATGCTAAGGCAGTGAAATCTATAGTATAATATTATTTCTTTTATTTTTCTGGAAATATTTCCACCTCCTATTAAGCTCATTAAAATATATGATTTAAACTATTGACTTTATAATTGAAATATAATATAAAAATTTTTTTGATATTCAGGAACATTGAATAATAGATATGTATACATATAATTTTAAAACTAGAATATTAATTAGTAATTTCATGTAAGGACCAAATGTAATATGCATATCATTGATAGTAAATCCTTAAGAAATTCAAATATAAATATATTTTTTTACTTACTTTCAGAACTAAATAATAAATTTACGTGTTAAAATATTGATTATTATTTAAATCGAGGGAATCAAATTTAATTGCAATATAATTATATGCGATACAAAACTATAAATACATTGGAACTTTTAATTATCTGAAAATTCAAATTACTAGTTAACATTCAGATAAGATAAATTTTAAATCTTTGAAAACAAAATTTTTTACGAGCTATCAATAAATAAAATAAAAATGACAAAAAAATATATATACTCATCGTGCATAAATGTTTAGAATAAATTTAAATATTTTAAATATTAATACATTTAAATGTATTTTAATTATTTAAAAATTTTCGATTCATCAAAATTTATGAAGTTTTCAATCATTAAACAAAGGCCACTGATCAAGAAATATAATATCCTACCTAATTTTGAGTATTTTTTAAAGACATTTATTATTATTATTGAATATCTTATACGTGAAACTATAAGTATTTATGTTTTTCTTTATTTCAAAGGTAACGGAAGATGAACTGATTAAAATAACGGATGAATTAGGTAAATTTAAAAGGCTCTCAGGTGGTGTGAAATTTTTGAACGAACTACCGCATACCGCCTCAGGAAAATTAAACAGAAAAGAAATTAAAGAGATGGCGAAAGCTTACGTAAAATAATGAAGTCGTTATTATATTCTTAGTATATGTCGCTTAGCATAATTTATCAGCCGACTTGAGAATGTCTATGTAGACAGCAATAGATTTTTATCAATTGATTCGATTAGTATGTTCCGAATTGCTTGTAATTATTATTGTAATTTATAATGACTATTGCAGTGTATCGACAAAATAAAGTATATAATTAACATGATATTAATTGCGAATCTTGTAAAAATTAGAATTGTAAATTACGATCGTTCAAAATGTCTACGCTCTCGAATTTCAGCCTTAAAAACTTACCGAGGTATGCGTATGGACGGAACCATCGGGGTTGAAAGATGGAAAGAAGTACCAATCGAAGATTCGGCAAGATTGCGAATCTCGGACTCCTCACTGGTGAGCAACTGGTTCAGGATGTAGGTGACGGTTGCTGGAGAGATTCACTCTGATATGTTCGGCCACCGATGATGACCTCGACCTTATCTGGATACGCTTCTGCAAGCGAATCTAGCCAACTGTAGATCTCCTCGAGCGTGTGGTAACTCTTCCAGTCGAAGATTTCCAAGCGCATCGTCTGCTTTTGTTCCTCGATGAGCTCTTGAACGTCGTCCACATATGTGTCGTACTTGGTATCGGTAACGTTCATGAGCTCCGAAAAATCGTTCATCTGTTCCGGTGCGACCATAAGGTCGACCGGATGGGACACGAAACTCGGGCCTCTCCAATACGAATACTGTGGAGAGAATGGATTAAAAATTTTGTCGATTCCGTGTCTTTTACGTTCGGGAATAGCAAATCAGTTACAGTTTAAACTTTATGATTGCATTTATGTCCCTATCGAAACGACTATGAATTTTTTAGTGTTAGTAGTAATTTAAAAATATTTTTAAAAAATAATGATATTTTAACTTTTTTCTACCGTACATCGATTCAAATTAAAAGATATTTTAATATAATTAACTTTGTTCGGATCTTTTTTCTTTCGCATTATGTTATTTTATTTTTGATACGGTTAAAAATTATCTTTCAAAATACGATTGATAAAGCTGAAGAATTTGAATTTGAAAAGCTACCGAGTAATTATCAGAATTCTAGCCTTATCTTGACAATAATAAATTATACAGAAATTATTAATGTAGAAAAAAGTAAATAATAGATTTTCTGTGTTGTACTTTTGTATGAATTAATAATGTGAATTATATTAACAATTAATGGTTTTAATTTATAATAATATAAAATATGATTAGAATTTCTATAATTTGAATTTCTTTGAAATGTTACAGAAGAAGTTAAAGAAATTTAAAATTGATGGTGAGAAAATTAAAATGGATATAAAGGGAAAAAAAGAAAATTATAATACTAAAACAATCTTATATAAGTTTTCTACGTGCAATATGCAATTGAAGATAAATTCCTGAAATGTGAGATAAATAAATACGAGGAAATATTTACAATCTATACATTTATATCTGATACAAATTATTGGATATAATATATAACACTTTTATATTATAATTGGAAAAGTGCTTTATATTACAGATACAAAGCAGTGTTTTAACCAGTCTACGAAACTACTTGCAAGTGCGTAGTTCCATCTTAGATCTCCTAGATTCATCATGAATAACAGTAATAATAAAAGTGTTGTAGGTTTTAATTAGTTTGTACTCTAAATATTTATAAAACGCATCTATTCTTAATATAAATTTTTTTCTTTAGACGAATCGCTATTGCACCATCGAAAATAATATCATCAAGAGTGTCCAAAAAATATACGATATAAAAGAAAAAAATATCGGAGAATTCCTTTTGAATATTTTTAACGCTAATCTTGATCATGTTGGAGAGGTAAATTTACTTTTGAAATAAAAAGCGAAACTCAAATTATATCACCGATCATATTATTGCTTATTAAAATTAAAATTTTATTAATGTATATTACTTTTAATTTGTAATAAAGTAAAACAAATTAAATTTTATTGTGCATAAAATTATTTCCATCGGATCATATTTAAAATTCATTTATTCGTTGAAAAATATATTTTTATAGATTAATAATATATAGAATTCTAAATTATGGATTTCGAAATTTTTTAGTTACAAATAATATGTAAAGCTTTTGTTGAAGTTTAATTGTTTTACTACTTTGGACTTATAACAAAAATTTATGCATTTTATTTAAGAATTTTTAAAATATACTGTGATCTTATATGAACATTAAAATAAAATATATATTGATGTATCTAATACAAATTTAAATTATTATTTCTTTTGCTTGATACTATATTTTAGTCCATAAGTATTTAGTAGAAAAAGCATTAGACTCGTCAAATAGTAACGATAGCTTTTTATGGGTAAGCATTTTTTGTATCATTTCAATTATTTAGTTTGTTACATAATTCATCTCATTGATAAAAAAAATATTTTATTGATACTCGATCCGTATATTTATATAGAGAGTGTAAAGTAATTATCTCATAATTTTACTATAAAATTAATCAATTATTTATATGTATATAATGTTAATACAATGCATTATAAAAATTCTAAACATCACTTTATTTATTTAAAACTTTAGTATTTCTTCTTTACTATTTCTTACTAATTATGATGTAAGGTAAGGAATGCATTATTGCATTTCATTAATTTATTTAATAACTGAAGAAAATGTTGAGTAAGTATTATTTTACATTTTCTTATTGATCCAGTTTACTTTCACAACACTATATTAATGTTAATATATATGTTATTAACTATGATTTAATCCACTGAAAATTTAATACGTAAACTTTGATATATTTATTTAATAAACACAATTACACAGGCATATATGTATATTATTATTTTTTATATTTTGTTTATATTGTTCCGCTTTTTAATATATACTCTGAACCGAGCTACCAATTCTTATGTATGTATTTTTTCGAATCCTTCTGTAATAATAATCGTATAATATCCGCTAAAATATTACACCATGTACTTAAAAAAAATGAATGTATATTAAGGATATAGTATCTTTTTTTTCAGGTTTCAATCTACATAATCATATATTTTGTATTCACTTTTTTTGTATTTCTTGAGTATCAGCTATAAGTAAAATATAATTCAAAATAATCAGTTTCATGATGTCAATTTTTTAAAAATAATTTGTCAAAATCTATTGCTGATTTATAAGAAATACATTGTATAACGAAATATTGTAACTTTTAAATGAGAAATGTTTTAATGTAGCACAAAATTATCAATATTTTTATATTTTCTAGATTGAAATGTTTAATCTAAACTATTAAATTCTTAATTATTTAAATTACGAATAATTAAATCTAAAAGTCTTTAAAAAAATAAAAATTATACTTTGCATTCTATATTATACTCTACTTATAGTTTTAAACAATTCCATTTTTTTATACATATGTACATTAATAACTTGGATTAGAAATTTAAATTACATAGAAATATATATTTTGATGAATATTTAAAACATTTATTTAAATTCATTTATTATAATTCATTTATTAATTAAAATAACCTTAAACTGATTAATTATAAAGACAATCAAATATAATTATTATATTATAGAGTTAACGTAAGTATATAAGTTATATAATTATTCATGATATATTTATTTATTTATATATTTATATATTTATTTATATTACTGAAGAATTATAATTTAATATACGAAAGATCGAAGGTGAAACGGGCACAGAAGTTACTTTTAAAGAAATGAAATACAACATTATTCGTTGCGCTTTATGGATGCAGAAACAAGGTATTAAAAGTGGAGATGTGATTTCATTGGCTTTACCTAATCTAATAGATACCTATATACCTTTTCTGGCAAATTTCTTTATTGGTACAGCTATAAGTCCTTGGTTTCATGAACATGACTTAAGTAAATCAATATTGCTTAATATTACAAATTTTTAATATACATACTTCGTAAATATCAATCATATTTATATTTCAGAAAGTGCTCGATATTTCTTCAACTTAATTAAACCAAAACTAACGTTTTGCACTGAAAGTAATATTGATATTTTGATAAAGGCTGCAAAATTAGAAAATATTAATGTTAAATTTATCAGTTTTGAAAAGAATACGGAAGCTGAATCTTTGTACGATATACTGAAATCGCAAAAAAAGGATGAAGTCGATGCTTTTCAAATACCAGAAATAAATCCACAAGACATTGCTTTAATATTATTTACGTCCGGTTCAACAGGTTTACCCAAAGGTGTTCTACATTCTTATAATTCGATCCTAATGAATATGTTAAACTTCGCATATAATGATCACGAGAATTGTATACAAATATGCCACTCTTCTCTTTACTGGATAAGTGGGACTTTTTTTTATTTTCAACCAATACTAAGAGTTTCGACGAAAATTATACATACAAACTTTGATGTCGAAGAGACACTCATGTACATTGAAAAATACAAGGTTATTATTTTTTTAAAGAAGTTTTTTGGATTTTCATTATATAATATACATAAAATATAATGTCTTTTATTATTTCAGATAACGTACGCGTTTTTTTCTCTAATATCGCTAGCTTATATATGTAAATCAAATTCCCTCAAAAAATATGATTTAAGCTCTCTCCAAGCAATTATTACAGGAGGTGGAAAATTAAGCTCCGAAATCATTGAAGTATTTACAAAGGCCTTAAATATTAATATTTTTCAAGGATATGGTATATTATATTCAATTATATAAATTGTATTCATATCATTCATATTGATCAATAACCAATTCAAAAAGACTAATTACATTTAGTTTAGTATAAGATTATATTTATAATAAAGTAATAAAGAAAAACATAACCAATTAAAAGCATAAGCTTGTGTAATTAATCATTTGCTTAGATAACAATAATTCTCG
This sequence comes from Dolichoris vasculosae, assembly GCA_018907195.1. NCBI lineage: Eukaryota > Metazoa > Arthropoda > Insecta > Hymenoptera > Agaonidae > Dolichoris > Dolichoris vasculosae. Next base: position 25,555,493 of record JACCHY010000002.1, read on the forward strand.
ATATTAATTTTAAGTTTAACTGTAAAAATAATGGATTTCTTAAAAAAATTTATTTGTAGAATATTTTATCTATTTATTATATCATTTATCTATATATAATTTATACACATAATTTTTAAAACGATTTTTTAAGTACTATTATGCAAAACAGTAGAATATTTATATTCAGCGATCAATTTTCAACTATACTACCTGAAATAATTCAAGGATTAGTTACTATTCGTTATTTATCATTTTACTTTTACAAAAATATTCAAAATTAATTGCTTGCAAACAATATAATTCAATTTATTCTCTCACTCTCTCTTAATCAATATATTTTAAATATTAGCTTAGGTAATATATAATTAATACTTTACTTTATATATAATTATATATTTAATTTACTTTATATATAATAATATATAATAATATTTACTTTATAAAAAATAATTTAGAATGAAATTTAAAAAAAAATTTATGTGATATATCAAACCTTATTAAAATTTATCTAAAACGACGTAAATAATATCGATTTAGTAACTTATTAAATATTACTATTTTCTATATACTCTAATTATAAATGTATTTTATGAATTTGGTCTGACTATCCAGATTCTAATGAAACTATACATTTACTTTCTCGATACAGGTATGACCGAACTTGGATCTATTGCTACAATGCAAACTTCTGATTGCAGAAGTATCAAGTCAGCTGGTTTCCCTTTAGCTAATATGCAGTTAAAAGTAGTAGATTTGATCAATAAGCAACCACTTGGGCCAAATAAATCTGGAGAACTCTATATGAAATCAGTTACACAAATGGTTGGTTATATTAATAATCCGATAGCAACGAAAGAAACGATCGATGATGAAGGTACAATTTAAAAATAATACAATTTAAAAATGAAATAATAATAAGGCTTAAAAAATAAAAAACAATAATACTAACTAAATTGTTTTCGATTATTAATTTTCGATTACTAACGTTATTTTATTTTAACCTTTAATGTGTTTGTTACTAAAGCTTTATATTATTAAATTATCCAATGAAGTACATTAGTTAATATTTATGGAATTGATATTTTTCAAAATTATATTTTATTATCGATTTTACGTTACTCAGTTTTAGTAAGCTCATTTTGTAAACAATTTCAACGTAAATAATGAAAAAAATTCAATTGTCTTTAGGTTGGATACACACTGGAGATTTAGCATACTATGATGAAAATGCTGAATTTTTTATCATTGACAGAATAAAGGAAGTAATGAAAATTTGTGGACATCATGTTTCACCTACTGAATTAGAAGAGGCTATAATTTCTCATCCAGCTGTGCTGGAAGTAGCAGTTGTTGCTATTCCTAACGAATCATGCCCAGAAGAACCAATAGCTTTTGTTAAAAAGAATTTTGGATGGGAGGTAATATGTTGATATATTTATTTCAGAATAAATTTAACTTAGAGTTTTAGGACAGTGTACTAAAAGTATAAGTGAAAATATCTAATTACACGAAACTTATATTACATTAAAGAGAAACTAGTTAAAATTTAATTTAACCATTGAAACTCTTATTACACGAAATGATATATTATTTAGAAAATTTTAAAACATACATTACATATAATATTTATAATAATAATTTAAAATTAGTTATTATATTAATTAAGATCAATTTCCTGTGTTATTTTTAAAACTAAATTTTTAATTACAAATTTTTTAAATCGGTGTAGTTTGATCAATATAATGAAAAAAATTAGAAGTCGATATATTTAATTATAAGTTAAAAATACTTGACTTTTTAGAAAAAATTCAATACCAAATTTTAATATAATATTAAATTTATAAAAATAACTAAAATCAATTTAATTTTTAATAAATTTCGGTCATATATTACCGTATATTATTATATTACCGTATTCAATCTTAAATGTATTTATTTCTGCATATAATATTATCTTTTATTTTATATAGTAGCATATATAACATATATAATAACATATAATATTATATTTTATACACATGATATAGAAATCATATGAAGATTAGATAATCTTAATTTAGCATAACTATTATAGAATTGGTATTTTTCATAGATTTTTCCATTTGACGTGTACTTTAAGATTAAATCACATTAAATTAAAAGAAAGTTAACTAAATTACTCACAATATATTTATCGTTTTTATTAGTTATTTCTCAATACAAAGTATATTTAAAAACTTAAATTTATAATTAAAACATTTTATATCAATAGTTTATGTCAAAATAGAAGAATATTTATTCTTAGAATCAATTATAAAACTATGTTGTCATCAAGTAATATTATATCATCGATAAAATATTTATTATTATATATTAGATGGATACTTACAATATCATGTGTCTAATTTCCTTAATTTTTTACAATATTATCAATAGACATTTGAAACAATATATCGTTATTTTATTTATACCGACATAATATAATTCTCAAATATTTTCTTATATAAATGTACTAAATCTTTTTTAGACTAAATATTATATATTTACATTTACTAATGAATATCAATAATTTTTATTACTTAATTGTTATTAAACATATGATAGCTAGTAAAACAGTGTCGTAGCTGTAATTTTTAAAACAATTGTTTATAATATATTTTCTCTATAATTTATAAATGAAAAAATCTAATTTCTGAGAAATGACTAATTTATTCAACTAAAATTTATTTTCATAATAATTAAATAATCTTCTTCGAACGTAAACATAATGCTGGAGTATATCTAACAAAATGATGTTATTATTCATTATTATTAGAATTATCAGATTTAGTATACAATTTTTAATTTTAACTTAGTTCATTTAAAATTAAAATAAAGATCATATAATCTAATTATGATATTTATCAAACTTTTAAGCAACAGTATTTATCGCGTTAATGACAAAATTTATGACAGAAAATTTTGTATCCTAAGACAGTAAATTCTATAGTATAATATTATTTCTTTTATTTTTCTGGAAATATTTCCATCTCCAATTGAGCTCATAAAATATATTATTTAAACTGTTGATATATGAATACATAAATACCATATAGTAGTAAACTTGGGTAATATTTATATACAGAAAATTTAAGCTAATATTAATCACTATTAATTTTGTAAATGTATCGTTCATAATCTTTGCATAAAATCCTCATATTAACAGTACACAATGTAATATAGTATTATATTATACAAAATTTTTTGATATTCAGGAACATTGAATAATAGATATGTATAAGTATAATTTTAAAACTAGAATATTAATTATTAATTTTATGTAAGGACAAAATGTAATATGCATATCATTGATAGCAAAGCCTTAGGAAATTCAAAAATAAATATATTTTTTTAATTACTTTCATAACTAAATAATAAATTTACGTGTTAAAATATTTATTATTATTTAAATCAAGGGAATCAAATTTGATTGCAATATAAATATATACGATACGTAACTATTAATACATTGGCAGTTTTAACTATCTGAAATATCAAATTACTAGTTAACATTCAGATAAGATAAATTTCAAATCTTTAAAAACAAAATTTTTTACGAGCTATCAATAACTAAAATAAAAGAAAAAAAAATAGATGTACTCATCGTGAATAAATGTTTAGAATAAATTTAAATACTTTAAATATTAATAAATTTAAATGTATTTTAAATATTTAAAATTTTTCGATTCATCAAAATTTATGAAGTTTTCAATCATTAAACAAAGGCCACTGATCAAGAAAAATAATATCCGACCTAATTTTGAGTCTTTTTCAAAGACATTTATTATTATTATTGAATATCTTATTCGTGAATCTATAAGTATTTATGTTTTTCATTATTTCACAGGTAACGGAAGATGAACTGATTAAAATAACGGAAGAATTAGGTAAATTTAAAAAGCTCTCAGGTGGTGTGAAATTTTTTAACGAACTACCGCATACCGCCTCAGGAAAATTAAACAGAAAAGAAATTAAAGAAATGGCGAAAGCTTACGTAAAATAACGAAGTCTTTATTATTTTCTTAGTGTTTATAGTTTAGCATAATTTATCAGCCGACTTGAAAATGTCTATGTAGACAGCAATAGATTTTTATCAATTGATTCGATTTCTATGTTCCGACTTGTTTGTAATTTTTATTGTAATTTATAATGACTATTGCAGTGTATCGACAAAATAAAGTATATAATTAACATGATATTAATTGCGAATCTTGTAAAGATTAGAAAAATTTACATAGAATAGAGTTATATCAATAATACGAGACTTGTTTTATAACAGATTAATTTTTAAAATAATCTTGCACTAGTCGTATGATGAGCGGTTTAAAAGTAATTAAATATGTAGTAGATATTATTACACGTATTCGTTGTACTTGTTTAATTAATTGCTCGTCTCGTCACAGTCATTAATATTATTTATTTATATTATAAATAAATAAATATATGTTTATATTTAGTAGGGTATTACTAAAATAGGTTCTTTCGAAAAGTAAATAACAAAATTTTCATAAATAAATATACGAATGAATTTATTGATGAGCTTTTGGATAACCAAATTTATTGGCTTCTTTAAACATGACTACAAAAGAGTCAAGTATTTCTTCTCCGTTGGGAATAATCTGTTCAGCTGGAAGAATGAAACCATGTTTTCCTGTATCCCGTAATTCGTACGTGAAAGCAATTGGTATTTTCAAAGTGGCTTTTACCCAGTCCATGGAACTTCCACTAGCAATATCTGAAATCAATTAAATTATTATGTAACATAATATTTAGTTTTTGCATATTTATAATATATATATATATATATATATATTTATTTAAATAGAATTGGGAATTAATATTCATTGTCCAAATATATATACACATATATTAAAATATATAACGTCTTAAATGTATTTTTAAATAATTAACAATTCCTTCTTACACACTATAAATAATATTGCGATTGTACGACATACGAACATTGTTAAAGTCATTTTTTAAATAATAGCAAAATGTATCAAAATTTTATTCGATACTAATGATCAAAATTTTACTCTTGTTAACACATGTGACACTATTGTACATAAAATCAAGGTAAACTTACAAATAGTTTCAGCGATGTTTCCAGTTACGTACGAAGTACCATATCTCTTAGCTAAGGAATCTATTGTCTTGCGACCAATGGCATACTGATAAGAAATAAATAGAAATTAATAAGGTAAAAGGTAATCGCGAATGAAATTTTTATTTAAAAGAATAGACTTACGGATTCGTCATAGTTGTCGAGATGCTCGGTAGTATGACCGTAAGGGAAAAGAAGAAGCTGAGAATAACTATGGAAGGAGATGTAGGCAAAAAGTTTATCACCGATGGATTTTAAATATTCAGACATGGATTTCGCTTCAATTTCCGAAAAAGCATTTTTTCCGGCATAAGTTTCGGCGCATGGATTTCGGCTTGCACCGCCACCTATTCGAACAAATAAAATAATAGAATAGCACCCGTACGTTTAAACACGTGTGTATGTGAGTCTGAAGGTGAATACTTCAAAGTTTAATAAAAGCAAAATTATCATACGTACTCATCCATTTGAAACCCCAATTACGATTAGCATCAGCGCCTTTGCACAAAACACTGCTCTTAGATAAAGTCTTACGCCAAAGACGATTCTAAAGAATAAGAAGGTTCGTCGGAATAGTAAATTACGGTCGTTCAAAATGTCTTCGCTCTCGAATTCCAGCCTTAAAAACTTACCGAGGTGTGCGTATGGACGTAACCATCAGGGTTGAAAGATGGAAAGAAGTACCAATCGTAAGATTCGGCGAGATTGCGAATCTCGGTCTCCTCACTGGTGAGCAACTGGTTCAGGATGTAGGTGACGGTTGCTGGAGAGATCCACTCGCGAGCATGGATTCCGCCCTCGAGGAAGATGCCCGACTTACCGGACCCGAAGCTCAGCTTCACGCCCTTTATTTCGCGACCCTGATAAGTTCGGCCACCGACGATGACCTCGACCTTATCTGGATACGCTTCTGCAAGCGAATCGAGCCAACTGTAGATCTCCTCGAGCGTATGGTAACTCTTCCAGTCGAAGATTTCCAAACGCATCGTCTGCTTTTCTTCGTCGATGAGCTCTTGAACGTCGCCCACGTATGTCTCGTACTTGGTATCGGTAACGTTCATGAGCTCCGAAAAATCGTTCATCTGTTCCGGTGAGACCATAAGGTCGACCGGATGGGACACGAAACTCGGGCCCCTCCAATACGAATACTGTGGAGAGAATGGATTAAAAATTTTGTCGATTCCGTGTCTTTTACGTTCGGGAATAGCAAATCAGTAACAGTTTAAACTTTATAATTGCTTTTATGTCTCTATTGAAACGACTATGAATTTTTTAGTGTTAGTAGTAATTTAAAAATATTTTTAAAAAATAATGATACATTAACATTTTTTTACCGTACGTCCATACAAATTAAAAGATATTTTAATATAATAAACTTTGATCGGATCTTATTTCTTTCGTAGTAATTTATTTTATTTTCATACGTTAAAAAATTATTGTTCAAAATACGATTGATAAAGCTGAAGAATTTTACGAGATAGCGATTGAATTGTGATTTTATATAAAAATAGTACAATTTCATATTTGATAATGTATTGGTTAACGAAACGCTTATTTCAAAAAGTAAAATTATTTAATATCGAATAAAAATTATATAATGATAAATCAATTAGTAGTTAAAGGGAGTATTTCCTTCAACAATCAACTTTCTATTCCAGTCAAGTATTGAGATAGAGGAATCTAAGGCCACTTTTTATCTCCCGCATAATTTCCTGACTTCCTGTCGTTAATCCAAATATGTAAAGAGAAAGGAAATAAATACTTTTTAACTAAAAGTAATTAAATACAATACTCGTTTTGGGATTTAAAGCTTTAAGAATATTTTGTGTATATATAAATTTATCGAAATTGTTTACTTACACCTTTGTTATCATCTTCCAATTGCTTAAGAACTTCGAGCTGTTCGATAGACGAAGGGATAATTCTAAAAACTTTATAGTTTTCAAACGTAACTTTTTCCGATGTAACAAAAGTCACGAGAGTAAGGAGAAAAACTGTATACAGCATCTTATCTCTAAAAAAATATTGATTTTATTTTATTTAAATGCAAGAACAAATATAGATTTAATGTTATATACGATACACAGAAAATTATTCACAAATTTAGTGCTTTATAATTAGTTTAAAAATTTATTTGTAAATATATCAATAACTAATAACTATAATTAATATTGTTTTATTTGTATTTTATTACATAAATATTAAATATTTGTTAATTCTTAATTTTGCGTACATCGATTAAATATCATAACACAAATCCGTGATAAAAGAATATTAACAATTCTTATCTACAGTCTTAAATTTAATTTGTATGCTAAATGGAATTGATAGTAATATTAACGAGTGTGTAAATTAAATAAGGTAAACAAAATCAACTTAAAAATTGAATTTGATTTTAAAAAATTCAATAATAAATAAAATTGCTACTAAATAATGAATATGATAAATACCCTTTGTTAGTTAAACACGGGAGATGAACTTGTGAACGGTATTATCACGTGCGGCTTGTATTTATTTAACTTGTCCCCACTCTACAATACGTACTCACAATCATGTTCTACATCAGTTATATTGTACTATAGTATACACGTGTATATATATTGATCGAAAAATATTTTTTTTTTCGATCTTTTCTTAATTATACGATAATTACTGCGTTGAATGAAGAATACGTATACAAATGTACGTGTTTTAATATATTCGGTTAACCAATACATGTGTATTTTATACAGATATAATAATATAAAAAGTTAACGTTTACAATCATAGTTTTTAAAATACACTAATAATAGTTTCTAGTATATAGTGGGAATTTTAATATATATTATTAAGATTCTCTTTACTACCCTTAAATAAAATAATACGAATATATATGTAAATATATTGATTTATTGATTTATTAATTTACTAATAATTTATTGTAGATAAACTAGAATTATGCATATACTTTGTTAATTTTTATGTACATGCTTGTAAAGCATTAAGATAAATTTACTAATGAAATTCTGTTATCGTTCAATAAAATTTAAGAACTTTATCAAATCGAACATAATGTAATGGTTTATAAGTTTGTTTGTGTATCATGAAATCTAAAAATTATCAATAAATTTTAAATTCCAATTAAAAATAATACAAAAAAAGAAATAGATATTTATAGTCGTATTAAATTACAACTTCTAAATTCTAATGAATAATTTCATTTTTATTTTATTTGTGTTACAAATTAAATAATAAATAATTATGATTTAGAAGATAAACTTATATACTAATTTCAATTCTAATAATTATAGAGTACAATCGATAATTCATATCTTGCCGATAATATATAGATAAAATAAACAAGAAAAAGTATATGTCATGTGCTCATGAAAGAGATTTTTAATGAAAATACATATAATTGTACTTATTGAATAAGTAGCTTAAATGTAAAATAAGATCAAGATAATAGTAAAATTACGCAGACTCGAGAAAGACTTGTTGATAAGCACTAAGCGATAATATGATGGTGTCGAGATTCTATCGGTCTTACAAAGCAAATTTTGAAAGTTAGCTAAGGTATAAGTTAAGTATATCCAAGTGATATTTCTACCGAAATAACTAGATTCTTGATTGTTCAAAGTTTGTACATTGCAATTCTGCTACATGTATCATCTTTTTCTTGTATCATATATCTAACGATTTCCTCCTTTGAACACATAATACATTCTATACCCAATTTCATACGTTTAGATTTACAAGTTCTACTATATCATTAATAGATATTTAACACAAGTGTATTTAGTATCATTATAATACATTTTTAAACCTATTAAAGCTTATTTTTAAAATATAAATATTCGTTATATAAAAATATAATTCTTATCAAAGTCGTCTATTGTAAGAAATTACTTATATATATATATATATATATATATATATATATTCATATCTCTAATCTTATAAATAGATTATATGATTTATTTATTTATCTTTCAGACTACTCATATTTAAACAGATAAATTCATAAAATGTTACAAATTGCATAAATTAATGAAAAAATTCTGCACTTTTTTTTATTTCTAATTTAGTCTTCTCCACGTACGTTCATTTATAATTCATAATATATTCTAAAAATAATAAAGCTTATATGTCAACTATGCCGTTAAAATAACTATACAGATAATCGCAAACCTTTGTAACTACGTCAAGGTTTACCATATTTATTAATCAAATTTAATAATGCTTCTCAATAATTTTTGATAATTTATGTATACAATTGCGGGTAAATTAATTTTTGTTTGATAAATGAAAAATATTTTATTATAAAATTTTTATTCCATTGATTCTTATATCAATTCGAATGATATAACTTGTGATTAACTTACATTAAACTCATTTCTATATTAATAAAAATCGTCTAAATATTCATATTGTAAACACGAATTTTTTTTAATTTATACAATATTAATATAAAATATTATTCAATATATATTATATTCTTTAGTTTAAGAGACATAACGTAAATTAAATAGAAATTTTTTAAAAATATAAAAAATCAACTTTTATTTTTTTGGATTTAAATTATTTAAATTATTTAATTTATTAATAGATTATTAATAATTAAATATTAAAAGTTACAAAATAAAAGTCTTTCAAATATTAAACATATAAAAGTTATAATAGTAAAGTAATTATTAAATATTTTATTCGCAATTTCAAAATATATCGTTTTATTATAGAAAACATTGAAAAATCTTTAAAAATTAATAAAAATCAATATATTGTGATAATCAAATAAACCAATTGTCCAGTCATGTGAATACTTTCATTTATAAACATTTTTATCTGCGATACGGATTAAAAACATACATTTTTACAATCTTTAGCAAATATTATGATTCAATCAAGTATTAAAAAGCTTAATATGACATATATTCATGTTTAACGTATTAACAATTACATAAATTTTTTTCTGTGATATGATATAAAAGATAGATTTTATTTGTATAAAGTTTCGTTAAAATTATATAAAATTCCAAGTTCTATATTTTAAACTCGATAATTTTTAAGAAAATTTTACTTTTGCTAAATTAATTTTTATTTGATTGGATTTAAAAAATTATAAATTTTATATAACTTTGTAATTCAATAGTGTCAGAAGCCGATTTAGCGAATAATATATAATTTCACGATTAGTCAACTTACAAATAATTTCGTGAATGGAATCCCTGCGTATGATTTGAATAATTACTTTAAATGTATTTTTACTTATATTATACATCAATTTTAATAAAAATATAAACGTAATTTAATATTGAGTTTATAACTTAAATATTAATTTTTAAGTAAAATAATAGTTATTTTCTTAATAGTGATTAATAATTACAAAAAATGTAAAAAGATATACTATAGGTTTTTAAAATTGAATTTAAATATATACTCACATTTTATACATTATTTAGTACTATTTTATAATCAATTACCAATTTGTAAATAATTGATTATAACAATTTTTTCTACTTTATTAATATCAATTGAATTTTATTTTTTTAATCATATTTTAGGTCTACAAATTAAAATCGTTACATTTTCTTATAAAAATTGTTAACATACATAATACTGTTTTAAGTATTCGCATTTAAATATGAGAAAAATAAATTTAAATATGAAAAAACGTACTACCAATTATACGTGATACAATCTTATAAGAATTAGTGTATGCTAAAATAAATCAATTACACTTTCCTTTTATTTTTTTAGCTTTCATTTAAAAGTATTTAACTTTCATCTATGAAATAATACATTTAATTTTAAAACTTTTCATAATTTCCAAGCATTTATAAAAAATTAAATTAGCATTAATAATATAAGAGTGTACTTTTATTCATTACAATATAAACAATATTTTTAAATTTATGTTTTCATTTGATAATGATTACATAATTACAAATATTTATTTTCTCATTTATAAAATTCAAAAAAATTACAGAAAATGTACTGTAAAGTATATTTTTACTATATTTTCTTTAAACGTGAACTTTGCTAAATAAAATTACGAATATGTGTAAAAGAACTTTAAAAGATTATTGCATTGAAATTTAAAAAGCGTAACTGATGTATAATTTAATGCCATCGGTATTTCTAAAATTTTAAAAAATACATTCTTTTATTAAATTAAAGAGATTAAATGTCTGCCAAATAATAACCTAATTTTTGTACATTTTTAATGAATATTTAAAACAATACCTTTACCTAAAATTTCATAAATTACTATAATTGCTAATTAACCGGCAGATTCTTAAGTTAAACAAATTTTTAACCCTATTTCTATTTGTGCTTTAACGGGTCATGAATTACACATTTAAATTTTCTTAATTTGACTAAATTAAGCTTTACTGTCGTAATCATTCAATTTAATCGAATTTTAATTTCTTGTCTCTTTATCATATAGCTTTTGATTATATAAACACGTATTTATTAATTTTCCATTTTATAGTTTTATGACGCATCGAACGTGGTATTTAATTATAATTATTCCAACTAGGCCGTTTCAAGGCTGAAATTTTACTTTAAATACCGTAGGTCAATAATCTCAATTGTTCTCTGTCTCTCTCTCTCCCTCTTTAGCTTTATTTCGCTCGCTCTCTCGATCCTTACTAATAACTTCATCTTAGAAAAAAATCGAGTGTCAGAAGTTGGAAATGGAACTTATCATATAGACTATAAATATGCCCACACCAAAAGTCCTAACCCTGGTGATAGCTAATAAGTGGAAAGAGCGATTCTAATACTCGATTGGTTACAAGGACATAGAAGTCATTCGGAAAGAATGTTAACATAGAATAGATAAAAAATCTAATAAAAACTTACTTTTATTTTTCTCCATTGATGGTTTCATAACTTTTATTCTTACAGTTTTGTAATATGGATTTTTTGAGTAATGCATTTTATTTATATTTATACACGTATATTTATATACATATATATATATATATATTTGTTGATAAACATGTATGTTTGCAAATATATGTAGCTATTGTATAATTGTATAATATTCATTTTATTAATTCGATATTTGAAAAAAAATGACATTTAAATAAAGTATAAATATTGATGCAAAAGTTACAATTGTGTTATAAAAAATACGTGATCGTCACGAAATAATTAAATAAGAAATTCATTGATTAAAAAGGTCAGAGATCCTATTTATTTAAAAAATTACCTGTTTTTAGTGATATACAATAGCAATTTGCATTCGTTATCTGTTAAACTAATAATTATGTACATAATCTTTAAAATACATTTTTTTACTATTTAAATTACTCCAATTTATAGTTTCCCTCGGATTGAATCACTTTTCCGTAGAATTACAAATAAATATGCTATATTTATGTATACTAAAATATTTACTCTTGGTAATCGTCCCTAGTCATTTTTTGTTAAGCAATTATTCTTCATTTGCATTGCCTATTCAGACTAAGTAGGATAACGATGCCATAAAAAACATAGGCTATTCGTTATTAAGTGAAAATAGAAAAGTCTTAAGAGTGATTACAATTGCATCTGATTGTAGGGAAAGAAATGGAACTCATCGCTCTTTGTAGCTTGGTCATCACTTACAAACATATTATCTCCGACTTCTTGTCTTACCTTGACCTTCTCATTGTAACTGAATATGGAAGCTAAATCAGAGGAAATGTTCTAATTTCTTACGTTACGTACATTTCATTATTTCCTGTAAGTAACCTTGTCAATGTCCTTATATTTTTTTATTTTATTTATCGTTTCGTAACTATTAAAGTAAATCTACTCTATATAAAATGCTTGAGAATATAATTTATTTAGGAATAATAATTAACACCGATTAATATTAATTAATAAAAGTCGTTACAAGAGGAAATATTACACAGTTTAAGATTTATTTATTCAATGTATCAATTATAACGCATTATCTAATATCTGCGATATAAAATTTAATTTACGATTATTATATTTATTTTGTCTATTTTTTATTGTATAAATCACGTACTCGGAGATTCTTGCAATTCATTCGTCTATTAATTCAAGTTTAGTCATTCGTCTACCTACAATTTATGTATTTTATATTAATTATTCGAATCAAATATTATAGTTATTTTTATTTAATATGCATAACTCATTACATTTATTAAAATTTTATCAACTTATATTATAACCTCGAACCTATAATCTTATTTTATTTATGTTATTTTTCACCCAGTTTTGGCTTATATAAAATTATTTTTTCATTAAAATATTCACGATATTATTAATCTTTACCTTTTTATTTATTACTATACAATTAGAAAACAAATCCTCTTGTGAATAATATCTTATCTTTAATAATAAAAATTATATCATTTCTCTTAACAATTAATCTTATTTATATACATTACGAATTATTACATACAATTCATAATTATTATATAATACTTTTATAATAAATTATAAAATATTTATTACAAATGATAATAATATTACTCAAAATTAAGACAAAATTATTTAAAAATAAAATTAGATACTAAGTACAAATTATAAATAAATTAAAGTAAATATAATTACTTGAAAATAATTTTTTTTAAATTCCATAAAATTAATACTCTTATTATATACAAGGTATAGTAACTTTAATTTTGTTAAATATCATTATATTTAATTGGATTTTAATTTAATGTATTTATACATATATTATATAATCATACGGATAATTAGGACAAAAATTATTTTTTAATATCACTTAATAATATAATAATATTATACTCTTATTTATTCTTTAATGTATTGATTAATTTATTCATTTAATTAAATTTATTATTTATTAAATAATTTAATTTACTGTGTGTAGATCGTAGTTTAGTTTTATAATCACCGAAGAAACCGTTTTTATCAACTAATAATAAGTTAGAATTTTGCATCAGTTTGCTTTAATTTTATATTCGATAATCAATAATAAGAATAATATATTTTATTAAAATATTACAATTTCAAATATACTTTTTTTATTATATATGATAATTATGGAAATATATTTATGTTTAAAAAAAATTCAACGCAGTAAATTAATATTACGAATTTGACATTGAAATTATTTTATATATTTTTATTTTATTTTAAATATCAAAATAATGATTTCTAAAATTTGTCGAATATATTTCTGTATTTCATGTATTGATTAAAAAAAAATTAAAAAATATTTTATGAGCATTCCGAAAACGATATTTGATTTTTACACAGACTCAAATAAGCTTTTCGTCTTTGACACAATAATTTTGAAGAAATATAAAGAAAAACTTTTCTTGGATATTTATTGTTGCAACTAATATAAAATTATTGATAAATTGAAAGATTTATAATAAATAATTATACTTATTAAAACTGTTAAATGTAAGATATAAAAAGTGAATTATATCAATAAATTATATTAATTTGTAGATATTTAAGTAAATACAATTAATAAATTATATAAAAAAAATTATGTATAAAATTTATTGATAATTTTTTATTTTTAAAGTATAAATATCCACTTATATAAAAAAAATATATAATTTTTAATAATTATATACATATTATTTTTAATGTTTATACTAATCGTATTCAACAATGATAAATAGATCAAAATTTTACACCAGAGTAAAACGAATTTATATTAATACTTCTTTCACGTTTTTCAAAAGTCGCGCAAACTCGGTCCATATAAAATATATACTGCGCATGTTCCAAATCTTATTCCCGATAAATTTTGCCCGATCGCCCCTCCCGATTCGGCACATTTATTTCCCGATAATATTAAAATAGAAATTACGCAAATGAAAGCATCAATTAAAACTAAATGAGCGAATCGAAAGGAATCGAATAAATTGAAAAGCATTCCTAAACAATGACATTTATAAATTTAATATTACATATGTGTAAACACATGTGCAATAATATGAACGAATACTCTGTAACTCAGTCTGGCGTATGAGAATGGAATGCTATTTCCATAAAAAGACAGAGAAATTTCCCACTCTATGTTTACCCACTCGTCCCTCATGCAGTGGAAAGCGGAATTGTTTCTTACTCCAGAGTCCAGATCGAGAGTCAGGAGTGGCTCGACCGAATGAACTCATCGATATTTTAAGTTTTACTGCGGTACCACACTAAGAAGAGTTGCATCGAAGTAAAATTGAGACGTGAAAAATGGAAGATATTTTTCAATGGTGTCGCGAAGGTAACGCGATGCAAGTTCGCGTTTGGCTCGATGACACTGAACATGACATGAATCAAGGGTATGTCAAAATTTAATAATACGATAGAAATTTTATTTTCAATATTTTACGTTTGATGAGCTTCGAGTTTTCCAATACCATTATGATTATTGTATTTATAAATTTCGTATTCAGAGACGATCATGGATTCAGCCCTCTTCATTGGTGTTGCAAAGAAGGTCACACAAAACTAGCAGAATTGCTCGTCAGCAGAGGAGCTCGTATCAATGCCACAAATAGAGGAGACGATACACCGTTGCATTTAGCTGCTGCTCACGGCCATAAAGACATTGTGCAACTTGTACGTATGGCTAATAAATTGTACAACGTTCTGATTATTAATATATACTTTAATAATTCGTTCTATTTGTAGTTACTTAGAAACAGAGCCGATGTAAACGTTACCAACGAACACGGTAATACAGCTCTTCATTACGCGTGTTTTTGGGGTGATCAAGCCGTCGCCGATGAATTAGTAGCAGCCGGTGCTTTAGTATCGATCGCTAACAAAGATAGCGATACGCCACTTGATAAGGCTAGAGGACCTCTTGCCAAGCGATTACACGGTACGCAATGAAATTAAAAAAATTGGATTTAAAGAATTAAATTTAACGTATACAAACGAACAAACTTTTAGATCTTGCCGTCGAGTTTGGACAAGATCTGAAAAAGATTCAATTCAAGGACCAAAGCTGGCTAGGTCTTAAAACTAGAAGTCGTAAGTTTGAATTCTAGTTGTAAAAAATTGACTGCTGCTTAGAAAATAAATTATATTAATTACGTTTTGCGATAGGTGATGCGACGTTGTCGAGACACAAGGGAATTAACATGGCAGATTTGTCTTTGCACACGCAATTAGCCGTGTCTCCGAGCGGAGAAACATGGAGAGGTCGTTGGCAAAACAATGACATCGTTGCAAAGATTTTAAGCGTTCGGGAATGTTCAGCACGAATCTCCAGAGATTTCAACGAAGAATTTCCCAAACTTCGAATATTTTCACATCCAAATGTGCTTCCAGTCTTGGGATGCGTTAATCAACCCCCTAGACTTGCTACCGTTTCTCAATACATGGCGAGAGGCAGCTTGCATCGTCTATTACACGGCGGTACCGGAGTTGTAGTTGATACGGCGCGAGCTTTGCGTTTGGCACTCGATGTTGCAAGAGCTATGGCTTTTTTGCACGGCTTAGAGAGACAGAATCGGTGCAGGTTCCATCTGAACAGTAAACATGTTATGGTTAGCGATGGAGCTTAATATTTATATAAATTGGTTTTCTAAAATCGTCGTTAATTTTGTGCATTGTTTATTTGAATAGATCGATGAAGATTTAACGGCACGAGTAAATATGGCCGACTCAAAATTTTCATTTCAAGAAGTGGGTCGTATTTACGAACCAGCTTGGATGTCACCTGAAGCTCTTAGCAAGAAGCCATTGGATCTAAATTTAGAAGCTAGCGATATGTGGAGTTTTGCTGTTTTGTTGTGGGAACTCGCTACTAGAGAAGTTCCGTTTGCTGATTTATCCCCTATGGAGTGTGGAATGAAGGTACATTACATATTGCTTAAAATTTTCGTGCATTTATATTCGATTTATTTTAATTATTATTTTTTAGATTGCTTTGGAAGATCTTCGAGTTAGTATTCCACCAGGAATTTCCCCTCATCTTGCGAAACTTATTAGAATTTGTATGAATGAAGATCCAGGAAAACGCCCTTCCTTCGATATGGTTGTACCAATTTTAGACAAAATGAAACGTTAAAAATTGGAATAGCCTGTATCCGTATAATGTGTTCACTAAATTTGGAAACATCTATAGAACTGCTGGAGTATGACTTAAATGAACTTATTTATAATATAATTACTAATGAATCACTTGCAATATTTTTATAATATCTTACTATACAATTACTCCAAAGTGCCTAAATACAATATTTATTAAGGCTTTTGTAGATTTTTAATAGGAAATTTTTTTTAACTTTGATAAATGAACTTATTAATGTCTATAATTAGATGTTGCTATAAAATAATGTTATATAATTATTTATATATAGATATATACATATACATATAAACTTATTTAAGTTATTAAATTATATCAAATTTTTTATCTGTAAATATTCCATAATAAATATTTATTTACTACAAATTATTTATTTTTTTACTCGGTTAAGAATTAATTTCACTAATTATTAAAAATATTCTTATAAAAGAAGATGAGGTAAAATTAATAATATAATCGAAAACATTACAATACTACAATAATTCTCATATTTTAAAAATGCTTTTAAAAAAATTTTAAATCGTTAGACTTCATAGAAAAAGGCTGAATTTAAGAATTTAATAATTTCTAATAATTTATGATAAACAAAATTGAATCGAAACCGCATTAAAGTTACTAACATGTTTATTAATAATTTTAAAACATCCCATTAATAAATATTTTGTAATTTGTACTAAGATGTTTTCATAAATATGTTTATATTGTTTAGTTGTTTACCCAGATGAAAAAATATTGAAATATACTTTGATTATATTTCTATATAATTTATGTACTGATATATATGTATTTTTACTTTTCACATAAACAATTTACATGAATTCATTTTTTTATCTTTGTTTATGAAAATACACTTTAAATGTATTTAACGTTTACAAATGCAAAGAGTTAACATACATATGATAAAAAAGTTTTATTTTATAATGCAAACATGGAGTTATATAAAAATTTGCTAAATTTTGTCAAAATATTTTTTTAAACTATTTGTTAAAGACATAATAAATCTAATATGTTAAGTTAATAACGAATGAATGATATGCATATATAATTATATAACTTTTTTTAAAAAATCCTTTAAATTTCAAACGTATCAAAATGTATAAGAAAAACAAATAATATTTTTTTTCATTATTAATTTGGAATAAGATACCCTTACATATTTTGGTAAAAATGACGTATAAAAGTGAAATAATTCCATCAGACAAAATTTTAATTTCGATTTCACTATTTTGTTTTTTTATTCTAAAAATTGTAATAATGTAAAGTAAAAAATTTAAAAATCATTTATTTAAGCATTTAAAACATATCGATTTACATTTAAATACTTCTGAAAATGATTTCAACGTAAAAAATCAGAAAGAATCGAACAATAGTGTAATAAAATATTTTTTAATTAAAAAAATTTGTACAATACATTACTTATAAATAATACAAAAAAATTTTAAATATAAATGTATAAAAATTATTTATTTTAATATAATAGAATATTTCCTTAAAAAAAGTTTAAGACAAATTTTCTTAATAATCACGAGTAATAAATACGCGACTATTAATTAACAAAATTATTCGGTCTGAATCCAATTTTGTTTACATATTAAAACGACCATGATTAAACTTTAAGCGTAATCTGTATAACTGTAGAAAACTGTTTAAGAGAAAACCGTTTAACCATCTTTGAGTATTAAAATTCTCCATTAAAAATTTTTCACCAGCACGAATGAATTTTAATATAAGCCGAAACATAAATCGATCGACTGCAATTTAATCCGATATTACCTTGTGGAGCTTCTAGATGGCCATTTATTGTAGATTGTCGGAAAAAGCGTTTAGAACTCGTTTCATATTTTTTTTACTGCATGTATTATCTTTTTTTTATAGTAAAAATACAGAAAAATCCTATTGCTTATCCATGCATAAATTCCATCTTCGAAAAATGAATTTAAACGGTCGCGTTTCCATAAGTCCTAAAATGTTTATAATTCTTAGAATTATTTAAGTTATTTTAACTAGTTCGGGTTACAGTGAAAAATTTGTATTATCTACATATTACAAACTCCTTGCAACATTCTCGCCTTATTCATATTTCTGGGTCAATCGCAAACTTATTTCAGCCATCGTATAAATTAAAAATGCAAAATGACCATTATCGTCTTTTCGATTGAATTAATTATAATTACAGAACTAACACGACTTTGGCGCATTATCAAATTACCGAATACTCATTAATCAATTTATCCTCCAGTCTGATTCCGAGGTATTTCGCTCTACTCGTAATTTTGAGCATCGACCGCTCTAATTTCAGCGTATTCATCTTTCGTGATTCATATTTCCTGGTAAACATTACCATCTCTGTCTAATTTAGAGTTATCATTAAACCCATTCGAGAACGTAAGATGTTGACAACATCCAGTGCTAACTAAATTATCCCTACCAATGGTACTTAGGAAACGACCTCTCACGATCGCTTATATGTGTCATCGGCGAATTCCACCACACGCGAATAATGCCGATCGGTTGAGTCAGTAGTTAGTTTAGGAATAGGTGCCATATTAAATAACAAGTTTTCCCATTGTCGCAAATCCAAGGGGACGGTACAATTTGCTAACGTAAATCAAATTTAATTTGTAAATACTTACATAAGTAAATAGTTGTTTGTATCATGATACTTGGATGCCTTTTGTCGATACGCGATTAAATTCACTTTCAACTTAATTGCGCGAAGAGAAATGTGGTACATCTTTGAACTCCAGTAAACTTTGAATTACAAATGTGGTACTCTTTAGCGATGTACACATTTACCATTCTCTATATGTATTCTAGCATTTAATCATGAATAAATATGATAAAACTTATCGCTGATTGTAACGATAATGAAGTTTATGAACGATTAAATTATTAGCAAAATTATTTCTTCATTTATTATTATTGTATAATACATATTACGTTTATATAAATACTTTAATTAAAGATTTATTTAAACAAATTCTGAATACAAAAATTAAATGTTATAACAATATCTTTAATTCATTATAATAATATTTCAACGAAATAGCAAAAAAAATTTTTTTTAATTCTTTTTTAATCATTTATATCGATAATTATTTGTTTCTACTTGTAAATATATGTTTGAGAATGTGCATCTAGAAAATATAAATAAAACGAACGAATAATAATTCGAAACAATATCGTATATTTTTGATAATCAATGTTTTGAAAAAAAAAATTTCTAAAAGGCATTTTATTAAAAACGTATCGATATAATTAATAATTATAACTAATATACCTTTGATCATAAATTGTTTATATTTTATTAAAAGTCAGCAATGATTTTTTATTGAATACTCGTGATTCCGATGACAATATTTGTAAATGACATAAAATAAATGTTAATAAAATTTCTTGAGTAACGTTTTCTTTTTTTTTAATAACTTTGTTTTAACTTATAAAATACCTATTTATAAATTTTTTTTAATTATGAGCGATGTTCAAGATTTCTTCGATAAATATCCTCGTGTTACACGTAGCAAAAAGTAATATAAATGTAATATTAAGTTTTTTGTTTGGTATAATTATTGTACTTTTTAATATCTACGCTTAAAAAAGTAATAAAGAATGATAAACGTACGAATATGATAAAAATTAATAATAAAAGTGAAATATGCAATCACTGCTAATTAACAGACCAAATCTATGATACGCCGATCGATAGGTCCTTGTATACGTTAGATAAAAAATTAGCAAAAATAACTGAGCTTATCTAGAAAATAATTAGATATCGGATAGTAGCTATTAAAAATCGAGGCATTAAATTATTTTTAAATTGAAAATGTATTCAAATATGTTTTAAATTTTAATTACAAAAATTATAATACTTTTAAATATTTAATATTTATTTTAAACATATATAATAAAATAAATATAAATCTTTAGTTATTTTGATTAATTTATAAATAGTATTAAGGTCTTTGATAACACGATCAATTTTTTTGTAACAATAAGAATAGTCATCTATTTATTAATACAACGATGAATACAAAAATAAAAAAAATCGTATATTAATTATAAGTATATTATTAATAACATTTGTAATAAAAAAAGAAATAAGTTGAAACTGGATCGAAAGCGCAATGTACTTTTATGTAATGTAAAAGCGGATCCCTAGTAATTTTAATATATAATTACATTTAGACCATTTTTTATTATAAATAAAATAATTTTTGACTTTTTCTTGAAATATTCATTTGTTTAATGAAATACCAAATGTTTTTTACATAAGCTGATCGATCGCGTATAAAAAATTTCAAGAGATTCGATCCAAATAAAAATGCCAACTAAATAATACATTATGTTTACAAACAGTAATTACAGAATTCGAAAAGTAAACCGTAATAACAGCCGATAAAATAAAATTATCGCATTCTAACTCTCGCGAACTGTCAAGTTCCAATTCTGTCAGTTGCAATACAACAGCTTTTATTTACATCTAAGTTTTTAAAATAATCTCCGGATATATTCGCTGTATAATTCAGCGAGCTGTATTATTTATATCAATCAAAAATACGTTATACGATATCGTTCAGCATCCGAATAAAAACATCGACTCGGTTATTTTATTTTTTTTATTTTTTGCATTTATTATTTTTTATTTTTCTCGCGTGTGCGCGCATAAAGCAAATGCGCGCGCTTACGGACTTGCGTGTACTTATGCTAAACGAAACGAGCTTGCACATGATTTATACGCATGTCCGTATACATAAAAAAAAAATGGTATATTTAGCTTCGTAAATAACATTCGTTTAATTAGTCGATGAATTACAATTTTTCTTCCTTTCCGGTACAAATATTACATTTTTTTAGCAATGTGGAACGTAGGATTAACGTGACTGGAATTTTTTATTATTACGCGATAAAGTATTTTGCGAATGTGAAAAAATCCGTGATTGAAATTATCAATCGTTCAATTAATACTCGAATTTTGGCTTCTGATGTTGGCCGACGTTTTACGAACGAATCGTTGTTCGTCTCCTCGAGCATACGCGAACTATTTTAAATCGATAGTCAATCTTTAAATACACGATTGAAATATTAAAAAAAAAAAAAAAAAAAAGGAACTAGCCGTGATTCTTAATTAAAATTACCATGAAACGTTAAAACAAGCTGTTAAAGCAAACATTTGATTATCGTACGCGTCGAAATATAGAGTCGAAAGGAATATAAAAAGGATAGAGGCGACTTTTGCTCGCTTCGAATCGTTCTTCTACGCATTAAACTATTTTACAGGCAACGTTACCAATCGTATTCAAATTTTAAAAATGAAAATGAAATTTCGACGGATTTTCTCGGAGGAATGTAGACGACGAAGAAAATGATCCTTTTCCCATTGAGATTACACGTGGTGCGACGTAGGATACGTACTTTAAGCGAAAATGTTATTTTTTTCTTATCGATTAGAGCTTCCGAGGTTATATAGCATCTAATTTTGATAACGTATCTAAACAACTGGCAAAGCATTTATCTACTTATTCTTTCCGTTTATTTGCACAGGGTTCCATAAACGAAACGACGTTGGGGCATTGTTTTCTCATTACATAATTAATATTACATTTGCAAAGCGTAACGGACTCGTGTAACGTATATACACGTATACATATATATATATATATATATGTATACAGAAATGTGTGTACGTAGGTACGTAGGTACGCGTGCGTGCAAGAACGTACAAATCGAATCTAAGAAAATTTGGCAATGAGTAATTAAAGGTAATGGAAAGTTTGGAGAAAAACGCCTAATTTCGAGAAAGATTACCGGCGCCCGAGTCCGAGAAATCGCACCCTCGGAGCCCGGGTAGGCGTTCAGGTAAAGCGAAACGCAGAAGCACGAATGTATATAGGTATACACGGTAGGTATATAGGTAGATACAAAGCGGTGCGTACGTGACCCGAGCGATGGGGAAATAACGAGAGCGAGGAGGAGGGCGATAGAGAGCGAGAGAGACGAGGGAGTCGGTCGAGGAGGAGGGGATACGACCGAGAGAGAGCGATACTCCTGCTGCTCCGTAAGAGAATCGAATCCGAAGCTGCGGGAACAGCGAAGACCGAGTCAAGCTTTTTGTTAACGAAGCTCCGTGGCGCGGTGTCGGGGTACCCGCAACGAGGGAAGGGTATTTATATTTTGAAACGCAGTCCTCGCGTGGAAAAGTCGCGTCCCGATTCGTTTGTCAAAGCGAGCGAAGGAAGAAGAAGACGAAGAAGAAGCGCTCGGCACGACGCTTCCTGTAAAGATTCGACGAGTCCGGACGCGTCCCGACCGAGTGTCCGATACGCGCAAACGGTCGCCGAGAACGCGATGGAAATGTGGAGGAAAGTGTCCGGGGAACCCCGACGACAACGCCAACAGCAGCATCATCGTCGGGCGCATCTTAGCCTCGCGTCCGAACTGTAGGATAACAGTCGTCTGCGGTAGCGCAAAACGAAGAAGGAGCAAGACACCGAGCGACAGAGAGTGTGTGTGTGAGAGAGAGTGAGAGAGAGAGAGAGAAAGGGAAAGAGAAGTTGACTGTCGGATCGAAGGCGCAACGTGCTTTCGCTCACCCTCGGGGTAGAGGGCGACGAGGAGGACGAGGACGACAAGGGCAACGAGGACGAGGAGGACGAGGAGGTCTGCGAGAACGACGAGAACGACGAGAACGACGTGAGGGTCCTCCGAGACCCGGAGGCGGAGACCCTCGTCGTGAGTATCCATGAATCTCCTTCCTCGGCTCGGTTCTTACGAAATTTCGTAACGGGGCATCGGATATATAGATCGCTTTTGGTTTGCCCGCACAGCTCTGGCCGCGTAGGAGGAGGGGAAGCCCAACTTGCCGTCTCTCTTGCTCGCACCGATTGTCAAGGGAGTCATCCATTTTGTTTACACGCGAGTAATCCGCATTTTCCAAATTTTCTTCACATCGCTCGAGTTTTCGACTTGTCGACCGCGATGTTAACGTCGCATCGTTTTATTTCCCGGGAACTCGGCTTTTCCTCGCTCGCCTCCGCTCTTGGATACTTTTCTCTGTGATGAAAATGAGGAATCGCGTCGATTGATCGTTGAGCGATGATCGCTTCGAATAGAAACGATTTTGTATTTATAGCGTAAGCGCTATTTATCGACTTTTAAGAACATTTTCTCCGTATTCGTTTATGCGCGTCGATTATCGTACTCGCCTACTTTTCTCGGGCTCGTAATGAAATTTTCGAGGCGGCAATTGTTTCTCTATATTTAAACCATACTAAATCGTGCGCTTTTAAATCCCACTGCGTATGTAAACAAATATTATGTCTTTCGTTTTTTCATCCTTCGCGATATCTTAGTTCCATTGCGATTCGCTCTTCTCACGACTATTAAAATGTACTTTTTTTGTGTGTTACAGAAGAAATATTTTATCGCTTAACTGGATTAATTGACGAGGGCACGAATTTTAAGTGATATATAATTATATATATACACACAAACGCATACACATACACGTACAAATCCACACAAACACGAATAACTTTCGTGAATAACTATATAAATAATATATAGTAGTTGTTAGCGCTATATCACAAGAATGTGATAGTTCTCTTATTTTTTGTAAAATACAAAAATTAAAATGGTCAGCAACACTTCAAGCGGTACACCACGAATACAGGTCTTTCGACCTACTTACGAAGAATTTAAAGATTTTACTAAATATGTCGAGTATATGGAGAGTCAAAATGCCCACAAGGCTGGCGTCGCGAAAGTCATTCCTCCAGTGGAATGGATCGCTAGAAAAAATGGATACAATATGGAAGACATAAATCTTACTATTCCGGCGCCCATTTGTCAAGTAGTAACGGGTAAGCAAGGACTTTATCAGCAGATTAATATCCAAAAGAAATCCATGACCGTAAAAGAATACGAAAAACTTGCTACTTCCGAACGATATCGAACGCCTAAACATTTCGACTACGAAGATTTAGAGAGGAAATATTGGAAGAATATTACTTATGTTGCACCGATATACGGTGCTGATGTCTCGGGAACCTTGACGGATCCCGATGTTAAGGAATGGAATATCAATCACTTAGGAACAATATTAGACTACGTCAACAAGGATTATGGAATTTCGATCGAAGGAGTTAACACAGCTTATTTATATTTTGGAATGTGGAAAACAACGTTCGCTTGGCACACCGAAGATATGGATTTGTATTCGATTAATTACCTTCATTTTGGTGCTCCTAAAACATGGTACGCTATACCACCGGAACACGGTAGAAGGCTCGAACGTTTGGCGAGTGGCTTCTTTCCATCCAGTTATCAGAGCTGTCAAGCGTTTCTTCGTCATAAGATGTCGCTAATATCTCCTCAAGTACTTCGACAATATTCTATTCCTCACGATAAGGTACATTTATTTGGATTTAAAACATAAATTGATTGAATTACGTGTACGATTCAATCTATGTTGATAATATTTTATAGATAACTCAAGAAGCTGGTGAAATTATGATAACATTCCCTTACGGATATCACGCTGGTTTTAACCATGGTTTCAATTGTGCCGAGTCTACAAATTTTGCTACTCCACGATGGGTCGAATATGGAAAAAGAGCTACTCAGTGTACTTGTAGCTCAGATATGGTTAAAATATCCATGAAAACTTTCGTGCAACGTTTCCAACCGGAACGGTACGAATATACAAACTTGATTACTTGAATAATTTGAATCTTGCAAATAAATTGCTTATACGATAAATATTATTTTAGGTATGATTTATGGTTACGAGGAGAGGATGTCGGGCCACATCCGGAAGATCCAAGACAAACTGCAGCTCCGCCGCCAACTGCAATGGATCTCCTATGCTTAAAAAATACTCAAATATCGGATGGATACAATGATATTGTACCAAAGAATAAAAGGCATACGATTCATCGTAAGAAGAATATCATTGATTCTAACGCAGGTGTTAATGTCAATTCGATTCCACCGGATATTCCTCCAGATGTAAAAAAGGTTTTGCAAGATTTGGAAATGGAAGAACCCGATGATCACGTAGAGGATCAGCCGGATGAGCAACAGTTAGAAGTTTTAGAAGATATTTGGTTAAAAGCAGGTGAAATGGGTAAGGAACTTATTCTTAATATTTTACTGTCGTTATAAACTTAAACTTATGATGATATTAAGATTTAGCTGAGGCAAACGTTTACGATGATGGCTATAATCGTAAAAAAAGTCGCAAGAGGAAACGAAAATCACAAAACAATTTGGATAAGAGAAAATTTAAAATCAAAGGTGCTGCCATGAAATCAATGGTTAACGCAACAGAAATAGCAAAGGAAGAATCAGAACTATCCAAGGATGACGGATTTATAGATATCCCATGTATGGTTATACCCAATTTGAAAATACAAAATTCCATTAAATCAGGTTCGAATAGTTCTTATCAAATTAAGAAAAAAATTAAAACCAAACCAGCTATTGTAAAAAGAAACGATAGCACAATAATGCCTAAAGAAGAGTTATTATCACCCAAAGAAGAAACTTTTATTGAAATTCCTTGCATGAATTTACCAGATTTTAAAATGCCAAATAGCCCGACAACAGATCCTCTTGAAACTTTAGACGAAGATTTTGTAAATAAAAAAGATTCACCGGAATTCTTTTCTACTAATTTAACTGATTTAACTCCAGAAGTTTCTACGAAAAAGAAGAAGAAGAAACATTCTAAAAATGGAGAAAGTAGTAAAAACAAGATAAAATCTTCCAAGAAGAAGAAAAATAAAGGTGATGTGTCTGTGTTAGATGTATCGGATGTAAATATTCTTAGAGAATTTGTAACTGGACATCATTCGGTTAAAAAATCATCTCATGTTAAAGGTGCATCTCATAATGTTAATGAATCAAAAGTAAAAACAGGAAAGCACATTGTTCAGGATAACGAATTAACGCCTACAAAACAAAAGACTGTTTTAAATACTGCAAGCAACGATAAGAAACTACTTTCAAAATTATCGAAAAAGGTTTCCAATACTTTGAAAACTGGTAAAAATTCTATTTTAGCCAAAAGTTCAAATTCGTTGAAAGACAAGACTAACAATGGTCGATTAAAAACGAACAAATGTAAAGGTACTATTACCGTAAGGAAAAATCTCTTGAAACCTCCGATTCTTCAGATATCGAGTGATCACGAAGAAGATAGAACTATATCTAATTTAAAACCTGAACCTGCTTTTTATTCCTGTGAAATCAGTTCCGCTTTTAATAGTACGTGGCCCATGACTTCTAGTGATATTTCAACGATAAAACCCGTTAACACTTTGTTCGGTACAGAATCAAGCCTTGGTCAAGAATCTTCTACTTTTGGTCAGCAAAGTACTTTAATGCATCCTTTCCAATGTAGACAATCTTTAAGCAATCAACGTCTTAAATTTGGTCTGAACAAACTTATAGACTCGAATGCAAATACTGATTCAGTTACCAGTGAAAAATCATCCAAGAACTTTTGGCAAGTTGGTAATAAAACCCTCTATTTCACAAATAATAAAGAGAGTTTTAAGGACCTGACAACTTTTTCAAGTACAAATCAAGTAAATTATTCAACGTTATCGGGCGATAAAAGTTCAACCACTGAAAACTTGGTTTCAAATAATGTCGGTAACAAACTTGAGACCTGTATAAATTCAAATTATAATTCGAATGGACTACCGCCATTAATAAAGATAACTCCGCGAATGCTTTTAAATTCATCAAATAGATCATCATTTAGCGATAACAAATCATCGAATAAAATATTATCACAAGATCATGAAGAAAGATCATTACTTAAGAGTAACATGGCATCAAAAGTATTTAGCACAAGTTCTCAAAATGATCAGACAATTTCGAACGTTCCTACCTCGGAACCATTATCTCAAGAAACGAATAAAAGTAATTCAAAAGTCACTACGGGAACACAAGTAGACATATTGCCAGCTTATATTACGTCCAATGATGAATTATCTATAACGATAGTACCTAAAAGTCATAAGTCATCGCCTAATAATTTAGGGTCGCCAAGAAAACAAGCGACTCCCAGAAAACTTAAATTAAGGGATTCCAAATCCTTACAAGTTAGCGATACAGAAGTATCGATCGTAACGCAAAAAACTTTGAACTTAAACGAAAACAGAAACTCAAATGTAAAGAGAAAGTCTAAAGATATACACGAAAATATTGATAGTATATTAAGTGGTTTAGTAATACCAAAGCTAGAACCTGCAGTACAAATAGATTCACAGTCATCCATAGAAATAAAAAAAGAGGATATTAAAACAGAGTACGATGAAGAATCAAGTAGTGAATCGGAATGTAATACTCACATAATTCCAGAACACATCAAGCCGATGCTCTTTCCGAGCATACCAGATCTTAATGTGTTACAAACATTTAATCATTATTGGAGTGCACACATACCACATTGTGCTATATGTACAGCTTTCGCTTTATACAATCACAAAGGAAGTAAGCAAATGTCTTCGGAATGGCAACGATGCAAACCAACAGTATTACCTGAAAATTCTCCTATATGGGTAAGAAAAAATCCACTTACAATCGTACAAAACTGCATCATATTAAAAAACTGCAGCTGTGCACGACCATTAACATTATCGATAACTTACTTTTCAGGTTTCTTCAGATCTCTTCGCTGCAAATTCGTTAGAGCAGCGAACAGAACCAGAGAACAATAAACTTCTTCGGTGTAGGAATTGTCAAGTGACGGTTCATGTTTCTTGTTACGGAGTCACAGTATTGCCTTCGGATTTGCAAAATTGGGCATGTGACATTTGTCAATTTGGTAAACCGACTGTTGTGAGTACATAGTTACTTTTATGTTATTCATAGTTGCGTTGTTCATGCGAATGGAAATATTAAAAGACGCTTTACGTATCGTTGCAGATGTGCTGTCTATGCCCTATGCGAGGAGGGGCTTTGAAAAGGACAAGCGATAGTCAATGGGTGCATGTACTTTGCGCTCTTCTTTTGGGTGCAAGATTTAAGGATCCTGTAAATAAAGAGCCCATCAATGTACTGGCCGTCAATCGTCCCGCGGATGAATTAGAATGTTGCTATTGTAAACAAAACAATGGAGCCTTTTTAAAATGTCACGATAAACAATGTAACGCACTTTTTCACCTTACTTGTGGTCTTTTAACCGGTGCGATGTTTGCGATATCTCGAACAAAAAGTCACGAATTGGAGGTACGTATACGCGCCTGATTCCTTGAGATTTATATAGGAAAAGAAAGGAACGTCGAACTCACGAAGGCATTGATCGTTAAGCAACGCTTATATGAAATTCGCGTTATACCGGCTTTCGTATCGAGATAAACGAGGCGGAATATGATACGATCAATGGGAATTCCTCGCCCTTAATTGTAGTTTAACCTTGCACGATTACGATCACGCGTTCGCAAGAGAAGCTTCATAACGTCTCGTTAAAGTTATTTAATACACTTATGACTCATCACCAAATGAAACTGTTAACGTTGATGTTGGTCATGAAACTTATATTCACTTATGCGTGATTTTTATTTATATTTAAACCTTTGTGTACAAGGCATCTATTAAACGATTTAATAGAAATAACGAATAATGTAACAAAAGTGTGCCTTTATTATAGGTATTGTGTAGCAAACACGACACTGGGGAGAAAATTCCTATTGGACAAGGAGAAGTCGTTTATGCAAAGCATAAGAATACGCGATACTATCATGCAGACGTAATTTCTGTATCGGACAAAATATGCTTTCTAGTAGTTTTTAAAGATGAAAGTTTTTCTAACGATCTACCACCGGAAGATGTAGTTGTACGTATTTTATTTCGTATTTTATTTCGTATGCGCCAATTAAATTTAAATTTCAACATATTTCAATGTAATAATTTGCTGTTTGTATAGGACTACAAACCTGGAAAAATACCAGCAATTGGAACGGAAATAATGGTTAACTGGAAGCAAGATGGCATTTTTCCAGCAACTTTTACTGGAGTTGATCACGCTATTACATACACGGTACGTGATATCATGCAATATTGAACTTAATGTAATGGAACTTGCATACTAATCGCTTTTAATTGAATTAAATCATTGCAGGTTTCATTCGAAGATGGTTCGATACATCAGTTAAAGCGTAATGATATATATAGTCTTGAAGAAGAGTTACCGAAAAGAGTGCAATCGCGTTTGGTGAGTTATGTTTAAATGTTGACTTTGTAATGTACAAGTACAGAGTCTTAAAAAAAATAGACTACTTGTGTGTACAGCATATATACTGTAGAGTTTCACAAAAAAATACAAATAGGAAATACGATTTAATCTAAGAAGATTCGATGTGGCATTGCATTTCTCATATTCCGTTAACGGTTGCTTTATAAAATGGCTTGTTATTCACTTTTATGGTTGTACTTTTATAAATTTAAGCAATCATTTTATTCAATAATAATACAATACAACGTTCGTGCAAAAAATGTTTTTAATTCAGCCATGCTCTTATTTATAATCATAATCGTTTTATCACTTTAAACGTTTTTTTTTTAATTACTTTTTTATTTTTCATTGTATTTTGTTTTAAGTAGCTTCCACGCACATTTTTTATTAATTTTTTTGTGTTTATTTTATGTTTTTGTTGGATGATTGCTGTATATTTAAAAAGTCTGCTGCTACGGAAATGCAACACCGTGGACATCTTTATGGAATGGAAAATGGAAATGAATTACAGAGGAAGGTGAAACCACCGAAAAGATTATAAATTTTTATTAGAGTTTCTAGAAGTTTATTAACAAAAAAAAAGAAAGAAAGAAAGAAAGAAAGAATTGTTTAACATTGTGAAAAGAAAATCGTCATTGAAGTATACCAAAAGTGCGGGATTGTCTCGACGCTCCTCGAACATCCTTCATTAAATAAGCAGTAAGTCAGTTTTTCAAGGCTCTTGATTATTTATAGCTAGTTTAAACTTTCATTACAACCCGATTAAAGGCTTCGTGTCAATAGCGTTCGTAAGACATAATTAATTATATGCGATTGTACAAAATGCAGAGAGTACTGAGTCATATATTATGTTCCGTTAAGACCTTTACCCGTATCGTTTGTTTTGTATGTACGTTTGCATTTCAAGAAAAACTTGTATATTTATGGAGGAAAGATACGAGGGGAGGATCGTGTCGAAGAAATTATTTTACGCTAAATATAATTTGTAATATCCTGACAAAGAATGATTACTGTACCTTTGTATAATTTATGTTTTTTACGCTCAATATGTAGGTTTAGTAAGATTTTTAAGAAGCTTCTCATTTATTTAAGAATTTTACGAATTTATGACTATGCTAAGTATTATATATGTCGATTTGGCGCGTGCAATAAGTCGCACGCGTAGAGAAGCGCATAGATCTTCCCTTCGTAAAGAAAAAAGTCTTTGAAATCGCGCAGTACTGTAGATACACATCAGGTGTTGTGTGTACACATATATTTGTAATAAAGTGCTCGACTTGCCTGTGCAACGTCATCGCAACAAAAAAATTATTATATAGCAAAAATGATTGTAGGGCTATGAAGAACAAGCGAGCAAAAGCGGCGATAATTATGCAAATAGCTGCAATGTGTGATTATTAAATCTTTATCTGATATTCGAATATACTTACTCTGTTTATTTCTTTCTACATTAAAATCTTCTCCCAATTTACCTTGATCGTTGTAAAAACGCTTTATTTTTTAAATATTTTAATTATAAAATGCAGACGACATTTTTACTTGATAAAGTTAACTAATTCGAACGATAAATTATTTCGTCCGGTAGTTTACGTTTAACGCGCAAATAAATCGTTTACAAATTTCAATGCCGCTTAATATTTGATTATTTTAATATTTCAATGAAGTTTTACAGGGAACTTAAAAAGCAAATCACGGCGCCTAATATTTTTCTTTAGCGATTAATTATTTTACGCATCGAATGCGTTCTTTATAAAGATTGGAGGCGAGAAAAATTATCGGTCGAATAACGCGATCGAATAAGTATTTTTGAATCTGCGTTTAGAGCTCGTAGACACGTACGAAAAGTTTCTCCACCGAACCAGTAATTTAATTTCAAAGATCGCGAATTTATCAATCGCGTGTGAAAATTTAAATGAAAAATAGCGAATACCCGCGCGACGGTAGCGATTACGATAGAATAGTTAATGGAACGTCGTTCTTCGTTCGTCGTTTGTCGTTTGTCGTTCGTCGTTCATCGTTCATCGTTCATCGTTCTTCGTTCATCGTTCGTCGTTCGTCGTTCGAGCGCGACTCAACGAGCGCTTTTTTAAACCAGAGTTTCAAAGGAAGAATGATGAAATCCGTTGGTTCCGTGTGTCAACGTTTGAAATTTTGGCATTATCGAGTTGCTTAACGAGTTAGTTAGGTAGGGATGAAATAACGGCGATAAGTCAAATGTTTAGGATAAATCTGTTTTATTGTATTATCAACTTTTATATACTTCTCAAACTTAAATATAATTTTTGTCATTAAAATACAAATTCAGGAACAACGGCGAATGACAAAAACTAGCGAGTATGAGAAAAACTTATTTTTTCTTCTTCACATAATATTTATCTATCTTTCTCTCATTCTCTTTCACTCTCTTTCTCTCGTGCGCGCTTTCTCTCTCGTTCAAACTCAAAGTCAAACTCTCTCAATCTCTCTTTCTTTTTTGCCCTTCTTCGATACGCTGGATCTCCTCAATTACACATAATTAATTAAATAGTGAACAATATAGCAGCCGAGCATTGAATGTTTCGCGCACATAATATCCTGAGAAATACGTTTTAACTAAATACTCGATGTACGCATACACGGAGTCGACAAGGGCTCGCAGTCAGGGACCGCGAGGTTGACGGTAATAACCATCGGGGCCCCCGACGATGCATATATGCAGATTTGTATAATGATAATATCAATAATAATATTAATAATAATTAATTAATAATTAATAATAATAATAATAATAATAATAATATATAATATATTATCTTAAGCGGAATGTACATTAAGTGTTTGCCTCTGGGGCAAATGAATTAAGTTACCGGGTGCAGCTTGCTTGCCGAACTCGTGCAGATCGGACAATTAACGCTTAGTGACTAGATGATTCGTCGAATAGCTCTTTATTATAACCATTTCTTTTCATGATCGTTCCGTCGCTTTTAAAATCTTTTACGATATCTTGGTCGGGTGTCTGTCTGTCTCTGCTGGCGTCGGCGTTTTCGGAGCAGGTCGCTCGCGCTCTCTCGCATCTTGGCACGCTGCGCGCGACTCGCCTCTCCCCGTCTCTCCTCTCTCTCCTCCCCATCCTCATCTTCTTAAAGAGCATTGGCCTTCCTCTTTTCCGACTCCGACTGCAA
Organism: Dolichoris vasculosae; assembly: GCA_018907195.1. Lineage (NCBI taxonomy): Eukaryota > Metazoa > Arthropoda > Insecta > Hymenoptera > Agaonidae > Dolichoris > Dolichoris vasculosae. The sequence goes on from JACCHY010000002.1 coordinate 25,589,029, forward strand.
TCGTACAAACATTCTTCGTTCTTTCTCACTCATTTCTTTCTTTTTTCTTTTTTCCTCATTTGTTTTCTTTTTCTATTCTATCCTATTCATTCTTTTCTTTTCTTTTCTTTTCTTTAATTTTCTTTGCTTTTCGTTACTTTTCGTTTCGAGTTTTGTCTATTTGTTTTTATTTTTATTTTTATTGTTGATGTTGATGTTGTTGTCGATGTGGTTGATGATATTGATGTTGTTATTTATTTTTATTTTCTTTTATCCTTTTGCTTTTTTTTGTTCATACAATGCAGGGCGAAATAGTGAAAACCGTGAGCGCGCATATCCGAGTTTTCGTGTATCGTGTGTCGTTTTTCATTTTCGTTTTCGTTTCATTCGATTTCTCGGCGACGACTGAGAGTAATGGTAATGGTAATGGTAATGGTGATGGTAGCGGTAGTGGTAGTAGTAGCAGTGGTAGTAATAGTAGCAGTAGCAGTGGTAATAGTAGTAGTAGTAGTGGTGGTCGTATTATGCACGTGCGGATGATGCAATGAGGCGATCGCGATGACAAGAGAAAGAGCGAAAAAAAAATAATGAGAGTGAGTGCAGTGTCCGTTAAAATAATGAGAGAGGCTATGCGATTGGAAATTCACCGTGGTGATCGTACATTTCCATGGCGAGAGGCGACAAAAAAAAATAGAGAGAGAGAGAAAGAGAGGCTCAAGGTCAGAGCCTTATCGCCTTTCTGAAGAAGCGTTTGAATAGAGTAAAGAGATGAAAAACGGCCTTAAATATAGAAAAGTTGCGTACTTTGGCGGCCGGGTAGAGGAAGGTGACGGCCTCGGTCTCGCCCAGCGGCGACTTGGCCAGGCACTTGTAACCGTCCATGTCCTGCCAGCGGATGTTGGATACGAGAAGATCGCCGTTCGACTGGAGGGTGAAGCGCGGGTCCATCAGCTGATTGCCCTCGCCGTCGAGCCAGTAGACGTGGGGCCGGGGATTACCGCTGGCCTCGCACGGCAGCACCACCGTCGAGCCCATCTCCGAGAAGTAGAGCGGCCGATGCCGCGTGATCACCGGCAGGTTCGAGCCGCCCTGGCACTCGCGGCCCGCACCGCCCATCGTGGTCCCGTTTCCACCTACACCAAACGCACGCTCGTTTTCAATCGAGGGGGTTTTTCAATCCACCGCACCGTTCTCCTCCACCTCCTCCACCTCCTCCACCTCCTCCACCTCCTCAACCTCTTCCACCACCACCTCCTCAACCTCCTCCTCCTCCATCACCACCTCCTCCTCCTCCTCCTCCTCCACCACCTCCTCCTTCTTTCACCCTGACCCTTTCACTCGCTTCGCCTTCTTCCTTATCTCATCCCCTCTCCTCTCTCACCGTCATTTTTTATGCTACACAGCAGCGCGTCGCAAACCTCGCGCGATTCGCACGTGTGTCTCCGTGCGCACTTTTTTTTCTTTTCCTTTCTTCCCTCTTTCTTTCTTTCTTTCTTTCTTTCTTTCTTTCTCTCTTTCCTTCCTTCCATCTGTCTTTCTTTCTTTCTTTCTTTCTTTCCTCCTTTACTTATTTCTCTCTTTCCTTCTTTTTTCCCTTCCTTTTTACTTTTTCGTCATTCTCTTCTTCTTACCTTAAACGGGGCGGCGCTGCTCTACCTTATTTTGAGCCCACGATCGAAGCGTCTTCCTCGTCGAGGCGCGCGAGCACCGGTGTAGAATAAAAAATGAGCTACGAGATCGAGATCGGCGAGATCGGAGGATCGCGCGGCCGCGGATCGGGAAGCGAGAGGCGTGAGATACGCTATAGATATATGCAAAAGTGTGACAAGAGTGACAACAGTGACTACTGACGTACCGTCGACGACGTTAAGTACTGTGGGCGGAGATATGGCCATTCGATCACCGGCGATGCCGACGCAGTGCACGAGGCTCTGGTCCCGCGGCGTAACGCAATCGATGACGAGCTTGGAGACCTCGCGCGCGATCGCGGTGTAGGAGACGTCGGCGATGCTCTCGCGATCGAGTTGTTCCACCTGCGGCATGCGACAAAAGAGAAGAGCTCGCGTGAACGATGAGCGTGAGACGGCCGGGATGTCGACCTCGGGACTACTTACCTGTCGGCCCGGGTTCTCGCCCATGACCCAATAAATCCGCGGAGGCGGGCTTCCGTCCACCTCGCATTTCAGCTCCAGCCTGTGCCTGTGTGCGAGACAACGCAAAAGGGTGTGTGTAAGGTGTAGGGTAAGTCGGAGCCACGAGGGAGGTTCGTTCGACAATGTTTGTTCGACAATGTTTGACTGAGACTCACCCCTTGGGTACGGTTACGTAGGCGCTCGGACTGGACTTTATCGTCACGTACTTTTCCAGCTGGTTCTTCTGCAAAGGCAAATCGTTGGAGTCGGAGCGAGCGCGCTCGTTAAGGGCGCGGAAGGTGGGCGAAAATTTATCGACCTGGGGACCGGTGGCCAGGTTTAGCTCCGGCGCGCTCAGCCGCATCTCCTGGGAGTAGAGGCTCGCGTCCTCGGCGACGTCCTGCTCAACGTCGTGGAGGGTCCGGCTGAAGCTGAAGGCCGAGGCACCGCTCGTCGCGGAGGCGACGGCCAGCAGGAGGGCCAGGGTCGTGCCGCTCCTGGTCGTTCTGGTGCTCCTGGTGCTCTTGCCGGTGTTCCCGGCGCTGCCGTTGCTAAGTCGTCGTCGTCGTTGCATCTGCAATGAGACAGGCGGTTTATCGCGTTCGTCGCGTTCGTCGCGGTGGTGCGGAGGTGGCGGCACGATCCACCCAAGCGGAGAGCGGCGACGCGCGCGCGCCAAAAACCGGTACGCGACTCGCACGGATCGTCGTCGGGCATCCCGCACTCGCGTTGTCCCTCTTCCTCTCTTCCGGGCGTCTCGCGCTCTCCTCCCCAACTTGCAAGTTCACCGCGGCGCGCCGGACCCTCCGTAAGTGAGCGCCGGCGAACGAATAAGCGGCGAGCGCGCTAAAAAATCGGAGGAAAGCCCGGAGGCCGGTCCGGGCGTTGCGTTCTTGCATCAGCGAAAAGGAAGGGAGAGAGGGAGGGAGACGGAGAGAGAGAAGTAGGTGGCAGGTATCGGACGGAACTGATATCGTCGGGCGCTCGCTCTTGTTCTTGGTGCTGCTCTCGGTGCTGCTCTCGGTGTTGCTCTCGGTGTTGCTCTTGTTCGGGAGACGAGCCGACGGAGCGAGTTTTCAACGATATCTTTTTCTCGTTCGCTCGTTCATTCGCTCGCTCGCTCACTCTCTCTCTCTCTTTCTCTCTCTCAATCTCACACGCACACGCTCTCTTTCTTTCTTTCTTTCGTTCTCTCACGTTCTCTCTCTCTCTCTCTCTCTCTCTCTGGGTCTGAACTCACCGTTGACACACCGTCGACACACCGTCGGTACACCGTTGACACACCGTTGACACGAGCGGGCTAAAGAAGAACTAGCCGCTTCTTTCGCTCTACCGTCTACTGCACACTTGCTGCCGCCGCTCGTGCTTAGTGGGGACGAAATCACTTTTATTTTTCAGTCCTTTGAAGGAGGCGGTAGAGTCGACTGCTGAGCCAAGTCTTGCCGCCGGTACATTTATACGTTCAAATGCAACAATCGTCTTCTCTCGTTTCCTTCCGATTGGCCTTCGAAATCGAGAGTGGGGATTGGTTTCCCCAGTAACTAATTCAATTCTTCAGAGCCATACCCCTCGAGAAAGAGAGAAAGAGAGAATGTGGTTGCGCGGTGAGCGAGAGAGAGGGAGGGAGGGGGCCAGCGAGCAAGAGTCTCCCCCTTGTGAAGCGCTCGCTCCCTCTCTCTCGCTCTCCCTCCCCGTACACGCGCCGAGTGCCGGCCGCCCGGCTGCTGCTGCTGCTGCTGCTGCTGCTGCTGTTGATGCTGATGCTGATGCCGATGCCGTTGCCGTTGCCGTTGCCGTTACCTCTGGTGCTGGTGCTGGTGCCGAAGCCGGTGTCGGTGATGTTACTCTCCGACTCCATCCTCCGACGAGGATATCGCGCGCGTGGCTCCGATTCCTCCACCACGTGTCGTCGTGTCCTACCCGCCGCGATCCAAATTCAGCTCGCTTTCTCGGAAGAGCGCACGGGGATTTTGACAACTTTCGGAGACTGGTCGATCGCGTTTTCTCTCTCACTCTTTCGAACGCTTCCCCTTTTCGAGAGCATCCTTCGCTCTCCCTCCTTCTCTTCCTCCTCTTCCTCCTCTTCCTCCTCCTCCTCCTCTTCCTCCTCCTCCTCCTCATCATCATCATGCTCCTCTTCCTCCTCTTCCTCCTCTCTTCTCTCTTTTCAAGGCGAACCTTCCTTTTTCTTCCTCTTCTCATTCTCCTCCTTCTCCTCCTCCTCTGTCCCCGGTTCTCCTTCTACTTGGGCTTCTCCTTCTCCTCCTCCTCCTCCTCCTCCTTCTCTCCCTCTGTCGCGGCGTGTCGTCGTCTTCTGCTGGCGCAAACTACTACTTTGCCGTCGTCGCCGGGGTCGTCTTCGTCGTGCTGGCCGCGGTCGTCGATGTCTTCGCAGTCGCGCTCGCCGCCGTCATCATCGTGGTGGTCGTCGTCTTCGTCGTCTTCGTCGTCTTCGTCGTCTTCGTCATCTTCGTCTTCATCTTCATCTTCGTGGTCGTCGTGGTCGTCGTGGTCGTCGTGGTCGTCGTCGTCGTGGTCGTCGTGGTCGTCGTCGTCGTCGTCGTCGTAGTCGACTTCCCGCAACGTCGTGCCCGTCAACTTTACTCTTCTTGTTGCTCCTAGCTACCGAGACGACGCGCCCGCGTTCCCTTATAGTCTCGAGAGACGCGCTCGCAGACGGTGAGACGACGTCTCGCTAAGCGAGCGCCTATGCAAAGTCACTCGCTTATTCTTTCTCGCGTTAAATTTAACGCAAGCACGAGACGCGCCGGAAGCTCGGAGGAAGAAGTGGCGCGATCTCTTCCCCCTTCGCGAGCCGCCTCCGCCTATCGCCCGCCGATTGCACGCATCGGCTTGCACCACATGGGCGTGTAAAAAATTCTAGCCTCGTCGACTCGGCTGAGTCCAGTTTATGCCCATTTACCATACATACCTACCATACATACGTATACTCGTAAATCCATATATACGCATCTATATACGCATCTATATACGTATGCGTACGTATGCGCGCACGTACGCACGCACGCACGCACATGGGCGAAGGTGGCGGTGGCGGCGGGCACAAGTAACGACGGATCAAGGGGGAGAGTGGCTTGTTCTTTCATTCTTGGAACGGCGAGCCGCTTGCAGCACATCGGCCTACCCGCGATGTATGCCCGATCCCCCGGCAGTTACGTCACGATAACAATCTCGACAGACAGATTGCAAGAAACGATCATTGCTCCGGCACGCGCTCGAGCTATCAAATGACAATTATTACCCTTTCTCTCTCTCTCTCTCTCTCTCTCTCGCTTTCTCTCTGGCTCTCCTTCTCTCTCGCTTTTACACACGGAGCAAACGGCACGTACGCCTCTAACCGAAACGTGCATCCATCCATCCATCCACCGACCTTACCTCTCTCTCTATCTCTCTATCTCCATCTTCATCTCCATCTCTCCACAACTTGCGTAATACAAACATTTAGCCAATACTAGCCGAAATGTCGGCCGAAACTTTATTGGCATGAATGCGGATATCTTCACTAATTTTACCTGCACATTTATTTTCGTTCGCTACATTTATATATACGCGTTCAGCATTTTACAAAACGAGCTGAGAAACGACGAACCCATATTGCATGAGAATATTCTCATCGGATGTATGCCCAGCGACTCGCGGACGCGATAAAAAAAAACCTTTGAAGTACTACGAATTATTGGAAATTTTTGAAACATCGTTGGAAAGTGAATCATTGCTTCGGAAAATATCGATGATTACGTTATCCGTATTATGAGTATTTAAAAACTCATCGTAAGATAAAAAAATACTTATTTTACCGTAATTAGTCAAAAATGTCGCGTTAAGTTTCTCTTGTTCTTTCTCGGTATTTTCTCTAAGTCCAATGCTAAACCAGAACCGAGAAATTGATTTAATTCAAGGTTAGCGATATATGACTTCTGTATAAATCAGTATCCGCAGTTTCACTTTTCAATCTTAAATTGCACGTAGTATTTATAAGTATTTAATGGATCATTAACTTTTTCGTGTATTATATTTAAACATATTCGCTTTTGCCGCACCGACGGACTTTAATTCTAAACTCAACTTATATTGTGAAATTATAATTGTGTTCGTAATCGTAAAATATAGTTTCATTCGTCGAGTTATAATACGAGAAAACTGAATGTGACATTCGGTATTAATTATATCTCAGTTCAAAAAGAAACCCAGACTTTTGAAAGCGTTGTATAGCGTCTTTTTAAAAAAAAAACGATTAATTGCAGAAATCATAAATAACTTTTGGAAAATTGATTCGTTGGAAATTATATACGCCTTTTTTTAAGAGGATGTGCAATACCAACCTTTGCCGCGTGACCTTTACCCAACCACCGAAATCGATAAATTCAATTAAAAAAATAATCAATTATACAAGTAAACTTTATGGGCCTCCCATAATGTAGTGTACCATACACGAAACATCGAGTGAATATGTCGATAGCATATATAAAAGCTGGCGGAAGAAAATTATTAATTTTATAAAATTTTCTTTTTTAATAACTTTTATGGATGTTGTCGACATATTTATTAATATTTGTACATCGATACGTTATTGCGCTCCCATCGGCGAAACAATTTTAGTTTTACATAAATTAAAATATTGTTTATATTAAGAGACGTTTATTGATGTACAATCGATATACTACGACACGTAATGAAAATTTCTCGTGCGCATCCTATTAGACATTAATATGCGTGACAGATATACCGACTAATAAAATTATATGCTCACGTAAAACTTTTGGCGTTCTTTAGAAATTGAAGAAGAATTTTCTACAAATTTATTTCACTCGTTTAATATACGCTGGAGATGCCGTCCGATATTTTCGACGTGATACAAAACAATATAACAAATAAATTTTTTTAGGAATTTGAGATAAAATATTTTTTTATACCTTCGAAGGCAAGAACGCTATTTTGTCTTGTTATAAGGTAATCGTATCGATCTTCGTAAAACAAAAAATTAATCTAAATTTGATCAATAATATTCTTTAGGAATTTGCTTATTTTATTAAAATAAATTTCCTGCATTTTTCAATATTCTAAAACACGATATAACTTTGATAACGACGTTGAATTTTTAAGATCCAAATTAAATAAATTCTACAAATTTAAATCAAAAATATTTTTATTATAATATTCCATATTTTAAATATCGCTATATATTTTATATTGGAACGATATTTTATTATGGTTACTTAAGATAAAATAATTTTTTTTTTCCATCGTTTGAAATAAAAAAAATTACAAAGTATACAATAATAATTTAAAATGACATATTAGAAAATGTATACGATAAATTAACTATTTGAAACTTTGATAAATACATTAATATTAATGAAAATTTTGTACTCGTAGAAAAAATTTTAATAAAAAGTAATCGTTACATTAGAATTTCATTGTAACGTACCAAAATTTATTTTCACGAGTAAAAATATATATTCAACAATGAGAATCAAATGGTAAATAGTTTATCCGATTTAACCAAATCTACGATTCGGTAAAGAATGGTAAAGATTTTCCGTTATATTCGAGTTTGGCAACATCGAAAATTCGAATAAAATTATTCTCAAGATTATTCCTTTCAATTTTTCTATAGTCGTAAAATATTCATATCGTCCACGGTGCACCGAATAATTTGGAATTTAGAAATCGCAGAAAATCAGTATATTTCTAAACTCGTAAAACATATGTCCGTGAATTTCTACTACAGCTTACAAGGAATGTATTCTTTACAATCATTAAATTCTCATAAAATTATATTTTGTATGAATCACTGGGAATTCAAATTCAGCTCATTAAATTATCTATACAGTACAATTTTCAGGCCGCTAGAAACAAGTTTTATACGTTTGATCGAATAATATTTCGCGATACTCTGAGTCAACGTCGTTACCATAAAGGGTTAAGCTACGTTTTTAATTTTTTAACTCGTGACATTTTAAGTACGTTCTTAGCCAATATAGAATACAAGGAAAAAGGTACGAGAAAAGGAGTATGAAAAACAATAAAAAGCGTCGATACCGAGTCGTGAAGGATGTATAAGATAAGCGAAATGCGATAGTTTCCGATCGTTAAAAAACGATGGTCCTCTCGAAGCCCGAGGCGAATAAAAGACGAGTGAATTAACTTTACGATGGGATCGAGGACAGACGAAAAAACGAGTTCGCCGAAAAGTTCGCGCACGTCCATCTGTATTATATATTACAAAGAAATTTGATGACGACGTAGGCTTTAATGCGCATCAGCCGTTATTACGTGGATCGTCCGAGCGCGTAATTATATCCAAGCGCGAGCCTTATCAAATATGCCGGTGGAACGAGCGAGCAAAAAGGCACGCGCTAATCGTTCCAGCATCCTCGGTCCTTTGTCCTATCTCCGACAGCGACGCTTTCGACTCGCTCTATTGTTAAATATCGCGCTTCAATCCGAGACGCTACTTACCTTTTACAAACTTGCAGTTCGCGCTTAATTTTTACGTTGCTTTCCCTGCTCGAAACCGAAGCGTCTGCTGCAATCGATGAATGAAAAGCTCGTTAGTTTATATCACGACACCGTTGCAAATCACGAGGCTAAGAAGCTTTACGATCCAATATTTTTCCGTTTACTTCGCTTTACCCCGAGCGTATAAACATTTTTGCGCATCTTACGCGAATTTTCGTACGAGCATTCGTAACGCAAATTCAGATAAATGTTAAAATCGTCTTTTTTTCGATTCGCGACGTAATCATAAACCAGTGAAATATCGAGTACAATGCCCGTCGCGTGTCCTCATCGGGATCCGTTCCAAACTCTCGGTGTGCCTGTGAATCGAACATTTATTTATCCTTATTGTTACAAAAGCATTAATTTTTCCTAAAGACTTTACGAATTGAAAAGATATAATACGAATAACGATATAACGATATAACGATACAACGAATAACGTTTACTTTCGGATTAAAAGATCGTTTGGATGAACAACGTTCTTTTTCGTATTCGAAGATTATCTCCAAAGTTTTATTACGCTCTATGATTCATAGTTCGATCATCGTTTCACGGCTCGGTATTTTAAGTTTTGCGTAAAGGTGTTGGTAAGACATATATTCCGAGAGCTCTTTTTTCGTTCGGATCGATGAAAGCTCGAGATGAAAAAAAACCACGATCGAAACGTTTAAAGGTAATTTAAGGGGGTAATTTAACGCGTTACAGTGTTGTCGGTAAACGATATAAAAATGATAAATCGCTCGGGCGAGGTTTGTAATTTTTTTCAGTATCGTCGAAAGCTTTAAAAATACGAAAAGTGTTTGATTATTTGTTCAGGAATTTAAAAACATTCGCCCAAAAAAGTATGTTATTATTCTTATTAATATTATTATTATTGTTGTCGTTATCGTTATCGTTATCGTCATCACCGTCGTCGTCGTCGTCGTCGTCGTCGTCATCATCGTCCTCATCGCGATTATTATTATAATAATTACAGCGAATGACTTTTTTACGATTTATCGATAATAACGCACGACGTTATCCCTTAATATTACACATTAACGCTTTAATGATTGTCTTTTCTCGAGCTTTCCTCGGCTCGTATAAGAGGAAAGAACTCGAGGTTAGCACGCAAATATACCCTTGCGGAGAAAGGTAGGCTGTATAATACTATTTACACTTACGATTAGACTCTATCTATGCAGAAGAGGCAAGGAATGATGTAGTTGCGTAAATGTGAGCCGAGCCGTAGAGTCGGAGTCCGTGTTTAGGAACAGGGAGATTTTTACTGTTAAGTAAGTTATTCTCGGTAATGGTGGGCTCGTGCGTGCGCAGTGCTAATTTGAATAGTTATGCGCGTGCGAGCGCAGGGCCCGAGGCGACCACCTCAAGTGAGGCTCTCGCGCGCCTTCGAGGAAATCGGCAGCGCGCACTCGATCTTATCTGCGCCTTGGCACGGACACTTGAGAGATGAGGAAGGTACAGGAACGCGGCTGCCCAGAGTCCGAGAAGCGGCGGCTGCGCCGGCAAAAGACCCCAAGAGATCCCCTTGATTTACAAGGGCCTTCTCGAACTTCGCGCGTCGTACTCGGAAGACACCGCGCCAGGGATACTCACTGCTCTCGACTACTACGTTACCTCACTATTCTCGAGACCTCCTTTTCCTTTTTCTTTTCCTTTTTCTTTTTCCTTTTCCTTTTCCTTTTCCTTTTCCTTTTCCTTTTCCTTTTGCCGTCGTTGATCGCCGCGATTTTCTTCTTCTGCGCGTCTACTTCCGAGAGCTCGCGGCTTCTTTTCCTTTGCGTTCAACTTTTGCCGAGCCGGCGGCGCTTAAGCCTTCTCCTCTCGGCTGCTTCGCGTAAATATTTCCAATCACGAACCCTTGGACATCGACCCACCGCCGAATTCTAATTTTTTTTTCGCCGGCAAATTTTCATGAATTGCAAATTTATATTAAATTTAATTTATTTAAATTCGACCTTTCTAAACTATGCGCATTTTTTTACACGGTGCGTATAAACGTACGCGTTTAGAAAAATCACGAGTCGCGGCTGATCGAAATAATAAGTATTTTAACAGTTTGTTAAATGTTTAACAGCGACGATCGATTACGCTTTTATTTTCGTATAAACGATGAACCGAAAATTTCTCCGTTCAATCTCGGTGCTAATGATACGTTTAACTTTAATAACTTCACCGTTAAAATTAATAAAAATTCTCTTTACAACTTACTTATATCGAACGCTATCGAATAAATTTCGTATTAAATGTTTACGTATTCTTTATCCCTATACTTGTTTCAAATGTTTATTTTTATCGAGATAATATTATTACGATTTTATGACACGCAAGGAACAAGTATTACGTATAAATACATAAAATTTATTGTTATATCTTTTGTTGCTCGTCAATTATCGAAGTAACGTCCAAAATTCGTTACTAATTTTTTTTTTTTAAATTGATCGTATTTTTACGAGTGTTTTACATCTGTTAATGATACGGGACGTGAACCTTTAACTTATAATTACCGTCGTGTCAATCCGCACAATACGGAAATGTGCGTGCAACTGGTCACGATTCGGAATTTCTTTACAGAAATGGAATAATTTCTAATAAAATTATACGTTGAAAGATATTTTTTTGATAAAAAATTTTTAATTTACGTAACCATTTTTACGATATAATATTAGAAATAATATATATTTACGTTAAATGAAAGACGAATTGATTTTATAGTTTTAATAATATATTATACGTACGTTCGTGATAATACCAGCGCAAATTCATAAACGTATATAATTTAAAAAATTTGATGAATTCAAGCAACCATTGATAAAAAACACGTGTAACGTACATTTCTTTAAAAATAGTAAAAATGCATACTCGGTGTCTCGAAAACGTACATATAAAATATTACTGTGCGGTTTCTAACGAAAAACCGATTCAATATACGTAAAAAATTAAAATACGCTTATTAAAACTGTAGCGATAGAGCAATAATACGAAACAATCATCGTTTAGAATCGGAAGCACTCGATCGTCGCGGTTATAATCGACTCTTTCTATCTATCGAACGACCGCAACAATCAATAATCACCGATTCTCAACGATGATTGGTTCATTTCGCGACTCTATTACTCTAATTATAATTAGGATAGCTAATTTTTTTGAGTAAATCGTTTCAGTTCTCGCGTGGTATTGTTCAATGGTTACTTTTATATACGTTTCTTGGACACCTTGTATAATCGTGTAAAATAGATAATTTTCTTGTATAATTTATATGTAATAAAAATTAAATATTCGACCATGTAACATTTAAGTTTCTTTCATAATTTATGGAAAAAAATCTTACAAATACGCAAATGCGTATACAAATATAAACAGACAAGACAACTATAAAAATATTGGTTACAATTAAACATCTACTCCAAAATTATACAAAATTGAAGAATAACAATGAAAATGACTTTTTTATTCGTCTCTTTGAAATTTCGATACTTTAAAACATTATCGATAACTAAGATTCGACTGGTTTATTATTACTTAAAAAATAATCTTAAAAGTTTATAAAAAAACTTTAACTTTGAAACGAATTAAAATTATAAATCGTATCCCTTCTCGATATATATATGTTTTAATTACGTTCGAGACTATGGAAGTATCAATTGAATAAAATTGTGTTATATTCCATAATATTTTTATAAATATAAAAATAAAAGTTTCGTCTAAAATGTTATTAAAATCCATTGTCTTTCGGTGAAAGATGATAAGAGGACGTTAAAAAATAATGAAAAAAATAAAAATAAATCGATTATAATTATATTCGTATAATTTGTAAATGACACGGAAACAAAATATGTCTAAAAATTAATAATTTTTTTTACTTTTTGACTCGACGAACCAAAGTGAAATGTCAGACATAGACACGCACATACGTATATTCCACTGGAATAAGTGCATCGTAACGTTTTTATAATAAAAATTCTTAATTGCAATTTATACTATTTAAATTGTACGTGCACCGACGTACACTTAGCGGTAACATATTCACCCATGCATAAACGAGTTTTCAACCTTCTATGCATACTGTATATAAAAATATACTTTATAGGTTAAGAACTCGTTTTCACACGAGCGAAAATGTTACCGGCAAATGTATATCGTAAAATGAAAACCTTTAAACATCGAAATTTACCACGGTCTATGTGTCAGTTTTATGTAGGTATTTATGTTGCAATCACCTTTTTCACGCGTTGATATTGAATTTCGATAACCAGTTGCTTCAGAACGTAATAATACTCATATGTGACATCATGTGCAAGTTGAAATCCTTATTTCAATAGGCCTTGATAAAATGATTCTATCATCTTCTTCGATCAAAGAAAATATAATTAGTATGTCACAATAAGAAAAATCAAAGTTTTTAATTATTAATATGAACGCGCGTTAATAATTTATAATTTTTTCGAAACGATAAACTTAAATTTTTAAAAATCTCGTTCTTAAGTTTAAACGAGTAGCGTTCGTATATTATGTACCGTGAAAGCTCATCGTATAAAACTTAAAATTAAAAGTATCGTTGATACACGGTTTCTCTAAACTCAAAATTACTGGGAATGATATAGGACGTTTCTTATTAAAACACGCGAGATAGGATTTTTCTCATTATTGCGCTTGAAATATGTTGATCGTTAAGCGAAAAATAAACGGTTTCTAATAGGATTAGGATCCATCAATTTTTATCTGGTTTTACTTTTTCATTTTTCGCACGTGAACGAGAGACGTCAAAATAATAATTCACAAGCATGCTAAATTTTATGATCAGCTTTCGTGGAATTCGTTTCCCTGTCGATTGTCTCCATCGTCATTGGCAGTCGTTCTATCTTCTCTCTTTCACTTTCTCTCTCCCTCTCTCCCTCTCTCCCTCTCTCTATTCCGTTCATCTCTTTCTCTCCCCACTGTATAAATAAATAACGTTTTTATCTTCCTTCTCGTATCCCCCTTCGTTTTTTTCTTTTTTCTCTTTCATTCATTTATATCGTAGCCTGTGTCAATCGTACTATTATTTCTTTTATATTAAATTTGTTCTCCGTGGTTTTCCATCGACCTGTGGACTACCCATGACGCCGATTCTCCGGTCTGCAAATTATCGTTAACACACTTTTGACAATCAGCGTACGCAATCGAGTACCCGCTCTCGTTTACTCGGCACAAAAAGAAAAGACAATTTCGAGCGATACGCGATACACGAATGTGCCTACGCGACTTGGTGTAATATGTTAAACCTTGTACATCATCCGAAATTATACCGATCGCGGAGAAGAAAAACAGCCCGCGACTCGGACTCCTGTCGTTCCTTTATCCTCTTTACCCCTTAATATTCTCGTTTCTTCGATAGTCACGAGCAAGCTCCGCGGCTTTTGAAATTAGCTACGCCGCGAGTCGACATACCATCGGAGTAAGCTCAATGAGTCGATGATGACGCAAAATGGATACATATATATGAATGCGCACGCCTTCGAAATTGAAATGTCCCAATTGGCGAATCTCTCCTTCAGTAAATCACCCTCTTCTACTTTGAGAACGTTCTCTCTCTCTCTCCTGTCTCTCTCTCTCTCTCTTCTCTCTATTTCTCTTGCATTCTCGTATATTGCCCTTGTAAAACGTTCGACAGCAATTTCCCTTTTCGTTGCTTTTATCGATAGTTTAAAATTTTTTCCGTTCGGGTATTTATAACGGGTCTCGAATAGCCTTGCGATACGAAGATCGAAAGCCGATAAATCATCGTTGCTATTTACCCGATAGTCAAAAAAACTTTAAACGGCTCGTCGGTTCGCGATCCGGAGGTTGGTTGCCGCGAGGCAGTCGGAAAATAAGGTTTCGCAGAAAAAGAACGAAAGGAGGGACGGACGGTATCGATAGATAGATCGATCGATCGATGATTTAACGAGTCGTTTGAACGAATGAAAATAGCCGGCTGGTAATCAGAGTCGACCAAAAATTAGAACCAACTAAATTAAGTACGAGGAAAATTGAAACGACCGCGGAGACATTCTCGCGTTAAATCGGGCAGTTTTGGTAAGTTTAACGAAGACATTCTCTCTCGGTGGAATGAATTAATTACTGGAACGAGCGCACTGGAAAGTTCGTTTGAACGAACGACCGAGGAGGTAGGTATGGGCGAACGAACGGGTCAAGAGAACGAGAGAAAAGCCAGAAGTGGTAAGTACAGATCAATGTGCGTTGTGGGTCACACGAATCGGTCGAGAGACGACGCGCCTCCTTCCGTGGTTCATCCAGTCGCACCAACGACGACTGGGGAAATCCCCGAAAATGATACCGGCTTTATCAGCTGAAACGCAGGGAAAAAATTTTTTCCGGAAAAAGTTCGAGTAGATAAAGAAGGAAAGAAAAGTCGGTGGGAGAGGAAAATATGTGGGACGATGACTAGACTAGCCGACCACGCGATCCTGATTTCATTGTATTTGACCTTTGGAGCAATGAGCGAGGAGGAAGGAGAAGGGCAAAGACGCCGCAAGGGAAGCAATGCACGTTGAAACGCACGTTGAAACTCACGTTGAAATTCACGTGGGGGAAAGTTAAATAAAAAAAAGAGATGAAAAGCGAACGAGGAGGAGATTAAAAATGTTATTAGGGAGGGGCGCAGTGACGCGCGAGATCGAAAGATAAGGGCTGGTCTCGGTGGTCTCGGTGGTCTCGCTAATGGCGATGCAGGTCTCGGCACCCGCGCTCCCTTTTTCCGGTTGGTGCTTCATCTCGGCTGGCCACTCGTCTCATTTTCCACATAGGCTGGAAGCCGTGCGCGCCTTGGTAATGCCATCGTGTCTCATCCACTCCTTTCACGATGACACTTGTTCAACGGTTGCGTCACTCTCCTCCCTCCTCTTCCGACTCTTTGTCAGCGAGCTACGTCACGTAACCTAACATATCGCCCTTCTTTTTCTTCTCCTTCTTCCATTCTTATTCCTCTTCTTTTCGTCTTCTTCTCAATTTCTCTCAAGCTCTCCGATCTCTATATTACGCATCACGGACGCATTTATCGGCCTATTCCAGCTTACATCGCTTACTCCGCTTCTTCTTCCTTCCCCCCAATTCGTATATAATATATGTATACATCGCGTATCTCTCGCTCGAATTCCTCTCGTCCTCTCTGCGAGCTGCACACGCCAACTCTCCGTTTCGTACTAACATGTTGCAACGGCCATTTTCCCTTTTAGTACTCTCTATACTTCCTAGGAGTTCTTCGTTTACCAGCCGATACATTATTTTTAAAACTAACGACATCGTATCTCTAATACGGAAATTTTCTAATGCGGTCCGAGTCAGGTCGAGTGTACACTCTATACTTACACTCGACTAAGTCATAGTAGTCATGGAAACAAAAAATATACTGCGCATCTAAAAGCGAGCTAGACGTTTTAAATTCTAAAGTTGTTTCAAATATATGTGTCAATGTAAATTATACTCCTACACAAATACATTTTCATTTTTTCTTCTTCTTATTTTTATAGAAATTTCGTTCTCCATGGAAAATCGGCGATCGAATAAAAAAACGAAGAAACGACGACCGAATCGAATCTTTTATTCGTTTACGATATCGTAAAAATGATTACGATGAATTTTCGTTCGATTGTCATCGAAATTTCACTCGATTTACTTTCAATTCGATATATTTCTATTCATTTTAATATTTTGTTGAATTAAGTTTATCGATAATTCAAAATATTTTTCCATTTTTCGAAAATAATTTAAATAATTTAGACAATAAAAATATTTTGTCGCTCGTCAACGGTTTAATAACTAAAATATAATGTATTATTAGTAATTATCGGTTGTATTTACTTCAACACTAAAATAATAGCCATAAAATGAGATAAACAAGATCCACGAAAGATTTTATATTTTATTAAAATATATCCTATGGAAAGAATTAGATTTAAATTTTACATTTAATCTATCTTCAATTTAATTATTCAACAGCTTCGACCAAATTTACAATTTATATTATATATTTTTAACTCACCATCATTAGAAAATAGTTGGAGAAAATACGAATATGGCGCTTTAAAAATAAAGATATTTTTATTTTACGAAATTTTGCAGTATAATTTTCAATAAAATTACGCGACTTTGGAAGTAGTAAATTTTTGTAAATTAATGGAAATTTATCCTAATTTACATGAATTACACAAAAATTGTATACAAGAAAATTGATGTATTTTTTTCGAATCTTCGTATAAAACATAAAAAAAAAGATATTCTGTAAGTTTAATTTTCTGTTGCTTTAAATAAAATTTTATTAACGTTAGTTCAATTATCTTATAAATAAACAAGGATTATTGAAAAGAGTTTAAAACTCAACAAATACATTAGTATAAATTATTTATAAATAGAAGAAATAATTACTTTGAAGTAGAAAGTACGCGATATTTAAAACGTTTACATCGTCGTAAAAATTAATTTTTAGCGAAGCAGTTAAATTTTTTATTACGTTTTTCCTTCATTTATGGGTAAAAATTATTGTATAAAAATATATATTAAAAATTCAATTAAAAATGTAATCATAAATTCTTCCGCTTAATTATTAATTTATCATAACGTATGGTACTATACGAATACTTGCGTATTCGTTTTCATTAAAAATAACATAAATAATATTTCACCGGTATACCTAGTTAATATGATTAGTTAAAATTTGAAGGTATTCAATTTAATTTGAAATTTAAAATATTCTCAGAAACTTATAATTTAAGCGTACGAATAGAAAAATGAATCTTTCAAATTTTTATTTATAGCAAGCTGAAAAAACTTATTATCGCAATAAAAAATGTACAATAATGAATTAATAAAGAAATTTAGAATTACTATTAGGTTTCGAATTGTATAAAAATGATTATAAAATATTCGCTTATTCGAGTATCCCATTGCAAACCTGTATATTTGCCCTATGATCGAACTGGGAGCCTGCAGCGGTTTTTAAGCCTCAGATTATACATCATTGGATTATGGTCACTATTTTACGTCCTTGTTGCATATGTTTTGTTCCCTTGAAAAAATTATGGGGCTACATATTAGCATATATCAATTCTCGGCTCTTAAAACATGTTACCATTATAGCACGCGCTCTGTAATGAGCTTGAACTTGTATGAAATAACTTTTAATTTACTGAATATTTATGAAAAATATCTTAGCGAAAATACTTTGAAAAAAAATTTAATGGAAACACAAGTAACATAAAAGATTGCTCGTTATATTAGTATATTTTTTATTGCATCTTTAACCGAAGTTCATTTATTTTTACTTTATTTCCATGAGTTTACTATTATTTATTTGTAAAACACTTTTTCATTATATAATAAGAAGCAGAATTGTGATGTCATTTTATATTTGAAATGCTTGAAAAAAAATTATTATATTTGAAAATTGATTCTCAAAATTAATTTAAAACTCCTTAATGGTTTCTAGTTAATTTGGATAAAATTTAATGACCGTCACAGTTTTAAATAAATGTTTAAAACATAAATTTTTTGGAGAATTAATTAAATAAATTATTTTACAATATTTACGAATAAGCTATAACTCGTGTTCTTAAATAAAACATAAAATACCTAAAATTTTGTAACTATAAAAAAACGATATAGTAGATATAAAAGGATTTCAGTATAATCTACATAATATTTTATTCGGGTTAGAAATAATGACTAATTGATTATTCATTCGCCAAATTTACGTATTAAATTTTGACGTGTAAAACTAAAATATCTCATAAAATTACATAATTTGTATTAAACCAAAGGTGATCAAACAATTTTTGTATAAAAAATTAAACTTAACGGTAAACCTGTACCAAATGTTATGTAAAGCTATGACGATAAATCATCGTACGTTTATGGAGATGCTCTAGTTACTATTTAGTACGGAGACAAAACACAAACTGTTGCCAATTTAATTAACATTTGTTATATAGTCTTATGCGAATAAACCATAAGTATTATTATTTTTCTATAAATTTTAGAACGCGACAAAATATCAAAAAAAAAAATTACAAAATTAATAACGTCTAAAAATATTATTTGCTTACATAAATTATTCAAGATCGTCAGTGAAAAATAAATAGATTTAGAATAATAGTTCTTCCACAATTTTAATTTATATTAAATAAACTTTTATTGTTATACATACGTTAAATCATAAACATATTTTAAATCAGATTTTAATTTTGACAATTAATAAATATTTGAAAAATATTTTTATTTCAATTTTTTAATATATTTTAATTTATTAATTTATTTTAGGAGGACTATAATATTCATTGAAAATCCTAAATATTTCTTTAACGCGAACAATGTATGCATAAAAAATTTATAAATTTAGATATAATTACACGTTGTAAGTTTTAATAACTTATTTCGCAAATAAAAAATTTGAAAATGTAATTAAAAGAAATTGAAAAAACTACAAGATAATTCAAATGTATAGCGATCGAAAAGAATTTTGTTAATACATCGATTTTAAATTATAGGATACGAGTTGATAATAAAATGTAAAAAAGCAATTATGCGTTATAGCAATGGTCTCTTAATAAAAATGTTTATATAAACAAAATATATGTTTGGAATTTTTTAATTATAGTTTGAAAAAATGTTTACACAAAATCATTTGTTACGTGGCTCAATCTTTCAAAATATTGACAAATTCAGTGATATAAAAATACAATCAAAACGTGACTTGTTTATAATCGACTAAATTCAATCCTAGATTACTTAAATGATAATCGAATAGTTCCTGACAACTATGACACATTATATTACTTTATTATAGAAAGCTACGATAACAATTAGAACAAATTTAATTTACAATATAGAAAATTCAATATTTAACAAACTCGTATTTTAACGAACGTAGTTGGCTCAAAAACAAAAAAATTCATGTATATTTATACGATAGAAATACGTAAAATTTGAATGAACAGGCGAAGCCCGTATGTAAATTCTGGTGAAAAGCTCTATCAAGTAAAAAGTTATCAAAGAATATTCCAGTTCGTCTACAAAGATACGCATGCATATGCGTATGCGCGTATATTAAGACGCATTTATCCGAGTATCAAAAATGTATTCCTTCGTAAAT
Source organism: Dolichoris vasculosae (assembly GCA_018907195.1). Taxonomy (NCBI): domain Eukaryota; kingdom Metazoa; phylum Arthropoda; class Insecta; order Hymenoptera; family Agaonidae; genus Dolichoris; species Dolichoris vasculosae. Next base: position 25,608,793 of record JACCHY010000002.1, read on the forward strand.
TAGTCTTGCTTAAAAGTATTAGATAAAAATGGGAGTGATGCAGTGTTGTAAAACAGCCCACTCATAAATTAAAGCAATCAGTTTTAACCCAAATAACAAGCGCACAAACACGTTGTTGAAAAAAACCCCAAATAAGAATAGTATTTGACAATGAGAAGTGTTACTATTAAGCAAGGATAAAAAATAAGTTGGAACAAAAATGGAATATTGGTCGAGTTTCCGAGCGCTCGCATTCGACGATGGTCACGTATTTCCTCGCACCAGTTCGATTAATAAAGCCTCGTCGATTTTTCGCAAATAGTAAATAACGCGTATAAATATAAAGAGCAAAAGAGAAGAACAAACAAAGAGCGTGTAAACGATAATTACGTCGGAGGAAACGAAATAAATATTTAGGAAAAGAGAAAAAGAAGGACGTCGCAATCGCGAAAAGCCGCATGTTTCTACGAATGTGTTAATTGCTCAATCGACTTACAATAGACGATAAATGCTATTCTAATTTGAGCTGTGCAATAGAGGGTTGAGCTCCTGCGGTGATAAGGAGTCATCCGCGTCTGTCTGTCTGCCTATCTCTTACTTTTTCCATTTATCTATCTGTCTATCTCCCTATCTTCCGTCTCTTCCGTCTCTCCCGTCTCTCCCGTCTCTCCCGTCTTCCTCTTTGAGGCTCGACGTTTCAGCCTACTCACGCAGTCACGCACGAAGATCGTTAGTTTCGGATCTCCGTCAGAGATTAAACGCGCGGTGACGCGCGTCTCTGCCTCTTGGCGGCCTCCAACTCTGGGGGCTCGACCATCTCCCTGACTCTTTTTTCCAAAGAGACTCGTGGCGTAGCGGCTCTCTTGATTACTCGCTGCTGCTACTGGTCACTGTCATCGCTGTCGTTAGACGCGATATGCTATCTCGTTCTCTCTCTATCTCTACGGCAACGTGACGATATAGATAATAATCGAGCGGCACCCCGGTGATTTTAATATCCTCTCAATTAAATGATATTGCACAAAATTGATTCCCATTCGACAAATAAGAGGAGAGAGCCTCGTGCAGTGCTCGTACCACAAATGTGCGCACACCAACTATCCGTAGATACACTTAACTTTCAAACAAATCAAGATATATATTGACATATATTGATTCGAGCTTATTGCATTCCGGGGATCAATTAGTGCACTCGATAGACTCGCGAGTTAAAGGATCGCTTTCCCAATGCGACGAGTATAAATAAAATTTTTCCCCGAGCAGCGAACGAAAGAGCGCGTTTTTATTATTTCGCTAGGTAATTTCTACAAAGTACTCGTTTAATGCCTCTACGACCCTGCATTTATTACCACTCGATTCCAGGTTACACCGCTAACCTCGTCGAAACCTCGCAAAGATCCAATTACTACGAAAAACATTTCAAACGTAATCAGTCGAATAATAATCTTGTTTATTTTAAAAAGAATCGAGACCTCGACTCGACTGACATGGATAGAGTCGCTTAGGTACGTGTCTGTGCTAGTATCGTACAATCGACGAAGGCAATATGGGGCCGACGCGACAATAGAACTTTGACATCTTAGCTAACGACGTGAATAAAAACGCATCGAATGAAAACTTATCTTCTTTTACGAAGCGAATTCCTTGCGAACGATTTAAATGCTATTAATTGTAAATTTACTACTTTCCGCGTTTCTTATACTTGTTCTTTACAAACTTAACGAGGCACACCGATAAAACTAATTCGTTCCGTCTCTATTGGAACGAATACTTTGTAATTGAACGACTGAAATATCTCAACGCGTTCCAGCTAAATATGTAATTACGGAAACGCGAGTTAACGATTAACTTATTAAAAATCGATTCGATCCGCCTCGACTATCGAATAGATGAATATCTTCAAATTTTTCGAATACCCGACAAATTTCATTCGATAAATTAATAATGTCGATTGTATTAAGATTATATTGTGGAATATAATATAATATAAATTGAACGTTATTCGTGAATAGTCTAAATTACGAAGATCGGTTAATAAGTGCTATATATAAATTACTATTCTTTGAACAAAAATCATTTACCAATACACTAATATGTATTCAACTAGAATTTCAACGTCACTGCATTGCTCCTTGATTATATTGACAAGCTATTTTTAACCGTTATATCTTCCATTGCATTTCATTATAAATGTTCAATAAATTTAGAACGAAATTATACTTCGTATCTTCTATAAGAAAAAAAACCATTTGTACTATACTTGATTTACATTAAACGTAAATAAAAATAATTAAGGTAAGATATAATAATAGTTAATATAAAAATTTAAATTAGCTATTGTCAAATATCAAGACTACTTTTTATATTATTAAATGTACACGTGTGCAAGCAATCAAATATTATTTATATCTAAATTATTTTTATGTCTATTATATGTCTAACTCTAAAACTTAATTGTTCATTTTAAATTAACATTGTGAGTTGTAAAATATGTCGTACCATTTATCGTATAATGTAAATATTTTTTATTATATTATTATTCTATATTTATTTATATTAGAATTGTTCTTTTGTCATATTTACAAATAAATTTTCGAATTTGAATTCCATTTCAACAGAAAAATTTCAAACGTGTATTCAAGATCGAAAAGGTTAAAAAATATCAAATATTAGAATAAGATAAAATACATTTGTGATATTATATCGACATTCGTCAGATACATAAACTGATCGAGGTAGGTTATAATTATTAATGAATAGTTTATATTTCTGCGTGCAATAAAAATACAACTATAGTTATTATAAAAACTATAATCATTTTTAATCTAAAATTATTAGTATAAATATTTTTTTAATTCTCAAAATTAACAATCGATTATAAGTATATAATTTAAGAACATTTAGAAATATTTTTAATTTTGTTTAAAATTATATTTTAATTTTAATTTTCTCATACGAAAATTTGGAATGATTTATGATTCGCTACTTATAGAAACAAAATTTCAAAATAAATTTTAGATATTTTAATACAGTTAATTTTGTTTTGCCAAGTATTATTTATTGGTTTTTTTGCTATTATTGTAATCCAAATCGAAAATTTCTTAATAGTTAACATTGATTAATATTAAAAATGATACATAGCTGCACTATACAAAGATTTGATAAGTAATTTACGCAAATGAAGTAAATTATGTAGGTTATTACGTGCAGCAGACTAAACATATCACATTGAATTACAAAACCCAGTCTATGATATTTATGATAAAGAGTTGTCTAGATTTCTCCAAAATAATATCGCGCAAATCTTACTTTATAAATATAAACATATATGTACACACACATGTATAGTTTTTTACTCAGATGAATCGAATTAATTAATCTTTACACGAACAAATTTCATTAATAAACATTTTTAAGAATTCAATGATTTTAATTAATTGATATAGTGAAAATTCCTATAAACATTACATATTGATAAATTTCTGTGTATATTATTTTAATAAATTACGATTTTCTTTCAGTAGTTAAAGATCAAAAATAACATTGCTTATATCTCGTACAAATAAGTTATTCTATTTAAAACAAATTATTAGTTCATTCTTACTTTTATTGTTTAAAGATGTTGAAAAATTGTAACTTTAAATTATAATTTTATTCATTTTAATTTGTTATCTACAAGACAAAAATATCATATTATTTTACTGTATTATTTATAAATTTACAATAATTTAAAAAATAATATATTTAAAATTATTATATAAAAAAATAGTTTAATTCATACATGATTTAATAAATTGATACCTTTTCTAATTATAAAAATTTTATTTTTTTCATTATAGTAAAAATTAAGTAGTTTATTTTAATAAAAAAAAAGTTATGATACAAAAAATTCTATTTAAGAAAAAAATTTAATTTATTAAAAAGTAAATGAATTTAACGTAGGTAAATAAAAAAATATACAGAATAAAAAAATAAATCAAATGTCAGAAATTATACAGTTAATATTATAACATATAATAAAAAGATATATTAAATGAAATACTTAATAATTATAAAAAATTAAAAATAATGAAACTTGATTAATATTAAAAAATAAATAATAAATCCGAAAAAATTAATAAAAGTTTGGAAAATTAATTTAAGCAAAGGCGGAAACAACTATATAATGTTTGGAAAATAAAATACAAAATTTCATCATCGAATACAAAATGTAATCTAAACAAAGGATATACATTTTATTAATTGAAAATGGTAAATAAAAGAAGAAAAATATTAAATAAAATATGTTATACGTGGATATTGATAAGAATACAGTGAAAATAATTTAATTAAAGAAAATTAAAATATTTTAATATCATTAATTTCATATAAACATAATATAAATTAAAATAAATATTAAATAATAATAATAATAAATTATGAATTGTATGATTGGTAGAAGAAAAATAATTAATACATACATTGCAGATTAAAAATAGTATTGTAATCGTAAAAGAAAATATATAAACTGCATTTGTTATGCTGAGAATAAAAACTTACGGAAAATACTAATGATAAACTCATATGAAGAAATTATAAGTATACTTAGAAGTATAAAGAATTAAAATAGGATACAAGAATATCAAAAAATAAAATATTACTTTAAATATATAAATGTTTGTAAATTTGAATAATACGATGGAAGAAAAAATGTAAATACATAGTTATATTAAATATACTTTAAAAAAGTAAAGAACCGTAATATAAAGAGTCAAATTCATATCAGTTGCAAAAAATGAAAATAATGCGGTTATTCAATTAGAAACTTGAATAAGTAGATATAATAGTAATATAATAAACGATGTTCAGGATTGTTGAAAATTATTTAAGATTAAGAAAGAATATAAAGAAGTTACGTGTGTTAAAAAAGCTTCAGACACGATTACGCTTTTAACATTAGATATATGAAAAAGAAAAAATATTTATATGACTTTTGAGAAAATAAGAAAAATATTTAATATCAATAGAAGAACTTAAGTAAACTAATCAAAATATGCGAGAGAGATAAAAGCGATCGTACTGAGTAGGAATAGAAATAGTAGATAGGAAAATAATAAAGTGATAAGGATAAGAAGATATACGTAAATTAAAAAATATTGTGAGAGGACTATTAAAAAATATTATTTAAAAATGAAAAGAATAAGCGACAAAAGATATTACTTCGTTGCAAAATAAATGAAAATAGAAAAAATCCATCAATTATTATTAAATTGATAATTTAAAAAAGCTGTGATACAATTTGAAAATATAGAAATGAATGAAAGAAATCAAAGTCAAAATGTAATAAAAAAAGAAAAAAGGACTTAACAATAGTGAAGTATGATATAAAACTGACAGTAATGGATTAGAGAATAAAACAAGTTTAACAAATGATCTAAAAATGTAATTGAGTAAAAATAAATTGCTAAAAAATGTCGAAAGGCACTGAAATTTCAACATAAAATTTAAAAAAAAGTGTGGATGCAATAAGTATTGAAAAGTTTTACAAGGAGTTAAAAAATTAAAAAAATAATAGTGAAAATTAATAAAAGGAAAACGTTAAATATTATATACTATAGGTAATGTATAAAAATAACTTTTTTAAAATAAAAAGTATATCTCATGAATTAATGAAGGTATTACTATAAAAAATAATAATAAGGGTTTCGTTAAAACGTGTAAATACTATTCAAGGATAAAATGTAAATTGAAATTATTTAAATATAATAAAATTATCTCCTATATTAAGAAAAGAAAATAATAAGTTAATTTAAGAAGTTATTATCTATCTTTATATTTATTCAGATTACTTTTTGGTATTTTATTTCAATTTTTTATCAATAAATTAAATATGGTTCTCCATTTCTGTAAAAAGTAGATATTAACTAAAAAATTATTTTGTATTGTAATAATAATTAATAATTCATAATAAAATAAAAACCATCATATAAAAGATAAGAAAATAAATAAATAAAATATTTAGTATTATAAATAATATAAAATTATGTATAAAAATAAAATGTTAAAAACCGCTTTAAAATAAGTATAGTATATCGTTTTTCGGTCCATTGTTACATTTAAATCAATTTTAGAAGCATTTATTCATTCGCATTTATGTATTCGTTCCTTTATTGACTTTGTCACAAATTAAATTTGTAAAAAGTAGAACCTTAGTTTTGTTTTTATCGACTTATATTTTATCATGCAGTACGATAGATCAGTGAGTTAAAGGATTCTACAAGAATCCAGTCAGAACACTGTAGATATCATATCATATTTTCTATTTCTATTATCACGAAATAAATGTTATCTTCATAAAACTAAGAAAAAGCATATCCTTTCAGTAATTTAAAAAGAATTGTCACGACAAAGTAAATATTAGAAAAATGTTATGATACCCCGCTTATAAACATTTTTTTATTACAACTACTTCCTTTATCTGAAAATGACTTAATTTCGTAGAATTAATCAAATTATGTATCCAAATATCGATGGATTGGTAGATAATTTAATTAAAACTACCGTTTGTATACGTAAAAAACAAATATCATTCCTTTTTCAGAAATTTCTCTTTAGATGAAATCAATTTAATTATTTTGGATTAATTTTTTCTAGCCTTTCTTATCATTTTATTTTAGATTTTTATACCCACATTCGTTCTTCACCCTCTTTATTTTAAAGTGTACATTTAATTTACAGAATTTGGAAAAGGGTCAAAGTTCGGATCTGTAGAGTCTTGACCTCAGAACTCTCCTTGAATACCAAGAGTGATATTAATTTTATTGTTTTTTAGACAAATAATCAGTTAATTTCTATCGGTAAACTGCCATTACTCGATCTTATGAAAGGGATTTCAAGAAGTAAGCCTCTTAAGCAAGTCTCGCTATCGCATTTGCCAGGAAGATATAAAAAAACTCCTCTCAAAGTATTCAAGCATCCCATACCCAAGGTTTTCAATTTTGGCGTCATCCCAAGTATTATATATATACATACTCATTTACCAGCATTTACCAGCATTTACCAGCATTTACCAGCATTACCATCATTTACCAGCATTACCAGCATTTACCAGCGTTTACCAGCGTTTACCAGCGTTTACCAGCGTTTACCATCATTTACCTCCAGCCATTCTCTATTTTGATGATCTCTATAATGAAATATCTAAAATCCTTGTGGAAGCGAGTTATTCTGTAAAAGCGAATAGTGGCAATTGTTGTGAAAAGTATCGCCACAATGAAATCTCTGTCCGTCTGTCTTCGACTGTTTATTCTTCACTTTCCTTTGTGTCGATACCCATCTACTTTGTCACCTGGACAGACATAGTTGTCGGAACAAAGCACGTGCCTTTCTACGTCTGTCTGTGATGAATATTTTCCTTTTACTGTTAAATTTTTGAGACTCTGAAATCCATCCCTTTGTAACTTTTACTATAAGTCTCTAGGTACGAGCCTCTAATCTTCGACAATTAGCTTTAATCTCCTTGTAATCGGTAAGGACCACCAACGATATTCACTAGATACCTGTTTTCTATTCTGTAAGCATAATAATAAATAAATAAATAAATATATATTTATATGTGTTTAAATTCAAATTAACTTCGATAAAAAATTATTTTTAAAATATGGTATTATATATATTGATACAAAATAATAAAATTGAAATTTATATTTTAAAACTTTTTAACATTTATGATTAATTTTTTTTTTATTAAAACATCATTCGAACCAACATTATTGTCGATTAATTAACTCAACGGAATATTGTTTAATTCGAAAAAAATTCTATCGCATAATTAAATAACTTTTTTGTTTTCATTTAATGAATACTTTGATTAAAAAATGCGTGTGTATTTATTCCATTCGGGATTTATTAAAAATATTATTATTTAAATTAAATTTCACAATTTATATCATTCGATTCGATTCGCTATTAATTTACAGCTTCTCGCAATTGTATTTATAATTATGAAAGTAAACGTAAGAAAAGTATTATGTATTTTTATATGCATAAACATAAGTTGTATTGAGATTTTATGTTACCACACACCCTTATTAAATATAGTCGGGTAATCGCTACGTAAGTCGTCGTTATCATACAAACGCTACCACACGCGAGACATACATAAACTTCAAGTAAATCGCTTGTTATTTTCAAGATTCGATGTTAACTCTTACATATGAGTAAGTCTAGAAAATAACCGATTGCAAGAGTCGACAAAGCCATATTAAAATACTGAGCTAGCCAACAAGTTTAAAAATAATATTACATGCAATATAACAGTTTTTTAACTTAATGCGTTTTTTGAGACAAGATTTTTATTTAAAATTAAAAATATAATTATCTTAAAGAAACATGTAGAAATTTTACTTTTATATCTTGTAAACTTCTTTATTTAGTTGAAATGTATATATTTATGTAATTTTTTTATTCAAGCTATCAAATTAGTTGAAAACAATCAAACATTTCTTAAGATTTGTTTTAAATGTCATGCATTTTTTAAGAGCATTCATTATTTTTCTGTAGACATTTTGTATTTACATATCATTAAAACATATTTTATATATTGAAACATATCAAATGAATTTTCTACCTATTATTGTTGAAGCATTTGATTGAATAGTTTTTAACATTTCCAGATTATAATATTTAATATAATCAGATATAATAAATTTTTACAAAGAACGTAAATTTTATAAAGTAAAAATTTATTTACATCGATAATTATTAAAATTTTACAGGTGTATCAAATAATTTCATGATATATTTTATTTTATGTATGTTTTAATAAAGTTAAAAATATATTAAGAAAACTTTGATGAATAAAATGCATCTATTTAGTAATTATAAAATTTATAAAATGATTGATATCATTGTTAAGCATACAATTTTTTATATATATCTGTGTAATCTTTTAATAAATAGGATATCAATCCTTTAAACTTATTATATTTAATATTTTTAAAATTTTAAAGAATCGCTATTATTTTTCCAAGTAATTTTATATCGATAAAAATACATTTTAGTCAATGAATAAAGATATTCAAAATTAAAATGTGATAAATTTAATTATAATTAATTAAAATTTATACTAATTGAATTATTAGAATTATATGTTTGAAATAAATTAAAAATAAAATACATAATATCAATTGTATTATTAATTAGCCATTATCCGTAAATAATTATTACGTTATTCAATAAGTTTATAATAAATTCTATAATTGATAAAAGTAAATGAATATAAAATTAATTTTTTATTAATCTCAATACTATGCAATTATAATATAACTACGTGGTAAAATTAAAAAAATATTATGTTTCTACATTGACATTTGTACGTGATACTTTTAGTATACGTTTATAAATGTCTATGTTATTATATTTCCATTAATTTATACCCGATGTTTATTTTATTAAATTAATTTTTTATTTGTGTAATTTAATCGGTACATATTTATTTATCTAAAACGTTATCTACCTAGTAATATTTATTATATCGATGTTTAAAAATAGCCTGAAATTTATTAAAGCTTATCAAAATTAATTGAAATATACCGAAATTTGTCTAATGTTGGAAATATAATAACGCGCTACATTTTCTTTTTTCTTATACGGAACAAACTTTCGTACAACCCCGTTTTAATAAAGTTATTTATTACCAATTATATAAAGAACATTTTTACTTGCTTACATTCAATTTATTGCCTGTTCGATAATGCGAATAAAATGAAAGAAACCAATCAAATATCATTTCGATTTTTATATCTACAAATGAAGTTATTTATGAAATACTTCTAATTTATAAGTATTAAAGATAATTGTGATTAAATCTTTTTTAAAAATCAATAGGTAATTTACGGGAAAAGCCGATATAAAATTTTATAAATTTTTTGACATAAGTAACGTCACGGTAGAATTTAAAATACTCTAATCTATCATTAAGTACCAAAATAGTTAAAAGAATATTTTTATTTGGTTTACTATTACACGTATTGCAGTTCACAGTGATATTTGGCATTAAACTCTGAATCGTCACAAAACTAATTTTAAAAATCTTTTTAATTTAACATCGGATATTTACTTTAATTCAAATTTACTTTGAAATTACAATTTATATTTTAGTTCAAAATGGAAAATATAACTAAGATTTTTTTCATTACAAATTCTTAATTTCTTTTAGAAATATATATATACTAAAAGATCGAAGAAAATCTATTGATATTACGTGATCGAATATAAAAGGATATTTAAAGTCAACAGTTTCTTAATAGAATAATATTTTTCTTTACCATGATGAATAATGAAGTTCGTAACCGCATGAGCTTACAATAATTTCACAGAACAGGCGCGTGCGCAAATTCACGTCTGGACCGAATCCAGACACTTATATATCGGAGTGACTGTAACATTTACATAATAAATCTATGTCATAATTTGTATCATAATTTAAAGAAGTTCAAGGTTAATCGAGCTAATTCATTTTTCAGTGTTATTTGTTTTAAACTAAGCGTTTATGTTCGAATCATCAAATATAAAATATTTACGAATTGAATGTTAAATATAATAAAAAATATAATTAAAATACAATTAAAATACATTTAAAATACATTTAAATATCTTGACAATTGTTTTTCTTTTTTCATGTATAACTATATAAAGATTATAAATAAATGACCCTCTACTTTTAAAAGAACAATAAATAAATCACTAACCGTTTTCATTAATTTAGTAATATAACATAATCTTCGTTGCATAAAATTTTTAAAATATCCGTCACATATAACTTGTCTGGCCTTTGTCCGGCTACATCTGGCTAAAAGCTAGTTTATAAGGGGATTCTAGCATACCAGTTCCGGGCAAGATACGGACGCGATATAAATCGCCATACCTCCGTCATTTGTAACTGGCCCGTTTAACCACCTGCGCACGTGTAACACAAAATCGCTATAAGAATTATATCTGGCCCATATAAGTACTTTGATTATTGCCCAAGTCCGTCCAGGAAGTTTCTATTTCGACGGAAAAATAATTTTTCGAACGAGCTTTCTTTAAATTCCGATCGACCGTTGCTCGAGCTAAAATTTACACGTCTTTTTCTCATTATTTCTTTGTCTTCTTTGTAAATTTTAATTTTCAATCGTATTTAGTTATCCATTAATTTCATGTTATAAATATTATTCTTGTACGTAAATAAAATAATAAAGTCTCGAATAATTAATAATTCGTTATAAAATTCAATCTTTAAAACTTTAATAAAAAGTTAATAAATAAAGTCAATGCTTACTCTAATTATAAAATTTATTTTATTTTATACTCTAAATATAAGAATTGATCTTTAATTTGGAAATAAACTTTGTTATAATTATTATAACAATTAAGTACACCTTAATTTTTAAAACTTATACTTTAATAACAAATTTTCCGAAATTTCGTATTTGTAAGGGCCGTGACACGCATACAAAAATGATTTCGTATGCGAAAGAGTCGTAAGAATCTTAATTAAAAAAATTAAATTAGGATGGCCCTTCGGCATTTATATTTTCTTTCTTTATCCCCTCCGCTAAATTACAAGTGCGTAAGCTAAATGATGAAGCACCACAAACGTATGCAAACGGCCGTTGACGCGTCTAAATGTAAACATGCTACAAGTGGCAAAAGTGGTTGGAATAATGATTATGTTAAACAACGTTTTGTTACAGAAGTTTTACTCTAAGTTTTAAATGGCAACTCTTAAAAATTGATTAAGCTGATTACATTTGGTTGATTTGATTGACTCTTTTATCGTACCCTGACCTACAAACATCACAAATTTATAAATTAAGTAAATCAAGATTATTGAGTCTTATTCTTTTTTATTTGATAACTTGTTCTAATTAATCAATGCAAAACTTTACCAAGAACGATAAAAATATTCGATATTATAAGCATTTACGAAATTTTTTGTTAAAAATTATCAATAATTATTTTGTACTATGTTAGAATTTGTGTAGCCTTTCGAATGCAAAAAATGTGAAAAGCTTCGTATAAAATGTATTTAAAAATGATAAAATAAAAATAATTTAATTATAACGTATTGTATAAAACGGTGATTCATTGCCGTACATTCCTTTGAATTCGAAACCATTTCTAGGGTAATCAAATAAATATGCAATGCGATAAATCGTTTCTATTGAATTATTATTCTCTCTCGAATATTAAATAATTTATACAGAAAAACAGTCGATTCGATTATTTTCGTTTAATTAACTATTTAAAATTAGCGAAATTAACGAAATAACGTATCGGAAAGTTATAGTACCGCAGTAAAATTTGATACATCTCGCGTTTTATTATTATGTTACGATCAATTGTTTTACTCTTCGTATAAATTTTTATGCGATGTTTCACATAATTAAAATAATGAAAATAGCAGTAAGTAAATTCGAGCGAGAGCCGCGGGGAATGAAAATGACCCAGAAAGAAATCTTATTTCATCATTAGTTGGAAATCAGACTAAAGATTATAAGTAACAATACTTGTTAGGCTTCCTATTAGAAGATTCCAAACGAGGCACGTCTCGCATCCGATTTAGGAAAACCAGGAACGGTGAGCAAGCTCACATTGCTGCCTGTTACAGGAGGCTGAAGCGCTGCCCTTTTAGTTTCTAGGCAAGATATTTTTGGTCGCGTAAGCGTGACGCTGAGGGCTTCAGTCCCTGGCGACTAAGCGCGAAATTCGCAAAATTCGTACCATCGTATGAATTTATGCTCTTATATGGAGTAACGTATAACGTTTAACGAATAACGTTGTTGCGATTCGAGTTCTCATTTACGTAATAACGTAACAATCGTACCAAAAATTACAACCTACGTCTATTAAAATAATTCAAAACTAAACTCGGATCGATGCGTAATCGCGTTTAACGAGATTTAATTCACAAATTTTTCCTGTTAGCAGCAGGTGTCGAAGTCACGATATTATCGAGATCAAATATATGGTACCGAGAAAATAAAAATTCAGCACTTTATCTTCCCACGTAGAAATTTCTTTAAAGATCTTAAGACTTTTCGGATTTACCCGTCCAGAGCGTGAGATACGCCTAATTTATAAAATACTTTTTTTACATTGGAAAAAATCGTAAAGGAAAAAGTATTGTTTCTTACATCTTTCGAGCGGTGTTTAAAAAGTAGCAAAATTTACGATGTCTCCGAGAAATTTATCGATTATTTTTAAATTTATAACCAAAATTATAAACGCGTCGCGCGATAAGTCGAATACCATTATAATTATAGTAGCGTATTTAAATTTTTTACAATGAAGATGTAATCTATTTTAGACGTACACACGCCCGCGCGTGCGCATACACAGACCCACAATAAAATTTATTCTACTAATTCATAAAATTAATTCACTTAGAGAGAATTATGTATATTAATATATATATAGTATCGTAAGTTAAACGTTTACGACGATCGAAAAATGTTTCTATTAAATTCGGTATATAATTCTCTCCAAGTATTTATAAAATTGCAGTTTCAAATAATTACTCGGCTCGTTTTATAAATTTTTAAGGTACGCGTATACAAAATTGTACGACTTGTTTCAATTGAAGAAAGTATCGTTTAATGAACTTTCGTGTACGACAAAGTACATAATGTATACGGGTGAAAATACTTTATTTGCTTAAGTACGTGTTGTACGACACGTATGCACGAAGAAGCGTAAGTAAGACAGGAAAAACCTTGAAATTTCCAGATAAAAATTTTCTTTTCAATTCGGGCCCTTCTCTCTTTCATCAGCAGCTTCGACTTGGGCGATAAAACTTTATTCGGGTACCGTTTAATTTTAGAGTTCGCTTAGAGAGAAAGAGAGAGAGAGAGAGACGTGCTCTCAAAGTCATTTAATGTCCAAGGTCTGCCCTCGCTTTTCACGCCTCTCTTTCAAATAAAGTCCGCGTCTACGATCGCGCCGACGACGACTTCATGAGCAAAACTTTTATGCTCGTGCTCGTGTTCGTGGTCCTGGTCGTGTCGTCGTGTCGTCGTTTCATCGTTTCATCGTTTCATCGTTTCATCGTTTCATCGTTTCATCGTCTCTGCCTCGCGACCTGCGACTAATCACTCTGCACGTGCTATAGTATCGCAGCAGTTTTCGCCGGTTCCTCTTTCTCCCTCTTTCTCCCTCTTTCTCCTTATTTTCTTTTTACTCTGCCTCGCACGACATCGCTTAAGATTTATCTCATTCTTTACCTTTTTCTTTTTTTCTCTTATTCTTCTAGACAACCAAGCCAGAAAAATCTATTATTTCCTAGCTCTTCGAATTTTATATAGTTCTATCATAATCTATTTTTATTAATTTCTTTATATATAATATTTTTGTCCACCTTGTAATTTTAAATTCTTTATAAACTATTCTCTTACTCGTGAATAATCGTTCGATATACGTGCAATATTTTTTGCAGAAAAATTCAAGGTTTTCAAATTTTATTTTAATTTTTATAAATATCGAAGAAAAATATTACTCGTATTTTACTTCAAATGCAACATTTTTAATATAGCTATATTACAGCGATACTTCGATGATAAAATCTTTGAGAAATCTAAGAAGATCGATAAAATCTTATTTCGTATCGATACTTTTAAATATTATTGAAATAAGATTTCTTTTAACTCATAAAGCTGTATTTTTTAACGCTTAATTTATTAATTACGTATTCTCAAACATTGTTAAAATTTTAATTATTTCTTAAAAGTAAACATTTTTTTACATATAAGTTTAAAAGATTTATAATACTATTTCTTTAAAGTTAAAGTAGTTACTAAGATATATAAATCGTTTTAAAGGATATTTATTAAATTTACGACGAATTATTTTAATCGCTGTTTAATGGTTCAGTTAATTTTTTTATACTTCTTAGTAATTACTATCTTTTAGAACTCAAAAATAAATAAATTCGGTAAAACCACAAATTTCATGATTTTAATAAGACATTTTATTGCGTAAAAATAGATTTTTTCACAGGAAAATTTTCGGAATTTGAAGCATATGTTTGATGCCGCTCATTTTTCAAGACTAAATACTTAAGAATTAAAGCAAAAAAAATTTTTCTTTTTCTCTCAAATTACGCAATAAAAAAGATATATTAAAATTATTAAAAAAAAGAATTATATAATGTCTTTTATTAGTTAATATAAATGTACTATGTACCATTGTCAATTGAATAATGTTATATTAAAGAGATTGAATAAAAAATCATAAGAATATGACACGACAAAAATCACAATATACATAAAAGCAATTTAATACAAATATTATATCTTGTTAACTCACTCAGTTTACTTTTAATTTTTAGTTTTTATCGTAAGTATATTTTTCTTTTCCCACTCTTATTGTGTTTTAATATAAAACCCACTATTATAAAAAAAAATCAATTCCGAACAAATAAAATAATCCGTTAAAATCAATAAAGTTATAATTATATTAAATAAATCTATAAAATAATATTTAATAAAAATATTAAAGATAAAATTAATTTTTTTAAATTAAATTTTATCGATATATGTAGTTAATATCTTGATACTAACAAATTCAAATTATATTTCATTTGATAACAATAAATTTTAATATATAATACGGACATTAAGTAGTGAATATAAAACTTGATATTTCTTTATTTATCTCATATATTCATTTTATATAATTTTAAACAACAGTCTTGAAAATCTTTGAACTGGTTTTACTTAAATAAAGCAAAAAAAAATTAAAACAAGTAATCGAACATTTTACTTCATTAAATGTCTGGAAGGAAATAAAACGACAGCAACTATTAAACTTACTATATAAGTTCAGTCTTATATTTTAATTGTGAGTCGTGATCTTATTATTAATCATTATCAAATTAATTAAATTTATGTGTATCCTTTATAAGTAAAATTCAAACATACACGTCTGTACGCTTGTGTCCACATCCAAGTATAAAAAATGATGTATAGTTAAAAACTAAAATAAAAATTACTAATATTTTTATTTAATAAATGCATATAAATGCAATAATAATACTTTATAATAATATTTTAAATTCTAACAATTTTTGTCTTCGACAATAAATTATTAATATTTGAAATTTGACATTTTATGTTTTATTATTGTATACCTTTTTCGAATCGTTTTTAATTGGTTCTTTAATGATCCTTGATAATAGCCATATATGAAATAACTCTACTTTTCTTCTATATAATTGTAATATATATTTTCCATAATTACCTCGAATTTTTTCAAACGTAACAAAAATAAATGTTTCGTGTTCAAATTTTGCAATTTATTATTTTTTAGCAATCTAAGACATTTTTATATACGGTTAACCTTCATCTTATAATCTTGCAGCAATTAATAAAAAATATGATGTACTTTAAGGTTTTACTTTAAGATAAGCGGTTTGACTATTAGCAATTAAACTGTAAGTGGCTTTTGGAAATTTATTTTTACTAAATTATCTATCATGTTAACTATTTTTTCATAATTAAATAATTAAATGATATTATGCTTTTTAATAATAAATTTAAAAAATACAATATTGTCTGTATAACTATGATTTATTGTAATATTTTTCGAATAAAAATTTCATTTATATAAATGATAAATAGAAATATTTTCTAGAGATATTTTAAAAAATGTAATGGATATAGAAAGTGAAGGTTAAGGTTATGAAATTTATTAAATTATTTAAAAAATGTAATTCATTATAACCTTTTTTATTTCTATTTTTTTTAATTAACTAAATCACATGATATTTTCAAAAATGACTTTTCTTGCGATAACAAATCTGGGGTAATTGGAAAAAAATTGATAAATGACAAATATATTATTTATGCTTTAATAAAATTAATGTATTAATAATAGGTGATATTAGAATGATTCATAACAAAAATCTGAGTATTAGCCTAAATGTGTAATTGAATTTAAAATTTTTAAATTTATTGGTGAAGATTAACCAAACTAGCTATTTTTCAAATAAAATATCTTATTAATATTAATAAACTAATGAATCATTCTTAGACATATAATAATGTATACGATTTAAAAAGAAAAACATTTTAATATTAAAATAAAGAACGATTCTTATATTTTGTAAATTTAAAGTATAAGTGATTTTTTAATTCTTTGAATAATATATTTAATAAATAGATATGTATATATAAAACTAGATAAAACAAATTTGTAAGTAGGTCAACATTTTTTATATAATTTACAATTAAAATAATATAATAATTTGTAATAAAAAGTGCAACTTAGTATATATAAAAAAGATAATATTCAAATATCTATAGTGGCAATAAAAAATAAATTAAAAATTTATATCAATCTTTGAAGTTAATGATCAAAATAGAAATTGAATTATTAAAATTTGTGTAATACGATCATACGATAAAGTGTATATGATATTTAATAAAACCTGATTTAACAAAAGTAAAGAAACGGGTTTTCGGTATTTTCATAAATTTAAGATTATTATAGTTTAAAAAATAAGATCTAACGATTTAAAAAATATACGGAAAACCTAATCTATAAGATTAGAAAATGATAACCAAATAAAAAATCGTTCCTAACTCATCGATATGATTAACTATTTTTATTGACAGATTATTACTGATAAATTAAAAATACAATGGATACAAAATTTACTTTTGATATATTATGATAATCTTTATTTTAAAAAAACAAAATCTTAATTTTTTTTATTTTAAATTTTGTATCATTTATAAATTCAATTTGTAAAAGTTATGACTTTTTAAACGTAATACATTGTTTTATATGAACTTTATATATGCAACTACATATCAAAGAAAATAATATCAAAATTAACAAAAAACTTTATTTTTAATGCCTTTCTTACATCTTTCTCTTATAAATTTATTTATATAGGTACATGGTAAAAAATTATACTTGCATTATTAACATTTTTTAAATTAAATTAATTCGTATTTTATCTTTGAAAATTTCTAATAAGTTAAAATTTAAAAATGCAAATCTTATTGTAGATAATAATGCAATGACTATTGAATATTCTAAGAGTTTCCAAAGTTCTTCTTTTATTCAATTTAAACGATCGGTTCTTCTTTAACAGTGTAAGTCCATGTGAAGTTATACTTAAATTTTTTAAATTCATAACCATATTTACATTCAATTATCTCAAAAAATATTAGCATACCGTTTTACGCATAAGCATAAATCGCGGTATTTTTACCTTCTATTTAATAATGCAGTACATTAATATAAATATTTTAAGTTGGAATATAATTTTTATTTAATTTTATTCGCATAAATTCGTTAAAATAAGATAAGGATTTGAATCGTTGTTAAAAAGGATGTTAATCTTCTTATTACAATATCGAAAATTCAAATTAATTTATTCTTTTAAGTTAACGAAATAGTCAATGAAATCCTGTGAGAAAGCTGGTCTACTATATCTCATGAATTATAAGATAATTTTTAAGTTTATATACCGTTTAAATTATCCTATTTGCTGGAATATAATAGTTTAGCGAGTATCCGTTTAAAATACCTTACATCGATAAACGATTATTAATTTTGAAAAATTAAAAAATTTTTAAACTTTAATTTATATTCGTATAAATTTTTTTAGATGTAAATAATTAAACACTCGACAAATATTTCATCCTTATCACATATAACGTTGCAGCTGTCGAACGAATTACATACATAATTTTAATATTTTGTACACCCGCACTCTGATAACGTAATTTTGAAGAATATTACATAAAACCGAATGAAAACATGCTGCGATATTGTAAAAAGATGAAAATCTTTGAAGAAAATCATGATAATGATTATCGGGTCTATTAATTAGCGTTGTAATCATGAAATACGTGGAAATACGATAAATTCTGCGTAGGCACATCGTTGACATTTCTCTCAACGTATAATATACCAACTGTAAAATTTCCGTTCGAGGTAGTGCATTTTTACAAAGAATAAGGCTAATGAGTTACCATGTGCATTTTGAGTAATGTAACACTTTAAAGTACCGGTCAATTCCCGGATATTACCGGTTCTAATTTGTGTAGTTAAAGTTCAATAGACACCTACGGACCGCTTCATGCTAGTTTACATAATCGCATTTATGAATGTACGAAAGTGGTCACTTTTAACGTAAATCTTCCTTTTGTAGCGTGATTTATTCCTGACGTAATATCGCTCTTCAAGCTCCCCTACAGCGAATGGGGAATTTCCGAAATCCTAATACGCCTATAGATCATCGCGTTTCGATGTCGGTATAGTTTCGTGACGCCTTGGGACAGAGAACGTCGTTATCGATTGCAGCAAAGTCGATAACGTTATCATCCAACCGGAAACGAAAGGTAGTCTTTTCCTGCGATAGATGGTGATCTACGCGCGCTTCGGCTACTTTACGATCCATGGTTTTACGTTGGAACGTATTTGGTGGTGACATCTAACGATAGTACCAAAACGTAAGATACGCGCGATGAACGAAAATTTAAAAACTATTTTAGTACTTTTTTATCGAAATTGATTTCAAAAGCACGTTTTCCAAGTTTATTTTACATAAGATAAATATAATTTACATTTCCATTCGATTTGAATGATCCAAGAATTGCGTCGCTTCGAAATGTAGCGCCATCTGGTGTATTTATCATTGGATTAAATTTAGAAAGCTCTGCAGTTTCGGAGCGCTGTGTCAGTAAAATGAATCAAAACAATTTAAAGAACATTCGATATGTCGATCGTAAAGTTGCTTGGACTCGATAAGCTTATAAATCTATTTAAAATTTTAAAGCAAAATGGTGGTATTATCGGCTCTTTGTCTACATTGCATAGGTTTGTTTTTTATTAAAAAATACGATTTCGATTCATTTTATTTTTTTTATTTGAATTTTGTTGGTTGTACACGTTATAAAAAACTAGGGTTATACTTGGGTAACGTTATGAAAGAAAGTTATTTTTAATTTAATTGTGTTTTTTACTACAGAACAGATGAATTAAAGTTTGGAAAATTAGTCGGTGAGGATAAATTAGGAAATAAGTACTATGAAAACAACATGTACTTCTTTGGTAAGTTATATATATTTTTTTCATTTGTATAACTAAGAGTCGTACGTAAAGCTTAACCAAAATTAGTATAATATTCTACTTGCACGTTTAATATACAGGACGAAATCGTTGGGTGATATACAATCCAATAGTTTATAAGAATTACGATGCTTCGCAAATTACAGCCGAATGGTACGGATGGATACATTACAAAACTGATTTGTTACCGCATCAAGATCCGAGTAGACCGAAGTATCCATGGATGGCTGAACATACTCCTAATTTTACTGGAACTAATAAGGCTTACGTACCTTACTGTACCCAAAAGCCAAAAATCGAACCATGGAAACCAAAAGAATAGCATTTATTATCTTACGCAGCGATATAGGTACCTTGTATAGTATGATTATTTAAACGAATAAATTATATTTAGCGAATAAAATAATTAAATATGCACGAATGTAATTTATTTTACAACTGCTGCCTAAAATAAATGAATTTATTACAGATAAATAAGTTCACGCATCGAATTGAAAATAAAAATCATTTGAAACTCAAATTATAAAATTTTAAAAGACAATAGTCTCTTCGATAACAAATTTATAAAATTTGCTTGTTTTAAATTTATTTTACAATTAATACGATTTAAATAGAATAAATTGAAATTGTTTTAATAAATAATATTGTCATTAATTTTATACCACATAAATATCTGAAAATTCATGTTTAATTAAGGATATTCTTATGTTTGTAATATAATAAATAAAGTATATAAGGTAAAACATGATATTTTTTAACGATAGAAGAAAATTTTGTAAATTATTTATAATTCTTACAGACTAGTTTGTATTAATATTCATAATAATTATAATTAAATTTTATTAAATATTTTATTCAACAATATATGCTATGTTTAAAAATTAATTTATATAAAAGTATGTACATATTATATATATGACATTGTATTATCAAATAATGCATTTAGTATATCAGCGTCAATCCAATAGAAAAATTATATATAAAAGTAATATTCATTAATATTATATTAATATATATTTCAAAAAATATATATATTTTAGTAAAATATTAATTTTATAAAAAGGTATATAACCGGAATTTTCAGAATTAATAGTAAAGTTGTAATTAACTATTATCTTTTTAATATGTATAGTTCATTGTTAATAATTATCTATATGTATGATTTCATTAGGTTTATATTATTTTGGAAAATAGAATTTCACGATTTTAAAAAAATCTTCTGTGATAAGTTTATAATTATAAATATATGTATTGACAATATATCTAATGTAGAATATAAAGGGGAGAAAAGTAAAATATAAGTAATAAATGTATGATCAAGGTAAGTGTATATCATATTTTCAAGAACTTTAATTTAATATCGTTTCTACATGAAAAATCCGTAGTAAATGAAAATAAAATCATATAAATATTTTTGAACATACATTGTGTATAATTTAAAATTCAAATTTCACAATTAGAAACATAAATTCAAAATTAACATGTTATTGAATTTTATTATTTTATTTTAATAAATATTGTAATTCATTATCTTATATTTTTATAAACAAATATACATACATCAAAACTAAATGCAAATTAAATTAAAAAAAATTAAAAATTCAATTACTATGTAATTCATTAGAAAAAAAATAATGACTTATTTACGTACATTTAAGTATCAAATCATATGTATCTTTTTATCTTAATTCGATATAGTCGTATTTTTATATTACTTTTGTAAATTCTTGTGATCTTTGAATTAATTTTTACTAAAATAAAAAAAATTGAATGTAATAAAAGAATAAATATAATAATGACTAAAAATAAATGTTAACAATCAATACAATTTTAATACGTATTTTATAATAAAAGTTATTTTAAATCTTAAAACAGAATAATATTTCTTAATTAGAAGTAATTATACAAGTTAAATTTTTATAATATCTAAACGTTCATTTTTATACAAAAAATTATATACGTTAATTTTATATTGAATAGTATTATTTTTATATTACTCATTGTATAATTAATTAAATACTATAAATAATATACTTTTACATAAATTTATGAATGAATTTATGTTTTATTTATATTTATATGTATAAATTAAAGTTATATTTTATAAATAAAGTAATAATATAATATAAAAATAACAAATATTTTTCATAATACATGATACAAATACTTAAATCTAATAATTACATATTCGTAAAATATTTTAAGTAAATTTAAAATGAAACTACTGAATTTACTTGTACTGAATTATAAATTTAACATTTATTCATTGGTATTATTATTTAATTATTATTTAAATTTCATTAATCTATTTATTGAAGTTTATTGTTAATAAATTTAATTTTATTCTAACAGATGTATCATGAGATACAAAGTACAAAAGGTTGAAAATGTTAAACTATTACTCTTAGAAATTCGACTAGAATTCTCGTGACAAAAGAATAAGATAAAATGGCATCAAATCTTAGAATTTTAATAAATTTTATTAAATTTAAATAATGATTTTTGTATACTTATATGCGTTATTTTCATATCAGAGATTTTAATTTATTTAATATTTCATATAATAAATAATAGATTAAAGAATAATAATAATGTCAAATATACTAATAAATCAAAAGTTAAAAGCATAAAATAAAACTAAAACATTTTATCATTCTAAATATGTCAAGAATACATAAATTATAATATTTAATTTT
The DNA here is from genome assembly GCA_018907195.1 of Dolichoris vasculosae. Lineage (NCBI taxonomy): Eukaryota > Metazoa > Arthropoda > Insecta > Hymenoptera > Agaonidae > Dolichoris > Dolichoris vasculosae. Next base: position 25,631,574 of record JACCHY010000002.1, read on the forward strand.
ATGATTTATCATGAAATGAATTACTTATTATATAAAAAGCTTGGAGGAAAGCTTAAGTTTATCTATTAATTCTAACTTAATATTTTGGACTAATTAATTTTTATGCGTTAAACACTGAACTAATAGTTTTATAAAATAAGATTACATCTATCAAATAATTATTCATTGTTCAGTAATATGAAGTATTCAAAGATACTTTTGTGTTAATATTTTCTATCAATGCTTTTATATAAAATACATTTCAGATATTATTAATTTTTTTTAACGTTAACTTTACAATAATAAAAATAAAGATAATAAATATTTGCTTTTAGTATAGATAAATCAAGAATAAATTGTACGAAATTTAAAAAAAAAATTGAAAATGCTATTTCTTATATGAAACTTTATTTATAAAAACTAATAAAAATAAATATAAAAATACTTAGAATATTAAAAAATAAGAATTAATTAAAAATAAATATAAGTATCATAAATATATATTAGATAAAAAAATGTCAGTAATTTAAAGCTTATAAAGGTAGATAAAATAACGAAAATCCAATCGATTATCTCTGACTTACGATATTTGACTGTTTCAAATGATAATAATTTTTATATATTTACAAAAATCTGTACATCGCATTTTTAATAGATAATATCATAAACACTTTTGTTTTAAAACATACGTTTCAAATAAAATTACATTTACTCGTAAAATTATTATTTAATAATAATTGATTGTGATTTATATAAAAATTGTATAATTGTGTATTTGGGTTTATTCGGATGACTTTATAAAATAAAAAAAAAAATATCTTGATCATGAAAAATCCTACACATTATACATATTTTTTATTTTTCTCGTAACATTCATTAAACGATGTTTCAAAAAAGTAGAAAATAATTGAAAAAGTATTCTGTATAACATTCGTAATAAATTGTAATACTTTTTGTTATAAATTTTTCTTATATTGTGAATATTTATAAAATATGTAGAGTATATAATTTTTATACTGCACAGCAGGAAAAAATATAACCATTTAAATACATAAATATTATAGTATATACATATTAAAACAGTTGTATTGATTGCTACAATTGAAAATACCATTGTAGAATTCATAAAATAAATTTTTCTAAAAATTAAAATATTATAACCATTATATTTTACGTATTCAAAGATTAAAAAACAAAATCTTTAAATTATTTATTTATTAATTTTATTTAATATAAAAGTATCTAAAATGTCAACGGATTTCTGATTTGGATATGTTTTATATTATGTACAATATTCCTGGCACGATTAAACGTGGAGCTTTTAAAAATAAAAAATTTTGTAACGATGGGGGTAGAAAGGAATTTTAAAAATAAATATCAATTTTTGTACAGAAGTTTTACATAAAATGTTATTTATAAAATCCCATGTAACATCAAAGCTTTATAATAGAGTATTCTTTCAAAATTTCAAGTGAATTGAATAAAAAATTTTATCACGTACAACAGTTTTAAAAATGTTATTTAAAAGAAATCCATTTAAAATTGAATTTTCTAAATGCAACTATATGATATTATCGAAAACATTCGTTAAATTTATTGTAATTTTGAAGATTAACAAAAATAATAAAAATTTAAGAAAATGAGATAATTATTTTATATTATACTAAAAAAACATGTTTTACTTTCATTAATAACTTCATTTTCAACTATATTTCAAGCCAATACTTGATCTCTCGGATACAAATACTCTGAGTTGAAAATGAAGTTAGCTATAAATCAAGTTATAATCAGGGTCATAATCAAAACCATTTATGCTGGTCAAGATTGTAATCCGTATCAAATTAGGTTTATGCTTATCGAATCAGTTTTGGATTATCTTATTAAATAAGGATAAATATAGAAATTTTAAATTTCTTCAAATCTTTAAATGCTTTATTTAAAAGTTTATAATAATAATTTTACTAATATAATAATAATATAATGTCAAAATTTTAAATACTCAAAAAAGTGTATTGCGTCTTTTGTTTTCATTTATTTTATAATATTTATTGTCAAATTTAGTAAAAATATGAAGCAGCATCAATTATATTGTTATAAACAAATACATGTGAAAGTATAAGTAAATTTCCAAATTTAAACTTTTTTTAATTTTAAAGTCATTTTAACGTTAATTATTATAAAAAATCAATTAAATTTCTTATCTCAACAATGGCACACTTTTATCCAAAAAATTATATTTCTTTATATACAAAAATAACTTTTAATAGAATATTATTTATCGGATATAATAAGATATATTTACTGTATACAAGAAAATTGCAGAAATATTTAAAAATGTTATCATAAAAGTTCCTTTAAATGATAATAAATTTACCTTAGAAAGCGATTACTTAATGTATCAGTTAATGAAAAATGATCATAAATATTTTTTGCAAAAGTCAATTGATGTTATAATATCATTTAACAATATTAATTACATGCAACATTATTTATAAAATCAAAAGTAATAATATTAATACGTAAATTCTATTATATTTATCAGCGCTAATTTTTTTTACAGAATACCCATTTTGTTTTAATACCTTCATAATATGGAGAACTTTTATAGAATAAATGTATATTTAAATTCAAATATAATCGTACGAGAACAATTACATTTTCTATTGTTACTATAAAAATGTTTTGTACTTAATTATTAAAATTAATGAAGTTCTTAATTAAAAATTAACTAATGACATAATATTTTTATAATTTATTATATGTTTATATATATATATATTGTAAAATAAAATAAATTGAAATAACAATGTTGAAGAAAACAAAATTACGTAATTCTTTTATAATTTAAAACAACATTAAAATACAAAATAAAATTTTTAAATTTGAAATACTTAAAAGTTTTTTTAAATATTCAGCTAGTATATAATTTGTTCCTTGAAAAATAAAATTTAATTGATAAAAATCGTTTTAAGCAATTAAAAAATGAAAAGTCTTAGCTATTAAAAAATAGCTAGAAGATATTTTATATTTCGTATATACGCTTCTAATCTAATACATTAATAGATGTATACATATTATAATTTCGTTTATATACAGAATCATCTTCGTAAAAACTCAATTTGATACACTTATACATTATAAATTCATTATAAAGTTTTAATTAATGACTTTTAAGCTTTTAGTTTGTATATTAATACAAATTTATTAAATTGAAATGAATAAATTAATTTGAATAAAATGAATTAATTTGAATTAAGATTATGTTGTATATATAAAGAACTTGTGTACTCAAATTATTATTTCATAAATTTCTTTGAGTTCAATTTGTATTAATTGTAAGTAATTTAATAAAAATATCATATACATTTTCTTTTCAATGATATAATATCTGAAATAAAAATTAACTCATTTAAATTATTGTTATATTTTTATTAGAACTGTTACGTATACTTCATATTTGAATTAATAAAAATGAAGATATTAGAAATATTAATAAATATATGGAATAACAATTATGTAGTAAATAAGATTATTTTCAAATATTTAAGTTTAAAGTTTTTTATATAATGAGCAACACTTTATTTTATTTACAAATAAATATTTATTTGTTTATAAAATTGTATAATGATATTTATCAACTAAAAACTTTAAAACAATTATATTTTCAAAATACTTCTTATATAATAAGAATTTATTAATAATAAAATTTGAAAATGAATGAATATATTTGCAACGTTTGTTATAGCTTGTCGATAAAACCTTTATATGAAAGCATTCCAGCATAGAATGCAAAATTTTTAAACATACATAATTTAAAAAAAAATTGTAATATATTAAATGTAAATTTTAATTATTTCAAATTATTTATTAATATTTATTAAATGATACTTATTAATAATTATAACAAAAATTTCTATGAGATATGTATGTTATATAGGTAAAGTAAACTTGTACGGTAAATTCATGAATATTGAATTGACACGATGAACTCGCCTAGTACAAAATTGTGAGTTATTGGTTTTTTATAAGTTCTTTTCATGCATTTAAATTAAATTAAAAATATGAATTTATATTTTATTTAAGTCAAAAGCGATTTAATGTGATAATTAATGAAAAACTCTATTATTGAATATGAAATATTGCTATATAATTTTTAATTATATCACAATATAATATTTTGTAGTTATAGAATTTTTTAAATAAATTATAATTCAGAATTTTATAAAATATAAGAATAAAAATAAGAATAATAATAATATAGAAAAAATGAAAATACACGTATCTCTAAATAAAAATATATTATTAATAAAAAATATAAACTTTACGGGTACTTTATATCTTAAAATAATTATTCTTTTCCTTTAAGTTCAATTACAACTGCATGATACATTGATTGTTATCAAATGTATTACAAATATTTGATTATTTTAATACATGAATATACATATATACATACGTATAAAAATTTAATACGTTCTAAAATTCAAGAAACGACCAAGTGTATTTTATATTTTATGTTTCATGATTAAATAATACATAATAATGGAATCAGATATAAAATTCATGAAAAAAATTTATCTAATATCATCGTGGCGTTCTAAAAAGCTTTTACAGTTTTGAAATCTCTTTAAAGAAAGTCGTACATGAAACATAATAATTGAAAGTGAGTTAAAAAATGATGAGTTGAAAGAATAGAAATGTTGAATTGGTCAAATAACATAAAAAAATTGAATAGTAGGTTTGAAATATATTTTATAAATTATAATAACATTGTTAAATAACTGTTAAGGTAATAATTTAAAAACTTGAATTTATACGAGCTGCATTTATGTTAAACTTTATTTTAGATAGAAAATAAATCGCTAATGAAATAATAAGTGGAATATTTTACGATTTAATTTAGTTCTAAAATAAAACAATTATAAATTACAACTAGTTTTAAATTGTATATTTATGTACAATATCGAAAAATAATTATTTTTTTTCAATCAAACCATATGGATAATTTAAAACTAAAGAATATCTCAAATTTAATCAAACTGACAAGTTTCTTTTATTATTTTAAGAATTACCCATGTAGTGTACTAAAAATGCAACAGACTTTTTTGATATTAAAAAAATAAAGTAAAAGAATAAAAAATCTACATATTTTTATATAAATAAATATAGTTCATGCCTCAGCTTATAAATTAATAATTGTTTAAAATTTTATGGAAATATAATACAATATAAAAATTCTTCTTAGGGTTGTTTTTCATTTTTAAGAATGAAATTAACTAAAAAAATAAATATTTACAATATTAAATATATTAAATAATAGTATGTAAACAATTAAAACATACGTTGGAAATATATTTTAATTTTTATAATATAATTATAACCTTATAATTCGAAAAAATACTTCGGAAAAATGGAAATCAATTTAAAGACGAAACCAATATGGATGAATAAAATCATACTTTATCAAACGTACGAATATTGTAGAAACTTTTTTTGATCAAACCTTATATTATGAAACTAAATTTTTATTCAAACGATTGATTTTGAATCTTATAATCAAAAGAAATGGAATTTTATTTAAATAACACTATTTTAAATCTGAGTTTGTAAAATTTGTAATCAGAATTACAGGAATGAATTTGAAAACTTTTCCAATAAGGAAGTAATATGATCAATTGTCTGAGTAAAAATTTATAATTCAAAAATATATAAATTATAGGCAACAATAAAAAAAACAAGTTTGGCATTACTTAAATATCATCCCTAATTGAGATTCAATTAGAAGTCAAATTTAACATGATATTAGTCATTAAAAATATTTACTTCTTTACAGAATAAGTATTTATATTAATAAAGTATTTAAAATTAACATTTTTTTAATTATAATATAAAATAATTACATATTTCATAGGAATTTCATTTATAAGGTGTTTATATTTAAAACTCAATTTAAAATCATTACTTTTATTATACCTTTATTTAAACTGATTTAAAAAAATGTGATTATTTTATATCTTTTAAACGCAAAATAATTATCAAATATTTATTTTTATACTGATTTAACTTATACTTTGAATGAAGATTTCTATATTTTATTAAAATACTATAGTATAAATGATATGTTTAAATATACTTGAAAATATAATTTATCCATTATCTAATCATATCTGATATGATTTTATTATAAACTGATACAACAACCATCTATTATTAAATTTCTATTAATATAGCAATTTTTATGTAATGATATTGTATGAAAAGTAACTTTATTTTTATACATGCTCGAAATAAGAATTGGGAAGCAAGCAGTTGAACTTTGGTGATAAAATAAAAATAAGCTGTTTCATGAATTAAAAATATTTCAGAATCAAGAATTTCTATTTCTTTATTTATTCATAATTAAGAAATTTATAACATTCTTAAAAAAATTAAATATAATTATTTAAAGATGATTAATACAAACAATGAAAGAATATACTTAAAATATAAAAAGTTTTTTACAGACAAAATTTATCTCTACTGTTTTTTTTGCAATAATGCAATATATCTCTGTCGTCTCAATTGCCGAATCAATAAAACAGATATATATTTAATAATAAATATTTTTATACCACTAAAAAAATAATTGCCGAACATGTAAAAGTGTCTATACAAAAAATGACTTTACTTTGAACAATTTTTACTATAAAAAATAATTTCTGCGCCCAACAAAAATTCCAAATTACTCTTAATTTTATCACAATTAAGGTTATCTTTATTTTTTGGAACCTTGAAAAATCAAAAAACGTAGATGCATAAAAAGTTGTTATAATAAGCTAATTATATATATTATATCAATTTTAACACTTCATATAATTTGAATCGAAGCAAACCAGTATAGACTATTAAAAACAATATCTCGAAAAATAAATTAAATTTAGGTAAATGAATACTTATTTTATTTTTTTAACGATATGTAATTAAAAGTTACCATCGGTATAGATTTGAAATCTATTCTTTACAAATTCATTTTGCGTATTTGCTATTATATTTAAAGTTTATACAATGATATATATATATTATTTCATCGAGAAGGCTAAATCTATTTTTTATAAATCAAGATGTTTTTTTAATTCGAAACATTAATCGATGTTTTATCGATACGGTGAATCACGTGGTGAAGATTGATATTACACATAATAATAGTAACAATTTTAAAACTTGCTGAATATTGTTTTTCTATAATTCATCAAATTTTTTTGTACAGCGTATTTTTCGTATCCCTCTAGTACACAATCATATCGTAATTTATTATCTATTATCGCGTTTATTCGTAGGAAAGCGAATAAGTTGAATAATATAAGGCTAAAAATATTGGAATCATACACATACGCGTTCGCCATATTATTTCCGCATAAGAGAAAACACGTATTTACGTAAGGTGCTCGAATCACATTGAAGTAGACGAAATATTTTCCCGATAAATACCGACTATCGTAAACGTCGTCTCGTTCCATTCAAAAATAGTCGAAACGTGCTAAGTTTCGGAAAAATTAAGCGCGATAAATCAGCTCGAACGCGATATTCTATAAGTTTGCATATGCAGCGTACAAAGTGCACTCGGTTGAAGGTTTGTTCGCGTTGGCAAGGAACTCGAGATAATTGAACGCATACGTTATCCGAGCCAAGTCGCAAGGACGAAACGAAAGTCGCACTGTCGCATTACTTTAACATCGCGAAAAGGACAGGAAAGTAGGGTCAGCGGAGGTGGCTAACGCAAAGTTATTGGGGTACTTAGCGCGGAAACCGCCGTTAAGTGCACTGCGGATACGTCTGGGATACGTAGAGGGGTTAAAGTAAATTTCCGCTAATGTTGCTTTCTCTTTCGCTTTTGCCGCTCGCGCTTTCGTTTATTAGATTACGCTAAGCTGAGAGAAAAGCGAGATCGCGCGTGTGGCGGTTTTACTCGGTGGCATGTTTTTCTCTCGGTCGTCTCAGCCGTATCCGGAGCTCGGCTTCCGCCTGTCAAAGAGGCCACTTTAAAAGACTCTTTTTCGCGATGGAAACTACTTTCGTAATTACAAATTTTGCTCGGTATTGTCGTTTGAGAGTTGTTTTCTTACTCTTTTTACGCTTACGAGCATCATTTTTGTAAGGAGCCAACGAAGATAATAAGAATAATCTTTGTAAATTTGGAACCAAATACCTCTAAATACCTATTAAATAACTATTTTGTAATCCGTGTACAGTTAAGTTTGTAATTGGAATTTAAACGAAGGTACTGCGCTCGAGCGAATCTCTCGAGTGAACTATTCAGCCCTTGATGCACACGAGTGTAATGTTGTATAATCCGATGTATCGTGTCTTATATCTGCCCTTAATTATCGGTAAGGATAAAACGTAAGCGCACATTTCTCTAACGATTACGTCCATCGAAACGGTCGAGTTTCGATTAAAATGTATTTTATTCTTAAGAACGTATCGATTGCGATTTTATATTTATTTTGACGATAGTTGCATTTAAGAATTTACGCTATTCAACGTTAATTTAAAAATTTGAGTTACTTATCGTTCTTGTATCTACGATAATTTATAATGCAAACAGAAAACATTCCGATATAATGCAAACTAAGATAATATGCGTACATGTAATTGCACGGAAATCGTCACGGATCTTTAATCTCTTGCATTTACATAAAATTATTGTTAAGATAATTAGTAGTTTACACGCTTTATTTTCTCACTATGTAGAATATTTTATCTAATACGAAAGTTAAATATAAATCGGATAACATCGAAAGATTTTCAAGAGCGTAATTTATATTATTCCTAACAAACGATGACACCTGCTAAAAATATTCAAACAAACGGTGTATAAGGGAACGAACCGAATTCTTCGAAAATACACATCGCAGGAGTAATCCTAGATAAAAGAACGAGGACATTAGAGAAAAGAGAAGGCGAAAAACGTTGTGATGAGCATGTAAATCAAGTGTAATGGTAAATCGTGAATCGAGCGACGTCTCGAGTCTACGTAAGCTTTGTCGCAGGCTGGGCGAACAAGGGGTCGAACAAGATCGAGGCGTGTTGGAGCAATAAATCAGGCTTACCTAGTTGAAGTTGCGCACTCGGAAGCTCTCGGTTGATTCTGTCGCGCTTGTAAAGTCGTCATTGTCGGTTTGCGGCCGGGTACGCTTTTATTTAGACTCAGGGGAGTAACGGCAGAGATAAAACCATCACGGCACGTGCCGTTGCGCGTGTACATCGTCTCCTAGAGCTGCGGTTCGATCTCTCGCAACTCGGATCCAATAGCCCGAGCTCGTTATCTTCGGCGCTCGATTCAGCGAGACGGCGTATTTCGGTAGGCGCGAGCGGACCCCTTTTCCTCCACGGCGATTAAACTCGTACGTTCGCCGCCCTTGCCCAACTCTCGCCGAGACTTTTTGCGCGAGAGTTGAGAAATCGGGCGGGGGGTGGAAAAAACAGTCGTAAATACATCGAGGAACAGGCGCTTTTTACGAGTTTCGCCGCGTGACTCGACGCGATATAGCCAAGCGCATCTATATACGCGTATACATGGAGAACCGTAGCCTAGGTAGCAGTGATTTCAGATGAGTAGCGTGATTAATATTACGAGAGTTTGCGTAACTCGTAAAGTTAGCGTTCTCCGGCAGTCCGGTACATAGCCGAGAGTACTTAGGTCGGCCGTTACTTTACTGGCGCGAGCGAGCGAGAGAGAGAGAGAGAGAAGAAAAAGTCTAGCTCACTCCCCGACTCCAAGCTTCTTTTCCTGAAGCCCGGGGTTGCGAGGATATTCGCGCGGCAATATCGACACTGCGAGAAATTTATCGAGCCAAGGCGAGGCGTTAATACCTGCTTTCGCGCGGGGCTTTAAATCAATGAAAAATATCCTAATTGGAATATGAAAAAAGTTGGCTGGCGCTTTCGGGAAGGGGGAGGGTGTGACTGCTCGGAGGACAGCCAAAGGGGAGCAAGTACGACGACGAAGACGACGAAGACGACGAAGACGAAGAAGACGACGACGACCACGACGACGACGACGACGTCCCTTTCCTCGTCGGGGCATAAAAAGACAGAAATTAAATTATATCGGAGACTGCTGCGCGAAAGTTGGACAGAACTAGGCGAGAGCTTAAACTTTCCGATTGCTCGCGGGCGTCGATACAACCGCGTATACCATTCGCCTGTCGAAGCTTATCCGCGGCGTTCGATTCCATCGGATAGGCAGCGACATTTTTACGAGAGAGAAAGAGAGAAAGAGAGAGGAGACGATTTAGTACCGTAGACGCACGGGTGGCGACGCGGAGAGGATATTCGGAAGTTCGGGCACTTTATGCGGAAAAATTGGTCGACGCGCCGCGAGTCGACGGCCCTTTACGAGCCTCGCGTTATTGTAAAAGCGACGGGGTGATATTGGTCTGATTTATCGCGGGAGCAAGAGTACGACTGTCTCGGGTGGAGGGGGGAAAAGAGCGCGAGAACACGTAAGGAGAACGGAAAGAGAAGTGCAAAGGGGAGCGGAAAATCTGGATATGGATGCGACAGTCAGGGATTTGCCTCCCGCGCAAACTTAATCATAACAGCCTGTTAGCTAAATGTATAGTAGGAGCGAGTGCGAGTAAAGATGGGGTCAGAACGCGGCCATTCCTCCACCTATTGCTCAAATTGTTTCTCCCTTCTCTCTGCGGCGCGTTCGATCATCTCCCCCACTCGCAGCTCTTCGACGGCACCAGAGCCCACACCCCTGCAGCTCGCAGAAGACCCTTTATTAAATTAATCTACTGTTTAGTAAATTGATGCCGTGTCGAGCTTTCGAGTATAGTCGTTAGCAAACAGACCGACCGAGCGCATTACAAAATTAACGATCGCCGTACCGACACTTTTCGCTGTAGGATATATCTACTCCTTCTACTTCTCTTCTACTTCTACTCTCTTTCCCTGATCATTGTTATTATTCTCGTTATTATTATCGTTATTCTTCTTGTTTCCGTTCTTTTCTTCTTACGCTCCGGATTGACTGAACGAGCCCATTCTTTACTCGCATTTCGCTAATTCGATCGTACGTACTTTTTGATTAAATTTTCAACTTGTATCCGTTGTCCGTCGCTTACAATTTTTAAATCTTTGAATTAGATTGCACTCGTTAGAAAGAAATGATCGATCGACGCGTTATTGTAATTATAAAACATTGAGTACTCCGAGTCCTTTAATAATAAAATTAATAGTTTTAGAATTCGCTTTCGAGGTTATTTATTAGATCTTTATACCGAGATTTTCTCGAAAAGAGATTTCAATTTTTATAAAATGTATTATACTTACGTCGTTGGTCATCCTTTTAATTTCTTTACCTCTTGAATTGGTGTTGTGGTCAATATATATAAACGAAAGAAAAAATATTAGCTAAATTATATTCGATCAACGATAAAAATATATTAAACGAGAAAATATATTTTGGAATATTATAACTTGATTATTTGTAAATTCTCCTTAATTAATATTTAGTATTCTTTATCATGTATTTAAATAAATAAAAATTTAAATAATCAAAATTAGACATTTTCAATTAACTCGCGATTTGTATTTATATTTTACTTTTTTCTTATATTCGAAAGTTATTTTTTCCATTTACCAATTACTAAAAATTTTGATCGAAAATTAAAAAGTGTACGTACTCGTGCGTTTTATCGATGCATCGGTGTCGATAAAACTGTCGAATTCGTTAAATTAAAATTATATTTCATTGGATCGTTCCAGGTTGCAAATAATAATATTGTAAAATAATTGTACGTATAAAGATTAAAAGATTTTTCAGAAATATAAATAAAACGTATCGTATCGATTCATAAATTTATTAATTCGAAAACAATGTATTTGAAAAAAAAATTAGTACTCTTTTTACAAATATAAAAAAAAGTTAACGATGGCTCGCGGGTTTACTCTTGAAACGAAAATTATGGAAAAGAAGCAAAAAGGATATAAAAGGAGTAAAAAACGATTGTAGAATATTTTAATAAAATAAAAGAGAGAGAGAGAGAGCGTGGAGAGGATGAATAGGCTTTGTCCGCAGCTGATTAGGGCTAAGCTCGGTCGCAAAGTAGCCTCGAGGAGGCCCCTTCGGATATTTCCAATCCAGGGAAGATTTAATCAAGAGACGCGCAGTGAGAAATCAATCGAGCATGAGAACCATAGCTTTTCAGGACTCGGCGAAAAAGTCATTGTGGCGGAGAGAAGCAGAAAGGAGGGGGTCGAGAAAAAGAGCAAAGTGGAAAGGAGCCGGTAGGATACATCGGGAACGAGAGAACGTTTCTAATGGATCAGGGGTGAAAGATATTAGAATGAGTGCACATCAGCTGTCTATTGTAATTGTGTTGACCATTTATTCGAGTTGTTCGAGATATAGTACACAAGCTGCAGTTAACACGTATGTATAATTTTTACAATATTTTTATACAAGAGCAAGCCCCCACTCGTGTGTGTGCGTGTGTATGCTCGTAGATGCGCTTTCTATATGTTCTGTACAGCGATTACAAATAACTTCCTTCTCCGCCTTCGTTTATTTTTTTCTTTTATTTGCTTTTTCATCATCTTCTTTTCTTTCTAAGGATACGCTCGACTGGGAACGTAAAAGGTACGTGCTTTTGTACGGAAGGCGCGATAAAGTCTATAACATCGGGGGCTTAGCCAAAGTCTGCAAGTATCGTTACGGTACATGAAAATCTCGCCGTTCATCGCTACACTTTTTACGTTTTTACGCTTTTCATCCTTTCGTCGTCGCAGTCGTATTATATAATATAGTCCTCGCATTTTTTTACTTTATTCTTTGAGTACGTATACGAGCCGTAAATAAATTAACAATGGAAATTGCAACGGAAAATGCCTTTTCCTCTAGCGTTTTTTGTTTTTTTCGAGGCCAGTCTTCCTCGACTCGTCGCGAATATAAATACATCAAATTCCACTCTAAGGACTAAACGTCGCTGCCTCTTGGATAAATGAAAGTCGATTAATATCGAAAACAAGAGTCAGTCGGATCGTATTAAACTTCTTTTACACATATTGAATATTTTGATGGATTATTGATGTGAGGTGAGTTTATCTTTATCATAGAATGAGATAAATGAATAGGCGAATCGATGATACGAATTGCGTGCGTGCTTGCGTGCGTGCGTGCGTGCATGGGTGCGCGGGTGCGTGCATGGGTGCGTATGCAGGTGGCGTGTAAGTGTACGTGCGCGTATCTATGCACGCTTGGGTGTGTGTGGGGTGTGGAGTGTGGAGTGTGGGTGTACGTGTGGACAGAGGGATTGCGCGCGCGCCATATCTACAAAGTATATACAAAAGCGGACCGATCGCGCGGCGTCCGCGGCTTTTTACGTCGACGGCGGCGTCGGCCGCGGCGTCGGCCACGGCGTCGGCCACGGCGTCGGCGGCGGCGGATCGAAGAACGGGGCGGCGGGGGCCATCGCCGTGGCGCCGCCCCCACGCGCAGCCTCGTCCCGAGCGCCGCCGAAGCGGAGGCCACGCCTCAGCCGAGTCGAGCTCAGGGCCCGTACTGCTGCTCGAGCTCGCGCCTGAGCCGGTTCGCGGCGGTCTCGGTCGGACCGGGTCCACCGGCGCCGCTGCTTCCGGTCGCGCTCCCCGCCTCCGAGGCCTCCCCGTCGCTGCAGCCGTCCTCGGCCTCGGCGACGACGCCCTCGACCTCCTCCTGACGCCGCTTGGCGGTGGCCATCTCCGCGGCGTGCTTCTTACGCCACTTGGTCCGCCGGTTCTGGAACCATACCTGCAACCACACAATCACAACCGATGCAAACCAAGCCTTTAGAAACCCCCGACGCTGTCCCCGCGGGGAACCCGGGCCGTGTCCTAACCGAGCCCTAACCGAACCCGGAACGAGCCCTGAACGAGCCCGGAACTCTTGGCTTTTAATCCGTTTACCGGCGCTCCCGCGTTATTGTCTTTAATTTAAGCTCCGTGGGGTGGATGCTCTTGCGGGTGTGCAATCTCTTTCTCCGTGTAGCGAGCGAGCGCGAAATTCCCCCGGCGGCAGTTACGTTAATTAAATACATTGTTGCGGGGACACCGAGTCTAGTATCGTCGCGAGGGGCAGTCGGCCACGAGCCAACAGTAAGTCGGAACGTCTTACCTGACTACGTGGCTCCGTTGGATCTTAGCCACCCATAGTATCTTAGTACCCCTTCACCCGATAATTGCAACCTCGTCTTTGTCTCGTCCTCGTACCGTGGCTGTAATGCTCGGCGAGAAAAAAATTTTTATATATATATATATGTGTGTATAATGCCAACCGAGAGCCATCCGCGACTGCCGTCGTTCGTATTTTCTACCCAGCTGGGTTTTAAGAGTCGTATCGTACGAACCCTTGCTTAGACGCGGAACTCGACTTCGTTATTAAAAGCGAGGCGGTTTCGCGATTTCCTCGCTCTGCTTTTCATACTCCTGTTAACATTCGCCTTTTCCCTTCTCTCTGTGGCCACCGACCCCTTCTTTTCCTCTTTCATTAAGCCCATCTTCTCGCTCGCTGCGTTATACGAATTTCATAAAAAGCAAGCTTATTTTTCATTCCCGAGCATAAAACCAGTGCTTTCGTCTCTCTTTCGCTCTCGGCGAAACAATTCGGCTTTACATCCTTTGATTGCATCCGAAACGCCGCCGTAACAATGAGCGATAATAAATGAAAATGCGCCTCGCTCGTTCCTACGAAGGAAAATTCTTGTATATTCTTCGCTGCGATTCGAAAAAGAGTTGTACGGATAAAGATTCTCTGCGAATCGAGCCGCAATGCGAAATTCATATGGAATAACGTTCCGTGTAAATAACTTTCGTGCGCGAACTTAATCGGATGCGTTTAATCGTCCCTTCTAAACTTTGTAATCGCAACGATATTCTCGGAGCTGTGTTGCGCTTAAAGTGGAAACAACGAGACTTTCTCTTAATTTTTGTCGATTTACGGTCTAAGAAAAAATCGAAAAAGCGGAAAATCGTAACATATGAAGCTTAAAATATATAACGAAAAATCCGATTCGCGAATAAACAGGTACTCTATTATCGCCTTTGTTCATTTTTTGGCACCTCTCGTTTGCTTTGTCCCGCTTTATTATACCTACTAGTACGTAAGCGTAAGCTTCTAGAAAAAAATTTGCTCTCGAACAATATTTGAAGTCCGCGAGGAAAGAAGCCATAACGGAGGAACGGTGCGAGTGGAACGAGTCTTTGTCACTTGAAACAATTAAGTCAGACGCAAGGATAGCGGTATCGGACTTTATTCGACGATACGAATAAGACGCGACTCCAATGAGAGGAAGGGAGAGAGATGGAAATAGATTTTTTTATCGCATTAGTCACGCACGCGTTGCCAGACGGTGCGCACGGAGGTCGCAGTCCGCATCGTGGCACGAACCCGGCCGCCCCAAGCTCGGCGCACAACTGTTAGATTTATTAAATCAGGATTATCTAAGCCCGCTACATTCTCTCCTCTAAAGCCGCCTGTAAAACCGCATGTGCGCTTACGGATACGCAGATACCAAAAAATTCTGACTCTATCCGTCCATCTATCTTTGCGCGTGTTCCATCTATCCGATCATCTACTTTACAGCCACGAAAGAATCTCTCGTTGGATTTTTTTTTTTCTTTTTCGCTTCGACAAAGCGCCAGGCTTCGCTCCGATTAGTATTTTTATCGATGGTCTAATAAAATATAAAGCTTTGGAGAGCGCGACGCGAATTTTGGGAGGTAAGGATGGTTGTTACGATCGTTGGAATAAGTTTCGAAGGCTCGCGGTGCCAAAGTTTTGTCGATGCGAGCTAACGAATGCCGCTTGAAAGGTAAAAAATGAGTGCATCGGAAATTCGTGGATAAAGTGTTTTCAACGGGGGAATTGGTAAGGTCTTTTTTTCCTGAATTTACATAGCGCGCCGCAGAGGCGAAGCTCGTCGCGTTCATATTTCAAAGTCTTCCGGATCGTTTGGCTCGCTTGTCGTTCGTTGCCCATACTTTTCATCGATGACCGAATATTCCGAATAAATTTCCAAGCGCTGGTTCGCGTCCCCGCGAATATCGGAAAGAGAAATTCACAAAAGTACGCACTCCGACGCGTTCTTTTATTCTTTTTGTCGGCTTTATTCGGGGGATTTAGAAGATCGACGCGCCCCGATTGACAAGAATTATGCTCGAGGGTGTTGCACTAGTCGCTCCCGAAGTACAGATAAACAGATTAGATCTCGGTTTGTGCATTACAAATTTCATAAGCTCTTATCGTATCAAAGTTAAGCGAATTTTATCTCCACGGTATAATTCGTCGATTAATTTACTTACTTATTTCGCGAACGAGACGCTAAAAAGTGCGAGCGAGAGATGCAGGTGTAGCGATAATACGTATTTGAAAGAGCTTTTATCGGAAAAATTCTAGTTTGTGAATATCGGGAGCCGGTCGTTGAAACGCAGGCGAGAGAAAAAAGGGAGAGAGGGAGAGAGGGAGAGAGGAAGAGAGGGAGAGAGGCATCGGGGACGTATCGCCAAAGTTTTAGCCATTTTTCTTTTTTCTTGTTGGCGCTGTTCTCGCGAGAACGTCAGCGAGGGCGGCAGCGGTGGCGGCGACGCCGAGGCGAGCTTATCGCGCCCCAGAAAAGCAGAGGAACGGGAAGCAATAAAATTCTCTCCTGCGAAATTTGATTCCGGAATAAAAATAGAATATCGGGGATAACACGAATCGGTGAAGCCATTTCCGATCTCTGGCTGAGTTGGCTTCGCGTGAGAGAAAGTAAGAGAGAGAGAGAGAAAGAGAGAGGAAGGGAGTCTGGAAACATATCGATATGGGAAGGAGCTACGAGAACGGAATACAGAGGAGCGCATTATCGCTCTACTGGCTTTCCAAATGCCTCTCGAACAGAGCTGGAGAGAACGGGTCCACCTGCACCATCGCTCTTTTACGTCTTCACGCGCGCTTGATCTTATACATTATTACTATTTCTTTCTTCGAGCGAATTGCTACTCTCGCACTTTTCCGCTGCATAACCGTTTAATTGAATCGATGACGACAAGATTCATTTTAAATTGCAGCACTGCTTTCGATGTTAAAGCGAGCGCTCGATATTTCATAAAGGCTCGAGCTTAATATTACTAATTGAGATATAAAACGATGCGCCTACGAATCCGTTGAGAGTTCATCGAGTTCGTTTCGTTCTCGTACGGTAATTAGCGTGGTTATTTTACTGGAGTATAAAGGGGCAAAAAAGTTATAGCTATGAAAATTATACAGAGATCCTAAAAATTTGAATTTCTTGCAAATATCACGGGCTTGCGAAGGATAATATTATTGCGAACGAGAATAAGAACGCGGTTGTATATATATTCTGCAAATCCTACGGCGAATAAATAAAACTTAACGTTAATTTTTAGTTTGAAATTGAAAAATCTTAAACGATTATTTCCTCTTGTTGTTGGTGAAGAAAGAACGAGCGAGTAAATAACGTCCTTACAACCCGCAGGTGGTAAATAATATCAATTTCAACTTGGGAGAAAATATACAGACCGTACATCCACATAAATTTACAGGCAAAGAAAGAAATAAACGCGTTGCGTCGATGAACTTTCGATTTTCCATCGATAAGCGCGTATCTTGCGCTCTGGTTGGACATCTCATAAACGGACAACGAGATAAGGTCGAAATTGAATCTTTGAAAAGACGAGCCGAGGAATATCTAACGAAAAAAAGTCGTTTACAATTCGAATCCCCGTCGTCTCGATCCTCGCAAATTTATGAATCAGCGTTGCAGGGTTTGTCTCGCCTGCACTCCGAAACCGAAGGTGCGGGTGGCAAGTGAAGGTGAAGGTGGAAGGGAGTCGAAGCTTACACCGCCTGCTGCCATGATTTATCATAGGTTGTCGTTGTCGAGGCTCCGAACCTATCGCGTCCCGAGGATCGCGGTTCGCGCGAAGGTGAAACCCAGAGAGGAAAGAGTCGGGAGCGGCTGATGCCCTTCGCTCCTACTAATTGACGTCATCGATATCGGTATCCGTCGACGAGGCGATTACCCCACCGTAAACAAGTACGCCCCTCGCGTGCTCGCTCTCTCGGTTCGCTCCTGACTACCGATCCTCCAGCCCTTAATAAGGGGGGCTGGCTCCTCTCGTTCCCGCTTTCGCGAGCACAGCCGCTCGCCCTGAAACGCCTATTACCGACACCTTTTTCTATTCGTAACACGCGTCGATTCATGTCAATAGCGCGACCGACACCTTTCGCGAGCGATTTTTACACAAACGGGAATTCGGAAGTTCGGAAAAGATAAATGCGAGTTGAAACGTCCTCGAAATTCAAAGGACTCTGGAGCTGAAAGTGGAGATAGAGAAAGCACTGTTGGAATTATGGAAGAGGACAATTAATTGAGTATAGGTCAAAATTTTACGTGTCACTGGACGATTTTTCAGGCTTTTGAGCACAATGACGTTTACTCAACGATTATTCGGCCATTGAGTGCTGACCATTGTTTACCTATTGCTATTTTACACAACCGGCTATAAAATTCTTTCGTACCATCACATTTATCCTCATTTATCACGAATGAAAACGCTGATTTTCTTTCAAGCTACATTATAATTAATCCGATACTTTATCGACTTCACTTGAAAAGAACGTGTGATCCTGCGAAATTTTATACGATAGTTATCGTGAAATTTGTATCCGCTTTTATGTCCTGTATGTAATTTAGAATAATAAAGACTCGATCAACTAGAACAAGATAGAGTATTATTTGCTTTATCGATAAATCCTTTATAAATCTCGCTCCGACATAAAAATGTCAACGTGAAAAAAGAAAATAATTTAAATCTTTATCCCTATAGTCGATACGAGTATTTTATTATTTATTAATATCCGTTCACTTATATAGATTCATCGAAAGAAACCTTTCCTAAATATATGTTATGGTTTCATAAATTTGATAATTTATCTTCCTCTGTAAAAAAAATAATTTAAAAAACCTAATCATCAAATTCTGACTAAGTGTTATTTTTGAATTTTGAGCGGTGCGACAAATTAAGCGTAATAATATTACGAGAGTGTAATATCTTTAATTGCTTAATACAAGCCATTATTGTGATTGTCGCAATCGCTATTACTTAGCTTTTATGTTCTTCGTCATATCGTTCTTGCATCTATTAATAAGGGCTCGAGAAGATAAATCCGATCGAGCTGCGCGATAACTAGATTATACGCGTCTTTCCATCTCTATCTCTCTTCCATTCGTTCACTCATTTGCTCGTTTACTCCTGCATATAGTCAGTCGAGCGAGGCGTAATTCGCTTGACAGAAAATCCAGGGTGTCACGCTCTTTAACCTCGGAGCCAGTGACTCTTTTTCACTTAGTGCTATTAGTTTCTAATGGAGGGAGCGCGCAAACATATATACTGATTCATAATATCGTATTTAAATGTATGTGAGCGACCGAGTGTGAGAGTCTATACACACGGATCAGGGGAATCATCGATTCGGCACAGGACGAAAGCGCGAAATTTTCATGCTCGTAATCTAGCCTCTCTTGTATACTTGTGCGCGCCGTGCCGACCAACAAAATTAATAATTTGCTTTCGGAAAGAAAAAGTTGAAGGAAAAAGAAGAAAGTCAACTTGGAATGATTGTATTAATTTTTTACGCTTAGGGGAGAAATTCAAGGAGTTCTTTTAAGACGCTTCGTGAATTACGATATTAGTTTCTTAAAATGTAAACGATGGATGAATAAAAAGATACGAGTTGATTTAAAGAATAAGAGAGTTGAAATAAAAATTGTTAAGGAACGTATATTTAAATTGATTATATTCTTTAGCGATTAAATATAATAAAACTAATGCTTTTTATAGCGAGACAAAATTACTAATTATTTCTCTATTATATTATTATTATATTCTGTTACTATAATATTGTCCTCGCGTACGTTGCTTACATAAGTAAACGTCTTCTCACTTACTTAGTCTAGCTAATATATAAGGCAGCTGTGATGCGAATGCATCCATGTTTTGTTGTCAAAGATTCTTGTACGAAATAAGCGACAAGACTCGAAATGCATGATCGATCGATCAAAAGATACTTGCAAGAAAAAGTATAAGGTTTTACCTTTATAAATAGATTATGATTATTTAGCTTTGTGTACTAATTATACAATGATAGTTGACGAATGCATTAATGTATAACACGGATGAAAATTATTAATCTATCATCAACTGTATTAATACGTCGCATAATAAATCATAGAATTCTCATTTAGAAATCGATACATTTGAAATGATTTATCACAATATCTTTTGAAATCATTTCAAATATTTGAAAGATCGTTCAATCACAAAAAGATTTTTTCTACCCAAAAAAATTAAATTTAAATATTTTGTAATTATAAAACTTATTTTTATTCAAATTCAAATGACATTATAGCTTAAAGAATAAAAATAATTTTCTTAATATATTACATGTAAAATAATGTACTATCGTAAATAAATTTAATAATTATATCAAAATGAATTAATTTATATTTAAAAAAAAATATACTTGAGTTAATAAAAATTTGTTCTTTGTAAACATTAAATTTTAAAACATTATTAGGTTTTAAGCATTTTTTAAAATATATACTGTATAATATTAAAATTTAATTTTTTACAAATATAAAAATTTTATTTATTAAGACAAAATACTAGTCAACATAAAATATTTACTTAAATATACGTTTAATAAACGCTAGCATATTCCCAATTTAATAAAAACATTGTAACAAAAATTACGAATTTCAATATTTAAGATTTATTTAATTGAAAATATGAGTTTACGGTAATCATTCACGGTGGAGTCTCTTTTATCAGTCACAGATCGATTCCTATAATGATTACTCTAATAAAAATAATATTGATTATCGACAATATCAAATAAATGAGTAATAAATCTCATTATAATTGAGATTTTTTCAAAATTTATTATCCGCGCAAAGATTATAAAAAATCTGTTCAAAAATTGAAAAAATAAAATTTTTATAAATTCAAATATAGAAGAAACGCGTTTAAATTTTCGCGATTAGATTTACTTCATAAATTTAAATTGTTATAAAAATTATGTTTTAAAGATTGTCGCTGAAATTATAAAATCATAATAAAGCAAGTGTTTCGTTTTAATTCAGATTTTATATCTTTTTATATATTAAAGTAACGAAGCAGAAAAATATTAACATAAAAATAATCGTGACAAACTATTAAGAACTCGTTCATCAAACCCATTATAACTCAAACTAAACTAACCATCGATAAAAAAAAATATTTTAAACAGTTGCTTAAATTGTATATAAGATATATTATACAATTGCTCTCGCAGAGAGAACAATCACAACCACGAACCGTTGCGATGTCGAGATCTTTGAATACTTTTGAATGATCGACCAAATCTGTATCTTTCACGAACGAAGAATGGATTCCAAGTAATTCAGGAGAGAGACGAGCATTTCGAATCTGGATAAGGCGAAGCATCAAAGTTTAGAAATTCGAGCGGTAGAATTCGATGCTTGGAATCGATACGACGAAAGTTACGAAACGGAAATAGTCGCGAGTCGAGGTAAATCGTTAAACGGTGGTAAATCGAAAAAGCCGAACAACGTTCGGGCAAGGTAAGAAATCGTCGAGGATGAGTAATAAACGATGGAGAATAAAACGATTGGCGAAGTAGCGGAAAAAGAAGGCGTGCATACGAGAGGTCGGTTCGGGCGCGGGAACGCGAAGGAGGAAAGCGACCGGCGAATAGGTAATCTCGCGCAATGGCGCGACGACAGCCTGTATCGTACACAGAGAGAGAGTATTGCCGTCCGGAAATCCGCGGGTAATTGAATGAGAGGCAAGACGAGAGGAGACGAACGAGAAGGAAGATAGGAAGATAGGAAGGATGTCTGCCTCCTCCTCCTCCTCCTCCTCCTCCGCTGCCTCCACCGCCTCCACCGCCTCCACCTCCGCACCCGGTCGACATCGCTCACTTTCGCGCGAACGCTCGGGGCGCGCTAGCTTTCAATAAAAATGTAAATATGGCGGCAGCGCAACGAGCCAATGACAGGGCTACAGCTTGCCGCTGAGAGATAGAGAGAGGGAGACCCGGAGAGGGATATCTCTCGACGGAAAACCTGGTAGGGGCAATCATATATACGCTGCCACCTCGGGAGGATTACGCTCCCGCTCCCAGCATCTCTCTCTTTCTCTCGGGTATAAACGAGGGAGAATGCCATGCCGTCACGACCGCAACCGGAAACGACCATCTTTACTCTCCTTCGAACTCTTTTCATCGCTTCCTTTTTATCTCCGTTTGGCTTTTATTCGCTCCCTTAATTAACGAATTTACGTCGTTTGTTCCCCGTACCTTCACTTGGGACTCGGACATCCCGAGGGCGTAGGCGAGCTTGGCTCGCTCGGGGCCCGCGAGGTACTTGGTCTGCTCGAACGTCTTCTCCAGGGCGAATATCTGCTGGCCGCTGAACGTAGGCCTCGTGTGCTTCTTCTTGCCGGGCTCGTGCTGACCGCCGGAGCCGCTTCCTCCGCCGCTCATCGCCTGCTGCTGGCATCCGAGTTGCTGGGACACTGTAACATACCACCTTTAATGTCTCTCCCTTTCCCTCTTACGCCGCTAATTCGCTCGCATTTACTCAATCTCTCTCACTCTCTCTCTCTCTCTCGTTCTTCTGGGAACGCTTCCTCAACGATTTGCGGGGACACTCGTAAAGACGCGAGTTAATGGTCTCGGGTTTTTCTCCCAAAATAACTCGAGGAAGGATGGACGCCCGGAATCGACTCTTCGTCGGACGCGTGTCCGAGTGAATTATTAATAACGCGAATTATGAGTAGTCCGAGATAACCGATGAAATTATATAAGCATTCGTCGACGTTACATTTAATGTCATTTACGTAATTGCGTTTTCTTTTTTTACCGATACGTTTTTCCTTTCGGATACTTATTCAAACTTTGATGGAATACTTCCAAACACTCGTAATCGAATGATTTAGCGTACGTAATTTAAAGAACAGTGATCGTAAAAAATATAACCGGTGAATTTCTTTAGGTAAAACTTTGAATAATGTTTTCAATTTTCTAAATCAAGACATTAGAGCAGCTGCAACTCAAATATCGTACGTGCGAAATAGTAGATTCTTTCAAGGATGAAATTTTCGATATTTTATAAATTATCAAAACGATCGATGTATGCATTTGTAAATCGGGACTTTTGATATCTTATAAAATTCGTTATAGAATTATGATTTTCATTTATTTATGCTTTATTGTGTATTCTAAAACCATTAATAAAAATATTATTGAAAATATGTCAACATTTTTTTTAACTACAAATCATATAATGAAAAAAATTAGCTTTTTTTATA
The DNA here is from genome assembly GCA_018907195.1 of Dolichoris vasculosae. Classification (NCBI taxonomy): domain Eukaryota; kingdom Metazoa; phylum Arthropoda; class Insecta; order Hymenoptera; family Agaonidae; genus Dolichoris; species Dolichoris vasculosae. Next base: position 25,654,950 of record JACCHY010000002.1, read on the forward strand.
ATATTCGAATTTTATTTTTCTTCGTTGCAATTTAAAATACATTAATTTTTTTTATCGATTCCATTTTTTAATATTTACCATATTTTGTATTGTTAATGTACAACCATGCGTTGATGTCTAATGCGTTACTTTTTATATTTCTGCGGAATCACATATTTGAAATATAATTACAATCTTTTAATCTTATTACTGGATGAGAATTTAAATAGATTTTAATATTTTTAAAAATACATAACCGTGATAACCACGGCTTCAATAATTATATTGTAACTTTAAAATTATCTTTAATTAAGGACTAAATTATTCCATACATATACATATATATATGTATTATATTGTATAAAAATATTACAAGGATATTGAAAAAACAATTTGTTATTTCACGATTAAAATTATTACATTAAATTAAAATTTATTTTTTATTTTTTTAAATGAATTTCATTAAAAGATACATGTAATATTGAAAGGTAATTGAATTAAAAATAATTTTTTAAATATATTTAACAATTAATTAATAATTATTATTGCATTATCTATTATCTTTACTTATTTTTCTACAATCATTTGCTATACAATTTAAATCTGAATAAAAACATCGATAAAATCTTTGAAAATATTAAATAATATCACTTTCATCACAAAGGATTCGTTTCATTATTTATAAAACTTATTCTTGGATAATAGCTCATAAGATGAATATACAGAAAAGACAATTATTTCTCAAGTTGAAATGTACGTTGTGAATTTTTACAAACTAACTCGATCAATCTACTTAATTAAGTTTATAACTCTGTCTGAATTTATAGATGCATCGTTCAAAGTAAATTATCCATAATGATTTGAATTACAAGTAACTATAAAATGGTGGATATTGTAAATGAAGCATCAGGAAAATACTTTTTTATCTCTAGAAGCTTTGGCATTGATGTACTTCATTGAAGAACTCAATGTCCTTCTCATACTATCACCATATTCAGAACTTCTCAAAGCACGATCATATTGAGATGCTCTCATAAACTACTCGTGTATTATGCAAAACAAATTATACTATTATCACACAAATTTTGTACTGAATTTTATTATATGTAAGCTATCTAAAATTCAGAGCCATTTCAGTCATTGAATAATTTTGTAGGAGTGAGAATGGTTGATCCCCGTTTCTCATGTTTAGACAGGTATAACGGAGGTAGAAGATGTGCTCGTGTTTTAGTACGCATGCGTAATGAAGATAACATAATTCAAATTGATTTGAGTTATAGCATATTATTTATTTAAACGAGATCTTCAGAATTAATTTATATGAACAATTATCAAACTTAACGTTATTATACATACTGTACATTATTCAAGTAATTATCCGATAACCTTTAGATGATGATTTTTAAGCTTCGTTGAATGCCAAAATATTAAAAATTGTTTTTTTAATCATCAATTGCATAAATTTCTGACTAAAAAATCTTCCCCGTCCACGAATCATTATAAGATTTAAGCCTAAGCCTCGGTTGATTTCTGATCAAGAAAAATACTTTAGAAACACTCATTAATAAAATTTAAATAGGTGCTACAAAAAATTGTCAACATAAACCATTATATTCTCTAGATATGTAAGATTACGAACAATTAAACCATACGGTTAAATCAAAGAAAGACTTAATAATTAGTCGGAACTATTATATTAAACCTTATTATGGTATACCAAAGCTTTAAGTTGTACCACCATATAGTGAAATATTTTCAATGAATTTAACTTATTCTTATTAAAATATTGGTTGGATGATTTCTGGTACAAATTTTGTACTTAACATTTATGATTTACTGTTTTTTTCAAAATTTCTACAAACATTTGTTTTCAACAGATATCAAAAGATGTTACAGGTAGATTAAAGTTTGTTTAGTCGATTGAGATTTATAACAAATATTTTGAATTGATGAACAACTCAGTATGAAATAATACATAATAACAAGATATTTTCTTATAATTCTGTTTCACTTATGGTAAGTAAGCTGATGATTTGGTGGTGTAAACTCAGTGAATTAATTAATGCAAATTTACCTCCATTACCTCAACTATGCTATGTCGGTACTGTTTTTATCATTTTATGATATAACTCAATCATATATATATTTAATATTTATTATGCTTATACGTAAGCGATAATTGAAATCATATCCAAGGTTTAAGAGTTTCACATCCTACCAAATCTTTCTAACTTTTATGGTTAAAAAAAATTTAATTATATTATTATGAAATTATTATATAAATTTTATTAATATATATTTATTAATATAAATAGTTATACTAATGCTTAGAAAAAATTTGTCGAGTTATCAGTTCCATCAATTTTAACCCTTTCGTGTAATTATTCCAAGACACAACTCTGTAATTCTAGAAAATGCAAGATTATAGTTGAATACTTGCCGTTATCAAAATTAGAATCAAAACTGAAATATACAATTTTAGCTTTGAAAACAGTATTTGCAATGTAAAATCCTACAAATTGTAGTAAAGAACAATTGTGGTTATTAAAAATGCGATTACAGTAAAGCTTACCAACTACAATTTGTTTTTTATATCATTTTAAAAAGCTATGTAGGTTTTACAAATTGCTACAAAATAATACATTTTTAGTTTATTCGATCATCTTTTAAAAAACGTTAAAAATAAAATATTAGTAAAATAATTTAACGTAACAGATTAAAATCTTTATTCGTTAATCGATGCTAGAAAAGAATAATAACTTTGAACATTTCCATAAGTAATATATCGCGCACGTTTTCGAATACAATAAGCTAATATTTTTTAATATTGTCGGTCCGTGTAATAAATATATAAAATTGTTTAGTATAATTTGTATCTCTAAAATTTACCATTATTACAAAAAGAAAAGGAAATGGAATAAAATTTGAAAAGAGAAAATACAAATGTAGCTAATAAAAATGTAAGGACATTTGCTGAACATACATCAATAAAAGTAGGAAAAAAGTTCGTTCTAGGGTACGTAACGATATTTAATAAATCTCACGGCGGAGCAACGGCGTAAGAATTGCTCTATTTCCGTCATCTGTGTTGTCAGTTGCGGTATCGCTATACGGCGTAATGCCGGGACTCTCGTATAATAACGCGTATGAAAAAGCCATTATTCTATACGTCCCCCCACCCACCCACGTACACACATGTGTATCGGCTTGCAAGGCTAACTACGGGCGTGTGCGGAAGGCGAATTTGGGAAGGGGGAGGTCACGAGAGACGAGAGAGAAAGGGAGATACAACGTCGATAAGCGGCTATAAGAGATATAAGAGAGATGCCCAAGGCGAGCGACGGCACTTGTGGACCAGCGATTAAGAAAGCCCATGAAACCGCTAAAAATCAGGCGTAAAGCGCCGGCAACACGTGACAGGGCGGCTCCCTACTTTTTCCTTTTTTTTTTAAAGTACGGATCAGCGACTGGATCCTAGCAGCCGTCACCCGTGCCTAGTTTGTTCCTGACAAGCCGGCACATGTGTAACCGAGGTTCGGTCACGTTGCCAGCCTCTCTCTCTCACTCACTCTCTCTCCTCCGCGTTTTCCTTTCTCTTCGTCTTTTCCAATTTAACAAAGTTCATGAATCCCACTTAAGACTTCCCTTCCTAGTTCTGGACGACTTCGGATTTCCCCGTTGTTTTTTATAGTCCTGCATTAACATAATCGCGCTATCCTCCAGGTGCAACGCGCAATTGTAATTTCATCCGACTGCGTATCCTTACTACTTAAAAATAAACCAGAAGCCTTATTAAATTTTTTAGTCGCTGCAACTAATTTTACGAAACTTTAAATTCGTAGAAAAACAAAGTGGATAAAAATTTTAGAATCAGTCGACAGCGATCGCGAAATTTCGTTTGCCTGGACCAACGTTTACAAACCGGTCGTTCGTTTAAAAATACAGACAGGCTATCGATCGAAAACTCGTACGGATTGGGAACGTAACGCCAACGAATTGTACACCGACTAAGGTTATCGTATCGGATTTGCCAATCTAACGCGTTGAGCAAAAAAATCTATGAAAAAAACTCCGAAAGATTTTTAATACGTACCTACATTCCGATTTTTTCGAGGTTAAAGATTTCATTTGCAAAGAGAAAAAGTAGAGAAGAAAAGGGTAACTCGCGCTCGCTGTTGCCTCAACGAGAGATCGTTGATAAAAGACGGACAGTTAGCCATCGAAAATCCTTGGCTACGTGCGTTGTTCGCTTACGATGGTTTCGTCGACTCTGTCGTGTTACCGTGTCTTTCTTTGTCTGTCGGGAGATTTCATTTGGCGGACGGGTAAACGCGTGTAGCCGCGTGTTGGCTTCTACGCCCGGGAAAAACGCTGTATCCCTCGGCACGGATGAGCTGAGCTGACCATCTCAGCTCGTGTCAGCAACTTTTTTCCGACTCCCGTCTTTCGCTTCTACGTGCGCGCGTGCGTGCGTGCGCGTGTGTCTCCGGGGTGTCCGTACGTGTGCGGGACGCGCACGCGCTCGAGTCTACTTACGCGTGTACTTTGCAAAACAAAGAATCGAAAGGAATTTTATCCTTCGTGTGCCAAACTTTTAACGATACTCTATTCAATTTCGTAAAATATTTACTTTTTCGCTCGGTTAAGCTTTCGTTAAAGCGATCCCAATTCGGGCGATATAGATTACGGATATTCCATAAAGCCTCGCGAGAGCCAAGTTTTTTTCCTGCTATAAGAAAATAGTTTTCTCGATAACGCGGAAACACTTATCGTGTATTCCATTTATCGAACTTGGACTCGTATAATAATTGTTCTCGATACGCGGAGAAAGTGAAATGAATGCGATATATGCATGCGATATCGTAAAATCACAATGCAAGGATAATAGATGGAAGCTCGAGCATAAGCGGACGATTGGTTGAAAATCGAATAAAATAAAAGAGCCGTCATACGAGTGCAGAGTCGTCCCAACGGCATAATTTCTTGATTCTCCGGAGATGGTTTATGCGTCGATCGGGGCTCGTAACCCCGTACCTCTAGCTAACAAAACAAAAGAATATACGCACTCACACAAGAGCTGTGTGATCGCGATGGCGTGTATGTTTATTCAATAAGCCATCGTTCATAAGAGGGTGTCACTGCCTAAAATATATATTTCCAGGGCCACTACCGAGTTCTTGACTTTTATCGTGGCGCGCAAGAAGGCGAAAAGAAAAAAACCCCGGAAAGAAACCGAGACTCAACGATATTACAGCTGAATACCAAAGATCAAACGAGATACGAGCGTCGCGAACAAACTAATTTATTAAAAGAAATACATTTTTTATCGCGTTCTTTGTTTGGTTAAAGCATAATTAAACGTAGCTTAATTTCGTCGATGCGTAACGTAACGAGTCATCGTTATTAAAGATAAATCATCGTTAACACCGAACGGATGAATCAGGTGTACGCATTCGAAAAACATGCGCCGACAAGCGAAAACAACGACAATAATCGTCGATCGAAGTTTAAAGACAAAATGTAAAAGTTGTTGGAAACGTTTGTAGTACTCGAGTGAACCATAGAGCTCGAGAAAATATCGTGGTATAAAAAAATCTTAAGGGGAATCGTCGGTTGGGAAAATATAAGAGGAGTAAGAAAAAGGGCAAGTGAGAGAGTTGGCCTGAAAGTTAAGAGCATTTTGCGGAGGGTTTGGCATGTCGAAGCGAACTACGGAGGAGGGCTGACTCGCGTGATATTGAATATGATATCGAAGGGTAGTCGCGTCCTTTCTTCTCTACTCTCCACTCCTTCGAATCTCCGTGTTCGTACGTATCTCTGTCTAGAGCCAACTGGCACCCTCTTAAGCGAGGCGACGGTCAGCCTCAAGCTCCATGCTCACTTTATACATACTATTATGTATCCTATATATTAGCCAGGAGCGCACGTGCGCGTATTCTCCTTATCGTCCTCTCTTTCTTTATCTCTAGATTTCCGCTTTGCTCGAGATGCGTGTAGGTATCTATTTGCGAGACCTCGTGCATTTTAATGTCACTCGGTTTCGCATAATGCAACGATTTTCTCCAAGACCGCGTCACGATTCTATCCGCGGCGCCAAATTCGCTTTCTTCTAGATTTACGAATAGCGCGCATAACTCGTCGACAGAATCGCTATCGTTTTTTCCATTTTGTTTTCCGAGTACTCTCGATCGCGAGGCGCGAGACGAAAGGTTCGCTCGTAACGATCGAGTACACGATAAAGATGATCTACGCTCGGTCGAGATACAACCGGAGAGTCCGCATTTAATAAACATAAGAATTAAGCCGAGAGCCAAAGAACATAAGGCGCAATAAGCGATGGAGGCTCGATGTAACCGTAGTCGGAGCGTGTAACCGAGGGATGAAGAGAGCGAGAGAAAGACTCGGAATGAACAGTGTGTCGCGCATCCTGGTCAGGGTGGAATGCGGTAAGCAGCTCGTTAGAACCCTCCCCAGAGCGGCCAAGCGGCCATTATTGCCTCGTTTCGTATTCCGTTACAAATTGCTTTATTAAATTAAAGGCCTTGCTCGACCCCTCAATAGGTCTACTTTTGCAACGTAAGAACATTTACGCTCTTATGCGGGATGCAATGTGACGGAATAAAAATATGAAAAACAAGAGAGGTATTGTATAATTGTTTGGTTGGCACCTGTTCCAATATTCTATACCTATTACGATTTTCCATTCGCTTAAGAGACGAACGAGAGAGATGTCGAGCGTTAATAAATAGAAAAGTGCAATATTATTTATCGCGTTGAGAACCTCGGCAGCCGTGGATTTGCTTTTATTAATCATTGAAGTACGAGGGTAATAAATGTTAAGCATTTATATAATGAGATATACCGTACCATTATAGTAGACTGTAACAATGGGTTAAATAATCGTTATTAATGCTCCGAGTCCAACCACATCGGATATAAAACTGATATATAAGACCGCGAGATAAAATTATCAATTGCATTTTTGAGTTGGAATATGCGTGAAATGTACAAGTGATTACTATTATCTACCTCGTTATTCATCGGACGCATTTAAATGAGTTCCCTTGTAATACATATACTCTGTTACGACGGAATATCTTTCTCGTCCAAATACATTTTCTATTATGAAAAGAGAAAAATTGGTTCTGTCGTAGTTTGAAATGTATTTCGCAGCGGCGCCATATCGTCGGAGATTTGCACGCCGACGTACGAAGGTTAACTCCGCATATGGGCCAAAGACAAATATACGGATAATAAAAATATAAGTAATTCGTGATTCACTTAATAAATGCAGTAAGAGAAACATATTGAAGATACGTTTATTGTTTTTTGCAACAATAAATTTTCGGTAAAGAGTCGGAAAATTATTAAAAGATCGCTCGTAATCTTTGTACGAAATGCAAGATGTTTGGAGATGAATTTTTATTACTTGCCCTATTTGTTCATAACAAGGAAAAAAGTGTAACCATGAGCATCGTAACAGCGATAAAATAAACTTTTGATTACTCGTTTATATTCAGAGAATTAAAGTTTTTAAATTGAATAAGAAAAGTCATTTTATTTTTGTTTATTAATATTTGATTGGTAGATTATAAATCTTGTATATCAAATTTTAAAAACGGATTAATTTTAATACAATTTTATTTTACAACGTACTATTATACAAAGATATTAAAAACTTTATTTGGCTTTTTTATATAAGTGATGGAATTTTTATAACTGCTCCTGTACTAAGTGTAAAAAGTTTATAAATTTTATCTACCGTACAAAGAAAATAAGAATTATAAATAATTCAATATGTTATTATGTTTTAAGTTGGATTTTATAAAATATATCTTTTGTTTTCCTTATGTGCTTAAATTATTATTTTTATTCAAGAGTTTATTTGTTTTGATTATGATATCGATTAAAAAACTGATTAAAAAGAATTTTTTAATTTACTTTTACGTATATAATTTGTATACAATGTTAAAATATCTATTCCACTTTTTTCAATGAACGTTTTACTGCTTTCGTTACAAATTTTATGGATTTTGATGAAGTATCGCGATAAATTTATCCCATTGCGTAAGTTACATATCCATAATTGAAAATTAAGGTGATTACTTACATAAAAAATTTAATTTTTATTTTAAATTAGAATTTGTACTGTATTTATTTCTTGTCATATTATTATTTATTTGGTTTATAAAAATGAAAGTTCTGTTTTATAAAAGTATCTGTAATATAGATTGTAAATTTGCATTTCTTTATCACTTCATTTTATTTAATAGTTATAATTATATTTTTTTAATTAGTAGAGAAAATTATAGCTGTAAAATCTGTAAAATACTTTAAAAATGCATCAAAAATTATGATAAATATTGATGAAATGTAAAAATATGATTTTTAAAATAGAATTAATATATTACTTTTTATTGTAATAATTTACTTAAAATATTGCTGTTTAATGGTGACATGTTTACGCTGTATTATAAAAAATAATTTAATTCTAACTTACTTTTCCCGGAAAAATCAAAATAATATAAGTAAGAATTATTTAACAATTTTCTAACTTACATAATTAAATGAAAATAATTTACATATATATTGCCTTCGGTGGCTTAATGATATAAAATTAGTTATAGGCAAACAAGAATTTACAAAAAGAGTTGCACTACTCTTTATAATCTAATTAAGAGATACTAATGAGAAAGATTTAAATCTTATTACAAGTCTTTTAATTTTGGTACTTGTTATATCGATATTATGTTTTATTTTATTTACATATTTGTTATTAAACATTTCATTTTTCTTCCCTTATACTTAAAATATTGAATAAATAGGAATTATAGAAAAATAAATGGTACTATAAAACAGCTATGGAATAAGATCATCTATAAGTTCTTATAGTATCTAATGTTATTAGTTTTAAATTTTATCATAAATTATAATACAACGATAAAAATTGTATATATAAGAAGCATTTTATTAAAGAGTATTTATTATAACTTTAATACCAAATCTTAATTTGTATGATTCAATATTTTGCTTATTCGTTTGAATAACTGATAAATATGGTTGCAATATAATTACAAAAACTTGATAGTATTTAAAATATTATTATCATTAAATGTTTGTTTAACTGTCCTTTAAAATATAAGTTACTTATAACTTATTAAAAATATTCACACGTTGATAAAGTTTTCAAGCATTCATTATGAAATTAAAAACAAACGTGCTTAACAAACTGTTATTTAAAAAATAAAAAATTTATGTTGTTAAAAATTAAAATAAAATTTGATTTTTTTGTGCAATAATTTAATTATACATTTAAAAGATTAATTTCTGTTCATATGTTTATAATAAATTGATGAAATATGTACATAAAAAATTAATTGGAATAATAGCTCATCATATAAGAAAAAGTAAATATGATTTTTAAGAATAATTTATTTAAAATACGGTTTCGTTATTAAAATTATAAATATAACGGGAAAATTAATAATAATAAATAAAAAAATACGAATCATTATATTTATAACGCGAGCAATTAAAATAAAATGTAATTCGATCTAAAAAAAACCATATCCGTTGTTTAAAATAAAATTTATGTATTTTTTACTCGGATGGAAAAAAAAGTTTCATCCGTAATTCAAAGAGAAGGGTCAACTTATGCGCGTTAGAAGTGCTTAAGGTTTTATTATTTTTAAACGTCAGCAACATCAATAAAAGAAGATTGTTTGTTTTGACTTGGTTACCAAAGGCAATAAAACATTTTTTAAGTAAGACTGCAGAGAAGCATCAACGAGGGTAGCTGACATGGACATTTGTTTAGCGAGCGATAAATCTGGAACGTGGCGGCGTCGCTTTAGTAGGCGTAAGAAAAATAACCTTAACGCATCTGAACATTCGCGGGGAAAGGCAAGGGGGGGTTGAAAGACCCGAGATACAAGATGCAGTATATACTTACGAGAATGCAGACGGGCCCTCCAAGCGAGAGGATCACTGACTAGACCCTGGAGTCCCGGCCAGTAGACCGCCGGATGCCGGGGTTCGGTGCGCTGCTGAAATTGGCCGATTCCTAAACAACAACAATCAATTCGTCGGCTATTAGCGCCTCGTTACCCAACTTCCATTGCACCCTTTAACCCAGCCCTTTATACTACCCGTTAATTGCCGTCTCCTGCATGCACGCATATCTTGAGGCTTATCGCTGTTTCAAGCACATCAAATTACTATAAATTTCAATCTGCTTTATAGTTACGTTCGATCAAAACGTTAAGACGATGCGTACATGCGAAGGACGATAGTTTCCAATAATCCAAACAACCTCTCTCTCCTCTTTCAAATTTTATATACCTCGATTCAATCTATAATATACGATTTGAGGTTTCATTCGGGCATTTTATTAGTTTGGATATCGTTAACGTATCGGCTTTTACCAAATTCTGCGTATGATTTATGATTAGATTCTCTCTCTTTCTCTCTCTCTCTCTCTCTCTCTCTCTCTCTCTCTCTTGTCACATACACGTGTGCGCGCGCGCATATGTGACCAATCCTTATCTACGAACATAACGATGTTTACCCACACAATCTAATACTACTTCAAGGTTTCGAGCAAAATTAATCGTGATTTAATCGTGGGGAAACAAGTGGAAATATTCACGGATGCAAAAGAGCTAGTAATCAGGATAAATAAGCAAAATTTAATCGTGCGTTGGATAAAAAATATTTCGAATTGCCAAATAATTTAGAAATAACCACTGATCGTTGTATCGATAACAATATGTTTACGAAACGTTAAATCCATACATTTCTTAAGTACGATGAATGATAAAAAATTACTATACAATAGTTAAGGTTAAACGGACAAAGAGAAATAATTTAACAAATGTTACGTTTACGCGAATGCGAGAGAGGTGTTTTTTAGTTTTTACAATATTTTTACAATTTACACAATATCGAGCGATTGATATACATAACCGATACATTTTACAATATGTAAACATTCGAATCGAGCACTGAAATTAATCGTATTAGGTTGCGCGTCTAAAACAATCACTGTCGGAATAAAGAATAACGTCAATTTGCGAAAAGAAAAAAGTAAGAATACTCGTCTAAAGCAAAACAAACGAATAAAATAGTGATTTACGATAAATACACTTTTTACCGCTACTCTTATCTCGAGCTCGGTGACATCGTAAACCCTTATCCCGGCAAAGGCAACGAGGGCAACGCGGGTAACGCGGGTAACGCGGGCAACTCGGACCAATGAGAAACGAACGCAATATCAACGATAATTGCCAAACCACTTGTCCCCGTGCACAAAGACCTCGTTATCACATCCCCGAAGGACGTCTCGGGAAAACACAGCGAAGGAGGAATACGGACCGGTCGAAGCGGCGAATCCTGCGTGCATGGCGTATCTCGGAGCCGGTGGCAGGTGCTGTCCGTGAGGATTCGCGGGCATCGCATGCTGGGGTTGGCCGAGGCTGGGCGCAGAGCTCGGCTGCGTCGCCGCTGGCCTCGAGAGGATCGTGTCGATCCCGTGGGGATTGCTACCGACGGAGGTGATGGAGGTCGCAGGGCTGTGCTTCCCACTGCCCGTCGGCGAGCTTTGACCCTGAAGCGCCTGCTGGTGCTGCTGGTGCTGTTGCTGGTGGTGATGCTGTTGATGCTGATGCTGCTGCTGCTGCTGCTGCTGTTGCTGCTGCGACTGCTGTTGGTGCTGGTGCTGCGGTCCGACCTGGTGCTGCTGCTGCTGCTGTTGCTGTTGCTGGTGATGCTGCAACTGCTGCTGATGGCTACGCTCGGCCATCGAGTGCAACGCGGCGAGAGGCTGACTCGCGGCCAGCATCGTCCCCGCGGCCGCGTTCAGGTTGAGGAACTGCAGCACGTGGGGCGAGGCGAAGTCGTGGAGCCAGGGCGGCCTAGCCACGGGGGGCGAGTGGCTCTGCGGGGGTAGCTGAGGCGGAGGCGAGCACGAGCCCATGGAGGAACCGACCGAGGAGCTACGCTCGTCCAACTGCTGGTGCTCCGGCTGCTGGACCTGGATACGACACGGCGGGTGAGTCGGTTCGGGGGAGTCGGGACTCGCGGTTCGCCGGGCGGCGCGGATACCAACCGGGCCGAGGAGGTGCTGGTGAGCGGGCGGGGAGTGCTGCTGCTGGGTCGGCTGGTGCCCGGGTCGGCGCTGCTGGCCCTGCTCGGCGGCGAGCGACGAGGCCGAGGACATGTCGAGGACGGCCAGACGCTCGAGGGCGCCCGCATCCGCCAGGCTAGTTGACTCGGCGCGGCTCAGGCTCCTCTCCTTGCTCAGCGTGCACACCATTTCGCCACGCGCATACTTTTCGCATTCGGCGCGCGACACTCCGGGCGGCTCCTTGTGCGCTGCACTCGAGGTTCGTCGACTCGGGGTATTTCGGGTCGCGTGCGGCGGCCGTTCCGCTCGGCTCGGCACCAAGGGCGTCTCTGGCGCAGCGGCGCTCTCGGGGCCGGCCTCGAGGCTGCTCCCGGCGGCGAGCGACGGCTCTGCCCCCCGGGCTCGGCCGGGGCGGGTCGCCGCCCTCCGAGCCGCGCTATTGGCCGCGAGAGCTCGAGTGGGGCGGGGCCTCTCAATATCGCGTTAGCCTCTTGTTAAGCGTCTTTCATTGTGTGTTTAAACTCGTTATTTATGATGCCGACTGAATAAAACAGGAGCGCGCGCGGATGCGCGACTCGGAGACGGAGCTCCGGTCGAGTGTTTGGTGGCGCGCGGCGCGGTTCTCTCCCTCCCCCTCTCCCTCTCCTTGTCCCTCTTCCTCTTCCTCTTCCTCTTCCTCTTCCTCTTCCTCTTCCTCTTCCTCACCCGCCGCCCCTCTTTCTCTTTCACGCACTCCCTCACCCCCGATCTCTCTCTCTCTCTCTCTCTCTCTGACAAGTGTACGATCCTGTGTGCGAACGCTCGTTTGGACTCCCTCTCGCCCCGAACTCGGCCGCGACGCTGTCCGGGAGTCGTCTTTCGAATTCGATGGCCAATTACGATTAGTTCCGGCCTCGGCGGACAACTACTATGCGTCGCTCGATAATTGAGAGCTCATTTTCCGCGGCATAGACTTTTATTAATGGTTGCTTTATACCGCACTGGAGAACGTCGGGGTGAAAGGTTATTTATGTAGGATGCGAGGAGTATCGCGCATCCCGAGAGATAGAGAGAGAAAGGGAGTGAAAGATTGAGCGAGAGATTGAGCGAGTGAAGGGGAGAGGAGGGGGGGGAGAGCAAGAGAAGTCGAATGACCGTTGCAGCGTAGAAAAAGTGAAGCGTGCGATTGTCGGGGTTGCGCGAGCCACTGTACACGGTTGAGGTGCAGTTTAGTACGGGTGGCGTACGATTACCCTGGATTAGCTATGCGCGGCTATTCGCTCGCCGAGCTCTAATATAATGGGGCGACGCGCGCTCTTCCTTACTCCATTTGCCGGCATTCAATTATACCTTTCTAAATAACCGAGCTTACATTACTTTTATTTGCTTTTTCATGACCCCGTCGTTTTGTACATGACCGTCATGAGATATGAATTCGCATTTATCCGAGCTGAGATTTATTCGGCCGTTAAAGCATTAAATTTACTCGTACGCAACGAAATAATCAGGCTTTGATCCGAGTTATTGTAAGGAAAGAACGCGGCTTCCACCCGGAAGTGGGAGGAACTCCAAGGATGAATCGACGCGCGAACTCCGAGGATGAATCGAGATTTCGATCGACTCTGGGCAAATTCTTATTTATGGCTCGATGATTCGTCCACATTAACTGGAGTACGTGGAAATTTTAAATATGTCCATTAACGGATAATGGTCGATGACTCGAAAGAGCGGATCGGGTTCTCGGTCACCCGCTGAAGGACGCACAATCGATACAATGGATACCTCGAGATATTGAAAAGCGACAAATAAGTTTAAGAAAGTTTAGGCTGGATCGTGGCGAACATTGACTGTTTATCCGGAATGAATAGACCGTAAAACGAAATAAGAAGTAATGAAGGTCATTTAACGGCATAATAGCCACAGACATTTTCGAATCGTAAAATCAAGTCGATTATTTGGAGCTCAAACACATTATAAAGTGCATCTGTGCTACAAATCACGAGCCGAGCCACTATTTTACGAGGTTGAAAAAAGATTTAGCGTTAAAGAATTATCGGTAGGGTGGGGGGCAGGCAGGCCCGAAAGGTATTCTCCCCTTGGCGACTCGAGATAGAAAGAGACGAGTCTCTCGAGTCTCTCTCGACGTCCCTTTTTTATTTTCGCAGCGCGCAAAGAACGACACGCCGTCGCTCGTTATACCGGGAGTCGCTGGGGCGTTCCTATTAAAACGTCGGGATGGCCCTTGGCAAGGCTAATACTGTCCAAATAGGCGACGCTACCGACAGTCGGCTTTGTTGGCCGCCGCGAGGACCAACGAAGGGAGGACAGCTGCGCTCGCTCGCACACAAGAGCCGACAAATAGACGGCCCTATCAGTCATCGGCAGCTCGCCGCGCTCGTGGAAAGCCGATCGAGGGTCGAACGAAGGGCCCCGCTCGAGAAACCCTCCCTTTTCCTACTTGGCTTTTTGCCTGCGAAAAACGAGACGCGACTCCTCGTTCCGTCGTTCCGATACCTTACCTTCTCCTACTTGCGCCACCGGCTCGCGCCGCTTGTTATTATGCCTCCGCTCTTTTTCTTAGCTCGTCTTCTTTATCCCTGGATTATTGACTCGAATCCGGCTACGCTGTACCAAATTATTGTTTGCGCTGTCGCGCGACGTCGGACAAAATTATACAAATATTCCTACCCCTCTCTTCCCTTCTTCAGGCTCTTATTTGACGTACTGAATTATGAGTTCGCTCGCTTTTATTTACTCTTAATTGTATTTTTAATCGAACGCATGCACAATGGATTTGTGACCAGAGAGTGTGTGTGTGGTATGTGAGAGAGAGAGAGAGAGAGAGAGAGAGAGTATCGCGCGCGATAGGTGTTCTCGTTTATTCGCAACAGCTGGGAATCCTTTTGAGAATCGACGAATAATGGTAATTCCGCGCGTCGATTTTTTTTCGAAGGCCTGCCTTTTTATATTTGCTAAAAATTGCAAGCCACTTGGATCGATTCCGCGATACTGGAAAGACGAAAAAGACGAATACGCGAACGAACGTTAAAAAAAGTCGGGTGACGCGAGTTGAATTAGCGGCGTACAACGCAAGCTGGATGCATCGCGATCGAGCGAGTTGATAGATTGCGTATCGAGTTGATCGCTTATAGATGTCGGATATAGAAAAAGTATGGGGCAAGCTTAAGTTGCTAGTTGGAAAATATCAATAATGATGTCGCGGCTCGTCCAACGTGTCCGAACGCACACGTATCTTTCTCATCCATCATCGACTGGTTACTATTTAAGCCGCAGAGCGACGACATTAATTTATCGTTAGGAAGGAATGAAAGTTGCGCGAGATCGCGGAACAATACTGCAACTATGCCTATGCTGACACTGATGCATCGATTTCCTTCTTTTATCCAGCAATATGTGGCTCGGTGGCTTACTTATTTTACCAGTCGCTACAACAACGTACCCGAGTGGACCCTGGACTCTGCTCCGAGGATTATATTGCAGTTGCCGCTTACAAATTGCCTCATAGCCACGTACAAAAATACACTTTATGTAAATTGTACGATTATACAGGAGAAACAGATTTTATAAGCCATTGGATTTTTTTCGAGCATCCCTTACCTGCAAAAATAATTTTACCGCTTACGATTTACATAAAGCTCGATTACTTTTATCGTGCTTTTTCTTTTTTTCAAAACTTAATATCTACTCGGTTTCTTCGCGTAAAATTTTAAACTTAATATCAATGACGATTTAGCGATTCTGTGTTCGTGAAATTTAATAAGTATATATATATATACGTTGCGCGGAGATCCAACATCATCGTGATTCCATAAGTTATTGTGATATCAGTTTTGAAAAATGATTAAAATTAACTTATGTCATAAAATAAATGTCTTACTCCGAGAGAAATATATTCATAATCTTTTAAATTCGTATCCAACAGCTTTACGCTTGAAAGTACAAATTTCCTATATTAACCATTAGATTAGATGTGGTTATTATTTTACGATTGTCGATGTTGTATTAAGAACAAATAAATTAAGAACAAAATATGAATCGAATGCAACCGCCTTTTTCATCGTGGTAATTTTTCTTTTACGGAATATCACGTATCAAATACAATACAATATCTGTCGTTCGGAAATTTAAAGCGAATCGAATCAATTAGGACGTTATACATCAATCGATATAAGGTATTTCACGCCGGATGACAAATCTAAGAAACTTTTTCCTTTCTAAAAGCATTTTACCTTCTCTTTATATTACCTACTTAAATTAAAATTGATTTAGTTATTAAAGATTTGTCAAATTTTAAATACAAATACGTTTAAAAATACATTTAGAAATAAAAAATTTTATTTGTAAACGTAAACCAAATTTTTAACTAAAAATATCACTAGCGTAATATAATTTAATAAATGCATTATAAAAAAATTTTCATGGTTATTATTCAATGTAAAGGTTATATTTTTATTAATTTCAAGGAGTTAAAAAACATAATTATTTTATAAATCATTAAAAAGTAATCAAAGAAATAAATTTATATCATAAATGTTTTAAATTATAACTAATTATTCTTTAAAGCTTAACCGAATAATAGATGAAAAATAGAAATACTAAAAAATATTTACCTTTTTTGCAGGATTAAAATATTTTATTTTTTAGAAACCGTAGTTTTTTATTAAGAACATCTTGCTTTATTTTAAACCTATTTTTTCACTTTTAATTACAAAAAATTTTCTTTTTATATTACGAATGATTATAATAAAAACGGAAAATTTTTTAACGATCGTATACTTCGTAAAAAATAATATGATTTTTTTTAATGTTTAAATTTTTTAGTGTTTCTTGAAATGCTCACAGAAAAAAATTATTTTGATACATATATTTATAACTTATAAATAATTTTTAATTATATTTATAAAATATGTCGCGTTCGTTTAATAATTAAATATTCTATGTACACACAAATGTATATATGACACAATGTTAACTAAGTTTTCGAAAATTTAATCTGCTGCTTGGCTTTAATTAAAAAATGATTTGTCTCTTTAATATTTTAGAAATAGACACTTATTATACCAGAGAGAATTCGCTCGAATTTAGAGACAGTAATAAAAGAGAATAAACATAGGAGCGAATAAACATAGAGTGAAACTAAATATGTAAATTAAAATATGGAGTACTATTTCAAGGAATGCATATTTTAAAATTTATCATTTAGTCGTATATTAATAATTTATTAGCTAACACTACATCTGATTATTAATGGAAATATTCTTCAATATATATTTTAATTATAAATATTTTATAGAATAAAAAAAAATTACATAGACGACTTAAAAAATCTACTTTTTCTGATTTTTGATAAAAATTATCGTAAAAGTTAACGTGAAAATTATTTCAAATAAAGAGTGAATTTTTTAATTCAATAAATTTTCACATTTTGACATATAATATCGATTTTCTTTGATTTATTAAATCAAATTTTCGAACAATCAAAATAATAACATTAATCAGCACCAAAGTTATTTCAAGTTATTTTACACTGTTAAAAATTAAAAAAAATTTGTTTCAGATAATAATTATAATTTATTTAAAACCTAAGTAATAAATTTATAAACATAAAATATTAGTATCTAACTGCTTTAAGTAATTTAATACGAGGGTTAATATAACGATAAATCAATTTCATATTTTACAATATATTTATCAGTACTGATTCTAAAAAGTAAATTTAATCACCACTTTGAAATTCCTTTTTGAAAATATACTAAAATAAAATTATTATAAAAATTTTGATTTTTTACTTCTATATTTTAAGTTAAACATAATTATTAATTTTTTAAATTATTTTACGAACTATGTAATTAATTGAATTTGATCAATTAATTAAAATTTTGATTTAAATACGAACGCTTATTATGTAACATTAAAAGAGAATCGTGTATTACAAGCTGATTATCTTATTCGAAACAAATGAAACGAATAAACTGTGAAGGATAATTATAGAGTTCACCAAAGTTTGGATATTACATAAATCTTTGTTGACACACCGAACAATTGTATCATAAATTTTTGGTAATTATGTCGGAAACGATTACATTAATCTTGCATCCATTTTTAAAAATAAAAATTTTTTTATAATTTAAAAATTACTTTTGTAATTAATTTATTTGTAATCGATCCTGGCAACTGAATATTTATTTACACATGGGGTTGTCGAAAGTATCGAAAATCGATGAATCAAAGAAATAGCGTTTCGCGATTAGCGAGCGGAAGTCATTTAAAGTTACGTTTGGTTAAAAAAGTTGAAGTGCAATATAAAGGATGCCGATAAAAGGTAGGCTGCTGGATCGAGCGGGAATAGACATAATAAAAAGGCTTGTAGGAGGAAGGAGTACAAGGAGAAGCGAGTCATGATGAGCCGCGCCGGTGTGTCTGAGGCACGCATACGAGAGGATAATCGTTTGTGTGCTTTGAGAAAGAAGTTGACGACCGAGAAAATGAACGTCGGAAGCACGGCAGGAGGGAACGAGCTGGAAAATTCTGAAATTTGTCGGTTCGTCGCGTTTGAAAGCTCCAGGAATGTAGTCGAGAGAGAGAGAGAGAGAGAGGGATAGGAAGAAAGAGAGAGAAGCGCGAGAACGAACCAGCGAGTGAAAGCTACGAGAGGGGGGAAATGAAAGAAGCAAGAGGAAGTGGTGTTGCGGCGATGATGCGACTGCGTAGACCTGCCCGACTCTATACCTTTTCTCTCCCCTCCGCTACGTATATAAACGATTAGCCGAATAAAGGGAGAGAGCTGGGATTTTTGGCGCTGCTTTTAACTGCCTCTAACACAAATCTGTCGTTGCGACAATGGCTGTAAGCGTCAAATTAGGCGACACAGGTCAACTGCACCCCCTCTGAAATTCGTGACTTTTTCTCTCGAGTCAGACCTATACAAATACAATGGTTAAATGGAAATAATACGTATAGGCGCATACAGGAGCACACGAGCAGTTGCTCACTTTTTCCCGGACCCATTCCGCTATTTCGCTTTTTCTCGCTCTATCTGGCCCATTGAGCCGCTCGGTCTATTATACCTCTTGATCTCTATTATACGCTTCCAGTTTTCTTTCTTAGCTGCATCGATGCCACGCATAATATAATATCTCCGTTTCGGGATACTTTTCTTCCTCCTTCGCTGTCATTTAACGAGACTACATCTCGTTCCAACGATGCCTTTCTCGACGCCCTTCCGGCCCTGCCCACCTTATATACGTGAGCTGTAACAAAATATACCTACGCACTTAATCGTCTTAAGTTGAATTTATCGTGTTTATATGCTTCTGTCAATGCTTATTCGATCAATTGAAAGTATGCAGCCAAGGGTTATTCCAAAGGAACTTTGGAATTACGAGTTGTTCGTGACGTGCGGCGATTAATCAACGACTCGTAATGGAAAAAAAGCGAAAACGACGGGAAGGCTTAGGCTCGTTACGAAAATAAATAGGAAACGCTGACACGTTAATTCGAGAGACAGTGGATAATGATAAGTTTTATCGCGATACCGTCAGTTTCGCAAGCTCGCTTTATGAGCCAGTCGCCGATGCGACTCGCCGATCCCAGATGCTCGTCGACTCCCTGCCTCGGAATCGACCGAGGCTTGAATCTTCTTCTCTCCATCTCTCTTTCTCTAGCGCAAAAAGCCATATTTCAAGGGGCATTATCATCCTTTTTTTCGAGCTCATTTTACGACCTGCCGACTCAACGTTAAGGATACCTGCTGTCTCTTTCTTTATCATACGCGAATAGCATAAGTAGCATACGTAGCATAACGCAACACGCATCGAAGCCTCCGAAACAAAGCGAGGAGCAATTTTGCCCGATCGACTATACTCCCTGTCCGCGGTGTATTTATCAAAGTCGAATTCCCACAGAACATCGACCGATTAAAAAGCCATAATAGAGAGCGAGGGGGAGCGAGGGGTGACAGGAGGAGGGAGAGGGAGAGAGAGGGAGGGAGGGGGGAGGAAAGAAACGAAAAATAAAGAAGAGCGAAAACGCTGATTCAGCGCTACGTGGATGTTTGAATCTCTTCACGCTGCGGGTGGTCGTGTAATGAGGCATTAATAAGTTGCTCCTCCGCGTTGCACTCCTCGCAGCTTCTCGACTTCGAACCCGCGTAAACGTTTTGCTTTATTTGCTTAAAAAATTTAACACTTTTATATTTCCGACTCCTTCGCGTTTACTATTTTCCGACGCTCTACTCGTACGATTACGATAAATTAAACGAACATCGCGTCCAGTTTCCCGGCTGATGATTAGTTATTATTTTCGGTGCAAACGGTGGATAAATATTTAACGATTAATTAATATCTTGCGCGGCGGTTACAATCGATAATATTTTGTATGTTACACTTTCGTCCGATTTTGTAGACTCGTTTCATCATGGATTTAACTATGGGAAAATATATTGTCTATATTAAACGCGTACCATTACCGTACGAGCGTGGGATGCGAATCATTGGGAAAAATTGAAAATATGATATATAGATACATAAACGTATGTAAATATGTAACGCGAGCAATAACAAAGATAGAAGTCAGAATGAAAAAAATAACGAATGGACGCTGGTGTAAAAGTTGTAGGGTAGCTAATAAATTCGTCGCCTGGATATCGGAGAAATATTGATATCGGTCTTAGCGCTCGCTCCGAGGATTTCATTTGGTAAGCCGTAGCTAAAAGACATGGAGCGCGAATATTTACATTTTTATTAAAAACATTTACAACTCATCCGCCGCGAGTTGAGCGACTTATTTGCTAAATCCTAGACGACCGCGTTCCCACTTTGCTGTGAGCAAATTCAATTATCTCGGTAATCCTACAATTACAGCGAATGGATTTGAGAAGGCCGGCGCCAAAGCCAACGTCACCGACGCTAAAGCAGAGAAAAAGATACTCGACGAGAGCGGCTTTCTTCCCCAGCCAAACTGCATCAATTTTTTTAATCCAACGCTCTTGCGCTTTCGATCGCTCGAGTTCGTCGAGAGTCCAAGTTTCGTTTCGAACGAACGACGCGAGTCGAAGTCTTCCTTCGGAGTCCGAGAGCCGATCTCGCGTTTATCCCTGCGTTTAAATTTCACGCTTCGACGATGATGTCGAGCGGCTCGATGAGACAGCGCTATTCTGCTCTTCCCCACGCTAATTTCTCGCTTATATATACGGCCGCTTCTAATCCCGGATCCAGCACTCAATTTACCGAGTTACGCAGCGGTTTGCCTCCGCAGCTTCACGACGAATATAAGTATCTTTGCGAAGCTTCGGGTCGACTCCCCCGCGACTCGGCCTACGGATCCTCGACCGATCCTATCTAATTTTCCCGATAAACGGACTCTCGTACGCGCGTCGATTACATCTGCGCTTCGCCAAAAGCCGATGCAACGATCCGAGATGACTCGATGTATTTTAAATTTCGAAGAATTCAAACGTCGCTGTTTTCGGGTCGCGCTGCGCTGGTGCTCGACGAAGGCTCGAAACTCGAGGATTATCCGCATAGTTTGCCGCGGATAAGCTCGAGCCAATTGTAAAAAATAGGCTAGAAAAACCCGTGCTCGAGACAATAACGCGTCAGAGTGTGTACGCAAGGGTGACAAAAGCAAGCCGGGGATGAGAATTCGGCAGAAGGGTGGCTAGGACACGTTAAAGCCCCTCGGCACATTTAAATTAGATTAGATAAGTCAGTCAATGCGGTATTCAAAGTAAGAGCTGGGATTTCACGTGTCGCGCGCCAAAGAGTCGAGGGAGTCGGACCGACGCCTCCGATGTGCTTATTCTGAGATCCGAGTCGAAGGGAAAGGGAGAGGTAGGATGGAGCCCAAGTCGAATTATTGCAGGCTAATCGAAGCCGTGTAACCCGAACGCGAACCTACTTCCCGAATGATCGACGACTTTTAGCCACTATTGGCTTTAAATCATGATAGAGGTCACCGTTCGAACGGGAGTATCCACTTTTCCGACCAGCTAACCAATAATAAACCGACCGCTCGGTTTCACAATCGGTTTTAAAATAATCGAATTTTCACGTAGGCGTATCGATATATTTTTAATAAAGACACGCGTCGTTAAATACTTGTTTTGTTACACTCGCGCACACGCGCACACGCGCACACGCGACACGCGCACTTTTAACGTTATATTTCGATGGAGTTTAGATCAATATCAAAGTCTATAAATTATAAACAACGTACAAGTACGTTTGACTTTATACGTTCTTTTTAGGTAGGATGCCTTTAACTCATAAATTCATACTTATCCGAAAGTGAAACGATTATAATTTTATTTTAAACTCTCGATACGCGAATAAAATTGTAAATAATGATTCCTTATGAATTTGAAATTTACAAAAGCTTTAAAAGGCTTATTAGGTACTTTTTATTTTTCCTTCCTCTCAATTTTTCTCTTGTTATTACCTTTCGATACTTTGTAAGTCGAGGAAGGAAAAATCGAAGGAAAAGATGCGAGGCGTTTGAAAGTTTGAAAAATTCGTAGCAGAACGAGTAATAATTCTTGCGTTTGTCAAGAAAAGTCAAAAAGTTGGAGCGTGCCCGAATGGCTTTTCTAGGCATCGGGTGACGCGGGAAAAGTCGATCGACGACGAATTCTCCGGGTTCTTGTTAAAAAGTGATCAGGAGCTTTCTCGAGCTTTCTCGAACGTCGAGCGAGTGCCAAGCCCGGCGAGCCCCGGCCAAGTCCTCCAACAAAAATGAAAAAAAGACGAAAAACTGCTTGTCGGGAAAAAAGATAAGAGAAGGCTAAGAGCGTTCGAAACGGGTACTCGGTTCTTTCCTTTAAATCTAAATGAACTTATTAATGTACAAGCTCATCGAAAATCTGGAATCGCAGACGAATTAGTGTAGTCGGTAGAGCATGAGAACGGAAAAAGGAATAGAATCGAGCCAGCAAGAAGTAATAGAAAGTGCATGCGCCCCAGGGACTACGAGCGCACGGCTAGCGTAAGAAAGAACGAGAAGAGAGAAAGAGAGAAAAAGAGAAAGTGAGAAAGAAAGATAAAGAGAGATAAAGAGAGATAAAAAGAGAGAGAGAAAGCGGGAAAGAGACAGTGGGTGGGAACAGGGGTAGCGACGGAGCGACGGTCCTGCCATAAACAAGTGCTTACCGCAATCTAATGCGTCTGTAATGGCTCGTGCGCCTGTATCTCCCCCAACAGTCCCACTTGCTAGCGCAATTTAATTACTATGTAAATGTCGCATTCCCGAAACCTGGCCCGAGCGAGACGGAGAGATTCCCTCTCTGCCTCTATCACGCTTTCCTCTCTCCGCGTGTCGCCCGATGTCCTTAATTACTTTGTACGTTATATTATGGGTCGGCGCGGCTGCGGGCGCGGCCGAGAGTTGAGCGACTCTCGACCCGACTTCTCCAGTGCCACCCCCGCTTTACCCCTCGAACGCTTCACTCCATTAGTCCTTTTCTTCCTCCTTTCCTTCCTTCCTTCCTTCCTTCCTTCCTTCCCTCCTTCCTTCCCTCCTTCCTTCCATCTACCTTCCTTCCCTATTTCGTTCCGTCCGTTCTTCCTTTTATCCTAAGCAGTCACGAATATAACGGCCACCTGGCATTTCCACCCTCCGCAGAAATATTCCTGTTTTTGGCTTTGTTCGACATTACTTATTTAGGATTCAATTAATTCGATGTCGATAGTATAAAGATGCTGGAAAACGGAGGAAAAGAATAAACGAAGATGGAGAGGTGCGAGTTGATCAATTGATATTGTTTTTAGTGGACAAATACCCAGACTTTGGTTGGGAACGATAACAACTCTGAGGCGGTCAATGGACACTTTGTCAAGTAATACAACTTGGACCAAAAAGTCCTTTTCTCATACTCCTCGTCGAGAAAGGAACGTGCTCCACCATTTATCTAGTCGTGAGCTATATCCTTCGCCCATATATTCCCTTGACTTTAGAGTATCGAAACGGAATCAGGATCGTATAAGGTCGCACAAGGGATACAAATAGTTCTGGCTTTGATTTTACGCTTTTCTCTGTCAACGATCTGGTCATCAACGGAAGCGGCGAATGTGTCGAGTAATGCAACAAAACCCCCAAAATGTGTCATCATTAGGATCGTTTCTTTCATTGGTGAAAGTCACGTTCCTAACGAACTAAATGCTATGCTCCGTGCGACGTTTCAAATATTTTATTATAAGAAAATAAACCAGTTTTTATTTGATTTCTTTGAATTATTAATTTGAATAACCAGATTCATTCGTTTAAATATTTTCTTTTTACGTTAGCAACAAATACAGTTTTGAGAACAGTTAATTTCTCGTTTGTCAAACATTTTACTTTATATCAAACTTTTTATATTTTCAATTACGAATACGACGCGTATCACGAAGTTATTGAACTTAAAACAATTTTAAAATAACAATTTTCACCTCGGATATTTATTTTGAAAAAATTTTAACGCGTTTATCGATAATGGTATTAATCTTTTTTAACGTAATTTGAATCGTGCTATTTCAATTTCAACCATTGATCAAAATTTAATTTCGGTATTAATTTAAATTTTTTGCAAAAAATTTACGATTTTGCATTTATTGGTACACAATGATAAATTAATCGATCGTATATATATTTTTTTATCTTTACAATATTATATTTTGAATTTTCATCGTTGAATAGATTATATATACACGTATCTTCTTTAAATACGTTAGATTCATCATCGATACGAATAAACAACGTATTTTCGGATCCGGTAATAAGCGATCGCGCGTATCCTCTAGATCTATAATAACTGTTTCGTAATCTGTTATTGTTAGATTTTCACAACGCGTTTATCAAAAGACCGTTATTAAATTAAGGCAAATAACGGCAAATTTTACCCGTGATAATGTACTACCGACAAAGTTGTTCCAAAACCTATTGGATCGTATCGTTGTTCGGACGTGCAACGGTATATTATTTTGAAACGATCGATAATAATAATCAAATTACCCACTTACACAATAGGTGAAAAATGTAAATACGCGTTTGAAATAACGGAGCAAAACGACCAACGTGACATAATCGCATAAAGCAAGGAAAAAAATGCCTTTTCCCGTGATCGAAATGTGACAGAGGAAGATTAACTTGAGTTTAAAACGTATTATTCACGCTCGCAATAAACAAGTAAGCTGGAAATAATACAAAAATAAAAAATAGCGATAGACGGTACTTCATCGGTAAAAATCCTCGGAAAAACGGTCCGGTTAACATTAGTTCGAGAATAAAAAGAGCCGAGCAGTCCGCAAGAGCATAAAATAGAGTCGATAAGCACAAAGAAAAAATAGAAGGAACCAGCTTTGGTGTAATCCGGCATGTATTTGTACATGTGTAAAAGATACAGGAAAGGCTGGAGGCGGCTGGACCCTCTCTTTTCCACTTACCCCTCCCCACAAAGATACAAAATGAATCGAGGCGCAGTGGGCGCGCGCTGAATACATACAGTATTATAGAAAATAGTCATCGTGGAAAGCGAGCGAGAGCGAGTGAGGGGGTGTCGTGAGTTATGGCTGCTCTGTGATATCGATGCATCAATTTGGCTAAACGAAGGATTAATTTAATAACAAGTCAGCGCGGGGGAACGTCGTATGATCTATAGCGTAGAGCTACGTACACACTACACGCACACACATCCGTTGACAGAAGTACATGCACTTGCGCACTTCTGCCTATTCATTCAGCAACTAGGGAACTCTATCCTCGCGGTCTGATTTCTCCTTTTACTCCGGGGATGTTCGTTAAGGCAAAAATGAGAGAAGGAAAGGAAAGATTCGGACTATTGTTTAACACCCTTGAGATTTGCCTTAAGTTTTACGATCGACCACCAAAATCTGATTCGTGGCTCGCAGTATAATAATAAAATAGCATGAGCTGTTTTTTAATCGTGGATTTAACGAGATTAAAATTTTCTGTAAATATTTATTTAATGTCGATGACATTATGAATATTTGAAGTATATATTTACTTGGAGAAAAAAAGAAATCCTTTTTATTCCAAGGCAATCCAATCGTCTTATTTTATGATTATGAAAGATAAATTGATCATTAACTTATGTATATTCACATTTTACCTTTAGGTTTATGACTGGCTTTATTTCTGCTCAGGGCACGAAGAAAATTATTGAAACACGATACACGAGAAAAGGTTAAGTGCTGTATAACTGTTCGACTATATACCATTGACAAAAATATCTTAGCACTTGAAAATGATTGCCCACAATAAAAATGTTTTATGTGACTGATTCACATACTTCTGCAGTAAAAATTCGTATGGCCAGTTTGACAAGATATTGTTTTCATAATTCTAAACAGCTAAATCAATGTGTTTATGAATTTACAATATTTGTCCGAAGAAGACAATTAGAATCGCATTATCCAGTAAAATATTTGTAAATCTTCCGTGCACCGAATAATATGCGATATTCGATTCAGAGTATAAAATATATATCATCATTGAAACGTTGCTTAAAAAAAATCGATGATCGATGTAATGTGTATTGTGATGATAAACAGTTAGATTTAACTAACGGGTTGCTTATAAACCAAAACGATTATGAAATATAGAAATAATATCGAATATGTACGTTTTAGACCCTTTTTATGTTTTAAAACGAATAAAAGCTCGTGTAAATAAAAGAATTTAAAAAATATACATACTTTTTAAATATGGCACCATCGATACAAAAATATCATAAAAATATTTTGAGAGTGCTCAAATCCAAACGTAACATTTCAAAAATAATATTAGCTTACTTGAGATAAGTTAGAATTTTTCAATTTTATCGATTATATACTTACCTCCGAAGCCCATAAATATAAGCCGGTTTTTACTTTATATTTCAGGCATTGAAAAATTTTCGATATTTTTCAAATATAACGCTATTTTTTTAAATAATTTATCAATAATTGTCGATAACGCTGACTTTATTTTCACGATAAAGATCTAAGGAAAAAACTTCTAATATTTTAAAAAATTGTCTTTAATAATTTTTAGTATATTTTACGTATACGGACAACAATTTTTTTTCGATATACAGATTCATTTTAATTCGTAAGTGCATTTTCAAGCGATCCCTGTTAAACGAATTAAATGCGTATAAATTTGATTAACACTGAAAACGTCAATGCAGGAGATAAGTTAAGTATTTGCGTCGGTCAAGCGCATTAAATAAAAATGACATAAGGGGAAAGCAGGAGACTCGATGTTCAGCGGTCAGGTTTGATTTTCATTATCAGCGAGAGCTACTCAACGATGATCAGCTTTATTATTGCAAGTAAGAATAACAGGGTGACACGTGATACGTAGGCGCGAGAGACAGTAGCGGTGGTAAAGTTGTCTTCCAGCTTCCCAGCCTCAATCTCTGTTTGTTGAGACAACAGTCGTTCGCCTTGGGAGCTCCGCTGTTTATGGAAAAAACATCCAGCTTGTTTCTTTCGTTCCTCTCCCATGAATTTTTCTTCCCTATAAAGGTCTCAAAAAAGTATCTCTCGAAACCCCGTGCAGGAAGGAACATCTATTACGTCACTCTCATCGCATCATTTTTTCTCAAATCAGCTTGTTTTTCCTTCCCTTCTTTTTATGTACTTAATTTTTTTTAAATCTCCAAAGGTAAACTAGGATATATCTACATCGCCTCCAATTACGCGTCGAAGTTTTTTCTTCGTCAACGATACGCGTATAATATTACACGCCGAGTAATTTCCGCAATAATGCGTTAAGTCAACGCGTGACGCTTACAAATACAGCGAACGAACCCAAGAACAAAAATCACGCGTATCGTATGTAAATTAAAACAACGGCGGTTTCGAGCGAACGAGTATCGAAGAAGATAACCAGAAATCCCTTTGCGCGTTCGTAGGAAAATTTATTAAAAATTTCATCGAACGGAATCATTGGAGAAAAGGAAAAATCGTCGAAAGGGTTCGGTATATTTAAAAAACAGGAAAAAAAAAGGAAAAAATACAGGGAAATTCGAATAATATCGAAGCGTCGTAGAAGAGGAATTGAAAGTCGCATGGTCATTAAAAAAGAAATGGAGGAGATTCGAAACACCGCGAGGAGGGAGCGGAGGGAGCGGAGGGAGCGAAGGGAATTGGAGGGAGCGGAGGGAACGGAGGGCATCATAGAATAAGGTTTGCGTGGGTTGGGGGTGGAGTGGCTCGGTGGCGCAAAATTACGCGCGGCGCGCTCGCTCGTTTTACTTTATTGCCCTACCCGATCCAATAAAAGTCCCAATAATAATGTCGGATGTTTTCCGATGCACCGTATTTGATTTAGTGTCGGCCATTTTGTGATCACATATCTGCCTCGTAAATCTCGAGCCGGGCTGCTGCCGCGGCGCCAGCGAATATCAAACGTCGATGCGCGCCGCCGATCCCACGCGTAAAATATTACCGCGAGCTCGCTCATCCCGATCTGTCTTTTCCTTTTACCCCTCTTTTTCCTCTATCTCTCTTTCGCTCACTCCGGTTCACTCCCGCTCACTCACGCTCGCTCTCTCTCTCTGGCTCTTTTTTTTATACCGCTGATAGCCTGACGCTCGAAAACCGAATTCCTCGCGAAGAACGTTTTGCGATTTTCGGAAAAATTGGGAAATACGTGCTTTGTGTTTAAGCGATTAATTTGATTTTTTAACGCAGCGACGATAAAATTGATTTAACTATTTAATGCAAACATTGCAAACGCTCGGTCGTACTCGGATTATAAATATGAGCTCGATTTTACTTATATAATTGATATTGGAACTTAATCATTTTGTTTTACTTGAGCTTTTTCACGCGTTACCGTTATAACGTTGAATATATATTTTTATTAGAAGTTTTCGATATTAATCTGCACTTTAAAATTCGGTTTTTTATATTTGACAAAAATAATTTTGTGTTTGGTTGTTCGAATAAGATTCTAAAACTTCTTTTTATAGCGTATATTCATTTTATCATAATTAAAGTAAAATAAATTTTATAGTATTTGATGACTGTACTAAGACATTAATTAATTCAAAAAATGTTATAGCCCTGAAAAATATTTATAAATCTTTGTACGAGTTATAGCTATGCAATATTCGATGAAATATTTAATAATAAAAAAAATTTTTATAAGAATCTTGTAGAGTCAAGAATGCAAAATGTTTAGAAGAAAATAATAAGATTTTTTAAAGATAATTCTTTAAATATTAGTTTCTTATATTTTCTTATATTATAAATCAGAATCTTTAATTGTAATTTAGTATTGGTTGTAATAAAAATTTTAATGTTACGTATGTACGATATCTTTTTAAAAAATTATTTTTAAATTTTTTACGTTTTTAAGTACATTTTAACTTATATATTTTGTTCGCATAATTTTTTAATAATTAAAAATCAATAGAAAATACATTATAATTCGTTAGCAGTAATACAATTTTTTAATTTTCAATTTTCAATTTTCAGTTTTCACTTAAATTCATCTATTCGATTTCATTTTACTTTTAGTTTCAATTAAACATTATCTTCTCGTTTACATTTTCAAATTATTAATAATTTGATTTTATGTAAGCATTACATTATAAGCTAATGGAACGAGAACATTTTCAATTAATATATCTGAAATGGTTTTGTACGATTATCGAAACATTTCAATGGCGTAGAAGCTCCTATTTACTCGTAAATCTATCAAAATTCATTCGATTCAAAAATAATTCGGTTACAGAA
Source organism: Dolichoris vasculosae (assembly GCA_018907195.1). Classification (NCBI taxonomy): domain Eukaryota; kingdom Metazoa; phylum Arthropoda; class Insecta; order Hymenoptera; family Agaonidae; genus Dolichoris; species Dolichoris vasculosae. The sequence continues at coordinate 25,684,773 of JACCHY010000002.1, forward strand.
ATAGTACTAAAATATTACAAATTAAAATTATATTGATTTTGACAAGAAAATTTTAAGTATTGTTATTAATATTTACTAATGTTTTAGAATTAAATTAAAAAGTATCGATATTAAAAGAAAAATTGTACGTTCGTGATACGATTATAGAAATTTTGCTTAGATTAATAAATATAAGAGAAATGCAAGAAATATTACTAAGTGAAAAAGTCGTTACCTATAATGACTTATATTCTTTTGGGATAACAGAATTTCCTACATTTGTTCTGCTTATTCGAGAAACTTGGTAGATTCAATAAGACTTTATATGCCTTATTAACTTTATTAGTATTCCGTTATTAGTGTTTAAATTAGCAGTAAATATTTATATTTTCCGATCGAATAAAAAAATGTTCTTTATCTTAGGCATACTTATTAAAGAAATAAAAATTTATCGTATATTAAATTACATTAACATATTTTTTAACGTTTTCATCGATAGTTTTCTTTTATATTTTTTACCTGAAATATTATTTTTATAAACAGGGAAAATTAATTTCTAAATTTTTTATCAAGCTCGTAATAAATTGCCAAGTTCATTCGATTAGTTCGAAAAAGATTTAAAAATATAATCGCGTAACGAAAAGAATTCATTAAGGGGTAAAGTATTTATTTGTTTCATAAAATTGTTGTTATTAGTAATGAAAATATGTATAATAGTATTAAAAATGTGATCGATTTTATCATGAACGATGCCGTTAAATAATGTTTTGAATTCAAACAAACAATAGCTTAAGGCTGATATAATAATTTTGAAATAAATTATACGATATTTATCTTTAATTAAACGGGTTTTCTCATATTTGATTTTAATATACGATTAAAAATGGTTATTAAAGATAATTCACGTTTCTATACTCGTTTAAAACACGATATCGTTTACGTTGGTTGAATAAGAATACAGTGTTTTCAGTTCTATCAAGTTATAATATCGCTTGCGATTGTTTTTGTTAGCAGATTACCACGAGAAATATTTCTCGAATGGCTCGCCATGAATTTCTCGACTCGCACGAAAGCTTACGTCCGTTACGCAAAGAAAAATACGAAAAGAAACATCGACGTCGTTGGCGATGGATTAAAAGAAAAAAAGAATACGTTCGTCTTATTTCCCGAGATCTCATCGCGGTAATGAAATACGTATCGCGGTGTAATATTTGAACATAAAAAATCGAAGATGCGAAGATCGTATCTCGGTCGGAAGGAGAAGGCAGTAGTGCGCTTTGATAAAATCATTATCAAAAGAGGTGGACGAGAGTTTGGGAAGTGTAAGCACCGGAGAGGATAGAGGAAAAGGCGCTGCTCGGTTTGGCGAGTAAACGTTGCTGCTAGTCGAGAAAGGCAGTAGATCGTCGTTATTGTCCATTAGGAGCCGAGCAGGCTGGCCATCCACGCCACAAACTTACTTTACGATATCGCTTCTTCTCCCGGCGTTTCCTCTGCTCTCCTATTTGTCCGTGTCCTACTCTTTTCTCTCTCCCTTCTTTATACTTACTCCCACGCAAGCCATAACAGAGTCGAAGATTTAAGCGCTACTTTCGAGGCTATCCGGCTATTGACGCTCTCTACGCAATATAATATTGTTATTCTTAAGAATCAGTGTAAAGGGAATGAGAAACGATTGTGAAAGGTGGCGGCGGAGCTGTTGGAGCACATTATATGGGCGTATAACGTATAACGAATAGCCCGGAGTTCGGCTGGGAATGGATGCGCTCCCGGGCGCTGCTCGGCTCTCGGTTTATCCCCATCGGTATAAACATGACGGGTTTTACTGTTTGACGTTTTGTTATCTAATTGGTCGTTACTCGCGCACTCGCCGCGGCCGAGTCGCCCTCCCGTGACATTTCCACGCACACACGCCGTCGCTCGTATTCAATAGCGCCACCAGCCAAACCACCCGCTCACCCCTTTGCGCACTGCGCGCGATACTGCCCATAAAGTCGCCCGAACCAGCCGCACCATTATAATTCTTTGACGCGCTCTGTCATTGCATTTACTGCCTCGATCCTCCGCCTCCCGCCCGAACTCGAGCTCGTATATCGCGCGAGTTGCGTGCCGCCGACGGACTCGGTGACTCCGGAACTCCGGACTCTGCCGAGATATCCTCGACGGGGGCGGAAGAAGAGGGTCTAAGAGGAACCCCCCTCCCTCCGATGACGATCCTAGCGCGTTACGCTTGGACTCGGATTATCACTTATTGATGAAAGTAGAGTGCTCTTGCCGCGCGGATGACCGAACTTGGATCAAAAGGCTATAACTTTGGTTCGACAGATGCCTTTTTCCGCAAAAATCCTTATTATGTCTCGCGCGGAATTTCTTCTTTTCAACCGTATTCCTCTTGAGTCGAAAGGTCGCTATTATGAGGGTGACAAAGTGTCTGCCGATTCTTTCTTCCATTAATTTTTCTCCGAGCTCCTGTTCATTCTCGAACTCGAACCTGAGTTTCCGTACCGAGAATGGAACTCTGCGAGAACAATCTCAACGCATGTTTGAAATTCTATTTTTTTTTTTATTTTGCGTTCTTTCGATTACATTTTCATTTTTAACGGATAATCTACTCGTGATAAATATTTTGTTCAGATTCTTATTTTTCTCTTCCGTGAGCCATAAATTTTATTTCGCGTGTACATATTGCGTCTGTTTTCTTATCGAGCGTATATACAAAATATGTGTAATATTTAGAAAACACCGATTAAAATCGTATCGATGTATATCAATTACATCCGGTATAATACACTATGAATCCTTCCTGAATTTTCACAAATATTGAATTTAAGAAGCTATTGCAAACGGCAATATTTATACTCTTCTACTGAAATAGATATCGCATATCGTGGAATATGTACTTAATAACTCAAATGTTTTATAGTGCGTGATTTTAATCGGCTTAAAGAATTTAAATAGAATGATATATAGGCGGAAAAAAGCTTGCACTTTATCTAGCGCGAGTGAATCCTTTGAAAGTAATTGGTCGGAGTTGGAAAGCGATTTCCTCTTTGAATTGAATAAAACAACTTTTAATATTTTTATCGCGCAAAAACTTATAGCGCCAAATGAAGTGTACTAAATCGTCGTGATATAAAACTTGGGATTCTTCTTCGGTCCGGTAAAAGATCTGATAAAGGAATGATTCCGTGCCTTGAATGGTATGAATCACGGTGATTTTGTATATATCTTGCATTTTTTAGTAGACCATCATCTGGGTGTCCGATTCGTGTTATAATTTATCTATTCGCTTTATCTGTTTCATATGCAACCAACTTCTATTTAGTATTCACATGTTTGCGCTTACCAATCGTAAAGTTTTAAAATTCGTTATGAATTTATGTATAATTATTAGAGAAATGATTAATTATGAACCTTACCCTAACCGAGATATGCTACTGCATAGCTATATTAAATTTATGTGTGGATAATTAAAATGTAAAGATTTACTCAATCGCTTTATAAACCAACAAAGTAATATCATTACTTCCATACCATAGATTTGAAAACGATTTAAAGGAAAGGCAGAAGTAAAATATTATCAAATAGATTTTTTATTTATGCTGAGGAATATTATTTTTAAATTCTTGCTCTAAATTAAAATATTTAAGCTGAAATGTTTAGAATTTTAAATTCTAATCAAATAAAAAATATTAAAAAGATGAAACAAACATATTTTATTTGAATAAATTAATTTCAAATCATTGTAAAATTAAAATAAGTTTCATTGAATTACGTTTGTAATTTGATATACCGTTTCAGATATTAAAGGATTCTAAAAATTTTTAAATTTTTCACACGCTCACAGTTAATATTAAAACTACGGTTTCCATGTTTTGTTAAGAATAGCTATTCATATGAGTTTATCTATATAAGCTAGTTTATACGCTTCACTTAAGTAAACGGTCGATTCTATGAAGTCTGTTGAGGTTTACAACTGTCTTGACATATTAGGATTCCTTTATATAACAAAGAATACAAATCATTTTAAGAACAAATATGAAAGTAAATTAGATATATTATTATTATTTAAGGTAAATAATGATTAATTTTTAATAGAAAAATTTAATATTTGAACAGTATTCGGTAAATTATAATCAAAGCGTTTATTTTTCTAAAATTCTTAAAATAAAATTTTTAATTTAATGCAAATTCTGAATTTGATTTTATAATTTATCTTTAAACCATCTGAATAAAATAAAAACAATCTAAAATATGACCTATTTTATCATTTTAAATCATGTACATGAGTTACATTTTTTTTTACTAAAATACGTTATACAAACTACAACTGAACTGATATTATAGTATGTAAACCATTATTAATTGGAAAAAAATATATTTTTTCAGTATACTAAATAAAAGTTAAATATATAATATTTTTATACATATTATTTATTAGAAAATAAAGTTTATACTATGAAACATTATGAAATATATTTTTATTAATGGCAGAAAATCATTCAAATATTTTTTAAAACTTACCTGAATAAATATATGGGATAAAAATACAATTTAATATTATATCTAATATTTAATATTATACTTATTTTATTTAATAATTGATAATTCAGGTATTACGGTTTACAACGGATTGGAAATATTTTAATAAGTGTGAAACAGTTACGACCGATAAACATATCATTAATTTTACTTAGCTCGTCTACAAAAGATGTTTGTGCTTAGAAATTCATCGTCGTTGCCTTTAACTTGTGTCTACAATAAGCTTATTCAGAGATTTTTAACAATACCTTTAAAACTTCCTAAACATTTATTGATTCTTCATTAATAATATCCAAAATATTTTTGTTAGTAGTATTGCGTTAAGATTACAAGTTTTGTAAAATAAAATAAAATACATTTATTAAAAAAATTCTAAATATAAAAGTGAAATAATTCTTTTTTCAGTTAATTTTTTAATTTTATATATTTTAGTAAAACAAATATAATATAAAAACATCTACTAAAATTCTACCCACTAATGCAATAAAATTATTTTGAATTTATTCTTTTTTTTATAAGCAGTGTAAAATTAATTGTATAAATTATATAGTTTTGTGATTTTAATTATATTACTAATATTTTCTAAAACGAAAATAAAAAATACAATGTTATATTATAATAATTTTATTAATAGTTGATACGAAAGTAATAAGTTATGTAACTTAAATTTTTAACGTAGATAATAATTTACAAGAAAAACTGTAACATCAACAAAACTTATTTGATACAAATTTTTTTGCTTCATTATAATTTTGATAGATATTATAATTTTATATCTTTGATATAAGTTATTTATCTACTTTGTTTAAATTTAAAATACTTTATTGTAAACATTCAATGATATTTATATTACTAAAATTTAGGTAGATCGCTTCAAGATTTTTATTTTAAAGATGAATTATAACAAAAAATAATTCAATGAAAAAAATAAATAATAAGTAAAAATTTCGTTACAATCGATTAATTTTCATAATGCAGAATTATTAAGATAATATTTCACTCATAAAAATTATCTGCTTTATATTAAAAATTATGATGTTAAAATTTATTTGTTTGAAAATATAATAAAAACTTTTCGTTATTATAAAGAAATGAAAGAAAAATGGAAAAGTAGTTGATAGACATATTTTTTTTATATATATTTTATTTACAGTATTTCTAAATAATAATATAAATCTAAATATACATATATCAATTACATTTATTTATTACATAAATATATTTATCTATTATGCAAATTGAAGCAGATATTGTAATCGTATATTATTGAGCTTATTTTTATTTTTATAGCCGACGTAGTTTCTTTTACATCTTCATTTGAAACACCTTGCATTTGTAATTTAATATTCGAAGTTCAAAGCCATCAATGAAATAATTTATTTTTCTCGTATTTTAAAGTATATTTTTAGCTTCTAATGCAATAAATCTGATTTGAAAAATTCATATTAAATAGTTAAATTTACTGAATTCATAAATATAAAATATTTTTTATATATCGAATTCTAGAAGTAAAACCAAGCATTGGAAATAGATATGTACAAAAAATATGCATAATTTCATATATATTTTATAGTCTACATAGTACTATAACTATTTGAAATATTACTAATAGTTATTCGCTATAATAAATATGATAAAATTCAACGTACACTATATTCCAGAATTAGAAAATTTGAATACGAGTACCTGGTTTTTTATTTTAAGAGTTAAACGACTTCTGGTCAAAAAGTTTTTTATTACAGTAAATAATAAGCTAAAATTTAATATTTCAAATTAAAAAAGTGAAATATTTTTTTTAAATTATAGCCAAATAATGTTTACTTTAGTTAATAAAGTATAATATATGAGAGAGTTGGCATAATAAATCCATTTTTAACTTTTTCTTCTAACATAACTATTCAAAGCTTCTGTTCTAGAAGCATTTTAAATTTCATTTTTTATTACTAGTACGTATTTTTCGGTATTATATGTATGATGTAAAAGAATACAAAATATTTCTGTTTACGTATACTATTTCGGTTAAAAAAAATGGAAAAAATATGTTTTGGATATTTAACTTGTATCTTTATCTATAAGTATTTTTGGAAATTTACTATTTAATATTCTGTGAGAAATAAATATGATAAAATGCAAGTAATTAAAAATAATGAGAATTTATTAACATAGCATATTTTTAAATAAAATTAATTTTGTTTATTCTTTTTTAATTTTATTTATGATATAAAATTAGAATAGTTTTTTCAATACAACATTTAAATTCATGTTCTGACATCTTAAGAAATTTAAACCTATCAATGGATATTACTTAAACTCTGAAAATTATATGTAACAACAACATTAAATTAATCCTTTTAATTAATCGTTTTAATTTTAATGACAAATTGATTATACATAAAATAATAAACTAATTTATCTACTTACTCATATTACAAACTAATTATTTTATCTTTACTTTTAGCTTTTTTATTAAATTATAAGTAAGGAAAAATTTGGGGAAAAAACGCACTTAAAACATGCAGTAATAATTATGAAGTTAGTAAAAACTATAAATTTTTTTTTATAAAAATCTCAGTTTTAAATATAATTAAAAATAAATGCATTAAATACTAATCAAAAGCAGTAGTACAATCCGCCTTCCTCTGTCAATAGATATCTAAAAAAAGTAATTCGACACGATTATTACAAAACATGAATATCGTAACTTTTACAAAAATTATTAAAATAAAAAAATCTGATTTAATAAAAAAATAATAATTATAACAATAATAAAAAAGTCTTTACTAAGAAAACTAGAATATTTTTAAGTAACTGATCAGATAAATTTTCTTAAAATATATCAGAAAATTTAGTTTTACTTAGTTACTTTTAGTAAATTTGAATTTCAAAATTAAATAATTTTTAGTAATTTTTATAAAAACTTACTTAAATATTAAATTTAGTAATTAAACCCTTTTTCCAGAGTAAACATCACTGAAAATATCCATTATAATTTTTATCATTTACCGTTGAAATAACACCTTTCAAAAAAAATACATCACATTTAATAATACTATATTAAAATTTATAAGTTAATTTTTTTTCGTTTACATATGGTCTGTGTGTGTGTGCGTATACAAATAATTTATCAGAAAAATATTTAAAAATTAAAATGAATCATCAACGATAATATTTTCAATAATATAATGTAAGATTTATTATTTATTTATGTAAAAGATTTACATAATGATTAAGATATACACTATTGGTCTAATCGATGTGAATACGAATAAATAATAACCATGCGATAGTCATGGTTATTCAAAACATCTTATCAAAGATTTTTCAAAAATGACTTTCACGTTGATTTCAATTGTCTTTATGACAATACGTGTAACATACAAAAAGAAATTTCAAAATCAAATCAATCATTTTTTTATGAATCTTTTGTAAAAATTCTAACTGATTTTGTAAATAATATAAATTTATAAATTTTCATAAAATTTATCTTATTTTTAATATTTCAATTATTTATTATTAGTAGTAAAATTCATAATATACAAAATACGTTATACAGCGGAATAATACTACACATTAAAAAAAACTATTTTAACATAAAATTATTTAGATTCAAAATGAATGATTGATTATTTAATACATCTCCATTATATAAATGAGTTCCAAGCGACTTGTTTAATTCGTAAGAAAGTAGAAAGAAGGCGAATAAAATGATAAATTATAAAATTCGTAATTAAAAACTATTTTCAAAATCATAATCATAATCATCCGACACGCGGTACAAAAGACTCGGCTACAAAGTCGAAGCATCGGACGAAAGCTGATTCTATACGACAAAGCGAAAACGGTACGAAATAAGCATCTTTGAATCGATGCGCTGCAATGGATTTGTGCCTCTCGACGAACCTTCAAAGAATATCTCGCTCGCACCCACAATTTATAGCTCGACACACGTTGTCCGAGATTCCGAGGTGTCTATGGAAGCCTTACGAGCGCATCGAATCGGTCGCGTGCAGCGGAAATTCTCGGTTCGATTTTCAGGTTGGATCATCCATCGCAAACGGAAAGGGGACGGTCGCAGCTTCCTCGCGATTCAGTCTCCTTCTCATTGTCGTTATCAGAAGCGGGAGAAATAAAAGACCGCGGGAGCAAGGAAGAAAGCACGAAGCGGGAGCGCTAAGAAATCCAAATGATTAATATCCTGCCGACAGTTTGTGAAGCAGGCGGCCAATAAACGGGATAAAAATACTCGTGAAAAATAGCTTGCTCATTAGGAGCTGCAGTCACATCTGGGAGCAGTAGCCCTCCTTGTTGTCGTCTCGAGCCTCGAGGCCGTAGGATTTATTAAAAGTCCGTCACGAGCATCGAGATTGCGATTATTTTAATATTCCGACGGTCGTCGCCGTAGGAAAAACGTCGAGCTGCACGCGCTCGAACCTCGAGGGGCTCAAAAGACACCAGCTACTCCAGAGCGCGAACAACACCGAATAAGCGGCGGTAATAATCCCGGAAGAAAGACGGACCACCTGCGACCTGCCTTCGCATTCGTACGCATCCGTTAAAACAGCATCCGTTAAGTACAGCAATGTACGCGCAAGGAAGGAAGCCTCGAAAATCGTCGACGATCGACCGACGAGTCGCGTCTCGCGCACCTACTTTTTTTTCCATTTGCACGGCAATCGTTAAACGCTCGCTCGACAATTATAATCCGAGCGGGAGAGACTCGCGGTAAGTTGGATGAACGTTAAGAACGAGTATCGGTAACGACATTCTCCGCGACATGTGCTCGTTCGCCCGCTAAATAAAATATGATAATACAACAAAGGTTATTATCTTTTTAATGAAATCCAAATCGATATACAAGGCTGAAAGAGCTAGGGAAGAGAGGGAGAGAGGGAGGGAGAGAGGGAGAGAGCGGAAGATGCAATATATGGGTGTACACTCTGGGATGTGAAATTGCGGGGAAAAAGTTTTGCACGCTGCGCGTACGTACATTCAGGATAGGTTAAGGCAATATATAGAGCGGCGAACGCGAGCGGCCCGCGAGTAATAATGTTGAATATCTCGTGATCGATGGGGAGTGATTGAGTCGTAATATTAGAGTCGGTATCGCGCTACCATCTGTTGCGAGCTGTTGCTAGCGCACCGGCCTGAGAGAGAAAGAGGAAAGAAACGAGCGCGCGGTTCTGTTATTGCACCTCGGTAAACATCGAGCTATCGACTCGTTATACGGCGGACACAACGCGCGCAAGCTAATATAATAAGCTCCTTATGTTATATTGCACCTACCCGTGTAATTGTCTTATTCTACCCCAACTCCGTCTCCCTCATTTTTATCATCTTTATGCGCTCTTTATCATCCGTTTTACATTATTTTCATTTCGGGCTTTCTACGCTCATTTAATAAAAAGCTTTATTTAATAAAACTCTTGAGAAAAATCTCGACTTTAATGGACGTTTTAATGGACGCGAAATTAACAACTTTTATTTATGTTTTAAATAAATGCATTTACGTCGATTCTCGAGTTCGTTAAATTATACCTTTATATTCTTACGGATTTTTTTTTTCTAAAATCAATCAAATTATTAACATTGGTTACGTTAAACGCAATTTTTATGAGCGACCGAGGCAAACTTACGAAATATAAACAACGCGTTATCGTGTATTGATCTACGATCCTATTTCAAATAGCGTATTTCTCGTATCGTGTTCGGTATTTTTGATATTTTATTCTGGTTCTTACGTTGATTTGCAATTGATAATAACTTTTACGAATATCGTTGTTGTTTGTCGTTGTATATTTTTGCTATACGTATAACGCGTTAACTTATCGAAACTTTTAAAGAGAATATACTAAATTATCGATACGTTAAACGTGTGTTTAACAGCTGTACCGTGTAATAAAAACAAATTTTTAAATATCGAGTATGAAATTTGTTCAAAATTAATAAAAATAGTTTAAAACATAGCTAAATTATTTCTATTCTTATATTATATAAATTAGATTTATATGATACAAAACGTTACATTTTATTATATATTTACAAGTTTATAAAAAAAAAACGCTCGATCGCTTTTCGAAATTTAACGTTTATTTATAGAAATATATTATTATAGAAGCGCAAATATATGAAACATTTCATTCGGTAAGATATTTGTAAATGTATGTTATATTTTGAAATTCGTATTAAATAACTTAATACTGATATTAGTTAATATTGGTTTTACTTTTAAAAATAAAAAGAAAATATCGTTTATATTAATATTGTTTACAGAAAATATTATTTATCGAACAATTTTTCATTTTCGATTTTTTTCGTTGAAAATCAAATTAATAATTAATAAACTTTATAAAATGGGAACTTTTAATAAGTTTAATCAAATAGTTATTTTTAGATAGATTAATAATGTTGAGAAATACGTTTAAACATGTAAATATTAATAAACCACGCATAATATTGAATAGTTTATTCGAGGAAAATATTATAAATTATTGTACATACAGATCTAAAGTTTAAAATAATTAATAATTTTATACGAAGAAGATCCAAAGAAAATTAATTAACAAATGTAAATAGTTGGATAAATAATAATGAATTTTCGATATTTGCTTTCTTTTTGCTCGGGTAAGTATTAGCCATTTTTGTTATAAGTTTGCAACATCCGATTTCAGCTTATTTTCATAAAAGTAATCTTAAATTCTGTACTATAATTTAAATTCAAGCGAGGTATTTCAATATTTGAACGCTTCGCTGACTCTTTGATCCCTGTATGAATACAAGTTCTGCAAAGCGTGCTGAAATATACTTTTCAATTTTCGCTCTTTGATAATATTGATAGTTGAAAAGTAGATGTGCACCGGATGAGCGGTTTATCCGTGAGAAACGTCAGTGGCGTTGGCGGCAACACGGGAGCGGTAACCCATATTTTACAAGCTATAAAAGAGCACGACTAAGCTCCGTTTAAATTCAGAAGGAAAATAACTCTCGTCGACGCAAGGAAATCGTGGTGCTACATAAGTACATCTCCGCATCAACTTAGGCACCTGGATAGATCTTGCATATTATTATGTCTAGATCCCTTCGATACTTCATCGTTTTATTCATCCAAATTTTCTGCATCGCTCATCTCGCTATGGCGCAGGTATCATTGTATATTATTACTTTTATTATTTACAATTATTTTATAAACGGTTAATTATTTGTAACGATCGAAGCATTTTCGAACAGTCGATAAAAATAAATGCACTTCTTTAGAAATAGTTCTTTACGATTATATAAAACTTTTCCTTTTTTTTTAAAATATTTAAATGCAACATGTTTTATATCTTGCTATCGAATGTTATTCTATTAATTATTAAATTTGGAGAAAAAAATTAACGGTAACGAAATACATGCTAATGAGATTGGTTTTTACATCTTTAGGTTACATTTTCGAAAGGATGGGGTCCAGGGAAGCGAGCTGCATTGTACAATAGCGATTGTAGGATAAACGCAAAGACTCTAACTTTAATATTCCATTCCATAATGGTATAATGTTTTTTCTATTTCATCGTTATTTTAAAATACGCTACGCTTATTTTTGTTTTTAATGCATTTCAACTTTTTGCTGTGTTTTTAATGTTTTTTACGTTGAATGTTTTAGGCTGAAATAAAACATTTACTGGCATGTGATCATCAAGCTACGGTTAATTATTTGCAATCTGTTGAACATTAGGAATTTCCAGCTTCGTGAAATGACAGAGGATTGCGTTACTATATATTATTAGTAGTGTTATAGTATTTTAAACCGAGTAACTAATAATAAACCAATATAACGAACGTTTTAAGTTTTTTAATTTATTTTATTGAAACAAAGTAGAATTTTTTATGTTATTCAAGGATAAATAAATAAATGTTTTTACGTAAATGTTTTTAAATTTTTATAAATAATGCGTTATGTAAAAATCATATAATACAAAGGTTATTTAAATATCTAGTTATAATTTTTGAAAATTTATTTTCATATATAATTTGTTATCATTAGTTAATCGATAGACTTATAAAATAATTTGTACAATTAAAATATTAGTTTAAATCAAACTCTTTATTAGTTAACATCGTGTCATACCGTAACTCCAATATCTCCAAGAATCTCCGAAAGCCTTTCGAGATTCTTATTGACCATTACATACTCCTGTTGACTTCTGGCGATCAATTGAAAAGCATTAATATATTCAAGCTCTGAGAATTGAGGTCCATTCTCTAATACATTATTCAAAATTTCATCCGGGGTTTCATAAAAAAGTTCAAAATATTGTCGCGCGTAATCGAGAGCCAGCTCTCGAGTCATAGTAATATTTGTTAAAGTTTGCTGTAAAGTGAACACATTTCTACACATCCTCTGTATTCCGCTTTCGTCTATTCTTTCTATATACTGTCCAGAAGTGATCAAAATTTTAGCTATCAGATGTCCTAGGCCCTCGAAAATATACTGCAAAGTTATACGTTAAAATGTAATTTAATTTATTTACAGTATTTTTAACTCTCATCCATAATATTTTCGTATCGATGATCGCGTTAAAAATTAAGGATAGAAATAATTTTATTTTTATCATAATTAATAAATATCGCGTGTATTTTTTACCTTAGTTTTTTTTGGATGAAGCGTCGATTGCAAGGCTTCGTCCATGTGTTGCAGAACTCTACTAAGTTCTTCAACGCGAGAATCTGCTTCATCGGGATCCTTAGCACCAGTGCACAAAAGACTCGTATTAGCCCTCGGATGAAGGTAATAAAAGCATTGAACCCTAACCTGAGAATTAAATGAAATTTGATACACGAACGTTTATTTAATCATAAAATAGTATGCGTTAACAACAATTGTATTTACTTCTAAATGTAAAACTAATATACAAGTATTAGCGAGTTCGTCGTATTCGTCAGCTACTTGTTGCAGGCTTTGAACGAGGGGATCAGGAATAGCTGGTAAAGCGTTTACATCGACATTCCTTTCGTGATTAGATTGTTGTAATTCCCTTATCAAAGATCGAGTCGATAAAGAAAACCATTCGACGCTCTCTTGCAATAAGGCTAAGCTACGAATTTGTTCGATATCGGAAATTATCTCGTTAGCAGCAATACCAGCTTCTCCTAAATTGCTAGCCAGTATTTCTGCTTCTTTCATATTTCGCTGGCGAATATCTTCCGGACTTTCATCGTCTTGAGTTTCTTGCCTTCGTGGCATTCTGCGACCCGAAGGACCTGCTCGATAGTAGTCAACCTCGATCTTCATGCTTTCCCAATTAGGTAAGGACCTGCATCGTTAAAATACAAAATAAGCTATTTGTATTGTTCGTAATAGATATTCGTGCGCAAGAAAAATGTACTCCACTTACTTAATAAATCTACTAATATCATCGTCTTTGAGCCAAGCTGCGGAACAAATTAATCTATCGTGTCTGTCCGGCTGGACAATACCGCGGTAAGCGTTTTGACACGTTTCGCGATAATTGTGCAAAACGTTTAAGGCCAAAGTACAGAAATGTTCAACTTGTAACGGCAATGCAATCATGAGCAATCGAAGTTCCGCAACACACTGTTGAACCTTTACGGTACTCTAAAACACGATGTTTATTTATTATATATAATCATATTTATTAATATTGTTTATTAAAAACCAAAAGTGAAAAATTATTCCATGAAATATATACGTTTATAAATGTTAGAAAATAATATTACAAGGTATATTAATTATTTAATAATTATTTGTGCGTTCCCAAAAATTGTAAATATAGTTTTCAACAAATTCGTCCGTGTACAATATGAAATATTAAATATATTTTTGTGTTAATTCATCATTTGTGTGTTATTTATTTTTTATATACCTGGATACGTTAATTTAATCTTTGATTTAAAAAATTTTTATTCGAAAAAACATGAATTTGTGTAATATAAAAATAAAAATATGAAAAAATAATCATTGATAAAATTTGCATAATTTTTATGTTGAATGATAAATGAAATATTTTTAAATATATAGAGTATAAAAATATAGAGAGATTGTTACAATGGTCAAAAATATTTGATACAGTATTAATTGTACACGTATTATTTTTTTATACCTGTAATAATGGTCTATTTAGTCCGATATCTCTCATAAGCTCTGGAGAAGTTGTGGCACGCCAAGCATCGGGGCTTTTTGTTGCTGCATCGATTGTTGTTGCAACCAATACATGGTGACGTCCAAGATACACTTCTTTAACATAATCCGCTAGGAAATTGCTTAAAGTACACGTTGAATTTCTACAAATAGTGAATGATAAAAATATAATAAATTAAATTTTTTCGATTTACATAATTTATTCGCTTATTAATTTACAAAATTACTATTCGTTTAATAACATTATTTATTATTTAAACTTACTAAATATATTTTTGTTTATATTTTTCAATACTTTATATGGTTATTGTACTTATATTACTTATATTAATGCAATAATGATTAAAGTATGTTAATGGTAATATGAACAACTTTTCAATTACTTTTGAATTCGTAAACATCTATATTAAAAGACTTGATTTATTATTCATTTATGATACTTACCCTGAAGCGATTCCTAATGCTCTTTCAACTTCATCGATAAACTGCATTATTGGTTTAAATATAAGTGTTATATTTTTTGGATCTGCTTTACAAACTAATTCTTTACTAGATTTTGATTGTTTGCTATCCTATAAATTAAAAGATTTAATATTTTTTTAAAAGATTAACAAACAAAAATATTGAGGAACCTACGGTTAAAGTAAGACTACTATATCTATGATCCTTAAGATAATTATTAAAAGACATGGTATATGCGGATGAATCAAACTTAAAAAGTAAGCCATTCTTTTGTCTTTGTGGCCTCTTTTTAGCAAAGTAGGCATTAATATCATTGGTTTGTTCACCCAGTGTTACAGTTGTTTGAAAGGGTCCATCGACCACATTTTGCACATCAAGATATTCTGTTAATAGTATTTGTATCTATAAATAATTTAAATATAAATTTTATTAATTTTAAAATAAAATAATAGATACTTTTCTTTTATTAATATTAATTCTCTTTTTACCACTGCTTGAATACTACTCCAAATATCTGTCATTCCGTAAAGTGGTATTTCTATATTATGTTTTTTTATTACATGAGTAAATCCACATAATGCTAATGAATGTGCAGCAATAACTTGTTGGAATCGTTCAAATATAATATTTAGAAGTTCTAAAAGAGAAGATTGATTCGATGATTCGCTACTTTGTGCAGCGACATCTTGAATTTTTATATTTTCAAACGTGTCTTTATTAGGTAATTCTTTCACAGTTTTTGTAGCTTGCTCAATAATTTTTAACAATTCATTCTGCATTTGTGTTTTAACAACCTAAATTGAAAATAATTTATAAAAATCAGTGAATGTTATTCAATTTTTTAAGATGTAAATAATATACGAAATAACTAGTATTTTATTATCCATGTTAATATACTGAAAGATATTAATTATAATTTATCTTTGAATAATTAAAAATTATTCTATAAAGCAATTATTGATAATTATTTAAAAAATTAATAAATATTTGTCTACAGTATCATTTTTTTAGATTCTTTGTATGTCTTCATTAAAAGTTCATTATTATTATTTGTATTACCGTTTAATTATTATAGAAACTTAAAACTTTTTTAAAAACTAATTATATTAATTTCTAAAATTTTTTGGTATGTTTTTACTAATAACTCATATATTAAACTTACTTCTATGGCTTCTGGGATTTGATTTAATAAAGCTAAGCATTCAATAATAATTGCCAAAAAGTGTTCAGAATTTTCTTCTGGATTTAAATTACCTTCATCTTCTACAATATTATTTAAATCTTCCAAACCAACGCTACTAGTTTTCCTAAACATAGAATAATAAAATAATTTTTTCTTATAATATAAAATAAATATTAATTCGTTTTCATAGCGTACCTTGAAACTTGACCAGATAAAAAGCCTTGCGCATTAACATCGAGCAAATTTCTCTTTATTTTATTACCCTTTGAATTACGAGTTTCATTACCACGTTGAAAATCTCTGTTTGAGCCTTGTCTCTTCAATCCTGTTTCCACTGGTTGTTCCTTATACAAATGTTTATTTAATTCTTCCAATAATTTACTACTGAGTTTTTGCTTTTTAGATTCTAATTCGGTTCTGACTTCTCTAAGGGCTTCTACACCTTCTAAAACTCCATCACCCATAGAACGGGCAGAAACAAGTAATTGCGTTGCATGTAAATAATGCTTTTTTTCTAAATAACTAGTTAATTTAGCTGGAATTTCTTTCAACTGATCGCTAAAAACCATTTACATATTGTATAATTTATATTGGATATATATATAAAAATTATAAAAAAACCTTACATATCATTTAAAAGCTGCAAAACATGTTTATGTTCAACTCCTTCCAACCATAACTTCATCAATTCTTCCCTTCTACAATTTAATAATTGTTTACAAGCATTTAAATTTTCTTTAACAGAGTGAATTTTTTCGCGAGCTGTTGTTACTTGTTCAGATAATATTCCAAAAATCTAATGAAAAAATACAATATAAAATAACTCAATGACTATAAAATATAAAATATTGTTCAGAAGCAAAAGGAGATGAACTTACTCTCATAACCTCGGTAAGATCTTCTTCGTGAGTTGAAACAAGTTCATCGAGTCTTTGATCGCAACGCTTAAAATCTTTTTCAAGTTTTGCCTTTTCCACTTCTCGTTGTTCATTTGTTTCACTTGCTGAGAGAGCACGAATCACAGTTATTAATAAACCACTCTGAAATAAAAAAGAAATATACATGTATGAAAAAACAGAATAAACAGTTAAATATAAAATTAATACATGACAGATAAGAATGAAATTAAAAAATTAAGCAAAATTTTATGTCAAAAACGTAGATAATCCTCTTACAGTTTCTTTCGAGGGCTTAATTCCTCGAGGAGGTTTCACTGGAGGTACAGTATTTGTTTCCATATTATTTCTTTACATGAACACATATAAATATTATTGGAGAAAGATAAGCGTATAATAAAATACATCTATCACACACTGTGATTGCCTCGTGCTCTCCCTATCTTTCTCCCTCTGCTCGCATAGTAGATCCTTCAAAAATGGCGTCGACTGATTGCTGACGGACGAGTCGCCGGCAGTTCCACCTTATTTCGCCGTACATATCATAGGTGGCGCAAATTTAACCAAGAGAGAAGTCTATTTTGTATTCGTAAGTGTAGATTCGCATTATACGGTAGTTTCATTTATTAAATTTACACTTGTATCTACAGTCTTCGTCGATATTATCTTCGTAAGAAACTATGGTATTATTACTTTATTTAAACGTATCTTTCACTTATCTCGTTTGCCTTCATTTTACTATTAGGTTGTTTAAAATACTAATTTGCTCCTCATCGTTCAATATAATCCAGCTTGTGTCGATCAATAAAATTATAAAATTATGAATTGTATTCAATTTTTAAATACACGTGTATAAATTAAAAGTCCCTTTAATTGAAATTATGGACCGCAAATAAAAAGTAAAATAAATAGGGTTGTATTTCAATGTAAAAAAGTCAATAAATCTATCTTGGATTTTAAGCGATTTTTGTTCCCTCACTTTTTGCTTTTTCATATTTGTAGGTACTTATAATTAAAATATAAACGAGTATATTGGATCGAAAGTGAAGCCTTGCACTATTGCAATTTTAAGCTT
Source organism: Dolichoris vasculosae (assembly GCA_018907195.1). Classification (NCBI taxonomy): domain Eukaryota; kingdom Metazoa; phylum Arthropoda; class Insecta; order Hymenoptera; family Agaonidae; genus Dolichoris; species Dolichoris vasculosae. The sequence goes on from JACCHY010000002.1 coordinate 25,703,045, forward strand.
AGTTCTTATACCATATGTTCACTTCATATTTGAATTTTATAGAGTTTGTAACTTATTACTTGTCATTGTTTATTAATTATTACTAATTATGTTAAGTAAACGTCATGATTTTTATCGAGTCTACCAAATGTAGAATATTATTAAAGGCAGTAATTGAATTTGGAGAGGCCGCGATTTTTATGGCGCATCTAGTTTTCTTTCCTCCGCCGCGTTTCCCTATCCCTTTTGTTTTTCCTGGCACGCGACGGAAAATCTCGTTTCGCAAGAAATATAAAATGTAAAATTAATATCGTGCGAACAATAGAAATTTTATTGAAAATGCATGCGAGTATGATCGAGTAAAAAGCTGTTTTTACCTCTATGTAAGTTTTAGTCCTCCAAGGGTATAAAAAGTGTCTCGTAATAAATATAAAGAGTGAGTGATATATTTAGTACAAAAAGTAACTACGTAGAAATACTTCAAACTTATCCAAGGTATTCTTAAAATAAATATATCTTCATTTTTATAAAAATAATCTCTACAGTCTTATTATTTAATAAGGTATAGTCTCGTACTTTTATAATTATGTATTTCAAATGTTAAAAAATCATATTATTTTATAGTTTTGCATCCGACATTTCTTTGAATTAAAACAATAATCTGATACAGGATTAAAACTCTATCAATATCTTCAGTAATAATAACTATTATAGTTTTGCTGATTTCATTATCAGCGTGAGATGCAATATTTTTTTTTTTAAACATATTTTTGCTTTAAATATGATCGTGGATTTTATATATTAAATTAAAAACTTATAATTAAATAAATTAATAAAGTAACCTGAAATTGTAAAATTTTTGTTTTTGTCGATGACTAGATATATTTTAATCATTGTTCACAATAATACATATTTACAAAACCATACAAAGAAATAAAAATAAAAATAAACAATGTTTCTTATTGTAAGAAAATTTCTTTCATGTTATCAAAAAATTTATTGTGTATAATATATAAAACTCTATATTAATCGTTATTATAAATTAAGTATTTATTGTTTATTTGTGTTAACTTACCTTTGATTTGAATCAAATAATATAGAAAGGTTTAACCAATAAATGCAGTAGTCCGAAAGCGCATGCGTTAATAATCTGGAATGATCCAAGTATTTAAGAGTAAAAATTTGCTTGTAAGAATACATCGAGAGGAAACAGCTGGTCAAATATATATTAATAAATACATTAATAGTTTTATATAATTTTGTTATCTTATTCTATTAAAATATAGTGCAATGATTAATATTTAAATTCTTCTAAGTCATTTATCGTTAACATATGAAATTACATTTGTTTTAATTCTATATATAGATATATATATATACACACATACATATTTATAGTTTATTTTTATATTTATTTAACAAAAATTTATCAATGCTACTTGTTAGGTATAAATAAATTTTTAAGAAATGTCTACTCGATACATAAAAAAGGTTTTTGGCAGCAATATTGCTCCTGAACAAAATTTTGAAGAACCAGAGCATGAAACTGTTGATATAAACATTGGAAGAGGAAATCAAAAACATTTTAATTTCGATTTGGTAAGTTGATAATTTTTATATTATATAATGTATATATACATATAAATATATACATGTAAGTATTTATAAACTTTGCCTTTAAATAGTTAAATGAAAATTCGGAAAGTGAAAATGAAATTATCGATGAAGTGGAAATTAATGATGAAGAAGAAAGTTACGATAATACCTCTAAAGGTAAGAAGAAAAAAAATAAAAAGAAGCAAAAACAAATAAAGAATCAAGAAATAGAGAAGAATTCTAAAGAACAGAATCCAGAAAATCAAGAGATGTTAGATGAAATAGAAAGAGCAGTACAACAGATTAATAAATTGTTAGGAGAACCAGCGCCGAGTACCAGTTTAAATTCAGCAGATAATCCAGAAATGCAGGCTGTAATTAAAACAAAAGAACAAATATTGATGGTTCAACATAAACATTTAAATGCTTATAAACTCAAGCGAATATTTGATAGTAAAACTATTGAAAATACGCAAGTGTTAGTTGAAGCCTAATATATTAAAAATTTTAATTTTCAATATTAAGTTTAATTAAAAATTGTTTTTAAATAACTAAATTAATGAAACAGGTAAATCTTGTTTTTAAAACTTAGAATGATATTCATTTTTACTCTTAAGTGAGATTAGAAAATCTAAACATGTTTATAAACATAAGATATTATTATTAGCTATATTATTATTTTAAATATCTACCAGTATTAAAAAAAAATTTATATCTCAGATACAAACATTTTTTAAAATCGTTTCTCTAATAAGCGATCTCATTTTTAGGATCATAAATAATTCGTGTCGTAAACTTGGAAATGAATCTATCAAATTTAAAGATTAAAATGATTTATATCATTTTAATTGCCAATCTTTTATCTATATTATTATAAAAAAAACATTGATTATTTATAGTAGCAGTTTTTAATACTATTTTTTAATTATAATTTGAAATTGTATTAATTTTTATATTTTTTTACACATCTTGAAATTATAATGAGAAACTTAAAATTCATCTTTACTAAGTTAAAATACAAAAGAGTATAAGTTTTAATAAACTTAATATTTAATTTTATAATAAAATATTTAAATCAAATCATTTTTATACTAAAATTTGAAATTTTTTATTTTGGATCGTTAATAGTAAACCAAAATCAAGAGCTCATATTGGGCATTTGAAAAAAACATGGTTGGTAACATCATGTGAAAATATGTCATCTGTTTCAAAATCTGGGCTTTTTATGACATTAGATAAAACTATTAAAAAAAATAATGTTCAGTACTTTACTTATGAACATAATACCTCATATCGTCAAATACATCAATTATTTCTTAATTCAGTAGAAAGTATGAATCCAGAAACTATTTTTGTAAGTATTAGAAAATGAATTGTATATTTAATCGTTATAACTATTATTTTTCCTAATAAGATTCAATGACATTAAAAATTGTTGCTCTTTAAATATTACAAATAAACAAAATTTAAAAAAACTAATTGCTTAAAAATAAACCTAAATATTTAAAATTGCGTTTATCTTTCTTTTTAAAGAAAATATTTAGTTCTTTTACAAATATAAAAAGAATCAGTGATTTAATAAAATAAATATAAAATAGTTAATTGGAAATATTGGAATGCAATCTACGAAAAATTTATAGTATAATATTAATTTTTATATTTAATTTCATAATAAAAATATATACGTTTAAATTTACATATTAATATCACTTTAAAATCTATTGCAGAGAATTGCACATACACATCCATATCACGTGGATACTCTTTTACAATGTGCTGAATTTTATAAAATGTCCGAAGAATTGGCAATGTGTGCAAATTTTGTAGAACAAGCGTTGTATCAGTTAGAATATGCTTTTCATCCAATGTTTAATATGACTACAGGTAATTGTAGATTGGATTATAGGAAGCAACAAAATCGTTCTTTGTTTATAACATTATTCAAACACCTTATCTTAGTTGGTGGATTAGCGTGTTACAGGTGATAACAAATATTTAATTTAATATTTTATTTAATTTTTTTAATTTCGTGTTATTATTTCGTGAAAAATAGTAAATGCATTAAATTTTTATATATTTGTAAAAAGGACTAGTTTAGAATTATGCAAGTTCTTACTATCGTTGGATCCAGAGGAAGATCCATTAGCAGTAGTGCTAATGATAGATTTTTATGCTATTCAATCAAAAGAATACGAGTGGTTTTGTGAATTTTGTAATTTATGGGAAAATTCAAGGAATTTGCAACAACTTCCTAATATCGCATATAGTTTGTCTCTAGCCCACTTTTATTTAGGAAGACAAGAGACTGCGGATGAAATCTTGCAAAATGCAATTATAATGTTTCCTGGTGTTTTGCTACCGTTGTTGCAGATATGTAATATACATGCTGATTCTAGGGTAAAAATTTCAAAATTTAATTTGAGTTACAACTGCTATTTTCAACAAATTAATTACGTTATATTTTGTTTCTTTTTGTTTCAGGTAATGAATCATGAATATTTTTTATATAAAGCTAGTAGTACTACATCATCAGCTTTAGAAAAACTTCAAGCTTTGTACATTGCTCGGAGTTTTCATTTATGGAAAAAAGCAGATATTTTATTATGGTTTGAAAAACAGGTTCATATTGTTCTGAATCGTGTAGAAGCAAAAGATGATTATGTTAAATTTTGTGAAGTCAAAAGAAGTAAACGTTATCAAGGAATGTTACCAAGAAATATTTTAAGGCACTTAATATTGTCAGATTTAAAAGATGTAACGATTAACACTCAAGAGGTATTTGATAATTATCTATCATTTTAATAGAATAGTTTCTTTTTTTTTTATTAATTTGTTATTCTTTTAATAGATACAAAACGAAGAACCAATTTTGTCGCACGATCCATTACCTCCTATCGATTCAATAGATATTTATTCGAATCCAATATCCTCGAAAAAAAATTCATTTAATTCTAATCCTATAGTGTTATTCTTTTCTTCGATTTTTAATTTGCAAGGTGATGTAGCAGGTGTAAATGTCAATCAAAACAAGTAAGACCATACATTTTAAATAAAAACATGTTAATTTTTAATATAAATACCTTCAAAATAATCTTACAGAGAATTTTTTTGCAGTGAAAATAATGGTGAACAAAATTAATGTGATAGATTCAGAATTTTCGAAGATATACATTTAAGATATACGTTTTTAATGTTTTAAATGAATCAGTATTTCTGATTTTTATAATTTGTAGAAAATATATTAATAAATTTCAGTTGTAAATAAAAATTACTTTGTAAAAAAATAGTACACAAATGAAATTTTACTTTTAATATAAATTAAAGATAGAAGTCATCGATCGTTGTCAGAATATAGTAATAAGAAATAAACGATATTAAAAAATACGCACCTTGTATTTACAAATACATACATTCTTTTTAATTAAAAGAACAGACGATTATTTTCACCCAATTATTTGTAATTATTGATACATATTAATAAAAAATGTTTAATTTATATCTATTAAATGCTTGGCCACTCTGAAAATCATAAACTGTTGTTGGTTACGAGCAGTCGGTAAGTCTGTATATAGTGTTTATTTATAACTGTTCCTAACTGCATTTTTAATTATTTTATTATTTAAATCATGCTACGGAACACAGGATTATAACGACATATTCCTGGACCATGTTCTTGATAATCAGCTTTTGTGTGACAAACTGTGAAAAATTCCGGATCACTAGCTAATAACGCCCCTCCGTACCAAACAGCGCATCGCTGTTTATGATGCGATATTACACGAACGTCGATCGGTTTCGGCTACAAATAAATATTTTAAATAAGATAAGTACAATCGATTCTAAAATTACTTTTTTAACGATAAATCATACCGTAATATGTCCACCGCTAAGTGCCATACTCAGATTTAAACGCGCATCGACAGTTTTCTTAATGTCTCTTTGTAATCGTCTTCCAAAACCTTTAAACATCGTTGAACCACCGGATAACACAATATTATGATACAACGGCCTTCTAACATCGATAGGACAATGTTGAATGACATCGTCCACAATTTCATTCAGAGGAGTAGTAAAGTCTGGATTAGAAAACTAGGAGCATATATTTAATATTAAAATTTAATTATAATAATCACATAATTTTATTTCCGATTTCATACCTCAGGATGAAAGAAAATTTCTGGTCCGAGAAATCTTTCGTATCCAACATCTACGGTAAATGGCTGCTTAGTAATATTATTAATTCCATCGTATTTTCTAAATTTAGTCGGATCGCTATCAAACTTAGCAAATTCTTTGGCAATATCAGGACAAATGTAACAATATTTCTCTTTAATTGCTTTTGCTGTTTCTAACGATTGTTCCGGCGGAATACCAACTTCTCGATCTCTCAAGAGACTCTGAATAAAATACGTAATATCACGTCCCGCAATTGGAATATGTTTAATGCAACTGCCAATAACAAAGCCCTCTGCCTAAAAAGTTTAACAAATATCGTTGTTTAATTTCATTTTAACAAAGTTTTATTTAGATTTTTAAATCGAAAACGTAACTTACAACTGGAATAACGTGCGTAACTCCATCACCGCTATCGACGACGATACCAGTTAAATTTCTTTCTTCGACATTTTTGGCTGTCCACGAAGCTGCGAGAGCTAATACCGCTTGAACGGCGATATACAGTCCAGAAACGTTAAACGATTCGAACATTATTTCAGCCGTATATTCGCGATTTTCAGGTGTATTCAAAGGAGGTTCCGTTAACAAAAAATAATGATCCTCTGGCTCTGCCCTCAAATATTTGAAAATACATTGTTGAAGAAAGCGTTCCATCAAATCCCAATCTTCGACAAGACCATGTCTGACCGGATACTTTTGTAATCACAATAAAAATATATTAAAACATTTGTTTCATCGATAATAAACCACTAAATCTACCTTAACAGCGTATCCGGTAGCTTCAAAAGCCTCGTCTCCAATATAAAAATCTAAATCTTCTATGCCTTTTGTGACACGTCTCGCAGACTTATCTCCTACTTTAGCCGTTTCTTTTATAGCTATTGCCGAGGGTATCATAAGTTGGGGCTCCTTGTTTCCTGCAAAACCCAACTTAGTATACCTGTAATATAAAAATCCTTCAATGCTTCGAAACATAATCAATTTTAAATTATTCTCGTTCGCGATCGCGACGATTAGCCGTCGTATAAGACGATGCACATCAAAATATAGATAAGGCAATATTTTGAAATCAACTCACCCTGTGCCAACATCTATCACACATGGAGGTAGATGTGTCATGATTCCTGTCTAGCTGTCACCGAGCTCTGCAGTTACGGTTTTAACTTCTCAAAAACTTGCGGAACCGCTAATAAAATTCCAGTTTTCAATAACCATGAGCATTAATAGGCATTTTACGATGTATAATTCAGGCAGTCGGTGCTAAAACCGCTAGAGTAAAGAATCTAGAATTTACACGGACACCGCCTGCAGCCATACATGATACAATCCTCACATAGAGTTAAATTGGAATCTGCGGGTGTTTTGTCTTACATTTAAGGATGTTTAGTTTTAACGGAGGCCGAAAATAGATGGCGCGATCGTTAGATGTCCTCTCGGGTAAAAAGCGCTGATGTCGTATTTCCTCTTTTTATGGACGGTATTCGAAATGTATTTAACTGATGCGAATAAAAAAATTATGAACGATGAGAAACCGAGTTGACGATATCTGGAATATTATTTTAAGAATTAATGCCAGGGATCAAAAGCAGTTTGCCTGAGAAGTTCAAAAACTTTTTCATTACTCGAAATTTCACGATCGTTCGTACGTTTATTTAAACGTATCGGGCTTTCCCGTCTTTTTATCCCATCTGAATGATAATCCGAGCGATTATCTCCCTAGAGAAATGCAACGATAACTACGAAATATCTTCTTTTACCGTGAAATTGCAAATTAGAAAGAGATATAAACACTTCTACAATTGCTCTTTCGCTTTTGTACTGCTGACGTGCGTTTCATTCACAAAGCAAGTATTCTATCTATGAGTCTATGGTCTGCTGGTGAACACGTCAGCGTACCGCGAATATCATTGTCGTAAAATGTCCGATGTAAAGATATCAAAATAGCGGTGTTCTGTTGAGTCCATATTATTGTTTAAGATATTGGTAAACTCGATGCCAAAATGGTATGTTTGATCTCAAATATACGTTTCCTTACTTGCAACCCTTTTCTCTTTTTAGCTTTAATTATGTTAACTTTGACCGAACAGACATCGATAATTACTTTTCTATGCACTTATTGTTTATTATAAGATTGTTTTTCCTTTACAGGTACTTATCGCCGCTGCAGTATGTACCAAAGGGGGCAAAAGTAAGTAATATTGTAAATCAATTAAATAATCGAGTTTCGGGTTCTATTTACAATTTTTTAATTTTTTATCGTCTACCTGTTGCAATATTATTAACTGATAAATACTTTTTCTTTAGCTATTATTTCTCGACAATTTGTTGAAATGACAAAGGCAAGAATAGAAGGTTTGCTCGCCGCATTTCCAAAGTTAATGAGTACCGGCAAACAACATACTTTTGTCGAAACTGAATCGGTTCGATATGTTTATCAACCACTGGAAAAATTATACATGTTATTAATTACAACTAAAGCTAGTAATATCTTAGAAGACTTGGAAACTTTACGACTTTTTGCAAGAGTGGTACATAAATGAAAATTTATTATGAATCGTTTAAATTTTGTCTATTTATAATTTATAATGTAAATTCTCTTTAGATTCCAGAATATTGTAAATCGATGGACGAACTAGAAATAGCTGAAAATGCGTTTAATTTAATATTTGCATTCGATGAAATTGTTGCACTAGGTTATAGAGAAAGTGTTAATTTAGCTCAAATTCGGACGTTTGTTGAAATGGATTCTCACGAAGAAAGAGTATATCAAGCGGTTAGATCCACGCAAGAGCGAGAGGCTAAAAACAAAATGAGAGAAAAAGCAAAAGAATTGCAAAGGCAAAGACTGGAAGCTGTTAAAAAAGGAGGAAACATTAAAAGTCCAGGTTTTGGAGGAGGTTACGGAAGCGGAAGTAATTTCACACCTACTCCAAATATCGGTGATTCTGCTAATTACATTCCTGAACCCGCAAAATCCACGTATTCGTTAATGCAGTAAGTATTTTTCTTTTAAATTGCAATGAAAATATATTTTGCGATATTTAATTCAACGTTTTTTTTATTTTAAGGAAACCCATTTCAGCTGGTTCTGGTGCAATGAAATTGGGTGGAAAATCTCGAGACGTTGATTCGTTCGTGGATCAATTAAAAGAAGAAGGTGAAACTGTAACTACACCTTCTTTACCTACTCCAGGAGCAAAAATTACTTCCATTTCTTCGGATGCTGATAAAACAGAATTGTACAAATACTTATTAAAATTTTATTTTTAATTTAATTTTTTATTCGCATAATATATTTTTATTGTTATTTGTAGAGTTCATTTGAAACAAGAAGAAAAGCTCAATGTTAGAGTTAGTCGTGATGGAGGGGTACAAAATTTTGAACTGCATGGTTTAGTTACGTTAAATATCTCGGATGAAAAGTGGGGACGCATTCGTGTACAATTAGATAATAAAGATACAAGAGGAATGCAACTTCAAACACATCCAAATGTAGATAAAGAACTCTTTAGAACAAAAGGACAAATTGGTTTGAAAATTCCATCGAAGCCTTTTCCTCTACATACCGATGTTGGTGTATTAAAGTGGCGTTTACAAGCTCAGGATGAAACTGCATTACCTATTTCAAGTACTTAAAAAATTAATTTTATTATATTTCAGTATCTCGATAAGTTCTACATTGTATTATTTTTATTGTTAAGTAAATTGTTGGCCTTCCGAAAATGGCGAAGGTGGATGCGATGTAAATATCGAATATGAGTTGGAGCAGACGGATCTTGAATTAAATAATGTTGAAATAAGCATTCCACTGACAATAGGCAGTAGTCCAATTGTGAGTGAATGCGACGGTCATTATTCTCACGAAGCAAGAAAAAATACATTAGTTTGGTCTCTACCAATAATCGATGCATCAACAAAATCAGGATCAATGGAATTTTCTGTACCAAATTCAAGACCTTCAGACTTTTTCCCATTGAATATTTCGTTTACATCTAAAACACCGTATGCTAAAATCAAAGTAAGTTTTAACGAATATTTATTTCATATATTTTATAAATAATATAAGTATTTTACAAAATGTTTTATTTTCTTGTAGGTAAACGAAGTTATGCTTGTTGAAGATGATAGTCCTGTCAAGTATTCTGTGGAAACAGTGTTTTTCACTGAAAATTATGAAGTGGTGTAATTCATAATTCATTTACCATTTTCATATTTGTATTTATAATGCTTTTAAAAATAAGAACAAAAAGCATTTTTATTAATTTAGATCTATTTGTTTCAAATTATTTTTTGAGTTGACTTCTTTTGTATTATATTAAAGTATAGAAGAAAGTTTTTTGTACCCTCAAAAATAAAATTTTATTCGTGTGTATAAAAAACTAATTACTTATAATAAAATTGTTTATAATTGTAATAAAATAATAATAAGGAGTAAATATTAAAATTCTGTTTTTTTATTATTTATTTAATAATTTTTTTTGCTATTTTATATTTATTAATTGGTTTTTATATGTTAAAATTATTATATTAAATTCTCTTAATGATATTTAAATTGAGATATTGAAACAAATGTTACCATATTAAATTTGTTTTCAATAAATGTATTGATATTTAAATTTTATAATTTTCACATATATTTATAAATATAAAGTTAATTTTCTGTAAACATTTTGTAAAAAATAATATTAATTCATAAATTAGTTTACCGAATTTTTAATTCGAACTAATTTTAAAAGTAAGAATTCGGTGTTACATTATTATTAAATATTTTGTTGAATACTATTGTTATATCAGATTTCAGTTTAATTTTTAGTTAGATTAAAAACTAAATTTTATTTATAATTGAAAAATTTAACAATATACAATAAAGATCGAATATATGTGGACAATATAACGAGATACATGAATAAATTAAATTGCGATTTAATTGTATTAATACATTCATTACAATATTATTTTTTCGAAATTGTTTTGACGTTTAAAATTATCAACTTGTAATCGATCGATCGAAATTATTTTACCAAAACATTTACATAATTTCACATTTCTTAGAATAAAAGTCTTTAATTTAAGATGTTTATTATTATATGACCGATACTAATTATTGGCCGGTTTAAAACTTTTCTAATATTTAAAAATTCCTTACGTCATAAAAAACAATTACCATATATTATTTTTAAATGCTTACGAAATAATTTATGTTTCGCATACGCGTGCTTTTAATAATTGAACGTAAACGTTGTTTTCTATTATTATAAATAAAAATATACTCGTTAAAAAAAAACAATGATTTATTTAGCATCGAAATCGCAAATTAAAATTTGAATCTTCCACTTCTTAATAATAAAGCATTCAAAATACTGAAAAATTTATCATTTGAAATCCAATAAATGTTCGACTCAAATTACAGCTATAAACGTAAATTTGAAAAATTTAATGATGATATTGTTAGTGCATATTAACGATCGTACTTTATTATCATATTCTTGGAAAAATATTTAACTACCATTATTATCAGCGCAGGTTTTCACTTTATAAATTACTATCAATTCATATCAGAATGCGATTGTGCAAGAAATCAGAACTGGAAACTTTGTATAAAAGAATATAGGATTGTCCCTAACAAGCAAGTTACTAGATTTATAATTCATCGTACTTAAAATTATGTATACGTGCATTTTCGAACAAATTTTCATTCGATACTTACTACTTTGTCGTTTCGTATCGTATTACGAACGTATACGATTGAGTAACAAAAGATGATTCTTAGTGCAATATTATTGTTTTATAAACATTTCTACTGCTAAACTACGATTAATCAAGTAGATTACTAATTAAATATCGAATGAAAATGTGATTAGTTTAAAGCATACATTAAAAAAAGATAAAATGTATAGTTGTATATTTATATCTGTAATATACCGAACTAAACTATTATCTATTTCTTTATCTTACTCCATAATATCATCATACAGATAATATTGAACATGCATTCGATGTACGACTGTTTCAACTTAAAAGATTCCGACATGTATAATCAAGTTTGGATTTCGGACTTTTGAAATTCGAAACGGTAGAGCTTAATTCCCTTGAATGTCATTATTATTTAACGGGGAATTTTTTTTTATTTATAATTATATTTTTGTCTGTTATAATAACAATTTTGTTTGCTATTTTTCAGATTGACTTTATTTTTACTCTTTTTGACGAATTATTATCTAATAATGACTTCGTATACAGTTTCGACTGTAGATACATCCATTTTTGAAGGTCAAAAACCGGGTACTTCGGGTCTTCGAAAAGCTGTTAAAGTTTTTCAACAAGAGCATTATACGGAAAATTTTATTCAAGCGATACTCGAAGCAGTTGGTGGTAATTTAAATAAGAGTACTTTAGTAGTTGGTGGTGACGGTCGTTATTATGGCAAAGAAGCTATTAAAAAAATTATCAAAATTGCAGCTGCCAATGGGGTATGTTTTTTTAATTCATTGATAGGATAATAAAATTTGAACTTTAAAGTACTTACATCCATTTAATTTTTTATATATATCTACGAAAATTAAAAAATCAATTAATTAATTCTTTCAGATCTGAATAATGGAACATAATTTAGAAAATAATTTTACTTTGAATAAAATAAAAAATATTTATTTATTATGTTTTTTTAAATAAAAATTATTTAGATTAAACAGAGATTTCTATTTTTAATATAAAAAATATATTTAAAAATATTTTATTGTTTTTAATATTTTGAAAAAAACATTTTATTATATTTAAAAGTAAATAAAAACATATTTTTTATAATTTTTTGTTTTAGTTCTAATGACAAAGATGTGTTTATTATGTTAAATAAAATCATAAGCACATCTATATTTCTAAATTATTTTTTATTATGAACTAAAATACTTTTGTATAATAAACATTAAAATCAATTTAAACGATAAATTTATCCATTTATTTATTTTATTAAAATGATAAAATAATTTTTATTTAAAATTTATGAATATTTATTTTAACTTATAATTTTTGTAAATTTTTTAAATAGGTAGCAAAATTATTAGTGGGTCAAAATGGAATATTGTCTACACCTGCGGTATCAGCTATCATTCGTAAATATAAAACAAATGGAGGAATTGTTCTCACAGCATCTCATAATCCAGGTGGACCGAATGGAGACTTTGGTATTAAATTTAATTGTGAAAATGGTGGACCAGCTCCAGATTCCATTACAAATAAAATTTATGAAATCACAAAAACTTTAAAACAATATAAAATTATTCCTGAACTGCACATCGATATCAATAAAATTCAAACTGTTACTGTGAAAGTAGATGGAAAGCCTTTTACCGTAGATATAATTGATTCGGTAAATGACTATGTAACATTGATGAAAGATATCTTTGATTTTTCAAGTATCAAAAACTTACTTCAAGGAAGCGATGGGCATCCTCCATTTCAAATTCTTATTAATTCAATGAATGGAGGTATCAAAATATTATTTATTAATTTAATTTAATTTTAGGTTTAAATTATTTCTATAAAGAGAATTTTTTTTAGTAACTGGCCCGTACGTAAAACAAATTTTTGGTAAAGAATTAGGCGTCGGTGATTTAAATTTAGTTAATTCAATACCAAAAGAAGATTTTGGTGGTCTGCATCCAGATCCAAATTTAACTTATGCTGCAGAACTTGTAAATTCTGTAAAAAATGGTCCATATGATTTTGGAGCAGCGTTTGATGGAGATGGTGATAGAAATATGGTAATCTATTTTTGTTTAAATAGTATTGATTTATTAATAAAAAATTTTGATATTCATGGATTAAGAATAAGTTTATTCCATATTTTAGATTATTGGAAAAAATGCATTTTTTGTGAATCCCTCAGATTCTTTAGCTGTTTTAGCTGCTAATTTAATTGAAATCCCATATTTTAAAAAAACTGGAATTAAAGGCTATGCAAGATCTATGCCAACGGGAGCAGCAGTCGATAGAGTAGCAAGAAAAAACAATATTAAATGCTTTGAGGTTCCTACAGGATGGAAATATTTTGGTAAAATTTATTATCACTTTTCACATTTTTCCTTATATATTTAGCATTATATAATTGCTTTGACTTTAATCTTAAACAGGTAATTTAATGGATGCCGAGCAAATATCACTTTGCGGCGAAGAAAGTTTTGGTACGGGATCAGATCACATTAGAGAAAAGGATGGCATTTGGGCCAGTCTTGCTTGGCTAAGTATAATTGCTGGTCTTGGAAAATCTGTTGAAGAAATATTACTTGATCATTGGAGTACCTATGGTAGGAATTTCTTTACAAGGTACATAAAAAACAGTAAACGACGTACTATTATATCTACATTTTAAAATGTTTTTTAATGAAATTTTTTTAGATATGATTATGAAAATTGCGATTCTGTAAAATCGAATGAAATGATGAAATATATCGAAGTGTTAATAAAAAAATCAGATTTTATTGGAACTAAATTTACATCGCAAAATAAAACTTACACTGTAAAAGAAGCCGATAATTATTTATACAAAGACCCAATAGATGGAAGTGTGGCTTCTAAACAGGTACGAGCAAATTGGGAAAACTGTTTAAAAAAATTAACTTTTATACGTTTTTATTTAATTTTATTCATTTCCAGGGTCTTAGAATATTATTCGAAGATGATTCAAGAATAATTTTTCGTTTATCTGGTACTGGAAGTTCTGGTGCAACAATTCGTTTATACATTGAAAGTTATGAATCAGATTCCTCTACTTTTATGCAAGATCCTCAGATTATTCTGAAACCACTTGTTGATATCTCGCTTAAACTGAGTAAACTCGAAGAATTCACTGGTCGAAATAAACCAACTGTGATTACGTGAAAAATATATGTATCTACATAATTTTTAAAATATTTTTGTTATTTACATAATTAAAAGAATAATGTATTTTATTATAATGTATATATATATGTATAATTTTAATAATGTATTAAAAATTGATACAAATGAAATATAGTAATTATTAAATATATTTAAATAAAACTTGAAAATTAAGTAGGTTTAATGTTTCTAAAAGAGCTGGTCCATTAATTTAAAAAAAATTATTTAAAAATTTAATTTTATTATTCACAGTATCGATGCTTATAACGATCAAAATACTTTAATTACACGATAAATGTTTATGTATTTAAATATTTTATTTAAATAGTTTATTTATTTATTTAAATTTTATGAATTAAATTTATTATCGTAAAATGAAAAAAATATTTTTTAAATTATGTTATATTTTATTCCTTCAATTTAATTTTATGCTT
Organism: Dolichoris vasculosae; assembly: GCA_018907195.1. Lineage (NCBI taxonomy): Eukaryota > Metazoa > Arthropoda > Insecta > Hymenoptera > Agaonidae > Dolichoris > Dolichoris vasculosae. The sequence goes on from JACCHY010000002.1 coordinate 25,718,107, forward strand.
TCGAGTAAGAACTTGAATTTGGATAACTAAGTCTTGTGAAAAATTATTTTTAAATGCATACTAAAGTTTAAAAAACCTTGTACAAGCAGATGGCGCCGTATATTTCAATCAATAGTTCATAATATTAATGGTTAAGCCATTCCTACACTATGATATTCGTTGGGTCTCGAACACGAAGGACGTTCACATAGGAATTCTATGAGTTTGACAAAGACAGACACAGAATACGATATGACCTTAGCAAGTGGCGTAATCGAATAATCACGTGACTCAGTTTGTGGCTATAAGCTCGTATTTATATCGTATTGTATAAACTATCGTCTAGCTTACGATCTTATCTAAAGTAAGCAAATTAGATTCAATGTCGATCAATGGATGCCCATTAAATCGCATATATCGATGTCATGCAAGTTATAAACGTCTACGCATTAATATAAATTATTTTACATTAACTACTGTAAGAAAATACGATTGATTTTTCATATTCGGTACGAGATTTTATTATATTGTATAATTCTATTCATTTCTAACGAATTTTAAAAGTAAAAGAACGCGTTACATTAACGCTATAGATAAGATTAGATTAGTAGTAAATGAATTAATTTTCAAAAACGTCGTTTTGATTTATACAACATGACGACAAGCGTAAGTGAAAACGATTCACTTCCCAAAACAAAGAAACCTTCTGGTAAGTAATCCAAAATATTTGGAAACTAAAACATTTACAAAAATTTACATTATCTTCTCTCCTATTATAGATAGTGCCTTCAAACAACAACGCTTACCTGCTTGGCAACCAATACTAACTGCAGGAACTGTACTACCTACCTTTTTTGTTATCGGAATTGCATTTATACCAGTTGGAGTCGGATTATTATATTTTTCGGATGAGGTTCAAGAACAAGTTATAGATTACACGAATTGTATATCGGAAAATATAATGAGAGATCGTAGTGCAAAGTGTACGGATGTTATAGCTGCGAATTCATCTTTAGATTGCTACTGTGAATTACCATTTTCTTTGCCTACCGATTTCAATGGAAGAGTTTTTATGTATTATGGTCTTACAAATTTTTATCAAAATCATCGCCGTTACGTTAAATCTCGCGACGATAATCAGTTATTAGGTCAATTAACTGAATTAGTTTCAAGCGATTGCGAACCCTTTGCTTATACAGATAGAAATGGAACAGCGATACCCGTAGCACCTTGTGGAGCAATTGCGAATTCTTTGTTTAGCGATGAATTAAGTCTATATTCTCATAGTCATGTATCGGATGTACCGTTATTAAAAACTGGTATAGCATGGCCTTCCGATAAAAATATAAAGTTTAAAAATCCACCCGGTGATTTGAGAGAAGCATTTAAAGATTTTGAAAAGCCAAAAAATTGGAAGAAACCAGTGTACGAGTTAGACACTGAAGATGAAGACAATAATGGTTTTAAAAACGAAGACTTAATAGTATGGATGAGAACGGCTGCATTACCAACATTTAGAAAGTTATACCGTAGAGTTGATCATAGGGAAAAAGGTTTCACCGATGGTTTACTTGCTGGAAATTACACTTTAAGAGTTAAATATTGTACGCTTTTACAAACATTTATATTTTATATTTATCATAATTAATTTGATTATAAATATATTATGTATGCTTTCAGCTTATCAAGTTTCAGCGTTTGAAGGCACAAAAAGAATGATTCTAAGTACAACGTCGCTTCTAGGTGGAAAAAACCCTTTTCTTGGTATTGCGTATATTGTAGTTGGATGTGTTTGTTTACTTTTGGGAATTGCATTATTAATTATACATATTAAATGTTCAAAAAGGTTAGTATAATTATACAAATTTAACTAATTTTAAAATAGCATTAAAATATTATAAATATATCTTATTTTTTAATACAATATAAAAACTTTTAAATCTAATCTGTATCATCTTCAATTTCGATTTATTGATTTTTATAAATTCAAAATAAGTTTTGATTATTATATTTTATAATATTGTAATAAAAACTAATTTATTAGATTTCGTCCTTTTGAATTCTAATAAAATCGAAAGTTTACCTTAAAATCAATGGATCAAAGTTAAGAAACAGTATTATGTTTAAAAATAAATAAAATGTATTGAAATTTAAGGCCTGTTAGGATAAGAAAATTTTTTTTGTATTTATTAAAATATATTTATATTAGAATTAATTAGGTATAGTAAAAAATATTATCTTGATATGCGAAAGATATTTATCCATGTTTATATATCGTGTATGTATTTTATATAGCAAACTTATCTAAAAGAGGACGAAAATGAACATGATTAGGACTATCTAATGTCCTTGTAAGTGTTTATTAGAAAAAAATTAATTTATATTTATTAGCTCTTGATATCTATTTTATATATTGTTGCAAGTGCTTTTACATTTTTTATGTTAAGTATTACAAATATTTAGACCAATCATGAAGTATAACAAAATATAAATTTTTGACCACAACTTTCCAGATTTCATTCTAATTATATTATTAGAATATTCCATTACGATTTAAAAATGATGTTTCAATTATAAACAACTTTCTTCTAATAATTTAAATGAAGAGATTTAGATCTTTCTGTAAAAATATAATTTCTTAAATTTAATATATGAATACATTACTTTAATATGTTAATGTAATAAAATTAATTGTATTTAATAAAAGTACCAATTAATAAATAAAAGTAATTAAATAAATTGATAAAGAAATTATTAAAATAAAAAATTGTGCATTTTGGCATTAAAAATTGTATTTGGATAAAATAATACACTTATCAAATTTGATATTGATTTGATTTTCTATATATTTTAATATTTAATGCTAAAATAAAAAATGTAAACATTTTCAAGCTAATTATATTTACTTTTTATTTGTTATTTTTTGTCATTATATTTTTCTAATTACTAGCCTTTTTGCTTATTTTCATTTTCTTAGGTTCCAGTTTTATTCATTCGCTACAATAAGTCGTAATTTAGAATTTATTTATTTAATATTATTTATATATGAAATATAATAAGATTCATTTTAATATTTTATTTTTAGTACGTGCATGGTTATGCATGATATCGATATCATAGTAAATATATAAACTTAATTATATAAAAGGTAAAAAGTTAAATAAAAATTTTTGTATTATAGTTTTTATTTTAAATAAACCAATACATGCATTAATTTAAATTATAACTTAAATCCAAATATTATATTGCATGTTCTTATTGTAGCCAAAAGAAAATAGTACTAGACATCATTCGCCCAATGGACCCAATTAGTATATTTAATATTTTTCAATTTTTGCTACTATTATTTTGATATTTTAACAACAATTTTTAATTCTCTTTATTTCGAATTTCCTATTTTTTGCGCTATTTTTAGAAACAGTAAAATTGATTTGCCTGATTAAACATATTTTTATTTTTTTAAATTATTTATAATATATCGATAGAAACTTTAATACATTTTATTCTTTTCAACAGTACTAGCGACATGATCAACGTTAATCCTACAACAGTGTACCAATGAAACGATAGATTTTAAAACTTGATTGATGACATCATTTTTTAATCAAGTGATACAGATTTTATCATTGTATCATATACGAATAAATGTATGCGCAAAGTTTGTGCTTATAAAGTTATTAATATAATTAGAAAAAACTTACTTATATATGTGTTTAGACTAAAAGAAAATTCAGAGGATATTGTTAAAAGTAATGGATAGTAAATTTATAAGAAATTAATTTTTATAAAATATTTCATAAAGATCAGACTAAAATGATTATAGCACAATGAAAATTTAATGAATTACTTTTCAAAAAAAAAAAAAAATTGAAAAACTGTATTCAAGTTCATTTTTTAAATTTAATCGATTGATTTCAAAAGATTAATTTTGTGTACCAGTTAGTAGTACATTGTCAAAATTTGTTTGTCAAATATAATTATTTTTTATATGTGTTGGTAAAGAGGATAAGTAATTCGTAAATCTAGTCGTATAATTATATAAATAAAAAAAAATCGACTGTTTCGAGGTATTAAGCACTGAACAAAAATTTATATATATATATATTTATACAATAAGGAAGAATACAGATTTTATAAAATATATGCAGTGTATTTGAGTAAACCACATTTTGAATTTTTCAAAAACTTTTAAAGTACGTTGACATTTATAAAATATAAAATATATTATGTTTTTATTTGATTGTGATATAATTATTTTTACAATATTTTTAATTTATACTTGTAAGATTATATATAAACTAATTAAAAATATATTATGTCTTTTCTGTAAATTGATTTCACTTTAAGTGAATATTAACAGTTGTTAATTATTTAGATTTTCTATTGTTTTATGATATAATCTGCAGAAAGAAAATGACGTGTTCTTCCCTATTATTTATTTAATTTACACATCAGTGTCTGCTTATATTTCTTTAATTTTGTAAAAAAACGTTTAACTACTATTTAATGTTAACTTCTTGTATTCATTATCGTTATATTTAAAACAATTTAAATAATTTGTTAGTTTATATAATATAGATATATAAAATACTTTTCGTAAATTTAGAATAAGTATAAAAAAATTTTTAATTAATTATTCGATTTTTATTAATTTCAACTAAATAATGTTAAAAATAGTTTCCTAGTTATTTTTAAATGTATAATATAATATTAACTAAGCATTTAATTTTTTTTTATTTAACAAAAATTTATCTATTTCTTTAAATTTGTGAATGGCACTGTATTTATACATTATTAATTTTTCGACATGCACGTGTATAAATTATATTATTTTATAGTTAAAATGTAGTAAGAAGTATTATTTGTATTTGTTAAATATATTATATACAATCCTCGATGCAAAAGACATTTTAAAAATATTTTAGTAGCGAGTTTTTGTAAATCAACATTGAAAAAATATTTCAAAACATACAAATATTATAAAAACGATAAAATATAAAGATCAATATTTTTATGTCAAATACATATTGAGAAAATATAAACAAAAATATTTAAAGAAAAAAATTTTTAACTATAATAGAAAAAGTATAGAAATATTTTGAATAAAATATAATACAATTTATAATAAAATTAATTTAAAATTTTAGATTTCATATTTGGTAATAAAAACTCGAATTTTCGTTATACGAGAAAAACTACGAATTAGACTTAATTTAATCATATTTCTTATTTTTGAAGGTGTAAATTACTTTCCTGCATTGATTTTAAATATTATTACGACATTATAGCTACATTTTAAGCGTCAGTTTTTCTTTTTTTTTAATGTGTATTTGAAAATGAACACAAATATTTTCATATTTTACAGTGTTCGATGAAAAAACTCGTAGCTAAATTATTTTTATAAATTACGATACTATTTTGGAAGTTTTGTTATTTAACAAAATAAGTATGTTTTTTTATATGTTGTAAATTTGCGCTTGCAATTCTTTTAGTATATTATGTTGTTTGTTTTAAAACATTATAATTTTATTTATAAGAAATAAAAATTTACTGTTTGCGAAAATCAACATTGTAAATGAAATGTTTATCTGTACAATTACACAACACAAAAATATATCAATTTGATGAATAGAATTATAAATGTGTTTCTGTTTAAATTAATACATTAAGTAATGAATTATTAACATTATTTTTGCAATTTTTTTCAATATTGCAAACTAATATACATATATTTATACAGAAAAAATAATTTTTAATATTGAAAATAAAATATATATGTATGTATATTTATTTATTTATTTATTTATTCTATATTTGCCTAATCAAGTATTTATTAATACTATAATTAGATTCCTATCAAACTTATATATTATTTATAATTTATTCTTGTTCCGTTCGATTGTAAATTTAGTCTGCATTTATAATTATGGTTTCATTTTTTATTTACTTGAATGTAATAATCATATTTATCGTAGATACTTTTCCTTCCTATTAATAGTAGAAAATATATAGATGAGTTATTTTATTAAATTAAATAGTTCAATTGTATATAGTGGAGTTGTTTTTATAAAGATTTCATTTTATGCAAAAATAATAATATCCTTATTATTTCTTCTGTCAAAAAATATTTGACTAATTATGTGTTTTTATAATTCATAGTTTCAAGTTATGGATTTTTTTTTCTATTATTAAATACGTTTAATATATGGAAATGTGTTTAAAATTTTGACTTAATAATTACTCGTGAATACTGTCATGGTATGCCGATACAGAATAAAAAAATATGTTTTGATCTAACAGTGTGTAGAATCATTTTTTACGTACATATATTTATTTGAAGTTGATAATTTATGCATATTAGACACGTTTTTGAAAAGTTACTAATGAATTTCAATTACGTAATTTTTTCAAATAAAAATTAGTTCTCGTACCAATAAAAAACTCTTTAATTTTTTATCGTGTACTTGTCACATAACTCGATTATACTTATTAATTTTTATCGATATTAAAACTTGAATCGTCACATTTATATTAAGTAAGGCGATAAACGTGTTCTTTATATCTATAGACATATTTTAAATAAAATTTAAGTTTACTGCAATATTTAATAGTTTAAAGATGCAAGGTCAATGAGATTATCATTTTATAAATTAAACAATTCATAATAATTAATCAAATAATTTATCCTTTAGTAGATTACCATTATAATTAGATCATTGTCATAAAGAAATTAATGCATCATATAAATTGTTACTTATTAATTGATTTTACCGAAGATTAAAGTCTCGATATTCGCTCCATTTCGAAATTACTTCCATCTAATTTCGTCGGATTTTGTCACTCTTCGTGTAGCAATGATGTGCCAAATTTTTCGCATGCTTCGTAAAAAATTTGTATGCTTATATTGCGCGCTTTTACAAAGGCCAATGAATCGAGACTTTCAACTGCGCATGTAATTTGTACGGGATATTATTTGATAAGGATTCGGTATGTACTATTTAAGTGAGAGGATACATTAGCGCCTCTGTTGGCTATTCAATGAAATTAATTTCTGCATTTTAATTTGCATTCTAAGATCCGATAAAAACGATTGTATACATGTATAAATATACAGGAAACGTATAAACATAATCTAGTAAGTCATACTTTTTTCAATATCAATAATTTTAGAATGTTTTGATGACAATGCTAAGGCACTGTTATCGCAAATTTTATGTCAAATAAATAATTATGAGTAAATGTTAAAAATAACAAGCCCTAATTTTTTAAGTAATTAAAATGTAATAGTATCGATAAGCAATATTAACTACATGTATGAAAATGTTTGAAATACAAATTGTTTATAAAAATCATTGATATTGTATATTTTTAGAATTAAAAACAATGGATGAAATAATTTCAAAGTTTGTTCGCAAGCACTTAAACTTACTTTTGTTGGAACGAGAGGAAAATCTTCAACATTTTTTCAACGATATTTCACCAGCCAATCTTCATAAATTAGAATGTATTGGACAAGCTTTAACAAAATTAACTATCACTAATGTTGCATGCAAAGGGCCAGAGCGCTTTCAAATTGATTTAGAACGGGTGGGTGGCTTACCTTTAGAGCATCGATTGTCTAATGGAGATTTAATTATTTGTATAAGATCTAAAGAAAAAGGACCAACTATTAGAGCAATCGTTATTGCAATAGGAGAATCTACGTTAAGTATTAGCACGAGCAACCAATGTCAAAATGTGGAAGAAGATGAAACATTTACAATTGTCAAAACAGATTCTGATTTTACTTATAACAGTCAGACAAGGTTTTCATTAATTTTTTTGTTAATATTTTGCTATATTCGTATCTTTATAAATTAATGAAAATTAAATAAATTTTTTAGAGCCTTACATTTTTTGGAAAAAAAAGAATTATATTCGTCTTGTTGTTTACAAATTGCTCAAATTCTTTTTGATATCGATAAAGATAAGGTTCACGATCTTTTAACAGCGGAAGATCCTATTCACAAGGCTATTTTAAACAACGAAGGAAATTTAAAATTTGCAAATCATAATCTTGTTAAAGATCAAAGATCAGCTGTAGAATTTGCTATTAAACGAAGGTATTTTGCAATTATTCAAGGACCACCAGGAACCGGTAAGACGACAACTTTAATAGAAACAATTGTACAGTTGTATCGATTAGGTAAAAAGGTAAGAAAAAACAAATAAATAAACGTGTACTAAGATAATTTTTCTTAAAATTAAGCTTCTAAATATAATTTTCATTCGATAATAATTTAATAGATTTTGATTTGTGCACCAACCAACGTAGCGGTAGATAATTTAGTTGTGCGACTTGGTGAAACAGAAGCAAAACCTTTAAGACTTGGTCATCCAACGAGAATATCAACTGACGCAATTAAATACTCGTTGGATGCACATTTAGAGAGAGATGATGGCTATATAGTTTTAAGAGAGCTAAAAAAAGCAATAAAAAATATTGAATTGAATATTGAAACTAATGGAACCACGTACTTATATAAAGAAACTAGAGAATTAAAAAAAGAATATAAAAAAAGACTGACTAAACTTACTTGTGATATTTTTAAAAGATGTTCGGTATGGAATAGATTTTCCAAAACAATTTTTCAATTTAGAAATTGTTTATTACCTTTCTAAAATTATAATTGTATTTATAATTTCAGGTTATATTGTGTACCTTAAATTCATCATCCTTCAGTGACAACCAGTTAAAAAATGTCAAAAAAAATAGTTTTGATGTATTAATTGTCGACGAAGCATCGCAAGCAATGGAAGCATCAATGTGGATTGCTATACCAAATGTTCCAAAAGTAATTCTTGCAGGAGACATAAACCAATTGCCACCAGTTGTCATGTCCGAAGAAGCAACAAAGGGTGGCTTAAATATCAGTCTTATGGAACGAGCAATCAAAAATTTAAAAGATAAATGTTATGTTCAATTAACAAGACAATATCGAATGAATGAAAAAATAATGACTTGGTCCAATAAAAAATTTTATAATAATACTCTTAAAGCAGATACTTCGGTAAAAAATCATTTATTAAAGGATTTGCCTCATATTGAAAGTGATAATTATTTAACGAGTATGTACTACATTAATTAAATTAATAAAAAAATGTTTTTAATTTGATTAGATTTTTCTATTTTTCAATTGTAGATGAAGCTGTTGTATATATCGACACTTGTGGCTGTGAATGCGAAGAGTTTAATACTGGAATCGAGTCTGGGTCAAAAGGAAATTTAGGCGAAGTAGTCGTAGTAGACAAAATAGTTACAAATTTAATAAAAGCATGTCTGAGGCATAAAGATATCGGTGTGATAAGTCCTTATTCTTTACAAGTAGGAAACTTTAATAATATTTTTTAAATTTTTAGCATAAACAATGAATTATTTATTTATTATTATCATTATATGTAAATTAGGTAGATTTTATTCGTAAATCATTTGCGGCAAAATCGATTAAAGTCGAAGTCAGTACAGTCGATGGTTTTCAAGGTAGAGAAAAAGAAGTTATAATTCTCTCGTTAGTAAGAAGTAATCTAGATCGAGAGCTTGGATTTGTTACCGATTTTAGGAGATTGAATGTCGCGGTTACAAGAGCAAGAAGATTACTAGTAGTTATAGCAGACAGTGAAACTATGGAGAAAGATGAATTAATTGTGAGTCTTTTGAAACATATAGAGGACCATGGATTAATTCAAACAGCAGAAGAATATTTGTCCCAGTCAATCGATAAAGAAATAGAACAGATTACAAAATCTTCGCAAAGTATTTTAAAACAGAATGTAAAGCTTAAAGCAGGAAAAATAAAATCTGTCAAACAAGAAAAGAAAAAAGAAGTTGAAATTTCTGAATCGAAAGATAAAAAAAAATTACCTGAAAAAATAAAAGCAAAGCCAATACCAAAACTTAGTAAAAACAAAGGAATTGATTTAAGTACGAGCTTGAACAGAAATAAATATAATATATTTGAAACTATCGATACAGAAAATTCCGATGAAGTTGAAGGTGAACGAAATATAAATTAAATTTAACTTACAGTCCAAACATATTGATTAATTTAAAAATTTTACTTTTAGTAGCTTCACAAAAGTTTGAAGAAAAATCATTGGATTCAGAAATTCCCGAAAATTTTAATACAAAAAAAAGAGAAAGGCGAACGCAAGAAAAATTAAATACAGGAAATGAAACTGTAAAAGCGGATGGTTTTGATAAGGTACTCGAAGAATTTATAAAATCTAATTTTGTGTGTTCATTTGATGGATGTAAGAAATCAACCAAGCTTATAAAACTTATATGTGAATTTTGTAAAAAATGGTTTTGCATAGAACATGGTTAGTATGAAAAACACGAAGCATTATTTAAAACTATAGTTTTGTATAAGAAATAAATATTATTTATAATGTTTAGGTGTACAAGAAGTTCATGGTTGTGGAAATGCTATTCGTCGAAAAGAACACAAGGCATTCAGGCATAGAAAGCCAGAAGCTATTACTAAGTACGATAAAGACAAATTTACACGAAAGATCAAGAAACTGGAAGAAGCTCGCAAACCAAAAGCGAAGCCTAAAAAATAGTTATTTAAAAATAAAATAATGAAAACAGTTTGTTTTGTTTTGTCCACACGACAAATTTTTTTATTTATTTTTTTTTATTAAAAATATTTATTTACAAAGTTTATTTCAATTACGATTCACCATACCTTCTTAAATTATATATAGTAAATTCTTCCAAAAAACAATTTATTAAAAAATAATATGGCTAGTTTCTGCTGTTTAATCCAAAAAATAGGAAATCCTTAATTCGAAATAATTAACAAATTTAACTAATTTGAAATACTCTCAAAAATATAAGAGTTGTTAAAACAGTTTTCTCAGTAAGAAAAAGAAATCTCAAGTCATTATAAAAAACATTTTCTGCACTGGCCTGTGATAAACAGCAAACTTTCCGAAACCAGTGCATGTCATGCCACTTTGCATAAATTCATATTAATCAACAATGTTGCTGCTGCGATATTTTTATTGCTTGTTTAATTGCCCTATTCCATTTCAAATTCCTTATTCAACCTCGCTAGATCTCTATAAAATAAAAAAGAGAAAAAAATGAAAATTAATATTAATATATATCTCGATATTTGTAATATAATTATGAATTTAAATTTTTATCTAATATATAAATTGTAAATTTATAATAAATAATGTTTTACAAACAACGTATTAATTTTTGTCCTAAATGTACCTTGATTCTATAGCATCGCTTAAATGGTACTTGTGCATCAGCGATAGGACCAATCTCAAACTCGACCAAATCGAGTCCGACATCAAACTCATCGGAGCTCGTTCTCCAGATACACCTTTTCCGGCAGCTTGCTGATTCAACGCAGTTAACAAATGTTCTCCAGCTTCCCTGTAATCCAATCGTTATATAAGTATAAATATACTTATGTTATGTAAATACTTGCGTTACATTAGATAAAAAGTATAATTAAAAGAATATATTACTTGTAAGCATTTAAACTAATACACGATATTCCAAGATTATATCTAGCACGAATGAAACCTGGTGAAAGTTCTAATGCTTGATGATAGGCGTCGATTGCTTCTTCCGAACGTTGACCATTTGCTAAAATAGCTCCTAATCTGTTCCATAACATTGGATCCTAAAGGAATTGAAACATATTTAATATTTTGATTTAAAGGATAAAAATATAAAATGTCAATAGTTAATAAGCTATAAAAAAAAGGAAATCTGAAAATAGTTTATTATTTTAAAACGCTACTATTTTATGTATTCAAATCACTTTCATAGTCCAAAAATCAACGCGAATTAAGATTATATAACAATTAAGAGATAAATAAAAGAAAAAATGTATACGATCGATGGAATTGCACATGAATTTTCGGCACTTTACCTTAGGTCTCGCTTGTATCGCGGCTCTAAAGCAATCTACAGCTTTATCGTATTCACTGGAGAGATTGAATAAAACGCCGAGTCCGCATTGAACGTCAGCATCAATTGTGCCATGTGGTTGCATTCGAGCCGCTTGGATAAATAAGTCTTTAACTTCATTGTAAACATCGCTGGAAGAAAATGTACATTAATTACAATTCAAATTATATAATTAATATATGCGCATAAATAAGATAATATTATTAAATAAGTTCTCCATACTTATTTAATTATGAATATTGAAAATAAATTATACATTACGTAACCTTGTTTATTTTTAAACAACCTTCGAGGTACTTAAAACACGAGAATTTTCAATCTAGCGATGTGTCTACTTTTCATTCATTCCACTTTAAATCTTCGGGAATAAATTCTAAGATTCAATTTATTCACGATGACTCGATATAAAGTCAATAAAAAAACCAACGTAAAATACTTATTAAAATTCTAACGAGTTAATCGAATTGATTATTTATAAATTAGCGATAGAAAAAAAATAACGATTTAAAATTACTTATAAATGTACGATTATTTTATTGAGAAATACTGCAAAGTAAAAGGAGTTAACTAAAAGTTTCATCCTCGAGTTCTTTACTCGTTAACTGCACAAATTGAAAATATCTACAGATACGATGACTTTGGATAAATTGGAATTTAAAATATAAAAAATGTAGTTAAACGTATGTTGAATCCTTAAATTTGCATTCTTTAACGAGTCTTCGTATAAATCCAAAGTATAAATCAACGGTAATAGAAAGTTGCATTATCTTATAAAACAGGAACGTTATTTACTTATGTAAATAAAGTTTTTGCTTGCATTTAATTTTCAATATCGAGACTTACTCGTATAATATGGTAGAGACTCCGAATTGCGATGGCGGGTTCGTAGGCGGTTTCGACGCTTTAAGGTGCTTGTATCTATCGTTTTTGAGTAGCCAGTCTTTGAGGGTCAGGCAAGCCTGATTCTGATAAGACTCGTTCGTGTAGGAGATGGCGAGCGCCATGAGTGCGTTGAGGTTCGAGGGGTCGAGAGTGAGACATCGTTTGAGGGCGGAAATGGCTAGTGGGTCTTGCTCGTTGTCCGCCTGCGTTTTCCCAAGCAAAAGCCAGGCCTCCGAATTCTGGGAGTCTTGCTTAACGGCAGCTTCGAAGCACAGAATTGCCCCGGGCACGTCTCCGGTCTCCAGCCTTCGTTTACCCTCCGATAGCGGATTCGATAGCTTCGACATCGGGTTCTCCTTGCTGAAGGCGTATTCCTTGAAAGGGTCGTAAAAATTGTCGTACTCCGAGATCCACGGGTGATTCGTTGTCACGCTGTCCGCGGACGATATCTTCTCCCATACGTTCAGGAGACTTTCCCAGAACGACGATTTGTAATTTTCCGCATCTGGGCATAGAAAAGCATAAGCACTCTTTGGAGAGCGAACTAACCGAACTAAATGCTTTTTTGACTTTCTTATCGTATAATTATCTGATAAAGAGAACTAAATTGTTTTTTTCGATTTTTCTTTTATTGTCTAATTTGTATCTTTTAGATAACCGCTTGTACGGTTTGTCTTAAAAAACTAAGTGTTTTTTGACTATGCTTTTATTCTCTAATTTATTTCGTTTCGGCAACTGCTTGTGAAGTTGCAACCTGATGTTAATTCTATTTGAAAAAGATATGGCATTTTAAAAATCTATGCAAAATGATTGTCGAAATGCAAATTCTAAAGTTCACTTAACTTACCTTGATCCGACGCGTTATTCGTTGCGAATTCATTCGTCCAACTCGCAGCTTCGGCTGACTGTTCCTCGATGGTGCTCAAAGCATTCGTATCGACAACCACTTTGGATTCTCCACCGTTCGTCTCCAACGGCTTCTCGTTTTCGGTCTCGGTGAAATTCGCGACCCACTTTTCATCCAAGTTTTCGGTATTCGAGGTCGGTGCTGCCTCGATAGGAGGATCACCTTCTTGCCGCATGAACTTCATAAATTTCGAGTAGGCGAAATCTGGATTCTCGGACTTCGTGCTACCTGTTTCTGGATGATCGATGCTGTGTTCTAGATACTCTTCTGCCCACTTTGGACCGAGCCCCAGTTCGTGAGTTTCTCCTGGGAAGGCAACTTTGGCATTTGAAACAATTGGTTGAACATTCCAAATATCATCTTTGTGATTTTCCTGTAGAAATAGTAAGCATTTGTTGCATGAGAGATTTTCGAGCAAATTTTATCTTTAAATTATGATCGTAACTTTCTTTGGTTGTAAAAAATATCCACAGATATTCACAAATATTTAAGGTTATATACTCTAACATCGAATAATTTTTATTCCGAATCAATTAGTATATAAGTTTATATTAATTTAATTTTTCTACGAATGATTTAATTGTTACTATGAAAGATTCGTGTATCGTACGCTTAAAAAATAAATATATGGTAAAAAAATCGATCCACTTCATTAAAATTGTTTTTTAACGTTAAGTTGGATGATTCCTATAAAAAAATTTAAACTAGATACACTCAAAGAAACAAAATCTTTAAATTTACTTGAAAATGTCCGCCAGATTGTAGATATTGATTAGCCCATGCCGTGTCCTGATTAGTTAACTCTTCGACGACACCAGGTGCAGTCACCGGCGGATATATGCTTTGATCTATTTCTCGCATCTCTTGAAGAAGATTTTCCATTTTAAAAGTTTGCGGATGAACGGAAGTCTCTTCTAAAAATTGTTTAACAAGCTGATCCGAGTTTCCAGTCTCAAAAGGATCTATAGAACCAAATAGATCCCGTACACCTTCTTCCTTTAACCCATGATCTTTTACAAAGTGTGATGTGAGGTGAATCAAAGGGCTCGGGCCTCCACAATCGCCCTCAACCAAATCTCTTAATGCCATTTTTGTTTATCTGAAACATTAACGTAAATAATTTTATTAATACGATTATCAACGACTGCTGAAAAGAAGTATTATAAATACAATCTTATGCAGCCATCGCATAAAATATTGTACGCTACTTTTAAAACAAGACAATTAAAATATTTTATCAATTTTCTTTTTTATCTATAGTTTCAAAAGACAGAAATCATATTCGAATATTAATTTTTCAAGTTTATTCGATACTCGTGCAATCATTTTTTCTTAGTTACATATATTTTTTTAAATTCTAAGGAAACTCAAGGCCTTCCCACAATATTCAACTTTATACAAATATACCGTATCGGTATCAGCTTAGAATTTTAAATTTAATACAAAACTTATATCTAAGCGCTTAGTAAGAATTAAAGGATACATTTCAAAGAATATCGATCGATTCGACATTAATTTTACATTTAGACGTTTAATGTTCGGTAATCCTTCTTAATCTTTGCACGAGTGTTATTCTATAATAAAAGAACTAAGAAAATAGTTTGCGAAAGGTGAATTTGCTTACTCGATTCACAAAACACTAAAAATTGAATATCTCAAAGATGATTTCCATCCTTGTAAGGTATTACGTGTAGTAATAAGAGAAACGAGTAAAATATTTTATTATGTTGTAAAATTATACAGAAAAGGCAACTAATGGATAGGTAAGAAAGAGAGATAGAAAGAGATAGATAGAGACAAAGAGAGAGAGGGAACGAGAGAAACACCCACCTCTGGATACGAAAAAATTCAGAAGAAAAATGGGCAATATATCGGAGTGTGTGAAAAATCAAATGCACAAAACCGATAAATTTCCATGCCGCTCTGAATATTGACAGACGTCAAAACGTGAGCCGTTGTCAAAGAGAGGACAACGAGAGTCTGCACGCTTTTGTGTCGCGAGGTAAATAAAAAACTAGGCAGGTTCCATTAACCGCCCCAGGGTCAAGAGGCTCTTCTCTTCCGTCTCGAGCGAATGGTATCGCACTCCGCACACGAAAATATACGTAAAATACACACTCCTGTCTCTCTTACTTTACAGGCACACAAAGTGCATATAACACACGTATGCGCCTTTTGCTCCGTCCATCTCCGTCTCTCTCGCGCTCTTCGTCTCCGCCACTAATGCCAGAGAGAGTCGGAGAGAGTTGTGAAATATACCCAGAGCGGTGCGAATTTCGCGTACATACACATCTTTTAACATACAGAAGCAGCACACAAGCCGTCGGTGAGTATGCGATATATACGTACCCCCTGTTAGCCAAGAAGACGAAGGGAAAAGAATAATAAGACCGAAGACGGCGGTCTGAGCGAACGAACGAGCGAGCAAGAGAGAGAGAGAGCGAGAGAGAAGTGCCCGCGTCGACGACCTGCAGACGCCCTCCTCTTCTTGGCCCTCAAGGGGAAAGAGAGCCGCTATCTCTCTCCTCGAGCAAATCGCAGTCTCGTGAATGGCGGCGGAAGAGAGAATAAAATAGCCGCGACAAGGACGACAACGGCGACGACTCGGTCGTTCTCTCGCTCTACCTGCTGCACTCCAGTCGCCGGACTATACCTACGCACGCAACGCACGACGCTTCTCTCTCACTCTCTCACTGTGTCTCTCTGTCCCACTCGCTCTCTCCCGTTCGTTCTCACGCACAGCGATTAAGGAGAAAAACGTAAGTGTGCGTGGGGTGTCGCGGTAAAAGCGTGTACTCAAGGGCAGAGAAGGAAGGGGTGGACGAGAATATTAAACCAGAGATGCGTTCGACGGCGTTTGCGTGTACAAGTTGGGGAAACACTGGCGAATGTTTTGACTGTGCCTCGGAGGGGGGGGATCGGAATGTAAGGTCGGTACGCGAGCAATGTTAGCGAATGATTTTACCGATCATTGCGTCGATAAGGAGCAACCCGTTAAAGAGTCATCGTTCATCGTTTTTCCTCCTTTTCTCCTTCCTTTTCTCCTTCCTTTTCTCCTTCCTTTTTTTTTGCCTTTCCCTTTTCATTTATCGGGGGGCACCTCGTACACGCCGGTTGTACCGACGCGCCGTTGCCTCCGTCCTCCACAAAATTCGAATGCGCTCTCGCGGAAGTCTTTGTTAAGCTTGTCGTTGGCGTGCGCCTGAGATCTTCCGACTGTGATGTCATTGTGTAGCTCCATGACGTCATCCTCGGGATCGCATCCATTGTACAGGCGCAACTCTGTATCGGCTTCGAACACGCCTAGGGGAGACCGAGGCTGTACGAGCAATCTGTTTATTTCGAACATTTCGTTTTTAATTAATGGCCTTATACGAGATTTGCGCGTATCGCGCCGTTAATCGTTACGAAATGCTGAATTTCATTAAACGGGTTGAGATTTAAGTGCCGCGTTCTCCGATTAAATTTCTACCCTTCGTTTCACCAACTTCACCTCGTTAATCTTAACTATTTCTTTTACATTGGTTCTACTTTGTTTTCTACTGGAACGTAATTAAGACTTTCTACTTTTATAATTTTTAAGAGTCATTCTTTTGTATAAAAAAAAATTTTCTCGTTTATTTTTGTATTAACATAATGCGTTGTCACTGAAAACTTAAATACGTTTTTATAATACATAAAGGTATAATCTTTTTTTATCGAATTATATAATTATTTTAAATAAATATTCGTCGCAAATCTCTATTTTTGTATTGTTGAAATCTATTAAATTCGTTCAAATGCGGATGTAACGTATGTAATATTAATATAATCGTACGTTTTGATGAATTGTTGAATTGAATTTAAAATATTAGCATTAATTTTTTTAATTTAAATTTATTTGAAATTTATATTAAAATTAGCTATTCGAATTCAATAATACGCGTTGAATTGTTCTTTTATCAAGTTTTTTTTATTATTTGATAAAGATTGCGTAAAGTGTAAACTATAAAATTAGGATATAAAAAAGGATTTTTTGGGTTATTCGTAAATTAATAACAATAACGTATGAATAGTTAAATGAATAGTTTATTATGAGTTTGACGTATAAAATTAAAAATGCAGTTAAAAATCCATATCGTGGTATCAGTGTTTAGAACTTCTTTTGATTTCTTTTGATTAATATCGTTTCTCGATGTTAATCCAGATGATTTCGAACAATATTTAAATATGTTTTTCCCACGTATTCTGCCATTTACTATATAGTTTGCTTGCAATTTTGATGCTATCGCCTGAAATACAAAAATTATAATTACATACGCATCTTATAAAAAAAATTCTCATAAATATTAATGAGTTAATTAATAGAGTAGATACGCGTTTCAAAAGTATTAATATACTATCCGTGTACAACATTATTAGATTTTAATTTTACAATGTAAATTACAGAATGATAATCTATGAGATATAAATAATATTATATTTTCATTTATTATTTAATAATTAAGGAATAATTGCACATGTACTGAAAATAATGATTAATATATTTTGAAAATAATTCTGACTTATTTTTTAACAAAAAAATAAGAGATTTTATATTATTTGTAAGGTAAATTACGATTTTAAAATTCTATAATAAATTTTAAATGTTTAAAAAATAATTTAACACCAGAGTTACATAACAAGTTTAAAAAATTTTTAAAATAATTTTTAATATATTAAGAATTTTATAAATACACATAAAAATATTTAAATAATAATTTATCGTTTATATGTATTTTTTAATAATATATATAGAATAAAATTTTTCTTATAAACACCCATTAATTAAAAAAAGAATAAAATACATAGATTTTAGTTATTTTTTCTCTAAACAAAATTTATATCGATGTAATAAATAACCTAATTACCAATAGTAATTAAATAATAATAATAATAATAATAAATTAATGGATTGAATTGTATTTTTCAAATTTTATGAATAGAAAATTAAATAATAAAATTACACATATTCTTATCGAAGAGATAGAATTAATTCTAATCACGTAAACTTTTCAAATATGCAACGACGGTTTATTTGAATATATCTCGAATATCTCAAACAAATAAATATTCGCATAATCTATTTTTCAATTTATCGGTCTTCATTTTTAAATATTTAAATAATACGTACCCTTAGGTTCGGTTGGATATAGCTTCTTCGAATAACTGAAGGGTAATTCGACCTCGTTAAAAATGGCTCCGCGTATTTTGCGTTCGTTGATTTCGATTTGATTCTGGAGCGAGTTCTCGAGTTCTCTTAAAAATATAACCCACCTCGGTCGAAAGTAGTCCTGTACAACACCTGACCATTGCTTGTTTGCGTAGTCGACGATCTCTCCGTTCGGACCCCACAAAGTTATCTGATTACGTGCATTGAATTCGTAGTTTTCCAACACTTGTTTGTCGTCCTTGGGAGCGACGGCCTTCGCTTCTTCTAGCCATACACCCACTAGGAAATCCTTGCTCGACGAGAGGATTTCCTCGAGATCCTCGAATAATTCTAATAATTTCCAGGATGCTGATCTGAAAAGAACGAGTTTTTTACTTTTTAACTATACGATGAACTGTTGTTTGTATTTCTCCGTTGGAAGACTAATACAAAAATTTATAATATATTTATAATTATATTTTATTGTTTGTATATGTAATCATTGTAAATAAATTATTTCAAAATATATTGTTACATTAAATCAATCGTGTATTATTAATATTGATTGAGAGTTTATTTAAAATTAAATATTTTCAGTTATAGTTTTTTCTTATGTATTAATTTACTAATTTATGCTTTATATTAAAAAGAAGAAATCAAGACAATTTATTATTTTAACAATTTAATTTGAGTATTAATTCATTATGGCGTAATAATCTTAATTTAGGTACGGTAGAAATAGGAAGTTCCTGCTTTTAAATTTTTCAAGTTAGATAATCTAGTCAGATCAATATTTTAAATATTCATTATTAAGTTTTTCTATTTATCACAATATGTATTACATAAAAATATTATCGAATTTAATATTTTTGTATTATATTTTAATTGTGGCATTGATCATGTCAATTTGATAATAATTGGAATACTTGTTTATTAAGTTATATATTGTAAAAACAATACTCGTCACATCTTACTGTAATTTTTTAATATTTTTATCCTTATATCCTTCTATAATATCGTAGTAAATAAAATCTGCTGTAATTTGTAATGCTTGTCTTGAGATATCAACAAGATCATATTTGAATAAATCACTTTCTGTTGTGTTATTGCTTGCATTTACAAAACTTCCCCAAATCGTATGAAATGATTTTAATTCATACCAATACTGTGAAGTAAGAAAAAATCGTAATAAATCAAGTTTTTTTAACTAAATTATATTATAAGTTATAATAAATTACCCATGGTTTAATATTTAAACTTGGTCGTTTTGTTATAACATAATGTCCTCTTATATTGAGTATATCTTTGTAATTATAAACGGTATTTCCTAATTCCTGCCATGCAGTTTTAATTTGATCATCAGCAAAGCCATATCTTTTAGTTGCATAATTTGAGAACCTAAATAAGTGAACGTATATCGACTATTGTAATATAAAATTTCCTTATAACTTTTAAAATTTGTTTTTATTTAAAAAACTTTTATGCAATAAATAATTTTCTTATAATAATAAAAAATACATATATTATCATATCTTGTACCAAGAATTTATATTGACTGGCTTCTGGCGATACCCCATTTCATTCATTAATTCATATATAACGTAATTTTGATTGATCCCCTCTGGAGTAAGACCTATACCAATCATAGTACTACCATTCATTTGCCTTGCTGCAAAAACTCTCTAAAATAATAAGAAAATATCAATTTTAAAAATAAAAATATTTTGTAATAAATAATATATAAAATCAATAATTTTATTTTAAAAAATATTTCAAAAATATAAAAATTTTATTTAAAAAATTTATTTGGTGTGATAATTTATCATATTTATTTTAAATAAAGTAAATTTCTTTCTAAATTCTAAAATGCACAAATTTCTTTTTTATACAATTAAATCGAATCTTTATAGAAAGAATGTTATGTTATAGTAAGTAGCACAAATTAGTTATATTTATTTAATCGAATAATTTATGTAAATTATGTAAATAATTGCATTCCTATATTATATACTTAGCAGTGATTATTTATGTTTATAATAAATTATTTAATAAACATAAAATAGACGATTAAAACATTTATCTATCAAAAATATAATTTTTACAATTTTTTCATAAAAAATAAATTTTTAAAGATTAAAGTTTTGAGTAAAATTAAAAATACTTCATTTATAATCTCAGAAGATCCGAACATTCCAAGAGTACCTCCAAAGTTATGCAACATACACCAAATAAAAGGTTGACCAAAGTAAGAATGGAACTTTTCGTACTGTGGAAATTGCTCCGATTGGAGATCGAGAACTATCATCTTTCCCTAAAATACAAAATAAGTAAATATAAATTTATCGTAAGTTATTTTAGAAAACGTGAAAGTTAATATTTTTATACATATTTACAATCGGAACAGAAGTAACGAAAGCCTTAACTCGTTCTGTAGTCCAAAAATTAGCGCTATGAACGAATAGCCAACCTTGCATGAGCCTTGTAAATAATATTATTCAGTATTATATTATATAAGCATAAATTTATATAAATAATAGTAATAGCATATCTAGTTCTTATAATTTCAAGCGTCTATCTTATTAGATTTTAAAGTATGATGGTATTAAATAATTTTCTGCTTTATAATTCAATGCATATAAAATTGTAATTACCAAATTGCATGGGGATCGACGTTGCTCATAGCCGAGAAAATTGCTTTTCCAGTTTCACTTAAATATTTAAGGTCACTTCTGTGGGGATCATTTTCGTTAAAAGAATCACAGTTATAAATGTTGTTCGTACCAAATTCATCAATGTACTAAATATAATTAAATATATAATTATTAACCATATTTTTTTATAATTATATATATAATTATATATATATTGTATTTTTATACCATTTTCAAAAAATCTTGTCCCACAGTTTGAAAAAGAGGATCGGTTGGATCCAACATGTATGGACTAAAATTAAAATATAATTGTGAAAAATTAATAATCGTATTTATTTTTAGGTTGTACCTATAATAATTTTTTTAATTAGCTTAAATAAAAGTAAATTTTTTTTAGTCGACTTAAAATATTAAAAATATTAGAAATAGCTTATAAAATACTGGATGTTTTTATATATAATAATTTTTTTGTTTAATATCCATGAATTAATCACTTTAAATTTAATATAATCTTTTTTTTAACGACTCTATTTTTATTAAAATATTATAAATTTTGGACGAGAAAATTCGTTTTATAAAACGTATAAAATACGAAATATATTACGATGCAATTATCAAACACACCAGCAATATTCATCTTCGAAGTTATTCCATTGTTTGACTCTGGTTACACGAGCTTCTGGAAATAGTCGGATAAAATCCCGAGGCACATGTCCAGCAAAAGCGGGTAATACAGGAATAATACCGAGTTCTCTCATTCGTTTTAGAATCGAATGCTGCAGTCTAATAGTGTGATTGTGCCAAGAATCAGAAAGTGGACCGCCCCAACCGCGAATATTTCCCATTCTTGTCCTGTAACATTGTGATTTATTTTTATATTATTGAAAAGTGTGGAATATATAATTTTTATGAATATTTATTTTTAAAAATTCGTAGTAACTTTTAATTTAATATTAATAGAAACGATTACTTAGATATTAATTTTCATAAAGCATAATTTTACATCGAATGGTTTTTGATTGTAATGGATTAATCGTGTGAGAAAATCATAATATCGAAACTTTTCCTGAACTTAATTTTGTAAATCAAAGCTTATAGAAGATACGCATAACATCATAGACTTATAATTTTTATATAAAAATTTGTGTTTCTTACTTTTATAGTGTAAGTAAACAATTATTGTTTTCATTTATTTTTCATATATTTTTCAGCGTTGAGATAATATAATCATGTTTTAAAAGTACAGGGTATTAAAAACTTGAAGTATTTCTCAACTTTAAAATTTCACTTTGATTATTAATATAATATTTAATAACGTTAAAATTTATAAAAGTTTGTTATTTATCATTTTAAATAATATGAAAGAAAATAACGCACAAGCTTACAATAATAAATAATAAAAAATTACCAAGGTAAAAATGCAGGGCCTCCAAAATGTAGTTGAATTTCTTCTTTCGTTAAATTCAATTTCATATATACTTTTTCCCAAATTGCCTCTTGACCATGAAATGCAAGAGCCAAATTGATTCCATTAAGTGCCATCCAATCGATATTTTTCTCCCATTGATTCCATTGCCACCAGGCAGAACTGTATCCTGCTGTACATACGTTTTGATAATATCTAAAACTGATTTTATTCAAATTTAAGTAACACAATATATGTGTACATGTCATTAGCATTTATTGTACAAATTGCCTTGTTATATTTTATTTGATTTCAACATAATTTAAAAATTTTCCATAAAATTATATTACTAATAATCTCGTAAAAAATTTGTTGTATTTTCAGTAATCAGAATTTCGAGAATGAATTATTTTTTATATTTCAACCATATTTTGATTGTTAAAATTAATCTTAAATTGTATTATAGGTAAATTATAGTATATTGTATTATATGTATATTATAGTATATTGTATTATTGTATTAAAACTCTATAAATATTTAAAACAATGTCACTGCTAATCTAACTAAAACGTTTATAAATTTAATCTTATATAAATGCTTTTATATGTGTCTAAAGTTATAATTAGCATATTTAATTTAAAAAATAGCTTATTTAAGAAAACAACTTATCTAAAGTTTGCAACGAATATTTTCTGTGTGATTGATAAATATATTCCTCTTTAAAAAAAATAGTTAGAAAATAGAGTTGAAAGCTAATCGTTAAATTAATTATTATTTCTAACCATTTCGAAATACAATGATGATTATTTACCGATCATTAGCCGTGACTGTTTCATCTACTTCGGGTAAAACACTGGGGAGTTTAAGTTGTGAACTATTCCAAGAGATATGACAATTACAGTAATGTTTTAAATAATAATGTAAACCCCAAGCCACCGCAACTCCAGAGGTACCGGTGATTTGAATTTCTTTTGATTCGATTTTCTTAATCTACGATCAAGAAAAGGTAATAGAAAAACATGTCAGTATGTATTTTAATATTAATATGTAAATTTATTAAAAAATATTTTTTATTTATTTTTATTAAATGTTTAATAAAATAACTTTTTGTAAGAATTTAAGAAAATTAATAGTAAATATTTTTTTACTTGAATAAAAATATTAATAAACATATAAACATTCATACTGCGTTAATAATTATGAATAAAATAACTTAAATTTTTCAATATCAATTGAATCATTAAATTTATTACCTTAAATGTATCTTTTCCTTCAAGTTTAAAATTTTCATCAACAACTGCTTTAAAAAAAATCGCATCTTGTTTTAAGACTCTATTAATTAATTTTTCAACTGCAGCTTGTTGAACATTCGAAGAACTTTGTGATTGTAAATGGTTTAATGTGTCCCAAGAATCTAAATTATAAACAAGAAAATTAAATTTTTTTAATATAAAATAAATTTAGTATATTTATTGAATATCTATTAACCATTGTTTTTATAATATAAATATATTATAAAATATAAATAAACAATTAAATATAAAATGTATATTAAAGCAGATTTTAATTTTTTTAATTGTTAAAATGTATTAAAATAATGGTACTAATATTTACAAATATTACTAAACTAAAATAAATGTTTTATGCTGTAAAAAATTAAATACTTACTATGTTTATTATTTACAATATTTGTAAATCCTGATGCGTTTCGTAAAAGTATAAAGATAAAAATATAAAACCACATCGTGAATCCAAGAATTTTTGAAATTTTCAGTGACATTTTGTTGATCGAACTAACTTGGTAATGAAGTTTGTTATTCACTTTCTACACTACGTACATCCACAATGATCTGTGTTGTCAATCTTAAACATTTTGTCAAAACCCTATTAAGGCTCATTTAAGGTGCTTTAAGCGACACAATATAGTATAATGATTTTAACCTTGGCAATTGATATAAAAAATTATTAGAATATTTTTTGCAAAATTAATTAATTTTAATGTATATAAATAAAAAATAATATTAACAAGTATAGCATATTTTTATATAATATTAATAAAAAACTACTGTTACATTATATGAGTTTTATGTATTTATATTTTTGTGTTGATAAAGCAATCTAATCTTCATACTAATGGATTTTTTAAAATATATTTTTCGAGTAGTTAAATTTTATTATATAAGATTATATTTTTAGCTAAAAGCATAAATACATTTTGATTGATCTAGTTAGATACGTTAGTCCCTTGTTTTACATAAATTAAACAATTTTTTTATTTTTATTAATAGAAAACATTAAATCATTCGTATTTTTTGTTTATCATTTTTATCATTTACTGCTATTTATTAGAGGATGCTGTGAAAAAATGTGCATTGTTCAATGTTATATCGAAGGATTCGAAGGAAAGCGATAATATATGTTTTCCTGGAACGATAAGACTGAGTATACACAATTGTAAAATTGAAAAGTAGATTACTGCTACACCAAAAAGCAGTTTTTACGATCATTATCGAAATGTTTGACAAGGAGATAAAACTTAGCCAGAAAAATAAATACAAGATAAGATGAGTTGTATATTAGTAATTATAATGTAAGAAATATTTATCGGATGAATTTAAATGTTGAACACATTCATTTTGAATGGGTCTACTATGTTTGAAATTAAGCTTGTAGATAGATTTTGTCGTAATGCTTGTGAGATAACATAAAAGACTTTCTAATACATTAATAGAATATTGTATGCACTTTATCAATTGCATTTAGACAGCGGTATAAAATCAATATCGCATAGTAAAGAATTCTTAAATTATTCTTCCTAGTTTTACATACCTACGATTAATATACGTATATAGTTGTCAACTTCATAATAAAATGAATTTTTACTTAACATTTAGCAAAATAAAGTAATGGTATAATCGTTTTCACAATGAATTCAACAAAATGCTTACGAACATAGTATATTTTAATGGCATAAGAGTATCGAATTACTAGACGCATTGATTTTAAATTATATTTGATACGCTAAAAAAGTATAACGATTTACCACGGAGGTAAGTGAATCCTATTACAAATTAAAAACCAATGTAAAATATCTGTCTAATTTATGAAATAATACGAACAATTAAATTCCTGCAGGATGAAAAGAAAATTACTTATTAATATTATTTCTCTTAGAAAAAATATCTGAAAGTAGTACATTACTATTTATCAAGAAGTTTTACATAGGTGCGAGTTCTATATGAAAATCACAATGAAAGTAGATATTAGCGTAATTAGCGTATAAAGACATTTGAATGATTGAATAATGTTATTCACTATAGGATATAAGTAGTTATCATTCCATTTTTAAACGTACATGTCTGAATCACTTTCTATAAATACACCTTATCTTTCTTGTTAATGCTTCAAAGTTTAATGTTATAAATGATGTATCATTAATTTTTTGTTTCTTACCAGAATATTTTGGTATTGTCAAAATAGAATTACAATTGCAATAATGAAATATTCATTTTTCGTATCGCAAAAATAAAATTTTACCAATTATGATACCTTTGTTTTTCTATTATTTATTTTTTATTTGTATATATAGTCTCTGCTAAGAAACGTATAATTTCCTTATATTTTTTCTTGTATTGATATCCTTGTTTGAAAATTTATTAAATTTTTCTAAAAGCTTATTTAGGCCAAATTATATTTTAAGAAAACAATCATAAAAAATTTTGCAAGAAAAACTTTTAAAATTAAAAGTATGAATGTTTTAATTTAAATAATTTAATTAAAACGATATAAAAAAATCAATTAAAATATATTTTACAGAATATTTAATTTGTTTTATATTACTTTAATTTTATAATTTAATTTTTAATTTAAATAAAATTTACTGGACTCCATAATTCCTAGAATATAAATTATCTTCTTTATATAAATATTTTTATTTTAATCTTTTTTTGTGATTGATTAAATGGATAGCCGATTCACTTTTATATCATTGATCGATGAGTGTTTCGATTAAATTATATTTAATATATCTGCTTTCAAGCAGAAATTTCACAGTTGAGACTTTTGTAAAATAATTATATATTTTACATAATATTTATCAATTCATTCAAAATACAAAATAAATAATTGTTGAAATAATGGAGATTTTTGTTATAAAAATTATCCTTTCGAAGAATCGTTTATATACTCATGTTGAAATTCTTGATGATATATTGTGTAAAGATTTCTAAATAAAGTTCAAGAAATTCAGTTCTATTTAAACTCCTAATTTATCATGAATTATTTCGATGGCTTTAAATATATCTTCTGTAGAATTGTCTTATAATTATACAAAGCCAAAGTATTTATAGTTTTATTTTCTGCTATGAACAAGGAAAACTTTCAGCAAACAGAAATTTGTCGTATCATGAACTTTTATTCGTTAAAGACAAAAAATATATTTTGAATTAATTTTTTTATTGATTTTAATAGATTAATAATTGTATAAATATAAGAGTTAGAAATATGATTATATTATTAATATGGTTTTGTATAAATTCTCTTTTTAGTATCTTATTAATTTTTTAATTCAATTTTTCTTTAATATTTTTATACTTAAAATATCCTTCTTATACAATATTTTGTAACTATTATCAATAATGTAACCGATGATTTCATGTTGCATACGGATTTAAATGATAGAATATTATAGTAACTCGATTTACGCGGTACTCCATAGCTTTACCGATAAATTTGATATTATGAACAGACTACTACAAATTATTTTTAATCATTGAAATTATAATTTAAAATGTTTTTAAAATGATATACATATGTATTAAAATTTTAATATTTAACAATTAACACTATTTTCAATCCTTATTAATTTACAACATTGATGTTTTTATTTAGTTTTAAATAATAATTTATTTATTGGAAAATATAAAAAGATAAATCATTACGTATCAAAAATTTTATAAAGATTTATATATAAAGTAGATTTTTTTACATTGTAGAGATTAAAAGGGAGAACGTCGATGAATAAGAATATAATTGGATTATATGTTGGACTAAATGCTTATTCTTATTACCAGTATGCCATTACTTCCCACGCAACTGTGCTTTCTGGAATTGTACAATAGTAGATCCGTTGCATATGTATGGAAGAACTGTGAAAAAGAAGAGAAATAAAGAATATGCAGACATGAACGAGAACGGAAGATGTACAATAAAACGTGAAGCAAAAGTCAGTTGGAACAATGATACTCCCACAAGACAAGTCAATACATATAAAGCAACGTTAGCCTATTGTGATTGAGTTATTAATTATTTGTTTACGTTAACAAAAACATTGCATTTTTTAAATTTTATACTGTAAATTAAATTTTTTATTAAAACTTTTATGTTACTTATTTATATAGAGTAGGCAATCGATATCTTTAAATATTCATAAATCTAGAAATAATTGTAAAGGGTCAATGCCCGTTACATAATTAGGTGTATAGATAGAATAAGAGATATAGAGTGGAAAGCAAGTGTGATGAAACAACTTAGGATATGCGGGAATCGCGAAGCGGTAAAAACCGCGAATAAAGATCCCAACAATAGTATAAGTCGAGGGAGAGAAAATATATATATAGGTAAGACATATTGTCATTTAGTCTCAAATTCACATTCGAAGTCTAATGCTGACTTCAATACAATCGAAAAGATATATTTAAATTGGCATCGAAATCCGTAAACCGAAGAGAAGAACCTGAGATCACTTAAGAGAAATCGGAGAATGAAAGGAAATCTAGTTTGGAAAAAGAAATGCAGCGTAGGTGCAGACTTCCTGAACACTCGAAAGGAAGTTTGGTTTTTATCTGGTTTTCATTTATTCGTTTTTATCTTCGAGCCCGTTAGAATATATTATACTCTATCTCTCTTTCTATTTGCTAAGCCGCGAAATAGGTTGAAAAAATTGCGCGATCAGGTAAAAAAATTATTTGAAACTGGATAATATTGTTGAAATAAATTGTGAATATGATTAAAATAAAACAGTATTTTTGTATTGTTATGTTTTTACATATGTATATGTAAAAAAATTGGTGAAATTTTTTTCTTATGTTTATTAACCTTGATTAAATTAGTGAAGTACCCCATCTCTTTCCATGATTCGATTAGAGACTGTTAGCAAAAGTAAAAGAGTATTTATTAACTTTGTGTTTTATGTATTAAATAAGTATCATGAAATGAAAAATATCTATAATTAATGTATTAAATAATTATAAGAAAAATAAATAACCATGGTAAAAATGATAAAATAACATTATAAAATAATGACTGTATTAAAAATGTTCTTAGGTGTACATCAATCATTCGTTTCAGCTCACATTGCCGTTTTTCATAAGTAGAAAATTTATCGACTACTAAAATTGAATGATTGGAAAAGAAAAAAGGTTGGGTCAATATCCTGTAATCAAATTGCTGTATTATAGTTAAAGACCAGTACATATAAATACTTAAATAATATTCTTGGCTTTAATTATCCATATCTTAAGATATTATTCCATAAGAGGCTCGTAGTAAAATTAATATTATACTTAAAAATGAACGTATTTTTTTATTAACATAAAATATTAATTATTGTGATACGCAATATAAGTTAACTAATAAAAATTAATAAAATAATGAATATATTTTATTTTGTTAATGTTAAAATAATTAATTTTATAAAAAATTTATTCTTTCCTATTTTGTTATATTTAAAATTATTTGAATCATATTCTTTTTGTCACTGATAAATTAAATAAAATCTACATTTATCTTATATATCTCGTGTATTTATGCTAAGTGTTTTTTGATTCTCTGGATTTCAGCGAAAATTTGCGTAATATCAAAAAGAATTATTTTGACTCGAATAATTTTTATTCGTAATTAATTTACAAAAAATTATATCAAACAGTTTTTTAAAATTATATTTTTTAAAATGCAGTAAATCACAATGACATTACTATTATATATATAAAATTTTGGCTTTATTCATATATTACTTTTTATAATTCATATTACCTCTATTATTTCTGTTCAAATGCTGTTCTTTATTCTTATCTTTTAAATTTCTTTACTTCGCTAATCTGTCCTACTTTTATTATGGCTTTTTTTTATTGGAACGAAAATAAAGTATCATAAATCGGGAGAATAGTAACGAAAGGTTTATTTCAATTTCAAATAAGCATAAAATCATAATTCATATTCAAAATCATTGTTTCATATACATATATTTTCTTAATTTATTACAAATAGCAATTATCATTGTTTTTTAAACTAAAAACTATAAATATTTATTATTAGATTATAGTAAAAGTAATTAAAAATTACTTCAAAAATTAAAAAATTCAACATAAGAGTTAGAGTTTATAGTTTA
This sequence comes from Dolichoris vasculosae, assembly GCA_018907195.1. Lineage (NCBI taxonomy): Eukaryota > Metazoa > Arthropoda > Insecta > Hymenoptera > Agaonidae > Dolichoris > Dolichoris vasculosae. The sequence continues at coordinate 25,748,463 of JACCHY010000002.1, forward strand.
GATATATTCAAAGATTAAATAGAAATATGTATATTTTCTTATATTCAGAACAAATATTTTTTTAAATATATAAAAGGTAAAATACCTTTAATTAAAATAAGACTGAAAACGTAATTTTCAAAATTGAACGAACGGTTTGGAAATTTTAAAGATTCGAAATTATTATTGATCCAAATCAATATTCTTTTGTATGAAATATATTTTTTTAATACAATTTTGTGATTGACTCAAAAATAAAATAGTTGTAAATAAAATATTTCTGTAATATAAAATAAAAATTAGTAAATATTTTAAACTTTGTGTAAGAAATAATTTGCTCCTTTCAGTTAATTCATATATGAATATATTTATTTATTTAAAATATATTTATTTAAAATTTGTAACACTAAATGTTTAAATATACATTAATAAAAATACTTAACATAACCTCTAAAAACTATTGGAAATTACATGATTTTTATACACAAATTAATCGATAACGATTAAAAATTGTAAGTTGACAAATATAATTGATAATAAATTTAATATGCATTATTTTCATTATTCGGTTTTATGGTAATATAAAAGTAATAAGAATACCTAAACATCTATTTTTTCTAAAAAATTATAGTTATTATTGATTTGCGAAATTAAACCGATACTATACACAACCATTTTTGATTGTAATCAATATTTGTGCTCTTTGTTTTTATAATTTCTAAATATAGCAATTAAGCGAAAATAAAATCGAAAATTATAATAAAAATAAGCAAAAATAAATTATATTAAAAAAGTATTTAAGAAATTTCAAAATCAGGTAACTTACCTTACTCAGTAATGTTACAGTTTTGGTTCAACTGTTATTGCGGAGCCAAAACTTTCTTTATCTAACAAGCGCGAATTCGAAAATTATTTTTGTCAGTTCATTAATATATACAAAAAATTATTTCTCAAATTAATCAACTGAAATATTCCTATGTGTACTATTTACACATTTATATTTATATACATTATTTTTTATCGAATTATCATGTATGAAAGCTTTAGAAAAACTGAAATATTTGTTATGAGATGTACAAAAAATTTAAATGCATCTTAATACGAAAGAGAATATAAAGAAAATTACCTTCTCTTGCAAATTTTAAATTCAAATTTTAATTACCCTTAAAGCACACGAGATGTGAACAAGATAGATATGAGTTTTTAAAATAGAAAAATCTATCTTGTCAATTTGCGAAGTTCTGACTTCTCATAATCTCGCAGTCGTGCACCCGTCTACAAAATTATGGTTACGCAGAATTAATAAGCAAATGCGCATGCTCCATAGATTATTTTATTTTTTGTAGATATATATAGCCACACAGGTGGTTTTAAAATTAAAATCTGTAAGAATCAATAATATCAGTTACATAAATACCGATGCACTGATATTTTATTTAAAATAAGATGTGCGTAGATAAAAAACAGGATTTATTTTAACTTATATGGATTAATATATTTTTATGAAAAATATTTCTACTACGTAAATATATTATTTAAATATATTATTTATTATATTATTTAAATCCTATTAAATTCTTCTTTTCATTTAATTATTTATATACCTTTTTTTAAATAAAATAAATTTCATGATTTTATATTTATTCCATCAAATATTTTGTTGTCTTTATATATTTTATAAATATATTATCTATCTATCAGGGGTTAAAAAATCATACGGTTTTTAGTTTCAGCAGTTTAAAATTATTCTTTTATTATGATCAGATATTGTATTTGTTGTATTTAATAGTTAATTCGTACATATTAAGTTAGAATAACGTGTTTGTTAATATATAATTTTAACTATAGGTTATAAGAAGTTTTATTATATAACATTCGTTTTCATCTTTTAGAATCAATGAAAATAAATTTAGAAGCTTGTAGTCTTCAATGACAGTCACATAATTAAATCTAATAATCTAATACAATGTTATTTTATTGATTCTTGACTTGATTTCAACTCAATAAGAAATTTTTTATCTGTAGCTTATTGACTCTAATTGATATTAACGATAATTTAGAAGTAAGGTTTTCATCTAAATTTGTAATTTATAAAAGTAATTCGTATAATATATAATAGTAATTTCTATATAAAGTTTATGGATTCATAATAAAATTATAATTATTATATTTAAAGTATTTTAAAACTATCAAATTTAACATTAAAATTGCAAAAATAAATTTAAAAATATCATTCAATTAAATTTGTTTAAAATAATACTTTTTATAATATTTATTTTATCATAATATTTCGTGCAATTATTTAAATATTAATTGATTAATTAATTTTATTACTTTGAAATTCTTATAAAAGATTAATGTTCAAATAAAATGTTTTGATAAAATAATTATCATTTAATCTATAATTAAAAAACATGAATCGTATACAAGAATTTAAAATGAATAAACATTGAATCATCATAAATGTACTGCAATTTATAATATTTCCGTGTAGACTATTTGCATGTTTTATTAGTTTTATTTATAAAAAAAATATCATTCTCGATATAAAATACGCCATTTATGAATTCGATTCAGTTTTATGTTTAAAGTGAATGCAGAAATATTAACTTAACTAAAAGAACGAATCAAATTTTTTCTTGGATTTTCTAGACAAGCTTTATCTCTTAATATTAACTATGAATAAAGCACAGAATTAAATTTATTTTTAAAAGACTTTAAAATAGGAGGTGGTTTCTTTTTTTACAATTTGAAAATTGTACAATTTTAAAATTCTTTAGTTCGAGAATTCTGATTTTACGTTATTTAATCTATATAATAACTTAATTTAGTATATAAAATTTTATTTACGTACTTTAATAATAAGATTGAATTTTTACATTAGAGTCTTTTATGTTCAATTTATAGAAGGTAAAATAAAAGAATGAAGTTTATTAGTATTTATTAGTTTTTAAAATCCTGGTTTAAAATAATGTTATAGAACTATTCTTAATATCGCAAAATAAATAGAGCATTTACTATTATTATTAATAGTATATTAATACAGCTTTTAAAAACTCACACTAGTTTAACTTGAAATAATATAAAATTAAAGGTAGTGTCTTCAAACTAGAGTGAAAGAAACTCTCCAATGTCACTGGACATATTAAATATCTACAATTGTGCAATAGTGTTGATTGGTATCGTCATCATATTATATTTGTTTGCCAAAAATAAACAAACATACTGGTCGAAACGTGGAGTTTTTTCTCCTCCAGCAAATTGGTTCTTCGGGCATTTTCGCGATGCAATTTTTGTTCGTGAATCCGCAGCCCAAGTTTTTGCCAATCTCTACAAGTCTTATAAAAAAGACGTTTTGGGCACTTACGTAATGCAAAAACCATTCTTACTAGTGTGTAATCCAGACATAATAAAAGACATATTCGTCAGAGACTTTCATGTCTTTCCAAATCATTATTTCGCAACGAAGCGCGAACGTGATATCGTGGGTAGCAAAAATCTTTTCAGTATTGATAATCCTGAATGGAAGATTTTAAGACAAAAGCTGACACCGACATTTTCAACTGTCAAAATGAAGAGTTTCTTCAATTTTATGCTGGAAAGCGCAGCAAACATGCAAGAACATTTAATACAAAAGATACCAGACGATAAAACAATTTCTATCGATATGAAAATTGTTATGACCAAATTTACAACAGATATTATTTCTTCGTTGAGTTTTGGTATTTTAACCAATTCTTTTAAGGAATCCGTACCTGAGTTTTATAATCGTAGTGAGTAATGGTATATTCATAAACTTAGTCTTTTCGATTTCAATGTTTGAAAAAATTATTTGAAAAAAATTATTTATCTTTAATTACTTTGATTGATTAAAAATAAAAGAAATATGTAGAAAACGGTTTGTAAAAGTATATCCGAAAAAATATCTTCAATAAACGATTTAAATTGCTTTTTATTTAATTAGGTCGTACACCGTTGAAGATGGATATTTATGGTGCAATATTAGTATTTGCAAATTTCTTCTTTCCAAAATTAAATGATATTCTGAATCTTACATCTCTTAGAGGAGACGAGGACTATTTTCGAAGAATATTCTGGTTGTCTATGAATGAACGAGAAAAATCAGGAAATAAAAGAGGCGATCTTATTGATTCATTACTGACTTTAAAAAATCAAGAACAGAATTCAGAATTTAGTAAGCTTCTATTTCATTACTGTTTGATAATGTATTAAGTTTCATATTACTAAAAATTATGGCTAATTTTATTAAAATATAGATAATTATTATAAACGAATATTTTATTTTAATAAAATTTTAAACGATTATTATTTTCAATTTAAAGTTTCATGTATAGAAATAGTAAAAATTACTTATCTCGAAGAATAAATAAAAATTTTGACATAAATTTAGATAGATAAAAGAAAGCAAATTTCATATAGAGAAAAAATTCAAATAAATGTAACGTGTATAAAAAAATGTTAAAACAGTTTATTCTAAAAATATGATAATATATTAAATGATAAAATGTAAAAGGTGATTTGTAATCATCAGAATTAAACATATATCCAAAATCATATAAAAATAAAAAAGTATATATTATTAATATTTATTATCAAGTCAGAATTTATCATTTAATTTCTCTTAAATTCTAAAATATACTTCATCGTTTCTACTTTATATAGAATTTGAGGGTGACCGATTGTTAGCGCAATCTATAATATTTTTAATGGCTGGTCTGGAAACAAGTTCGTTTACGATATCTTATGCTCTGTTTGAGATTGCAAAGAATCCGGAAATCCAAAAAAAAGTACGCGATGAAATAGCTAGCAAAATTGGGAGAAACGCTTTTACATACGAGCATACCTCAGAAATGACATATTTGAATCAAATTATATCGGAGACGCTGAGATTATATCCACCGGTGCCGGTCATTGACCGAATCCCTGTCGAAGATTACAAGGTTTGTATTTTTACGTTTAATTATTGTACACAAAGTTATTTATTACCTTGAGCTTGCATTTTATAATATTTATAACGTAAAATTTCTTTTATTATTTTTTATTTATAGTTTTATAATTTATATTATAGTAAGGTTGTACTTGTTTCTACTCAATCATAGATAACATTATGATTTCAAATAGTACGTTTTTCAACGATAATAAATCCATAAACAAACTAAAATAAATAAATGTTAAAAAACAAGCAGCAACAAAATTGAAGTCATTAGATTTAAATAGAGTAAACTATATATTTTAAAATATGTACAGTAAATTGTAGTATTAACAAGATTAAAACATAAAATGTAAATTATCTTGTAAGTAATAAAAAATAACGAAGTGCTAATTTAACTAAATATAGACACAAGCTTATTAAATTCATGAATTAAATTACTAAGCTACTTTGAAAATTAAAAATAAATTATAAATAGGGAGACCTTCGATATACGATAACGCATAAATTGTACATTCTGAACTTAATTAAATGACGTAAATAGTATTAAATACTAAAAAATGACACAGCGCATATATAATTTTAGATACAAAGTCATACAATTGAAAAAATCATAAAAATATTAATTTATCTATGTATCATGATTTTGAAATTTACAACATAATATAAAACTGCGAATCAATTCATAAGCATTTTAATATTGAAATTTCAAAAAATATTCATATAAAAACTATAATAAAAATTTAGTAATATATTACGTTTAGATCAACATTATAACTATTTGTTGGTTAAATAAATGTTATTATATATATATATATATATATATATATATATTGTAATGTTAGTTCTTTTTAATGAATGGGGATACATCGATTTCCACAAATAAATACTTTAAATAATTTTTTTGTATTTAGTACTTATGTAATCTTTATTATTATTGAAATTAATGTTTAAATATTTTTATAAACAATAAAATAGTTAAATTGTTAAGAAATGAGAAACGCAATCTCAAACATGAATATTGACGTGTATCATTGTACTAAAATATTATCAGTTATTAATAATATTGAAACTTCAAAAAATGAATCTGAAGGTTACGGAAAAAAAACAAAATTAATGTTGAATAAATTAACGATAAAGTTTAGTTTGAAAAAATATATTTTTCTGTTTCACGAAAGAATAGATTTAAAATAGCTTTCTAATACAATAATATAATAATTTGGATTTGCGAACTGTTTGTCCGTTGAATAAAACAGTTTTTGAAATTTTTTGATATTTGTCTCTTTTTTGAGCCGCACAAAAATTATCTCACACATAAAAGCAAACTTCGGTGATAAGGTATTCACAAGAATTGCTAAAATATACTTTTTAATCGTATTTAAATATACTTAAGCTTTCAAAATGCTCATTTTTTCTTATCCTTTAACAAATTCTTAAACATATAAAATATTTTTCCTAAGAATAGGTGATATCTTTAAGATGGAAATGTACCTATTTGAAAGTTTTAAAAACATAACAGTTTATATAAAATACAAAGTCTACTTTTAGAAATGTTATAAATAATTAATTTATGGTTCAAAAATAATTTTTAAATAATCTTACGTTGAA